>CM039089.1:51120235-52370235 GCA_022113865.1 Chimonanthus praecox | reverse complement strand
AATGTAGATATGGAAATTATTTTACATCCATAAGACACCAGTCAGACAGCTAGGATCATCTACTATGGGAGAGAATTAGACCATGGCTCATAGTGGTGTACAATGAAGAGACAACCCCTTGAACAAGATATATTACCAAAAGGAAGGGTCCACCTGTACCACTGGTGGTTGATCATAAACCCATTAGATCTCTAGATGATTCAGTGTATATAAACTTCTAGCTCATATACAAAACTTATAACCCTATAAAAGCTTAAGGAACCTCATCTTTCCAAAAAAAAACTAAAGGACCTGCGCTTAAACTCCGGATCATCATCATCATCAACATCATCACCGATCTTGTTGGATCGTGCACTAACACCTTCTATATCATCATCACTTGGAGAAACAGGAGAATGTTCAGGGTTAGCACTTGGTCCGATCTGGTGGGAGAGCTGTCCATGTGTATTCATCGACTTGTCTGCAAACGGTAGCATGTTACATATTATTTCCCAGAAATTCATTACTAAATGGATACTCAAAAGGAATATTAGGATGCTCAATGAAGATAAGAGTGGTTTTCTTTCACCAGAAATAGCATAGACAGTAGCCTAGAAGTTCCACATTAACAGGATAAAATCAAACAGTTGTCATCATCACTATCCAATAAGGAATTTCCCATCTATGATAGGTCCCATCAGTTGAACAATTACAATCACCAAGAGGACCCCATAAGTCCAGCTGGTAGCATGAAATTTTTTTATGATCACGCACTTTATTATTTCCTCATAGTTAGTATCATCCTAAATTCAATTCTTAAAATTACCTTCTGCACTCATTAAAGAAGAAAACCCATCAGACCGTTCTTCTGTTTGATTGGAAAGGATTGCACCAAGTGCCAATCGACGACCAGGCAGAGGCTTCGGATGATCATGGGTGCCCTTATAGATAATCTCCGTAACATGCCCATCATGAGAGCGTTCTAATTGCTTTTTTACTTGGCAGTTTGGATGTGTGCATTTGTAATAGCTACGTGGAAATTCACTTCCCTTGACATGCTTCTGCCCATACTTTCGCCAGTTATAACCATCTTCTGATGACTTATCAACTAAAGCCAAAGGACCAGTCCCTTTTTGATCAGATAGAATGGATTGAGTACAACCATCTGACCCCTGTTTTGGATGTGATTCATTGGGGATGACTTCAGAAGATGCCCTAGCCATTGAAGTAGCCATGTAAACTGGTGGAATTGAAGCTGATATAGATAGAGAGGATTCATCTGAAGAGTCTCTAACATTCCCCAAAGTTACTGGAGGTGAGGATGAAAATTTCTGTTGTTGGAATTGTCCTTGGACTTGTGCAAATGGTTTGATTTGCTGGTAATCTGAACCAGATGCCTAAAATGGAAAGAAAATAGCTGTCATGCAAGTATAATATGTAGGCCTGCTCTGATTCTTATTCATCAAAAATATAAAACAGCAATTTCATGACATTAGTATTACCACTCTTCCCACATGCTCCCATGCCCCCAACCCAACCCCAAAAAAGGAGGAGAGAACAAAAGGACGATCAGACCAGATGAATGATGTGGGAAAATAACACGCACACCACGTACATAAGGAGATGGTTCTGAAATTTGAATACACACATGATAGCACACATATCAATCGTATGCAGACACATATTGAGATGGTCTTGAGCACACACACATTGAGATGATTTTTGAGCCCTCATATTTGAACAGGAAATAAATAACTTTGCAGCAAAACAATGTCTTTCAAAGATAAGATAGAAATGTTGTACAGTGGTTTTCCCTCTTGATGTATCATCGACACCTCAGAGAACAAAAGGGTGACCAGTCCAAATGAATTATGTGGGAAAATGGGTAAACCACCTTTACCCTAGATATCTGTGTTAATAAGCTTTAATCAGAATAAGGCGACGCTGACATAAAAAATAAGCTGATTGTGATGACTGCCAAGGTCAAGCAGGCAGTCTTCCGCTACAAAGGGCTTCTGTAGTTGACATGTAAATATAGGAAAGCTTTGTAGATAAACCAGGTCTTCTTTTGGAATGACCAAAACTGTCAAACTAGGAAAGCATTGTAATTTAAACCTAGCACCCTCTTAGGCAACTAAAATAATCAACTACATATCAAATAAGTCTAATCATGTCACACTGATTGATGAACCAAACTTAGATCAAGCATATATATTTGAACTGAGAAACCAAGACCGGTATGCACAGCATACATAGCTATTAGGCAACAAGAAGGATGTGCAGTAAATTGAAGGTCTGATTCATGAATAGTCACCTACTTCTCCAAAAACAAGTTTCATACTCCCTCTCAGCCAGCATATTATAAATGTAATTGCATATTCTACTGCAATTAACAGAAAGCACAGCCACACACCACTTTGTCCAGACTCATGTCTGAAGTCTCATCAATAATACTGATCTAAGAGGTTATTCTACAAAAAAAAAAAAGTATACAACCATATCTATTTCCAACAAAACGGAAACCAAAATTTTCAAGAAGGTATAAAGTAATTCTAATCAATCCCTATAAATCCCACTGTTCATAACCAAAGAACCCCAACTTCAGTAAACATTCTAATCATATGCACAAGTGGAACCCACATCAAGACACATCACTCCCCTCTCTCTCTCTCTGTTTTCCTTCCAAGGATTTTCTTGAAAATCCAATTCATAATGTTCTACAAATTCCCTAAGCTTGCTTCATTAGATTCCCATGCACCCACCCTACAAAACCTTAAAAGTACACAAGCACATCTTTCTTCTTATCTTGTAAAACTACCTAAATACCTGCAAGACTCCTTCCCTCTAGTAGCCATCAAAATTAAAGTTTTAAAGCAATATGACAGGGCATCTCTTTTTGTCGAGTAATTAACCCATACAACATTTTCCCATTAAAGGATATTACTATTGAAAATTTCTTCTTCTTCTTCTTAAATGGTAAAATAACTAATACCCAAAACATTTTGTGGTTACAACAGTGAGCACCTTCCAGTTGTGGACAGGCTCTAGTCATCGTAACTTCCAAATTAAAAATAGCTTAGTAAATTCAAATACTCAAAATACTGAAATTCTATTTGGAGAGGGTAGCATCCATATCAAACTAAACTCAGTGGCTTTTCTTTTTCCAATACTTGGATGCTCTTCAAAGGAAATTAAAAGTTCTCCATCCTATGGCACCTGGCCCTTTTTGCTATTATATGGAGTATTTAGTGGGAGAGGAACAACAGAGTCAAGGCGAAGAATGCTGCTTGGGCTACACCACTCTAGAGCTCCAATCCTTCTCGGTTTCAGACATCATCAGAGCTTGGAATTATATGAATTTTCCTGCAGTAGTGTTTTTAGTTTCTTTTTTTTTCGGCTTGTAGTTCCTTTTTTTGGTGTTTCGCTTTTCTCTCCCGGATTTCCTTAGGAGCTTTTGTCGGGTGGTTGTTTATTCAGTTCATCTCTTTTCTCCCGGTTCTTTTGGCATGGCTTTGCTGCTTAATGAAGTTGCCATTTCAAAGGGGAAACAACCATATTAAACTAAACATATTTTAGGAAGAATTATTCTTAAGATCAATCCAGTTCTTGATTTAGGATTTATTTAGTATATATATCATATTATCATGTAAACTTCACCCCAGAGGTATCAATGGGAGAAAACAGTCCTTTTTTTTTTAGGGGTAACAAGAAAAATTTCATTAATAAAGAGAAGAAATACAAGGGAGAACATAACAAGCTGAAAACATCAAAAGAAACGGTCTATAAGAGCTAGACCAAAAAACAAAACCAACTGTACACAAACACATTACATCAAAAAAGAATCAAACATCATGCAAATAGTTCCCCAAAATTCTCCTTCTTCAAATAGAGAACACCCCAAAAATTGAGTAGTAGATTCCATTTTTGGCAAGGAAGTCTGCCACACCATTAGTTGTGCAACTAACTTGAACAAAGGAAACATCCGATCCCGATGCTAATGCCCTGATTTCCCTTGCTATGGTAATCATTCTCCAGAGAGATTGTTTTAGCCCCTTGGCCCATTTAATTGTGTTTGCCAAGTCCCCTTCAATCACTAATGAGCCATGTATGTAGACTTTCGAGATGATCAATGCTCTCCTGATGCTAAGGAGTTCTGCTTCATTTGAATCCCTAACCCCTACCGATTCTGTGAAAACCAACGAAGTTAGTTCATATGGTTCCTAAGGACACCACCTATTCTTGTTGATCCCAGTTTCCCCTCGAAGCTCCATCAACATTAAATTCATGACACCTTGTTGAGGAGGACATCATGTAACAAAAGGTCTAACAATCCTACCACCTCCACTTAAACACCCCTCCCATGACGCAAGGAAATCAATGGGTTTAAGCCCCTTAAATTCTTTTCCAAATAAGAACCACATACACAACCTCCATTTTGCCTTTAGAAAATATAACTTTCCTTCAAATATTCTAGAGTTCCTTTCTTTCCAAATTGTCCAAAAGACTGTAGGTGGAACCGTATACCACGCAATCTTCTGCCTAGGACTAACCCCGATATAAACCACGATCACACTACCCCAACACAAGTTCTATCGAAGACCCAATGAATGTCAAAAAGGTTCACGAAATTTAGCCATAAATGTCTAGCAAAAGGGCAACTAATAAAAAGATGATCAACATCCTCCTCCAAGTGACCACAAAGGGGGAAACTAAAATTTCTCCATCCTCAGCAAACCTCTCTCCTCTTGAGATTCATCCTAGTTAGAACCTTTCCTTTCAGGGTGCACCACATAAAAGACTGAACCCTAAGTGGAGCAAGTCCTTTCCAAGCAAAGGTTGACGTAGAATCCATGTTGTGTTGCCGGTGGAAAAACAAGTCCACCATGGACCTAACTGAGTAGATACCAGAAGAATCACCCGACCACACAAGTTCGTCTGCATCTCCTAAAGATAGCGGGAATTCTCCCCGTTGGGTTACTAAATCATCTCTACTCCCATTCTCAAAGGATCTCAATTGTCACCTGAAGTCCAAGAACCAGGATAAGTGATCGCCCTCTATTCTATAGCAGTCCTGCACCAAGGCAGACTTGTTCCTAGCTATTTTGAAGTCTAGGGAGAAAACAGTCCTTTCATGCTATATTCTATAAGTTTGGTGGTTGTAACAAAGAAAATGTAACTTTTGGTGGATGAGGACTTCTTTAGCCATTTAGTGATCCCATCCTACAACTTCAAGCAATAATCGCAAACAAAGGGTTATTTGATCCAAAATAAATAAATAGAGCTGTCTCACTAGGTAGCTTATTTTTGAAGCCTTCCATTTATGTGCAAGTAGATTGGTTTTCGTCAAGATTGATACTGATCGAAACAATCAAGATGATTACAGTGCAGAAAGGCAGGAAAACACAAAAAGGAAGCCTCTGTAATGCACCAACTGCGCTTTGGAAGATCCCGTAAGTAGAATGTGTGGTCCATTACTCGATTTCATTGTTTTGTCATTCCTATCTGCAATTTGGACTCCTTTGAATGCACTTTTTCAAGAAAAAAACGTTTTTCCTTTTATATTAGATGAAATAGTAATGATCACTGATCCAATGTGCATTTTCATGAGAGAGAGAGAGAGAGAGAGCACATGCTTAAGCATTGATTCCTTGTGCACAATATTTACACCCATCAGAGAATTGTGATGGCGGCAATTACCAAATGTCCTAGTGAAGATAGGCTTGAGCCAGAGCCTGATCCAGTGTGGGGCTTAAACTCAAAGTCACGGGAGCTTCCCTCATCACATGAACTGTTATTAGGAGTGTCCCTTGGCAAAGAGAGTGAGTCAGACCCAAGAGAAACATGTCTACCCAGAGGCATAGAAAATGAACCAGTAGTTGGTGAGGGCTCGGCCTGCAAAAATAGTAGATGATTAAAAGGGGAGAAAGAAATGCAAGAAAGTGATGCCTAAGAAATAGAATGTTATTACATGCCACGTATATGGAAAAAACAGGTATCTTCAAGTTTGTTTCTCACCATAATGGTATAAATCTTCACGTTTGTTTCTGACAATAACAGCATAAACTCATAGAACATCACATTATAGAACTAGAACTCCAATGCAAGCACTTATTCTAAAAATAAAAAATCAAGAAAGTCAAAAACACTAGATAACCGAGTCAACACAGGGATAACACAGCATTTATGTGTTGTGGAAGATGGGGTGGGCAGTTTCAAAAAAAAAAATCCTTCCAACTAGTAAAATTGAACAGAAGGAATATAAGAAACAATGCAGAACCAAATAACTCTACAAAGCAAAACTGTACAATTTTAATAATACGACCAAAAACTTTCTGAGAGTTGTGATTACTATGTACGGGCTTCAAAGGATAGAGAGAAGATAACCTTAGATATCTAATTAGTGGCCACTGATGCAAATGTTGAGCCTAAATTATGTTCATCTTCAAAGCATAGGGAGGTCTCTTGAGTTCTTAGTTTGAAGGGTTTTCATATGTGGACGTTAGTAAGATGTTGAAGGCCATATTTGGGACTAGAAGATGAGAACTAATTAGAACATCTTTCATAAGAGGGAAGGCATCATAGCTCTTACCATTATACTAACAAAATCCTTTGCTAGCATAAAAAATAAAATAACAAAAAAATCAGTAACCTTGAACTTGTCCACTGATTGAACCATCAGAGAGAAATCAGATGGCATCACAAAAATCATCCAGTAGACTCCAGCATTGGTGGAGATACATAAAATGATCCTATCTTGGTATAACCAATCTCTGTGACATGGAAATTTAGGCTAGTTTAACAGGTTTAAGAGCTTCAGAGAATCATTTCAGGGTGCATACAAGCAAAGATGGTTCCTCAAATACCATATCTCAGACAAAACACTGAAGTTATTAACTACATTCTCTTGAGAAATCCCACATTTTTCTATTCAACATGCTGAGAGAAGTTAATTCTTTAGTCAATTCCCTCTCAGAAGAAGCCTTGTCCCACTGTCCCAATCTTGACATGGAAAGGGCTCTTTAATTGTACCACCTTAATGACTAGCAGTACAGCACATTTATTTTCAAATACTCATTTCCCTCAATTTGATGATTGTGCATGCTGTACTTATTTCAATTTTTAACAAATTAGTATTTTTACTTACTAAAAAAAAAAAAAAGACATGATGGTGATATTGATACCAAAAACCATGCTGATGAAAACTCACCCACAAAATGATATGTAGGAGACTCATCTCAGGCCATTGAAAGCGGTACCCAGTTCCTTTTGAAAAAAAATTAAAAAATAAAGAACCCGTACCCACTAACTACTAGCTGAACTTACTAAAAATCATGGATTCTTTATTGGCCTTTCATGAGGCTTGCAGGACCATGAACTTGGTCAATATCTTCTTGGAAGGGGACTCTCATCAACCAACAGTAGCCTAAGTAATGGGAGCAACCATTCTTAGCACCTGGTTTGGTAGCCTGAAATCCTTCATGGAGTCACGATTCTGTGGAATTAGAGGGCATGAATAACAGTTGAAAATCCACATAATTCTACATATCCCATTTCCACTATAGATTCTGAGCTAGCAAACAAGCCCTGGACATTTATAGAGATTCTAAAATTTAGTTGGTAAACCACTCACGATCCCAACCAAAAAATGGAGTTCCTTAATTGCATAGAAGGGTGACCTACTCCCGTTTGGATTCTAAAACTAATACCCAACCTTTTGTCACGTTTCAACGAAGAAATTCTCTACTGAAATCCTCAAAACCGAGACTTTCTCTACCTTGAGTAGATAGATTTTCGTAGTTTCGAACTTCAGATGCACCGAGGTATTCAATTTAGCTGAAATCAAAGAGTAACCTTCTCCAAATAAAATCAAAGAAACCCTTGATCCTACCGCTCTATTTGGATGCATGGAAAAGCTGAGCTGTTTCCAATAAAATAACCATTCTTTGACCAAAACTAAACCATGTTTCCCCAAAAATAAATGGCCATTTTCCATGAAATTAATTTTTCGGACGGGAGTCTAGACGCCATAAAAATCAAAGAATGGGAGAAATCAAGCGCCAAACCTTTTGACCAAAATTACTGAGACCTGGAGTGAAAATTTTCAAAACAAAAACGGGGAAATTGAACCAAAAGACAAACCTTGGCGTTAGAGAGCAGGACCGGGGAGTCGAGCAGCGTGGTGGGGCTCAAACCGGGCGGAATCGTCAAACAAGGAGATCGCGTAATCGGGAGCCTAGCTGGAGACATGGATTTATACTTTGCAGGGTTTGATCCGACGGTGGACAGCGCTCTGAGATCGGAAGCATCTCTTTTCCGGTCTTCGTCTTCTAGAAAACCGTTTCCGCCATGGAAACCCTCGAATCGAAGCTCGGGAGCTAAAGGAGCTGAAACTGGATTTTGGTTTCCAGGGTTTTGGAGTTCTGAGCTCGGATTCTCCGCCATTAGCGATTGAAAGAGAAAGGGAGCGAGGGAGGGGAGTGGAGGGAGAAGAAGATGGAAAGAATATTATGGGCTATGTAGTGATTGCAAGGGGCATTCTCGGGATTTACATGTGAGCTTCTCTTCTTCTGTAGTTCTGTGACTCTGGAGTATGGATGTACAACGAACGAAATTCTTTTTTTTTAAGTGATTGGCCAAATATATTATATTTTAATGAGTGGGGTTTCTTTTATCAATTTGCTAGACAGATGGTAGAAATTGGTAATTACAATATTTTATTTTATTAGATATTGATGTTTTTGGATTTGTCCTTTAAACCACTTATTTATTTAGATACGGCGGAAAATTTATATCGATTTTTTTTTAATTTATGTGTGGAAAACATCAGAAAAGTCTCACTGATGATACTAAGTGTCCTTGGGCACACCAAGTAAAATTAGACTCGAACCTATCACCTCTCACTTCCAGCAGAAAATTATCAGTTGAGCTACACCATATTGGCTTATTATTGAAAATATCAATATTTCTATTATTTTTCATAAAAAATAAATGTCATTATAATAAAATTGACATAAATATTTTTGATAATGAAATTTTTAAATTTCCATGCTAAATTACTAGCCAAATTAAAATCTTTATACATTTTTTATTTTTATTATGGATTAATTTGCATTTCTTTTACACATGTTTAACGATTAAAAATAGAGTGATACTTTGAGTGAATTAAGCTTTAAACTTTTAAATTAAGAGTAAAAATAATTTAATGAGCGTGTAATGTTAGAATTGAGTAGATATAAAAATTTCGTTCTTATTAAATACTTAATCTCTCAAGTCATAAGTGAAAGATAAGGGCAACTGATATGTCATAGTTGACCAAATTAAAGCATCTTTGGTTAAGAAAAGCGGAGAAAACACTAACTTTAAGATCAAGGGATGAAAAAAAATTCTATAGTATTAATAGTAATTTGAATTATTATATAATATTATTGTAATTATTTCCATATGGATAACAAAGCCTGAAAGCATAAAAAAAATTAGAAATTAATATAGGACTCACTTGGACCCTACAAACAACATCTCTCTCTTACTTGCTGAAGCTATTTATGTGAAATGGATCCTTATTTAATTTAAACTATTCTGAGATGATCTCATTTCATTAGATTGAAATCTATTTAAAATTATTTATATTTTAATTATTGATTTTTAATCTCTTAAAAATCATTTTTTAAATCAAAGATTTTTTTTAAATCAAATGAACTTTTTTTATGAATAACATCATCTTAAAAAAAAAATATATATGTTAATTCTCATACAGTAAGATCCACGATTTACTAAAGTGAGAGGTGCAGGTTCGAGCCCATATGGCCTCATCTGGTATGTCTAAGGACAGTGGATGTCACGTGTCGGAGTTTACGCTGAATTTCCTACATTTTTCCACACGTAAATGAAAAAAATTGTCGATCATGAGCAATGTCATCAAAGTAAAATTGACTTTGTATATTAATGAAATCAAATTTCAAAAAATTATATTAGATTAAAATATTTATTATTAAAGTAAAATTATTTCACAAATATTAGATATTTTAACACCCAATTAAATAGTTAGAAGAAGTTGATCTTCAGTGAGTCAATTTTGGATATAGTTAGTCCTTAGAGCTATTTAGACTTAATATTACACAAACTCCACTTACGAACATTATACCCGGGCAAAACTCATGTTCAAGCATTTTTCAGATTTTTCACACTTTGAATTATAACTTGGACAATTCTAAAAAGACTCATATTTATTTTTCACTGATTAAATAATAATATTGTATGAATTTTTTTTAAAAAAAATACATCATTTCATCAATAAAAGAGAGTGAAATCACTACCATTTATTTTAGTTGTCCAAAAATTGATCTCATTTGTCAAAATAATAAGTCATGGAAGGATTCTCCTATACACCACCCAACTCTGACCCAAAAGGGGTTGGAATGAATACGTGTATATTAAAGTTTACACATGCCTCCAAAATTATCAGTGTTTTAAGAGGTCTGGACACCTTAGTCATAAAAAAAAAAGAAAAAAAAGTACACAACCCAATCTCATATAGCATTTATAAGAAAAAGTACATGTCAATATTCGTCTTTTTATGTGTAACGGCCTTGACCCGAATTCGATCCGAAGAATATTTTTCGCTCTGGACCCACACATGCCCGCACAACTATCTTTATATTGGACCTGGTCCAACCCATAGGCCCAAAACACGTTGTATTGAATTAGGGATGAGCACCCTCTTTTATACCCCTTCATTTTTGGCTTCTGGGCGCTCAACCAGTTGGCCGTCGGTCGAACCGACTAGACCTGTCGATCGGACCGACACTGACGCATTTCTCTATTTTTAGCCCTATTGAGGCCGATCTTTGAGGGCCTCTCGGCTGGGGCCCTACATTACTTGACAAAAAATTAAATATAAATATATTTTGTTATTATTGATAGAACTTTTTTTCTTATTTAATAGATAAAAATTTGACTTTATGTAGACATTGCTGATAAAACCATGTGGGTATGCATCAAAATAATAATAAAGAATTATGCCATTTTTTTACAATTATATCCTTACATAAACAGCTAACTACATAAAAATAGAATTAACTTTTTAACAACTGACTAATTTAAAATAATTTTTTATTGTTGAGGCTGTGGGGCATTTATCAATACTCGGCTCCTTAAATGTACCATTTTGGAAAATCAAGTGAAATGAGCAGTTCCCTCGTTTCCTTCCAAAAATGTAAATTTTATACAATGACTCGTTATTGGAAATTTAATGGTATGGGTTACACCTTTCCCTCACGTTATCTACAGCTTTAAAAATTCTGTTGTCCCATCAAAAGAGAAGTCTCACCTCTGCTCAGCTGATTCAATTTCTACTTGTTACCTGTTTCCTTATCACAATTATTGAGACCCTTTAAATATTTTTTTAATATTTTTCAGTTATTGTCCCAAATAATTTATTATATTTCATTATCTAATAAAAGCCCCTCTTCTACTTAAAAAATACTCCAACTAAAATAGAAGTAAATTTATTTAATAACATAATTTTATGGATATACGATACCCACCCAAAAGGTCAGAGATTTTCTCACGGGCACTTTGTGTATGCATACATAGATGTTAGCGTGATGTCCATTTTGCCCTTCACATGTCGTACCGAAAAAGTTTAGAATGTCAGAAATTGGCTCACCAATCGGATCCCTTACTAGTTTTTGGCGAGTCGATTTACTACTCACGGGAGATTCGGAGAGCCAATTTTACTGTTCACGAGTAATCCGGTGAGTTGATTTTACTCTCGGAGAACCGATTTCTGACATTCATATTGTTTTACATTTTTAGTACGGCAGGTGAAAGGTAAAATAGGCATCACGGTAAAACCCGTGTCTGTATACACAAAGTGCTCTTGGGAGGATCACTCACCCACCTAAAAGCCTCGTATATTAAGTAAATTCAAAAGGAGTTGAAGCTAAGATTTTTAGTGTAACTCAACCATCCAATGCGAGCAAAAGAATTTTTTTTCAAATTTTAGCTACATATTTTCAAGGGCAAAAAAATCTTAATTTCACGCACCAGCTTCACACTAATCAAATCAGAACTACCCTAAACGAGATGAATCTGCCTCAACAACTGGAGTTTTTTCTGCTTAATCAAGATTTTTCTCGTGTATTCTCGTGAGTGAATGAATGAATGATGAATTTAATTTTTTTTAAAATAGATAGTTGTGATTTGATAAGATTAAGAGTGAAAAAAATAATAATATTTATTCATGGCTAGAGGAGAAATATATATAGTATCTAATTAATGAAAAAACTAAATTTAAAAAATGCTCACGTGTATCAACTAAATTTTACCATTTTTAATACTAGCTCTGTCCCAAACTAGTTGTGTTATATGGATTTTGGAGTTGTCCCAAAATAGTTGTCTCATTGTATTTGAGTAGTATAAAACGTGTTGAAAATGAATGAGATCACATGAGTGTTAGCCTTATATAAAGAGTTCTTTAAAAAATACAAATATTTCAAATTAGACAACTAAAATAAGACGGAAGGAGTACATTTTGCTCTGAACCTTTTTTTAGTGGCTTAATTCCAATTAATGAAATGTAAAGATTCTTATAATAATATAAGAAACATCAAGAGAAGCACTTATAATAGTTTTAGTGCTGAAGTGGAACCTTATTCGAATAATGGTTCTAATAATTTTTTTATGGAACATTCCCACAACTTAAGAAAAATAAGAATTAATCCACTAAACTTTTGATAACTTGATTCCTTTAATCCACTAAGGCTTACACTTCTTATTATGTGATAATTAGTTAACCATTTAGGTTCTAATCCTACTTTTCTAGTTTTACTGTCACTGTTTAGGTGGGAAAATCACCAAACGAAGTGACTGTTTAGCCTCCCATGTGTTGGGATAATGGCACCAAACAATTCATAATTAGCTTATTACTCTTTATCCTAATCTAAAGTATCTCTTAATTTTTTTTATTTTTTTTTATAATTATCTATGCTAATTTAGTCAATATAAATTAGCAGCAATAACATTTTTAAATGTTCAGCCGAAAATTTCAAATATCGACTAAAAGTCTTAGGTCCGTATCTAGGCAAAAAAAATTGTGTTGGCCAAGATTTGTAATGGGTGTTTGGATTTAATTAACATAGGAGTGTTCATTTGTCCGAACTCAGCCTAAACACAACTAAATAAAGGGTAATCATTTAGACACCCTACTTTTTTTTCTGCTAAGAGACACCTTTTTTTTCGAAATTTAGGGTGAAATTACCATTTGCCCTTTCGATGTGCATTTAGACAATGAAAAATTTTTCAAAATCGAAACAGCAAAATGATAATTTCACCCTAAATTTTTTTAAAAAAATGTCTCCTTATATAAAAGTATGGTATCTAAATGGCCACCCCTTAGTAAATGGACTTAGACAAGATTTTTGTATGGGGGATTGGGATCAGACTTTTACTAAAAGTCTGTCAAAGCCTGTTGTGCTTTTAGGCCCATCTATTTTTTATATTATATACATCTATCACAAAGTCATATTCATTACCATTTTTAATTTTTAATTTTTTTATAGATCAAAATATATATATATATATATATATATATATATATTAAAATGAGACTTAAAAATCTATCATTTATTAAAATTTCATCTTAAAAATCAATATTTAATCACTCAATCTTAATGGTCAAACTCATCAGGCATTGAATATTTTGAAGGACGTTTGCCAACTTCGAATATCAAAATCAAGTGACTAAAAATCGAGTTTTGGATTAAAATTTTAACTGGTGTTAGGTATTTTAGTATACTTTTATTTTATACGGTTAAAATTTTAAGTTACAAAATAGAAATTAAAAAAATAGTACCAGCCTACCAGGTGCAAAATAAATGAGTTTTAAAAGACCGATTCAGACTTTTGCTTTTTGAAAAGCATAAGACTTCTTGTGTTTATAACCAAGTGAAGATGCCTCAGTAGATAAATATTTGCTCACAAATTTGGGTCTTTCATTATGCTCATTGCCTAAATTAAGTTCTTGTGCCAACTATTTTGAGGATGTGGCACATCCCATGTCAACATTCGAGATATTGTATTTTGGTGCAAAACCCTAAGCCAACCCACTGGTGAGAATGTTGATCCAACTCTTATTCAGGGCATAGTTGAAATTTGATCAAAATTGACCTTTTAGTTGTTGCATTTGCTTCATGTCTTGTAATTAGGTATATCAATTTAGGAGTATTCTTGCCGAGCATGAATATATTCAAAACCTATTGGGCTTTTTAAAGATGTCTAATGACTTTGACGACTAAAATCAAATGGTTAGAAATTGAGTTTTGAGTATAAATTTGGATCATTTATAGCTAATCATGCATACCTTTAATATGAATAGTTAATTTTTTAATGAATTTCAAAATAATTTGAAAACGAACCAGATGTACACATACACTATAATGGCTAAACGGATCGAAAAACCCAATGAACTTTCATGGGTTTTTTTGTAAAGGTCTAGGTCTGCTTATTTAGATAAACAGGCTTAAGAATTTAGTTTGAGCTCAGCCCAACATGATAGTAGTACATGTGGTTTAAACTGCTCATTTATGACAGATTCAATCAGGTCTCAAGTCGAGTTTGGATTGAAGAACAATACTTTATCCATCTGAGACATTGATATATAATCCTTAATAACTCTAGAATTAAACCCTGAACTACTAGCAATAGTGAAACAGCTACAACACAAAAGTTGGGGAAAATGGCTTGTTTCTTCTGTCTCTTTGGTCAAGAAAAAATTAGGTCACCTTGTTATGAAGGCCTATATTGGCTCAAAAGGATGCATCAATATAAGGATCCTATATTCATGAGAGTCTTTTTTTTTTTTTTAATTTACGTATGTGAAACCGTGGGAGTGCATCCACTACTCCTATGGCATACCAAAATTAGATCATGGGGGCTCAAACCCGATGCATACTTCAAATACAGATTCCATTATTAGGAATAATGCAATAGGAGTCCACCATGGTCTTTCTAACACCCTTTGATAAGTGGACTATCACAAAACACCTTGGAAAAGTGACATCCTCTAGAATGTCAATATTTTACCACTAAGCCAATAATGCCCATTGACAAACAAGTGTCTTCCGTGTTTCCCTTAATGGTTAATTACCCTGCTTCATTTTCTCATTTCGTTCTCAGCTCATCTAATATATATATATAGAGAGAGAGACCACATTGATAGACACACCACTCTCAATTAGAACCCTTCTAATGATCAGGCCTTTGGCATCCAGAACATGTAAAGGCTAAGGCTTACTATGATAAGGAGAAGGACAAGACCTCTCTTCATCGGTAAAAGAGACCATCTCGTAGATACACCACATATAAAAGAAGGTATAATAACCCATCTTTTTATTTACCTATTGATTTATTTGTTTGAGTGGTTGAGTATTCTCATTTTATGTAAGAGGTCTACGAGATGGTCTCTTCATCGGTAAAAGAGACCATCTCAAAGATACACTACATGTAAAAGGAGGTATAATAACCCATCGTTTTATTTACTTATTGATTTATTTGTTTGAGTAGTTGGGTATTCTCATTTTGTCTAAGAGGTTTAGCCATCAAACTTTTGTGGCGCCTAACCTGATCCATGGTGTTTGTAGGTGATGTTATGGATCTGAGTTTTTACCTATGATCACCACAAAGTAGATCCAATGGATTTCCATGTATTCAAGAGAAAAAAAAAAAGGTATACGATGATACTTCAGAATCTACAACAAAAAGTTTCATATTTTAATACAAATAACTACATTTTGTTTAATAACAATTGCAATTTAAACTTTAGTAGTCACAGCTAAGGTTTTTTCCCCCTTCACAATTAATATGAGATTCGTTTGATTATCAAAGAATCTCTCCCTCAAACGAGATTCTTCGACTAATAGAACATCACCTGCCATCATATCTAACAAGAAGAATCCTGTGCATTCTGATTCTATTCCAGCCTCTTTCCTACCAAAAAAATGATAGAAGAGGGATCTTCATAGGCTTGTCAGGCACCACATGGAATGCCAACCAGGGTCGGCCCTGGCTTAAGGCCAAATAGGCGGCTGTCTAGGACTCCCCCAATTTGACCAATGGCCTAGGGCCCCCCACCATACACTTTTCCTAAGGCCTAGAACCCCTACCAGTGTGCTGGGCCTAAAGCCCCTGAAATTTCAGGGCCGATATTGATGCCGGCATCAGAGCACACAAGGCACTGTTGTGTTATGTGATTGGATATTTGTTGACACAGTCCCTTTTTAATCTCCATCATCTCTAATCTTTCTTCGCTCATCTCTTCCTTTGATTGGTTCTCTTTTCCATCCTCAATGTTTTGCTGCAAATTGTATGCCTCTCTCTCAATGTTCACATCGATTTTGTCGTTAAGGGCATCTAGAACATTTTTTTATAAATCGATGTCATAATATATGTTGATAATCCAATATATTCATAATAATAAAAAAACTAAAAAGAGAGGAGCATATGGTCGTGAGGACCTTTAAAAGATAATTTTGAAATAAAATTTATGCAATTTCTATTTTTATCTAAACTATGTTCACATCGATTTTTATGTCAAGGGTTGTCATTCATTTAGAACATTTTATGAGCCCCTTTTTTTTAGAATCTTTGAAAATATCTACCTTTTGAGGAAAGTAATTCCCGTGAAAAAATAGAGGTAAGGTTATATTGATATTATCCAACAAGTGCTGTGAAATCCGGTTTCATGTTGGGTTGTGAAAACGTGGTATTTTTTTGTTGTTAGTGTGAAATTCTTTATTTTCATTGAAAATGAGTGAAACATTATCTTGACAAGCGAGGAAAACCTCCATTTTTCTCTCAAATTTTTTTTCTATGACTCCTGTGGAAAATGGGTTCCTTAAAAAAGGATGAAAATGTCATATTTCTTTTGGTCTTGTCTAAAAACCCTAATTCTTTGAAAGAAAAAAAAAAAAGAGATTCTATTTTTTCATATTTCTTATTTTTCATAGTTGGAAAATAACAAAAGTGTGTTACGTTAAAAATTTGTATTTGTAGAAAAAATTATATGATAAAATTGATCTTGCATTCAAACAAATCCAATACACGACTTTAAAAAAAAAAATTGTTTGATAGATTGATCATCAATTTGACAAATTAGGTGATTGACTATCGTTCTTACTTTATACTAAACTTTACCAATGGTACTGGGACTGACTAAACGAGATTGATATAATTAGTGAAATATGATAAATTTTTATAAGTGAAAACTCTAATTTAACATCAATTTTTATTTGCATAATGTCTAACATTTTATGAGGTCATTGTCTCCATCAAATTAAATTTGAAAATTTTAATACGCCAATTATAAGAAACAAGTTTCACTTAAACATTTTTATCTATTCAATTTAAACAAATGAAATGAACAGGAATATATAAAATTAATTCAGATGTGTATTTATCTATTTTAGATTTATATCTTTAATGAGACCTGGGTGTAATTTGAGTCGGATTAAATTAGATCACAGGTCAACTTAGGTAATTAACTTGATATTATGTATATATATTGTGATGATATTTTCAAACAAAGTATGATTTATAAAAATAAGTCTCCATCACTAAAACATGATTGTTGTGAAAAAGTTAGGTCTCAAAAAATATTTAAAAAATAATAATATGTGCATAAAATTTGGATTAACTCAGACCAGTTGGGATATCTTATGCAATGTATGGCCCTATCCATCCCCGAAAAAATAGGTGTTTTTTTTTTTTTAAAATGAATCATATTATTTAAATGAGTTGAGTTAACTCATTGACATAGTTTAAGTCGAGTCAATCGGGTAAAAATTAACCTTAACCCAAGTTAGACCCTTAAATAAAACTAAATTTTAAAAATTTACAAATTAAAGATTATTATGGAATTAATGAATGCCACCTGAATATTAGATCTCATTAATAAAAATTGTCCATGGGTTGTGGCGCGGTGTCCGCAACGGCTACTTTCCAAATCCAGTAATACGCGTTCATCCAAGACAGCCTTCCTATAGACTGCCTGTCTCCTCCTTGGACCGCCTCTTTCCTCCTTCTACCGCCTTCGTTTCTATATTTAATCACAGAGCGAACGATGAAAATGATCAACAATCTGAAGAAAAAAATGTGCAGTCTGTGAAAGGGAACGAGAAAATCAATCACTAAACTGCCGAATCAAAGACGAAGAAGAAGGAAAACAGAGGTGAGGGTTTGTATTCCTCCTTTCTCTTTTTTTCTTTTCGTAACTTTAGACATAGCCTTAGATAAGATGACCCACAAAATTGACAAATGAAAATGTTGTAGATGATGAGTTTCTTGATATGTTTTCCATTGTAATATCAGTAAGAGAGAGACACATGCAATTTTTGTGTGGAGAGAGGAAAGTGTAGTGAATTGTTGTTATATATCAGTATATCACATACAAAAGGTTCGTGTGCATGTCATCCTAATAACAGTTGTGAATTGTTGTTATAGGTGAACATGATGACAAACGGTCCACAAGGTATTCGTGAGGTATGGAAAGAGAACTTTGCAGAGGAGTCCAAGCTGATTTTCAATGTCATTAAGACAATTATATTGCGGTCGATATAGAGTTCTCGGGATTTCTGATAAATACACCTTGGCATGCTTGCCACCAATCAGGTAAGCGACATGGAGAGTGCCACTAGTCAGATTCTGATAGCTTATTAACTTCAACTGTCTTTGCAGTGATGAAAAGATGATACAAATTTGACGAGAATGTGTGTGAAGGATTCTTGAACAGTATTGATTCCTGTAGTGACATTTTAGTAGTTTTCATGATGTATGATTCAATTGTTTTTCAAGTAGTAAATCAAAATATCTTTGGTCCTTGTGTTGCAATGAAATTGAATTCGATACTTTTCATGATAGATCTTTTTTGGGTGAATTCAAAAAAGGGTAGATTAGCTAATCTAAAACTGAATTTCAAAGTGATGAAGTTGATATAGGGATCTGATTATGTGATAACTCATGCCATGCCTGGATCTGGATATCTAATGCAGAAACTGGTTATTATGAGTACCATTTTTTTTTCTATAATTTCTTCTCCTTGAATGCAGGTCTAGACATTAGTACATTAGAGATTTCTGAAATATAAAATCTAAAATGTTACTGGTGGTGGCATTTTACTGATTCAACCACTGAGATAAATCATGATTTTGAATCTAAATAATGAATTGGGTAAGTATTGTAAACTGCTAGCGTAGCAATTTCTTGCTAGGTCCATCTCAGGATTAAATTCGTGTCGACTATGGTTGGGATAGTAACCTCATGATAAACTGAATCCGAAAACAAATAAGGGAAAAGGAATTGGACCGGCCCAGGTTAAACTCAGGCATTATGTATTTAGACCGAGGGTCCTGCAAGTAATTTGTCTTGAAGGGCTTGGTATAGATGATGCTAGAACTGTGGACCCAATTCCTTTACCCAAAATCGACATGACTGATTGAGTACACCAAATGTATAGATCTTCAATGGTTTTAATAAATGTGAAGTTTTCCTTCTCTCTTTTTTTTTTTTAGCTTCGGAGGTATCCAGTTTTTTTTTTAGATTCGGAGGTATCCAGACATCGCACTCAAATAAACACCAGATAATTAGATGATCTTGCTCCCAAACCAACAAGAATAACCCCTTGGGTTAAAGTTTTCCTTTTAATAAATGTGAAGTTTTCCTTTGCTTTTCCTTTTTATTCTCAGGACTATGGACCCAATAAGTTGTGTGGAAAGTTGAATCAGAAACTTCGTAGAAGTTCAATGATGAATATGGAAAGCATGCTAAACTTGGGACCTACTTGATTTTCAGGCCCTTTAGTTCTTTGATTTGGTCAGAGATATGTTAAATATGATGGTGAGGATCTCTTGAATATGTTTCTCTGAAGGGTTTACTGGACAATTCACGGCATTAAGATTTGACGGTGGGAGAGAATCCAATAAAGCTGAACTGATAACTATTAGAGACGCATGTAAAATATTCAGCAGACTTTGAACCAGAGCCAATTTTCATCAATCATGGAACAGAGAGAGAGAGAGAGAGAGAGAGAGAGAGAGGAATGTAGGACTGGAGATGCACTTCTTATATTGCATTTCACTTTTGAATCAGCAATAGAAATGTTCCAATTAAGATAACACAGATATAAAGATGTCAAAAGTAGCCAAAAATCAACTTAGGGGAATTGTAAGGGGCTGCAAATTAAGCATTTGATTAACCCAAATATCTTCTCCATTGCAGCAACATGGCTATTGATGCCGATAAGCCCATCCATCTCATCAGCATCCTTCAAAAGAGGCGTTAAATGTCATTGCTTGATCACTCTCAAGGGCACTTAACATGACCTTCATGGTTTGGGCCTTAGTCCTTGCCTTCACTTGAGTAGTAAGTTCCATTCGTCATTTACCCCTGTTCACCATGCCAACAGCTCACATGCTCTCTGCATCAAATCTTTGGGGTGGAGAAGAACGAACAATTCCACCTTCATTATTCTTAATTTTTTACAAAAGAAATTGAATGTCAAAGCCAACCCCATTCAAATCTTTTTCACACAAAGGGTATGCACATTTGATCCTTTCAGACACATAGGTGCAACCATACAATTAATCTTCCATCGTTCCAATATTTCAAGTATTTCTGTTCTGAGATGATTTTTGAGGTACAAATCATACGAAGAAATAGTTACGTACTTGGGAAGGAACCCATTAACATAACGAGATTATCATTATTAGATCTCCAACTCATTGCTGATTTTGATTTGGGTTTCCTTGCTAAAGTATCCAGAACCCCAACTCATTGCTGTGACTGCTTTTGTTGCTTGTGGATACAAGCTTCTCACCCACCTTAGCACCAGTACCACATAGACAGTTCTCAAGTTTTCTAAAGCATGGCTTATGGAAAACATTGTTGCAGGAGTTGCATCTTGTGATCTCGGCTTCTTGCAAATTTCATAGGCAAGAGTAGAGTTTCATTCAGCACCATCATCATCATCGTTAGACTCTTAAAACAGCAAACAGTTTCTAGAATGCCCACCTGTTTGAAGTGCAATATATGGATGCCATCAGTAACAGAAGTGAGGAAAAAAGAAAAGGAATACCCAGCAGCTAAAGCCCTTTTTGATAGATCAACCACGTCACGAAGCGAAAAGATTCATTGTTCTCAGGAAGATATCTGCGAGAGCCAAGACCCCTCTGGATGGACGGCCAAAATGGATGGTGAAGGTATGCAAGCATCACTCATATTTTTTTTTTCTGATACCCATAACACGGAGCAAGGGTGGGACTTATGAAAATAGAAAAGGGTTCACCCCACTTACACAGAACATGGGTTGTGAACATGAAAGTTTGTGAAGTAACTACAATGGTGAAAAATGGTATTAAAAGCAAAATGAAGCATTCTTTCCCTTGTAAAATTAAAAGCAATATAAATGGTTGGCATAATAGAATACGGTTTGCTACTCTATGACACATCATCTTCCTAATCTAAATTCCACACAACCAGTGTAGTTAAACATTGCCACATGCATGCCATGAAGCAGGCAGAGACCTGGCGTGATCACCTACTAAAAATAAGCTGATCCACTCATCAATAGGCCAACATGCACTTCAAGATGAGCTACTGGCAAAGCCCTTCTCAGTCATCCATTTCTTTCTCCAGCCCTTTTTCCTTTTAAGATTCTCCAGCTAATAATATATGGGCCAGAACATCTAGATGGTGAAGTCCACCTTGGTGACAGCTTGGATGGTGCATGTATGTGACACTGATGTGCAGTTGCATGGGAAACCAATGTACATAAACAAAATAACAAGCCTTTGAAATACAAATAATGCTCAAGAATGAAAAATCTGATGTACAATGAGAATCAAGACACAAAGCATAAGCAGAAAACAAAATTTCCCTCAAATCAAAGAGAGGAAAAAAAAAACTTTAAATAAGTGGTCCTATCAGCCATTTGTTGTGCAATTTCTGTTGACCCATGTCCATCCAGAAGGTGCATAGAGTGTCTTCAAGAGAAACCATACGATCCACATCCTAGGAATATGTATAGTAAGTATCCTTGGGCCTTCAGCAAGTGCAAGTGCTCACCATGTTACCATCAACCAGACCCCCTATTGTGGAATGTGGACAAACCATGGTGAAAAACCTCCCATAAACTGAATAACCAGGGACAATATGCATATGCAAGAGTAGATCATATAATTCTTCCATTTCAGCTGGTTCTACAATGTTATATTCATGAAAGATGGGGAAAGATGAAGTACAAGGGAATGATACCTGGTCATATATAGATTCCAAATATGCTTTAACTGAGAAACTGGATACAGAGAAAAGTCCCAGTGATGCAGGACTCTAGCAGGGAGAACAGCAGTATCATTTGTATCGCATGATGCACAGAACAACTGGCCAGTATACTCACAAAATCGAGGTTTGCCCCCACCCAAATGTCTGTACGAGTACTCGCATCAGGGACTTTCCAGCGTCCAAGAGCTTGTGGCATCCTGCACACGTATAATGTTGAGGTTCAAGCAACTGATATAGACATGCGAGGTTTAACTTCAAGCAGCAGTGATATGTTCTTCCCTAAAGTAGAAGTGCCTTCCAGACAAGCGTCCCTGTGAAAAGACAAAATCAAGTTACCATTCTCTGTCTGTCTCTCCATATACTGAGGCCCCACAGCATTGAGTGTGGATAAATTGCTAGAGCTCTTCTGGGGGATAGAAACTATACGAGAGAACTTGGTGTACCAAAAGGACTCTTTGAGAATGGATCGGATACAGTCTGACTAAGAATGCTCCTCTCACTTATAACATTTGGAAAAACATTCCAAAAATCTTTCTTGATTCAAGGTCAACACTTGACCAGGGAGAGGGAAGGATGCCGCCATGATCTGTAAAAAAAGTCTTTAGCTGACAATAGAGGGTAAAGAAATCACGGTATCAACGTTCAACCTCCCACTGATCTTTTCCACTCCACACTCTTATTACATATACTGTATATTCATTGACACCAACCAATCTCTCCCCAAATGAAACATCGCCCTTTTTCAGCTTCTCCCCAACTACTTCAACCCAATCTATTTTCAGAGGATATACAATTGAAGAATATGCATCATCTGTACCAGATGTAGAAGCAGTTGAACTACCTTCTCTTAAAGTTTGAGGGGTGTAATACAGATTTCTGACCGCCAAAAGAGAACTGAGCTCCAAAAGGTTTTCCTGAGTCAAGTAAAATCTCCTCCATCTCATGAACCATCTCGTCATAGAATCATCTGGTTCAAGTTTCTCAATCTGCAAAAATATGGTCAAATTGCAGACGGGAATACCCACAGTCAAGGTTAACAATATAATAAAGATTTAGATCTGTGTGGATGTCTTAGTTTTGGTACATGTAATGCATTTTTTAACATTAGAGGAAGCATTTTATGCATGTAATGCATAAAAGTTGTACAGGCAACCAATGTTGACATTAAAATCAAGGGGAAATAACCACTCAAAAAAATCGAGGGGAAATATAGGACCTGCAGTTTAAGAATATGCTTAGCATCCTAGGGCAAAGTGAAAGCCACTTATCCCACCTATGTGGGTTGCCACTCATGATTGAATTTAGCAAACTATTTTCCATACGCCGACAGCCTATTTGACACACTGCGATTCAATACTGCAATTTTACGGTTTCATCAATGTGGACCAACCAATCTCAAGTAAATAAATAAATAAAGGTGGAGAAAACAGTTTGAACTTCAGCAGTGATATACAGGTGGAACACATGGTTTGCACATAGAATTGTGCACACGTACACACAGCCCAACAAAATAAATAAATAAAAGATGGACCATAGTCCACAGAACTTAGAACCTGTTTGGAAATAATGAGATTAGAGAGATTGCCTGAGATTGTAGATACAAATATCTGATCACTAGATTTGTGTGTTCGACTTCCTCTCCTTCTTTCAAAGGTTGTGTGAAATTGTAGATCCAAATATCCAATCACTAGATTTATGGTGGGAATCCTTGTCCACCTTCCACACATTTTCCCCTTGCTAACTGTAATGATTAGCAAGCAGATTTAGAAGCAACAAACTCAGATATGCAGATTCAGGCATAGCATGAGTTATTATGCAATCAGGAGTTAGGCGATGGAATAACATCAAATTTGTACAGAACTATCAATCAGGTCACTCTTCCAAACATGAATATTTTCCAAGTCAAATGAAAGACTTAGTATCAGCTTCATCACTTTGAAATTCAGTTTTAGATCTGCTAATCTTTGCTTTCTTGATATCACCTTAAAAGATCTGTCATGAAAAGAATCTAACTCAATTTCATTGCAATACAAGGACCAAAGAAATTTTAATTTACTGTTTGAAAAACAAATGAATCATACATCACGAAAATTACAAGTAAGATGTAACTACTAGTGACCTTGAATTACAACAAAAAGTGGAAAGCGTGAACAAGGATGCTTATAGTAAAATCCAAGGCAGCCTCTCGAAAAGATGGGATAGGGAAGCCTCAATATGTTGGAATTGAAATGTGTCAAATGGGGCATACGGTAATATCCACTGCTGGAACCAGGATGATGTGTCATGTAGCTTGCAGCATGGCTTATCTTGGAATCGATACTGTACAGGAATCCTTCAACCACATTCTCATCAAATTTGTATCGTCTTTTCATCATTGCAAAGACAGTTGCGGTTAATAAGCTCTCAGACCCTACCTGGTGGCACTCTCCATGTCGCCTTACCTTCAAAATTGTTGCCAAGCGCTCAAGCCAGAGCTCTCCACCCATCAACTCTTCATAAGACTTAGCAATGTGTTTGACGTCAAAGACATGATGCAACTGAGTTTCGGTCAAAAGTAGAAAATCCTCAATCGAATTGGGGAGAGTTGAACCTAATAAGACCCTCGCAATGTGTGCTAAATCGTAGAGCCCATGAAATATAACCCATCGAATCTTATGCGTACTACTAAATTCCTCAAAACCATCGAAAAAGTATTTGAATCAATGCCATTACTGATATTTTTATTAAAACCAATACCATGGCGGTGCAATAACTCGATAGGCTTCGGTGAATGAAGATCGTGTGCATAGTTGAAGACGCTGAGATGAAATTTCCATGCATAGCCAGGATAAGGAGTATTCATGTGTTCATCGAAAAACGTCAACCCCACTTAAATCAGCTTCGTGTTGCTGACATTGTATTCAAGATCACGGTAACGAACATCCTGTGGAACATACCTAGGCATGTTTATCAGAAACCCGAGAAACTCTATATCAACTGCAACGTAATTGTGCATCTGAATGACCTTGAAATCTGTGTGGACCCCTCTGCAAAATAGAAGGGATTCGCGAGGTGTGGAAAGAGAATTTTGCAAATGAGTCCAGACGGATTTCAAGATCATTCAGACACACAATTATGTTGCAGTTGATACAGAGTTCCCGAGGTTTCTAATAAACACGCCTCGGTATGCTCCACAGGATGTTCGTTACCGTAATCTTACATACAATGTCAACAACACAAAGCTAATTTAAGTGGGGTTGACGTTTTTTGATTGAACACGAAAATACTCCTTATCCTGGTTGCGCATGGCAATTTCATCTCAGAGACTTCAACCATGCGCACGATCTGCATTCGCAAAAGTCTATCGAGTTACTGTACCGTCATGGTATTGATTTCAATAAAAATATCAGTGACGGCATTAATTTGAACACTTTTTCGATGCTTCTGAGGAATTTGGTGGCAGGCGTAAGATTTCCATGGGTTACATTTGATGATTTTAGCACCTCAGCTAAATACCTGACAACAAAAACCCCACCAACTATGGTTAAAATGTTCGAGTAAAGTAAAACTATTGGTAAGCTTAGTTAGGGACCAACCTCAGATCTTGCCACAAGGCAAGGATGTGTACGATCTCCGATGTTTGTGGCAGGATGTGTAAGATCTCCGACGTCTATTCCTTAGTTTAGAAATAATTGAGGTCGCATTACCACTTGAGCATTCATTGCCATCGGATGCATGCTTTTCTATATGGCACTCCTATGAAACCACCAATGCAATATTTTCACATTTTGGTCCAGTTGTTGATTCCCTCTTTTTCCATGGATGGATTCACAGAGGTATGCATGGATTTCTTCTCCAAAGTCAAACCAAACTTTGACGTTGTTCTGACTTTGACGTTGGGTTTACAATTCTTTTCCCAAATGGCTAGCACATGCAATTAAACAATAATACAAGAAGTGATTAGTTAGCATGTGCACAAGATAAGCAATTCATGTTAGCTTTATCGTAAATTTGCTCCTGATTATAAGGATTGAAAAGGGTTAACTAAGACAAAACATAAATAAATAGAAAGGTGATATATCAAAGGCAATTGAAAATTTCATGACTTCACCAAAAAAGAGAGGAATGAAAAATAAAAAATCATGAGATATAGTTATAACTGAAATATTTAGTTGAGTTTTTATTCTAGAAGCTTCTCCTCTTTTGGCCAAAGGAGACCCAAGGAATATCGTTTCATGTGCATCTACAAAGCATCAAGACACAACGGGCAATACAAAAATAGAGTCCAGACCAGTGATTTATGTATCTCCAATCCTAGAATAAAAAAGATATGTTATCAGAATTTATAAATTGTACATGTTTTATTTATAACACATGGAAAACCATGTTCCGACGTATATAGGGAGCCCAGAATCATAGGTCCAGCTGCTATAGAATGCTACCAATGCACAACATGCTGATTGACCAAAATATCATGCCCCAAGGAATATGAAACTGTTATACTACCAAAATGATGAAGGACAGATTCAAAAACATGCCATTGATTGCTGTCTTAGATAACTTTAGAAACATTGAAATTGTAAAATACAAGAAACAGCGCGCCATTTTCATAATTTGACTGTCAAAAGAGATTCCCAAAACAGTCCTCACTCTAAGACATGTCAGCCTCTCAGAGGTATTAACATGTGAGTATGTGACTGTTGTTTAGGTTTAAATGTCTAATTGTTGACAGATTATACAAAACTGCAAATCAGTGATCAGCCAGTGTGTGAAAATCTCTTTGCAATGATAGCTTGCATCCAATTTGGACAAAGTAAAACGTATAAAGATCATCCGACTAACAAAAAACAGGTCACTCAAACACCATATAACCACATAACAATATCAATTGATGGAAAACATAAACCCCAAGGGGTTGTCCTGCTGGTTGAGACACAAGACTTCAGGATTAAGGTCGTGGATTCAATCCCGGTAACTCCAATGAAGGGTTACTCTCCATGGGATATGTATAGATAGGGCTGAAATCGGGTCGGACCGGGTTGGGTTTTAAGTTACTAATATATGGAACCCGACCTGACCCAAACTTTTGACCCGGACATCTTGACCCTACCCAACCCAAATTATAATCCGACCCAACCCGAAACCCGACCAGACCTGCATTTTGAACATACTTTAGCCTGTTTTTTACCGGGTCGGGTCGTGTCGAATTAACTTAAAAATCTCTCAACCCAACCCGACCCTAATTTAATGCGGGTTTCTGACTTCTCAATCCGACCCAACCCACTGACCCAACTTTCATAACCCTACCCGAGTTTCACCCCTATGTATAGAGTAAGATCCCACCACTTGAACTAGGCATGTGTGTAGGAAAGCGTGCAATGCCCCGAAGGACTAGTCGGGCGAGTAGACACCTCGACACCTTCAGTCATCAAAAAAAATTGATGGAAAACATAGAAAAGAGAAAGAAAAAAACATTGGTAGTCTGCAAGTAGTACTTAGTCAACAGTGAGATGGGCAATATACGCTATATCAGTCTTGCTTACCTTAACAGGTTCTCTTGACAATGTACTTGTATCCTTGTCACATTTTCCTGTAATTTTTTCAATATTTTCAGCATCAACCTGTAAAGGAAAAAAGGAACAGAATATGAGCCATGATCAAATAAAGCCACTCTATCATCAAGTGAAATGCAAAACAATAACTTCAAAACAGAAATATCTGATGTTAATCACTTGAAATCCTGCAGTTCACTTTTAGATAATGGGATGAGCATCATCCAGACCATCCAACTGGTCTTCCATGGAAATGACATTTCCTCAAATTGTGCCTACCAGATTATCCCAAGTTCCTAACACTCATAAAGGTCTTTTGCCAATTAAATTCAACTCTTGGTTGAATGATTCTTCCCTGAGAGTCCATTACTTGATTTCTTGAAAGAAGGTTGGGTAATCCAACTTTTGCAATTTTTGAGGTAACACAATAAGAATAGGACCAACAGATTAAACCAAATGCAATCATGCCATAATAAAAACCAAATTACCCTTTACATCCTTCTTGAGAACAAGATTATTTGGCGCCGATTTCCTTCAAATTGGAAACAGAAAGAGAATAGAATAAAATTAGACAAACAATAAATTAGGGTAACATAAGGAACGCTTGAAGCTATTTGTTAGATCATCCTGATTACAAGATAAGGAGAGCTTAAAGCTGTATGTTGGATCATCCTGATCAGAGACATTGCCGTATGCCGCCGCCCTAGATTTTGCTGTAGGGCTGGCGCTTTCCACTCTTCGTTGTAAATTTATATTTATAGGAAAAAATAATATGAAAATATTCCGCTTGAATTATTATTAATTGATTTTTTCAGAAAAAAAAATGAATCTAAATTAATTTTGCTATTGAAATTTATTTATTTCAAAAAAACTAAAAAATGTGCCATTGAAAAAAATCACTTAATCAGGTAACCTAGCCTTCTAGTTGTTGCAAATATAATTGACTACTAAAATGCCTCTAACTTTGCAAATGAAATTTATTTATTTCAAAAAAACTAAAAAATGTGTCATTGAAAAAATTCACTTAATCAGATAAGCTAGCCTTCTAGTTGTTGCAAATATAATTGACTACTAAAATGTCTCTAATTTTGGAGCATTTTTTTCCAAAAAATTAACTTATCATCATTAAATATTAAAGTTCTATCTATTTGAGGTTAAAATTTTTGAGTTTTACTTCTTTATTAATTTTATAAAATTTTATAACATCTATCATCTAAAATTAATTTATGACAATATTTATAAATAAATAGAAACATTTCAATTATACAAAGTCCAGTGATACAATAAAATGAGGATGGTCTGACCTTGGACTTCATACTTCAAATAAATTATTTGAAGAAAAACTAAATATAATGGAGAATTTTGAAGAATATGAATTCTACCATTTTGTACTTAGCTTATAAACCGTTTATCATTTGACACAATATTAGTAAACAACTTGAATATGTCGAGTGTGTGGCCTATATTCTTTAATATTAATAAAATGTACTTAAAGTTAAATTGAGTTATCCACATTGAAGATCCCAAACTCCAAACTTGATTGTAGGTATGTTTGTGTTTACAATATAACGAAATATTTAGGTTTCTTTCAAACAAATCCAAAACATATTATTTTTTTAAAAGAAACTTTGTTTTTTACGTCGATGATCAATTTGACATGGTATACAAATCATGAATCCACTGATTTATTATCATTCTTAATTTGTACAAAAATTTATCATAGTTAGTTTGAGACCAACTAAATGTGATTGATTGGATCAGTGGAATATGATTAGATTTTGTAATACCCACCCATTCAAAGTCCAACGTTAGTTGGAGACTTGGGTGGTTTTGGATTTAAAAGAGGGTTATCTCTTTTCCTTTTGTGAGGCCTTTTAGAGAGGGCCCAAAACAAAATTACGAGGTCCAGGTGAGTTCAAAATGGACAATATCATCTTTGAATTAGGTCAAGTCGGGTTGGATCATCACGAGTGATATTAGAGCACAATTCAATACTTGAACAGTGTGATGTGTTGCCTGTGTATACCGTAGACCCTTTGTCATTGTAATATGACAAAATCGACGACGGCTATGATCTTAAGGACGGTGGTTTTAAAAGAGGGGGCAACCCTTTTCCCTTGTGTGAGGTACCGGGTCAGGGCCCAAAGCAAAACCGTACATACTCAAGTAAGGCGTAAAGCGGACAATATCATCCCTGATTTTGATCGAGTCAAGTCACGATTTTTATAAGTAAAAACTCTATAATCATATCAATTTTAATTTTGATAATGTCTAACATTTTATGGGATCCACCTTCTCTATAAATTAAAAATAATTGATATATTAATTAAAAATATAAGATTAATTTAAAAAATTATCCATTCAAATTAATTAAATGAAATGTATAGAAGATATAGTTCAAATTCAACTACCTATTTTATTTAATCTAAAACAAATGGATCTATATGTTTAATAAGATTAGGAATGCAATTTGAGCCGTTGAATTGGATTGAGAGTAAAATCTTAACTTGCTCCTGTTAAATACAAGTTTCTACTTTTGAGTCAAACTCATTTCTTACCTTTTCTTAAAAAATCATAATTCAACCCATTTTAAAACCCAAAACCCATTTTAATTCAGCCCAACCAATTTGGGTTGAGTGAAATCGGGTCATGAATCAATCCATATAATTAAATAGATAATAAATTATATATACATTCTTTTGACATATATCAAGCAAATAATATCTATCAGAATATTCTCTAATATTAAAATATGATAAATGCAAAAAATTAGGTCACACAAATAAATATATAAAAATAAAATGTTTATATAACGTTTGAAAATTGAAATGAATTTAGTTGATTTATACAATCTATAGCCTTAACACGATAACCCCCAATTTTTTTATTTATAGATCAGCACGGTTCAAATTGATTATAATTTAAGTTTTTCTTCTTAAATAAAAGAAAAAAAAAAAAACTAAAAGTTATTACTTTAGTTTTATAGAATTAATGACACCCTCACATAAAAATTGAGTTCGTGGCTTGCCTTGAGCATGTCACTAGTGAAAATTGAGTTCTATCTCTTGCCTTGAGCATGTCTTTTAAAGGATCTTCAAACCTTTTAAAGTACTTGATTGATCCTTTCATCATGTGAAAATCTCCATTTTGTTTTGAGAGTAACTTAAATTTAATATCTCTCCCATCTCAAATAGATTCTTGACAGTCAAACCAACATTCATAGATTTAACTCATGTACTTTAATAGGTTATGAGAAAGTGCACCTTTAATGGACAGTTCAAAAATGGATTTTGTACTTTTTAATAGGTGTCATCCTAACATAGGCATATCCTTTTAAGTGATATGGGTTTTCTCGAACTTCCCACTTTACTCTATCCGTTCTTAGGAAAAATTTAACAATCGAATGTTTAGATTTGGATAAAATAACTTTCGACCCAGTTACTGGTTTCTTCTTCATTCAAATGGTTTTCAAACGAGACCGTTTATCAACCGATTTATACAAACAAGGTACAAAATTCATCTACTCTGCCAAACACGCAAAGGTTACCATTGCAGAACGACTCACCGCCATTTGTTGACCAATTTCTACAAACAAAGTATCAAAATTCATGTACTCTTAAATTTATAAATTGCGGGACTAATTTTAAGTGAAAATCATATACTTTTGAGTTTAAAAAATCATACACAAAAAATTAAGAGGGAATACCATTTGTTCTTAATTCTTAGAGTAAGATTTTTGAAGTTTAAAACTGTACCCCTTTCACTTAAAATCAATTTTAGAATTTATAAAATTCAGAATAGATGAATTTTATTACATTGATTGTAGAAACGGTCTCAAAACGGTCTTTTTTGAAAACACTCTAGACAAAGAATAAAAATGAGAACGGTAAAATGGGAAGTTGAGAAAAACGAGTGTTAGTTAAAAAGAATATGCTCTTATTAGGATTATCACCTTTTTTTAATTCACAAATGGAGTCTAAATAAAACTTAAAATAATAATTATTAAATTGTTTTATATTATAATAATATAAAAATATTAAAATAACAAACTAAATCACTAATATAAAAAAATATATTCACAATCTATTATAATTATATCGTAATCTTATCTAAATAAATAAAAATCTAAGTTAATCTCGTTGTAATCTAATCACATCTTAACCTATCTAAATCATATTCTAACAAAGTATTCATAACAAATTAATGTATACAGAGATGAAAAGTACCCCTCAATGAATGTAATTGCATATATTTATTATTTTTTAAATAAATTGAATATCTAGAATGAGATTAATCCATCAAATACACAAAATCAACTCGTTAGTCTGATAGAAGTTGTACGCGAGTGTATTTTTACTCGTCTTCCGCAGTCGTTGAAAAGAAAAGAAAGAAATTACAAGAAAGAATTACGTGAATTCTAGTCCGTGTCCGATTTCCTCGATTCCAATCAAATCATCGTTCGGCAGGGGGTTAGGGTTTTCCGAGAAAAGTGAATTCATGGGTCTGATTTTCCTGGAAACGCTTCCCGGCCCGAAGATCTTCAAATGCAAATGCTGCAATGCGCATTCAGCGTCGCACGATGCGATCGTCTCCAAGTATTTCCAGGGCCGCTTTGGAAAGGCCTATCTTTTCAAGTCCGTGTAAGTCTTCCACCCATCACTTTTGATTCAAATTTTATATTTTTCGCGGAAATGCCCATCCATTGTTATTCACTGGGTATGTCTCTGTGGGAATTGCTATCCTTTTGGGGCAGCTCAGAAATCCAAATCAAATTAGCTTTGCTGGGATAAAAGATAAGAACTGGTTATCGCTCCGTTTGAATTCAATTCATGGAAGGGAAAGTGTCCTGTAATCGTTATCTACGTGGAAAGTGCTTTGCTTTCCATGGATCTAAATGCTCTAGTCATGCCTGAGAAAATTGGAGAGAGGAAATAGCTTCGTGTTCCCGTAATGAGAAACTCTTTTCCTTGCAAATGGGTTTCTTTGTTTGGAAATTACGCTTCTTGCACAAGAAACAGGACGTGTTTAATAGAAAATGCACTTTTTAAGCAAACTTAGGAAAATGAAAAGGGGAACCACTATTGTTTTTTCTTTCGAAGAACACTCTCTCGTGTTTTTGTGATACTTCTCGTTTTCATTAAAAACCAGAACATGCAGACATGCTTATGGCTTTTGACGGAAGTTGCAGAAAGTTATATTCAAATTTAATGTGGTCAATAAAGAATTAGGAATACAGACACTAAAAAACTGTTCTATCGAAATAGTTGGACTAGCTTGTGATTTAGGGTATGTCCAAACTCATTGTTTTGATACGAATCTCAAGTGACTTGTATGCATAGTTAGGGAAAAAGGAAGGAGAGAAGAAAATATATAAATTGGCTAAAATAGGAGAGTGTGGAGGAGTGGGGATCTAATCTCATAAGATGCATTATGCATGATAAAAACTAAAAAGAGTAAGAAACTTTTTTTTGAAAGGTAATAAAAAATAATATATTAAAAGAATAGAAATAGTATAGTTACAATAAATAGGTCCTAGGGACATGGACCCAAATCAACTATAATATGCAAAAACCCCAAATATAGCTCGTTAAAGACCCTGAAGAGCATTCACAGGCCATGGCCCGAGAATCACAGATGGTAAACGCCATTGCATATGGTGTTCACACCCAACTTCACGTAGAAATCTGCAACACCATTGGCTGTTCACCTGAATTGCTTTAAGGACACCTCAGAACCTATGCATAAGTTTTTAAGCCACATACATTATCTCTTCAAGGTTTTATGCAATATCTCCTTTACTTCTTTGTTCTTTCCGTCAAAGATCCTTCCGTTCCTTTTTCCACATAGACCATAGGACTACTCTAGGTATAGTATACCACACTTTCCTTAGCTTCGACCTTAGGGGTGATAGGGTCCAACTCCCTACTACGCTCCCACACGAAGCGAGAAGGACCCAGGACATCCCTACCTGTCCTGCAAAGAAGCTCCACAATGTTTTCGCTACTGAACACAAACTGAACAAGTGGTCCACGTCTTCCTAACATTCTTGGCCCAACAGGCAACATAGATCATCCCCCGAGTTCAAAATATTTCTCCTTGATAATTCCGGACCCTAGACAAAGCTAGGCCTTTCTCATGTCCAGATTTGCACTTCGTCCTCTTCTATTGCTATTGGAAGTTCCTTTAAAAGGGAAATTAACTTCTTTAGATTTTCCTTCTCAAACTCCCTTAGTGTTTTCCTAAATTGAAATCTCCCAAGTGATGACGCCATTACCGCTCAAAAAAATTCTCCCTCTCAATCATCTTCCTCTCTCTTTGCCCCTATTCTTTGCTTTTGTTTCTCTCCTTTTTCTTGCTCTATTTGCTCTTTTTGACCCCCCCTTTGTGCGTGTTTGCGCAATGTGCAGCTAATCATTTGACAATGTTACCGGGCCAAATCCAATCTCGATCTGATCATGTTGACCTTTGATTTTTTGTGCGCATTTGTGTTTTTGTTGTAGTAGTGGCTATTAAATGGAATATAGAGAAGATGGAGATGAGAAACAAGAGTAGTGTTAAAACATGAGTCGTCCTCCACATCTCTCGAGTCCAACTTCTTTAGGGTTTCAAATCATGGGTTAGGGTGCAACGTGCAAGAATCGTTTAATGATTTTATAGGCCAAGTCTCATCTTGATCTTATCATGCTGACGTTTGCTCTTTTGGTCCCTAGAGGGTCGTTGTTTTTTTAAATGGTAACTTCGTTAAAGGGCACAAGCAGTGCAGACAAGAAGAAAAACAACAATAGGAGGAAAATAAAAACCTCCTAAGCACCCAACAACACACTTAACACCAAAACCTAATATAGGGGAAAAGACTGACAAAAACACACACATGAATTCAGTCGACTCCTTCAAGGCTTTGGAAATCTTAGAAATGGAGAGGTCCTAGAACGCTTGAAGAGAGGAAGCTAAAACAATGCATTTCACTTTGACTCTCCTATTGACCTCTAAAGGGCTCTCTTCTTTAGTTTTGAATACTCTATTATTTTGCTCCTGCCAAAGGCTCCAAAATTTTGGCTAAAGGGCAAGCTACAAAAAATTGAAAATCTTGTGGGGCTTTTACATAACTTCCAAGTATAGCAGAGACAAGCAACATGGTGAGGCATATGTAGAAAATGATAATAGGAAAAAGAGAAGAATTTTGGAGAAGAATAATTTGATGCAGAACCAAGTTTTAGGGTGATCCGAAATGCTTAAATTTGGTTTCCTAAATATTAGGGGGGATGAAAATAATGCACCCTAAATCTAAAATGGGTTGAAATTAAACCAACAATTAATATATGCAATTAAATAATATAAGTTTACGAAATAATCATGCAAAATATCCTTGGAATCTGGTGTGAACAATGGAAAGATTTAATAGAAGGGTGGACTGGTTGAATTAAATGGAAAAAACATATGGTTTTAAATAACCATGTGCTTTTACCAAAGAAATAAAAGGAATGAAGGGTAAGGAAAAGGGCATATGGGTTACGGATAGCAAGGGGAGGGTTTTTAGGTGTTTTGGCAAAGGTTAGTGGAGCTTACGGAGGTAGGCGACAAAGGGTCATGGAAGACACGCGACAGCAGGGAGGGGGTTTTTGGGTGGTAACGGCAAGCAAGGGGTGGGTTAGAGGGGACACTGCAACAGATCTGGGCTTAGGGAAGGGGCGACAAGCTAGTATGGGGTCTTAAGAAGGGATGGCCTACAGCAGGGGCCTTGGAAAGGGACGGTAGATGGTGTTGGGGTGACGACAATTAAAGGGAAGGACTGTTATGGGATTCGGCCATAGTAGAAGAAAAGAAAAAAGGGGAAAAGAGAGAAGAAGAAGAAAAGAGAAGAAGAGAAGAAGAAGAATCGTACCTAGAAGAAGATGGCCTCACGCCAAAAGGAATCACTCCCAATCTCAATTGCACCAGAGGTCTGCGAAAAAAAATTCTCAAATTTCATTCATCATCCACGTATCTCTGCCTCAGAGAGGCTACAATTTATAAACTTTCATCTTACTAAGAATAAACATAAACAAATTCCTAAACTACCCTTACTAAGATTACTACCAATGAAAAAGGAAGATGCTGGAGGTGCACCGCATCATACTTTCTCTTTGTATTGAAGTGTATTTAACTGAAGGAGAATATATGTAGCCAATTATGATGGCTAAAAGGGAAATAAATAAATGAATACTCAATTACACTAAATCATACACGTAATAACATAAATTGAGTTGACTTTTCAAAGTAAGAAGACTTTGGTCAATTCAACTCAAAAGTGGGTCCCAAATGGTCAACTGTATGACTGTATCTGAAGTGGGACCCACAACACTTCCCCTCAAGCTGAGGTGAAGATATCGAGTAATTGCCTTAGTAAGCATATCCGCAAGTTGGTCCTTGGACTGAAGATAAGAGGTGAAAATGCATCCGACAGAAATATGTTGATGGAGAAAGTGTAATGACTCAACCCTTAATCACATATTTCAAGAAGTTTTACGGACTCCGTTCTTGATTAAAGTCTGGTTAGATGCGTAGATCTCTTTGTGGGCTTTCCAACGAGCCCAAGTTTGAATCAATTTGAGCTTGCGAGCTCAAGATTTAGCCGTTTTGATGTCAAGGGGTAAAACAGTTTTGGGAGCACCACAAGAGTTGAGAAGTGGGCTAATGATTTACAGTTGTGAATCATCACTTCCATTAGTTTCTTAAGAGATCAAATAACATGGTTAAAAAGGCATTCTCCAAGTTCACGTTGCTCACAATGCATTATCTTCTAGCCCATTTTGGTGAATCTGTGGACATTTATGCTGTTAGATCACCATCCATTATTTTATGAACATACGTTGAAATGGAAATATATGCTCCTGCTTAACTTGCTTCAATTTTTGGGTCAGAGCTTCAAATACGATCTTATACAGACTATTCACCTATCAAATTAACTTCAATTTCTTGGCAGGGCAATTTTGTTGATACAATTAAGGCTAAAATAATTTTTTTAGGGGAGAATAAAAGTATCATATTTTGTTCGTCTGTATTGATATTTCATGAATCAGATGTAAGTTTCATAATATTTTGCTCGAATGAAGTCCCTCTTCATTGAATAATCTAGGTTTTTTTCTGTATCAAATGTACAGGCATTCAGGTTAGTAAGTGATAGAAATGGCATCCATGTATTGAGTTTGTAATTTCATATTGGTGCAGTTGGTAATTGGTGATAACGAGGTATAAAGTCGTTCATTGTAACATTAGGACCAGTAAATGTCTAAATTGTTGTTCTGTTGTTCCAGGGTCAATGTCTCCCTTGGGCCTAATGAAGACCGACAGCTTAATAGTGGATTACATACAGTGAATGACATTTACTGTAGCTGCTGCCAGCAAATGCTGGGATGGAGATATGTGAGTTAGCAGTAGATCCTTTTGCATTTCTTATTTGTTTTTTGGTAACACAATATAAATGCAATGTGGCATATATACACATAAAAACTACAGAATGAACTCTGATACCAACTAACCGAAGTCGGAGTAGACGCACACCAATCCAGTAATCCTTGTCTTGAGTCTTATGGTGGTTGTATATATTTAAAAGAATGCTGTTAGATGATCCCTCGATTTTATCAGTTTTAATCTGTTAATTTGGACTTTGACCTTTTGTTTCTAACCGTCTGTCTAATTGCTATAAATTCATTGGCTAAGATGATCTTTTTAGCAGTAACAAAGATTAGTTGTATTAAAATCATATAGTACAAGTACAATGGAATGGGTCTAAAAGACTTAAACCCAAAGCAAAGGTAAACAAAATAGAGATGTACATGCTCAAAACCAAACATAAACTACATCCGAATAGCAACCAATAAGATTATAAGTCGAAGACCGTCCAGTTGCTGCCTCAAAGATTGAAAATGACGGTGGTTGAGTAGTCTACCCCACTCTTTGCGAAGAAGTGTGCCACACCTTTGGTAGATCTTCTGACTAGAGCTTAGGAGATCTCATTACTTGAACATAAGGTCCTTATCTTCCTCACCACACTAATAAATCTCCAAGGAGGTTGCTTCAATACATTAGCGCACCTGATTGCATTTGCTGAATCCCCTTCTATGACTAGTTTCCCTTGCTCGACAAAGGCTCTCCTAATACTAAGAAGCTCTGCCTTGCTTGAGTCTCTTTGCCCTACTAGCTCTGAGAAGATAATGGTAGATTTACCATTATGGTCCCTCTGAACACCTCCTATTCTTGTCGGTCCTGATTTCCCCCCACTGCCTCGTTAACGTTGAATTCATGGACACCTTGTAGTGGAGGAGACTAGATAACTAGGGGTTTCATCTTTCTCGAATTTCCACTCAAACAACCTTCCCATGAGCTATAGAAATCAAATATTTTGAATCCTTTAAAATCATTTCCGGATAGGAGCCAAGTGCAAAGCCTCCAATGGTCTTTTTGAAATATCACATTTTCCTCGAATACCTTAGCCTCAAAGATCTTGGAGTTTCTCTTCTTCCAGAAGGACCATAAGATAACCGTTAGAATCATATTCCAAACGGCCTTCATTTGAGGACCAAGGTGAGTGATATGCCAGGAGCCCTACTATGCCCCTACAAGTTCTATAAGCCCATGAAACTCCCATCAGACTAGTTAATTGTGTCCATAGTTTCCTTGTCACTAGGCACCGTGCGAACAAATTAGCTATATTTTCCTCCAGCGACTCACAATGTACAACGTAGATCCTCGTCCGATTTAAGCAACCGTCTCCTATTAAGATCCATCCTTGTGAGCACCTTCCTTTCAAAGTGCACCACTCAAAGGATTGGACCCTTGAGGGTGCTAAGATTTTCTAGGCTAGGCAGGGTAGAGGTTGATGGAAAGGTACTTGAGGAATCTCCTATCCAAATAAACTCATGCTCCGCCTCCTTGGACGAAGGAAATTCACCTATCATGGTTAATAACTCTTCAAGACTCTCTCTATCTCAAAAGTCCTCAACTCTCTTTTGAAGTCGAGTTGCCAAGAAGTGTGTCCCTCCACCACTTTGTAGTAGTCCTTGACTAGGGCATGTTTGCTTCTAGCTTTCCTATATAACCTGGGATATACATATTTTAAAGGCCTCTCTCCAAGCCAAAGGTCCATCCAAAAGAGAGTTTTGTCTCGTCTTCCAACAAGATGTCTTATCTCTAAAGATGCTGCCCACTGAGCTCCTACCTTACCTAGATTCCATCATACCTTAGCAACTTGAGAGCTTGACTTCTCAACATTTTCCCTTAAGGCCCAGCTGCCGATATCTCCTAATTTGTACCTTGCAGTCATCATCCTTGCCCACAAGGCTTCCCTCTCTCTCTTGAATCTCCAACTCCATTTACATAATAATGCTTGATTTCTGACGTGAAGAGGGACGATTCCTAGGCCTCCCTTTGATTTGGCTTGGTCACCTCTTGCTAAGTGACCAAATGGACTTTCCTTATGTCCTCTTTGTCTTTCCAAAGAAATTTCCTAAACATCTGCTCCAATTTCCTCACTATTCCTTTAGGCATCTCAAATATAGACATATAGTAAGTGGGGAGATTTGTAAGAATGGATTTGATGAGGGTTAATCTTTCATCTAACGACAAGTATTTTCTACCCCAACGAGCCACTCTCCTTTCTACCTTTTCCACCACCAGCGTCCATAACTTCTTTAGCCTTGGGTTCACACCCATTGGTAAACCTAGGTAGATGAACGACAGTTTCCCAGTAGCGCACCCTATCTTGTCCACTAAATCCTTAACCAAGCTATCCACCACGCCTATCCCAATGAGGGTACTTTTCCCTAAGTTGACTCTAAGTCCTGAGACCAATTCAAAACACTGGAGGATCACTTTATAGCTGAGAACTTTATCTTTGTTAGGTTCATAGAAGAACAAAGTGTCATATGCAAACTACAGGTGTGTGACCACTAGTCCTAGATTGGTCACTTTAAAACCTTTGACGATGCCGAAGTCCTTAGATTTTTCCACTAGTTTGTTCAGACTCTCCTTGCCTAAGACCTCTAGTGGCTGCTATAGGTTGGGTGGGGGAGCCATTCATCGGGATTGAGTATGTGGTGTCCACATAGGCTCTCATCCATTTCTTCCACCGTTGCCCAAAACCCATTCTATCAAAAAGGTAGTGCACAAACTCCTAGTCCACATGGTCACATGCCTTCTCCATGTCGATTTGAAGGGGAGCCTTGGTTTCTTGTCCTTTTGTCGCATATGAACCAATTCATTTGCAACGAGTACCTCATCCAGGATATGCTTATCCTCCATGAAAGCACCCTGTGATTCCTTTGGTTTCTCTGGTAGGACCTTTTTTAGTTTTTTCCACCAACACCTTTGCTATTAACTTGTAGACGCAACCAATTAAGTTGATTGGTCTATAGTGTGAGTTCTGATGGACTCTAATGAAGGAGTTCTTCAAACCTCTACTTATAATGCCGTTGTGGTAAAACTCCCTAAAGACTCTTTAAGAAAGTCAATTCGTACCATCTTCCAACAAGTTTTAATGAAAATAAAGTTAAAACCATCAAGACCTTGGGCTTTGTCGCCTTCAAAACAATCTGGGGCTGCCCTAAGCTCCTCTAAGGTAAAATCACTTCCAACCAACCAACCAACGTTCTCATGCTGACCTTTTTGAAATGGATCCCATCCATCGTTGTCCGGGTAGCCCTCTTCTCAATCAAAGAGGCAGAGTGATGCAGGACAAGACAAAAGGGTACCCTAAATGCCTAAATGCATCTAAGATGTAATAAGAAACCAATGTAAAGCAAAATATGAAGCTGAAAATAAAATTAAAATTAATAATGGCGATTAAAATAATAAAATCTTCCACAAATAATCAAGAAATTTAAGGAATTCAATGTAATAATTAATTAATTATATCACAATCCAAATCATGTTATAGCTCAAAATAGAAGACCCTCAAGACAAAGAGGATTGTTAGATCTCACAAACATATAGATTCCACATCAAATAAGGCTAAGTTTGGTTGTTTGGTCTCAAATTTATGATGAAATCTGGATATGACAGTGTTAGGAAGGGTTAATGGGGTTAAGAAAGGGCTTGATTTATGGGACAACAGTAAGAAAAAGGGAAGGACAGGTAGGAAAGGCTAAGATAAGGACTGTATGAAGGTTTAGGACATGTAGTAAGGACTGTGTGAGGGATGGGCTGCAGTAGGAAAGGCTATAGGAGAGGGTGGAAAGGTTAAGGTAAGGTCTGGAAACATAGGACAGGTGTATTGGAGGGTTAAAAGGGCTAAGGAAAGAGGGACAGCCGTGGTGTAGGGACTTTATGGGTTTTTGGTGGCAGATCTGGGTTCAAAAAGGGGTTACGGTGTTTGTAGAGGCTGTAGAAAGAGGGATTGAAGGCTGCAGTACAGTGTTTGGGGCTGGGTGAAAATCCAGATGGGGTTAGAATGGGAAAACGAGAACAATAGATGGGAGTTTTGGGTCTAAATCAGTTCTGGGGAGGTTTAAAGGCCTTGGGACAGCAGTTTGATGGCTGTATGGTGAGAGATTGGTTTGGGAAAGGGGTCCAAAAGGCTTGGGGTTACAGCTGGAAGGTTATATGGGAAGGGCGAAAGTTTAGAGGGGAGTTGGGAAGGGACGGAAACAAAATCTGGAAGGAATAGGCAGCGGCAGCAACTGAGGGTGTGGAAGGGGCTCACGGTAGGAACAAAAAGGAAAAATAAAGAGAGAAGAAGAAGGAAGAAGAGAAGAAAGAAGAGAGAAGAGAAGATGAAGATCGTACCAGGGAAGGAAGGAGGGCTTCTTGTCAAAAGCTTCTCGCCAAGACTAGGGATTTGCGAAATCTCCAAATTTTTTTATTTCATCATCATATGTAAATAAGTTACAAGAGAGAGGCTTTTATAAACTTCTACATTACTTAAAATAAACTAAAAGCAACAAGGATTAAACTACCCTTACTAAAACACAAAATAGCAACTGGAAAAAAAAAAAGAAAGAAAAGAAAAGAAAACTCATGGCACGGCAATGGATGCAATGGATGTGCCGCATCACAGAGCTAAGCTCAGTAAAAGGAGAGCTAAGACCCCTAGGTGTCGAGAATAAAGGAAACCTAAGAGAAGGATGCAATAAATGAAGTACAAAAAAGGGAAGGGAGCAAGTCCCCTGAAAGAGCTACAATAGTGAAAAGGAAGGGGGTAGCATTCAGGACCGAGAGTACCGCTGCTAAAAAAAGGTGAACATGATGATGACCCACTGAGGTGAGGATGAGCTGGGAAGTTGAGAAATCAAGCGCCGTGCCAGATGTGGAAGAGCTGCCCTACAATGAAGAAAGTCGATGCCTCTGTAGCCAATCCTGATGTGATGATATATTTGGGGATGAGACATTGCTGATCTGCTAAGAGTTTTGAAGTTGAAAAAAATCTGCAACTAATGATCCTCAAATTCAACAGGAGAAGAATCAAGTTGAGCCCAAGGTGGTGCGGTGGCCTCCAAGGTGGTGAACTTAATCGCTGTAATGCGATCTGTCTATGTGGAGAAGAATCTGGAACGTCCTGCAACCAATGGATTGAGTCCCTAGAATGTCGAAGAAGAATGTCCATGCCTCCTGATGTCAAGAAGAGTGAAAATCCATCTGTGGTAGAACTGAGGCTAGGCAAAACGGTGGTGTCTTGGCAATCGAGATTTGTGACTTGGAAGACAAGTATAGACAACACACCATGATATCTATGCAATAGGGGTTCAGAATAAAAGAAATTAGAAAATGGGGAGAGTACCTAGATCCGAGGCCGAAGATGAGGTACCGGAGAGAGGGGTGGCATGAGCGGAAGCGGGATGGGTAGGGGATGGTAGCGGATACTCATAAGGAGACTGGAAGATAGTTGAGAAATGGTTTCTAACTGCCTCTTTGATACCATTCTTATCTACAATGCAATGACCTTTCACTACAGTAGATCTGATGGTGTTTGTGGCTTTCCGGGCATTTGCACATCTGTGGAAAAACTTGGTGTTTTTGTCCCATTCTTTCAACAAATTTCTCTAGATCTCTGTCGTCATTTCACTTCTTCCAATCGTAAACAATCCCAAACAGTGGCGTTACTGTTCTTCCTAGACACAAGTTCATCCTCCTGTAGTTCTCTTTCCTCCTCCAATCTGTTCCACATCCTTCTAGTTCTCGAATGGCTGGCTATTTTCTTTCCTTCACTGGGCCACCAGCAGACTTTACCCAATCTTTGATTTTTGATTTCAAGAGAATAAGCCTCTTAGATAGAACATGCCACCCCAACCCTGAATGTCAAAATCATCACACCATTCTTTCTCCAATATTGTGAATATTAGGTCCTCCAGCCATGCGTTGCTGAAACAGAAAGGCTTAGGGCCCCAATCTATCTCCTCTGTGTCAAACATCACTGGACAATGATCAGAGATAGGGCTGAAAAATTTATTCTTTTTTTTGAGTGGTAACAAAAAGAAAATATATTAATGATGAAAGAATTTACAAAAGATGCCATCAAAGGGTCTAAGAGACATAAACCCCAAGATAGTCAAAAGGAAAAGAGCAAAGTACAAAGAGCAGAGAACGGAAGTACAAATAATGCCCTCCAACATAATAAAAGACCTAGTCTCCCCAAGATATCTTATAGATAAAATAAGCTCGTAGTGTTAGAATCCACCCCATTTTTGGCGAAAAAGTTAGCAACACCATTTGCATATCTCCTGATTGCCACGAAAGTGATCTCCTTTCCTGAACATAAAGCTCTAATTTCTCTTACAATTGTGATAATTTTCCATGGAGGTCTTTTTAACCCTGCCGTCCACTTCATTGCATTTGTAGAGTCCCCTTCAATAATCAATTTGCCCCTCCCAATTGAGGACCAGATGGCCAATGCTTTCTTAATGCTGATAAGTTCTGCCTCATTGGAATCTCGTCGTCCTATAGATTCTGAAAAAACTACCGACGTCCTCCCATTCCAATCACGTAACACGCCTCCAATACCGGCCGGGCCTGGTTTTACTCTGGCAACCCTATCGACATTGAATTTAAAGGTAGCAGCTTGAGGGGGGTGCCATGGAGTATGGACTCTGTGATTCTTTACCTCCCTTCTAAGACAACCTTCCCAAGAAGTGAGGAAATCTACCGTTCTGAACCTTTTGAATTCTACTCTCGTCAACAGCCATGTGTAAAGCCTCCACTTAGCCTTTTGAATGAGATCATTCTCCTCTGTTTCCTTCAATTCGAATATCCTAGCATTCCTTAATTCGAATATCCTAGCATTCCTTTCCTTCCACACCGTCCATAGCACAACTGAAGGAATGGTATTCCAAACCACCTTTATTTTGGGATTAGAATGCCAAATGTTCCAAGATCGGGCGATTCCTGCACATGTTTGTTCCAACACGATGCCCCCGTCGTATCTGGCTTGCCCACATCGAACAAGTGATCTATATCCTCCTCCCTGTGGCCACAAAAATGCAATGGAGGTTGTTATCCACTCCCAGTGACCCTCTTCTTTTGAGGGCTGAAAAATTAATCTGACTTGCATTGGGAAAAAGTGTGTCCCATTCTGATGAGGTGAGGAACGCATCAAGCCTGCTCATAGCCCCCCTAACTTGTTTATTACTCCAAGTATATCGGCCACCAATAAGCGGAAGATCAGTCAATTCATTTCTTGAAATGAAATCGGAAAAGTCCTCCATACCTCTAGTGAAGCCGCGCTCCCCGTTCTTTTCCGACGGATATCTGACAATGTTGAAGTCCCCACCCAAGCACCAAACAGGAGGGCTCCAACTGTGAATGTCATCTAATTCAATCCAAAAGATATCTCGCTCCCCTTTCAAATTAGGACCGTAGATGTTTGTAAAGCAAGCTTCCACACCCCCACTTACAAGCAGTCCCTTAACTGATATCGATCTTGAATCCAGTCTTCTTAAAGAGGCTTTGAAGACAGAAGGATTTCACAGTGTAAGCAGCCCACCTGATGACCCTTCTGATTATTTACTGGAGAAATCATAGTCTTGCATCCCAAATCTCCCTAATGAAGGAGGCACGAAGCTCCTCCCTTTTTGTCTCTTGGATGAGCAACATATCAACCCTATTTTTTCTTATAAAATGACAGATTGCCCCCTTTTCTCCCGGAGTCCTAGACCCCGCACATTCCAGCTAAGCACCTTCATTGGGAATCTCTTCTACCCCCATAGATCTTCACAAGCTTTCTCTGTCTTCTGCATCAAGTTTTGAAGAAAGAGTTTCTGCCAAAAAATCTCCTGGGAACTCTGGTAGAGATGGACGATGATCAGTCTCTGTCTTCAGCTGATTTAAAATCATTTTCTGCTTGAGAAAGGTCTCTGTCTTTACATTTTTCCTATCAACAATATCATCCTCATCAATGCCTCCTTCCCCATGAGCATGGGGCTTTTCACATGCTGTTGTAAGATTCTGCACCTAAAGTGCTGAGTCTCTTTCACAGGAATGGGGAATCTAACGTGTTTGACAATGACATCCATCTCCTCAAGAAGTGGCTATCCACTTAATGAAGATCTCTAATTTCCACATATTTGATTTCATCATTGTAATTGACCTCCTGAATGAATCCTAGATATTGGATTTTTCTAATCCCCATCCTCATCTACCCTGCCCTCACCATTAAAAAAAACCAAAATATATAGAGCCTGCTTGATGATCTGCTGCCAGATTAGCAACTGTCGGCAGATCCTTCTCACCACCTGCTAGAACCCTAGAGTTTCTAAGGACCCTTGATAGGTTTTAGAATCATAACACGATCTCTCGGCAATTGAATTTTGGCATAAAATTGAGGGTGTTAGAACAAGAGTGTTTTGAGGAATGAAACAAAGGCTAAAAGAATCCCCTGGTAGTTGGAGAAGAGGACTATCTGCTTTGGGTAGGAGACTCCTCTAGTGTGTTCTCAGTGAAGGCGTTGATCCATTCAGCCCTACATCAACAAAATGAGGAGGATCCTACAACGGACTTAGTCTGGAAGCCTTGCCCCTCCAAGAGTACAAATCTTCGTGTGGTGCGTCCTGAAAGGTAAAGTATTGACGAGGGTAGCACTCTACAGAAGGGTTTTACTTAGGATGGACGACAACCTCCAATGCATGTTTTGTTGCCATATGGAGGAGGATATAAATCACTTGTTTTGTAGAATGCTGTGTGGCTAGGAAATTGTGGACAAGCCCTATAGATATGATGGGGGTGTCTTGGGTGTTTGAACGAACATGTGAAGGAATCTTCTATTCATGGAATATTTGACATACTAATCCTAAGATAAAGGTGGCTTGGAACACCATTCCAACAGTTGTTTTATGGATGGTATAGAAGGAAAGAAATGCTAGGATTTTCACACTAAAGGAGATGGACGAAAATGATCTTGTCCAAAAAGCTAAGTGGACACATGGCTATTGTCCATAGCAGAATTCAAAGGTTTCAGAGTGGTAGACCTTACTTCATGGGAAGGTTGTCTTAGCAGGGGGCCAAGGCCAAGGTACAAATTTCATGGCACCCCCTCAAGTGGATACATATAAATTCAATGTCGATGGTGCAGCAAGAGGAAAACTAGGCCCGACAGGTTTAGTGGAGTGTTGTGTGATTGGGACGGTAGGACGTCTATAGTTTTTTCCGTATCTATAGGATGGAGAGATTCAAATGAGGAAGAACTTATCGGTATTAGGAAAGAGTTAACCATATGGTCTTCCATGGGAAGGGGAAAACTGATCATTGAAGGGGACTCTACAAATGTGATTAAGTGGGCGGCAGGATTGAAAAGACCCTCATGGAAATTGATCACAATAGTGAGAGAGATCATAGCGTTGTGTTCAGGGAGGGAGATTTCTTTTGTGGCTGTCAGGAGATATGCAAACAGAGTCGCCGACTTCTTTGCCAAAAATGGGGTGGATTCCAATACTATTGGCATGTTTTGCCTATGAGATTTCCTACGAGATGGAGCTTTTGTTTTGATTGAGGGATACATTTGAATTATTGTACTTTGTCCTTTTTCTTTATTTTGGCTCTATTTGGGTTTATGCCTCTTTAATTCATTGATGCCATCCTATGTATCTTTTTATCATTAATATAATTATTCTCTTTGTTACACTAAAAAAAGAAGTTTCAGTTTGCTTAATGGTCTGTATTTCACTCTTGCTACCTTTAGCACACCTCCTTTGAATACTTTCCATCAATCAGAGATGTGGCCTCAATTTCTCCGTCTGTCATGAATCTGAAGAAGCAAATGCTGCCCCTTACTGTTGCTGCCTTGACTGGAGTTTAGATGTTGAAAACCGAGCCTGCCACTTGGAAAACCATGCATTCTCCAACAGGGTCAATCTCAGGTGTTTTGGACAAACAAAGACAATGAGTGTACCCATTGTCTACCCTGTCCTCATTGTTTGTCCATTCTCTCATCAGTAAAGCCCACAAGATCCTCAACTTTCACTTCTTTGGTGAAGATTTCATGCTATCTTTCTAGACCCACCTTTACAGCTAGCACGTTCAACCGAAACACAGTCTGGAGAGGCAAAATGTAACTTACAGGCAACATTTTCAAAGGGAAGAGTGAATTAAACTCATCTTTTCACATTCTTTTCCATTTTAATGGTCATCAGGAAAAAATATGAGCAGGATTGCAGTTCCACCAGAAGAGTGAGATAAATTCACTTCTACACTAGTTTCTGAAAGCTTCCAGCACCTTTCCAAGCTGACTTCTACATCCCGCATTTATTGTGAAATCTCGCAGATTTTTTATTTGCTTTGGGTTGATGCTGAGATGAAGTCTATGCCAAATATGTGAATCCAAATCCTATGCTGGGTGCTTAATCATCTTATGCATGAATCTCTATATCTTCTTAATAATTTTCTATCTTTTCTCAAAACTCCTAACAGGAAATAATATGCTCAATAGACTACAACCATAAGATGGACTGCACTAATCAAATTAAGACCAATCTGCACTTAATTCTAATTATGGAAGATCTGAGGGATACGTTAATCTCTCTCTCTCTCTCTCTCTCTCTCTCTCAAAGAAAAATAAAATAAAAAGAAACAGAAAAGCTGAGGGATGTCATGGTTCTGTGGGCATTTTGCAGGTCTGCTTTCAGTTTTCTTTGCTCGCCAGTATGGGCTGACATTGCCAACTGTATCATCATGTTGTCTTGTTCGGAAGTTCGGATGGTTGATATGGTGCTATAGATGTTTTCAGTATTGGATTTTGAAAATTTTGATGTATTGGCTGATAGGATATGTATGGGATGATATTTAAAGCCATGATGCAAAGTTGAATGACCTGGATTTGAATACTTGCATATAGTATATGCAGTGTTTGAATGAATCTGTTTGTAGGAGTCAAGCCGTTTAATGCAGGATTGGGTGCTATCTTCACAATGGCTTGGGGTTCTCAACAGGTCACCACTTTAGATGTATCACTAGGCGCTAAATTTGGAAAAGAATCCATAAAAATCCTTTAAAATACGATCTTGTCGAAGTCTTTTTTGTTGGGCACACATTTACAGCCCTTGTCCTTCTTGCACCAACTACCTTTGTAAATTGGATTCCTACATGATTCAACTCATTCCAGGTTTTACCAACTTTATGATTAAGCCCAGCATACGGACATTAGTCTTTGTGGCCTCCAAAACCATACTTGGGGTAATCAACTGAAAGAAAACTTGGAGTGATCTATTTGAGATGACTTTTGTGGTTCACTATCCAAGAGTGGAACTTTCAACTAATTCATCCCTGTGATAAGTTCTAGGTTATACCAACGTTTGGATTAAGCCCATGATACTGACCTTTAATAGTTGTGTACCTTCAAAACTATTCTTGGAGTAATCAATTGAAAAAGGAAAAGAGCTTGGAGCAATCCATTCCAGATGATTTTTGATGGTTCACTATCCTATAGTAGACCTTTTGACCAACTAATCCATCTTCCAAGGTGCTTCACATTGAGATCCCATTTTAAGAATCTATACTGTTCATTTAATGATTAGATTATGGAACCATTTTTTGTTAGTTGATCCCGTCAATTTCATTTTTGGCATAGTCACTTTACAAATTTTGGTGGGGTGGTGACCTTAAAGATGATGAGGATCATCTCTTTTCACACTATTGGTCCTTGATCAAAGATGATTTTTATAAAAAACTTAGCCTCCTTAATTAGGGAGACTGCTCGTTAATTTTTGACTGGGCCACATCTTTTGGGTAGGATGTGTGCAAAATGACTATCATCCTAGTTTTGTGATTCCGTCCCTTCAAAATTTGACTTCTTTAAGCCATTGGTTTTTCATGGCTCAACTCACAAAACTACAATGGTTGTTGAATGGTTAAATTTTCACCAATATCCAATATCCATGTAATTCTCTGCAGCACCCAACTATATGCAGCCTAGCTCATATTAGATGTCTAGTCTTCCTCAAGATTGTGGATATCTCAGGCCTCCCTAGAGTTGCTTGTCTTAAACCCCTCATTGATGGGCTGGAGCAGTGTAGGCTAGGAATTTGATGTCTCTTGTTTAAAGTTAGCTGATGGGGAAAAGGGTCATTGCCATTTTCTGCTTTACTGTCCTTGATTGGATACTTTACTTGACAGTGCATACGCCTGCATGGTTATTTCTTGTGTATGTGTGTGTGATGCGTCTTTCCCTTGACAGTGATGTGTTAATAACATCTGAAATAGATAAGCATGCATCATATAAGATGTGAATGTTTTCCTGCTTGCTCTATTATCCACAGGAATCTGCCAACTTAACAAGACAAACCTGATATGGACCACCCTGGACCTGACCCATTTACAATGCTAGGACTCTTAACCTGGGTATTGAAACGTGGGGGAGTCTCCATCCAGCCAGGTTGGTGGACATCTAAATGCTTCATTAGCTTTCTTTCAACTATCAATTCATTATTTCAGATTGCAGGGTCTTGCATATTTCTTCTTCCTGCTGAATATGAAGATCACCTCTCTGGCTGGAAGTGGAGAAGTTTTTTAAGTGTCTTGTGGAAGTGATTGCCAAAGCTTGAGATTAGTTGCCACTGTTTGACTGTTGAACTGCATTTGGATGAATTTGTGATTATTTTTTGATTTTCTTATACTGAATTTTAAAACTTCCAAATTGGTATGCATCCAAGTTGGAAATATTGGTACTATTGCTTTAGTTTTGGCTGAATGTGTAGAACCTAAAATAACAGGCATTTAAGACTGCATATTTTCCATTTTTGCTAAATCAACTATCAATTTACTTATTGCAGGAGAAGGCTTATGAGGAATCAGAGAAATACAAAGAAGGGAAGTACATCCTTGAGAAAAGTAGGATCTTCAAGGAGGGTTGGTGATTTTGGTGATATGGAGCAGGAGAAACATGAATGAATTAAATTTCATGTTCCTAGCCTCATAAAAAATTCAAAGAATCACATCAGGTGCAAACCTGTATCTCAAAATACTGAATAGAAATAGTCTGATGTTCATATGGCCATATGATTTTAGGATTGTATAGGAGATAGCATAAAAACAGTTGTCTTCATCAATGAAGTAAAAAAAGTCATGTTTAGATATTGATGGAAAAAAACCATTTACTTTTAGCTTATATTCTATTTGCTATTGCTACTTCGGTAGTCAGTTTGATAGCATTCCTTAAATTCTCGGTGGGATCCTGGGAAACCAACTGGGAGATCAACAATTTTTTTTTTTTCTGTTCTTGGCAAACCCTTTTTACTGTGTTGTTGCCCGAACCAGGATGCCATCTGCAGTCCACCAAAGCCCAATTTCTGGGAAATTGAAAATTGGTCTAACTGTGGTGGCTTTCCAAGAATTAGTTTTTTGGGTTTTCCTTAAAAGAACTGATTTTAGGATCATGCATTTGGAGTGGCATTTAGACAAATTTCTAAAGCTGTCATCTGTCTATTCAGCTGTCTATTCTTTATGATCACTATCACCATAATTTAGTATGCCATTGAGCTCAAGAGGAGTCTAACCACGTAACCTATGATACATGATATCTATCTCTAATAGAGACCTTGTAGAGACCTCTATAGCGCCCTCCATGATTAATCCAAACTGTTTAGGTTTTTACCCATTTTTTGTGAATTATCACATATTTCAAATTGGTATCCATCTACCTTTTATGCTAGTTCAAGTAAAAAATTGAAATTTATTTGACAGCTATAAAATCATTGAACTCCTTTATTTTGCCATGGTGATGGATGGGGTTGAACTAGGGCTGCAACTTGGGTCGGGTTTTGGCCCGACCACATGACCTAACTCGAGAAATCATGAGGGTCGGGTCAAGAATTTCGGTCCAGCGGGTCGGGTTGGGTTGAGAAGATAATTACCCGTATGAAATTCGAGTCGGACTGGGTTGAGGATTTTACTAGTTAACCCGACCCGATCCGACTAAAATTAGGCTAAAATGGGTTTATAATGCGGGTCGGGTCAGAATTCGGGTTAGAATTTGGGTCGGGTCGGGTTCTAGAGTTTGGGTTGAGAATTCCGGTCGGGTTCCATATATATATATATCAACTTGGGTCGGGTTGGGTTTTAAGAAACCCAACCTGCTCGACCCGAGTTGCAGCCCTAGGTTGAACCAATGTTCTGATAATTGAATGGAGTTGCAGCCCTAGGTTGAACAAATGTTCTGACAATCGAATGGTATTTTAAAATAGCTATGTCTTGAATGACAAATTTTATATTGTAAGCCATAGAATTTTAAAACTCATGAATGTCTTCCTTTAAAAGTATATAATATATGAAAGAATGTAAGTAATAATATGAGCAATACTTTATTTTTTATTAAATTGATATTATATAACTATTTCATTGTAACTCAAATTTCAAATTTTCATCTTCCATAAGTGTATTTCTAGTATTTATTTCAAATAATGTTTAAAAGTCGATGATAAATTATAAAGCTTTCAAATGAAAAAGTTTAAAGTTCTTAGATATCATATAAACTCAAACCTTAAATCACCAAAGTCAAAAAGATTGATGCTTTCAAACTCCAAGTAGCCTCCTATTTTATGATCTATAAGATTTATAAGATTTCTAAACTAAAGCAAATAAATTATTTCTTTTATCATTTCATATGAGTCATGTGTTGCAAGATTTGGGTTGAACTTTTGTTCGCTCTGAATTCACTTGATCTTTTTATCTAACCACTCTCTAGTGATTAGCAACTAAATGGGCTGTTTTATAATTAGAAAAAAGGGGGCAAGGTCTCTATTTAGTCAAATAGAGTTGGTCTCTCTAGGTCATTGGTCTATATAGATAGTATTGCATGCACATGCTTTGTAATTTGTATAAATTGTAGTTTAATGATTTTAAAATATAGTTTAAAAATATATAAATTATATTTATATGTATGTGCATATCTAAAATTAGCAGTAAACCAAAATGGGTTTTATCCAAAGAAAAAATATTGGACGCTTTTAACTTTTAAAAGAAAAAGGTATTTAAGAATATTAAATATTTAAAAATAATTTAAACTCATTAAATTGTGTGAGATTAAAAATATGTTTTTTGGATTGGATCTAATGATTTTTATGGGGTTATATTTATGTTATTTTTTTTATGGACTATTAAATGGAGTGAAAGTGGCTCTGATGTAGAATGAAAATTGTTAGTATTTAAGAATAATTTAAAATAATTAACATTTAAAGAGTGTATCTATAATTCGATTGATGTGTTTTTTGCATTTCATGTTCATACATGGAAAGATCTGCTCAAAAGACTCATCATATAGGGTAAAATTGGCCTCACTTTGGGTGCAAAAGTTTAATAAATAAAAAAGAATTTGAAGTAATGAAAATAGAGATATCTTAAAAAATAACTTTTATAGTTTGATTGAGATGATTTTATTTAGATCTTATACTCAACTAAAGATCTCTGCAAAAGACTCGTAACACTAGATAAAATGGGGTCAACAATTTAGTAATATAGTGGTTAATATTTAGTCGATGAATTTAAATTAGGTGCAACCCCTCACATGAGTCACACTTTGTCTATTTTATTTAAAAAATTGCGAAGCCATGAAAACTCAATCGTATGAGTTATAATTGCACCTGATGAGCTATAATTAAAATAAATTTTAGTTTGAAACTCAAATTTTGCCCACTTGATCGTAATAATAAGGTCGCTGAGGATTGGATTTTTTTTAAGATGCGAAAATTTGATTTTAAGATTGAAATTTGAATTAATTGTAACTTACCAAATTTAGACATGTATCTGAGTAGCTCCCCCTATCAAAACATGAGTGCCTAAATTGATGGCCTACATTTCAACTCAAGTTTTTACGTATTTTTATAATATTTTCATTATTATATTTTTAAGAAAGAACTCAATGTTTAAACAATTTTCTTAATAATTTCAAATTGACAATTGAGATTTTTCAAAGATAAATGGTTTGTTTTTCAATCCACGACCTTTTAGTCGTACAAATACACTTATTAGAAACTTCAATTAAAAGAAAGAAAAGGGGGAAAAGGGATTAAGGTTGCAGTGGGTTTGGGTGAGCCGGTTCAAGGCATGTTCCCTGTATCGATCGTCCTTGCACCATAAAAACTAAAAAGGATTGACCCAAGGTGGGATGGCCTGAGTCTAGTGTAATAGGTGATGTAGGCCCAAGTTGGCCTAGTTCGTCCGATAAAGGCCAAGTTCGTCTAGGGTACTATCACTATTTTCAGTTAGAAAATAATTTTTTTAGCAGTAAAGAGAAACTTTATTAAAAGAAAAAGATACAAGAGATAAGAAGAAAATACAAAGAAGAGACCTAAGAGATATAGGCCATGAAGAAAAGAACATAAAAACACTTTACACCCAAGGAACTCAAATAAGTAATACTAGAACAAAAATCAAACAAAACTATCTTCTAGACAAATGAAAAGTGTCTGAATCGTCCCATGAACACCATTTTTTTGCGAAAAAGTCTGCAACTCTATTGATTGAATGGCTAACAAACGAAAATGAGACTTCCATGCCCAGACAATACCTTATTTGTATTGTATTTTTCTAATTCTATAACTTTTATCATATTAAATTTTGATTTTTGAACTATTATAAACAACATCATAGATCATGGACCAATCATGTGCAGCTTAAATTATGATGATGGCCATTTTTCTAGAGAATACCTCTCCCTCTCTCTCTCACATCTCTAAAGTTTCTTCTAAGATACATAATTAAAATTGAAGTGGTAATTTGTATTACAAAATCATACAAACAAGAAGTAAATAAAAAAGGTTCAAAATGTTTTGATAGTTGAGGGCCATTTGGCCATCGAAATTTCTAAATGGATTGAATGTAGAAGTTGAACAACTAAAATGCCTAGAACATTAAAGTAGAGTTCATATCAATTTAAAGTCTAAATAGCTCTAAAAAAATTGAATTGGGCTTGGGGTATAATTTGTGTCGGTGAATCGAGTTGAGCTCTATTTATAATTAAATTTAAATTATTAAATTTTAATCAAATTCATATTTTAGTCTCCTCTAACTTTTTCGTAACTCAACTAAATTTTAAAATCTCAACCCATTTTTAATTTGAGTCAAGCAAGTAAAAAGATATACATAAAAACAAGTTTTTACTATTAAAACATAATCATTGTAAAGAGTTAATTATAAAAATCATCAAACAATGATATAAAAAATGAGTAGTGTTTATATATATACATATATATATTAAACAATCATAATGATCATTATTATAGTTTTTGTATGTTCACCAGAAAATTAGCTTGCAAAAAATTTAGTGCAAGCTTTAGACCATGGAGTTCATAGTGGATCAAATGGATCCACTTTCCTCTCATATTCACTTACCACTAGTAAATTACACTAACACCCAATTTGACATTCATTTAACTTTTCAAGTCTATAGATTTAATTCGATGAATTTCCACAATTAGATAAATATAAAATTTTAAGCGCCTTTAAAAACATGTCTTCTTTTATTCAATAAAGATGAAATTCTATAGATATTGTAGACAAGGTAAAGCCTTTCAAACTCACCTATGACTTTGAGTATGACTATCAGGCTGTTTGGACCAATAATATAATAAATTTTAACAAAAAAATAGTGATTGAGGTATTCTTACTTTGATAAAAAAAGAGTGTAGCTCAACTGGTTGCCTCTCACCTTAGGAAGTGGAATGTTGCGGGTTCGACACTCATGGTCTAATCTTGGTGTGCCCTAGGGATAGTCGGCTCACCCGTGGGGGTTTTACGTTAGGTATTCCGCGATTTTCCACACGTAAATGAAAAAAAAAAATATACTTTTTATAATTTCTAACACTCAAAATAAGCTTGGTAAGTAAAATTAAAAATACGATTTATTTTTATAAAAAATAAGATTATCCAAATCAGAGCCGAATAGTTTATGTGTTTCATGAATATAATAAATACCAATATGTAATTATGGGTAGTGAATTTTGTGCCACCATTTTTTTCTCATAGTGCACCCCCGTTAAAAAGAAAATTTCAATTTTGTCATTCCTTCTCTCTTCTCCTTTCTTTCCTCTTTCTCTATAGCAAGGCAAAATTAGAATTTCCTATTAAGGGTGCACTATGAGAGCAAATAGGGGGAGCCATATAAACACCCAACTTTTCTACCACGAGACACTCGATTTTAGATTTTAGATGAAATTTATCATTTTGCCCCTGCCTTGGCGTCGATCTCACCTGGTGGGTCCCACCTTCCATCAACGGTGGATTCCCTCCTCTTCCTCTACCATCCGCTGCCTGAGAACACCAAAACCAGCCATTCGTTCGATGTATAGTCTGAAAAAATAAAATAAAAGGGGTATTCTACTGATGCAATAGTTTTAAGTGGAAGGGTAAAAGGGTAAATTCTATCTAAAATATGAAATCGAGTGTCTCGTAGTAGAAAAGTCAGGTGTATGTATGGCTCTCCGAAAATAGTGGTGTAGAAATCACTATCTATAATTATTTATAAAATTATAAAAAAGTAATATATTTTTAAATGGCAACGTATCATTATGCCTTTGGTGTCAGTTTAGACCAATATCATCAGAACCGGACCGTGTACCGAACCGTCTTTGAGGAGGTTAGGGTTCAACCGGGTTCGACCGCGGTCAAAGCCGGTAAAAGCCGGTCAAGTATTAAAATAATATAAATATTATATATAATATTAAATAAGACATATTTTACCAATAATATTAATAAAAATATTAAAAATAAAATTCAAACTCTGAGTAATATACCAAAACGGTGAAATATATGGGATAGAATTGTAATAAACTTTTATATTTCAAATATACACATTTTTTAAGGGGAAAATTAAAAAAAAAATTTAAAAAAATAAAAAAAATTTCAAATATGTGAACCGCAGTTCGCGGTTCACGGTTTTCGTGTCAAAATCGCGGTTTTGACAGGTTTTATGTGGTTTTGACCGTCGGGCGGTTTTTGTATGAACCGAACCGCGGATCCGGCGGTCACGGCTGAACCGCCGGTTCGACCGCTGTTCGGTCCTGTTCTGATAACACTGGTTTAGACTGAGGAAATATGGTAGGTCCCCACTTAGAATTTGTTATTTCGGGTGAGCATTTCTATTATTTGTTTGTGATTCTGCAACACAATAGAATTAGGTGACGAATTATTAGGATGAAGGAAACACGAGAGTCCTGACCCTCTTAAAAAGACAGGCTTCCTTCCCTCTCTTTCCAACCAAAGACATCCTTCTCTTCGATTCTCAGTCTTCTCTCTCTCCCCCCTTAACCAAAAAATACTAAATTCCATTCAGAAGATCGGCTTTGGTGATCTAGGTACCGCCTAAAATCATCAAACCAGCACGACAGCAGGTTCGGCTTCTAGTTATTGCATACAATCTGCCAAGAACAGAGAGGCCAATTCAGATAAGAATCCAATGGATGAGACTAGTAACAACAGAAATTTGATTGATCTTCCTTCCGATGATAGCATATTGAAAAAGATTCAGTTTGGTAGTATGGGTATTTGCAAAAAAAATCCAAAGAGTATTGGAGAAGGCAACAGTTCAATCGACACAAGTTCAAGTTCCAATGGTACTGACTCACCATTCAGCGCCGAGAGTTCTAGTTATGGCATTGAGACTGCAGCTTCACAACCAGAAAGTTCAGTAGCTGAAGAAAGGCCCATTGAGAAGAAGGTGAATGAGATTAGTATGAGAGGAAGTTCAACCATGTACTCCGCATCCAAAACTCCCTTCACTACACCTACTCTTCCTTTCGATGATAATCTGCTACATGGTTTGCAAGATCTTCAATTAAGTGGACTGGGTGTCAATGGAGACCACGATACATATACTGAAAAAGGCTTCGATTCGGTTGGTGCAAACTCTAATTGCATGGCTACCTTGAAACAAACTATGCCCAGATTGAGTTCTGGTTATGGTTATGAATCTGCTCATAACCTGTTTGATACAAGCACTAGATTGCAACCAGAAATTTCATGTATACAAGAAAGGGGAATCGGATGGCCGCATTCTGTCCAGGCGCCTATGGCTGAGACTAGCATGGGGAGTTTCTTGGACAATTCCTTCGACTACTTCATGGCACCGGGTGTGAACAGCAACACGGAATATGTTTCCAGTAACAATTTGAAGTGTTCAAGTGCCAGTCAGGGCAATGAATTTTTCCAAAGCCCAACTTCGGCTTCCATAACTGACAGGATTTTGCAATCGCAACTGAGTGGAATTCAAGAGAGGGAAATCAGGATGGTGGGTTCTCTTGGGATGCCAACTTATGAGGTTGATCCTTCGAGATTTGCTCACTGCTTCCCACAAGAGTTTTGTGGACTTCATGGTGAGTTCAGCAGAAAGAATTCAATAAGTTGTTGCCAGCCCTCAGATTACCTAAACAGAAGACAATATTCGGATTTCAGAAACACTATGACTCGGAGCAGGGGCAATCTTGAAGACTTGAAAAACAGAGTCCGACTCCTGGATGATCCTGGATTTCAAGTGATGGATCCAAGCTTGCTGCAGGACCTCCACACAGACATCATACCTAGGATGGCTATGGATCAGATGGGATGTCACTATCTTCAGGGAATTTTGGCCACAAAAGACCCTCTGGCCACAAAGAAGATACTTGATGGAACACTTGCATTCGTAGTTGAACTTATGATTGACCAATTTGGAAACTTTGTATTTCAGAGGCTCTTGGAATCCTGCAATCAACACCAAATAGAAGTAATTGTTAACAAACTTACTTGTAAGTCAAATAGAAATGAAAGCATACTGATTTCTGTGGCCAACACTAAATACGGGTATGCTTTCTTTCAGTTCGTATACCTTCTCTTTTATGTATTATCTGTTGTCCTCATGTGACTTACATGTTTATCTGTTCTATTGGCAGCACCCGTTCTATCCAGAAGCTTGTTAAGGTGGTGAGGAGATCTGCTTCACTTCTTGATGAACTAACATCTGTTCTCATTCCTAGACTTTTATCTCTAATGAATAACATCCATGGAACTCATGTGATCCGGGAATTATCACATATTCAGAGCAGTCATGATAAAGTAAGCCAAAATTAGTAATTTTTCATAAGTTGAAAATGTGTTTCCTGTTATATTCCTTATGGTTGGGATTAGTCACTATGATGATCATGATGACTTGTCTTTCATGTAACAATACTAAGCTAAACCACAAAGTTCGTGTACCATCTAGAGTTATTTCTTTTGCATGTTCTTTCAACAATTTGATATGTCAGTCATAGGTCTAGATGGGGTGGAACCTAATCTGGATTTTGTAAGTAAATTTCATAACATTGTTTGTTTCTTTGACATTGTACCATGTTTGGCACATTTTTAAGTTTTTTTTCATTTTATTTGGAAATCATTACATCTATGACTTCTTTTTCTTTCCCGATTGGTCAGTTCATGTCATATACTTCTATGGTTTTTATTGCACCTTTAGTTCTGTCATGATCCGATTAGAAATGATCTCAATATTTCAGATCATGGTTGGAAAATCTCAAAATCCTCTGGGTTGGATTGACTCAAGAGGCTTGGTGAAATTAAATACATTATTTAATGACAATGCCAATGTAATGACCCGACCCGAACACAGGACTTGTCCAACTCAGTGTGATATTGTCCGCTCTGAGCCTCGCACACAAGCGAGCCCGCACGGTTTTGCATTTGGGCTCGGGTCTACATGGCCCGGCCCAAAACGCGTCACACATGAGTTGTGAGGGCGGCCTCAAATAAACCCTCACTCTATTCCATTCCAAACCGATGTGGGAATCTCCTACATCGGTGGTTTGTAGTTAGGGGCAGGATATCACAATCACCCCCACTAAGGCCTCGAGTTGCCCTCGGCTCTACTCGGCCCAGCTCAACAACACCAAGTAAGGAGGAAAGCCCATACAGTCCGAGTGTTAAACTCGGCTCTGATACCAATTTGTAACGACCCGATCCGAACACAGGGCTTAGGGTCTAACTCAGTGTGATATTGTCCGCTTTGGGCCTCGCACACAAACGAGCTCACATGGTTTTGCATTTGGGCCTAGGCCCACATGGCCCAGCCCAAAACGTGTCACACATGAGTTGTGAGGGTGGCCTCAAATAAACCTTCACTCTATTCCATTCCAAACTGATGTGGGACTCTAAGTCCCACATGGGTGGTGTGTAGCTAGGGGCAGGATATCACAGCCAGAGTGTACAATAGAAGTAAATAAGTTGATAAACAATGTAGGAAGTGATGAGAGATATGTGCCATCTGACCAGTTAAGATTTTACTATATGCTGCCCAAAGGACAAAAATTCCTAAGAAACTAAAATTTTAAGAGTGCTGGAAAATTTGACCATATGGGCAGGTTATGTGGTGGAAAATTAGTCATTGAAGGAGATTCGTCAAATTCCATTAATTGGGCAAAAGGCTTGAAGCGCCCCCCTTGGAAACTGATTACTATGGTTAGGGAGATCAAGGCACTTGTTAGGGGGACATGAGGTTTCCTTTGTCCATATCAGGCATTCAGCAAATGGGGTTGCGGACTTTTATGCCAAGAACGGCATAGAGGGAACTGTGTTTGGCATCTTTTATATCTGAAAATGGGAGATCACAGGCTTACACTGATTGGACCTTTTCGTTTTTTTCGGAGTTTTGTTGTTTTTCTGTTATGATTTTAACTTGTTTTCTTTTCTTGGTTGGGTCTACACCTTTTAGACTCCCTTTTCTCTATTGTTCTGAAAGTTTTCTTTTTTAATAATATTCTCTTTGTTACCACTAAAAAAAAAAAAAAAATGATCATTCGTGTGATGCTTTAGCTTAGAATGCAAATCAATGTCATCCCTACCCAAAAGCCCCATTTTATGAAGTGCTATTTGCAATTTAGGGAAGGATTGTGTTGATTATTCTTCTGACACTGTCCAAAGGTGTCACACGCACTTTCTAGTTTTTTTGAATGTCTCTTCTTTTAACTACAATTAATTTAATTTTGATCCAAAATGCATTTTGCTGGTTAATGAAATGGTCCCTGATTCATGCCATCTTTTTGCAGCTCTTATATGAAGCTGTTAGAGACCATTGCCTCGAGATGGCAACAAAAGAAAAAGGATGCATTACTCTTAACATATGCATCGACAACTCAAGATCTCCAGACAGAGAGCTGCTCCTGAAGAAGATTTCTGAGAACACCGTGTTTCTTTCACAAGATCCATTTGGGTAATAATCTACCTTTCTACAAAAATTTCCTGACACTGAAGTCAAGCTGTTAGCTTGTCCTAAGGTATAGATATTGGTACAGTGAACTCAATTTGGGCAACTTTGTACAATGTCTGACATCTGACCATCCCTTGAGTGAGACCCTTGTCAAAAGTGACACAAATTGCATTGATTTGGTGATCTGCTTGAGTACGATTAGCATTTCCATTTGTAATTTACCAGTTTGTATAATCATCAAAGCTGGGAGGTATGCTGCAGTGGAACCCACCTGATGAATACTCAAAACCTGCTTCACCATGCCTTTCAAATTCTAGTTGAGTGTGTGTATTGGATTAACTAATATTTTTCCCACAAATCATATAATATCACTAGTTGTTATAACAAAGCTAACACCATTCAAATCACACTTCTTATTTTTATTTTCCAAACTACAAAGATTTTCTTCTTTCTTAAAACTTACGAACATTTGTTGCAATTGTCACTTCCCACAGGAATTATGTTGTGCAGCACATTCTTGCACTTGAAATAACAAGCATCACGGATCTCATAGCTAATAAACTTGACGGCCATTACGTGAGGTTATCTAAGCAAAAATGTGGCAGCCATGTTGTTGAAAAATGCTTGACGTCTTCAATAAGAGATTCTGTAATTTGGGAACTTGTGTACAGTGGCAAACTTGGCGAGCTAGTTCGTGATCAATGTGGGAACTACGTCATCCAGACGTCACTGATTGCATCCATGGTAATATGTATTTCTTCTCTCTGTATTGTTTGCTTTCTTATGGTACGGTAAGATTGCTAGTTCTTTACATTCCATCTTAAATCATCTTGGATTAATGTAGTGTCATGTGTTACCCATATTGGCACTTTCAATATCGTGGTAAAACTGATGATCACATTCCACTCGTGTTTCTGGAGCCATTCAGTCTGAAACTCTTCAGTTCTCTATCTTTATAATATCAACAATGTGTTTTATGTGAGATAGAAACTGCAAGAAAGGAAATTTTCTTTTGGTTGAATCTTGATTTTCTGTAGACTGATCTACTGAGCAATGAAAAGGCCCCATATCCTTCGACGAAATGGATGCTACTTAATCTTGTTTCTAATTTCTGCTCCATCTCCTATCCAAAAAGTGGAATGGCAGACCATAGACACTGCCATAATTTTCAAACTACATATAGAACATAGTACATCTGAAGTGAATCATGTTCATCTAATTCAACAGTAACACCTTCAGAAGAAATTTTACTTAGCAAGTCTCTGTTTTTTCTAACAGGGTAGTAATCTTCAACCTCTTTTGATCGAAACAATCGAGTCAGATTCTCAAAGCCGATGGCATCAGATAGGAAAGAATGTCTTCAAGACTCTCAGTGAAGTAAAGAACCATATCAATCAACAAGATTCTGCTCATTAATAACACCTGCCAAAGAAGGGAGATATTGTATGCTATGTTATTTTCATAGCCATACTTCGGAGAATTTTTTTTGTCATACGATTTTGTTAGTTAAAAGCTTTGTGTCAAAGTTTTGTCATTAGAATTTACATTACATGTTTGAATACAATTGAATCATTTTGTTCTAAAAGCAATATGGGTTTAGTCAAGTTTCCTTACTTTGTGTTGATCCATCTGTGAATAGAATTGTTTGATTATTAGATTGGAAGATCATTAGATGTTTCTATTAAAGAGCATAACAAGTTTAGAATAATGTTGGTGATGCACTTATTTTGTTCACCCACTTTAAAGAGGAGGTACTCCTGGAGTTTTGTTGATTCCTTGAGAAATGCTTTGATGCAATTGTAAACATGTTAGATTTAGGTAAGATCCGAATTTGGATCCACTTAGTAGTGTCAGATTCGGATTCAAATTCATAAAAATATGATCCTGTTTGCGTTATGCGCGGAAAAAAGAAAAATCGAACGAAAATAAAAACACAGTGGCCTACGTCCACCGAGCGACAGAATATTCACTATAGGAGAAAGAATACACATGTACAAAATAAAGACTCCCATGAGTCATGAGCCCAAACCCGAAGTCTTGAGTCTTTGTACACCCATGTATACAATACATCGTCGTCACCTCTCAGTTGATGTGAGTCTCTCTCATACCCAAAATAGTGAATCTAACTTCTGTGTTGCTCCCTCTACGCTTCATGCGTCCTACGAGTAACTCCCGATATGCTTCTCAAATGTGAGCGTCTCCAATGATGGTGTGTCCCACACACACCCCTCCTGCAATTCTGCTATGGCGATGGGGCTTCATCTTTCCAGCCCCACTTCTGCTGGCTGCTACTCACAGATCTGAAAACCCAGATCTGCAACGGTGCTGCACTATTGCTCCTGCCCCTTTCTGACCGTTGAGCTGTCCTCCATCGGCTAATCTTGCCGTCTCACATGAGTGTGGTGTGTCTTCACACACCCCTCCACGTTGTGAAGTCCTCTATTTATCAAATCCAAGATGCAGGTGGGTCCATATCCAATACAAGTCCAACGTGTATTGTGATTTTGTGATATGCTGCCAACGAAACCTTTTATGATTTCATTGTATCTGATTTGGCAGTCCCACTTGAATTAGAAAATACATGTTAATACATCTGCTATTTATAAGCACCTATACAGTTGGCCTCCTTCATAGCAAGCTCTAAGCACGTTAGATTCCCAATCAATAAATAGCAGTTTCTAATTCCTCTTTCTCTCTGACTCAATTGTGTGGAATTGAGTCACATATCCAACAGATCCAAACTTGAATCCACTTAAAAGTGTCATAATCATATTTCGATTCAAATATTTCCAAATTTAGAAACATTAACATTCTCCTCTTTAAAAAGAGAATTAGATTTATTTAAAAAATCAAGTTCCGATATAAAAAAATTACCCAAACCTCATGAAGATCTCATACAACACATAATTAGTAAATGTGATAAGAAAAACTATAAAAATTATGAAGGTAAGTATTAGGATTTTATCCTCATATGATTTAACACACAACATATTTATTAATAGTAAATATATTATTTGCACTACTTATTAGTCATGTTAGCAGGCTATCAAACTCAGATGTGGTTAGATCCAAATCCGCACAAAAATAAATGGTTTTGGATTCAAACTCAAATTTAAAAATTAAATGGATCTAAAATTTGCATTCTAATTAACTTATCTTGGATCAAATGCTTTTGGATTTCCAAATTTTGGATATCTATTTACATCCCTTGATGCAATAAGCATATTTTGTTATTTGCTAAAATATTAAAACCCATTGGACCTGAAATTCTAGAACTCAGAAACAGGAAGCGATGGGTGTTTGTTTGATTTTTCTGAAATTCTCCACCTTTTGCAAATAGGGATATTCATTGGTTCAAACCCAGCCCACAATCGGCTCCACCGGACTTAAATAAACAGGCTTGAATAAACAATTTTGTCCCACGGGTTGGGTTTGGGCTTTTTTAAACCCGTTTATATAAAAGCATGGGCTGAGGCTTCTACTTAAAGCGCATCGAGGACCATAAAGATTTTGGCCCATTTATTTTCTTTAAATTATTTATATATTTATAAAATAATTAAATGATCCATAGCCAAACCCCAATCCCATTGTGTTTAAGCTCACTAGCCTAAATGGCCTAATTGTTGAGTTTTTTCTTTAAATTTTTTTTTAAAAAAAGTTATAAAATAAACAGGCGGGGTCACGTTTTGGCCTTTAAAAACCCGATGGAGTTCGGATGAACTCAGGCTTTTATAGATTTAAACGGGCTTGGGCCCATTTTGTACCCAGTCCGTGAAAAGACCTAGACCCAAGCACTCACGGTTTCACAAAATTTTTGTTTGAAAAAAAACACTAATTATTAGCAATTACAAAATAGAAATAAACTATGAGTGATAGTGTCTTAAGGCGCATGTGCGCCTAGCAGGGTCTGAATTGAAATCCTCTTCTTCTCATACCCCACCTACCTCTTGAATTGTATAGGTACCCAATTTGAAACCATTTCAAATTTGATCTTTTCATTAGATTAAAAAACTATCCAAAAGTGACTCTATTTTGATCGTTCATCTTTGGGCCCTTTTTGATCTTTGGGCCCTGTTCAAATCCAATAGAATTGATTTTTATGAGAAGAATTATCTTGAAAATACCTTTCTTCACACACGCCGCCGAACTGGTACATGAAATGTCACATAGGGGTGGCAATAAGTCAAGTTGGACTGGCTATAGATAATAATATATTTTCTGTTTGACCAGACCTGACCCAACTTGGATGTATTTTAATTCAACTCAACCCTACCCAACTCGACTCAAATTTAATTTTTTAAAAAACAATTAGAAAAATGAGCAAAACAAGTTTTTGATAGAAAATGAAAGGTAAAGGGGCTTCCCTTCATACGAGCACATTGGGATATGAAAATAGAGGCAATAGGCTAAGATTTTTAACTTGGTGAGCTACGTGAGCTAAAATTAATAGGTAAAAATAAATAAATAATTTTAATTTTAATTCAATTCGGGCCGGGTTTCGGTCGAGTTCGTGACCCCTCTACCCAACCCGATCTGAATTTTTTTCGGTTAGGTTAAGGAGGGTCAATTTTTTTTTTTAAAATATCCATGACTCAAACTCTATTTTTTTGGGGTTGGATAAAAAATTGCCATCCCACCCCTAATTTCATATACAGGGATTTAAAACTCGACTAAACCGATATATCGACCGATAATTATCTCTGTCCTCCGATATCGGCATTTCTCTCTCTTCTGATATCGGAACCGTGAAAAAATCGTGAAAAACCGCAAAAAACAGCAAAAAACCGTGAGAACCCGTGAAAGTCGTAAACCCTGAACCGTTAAAAACCATGAAGAACCGCGAAAAAACGTTAAAAACCGCAAAAAACCGTGGAAAACCTTGAAAAACCGTATCTGTGTTTAAAAAAATAAATAAATTTAAATACCGATATTTCGGACCGAATATCGGCCATATCGGCCGATATATATCGTATCGGCCGATATTTTAACCTTTGGTCATATAATATATTCTATATTTTACTATATATAGAGCCTATGTTGATTTGGCTTGATGGTTTTATTGGAAAATTGAATATCGATAAGTGAATGAAAAAAATCTGATCAATGAATCTATATTTTTAAGTTTTGAAGATTTTTAATATTTTTTAATCTTAAATTTTTTTTGCACCATCCTTGGAGCCAAATATGTGATTTCATTGGAGGACAATCTAGCAGACAGCCAGACACTCGGGTAGCAAGGACCAGGTCTTCTAATATTTCATACTCCCTCTGTCCCAAATTAATTGTCCTATATGAATTTTAAAATTGTCCCAAAATAATTGTGTCATTTAGTATAAAGTGTATTGAAATCATATGAAATATTAGCCTTATAGAGAGAGTTCCTTAAAAAACACAAATATTTCAAATGAAACAACTAAAATGAGACGGAGGGAGTATTAGATATTACGTCTATTTAATTATAATAAAAATTATATGAATGAATGAATTATTATAGAAACTATTATACTATAAAAAATGAGACAAGTTAGTCCTTTATTTTCAAGATTGAAAATCAATTATTGGATAAATTTTTCGACCTATTATAATTAATCTCAGAGAGAAAAAATGAATTTTTCAATATGGACAACCATTAAGCCTATATCGGTGAATGGATATGTAACGGCGATTTATTATGAAAAAAGAGATTAAAAGACAAGAAAGTCATTTGCAAAGAACATTGAGTTAAATGGACCTAAGCCATTTAATAGATAAAGTTTAATTAATAAAAAACAGATTTAATAAACCATTGAGTTTTTGTTAGAAATGACAATGTTTTATTTAAGTCAATGCATTAATTAAATTCAATTTGGAAAATAGTTTTGATTTTAAATAAATGTTAAAATATTATAGATTAGTGTGATTCTAGGAGACTGTTTATTATGCTTTTAAATGGGCTATAATCTGCTATAATCTTTAGTTGAAATTTTAGATAATTACAAAGATAGAATCTAAATAAAATTTGATCTCATTTAATCACTTTAATCATGTGATTTTAGTCTATGAAAACTTAATTATTATAAATCTATAATTTTCATAATATATTTTATAAAATTATTGTATTCAAGTGGAAAAAATTATCTTTTAATTATCTTATCATCAAAACAAGAATTAATAATAATGTATACATTTGATTTATCTTTTAAGGTTAGATCAGATGTCTTCCGTTCTTACTTCTCTCAAACTTATAAGATACACAATGTTTGCAAGTGTTTCGTATATAAGTAGGATTACTACTTATATTATACTTCTTTTGTACCATTTTAGTTGTCTTATATGAATTTTGAAATTGTCCCAAAATAGTAGTCGCATTTATATTGGAGAGCCATATAGACACCCGAGAAATCTTTTCCTACGTACCCGTTTTCCAAAAGTTGATGAAAATTACTTTTTTGCCTTTCCACTTAAAAACGACGCATCCACCAAACCAAAAAATGATTCGAAGGATGTGATCTACCGAATGAAAAAAATCGTTCAAGAATTCAAAAATTCGTTCGAAAAAATTCAAAAATTCGATCGAACGAAGTGAACTGTAAAATTGAATTTTCAAACGAATCTGTTTCTTAATTAATTTCTACAAACAAAATATCAAAATCATCTACTTTGAATTTTATGAACTACGAGACTGATTTCCCAAATGTCTATATAGCTCCACTTTAAATTTGAGTAGTATAAAGTATGTTGAAATGGATGAAAATCATCTCTGGACTATATGGTGGTTTAAAGTCAAATTCGAGATCTTTAAAAAATATAAATATTTAAAATGAAAGAACTAATAACAGAAAGAATTAAAAAAAAAAAAAAGGATACACATATAGTCTTTTTATTAGATCTCACGTGCAGTTGAGATTTTGGAAATCAAATATCCTTACCACGTGTCAAGTTGTTGTCCTTAGTCGCTGTCCTTGCTCAAAATTATAAAGGCGGCACAGGTAAGGGGCTTTTGTCTGTCCGAACGATTGAAACTTGCCAAAAATGTACTAGAAGCCTGATTAAGTCTTGTGGGTTAATTTCTATTCCTTAACGATTCAGACCGACTGGAACAGTCGAACCGACCGACCCTCGACTCTTAAAAACGATGACAAACGGAGGACAACATATAGGAAGACAATTCTGTCTTCTTTTTCTCTCCGTTTCTCCCTTTATCTTTCTTCTCTGAATACAGCAGGACTGTTGTCCTTGCTCTCTCTCTCACGTCTCCTCCCTCTTCTCTCTGTTGTCTCTGCAAAACTACTGCTAGACTTGTCTGCTTCTTGCTGCTGGAGCGCCGGCATCACCAGATTCTGCCGTCCAGCCCGCGCCCCACAGCCAACGTTGCTACTCCGTTGTGCCCAGGTCCGTCTCAAACGTACCAGATCTCAGCCCACCTCTGCAGCTTTAGCGTCGACGTCCTCTGCTGCCAGCGTTCTTGTGCTCCTGAACGTCTATTACCAGCCTCTCTGCTGCATCTGTGTTGCCCCAGCCACGAGGCCAGCCTGCTCTCTTTGCAGCGTTCCAGACAGAGGGTTCGCTGATTTTGTTTAGGCCCGCCATTGGCCTGCTTTCGACACCATGACCGACTCGAAAACTCCCTTCAAATCCGATTCTCTTCTCCTTGGAGAAGATAACACCCTAGATTTTATGCAGAAGTTTCAATTTTATCAACTGGTTACCAGCAAAAATCATCAAACGGGTGCTCAAAGAGGTTTCAGTTCGAATGGCTCAAGTTCTAGTCAGAGCGCTGCAACTCAATTTCCACTCATTGTGCCAAATTGGAGTAGTGCTGCTTGTTCTGAGTCTGCTGAGAACTGGGCAGTGCCTGTTGTAAGTGGTGCAATTTCAAAATCAGAAATTTCAGACGTTCAAGAGAGGCGAATTCAGAGAGTCTGTCCAGTCAAGGAGCCAGTTGTTGAGATCAGTAGCAATGGAAATTTGAACAACCGTTTAGTCTACGATACTCCCCCAACAAGCTCTCTTCTTCCTTTCAGTGACTGCCTAAGGAAAAATATTCAATTTAGTAGTCTGGGTATAGGCAAAAATCATCTAGAAGGTAATGAAAAGGGCCAAAGTTCAGTCAACGATGAGAGCTCCAGTTCCAATACAATTGACTTCCCATGTGTGGCACAGAGTTCGTCTTTGAGTTCCAGTTATGGTATTGAAGAAAGGTGTATTGAAAAGGCACAATTTGTCGACAAGATGGTGGATGATACTAGTATGAAAGGCAATTCAAACATGTGCTTCAATGATAGTTTACTACATAATCTGAAAAATTGTAATTTGAGTGAACTGGGCTTTCTCGACAACCACGAAAAAAGTATCGAGAAAGGCCTCAATTTGGTTGGCGGAAGCTCTAGTTGTTACAATTTGATGGGTTCAAGTGCTAGTCAGGGCAATGAATTGTTTGAAAGCCCAACTTCAGCTGTCACAACCGACAGGATATTGCAATTGCAGCGCAGGGGAGTTCATGAGAGGGAAATTGGGACAGTGGGTTCTCTTCAGACAGCAGCTGTTGAGAATGACCCCTTAAGATTTGCACATTGCCTTCCAGAAGAATTTTGTGGACTGAACGGTGAATACGGCGGTAGCAGTTCAGTAAGTGGTTGGCAGACATCAGATCATGTTAATGGAAGACAGTATTCTGATGTGAGAAACACAATGACTCAGAGTAGGGGCAATCTTGAAGATTTGACAAACAGAGTACTTATGAATTACTCTGGACTTCAAATGGAGGATCCAAGCCTACTGAAGTACCTCCACACTGACAACATACCTGGGATGGCTATGAATCAGATGGGATGTCATTATCTTCAGGAAATCTTGGCCACAAAAGACCTAGTTGCCACAAAGATGATACTAGATGGAACTCTTCCATTCATAGTTGAGATTATGATTCACCAATTTGGAAACTTTGTATTTCAGAGGCTCTTGGAATCCTGCAATGAATACCAAATAGAAGTAATAGTTAACGAAGTTACAAAAAACAAGATTGTGCTAATAAATGGGGCGAACACTAAACACGGGTATTACAATTGTGTATTCTATTAGTTGCCACTTCCATTGCTTTCAGACGTCTTTATACTTGAAAGTTTGAATTTTCAGTTGTACCCCTGTGGCTAATTTGTACATTTGTTCTTTGAGCAGCACTCGTTCAATTCAGAAGCTTGTTAAATTGACGAGGAGATCCCCCTCTCTGCTTGTACAAGTAACTAAGGCTCTCTGTCCTGGACTTGTATCTCTGATGAACAACCCCCATGGAAGTCATGTGATCCGGTGTTTATCGCATATACAGAGCAGTCATAATTCGGTAAACAAACCTTTACTATTTGTTCTATTGTTTCCTGTGAAGTATCGGGCTTAAACCACATAAATAAGTATAGCATTTTGATATTTAGGTCATGAAGCCCAAAACTGTCTTCATAGATGAGACATGAGAAAGAGAAATCATTAAAAATTAAAATTCACTTCAAAACAATCATAGGAGTAATGCCTCAGCTCAGTGAGCAGAATCAATACCAGTCCTCCTTCAATTTTTGCCAGCCCCATCTATGAATTGCTAATTCCAATTTAGAGAATGGTTCTGTTAATTATTATCGTCACTGTCCAAAGGTTGCTGCTAGTTTTGGTGGAAAATGAAATAGTTCCTGACTCAAGTTATCTGTTTGCAGCTCTTATATGATGCTATTAAGGAGCAATACCTCGATGTGGCGACAAATGAAGGGGGATGTGTAGCTCTAAAGACATGCATCGACAACTCAAAATCTCCAGAGAGAGAACTGCTGCTGGAGAAAATTTCCAAGCACTCTGTGTTTCTCTCGCAGGACCCATTTGGGTAATAATCTACCGTTGCACTTAAAGTCCTTACACTAGCAAAGAGAAGAAAAAGGATAAATCCAATAATCTAGTTTATCAAGACTTGTTTCACCATGCATTTTCCAATTTGAGTTTAGTGCACCACATAATTGTCAGTAATTGTAAGGAAAAAGCTAAGCCTTTTGAAATCAGAACTCTCCTATTTTTCTTTTCTTTTCAAGACTACAGAGATCTTCTTCTTCTTCTTCTTTTGTACTAACAGTGGATATGATTAACTCTTCTGAAGGAATTATGTTGTGCAACACATTCTTGCACTTGAAATCCCAAGTATCACGGATCAGATAATTGATAAGCTTAAAGGAAATTATGTGAGACTGTCACAACAAAAATGTGGCAGCCATGTTGTTGAACAATGCCTGAAGTCTTCCAGAGCAGATTCTGTAATATGGGAGCTTCTGACTAGTGAAAAACTTGGTGAACTAGCTCGTGATCGATGTGGAAACTATGTTATCCAGACAGCACTAAAGATAGCACTAAAGGCAAAGACAGCCAAGGTGATTAAATATTTTCCTCTGTATGGTTTGCTTTCTTCCCCTAAGTAATATCAGCAATAATGTTAAGTTTTATGTGGGATGGAGGAGAGAAGATAACCAGGCTTTGGTTGAACCCAGATTGCCTGTCGACTAATCTACTGAGGAAACCCATATAATTCAGTGCTGGAAAGGGATCACATCCCTTGACAATCTTTATTCTACTTAATATAGCTTCCCATTGTCTATCACTGTATACAAATGATGTTTGGAATCTTTTTGTAACAGGATATCCATCTTCTGCGTCGTTTAATCGATTCAATCATGGCACATTCTCAAAGCCTCGAATTCCATCGAATCGGAAGAAATGTCTTCAAACTCGTTAATGATATTTGTAACAAAAGACACTAGAGCAGTCAGAAGCATCATACTCTCCTTGATACACCTCTCTCATGATTGCATATGCTGTATGCAATGTTGCTGTATTTGTGATTCTTCAGCAGCTGTCTTCTTCATATGCAAGTGTGGAGTTTAAAAAGTTTTGTATTTAAATTTTGTCAGTTAAATTTATTTTACATGTTTGAAATGAACATAGAAGTTCTTGTATTGATTTATCCATGAAAAGAGTATTGATTGATTTACTCAAGATTGTTTTGTGGATTTTTCGCTTGATGATTGATTTACTCAAGAGCATTCGTCCCTTGAACACACTCAGTGTTCTCAAATCTTTATATCTGGATGTCATTTTTTTACTCAAAATACAATTGAATCTCAATAACCCATGTTATATAATAGGACCAAGACACCAAAAAATTAGTGTTATTTATCATTTGTTTCAAATATAGTATAAGGTTTTATGAAATATAATTACATCTCATAGAATTTCTTCGTATATATATATGTACCAAAGTTATTGGGGCCGAGAGACAACAAACAAGTTTCTAATCAAAGCCAAGTCCGTCATATAAAATTTCTTGTTCAAGCACACATCCATTTAAGTCAAACTCGAGCATAGTATAGACAAATGAACACCCTTACTGAACATCCACCAACTAAAGACAAATGCACAGCCACTATATTAAAGCCATTGTCTGAGTGGCATGGTTCTCCTCTCTTCTCCAAAATTTAAATATATAATTTTCTCTGATCTTTGTATCATTACCCCTAAGATATTTTTATTGATATTCCTATTAATTGTATGTAAATCAAACACAATAGTTTAGAGATTATAATTACTCTTCAAACTCTATTTATATCTATATATTTTACAACTATAGTTGTATCGATATATTTTATATTCTCACCTTTTACAATTTCATACCTTTTGGTATCTGTAAAATCTTATTAACCCAATATTTTCTTGTCTTAGTATAGTTCAGTAATCATTATGTCATTTGCTTGTCTACATCTTCTGAAATTATCTGAAATTTAAATTTAAATTTTTCTCTGATCTTTTGTATCATTACCCCTAAGATATTTTTATTGATATTCCTATAAATTGTATGTAAATCAATCCCAATAGTTTAGGGATTATAAGTACTCTATAAACTCTATTTATATCTATATATTTTACAAACTATAGTTGTATTGATAAATTTATATTCTCACCTTATACAATTTTATACCATTTGGTATCTGTAAAAGGGTAAAATATTGAAATATGGAAAGGGAAAATCAAACTCATGAATGTCTTCCCTTAAAAGTATATAATATATGAAAGAATGTAAGTAATAATATGAGCAATACTTTATTTTTTATTAAATTGATATTATAAACTATTTCATTGTAACTCAAATTTCAAATTTTCATCTTCCATAAGTGTATTTCTAGTATTTATTTCAAATAATGTTTAAAAGTCGATGATAAATTATAAAGCTTTCAAATGAAAAAGTTTAAAGTTCTTAGATATCATATAAACTCAAACCTTAAATCACCAAAGTCAAAAGATTGATGCTTTCAAACTCCAAGTAGCCTCCTATTTTATGATCTATTTATAAGATTTCTAAACTAAAGCAAATAAATTATTTCTTTTATCATTTCATATGAGTCATGTGTTGCAAGATTTGGGTTGAACTTTTGTTCGCTCTGAATTCACTTGATCTTTTTATCTAACCACTCTCTAGTGATTAGCAACTAAATGGGCTGTTTTATAATTAGAAAAAAGGGGGCAAGGTCTCTATTTAGTCAAATAGAGTTGGTCTCTCTAGGTCATTGGTCTATATAGATAGTATTGCATGCACATGCTTTGTAATTTGTATAAATTGTAGTTTAATGATTTTAAAATATAGTTTAAAAATATATAAATTATATTTATATGTATGTGCATATCTATAAATTAGCAGTAAACCAAAATGGGTTTTATCCAAAGAAAAAATATTGGACGCTTTTTAACTTTTAAAAGAAAAAGGTATTTAAGAATATTAAATATTTAAAAATAATTTAAACTCATTAAATTGTGTGAGATTAAAAATATGTTTTTTGGATTGGATCTAATGATTTTTATGGGGTTATATTTATGTTATTTTTTTTATGGACTATTAAATGGAGTGAAAGTGGCTCTGATGTAGAATGAAAATTGTTAGTATTTAAGAATAATTTAAAATAATTAACATTTAAAGAGTGTATCTATAATTCGATTGATGTGTTTTTTGCATTTCATGTTCATACATGGAAAGATCTACTCAAAAGACTCATCATATAGGGTAAAATTGGCCTCACTTTGGGTGTAATAGTAAGGTCGCTGAGGATTGGATTTTTTTTTAAGATGCGAAAATTTGATTTTAAGATTGAAATTTGATTTAATTGTAACTTACCAAATTTAGACATGTATCTGAGTAGCTCCCCCTATCAAAACATGAGTGCCTAAATTGATGGCCTACATTTCAACTCAAGTTTTTACGTATTTTTATAATATTTTCATTATTATATTTTTAAGAAAGAACTCAATGTTTAAACAATTTTCTTAATAATTTCAAATTGACAATTGATATTTTTCAAAGATAAATGGTTTGTTTTTCAATCCACGACCTTTTAGTCATACAAATACACTTATTAGAAACTTCAATTAAAAGAATGAAAAGGGGGAAAAGGGATTAAGGTTGCAGTGGGCTTGGGTGAGCCGGTTCAAGGCATGTTCCCTGTATCCATCGTCCTTGCTTCATAAAAACTAAAAAGGCTTGGCCCAAGGTGGGATGGCCTGAGTCTAGTGTAATGGGTGATGTAGGCCCAAGTTGGCCTAGTTCGTCCAATAAAGGCCAAGTTCGTCTAGGGTACTATCACTATTTCCAGTTAGAAAATAATTTTTTTTAGCAGTAAAGAGAAACTTTATTAAAAGAAAAAGATACAAGAGACAAGAAGAAATTACAAATAAGAGACCTAAGAGATATAGGCCATGAAGAAAAGAACATAAAAACACTTTACACCCAAGGAGCTCTAATAAGCAATACTAGAACAAAAATCCAACAAAACTATCTTCTAGACAAATGAAAAGTGTCTGAATCGTCCCATGAACACCATTTTTTTGCGAAAAAGTCTGCAACTCTATTGGTTGAACGGCTAACGAGCGAGAATGAGACTTCCATGCCCAGACAATACCTTATTTGTATTGTATTTTTCTAATTCTATAACTTTTATCATATTAAATTTTGATTTTTGAACTATTATAAACAACATCATAGATCATGGACCAATCATGTGCAGCTTAAATTATGATGATGGCCATTTTTCTAGAGAATACCTCTCCCTCTCTCTCTCACATCTCTAAAGTTTCTTCTAAGATATATAATTAAAATTGAAGTGGTAATTTGTATTACAAAATCATACAAACAAGAAGTAAATAAAAAAGGTTCAAAATGTTTTGATAGTTGAGGGCCATTTGGCCATCGAAATTTCTAAATGGATTGAATGTAGAAGTTGAACAACTAAAATGCCTAGAACATTAAAGTAGAGTTCATATCAATTTAAAGTCTAAATAGCTCTAAAAAAATTGAATTGGGCTTGGGGTATAATTTGTGTCGGTGAATCGAGTTGAGAGTCTCTATTTATAATTAAATTTAAATTATTAAATTTTAATCAAATTCATATTTTAGTCTCCTCTAACTTTTTCGTAACTCAACTAAATTTTAAAATCTCAACCCATTTTTAATTCGAGTCAAGCAAGTAAAAAGATATACATAAAAACAAGTCTTTACTATTAAAACATAATCATTGTAAAGAGTTAATTATAAAAATCATCAAACAATGATATAAAAAATGAGTAGTGTTTATATATATATATATTAAACAATCATATAATGATCATTATTATAGTTTTTGTATGTTCACCAGAAAATTAGTTTGCAAAAAATTTAGTGCAAGCTTTAGACCATGGAGTTCATAGTGGATCAAATGGATCCACTTTCCTCTCATAATCACTTACCGTTGGTAAATTACACTAACACCCAATTTGACATCCATGTAACTTTTCAAGTCTATAGATTTAATTCAATGAATTTCCACAATTAGATAAATATAAAATTTTAAGCGCCTTTAAAAACATGTCTTCTTTTATTCAATAAAGATGAAATTCTATAGACATTGTAGACAAGGTAAAGCCTTTCAAAATCACCTATGTATATGTGAGTGAGTATGACTATCAGGCTGTTTGCATCAATAATATAATAAATTTTAACAAAAAAATAGTGATTGAGGTATTCTTACTTTGATAAAAAAAGAGTGTAGCTCAACTGGTTGCCTCTCAACTTAGGAAGTGGAAGGTTGCGGGTTCGAGCCCCCATGGCCTAATCTTGGTGTGTCATAGGGGTAGTGGGCTCACCCGTGGGGGTTTTACGTTGCGTATTCCGCGATTTTCCACACGTAAATGAAAAAAAAAATATACTTTTTATAATTTCTAACACTCAAAATAAGCTTGGTAAGTAAAATTAAAAATAAGATTTATTTTTATAAAAAATAAGATTATCCAAATCAGAGCCGAATAGTTTATGTGTTTTATGAATATAATAAATACCAATATATAATTATGGGTAGTGAATTTTGCGCCACCATTTTTTTCTCATAGTGCACCCCCGTTAAAAAGAAAATTTCAATTTTTTCATTCCTTCTCTCTTCTCCTTTCTTTCCTCTTTCTCTATAGCAAGGCAAAATTAGAATTTCCTTTTAAGGGTGCACTATGAGAGCAAATAGGGGGAGCCATACAGACACCCGACTTTTCTACCATGAGACACTCGATTTTAGATTTTAGATGGAATTTATCATTTTGCCCCTGCCTTGGCGTCGATCTCACCTGGTGGGTCCCACCTTCCATCAACGGTGGATCCCCTCCTCTTCCTCTACCATCCGCTGCCTGAGAACACCAAAACCAACCATTCGTTCGATGTATGGTCTGAACAAAAAAAAATAAAAGGGGTATTCGACTGATGCAGTAGTTTTAAGTGGAAGGGCAAAAGGGTAAATTCTATCTAAAATATGAAATCGAGTGTCTCGTAGTAGAAAAGTCAGGTGTATGTATGGCTCTCCGAAAATAGTGGTGCAGAAATCACTATCTATAATTATTTATAAAATTATAAAAAAGTAATATATTTTTAAATGGCAACAGATCTTTATGCCTTTGGCGGTTAGTTTAGACCAATATTATCAGAATCGGACCGTGTACTGAACCGTCTTTGAGGAGGTTAGGGTTCAATCGGGTTCGACCGAGGTCAAAGCCGGTAAAAGCCGGTCAAGTATTAAAATAATATAAATATTATATATAATATTAAATAAGACATATTTTACCAATAATATTAATAAAAATATTAAAAATAAAATTCAAACTCCGAGTAATATACCAAAACGGTGAAATATATGGGATAGAAATAATAGTAAACTTTTATATTTCAAATATACACATTTCTTAAGGGGAAATTAAAAAATAAAAAAAAAAAAAAAAAAAAAATTCAAATATGTGAACCCCGGTTCGCGGTTCACGGTTTTCGTGTCAAAACCGCGGTTTTGACAGGTTTTATGCTGTTTTGACCGTCGGGCGGTTTTTTGTATGAACCGAACCGCGGATCCGGCGGTCACGGCTGAACCGCAGGTTTGACCGCGGTTCGGTCCGATTCTGATAACACTGGTTTAGACTGAGGAAATATGGTAGGCCCCATCTTTACCGCTTCTGAAGATGGTAGGTCCCCACTTAGAATTTGTTATTTCGGGTGAGCCTTTCTATTATTTGTTTGTGATTCTGCAACACAATCCAAGTAGAATTAGGTGATGAATTATTAGGATGAAGGAAACACGAGAGTCCTGACCCTCTTAAAAAGACAGGCTTCCTTCCCTCTCTTTCCAACCAAAGACATCCTTCTCTTCGATTCTCAGTCTTCTTTCTCTCACCCCTTAACCAAAAAATACTAAATTCCATTCAGAAGATCGGCTTTGGTGATCTGGGTACCGCCTAAAATCACCAAACCAGCACTACAGCAGGTTCAACTTCTAGTTATTGGATACAATCTGCCAAGAACAGAGAGGCCAATTCAGATAAGAATCCAATGGATGAGACTAGTAACAACAGAAATTTGATTGATCTTCCTTCCGATGATAGCATATTGAAAAAGATTCAGTTTGGTAGTATGGGTATTTGCAAAAAAAATCAAAAGAGTATTGGAGAAGGCAACAGTTCAATCGACGCAAGTTCAAGTTTCAATGGTACTGACTCACCATTCAGCGCCGAGAGTTCTAGTTATGGCATTGAGACTGCAGCTTCACAACCAGAAAGTTCAGTAGCTGAAGAAAGGCCCATTGAGAAGAAGGTGAATGAGATTAGTATGAGAGGAAGTTCAACCATGTACTCCGCATCCGAAACTCCCTTCACTACAGCTGCTCTTCCTTTCGATGATAATCTGCTACATGGTTTGCAAGATCTTCAATTAAGTGGACTGGGTGTCAATGGAGACCACGATACATATACTGAAAAAGGCTTCGATTCGGTTGGTGCAAACTCTAATTGCATGGCTACCTTGAAACAAACTATGCCCAGATTGAGTTCTGGTTATGGTTATGGTTATGAATCTGCTCATAACCTGTTTGATACAAGCACTAGATTGCAACCAGAAATTTCATGTATACAAGAAAGGGGAATCGGATGGCCGCATTCTGTCCAGGCGCCTATGGCTGAGACTAGCATGGGGAGTTTCTTGGACAATTCCTTCGACTACTTCATGGCACCGGGTGTGAACAGCAACACAAAATCTATTTCTAGTAACAATTTGAAGGGTTCAAGTGCCAGTCAGGGCAATGAATTTTTCCAAAGCCCAACTTCGGCTTCCATAACTGACAGGATTTTGCAATCGCAACTGAGTGGAATTCAAGAGAGGGAAATCAGGATGGTGGGTTCTCTTGGGATGCCAACTTATGAGGTTGATCCTTCGAGATTTGCTCACTGCTTCCCACAAGAGTTTTGTGGACTTCATGGTGAGTTTAGTAGAAAGAATTCAATAAGCTGTTGCCAGCCCTCAGATTACCTAAACAGAAGACAATATTCGGATTTCAGAAACACTATGACTCGGAGCAGGGGCAATCTTGAAGACTTGGAAAACAGAGTCCGACTCCTGGATGATCCTGGATTTCAAATGATGGATCCAAGCTTGCTGCAGGACCTCCACACAGACATCATACGTAGGATGGCTATGGATCAGATGGGATGTCACTATCTTTTGGGAATTTTGGCCACAAAAGACCCTCTGGCCACAAAGAAGATACTTGATGGAACACTTGCATTCGTAGTTGAACTTATGATTGACCAATTTGGAAACTTTGTATTTCAGAGGCTCTTGGAATCCTGCAATCAACACCAAATAGAAGTAATTGTTAACAAACTTACTTGTAAGTCAAATAGAAACGAAAGCATACTGATTTCTGTGGCCAACACTAAATACGGGTATGCTTTCTTTTAGTTCGTATACCTTCTCTTTTATGTATTATCTGTTGTCTTCATGTTACTTACATGTTTATCTGTTCTATTGGCAGCACCCGTTCTATCCAGAAGCTTGTTAAGGTGGTGAGGAGATCTGCTTCACTTCTTGATGAACTAACATCTGTTCTCATTCCTGGACTTTTATCTCTAGTGAATAACATCCATGGAACTCATGTGATCCGGGAATTATCACATATGCAGAGCAGTCATGATAAAGTAAGCCAAAATTAGTAATTTTTCATAACTTGAAAATGTGTTTCCTGTTATATTCCTTATGGTGGGGATTAGTCACTATGATGATCATGGTGACTGTCTTTCCTGTAACAATACTGAGCTAAACCACAAAGTTCGTGTACCATCTAGAGTTATTTCTTTTGCATGTTCTTTCAACAGTTTGATATGTCAATCATAGGTCTAGATGGGGTAAAACCTAATCTGGATTTTGTAAGTAAATTTCATAACATTCTTTGTTTCTTTGACATTGTACCATGTTTGGCACATTTTTTAGTTTTTTTCATTTTATTTGGAAATCATTACATCTATGACTTCTTTTTCTTTCCCGACTGGTCAGTTCATGTCACATACTTCTGTGGTTTTTATTGCACCTTTAGTTTTGTTATGATCCGATTAGAAATGATCTCAATATTTCAGATCATGGTTGGAAAATCTCAAAATCCTCTGGGTTGGATTAACTCAAGAGGCTTGGTGAAATTAAATACATTATTTAATGACAATGCCAATGTAATGACCCGACCCGAACACAGGACTTGTCCAACTCAGTGTGATATTGTCCGCTCTGGGCCTCGCACACAAGTGAGCCTACATGGTTTTGCATTTGGGTTAGGGTCTACATGGCCCGGCCCAAAACGCATCACACATGAGTTGTGAGGGTGGCCTCAAATAAACCCTCACTCTATTCCATTCCAAACCGATGTGGGACTCTCCCACATCGGTGGTTTGTAGCTAGGGGCAGGATATCACAATCACCCCCCCTAAGGCCTCGAGTTGCCCTCGGCTCTACTCGGCCCAGCTCAACAACACCAAGCAAGGAGGAAAGCCCACACAGTCCGAGTATTAAACTCGGCTTTGATACTAATTTATAACGACCCGATCCGAACACAGGGCTTAGGGTCCAACTCAGTGTGATATTGTCTGCTTTGGGCCTCGCACACAAACGAGCTCGCACGGTTTTGCATTTGGGCCCAGGCCCACATGGCCTAGCCCAAAACGTGTCACACATGAGTTGTGAGGGTGGCCTCAAATAAACCTTCACTCTATTCCATTCCAAACCAATGTGGGACTCTAAGTCCCACATGGGTGGTGTGTAGCTAGGGGCAGGATATCACAGCCAGAGTGTACACTAGAAGTAAATAAGTTGATAAACAATGTAGGAAGTGATGAGAGATATGTGCCATCTAACCAATTAAGATTTTACTATATGCTGCCCAAAGGACAAAAATTCCTAAGAAACTAAAATTTTAAGAGTGGTGGAAAATTTGACCATATGGGCAGGTTATGTGGTGGAAAATTAGTCATTGAAGGAGATTCATCAAATTCCATTAATTGGGCAAAAGGCTTGAAGCGCCCCCCTTGGAGACTGATTACTATGGTTAGGGAGATTAAGGCACTTGTTAGGGGGACATGAGGTTTCCTTTGTCCATATCAGGCATTCAGCAAACGGGGTTGCGGACTTTTATGCCAAGAACGGCATAGAGGGAACTGTGTTTGGCATCTTTTATATCTGAAAATGGGAGATCACAGGCTACACTTATTGGACCTTTTTGTTTTTTTTTGGAGTTTGGTTGTTTTTCTGTTATGATTTTAACTTGTTTTCTTTTCTTGGTTGGGTCTACACCTTTTAGACTCCCTTTTCTCTATTGTTCTGAAAGTTTTCTTTTTTAATAATATTCTCTTTGTTACCGCTCAAAAAAAAAAAAAAATGATCATTCGTGTGATGCTTTAGCTTAGAATGCAAATCAATGTCATCCCTACCCAAAAGCCCCATTTTATGAAGTGCTATTTGCAATTTAGGGAAGGATTGTGTTGATTATTCTTTTGACACTGTCCAAAGGTGTCACATGCACTTCCTAGTTTTTTTGAATGTCTCTTCTTTTAACTACAATTAATTTAATTTTTACCCAAAATGCATTTTGCTGGTTAATGAAATGGTACCTGATTCATGCCATCTTTTTGCAGCTCTTATATGAAGCTGTTAGAGACCATTGCCTCGAGATGGCAACAAAAGAAAAAGGATGCATTACTCTTAACATATGCATCGACAACTCAAGATCTCCAGACAGAGAGCTGCTCCTGAAGAAGATTTCTGAGAACACCGTGTTTCTTTCACAAGATCCATTTGGGTAATAATCTACCTTTCTATTAAAATTTCCTGACACCGAAGTCAAGCTGTTAGCTTGTCCTGAGGTATAGATATTGGTACAGTGAACTCAATTTGGGCAACTTTGTACAATGTCTGACATCTGACCATCCCTTGAGTGAGACCCTTGTCAAAAGTGACACAAATTGCATTGATTTGGTGATCTGCTTGAGTACGATTAGCATTTCCATTTGTAGTTTACCAGTTTGTATAATCATCAAAGCTGGGAGGTATGCTGTAGTGGAACCCACCTGATGAATACTCAAAACCTGCTTCACCATGCCTTTCAAATTCTAGTTGAGTGTATTGGATTAACTAATATTTTTCCCACAAATCACATAATATCACTAGTTGTTTATAACAAAGCTAACACCATTCAAATCACTTCTTATTTTTATTTTCCAAACTACAAAGATTTTCTTCTTCTTAAAACTTACGAACATTTGTTGCAATTGTCACTTCCCACAGGAATTATGTTGTGCAGCACATTCTTGCACTTGAAATACCAAGCATCACGGATCTCATAACTAATAAACTTGACGGCCATTACGTGAGGTTATCTAAGCAAAAATGTGGCAGCCATGTTGTTGAAAAATGCTTGACGTCTTCAATAAGAGATTCTGTAATTTGGGAACTTGTGTACAGTGGCAAACTTGGCGAGCTAGTTCGTGATCAATGTGGGAACTACGTCATCCAGACGTCACTGATTGCATCCATGGTAATATGTATTTCTTCTCTCTGTATTGTTTGCTTTCTTATGGTACGGTAAGATTGCTAGTTCTTTACATTCCATCTTAAATCATCTTGGATTAATGTAGTGTCATGTGTTACCCATATTGGCACTTTCAATATCGTGGTAAAACTGATGATTACATTCCACTCGTGTTTCTGGAACCCTTCAGTCTGAAACTCTTCAGTTCTCTATCTTTATAATATCAACAATGTGTTTTATGTGAGATAGAAACTGCAGGAATGGAAATTTTCTTTTGGTTGAATCTTGATTTTCTGTAGACTGATCTACTGATCAATGAAAAGGCCCCATATCCTTCGACGAAATGGATGCTACTGAATCTTGTTTCTAATTTCTGCTCCATCTCCTATCCAAAAAGTGGAATGGCAGACCATAGACACTGCCAAAATTTTCAAACTACATGTAGAACATCGTACATCTGAAGTGAATCATGTTCATCTAATTCAACAGTAATACCTTCAGAAGAAATTTTACTTAGCAAGTCTCTGTTTTTTCTAACAGGGTAGTAATCTTCAACCTCTTTTGATCGAAACAATCGAGTCAGATTCTCAAAGCCGATGGCATCAGATAGGAAAGAATGTCTTCAAGACTCTCAGTGAAGTAAAGAACCGGATCAATCAACAAGATTCTGCTCATTGATAACACCTACCAGAGAAGGAGATATTATATGCCGTGTTATTTTCATAACCATACTTCGGAGAATTTTTTTTGTCATACGATTTTGTTAGTTAAAAGCTTTGTGTCAAAGTTTTGTCATTAGAATTTACATTACATGTTTGAATACAATTGAATCATTTTGTTCTAAAAGCAATATGGGTTTTGTCAAGTTTCCTTACTTTGTGTTGATCCATCTGTGAATAGAATTGTTTGATTATTAGATCGGAAGATCATTAGATGTTTCTATTAAAGAGCATAGAAACTTTAGAAGATTGTTGATGATGCACTTATTTTGTTGATTCCTTGAGAAATGCTTTGATGCAATTGTAAATATGTTAGATTTAGGTAAGATCCGAATTTGGATCCACTTAGTAGTGTCAGATTAGGATTTAAATTCATAAATATATGATCCTGTTAGCGTTACGCTTGGAAACAAGAAAAATCGAACGGAAATAAAAACACAACACAACACAATATTTTAACGTGGTTCGGCCTACGTCCACGTAGGAGAAAGAATATACATGTACAAAATAAAGACTCCCATGAGTCACGAGCCCAAACCCGAAGTCCCGAGTCCCTTGCATACCCATGTGTACAACACACCGACGTTACCTCTCAGTTGATGTGAGTCTCTCTCATATCCAAAATAGTGAACCCAACTTCTGTGTTGCTCCCTCTATGCTTCATGTGTCTTACGAGAAACTCCCGATATGCTTCTCAAACGCAAGCGTCTCCAATGATGGTGTGTCCCACACACACCCCTCTTGCACTTCTGCTCTGACGATAGGGTTTCGTCTTTCCAGCCCCACTTCTGCTGGCTGCTACTCACAGATCTGAAAACCCAGATCTGCAGCGGTGCTGCACTATAGCTCCCGCCCCTCTCTGGCCGTCGAGCTGTCCTCCATCGGCTAATCTTGCCGTCTCACATGAGTGGTGTGTCTTCACACACCCCTCCACGTTGTGAAGTCCTCTATTTATCAAATCCAAGATGCAGTGGGTCCATATCCAATACAAGTCCAACGTGTATTGTGATTTGTGATATGCTGCCAACGAAACCTTTTATGATTTCATTGTATCTGATTTGGCAGTCCCACTTGAATTAGAAAATACATGTTAATACATCTGCTATTTATAAGCACCTATACAGCTGGCCTCCTTCATAGCAAGCTCTAAGCACGTTAGATTCCCAATCAATAATAGCAGTTTCTAATTCCTCTTTCTAGATTTTCTAAGTGAAAATCTCTGACTCAATTGTGTGGAATTGAGTCACATATCCAACAGATCCAAACTTGAATCCACTTAAAAGTGTCAGAATCATATTTCGATTCAAATATGTCCAAATTTAGAAACATTAACATTCTCCTCTTTAAAAAGAGAATTAGATTTATTTAAAAAATCAAGTTCCGATATAAAAAAATTACCCAAACCTCATGAAGATCTCATACAAGCACTCACGGTTTCACAAAATTTAGTTTGAAAACCACTAACTTTAGCAATTAAAAAATAGAAATCAACTTTGAGTGATAGTGTCTTAAGCCGCGTGTGCGCCTAGCAGGGTCTGAATTGAAATCATCTTCTTCTCACACCCCACCTACCTCTTGAATTGTATAGGTACCCAATTTGAAATCATTTCAAATTTGTTCTTTTCATTAGATTAAAAAGCTATCCAAAAGTGACTCTATTTGGGTCGTTCCTGTTTAAATCCAATAGAACTGATTTTTTATGAGAAGAATTATCTTGAAAAACTTTCTCCAACACACGCCCAATAGAACTGATTTTTATGAGAAGAATTATCTAGAAAATACCTTTCTCCAACACACGCCCAACTGGTACATGAAATGTCACGTAGGGGTGGCAATAAGTCAAGTTGGATTGGCTATAGGTAATAATATTTTCTGTTTGACCATACCCGACCCCAACTTGACTCAAATTTAATTTTTTTAAAAACAATTAGAAAAATGAGCAAAAAATGTTTTTGATAGAAAATGAAAGATAAAGGGGGTTCCCTTCATGAGAGCACACTGGAATATGAAAATAGAGGTAATAGGCTAAGATTTTTAACTTGGTGAGCTACATGAGCTAAAATTAATAGGTAAAAATAAATAAATAATTTTAATTTTAATTCAATCCAGGCTGGGTTTCGGTCGAGTTCGTGACCCCTCTACCCAACCCGACTTGAATTTTTTTGGGTTAGGTTGAAGAGGGTCCATTTTTTTTTTTTTTAAATATGCATGACTCAAACTCTATTTTTTTTGGGTTGGATAAAAAATTGCCATCCCACCCCTAATGTCATATAATATATTGTATATTTTACTATATAAGCCTATGTTGATTTGGCTTGATGGTTTTATTGGAAAATTAAATATAGATACGTGAATGAAAAAAAATCTGATCAATGAATCTATATTTTTAAGTTTTTTAAGTTTTGAAGATTTTTAATATTTTTTAATCTTAATTTTTTTTGCACCATCCTTGGAGCCAAATATGTGATTTCATAGGAGGACAATCTAGCAGACACTCGGGCAGCAAGGACCAGGTCTTCTGATATTTCATATTAGATATTACGTCTATTTAATTATAATAAAAATTATATGAATGATTGAATTATTATAGAAACTATTATACTTTAAAAAATGAGACAAGTTAGTCCTTTATTTTCAATTGGAAATCAATTATTGGATAAATTTTTCGACCTATTATAATTAATCTCAGAGAAAAAAAATGAGTTTTTCAATATGGGCAACCATTAAGCCTGTATCGGTGAATGGATACGTAACGGCGATTTATTATGGAAAAAGAGATTAAAAGACAAGAAAGTCATTTGTAAAGAACATTGAGTTAAATGGACCAAAGCCATTTAATAGATAAAGTTTAATTGATAAAAAACAGATTTAATAAACCATTGAGTTTTTGTTAGAAATGACAATGTTTTATTTAAGTCAATGCATTAATTAAATTCAATTTGGAAAATAGTTTTGATTTTAAATAAATGTTAAAAATATTATAGATTAGAGTGATTCTAGGAGACTGTTTATTATGCTTTTAAATGGGCTATAATCTTTAGTTGAAATTTTAGATAATTACAAAGATAGAATCTAAATAAAATTTGATCTCATTTAATCACTTTAATCATGTGATTTTAGTCTATGAAAACTTAATTATTATAAATCTATAATTTTCATAATATATTTTATAAAATTATTGTATTTAAGTGGAAAAAATTATCTTTTAATTATCTTATCATCAAAACAAGAATTAATAATAATGTATACATTTGATTTATCTTTTAAGATTAGATCAGATGTCTTCCGTTTTGATTTCTCTCAAACTTATAAGATACACAATGTTTGCAAGTGTTTCATATATGAGTAGGATTACTCTGATCTCCAGTGGAGATACTTATATTATACTTCCTTTGTACCAATTTAGTTGTCTTATATGGATTTTGAAATTGTCCCAAAATAGTAGTCACATTTATATTGGAGATCCATATAGACACCCGAGAAATCTTTCCCTACACACCCATTTTCCAAAAAATTGATGAAAATTACTTTTTTGCCCTTCCACTTAAAAACGATGCATCCACCAAATCAAAAAATCATTCGAAGGATGTGATCCACCGAATGAAAAAAAATCGTTCAAGAATTCAAAAATTCGTTCGAAAAAATTCAAAAATTCGATCGAATGAAGTGAACTGTAAAATGGAATTTTCAAACAAATCCGTTTCTCAATTAATTTCTATAAACAAATATCAAAATCATCTACTTTGAATTTTAGAACTCCGAGACTGATTTCCCGAATGTCTATATAGCTCCACTTATATTTGAGTAGTATAAAGTGTGTTGAAATGGATGAAAATCACCTCTGGACTGTTTGGTAGTTTAAAGTCAAATTCGAGTTCTTTAAAAAATACAAATATTTAAAATAAGACAACTTAGAACATGAGGAATTAAAAAAAAAAAAAACACAGATGGTTTTTTTATTAGATCTCACATGCGGTTGAGATTTTGGAAATCAAATATCCTTACCACGTGTCAAGTTGTTGTCCCTACTCGCTGTCCTTGCTCAAAATTATAAAGGCGGCACAGGTAAGGGGCTTTTGTCTGTCCGAACGACTGAAACTTGCCAAAAATGTACTAGAAGCCTGACTAAGTCTTGTGGGTTAATTTCTGTTCCTTCACAATTCAGACCGACTGGAACAGTCGAACCGACCGACCCTCGACCGACCCTCGACTCTATAAAAGGACGATGACAAACGGAGGACAACATACATAGGAAGACAATTCTGTCTTCTTTTTCTCTCTTCTTCCTTTCTTTCTCCCTTTTATCTCTTTCCTTCTCTGAATACAGCAGGACTGTTGTCCTTGCTTCCTCTCTCACGTCTCCTCTCCCTCTTCTCTCTGTTGTCTCTGCAAAACTACTGCTAGACTTGTCTGCTTCTTGCTGCTGGAGCGCCGGCATCACCAGATTCTGCCGCCCAGCCAGCGTCGCCCCACAGCCAACGTTGCTACTCCGTTGCTGCCCAGGTCCGTCTCAAACAGTACCAGATCTCAGCCCACCTCTGCAGCTTTAGCGTCGACGTCCTCTGCTGCCAGCTTTCTTGTGCTCCTGAACTTCTATTACCAGCCTCTCTGCTGCGTCTGTGTTGCTCCAGCCACACGAGGCCAGCCTGCTCTCTCTGCAGCGTTCCAGACAGAGGGTTCGCTGATTTTGTTTAGGCCCGCCATTGGCCTGCTTTCGACACCATGACCGACTCGAAAACTCCCTTCAAATCCGATTCTCTTCACCTTGGAGAAGATAACACCCTAGATTTTATGCAGAAGTTTCAATTTTATCAACTGGTTACCAGCAAAAATCATCAAACGGGTGCTCAAAGAGGTTTCAGTTCGAATGGCTCAAGTTCTAGTCAGAGCGCTGCAACTCAATTTCCACTCATTGTGCCAAATTGGAGTAGTGCTGCTTGTTCTGAGTCTGCCGAGAACTGGGCAGTGCCTGTTGTAAGTGGTGCAATTTCAAAATCAGAAATTTCAGACGTTCAAGAGAGGCGAATTCAGAGAGTCTGTCCAGTCAAGGAGCCAGTTGTTGAGATCAGTAGCAATGGAAATTTGAACAACCGTTTAGTCTACGATACTCCCCCAACAAGCTCTCTTCTTCCTTTCAGTGACTGCCTAAGGAAAAATATTCAATTTCGTAGTCTGGGTATAGGCAAAAATCATCTAGAAGGCAATGAAAAGGGCCAAAGTTCAGTCAACGATGAGAGCTCCAGTTCCAATACAATTGACTTCCCATGTGTGGCACAGAGTTCGTCTTTGAGTTCCAGTTATGGTATTGAAGAAAGGTGTATTGAAAAGGCACAATTTGTCGACAAGATGGTGGATGATACTAGTATGAAAGGCAATTCAAACATGTGCTTCAATGATAGTTTACTACATAATCTGAAAAATTGTAATTTGAGTGAACTGGGCTTTCTCGACAACCACGAAAAAAGTATCGAGAAAGGCCTCAATTTGGTTGGCGGAAGCTCTAGTTGTTACAATTTGATGGGTTCAAGTGCTAGTCAGGGCAATGAATTGTTTGAAAGCCCAACTTCAGCTGTCACAATCGACAGGATTTTGCAATTGCAGAGCAGGGGAGTTCATGAGAGGGAAATTGGGACAGTGGGTTCTCTTCAGACACCAGCTGTTGAGAATGACCCCTTAAGATTTGCACATTGCCTTCCAGAAGAATTTTGTGGACTGAACGGTGAATACGGCGGTAGCAGTTCAGTAAGTGGTTGGCAGACATCAGATCATGTTAATGGAAGACAGTATTCTGATGTGAGAAACACAATGACTCAGAGTAGGGGCAATCTTGAAGATTTGACAAACAGAGTACTTATGAATTACTCTGGACTTCAAATGGAGGATCCAAGCCTACTGAAGTACCTCCACACTGACAACATACCTGGGATGGCTATGAATCAGATGGGATGCCATTATCTTCAGGAAATCTTGGCCACAAAAGACCTAGTTGCCACAAAGATGATACTAGATGGAACTCTTCCATTCATAGTTGAGATTATGATTCACCAATTTGGAAACTTTGTATTTGAGAGGCTCTTGGAATCCTGCAATGAATAGCAAATAGAAGTAATAGTTAACGAAGTTACAAAAAACAAGATTGTGCTAATAAATGGGGCGAACACTAAACACGGGTATTACAATTGTGTATTCTATTAGTTGCCACTTCCATTGCTTTCAGACGTCTTTATACTTGAAAAGCTTGAATTTTCAGTTGTAGCCCTGTGGCTAATTTGTACAATTGTTCTTTGAGCAGCACTCGTTCAATTCAGAAGCTTGTTAAATTGACGAGGAGATCCCCCTCTCTGCTTGTACAAGTAACTAAGGCTCTCTGTCCTGGACTTGTATCTCTGATGAACAGCCCCCATGGAATTCATGTGATCCGGTGTTTATCGCATATACAGAGCAGTCATAATTCGGTAAAAACCTTTACTATTTGTTCTATTGTTTCTGTGAAGTATCGGGCTTAAACCACATAAATAAGTATAGCATTTTGATATTTCGGTCATGAAGCCCAAAACTGTCTTCATAGATGAGACATGAGAAAGATAAATCATTAAAAATTAAACTTCACTTCAAAACAATCATAGGAGTAATGCCTCGGCTCAGTGAGCAGAATCAATACCAGTCCTGCCTCAATTCTTGCCAGCCCCATCTATGAATTGCTATTTCCAATTTAGAGAATGGTTCTGTTGATTATTATCGTCACTGTCCAAAGGTTGCTGCTAGTTTTGGTGGAAAATGAAATAGTTCCTGACTCAAGTTATCTGTTTGCAGCTCTTATATGATGCTATTAAGGAGCAATGCCTCGATGTGGCGACAAGTGAAGGAGGATGTGTAGCTCTAAAGACATGCATCGACAACTCAAAATCTCCAGAGAGAGAACTGCTGCTGGAAAATTTCCAAGCACTCTGTGTTTCTCTCACAGGACGCATTTGGGTAATAATCTACGTTGCACTTAAAGTCCTTACACTAGCGAAGAGAAGAAAAAGGATAAATCCAATAACCTAGTTTATCAAGACTTGTTTCACCATGCATTTTCCAATTTGAGTTTAGTGCACCACATAATTGTCAGTAATTGTAAGGAAAAAGCTAAGCCTTTTGAAATCAGAACTCTCCTATTTTTCTTTTCTTTTCAAGACTACAGAGATCTTCTTCTTCTTCTTCTTCTTTTGTACTAACAGTGGATATGATTAACTCTTCTGAAGGAATTATGTTGTGCAACACATTCTTGCACTTGAAATCCCAAGTATCACGGATCAGATAATTGATAAGCTTAAAGGAAATTATGTGAGACTGTCACAGCAAAAATGTGGCAGCCATGTTGTTGAACAATGCCTGAAGTCTTCCAGAGCAGATTCTGTAATATGGGAGCTTCTGACTAGTGAAAAACTTGGTGAACTAGCTCGTGATCGATGTGGAAACTATGTTATCCAGACAGCACTAAAGATAGCACTAAAGGCAAAGACAGCCAAGGTGATTAAATATTTTCCTCTGTATGGTTTGCTTTCTTCCCCTAAGTAATATCAGCAATAATGTTAAGTTTTATGTGGGATGGAGGAGAGAAGATAACCAGGCTTTGGTTGAACCCAGATTGCCTGTCGACTAATCTACTGAGGAAACCCATATAATTCAGTGCTGGAAAGGGATCACATCCCTTGACAATCTTTATTCTACTTAATATAGCTTCCCATTGTCTATCACTGTATACAAATGATGTTTGGAATCTTTTTGTAACAGGATATCCATCTTCTGCGTCGTTTAATCGATTCAATCATGGCACATTCTCAAAGCCTCGAATTCCATCGAATCGGAAGAAATGTCTTCAAACTCGTTAATGATATTTGTAACAAAAGACACTAGAGCAGTCAGAGCATCATACTCTCCTTGATACACCTCTCTCATGATTGCATATGCTGTATGCAATGTTGCTGTATCTGTGATTCTTCAGCAGCTGTCTTCTTCATATGCAAGGTGTGGAGTTTAAAAAGTTTTGTATTTAAATTTTGTCAGTTAAATTTATTTTACATGTTTGAAATGAACATAGAAGTTCTTGTATTGATTTATCCATGAAAAGAGTATTGATTGATTATTGACATAGGGAACATAATGTTTATGTCTTAGAAGAGTATGATCTACCACTTGTTGTTTTAATGTTAAAGACATGTTTGGCAATACACTTATTTGATTAGTGGCTATTATGGAATTTTAGGAGATTGTTTTGTGGATTTTTCGCTTGATGATTGATTTACTCAAGAGCATTCGTCCCTTGAACACACTCAGTGTTCTCAAATCTTTATATCTGGATGTCATTTTTTTACTCAAGAAACAATTGAATCTCAATAACCCATGTTATATAATAGGACCAAGACACCAAAAAATTAGTGTTATTTATCATTTGTTTCAAATATAGTATAAGGTTTTATGAAATATAATTACATCTCATAGAATTTCTTCGTATATATATATGTACCAAAGTTATTGGGGCCGAGAGACAACAAACAAGTTTCTAATCAAAGCCAAGTCCGTCACATAAAATTTCTTGTTCAACACACATCCATTTAAGTCAAACTCGAGCCTGTATAGACAAATGAACACCCTTACTGAACATCCACCAACTAAAGACAAATGCACAGCCACTATATTAAAGCCATTGTCTGAGTGGCATGGTTCTCCTCTCTTCTCCAAAATTTAAATATATAATTTTCTCTGATCTTTGTATCATTACCCTAAGATATTTTATTGATATTCCTATTAATTGTATGTAAATCAAACACAATAGTTTAGAGATTATAATTACTCTTCAAACTCTATTTATTCTATATATTTTACAACTATAGTTGTTATCGATATATTTATATTCTCACCTTTTACAATTTCATACCTTTTGGTATCTGTAAAATCTTATTAACCCAATATTTTCTTGTCTTAGTATAGTTCAGTAATCATTATGTCATTTGCTTGTCTACATCTTCTGAAATTATCTGAAATTTAAATTTAAATTTTTCTCTGATCTTTTGTATCATTACCCCTAAGATATTTTTATTGATATTCCTATAAATTGTATGTAAATCAATCCCAATAGTTTAGGGATTATAAGTACTCTATAAACTCTATTTATATCTATATATTTTACAAACTATAGTTGTATTGATAAATTTATTCTCACCTTATACAATTTTATACCATTTGGTATCTGTAAAAGGGTAAAATATTGAAATATGGAAAGGGAAAATCAAACTCATGAATGTCTTCCCTTAAAAGTATATAATATATGAAAGAATGTAAGTAAAATATGAGCAATACTTTATTTTTTATTAAATTGATATTATAACTATTTCATTGTAACTCAAATTTCAAATTTTCATCTTCCATAAGTGTATTTCTAGTATTTATTTCAAATAATGTTTAAAAGTCGATGATAAATTATAAAGCTTTCAAATGAAAAAGTTTAAAGTTCTTAGATATCATATAAACTCAAACCTTAAATCACCAAAGTCAAAAGATTGATGCTTTCAAACTCCAAGTAGCCTCCTATTTTATGATCTATAAGATTTATAAGATTTCTAAACTAAAGCAAATAAATTATTTCTTTTATCATTTCATATGAGTCATGTGTTGCAAGATTTGAGTTGAACTTTTGTTCGCTCTGAATTCACTTGATCTTTTTATCTAACCACTCTCTAGTGATTAGCAACTAAATGGGCTGTTTTATAATTAGAAAAAAGGGGGCAAGGTCTCTATTTAGTCAAATAGAGTTGGTCTCTCTAGATCATTAGTCTATATAGATAGTATTGCATGCACATGCTTTGTAATTTGTATAAATTGTAGTTTAATGATTTTAAAATATAGTTTAAAAATATATAAATTATATTTATATGTATGTGCATATCTATAAATTAGCAGTAAACCAAAATGGGTTTTATCCAAAGAAAAAATATTGGACACTTTTTAACTTTTAAAGAAAAAGGTATTTAAGAATATTAAATATTTAAAAATAATTTAAACTCATTAAATTGTGTGAGATAAAAATATGTTTTTTGGATTGGATCTAATGATTTCTATGGGGTTATATTTATGTTATTTTTTTTATGGACTATTAAATGGAGTGAAAGTGGCTCTCATGTAGAATGAAAATTGTTAGTATTTAAGAATAATTTAAAATAATTAACATTTAAAGAGTGTATCTATAATTCGATTGATGTGTTTTTTGCATTTCATGTTCATACATGGAAAGATCTACTCAAAATGCACATCATATAGGGTAAAATTGGCCTCACATTGGGTGCAAAAGTTTAATAAATAAAAACGAATTTGAAGTAATGAAAATAGAGATATCTTAAAAAATAACTTTTATAGTTTGATTGAGATGATTTATGTAGATCTTATACTCAACTAAAGATCTGTGCAAAAGACTCGTAACACTAGATAAAATGGGGTCAACAATTTAGTAATATAGTGGTTAATATTTAGTCAATGAATTTAAATTAGGTGCAACCCCACCTCACATGAGTCACACTTTGTCTATTTTATTTAAAAAATTGTGAAGCCCATGAAAACTCAATCGTATGAGTTATAATTGCACCTGATGAGCTATAATTAAAATAAATTTTAGTTTGAAACTCAAATTTTGCCCACTTGATCATAATAGTAAGGTCACTGAGGATTGGATTTTTTTTAAGAAAGAACTCAATGTTTAAACAATTTTCTTAATAATTTCAAATTGACAATTGATATTTTTCAAAGATAAATGGTTTGTTTTTCAATCCACGACCTTTTAGTCGTACAAATACACTTATTAGAAACTTCAAAAGAAAGAAAAGGGGGAAAATGGATTAAGGTTGCAGTGGGCTTGGGTGAGCCGGTTCAAGGCATGTTCCCTGTATCGATCGTCCTTGCTTCATAAAAACTAAAAAGGCTTGGCCCAAGGTGGGATGGCCTGAGTCTAGTGTAATGGGTGATGTAGGCCCAAGTTGGCCTAGTTTGTCCAATAAAGGCCAAGTTCGTCTAGGGTACTATCACTATTTTCAGTTAGAAAATAATTTTTTTTAGCAGTAAAGAGAAACTTTATTAAAAAAAAAGATACAAGAGACAAGAAGAAATTACAAATAAGAGACCTAAGAGATATAGGCCATGAAGAAAAGAACATAAAAACACTTTACACCCAAGGAGCTCTAATAAGCAATACTAGAACAAAAATCCAACAAAACTATCTTCTAGACAAATGAAAAGTGTCTGAATCGTCCCATGAACACCATTTTTTGCGAAAAAGTCTACAACTCTTGGTTGAACGGCTAACGAACGAAAATGAGACTTCCATGCCCAGACATCATACCTAGGATGGCTATGGATCAGATGGGATGTGACTATCTTCAGGGAATTTTGGCCACAAAAGACCCTCTAGCCACAAAGAAGATACTTGATGGAACACTTGCATTCGTAGTTGAACTTATGATTGACCAATTTTGAAACTTTGTATTTCAAAGGCTCTTGGAATCCTGCAATCAACACCAAATAGAAGTAATTGTTAACAAACTTACTTGTAAGTCAAATAGAAACGAAAGCATACTGATTTCTGTGGCCAACACTAAATACGGGTATGCTTTCTTTCAGTTCGTATACCTTCTCTTTTATGTATTATCTGTTGTCCTCATGTGACTTACATGTTTATCTGTTCTATTGGCAGCACCCGTTCTATCCAGAAGCTTGTTAAGGTGGTGAGGAGATCTGCTTCACTTCTTGATGAACTAACATCTATTCTTATTCCTGGACTTTTATCTCTAATGAATAACATCCATGGAACTCATGTGATCCGGGAATTATCACATATTCAGAGCAGTCATGATAAAGTAAGCCAAAATTAGTAATTTTTCATAGCTTGAAAATGTGTTTCCTGTTATATTCCTTATGGTTGGATTAGTCACTATGATGATCATGATCACTGTCTTTCCTGTAACAATACTGAGCTAAACCACAAAGTTCGTGTACCATCTAGAGTTATTTCTTTTGCATGTTCTTTCAACAGTTTGATATGTCAGTCATAGGTCTAGATGGGGTGAAACCTAATCTGGATTTTGTAAGTAAATTTCATAACATTCTTTGTTTCTTTGACATTGTACCATGTTTGGCACATTTTTTAGTTTTTTTCATTTTATTTGGAAATCATTACATCTATGAATTCTTTTTCTTTCCCGACTGGTCAGTTCATGTCATATACTTCTATGGTTTTTATTGCACCTTTAGTTTTGTTATGATCCGATTAGAAATGATCTCAATATTTCAGATCATGGTTGGAAAATCTCAAAATCCTCTGGGTTGGATTAACTCAAAGGCTTGGTGAAATTAAATACATTATTTAATGACAATACCAATGTAACAACCCGACCCGAACACAAGACTTAGGGTCCAACTCAGTGTGATATTGTCCGCTCTGGGCCTCGCACACAAGCGAGCCCACACGGTTTTGCATTTGGGCCTGGGCCCATATGGCCCGGCCCAAACCGCGTCACACATGAGTTGTGAGTGGGCTTCAAATAAACCCTCACTCTATTCCATTCCAAACCGATGTGGGACTCTCCCACATCGGTGGTTTGTAGCTAGGGACAGGATATGACAATCACCCCTCCTAAGGCCTCGAGCCGCCCTCGGCTCGACTCGCCCAGCTTAACAGCACCAGGGAAGGAGGAAAGCCCACACAGTGCGAGTGTTGAACTCGGCTCTAATACCAATTTGTAACGACCCGACCCGAACACAGGGCTTAGGGTCCAACTCAGTGAGATATCGTCCGCTCTGGGCCTCACACACAAGCGTGCCCGCACAGTTTTGCATTTGGGCCGGCCCAAAACGCATCACACATGAGTTGTGAGGGTGGCTGGCCTCAAATAAACCCTCACTCTATTCCATTCCAAACTGATGTGGGACTCTCCCACATCGGTGGTGTGTAGCTAGGGGCAGGATATCACAGCCAGAGTGTACAATAGAAGTAAATAAGTTGATAAACAATGTAGGAAGTCATGAGAGATATGTGCCATCTAGCCAGTTAAGATTTTACTATATGCTGCCCAAAGGACAAAAATTCCTAAGAAACTAAAATTTTAAGAGTGGTGGAAAATTTGACCATATGGGCAGGTTATGTGGTGGAAAATTAGTCATTGAAGGAGATTCGTCAAATTCCATTAATTGGACAAAAGGCTTGAAGCGGCCCCCTTGGAGACTGATTACTATGGTTAGAGAGATCAAGGCACTTGTTAGGGGGACATGAAGCTTCCTTTGTCCATATCAGGCACTCAGCAAATGGGATTCCGGACATTTATGCCAAGAACGGCATAGAGGGAACTGTGTTTGGCATCTTTTATATCTGAAAATGGGAGATCACAGGCTTATTGGACCTTTTCGTCTTTTTTGGAGTTTTGTTGTTTTTCTGTTATGATTTTAACTTGTTTTCTTTTCTTGGTTGGGTCTACACCTTTTAGACTCCCTTTTCTTTATTGTTCTGAAAGTTTTCTTTTTTAATAATATTCTCTTTGTTACCGCTCAAAAAAAAATGATCATTCGTGTGATGCTTTAGCTTAGAATGCAAATCAATGTCATCCCTACCCAAAAGCCCCATTTTATGAAGTGCTATTTGCAATTTAGGGAAGGATTGTGTTGATTATTCTTCTAACACTGTCCAAAGGTGTCACAGGCACTTTCTAGTTTTTTTGAATATCTCTTCTTTTAACTACAATTAATTTAATTTTGATCCAAAATGCATTTTGCTGGTTAATGAAATGGTACCTGATTCATGCCATCTTTTTGCAGCTCTTATATGAAGCTGTTAGAGACCATTGCCTCGAGATGGCAACAAAAGAAAAAGGATGCATTACTCTTAACATATGCATCGACAATTCAAGATCTCCAGACAGAGAGCTGCTCCTGAAGAAGATTTCTGAGAACACCGTGTTTCTTTCACAAGATCCATTTGGGTAATAATCTACCTTTCTACTATAATTTACTGACACCGAAGTCAAGCTGTTAGCTTGTCCTAAGGTATAGATATTGGTACAGTGAACTCAATTTGGGCAACTTTGTACAATGTCTGACATCTGACCATCCCTTGAGTGAGACCCTTGTCAAAAGTGACACAAATTGCATTGATTTGGTGATCTGCTTGAGTACGATTAGCATTTCCATTTGTAATTTACCAGTTTGTATAATCATCAAAGCTGGGAGGTATGCTGCAGTGGAACCCACCTGATGAATACTCAAAACCTGCTTCACCATGCCTTTCAAATTCTAGTTGAGTGTATTGGATTAACTATATTTTTCCCACAAATCACATAATATCACTAGTTGTTATAACAAAGCTAACACCATTCAAATCACACTTCTTATTTTTATTTTCCAAACTACAAAGATTTTCTTCTTTCTTAAAACTTAAGAACATTTGTTGCAATTGTCACTTCCCACAGGAATTATGTTGTGCAACACATTCTTGCACTTGAAATACCAAGCATCACGGATCTCATAGCTAATAAAATTGACGGCCATTACGTGAGGTTATCTAAGCAAAAATGTGGTAGCCATGTTGTTGAAAAATGCTTGACGTCTTCAATAAGAGATTCTGTAATTTGCAAACTTGTGTTCAGTGGCAAACTTGGCGAGCTAGTTCGTGATCAATGTGGGAACTACGTCATCCAGACGGCACTGATTGCATCCATGGTAATATATATTTCTTCTCTCTGTATTGTTTACTTTCTTATGCTATGGTAAGATTGCTAGTTCTTTACATTCCATCTTAAATCATCTTGGATTAATGTAGTGTCATGTGTTACCCATATTGGCACTTTCAATATCGTGGTAAAACTGATGATTACTGTAGAAATATAAATCACATACCACGAAACATCATAACACCGGATTTATGTGGAAAACCCATTAGGGAAAAAAACCACGATTGAAAGAGAGTTTATTATTTCAGTGTAATTTTTCTATATACATCGGAGATATATTTATAAGAGAGAAAATACAAGAATGAGTTCTAAATAGAACTCTGAGACCCGATTGAGTTAGGACTCTGAGACCTAATGGAGTTAGGACTCTGAGTCCTACCCATACTCTTTTCCATTTCAACACTCCCCCTCAAGTAGGTGCGAAAATGTCGATTGAGCCCAACTTGGACAAAATATCTTGGAATTTAACAGCGGAGAGACTTTTTGTGAAGATATCTGCTAATTGTTGATCACTGCGAACAAACGGAGTAGAAATAACATTAGCTTGCAAATTTTCCCGAACAAAATGACAATCCACCTCAATGTGTTTGGTTCTCTCATGAAACACCGGATTTGAAGCAATGTGAATGGCAGCTTGATTATCACAAAATATTTGCGTTGGCTGATTAGAACTAAAATCCAAATCTTGCAATAAGGACCGAGCCAAATAACTTCACTGGTGGTTAAGGCCATTGCACGATATTCTGCTTCTGCACTTGATCTTGCAACAACACTTGCTTTTTACTTTTCCAAGTTACCAAATTTCCTCCCACAAATGTACAATATCCTGTTGTAGATCGTCGATCAACTGGACAACCTGCCCAATCAGCATCAGTGTAAGCAGTAATGGAACTATTTCCATTCTTCCGCATCCATATTCCCCTTCCTGGGGAACCCTTCAAATATTGTAAAATTCGATTAACAGCATTCATGTGAGTAACTGTAGGTGCATGCATAAATCTGCTAACTAGACTGACTGCATAGGAAATATCTGGCCTAGTGATCGTAAGATAAATCAATCGACCAACCAACCTTTGAAACTGACCAATATCAGATAACAATTCTCCATCATTATCAAGCTTACCTCCACTGTCAATTGGAGTATCTGATGGTTTAACTCCCATCTTTCCAATGTCCTGCAACAGGTCCAGCACATATTTTCTTTGATTAAGAAATATGCCCTTCTTTGAGTAGGCAACTTCTAATCCAAGAAAATATTTTAACACTTCCAGATCTTTGATGGCAAATCTCTTGTGCAGTAGAGTCTTAAGTCTTGTAATTTCATTTTTGTCATCACCTGTGATCACTATATCATCAACATATACTAAAACAACAGTTGTACCACACATACCTTTTTTTACAAACAACGAAGAATCAACCGCACTCCTTCTAAGTCCATTACTCATGAGAACAGAACTGAGCTTAACATACCACGCACGAGGAGATTGCTTAAGTCCATATATGACCTTTTTCAGCTTGCACACAAATCCAACTTTGGATTCTTGTGAATGTCCTGGTGGAACACTCATGTATACCTCCTCTTCTAGGTCACCATGCAAGAAAGCATTTTTTACATCCATCTGAGATAATTTCCAACCCTGATTTGCTGCTAACGAGAGAATCACTCGAAAAGTGTTCATCTTTGCAACAGGTGCAAAAGTCTCTGTGTAATCTTCTCCATATGTTTGTGTAAAACCTCTGGCAACCAGTCTTGCCTTGTGTCGCTCCACAGTTCCATCACTTTTATATTTGATTTTGTATATCCAACGACACCCAACTGTCTTCTTTCGATAGGTAACTTGACTATATTCCAAGTTTTATTATCATCAAGTGCTTGCAATTCTTTCATTGCCTGTCGCCAAACAGATATGGAATTAGCTTCACGAAATGTCTTTGGTTCTTATTCACTGGACATTGCACTCAAGAAAGCCAAATGAGACAGAGTAACATTATCATATGTCAGAGAAGCCTCCATTGGGTATGATACAGCATGGTAAGTGAAGAATTCTTTCATTCCTTTTGGAAGACGAGTCTCTCTACTCGATCTCCGTAATGGAAGAGGAGGAACCGGTATGTCAGTTGGTGGAGAAATCGGCTAAATTACTGCAGATATAGTCTCAGTAGAAGCTGTTGGTATTTCAATTGCTGCAGATATTGGTTGGTTATCTGGAGATATAATCACTGTATTTCTGCTACAAGAGACATCATCAGTTACAGTAGGAAGAGGTACCAAATCAGATAAGTTCTCCCCCTGGGACCGATTCTCAGAATCATTATGAACTGAGAAATACACTTCAGATTCAGCGAAGCGCACATCACGGGAGACAATGAGTTTGCGAGATACTGGGTCATAACAAATGTACCCTTTCTGTGAAGAAGAATAGCCGAAAAAGACACATCTGACAGATCTGGCATCTAACTTGTCACGATGAAGAGGTTGGCGGTGGACATAACAGACACACCCAAACACACGCAGATGCGACAAAACAAGCTTTCTATTCTTCAGCATTTCCAATGGTGATCTAAAATTGTTAACCCGACTAGGAAGTCGATTAATCAAATAGATGGCCATCAGAACACCATGGGACCAGTACTTCTTAGGAATATTCATTTGAAACATAAGAGCTCGTGCAGTTTCTAAGATGTGACGGTTTTTCCGTTCTGACACACCATTCTGTTGTGGTGTACCCACGCAGCTAGTTTGATGAATGATGCCTTGGCTATGAAAATATTCGGCGAAATTAGCATTGACATATTCAGTGCCATTGTCAGAGCGGAAAATTTTCACCTTGGCATGAAACTGGGTAGTGATCATGTTGTGAAAGGCTTTGAAAGCAAGGAACACCTCATTCTTAGATTTGAGTAAGTACAACCATGTAACACGAGTACAATCATCAATGAATAACATAAAATATTTATAACCATCATAAGAAGCAACTGGAGCACTCCATACATCAGAATGAATCAAATCAAAATGTTCAACAGATTTAGAACTAGAAGAAACAAATGGTAAACGAGTTTGTTTAGAAAATTGACAGACATCACAAACACTAGACGGAACAGAAACAGATGGAAAAAGATAAGACAAAATACGACTTGAAGGATGTCCAAGCCGTTGGTGCAGGATGTGACTCTCTACTAAGTTCGTGGCTTTGTAGGCCTTAGTAGGTGAATGTAGCAAGTATAACCCATTGGAATACGTGCCTTTACCAATCGTCCTCTTGGAAGTTCGATCCTGAAAGATGACAGAGTTAGGAGAAAAAATGACATCACAGTTCAAAGCATTAGTAAGTTTTCCAACAGACATGAGTTGAGTTGGAAAAGAAGGGACAACAAGAGCAGTAGAAGAGACGCTATTTGAAAAAAAATCAATTTGACCACGGCCGGCCACAGGAACCACAGTGCCATTGGCTAGATAGACATCATGTTTACGGGATGATGTGGAAAAATCAGACACAGAAGAAGGAGAATTAGCCATATGATCAGTAGCACCAGAGTCAATAATCCAAGAATGACCAGTACAATAGGAAGCAAGAGACGCATGAATGGTACCTGCTGTATGAGACGAGGAAGCCGGATTTGTAGAAGGCAAAGACTGACGTAGATCGCATAGGATTTGACTTAGCTGATCCAGAGTGGTGGAAGTATCTGCGACATTAGCCTTGGCTCTCCTTTTTGCTTCAATGTTTGGTTTGAGATGAGGATGTAACAACCAACAACGTTCTTTGGAGTGCCCAACCTTGCCACAATGATCACAACGAATAGTGTCCCGTCGGCCTTTATTTGGAACCTGAACCTTCTTCTTCTCAGACTCAGAGTAGGGTCGGCACTCATTTTTATGAGTCACAAAAGCACTGGAGGAGGAGTTCTCAGAGGATGGAAGAAGAGCAGGATTCATAGTTTCTTGTCGCGTTTCTTCGCGTTGAATGATAGCACAAATAGCAATCCAGGAGGGTAGCGGATCAGTCATAAGGATATTACTCCGCAAATATTCATATTTTTGCCCCAGGGCCCGAAGTAACGAGAAAACTTGGTCCTCTTCATCTCGGTGCAAAAGAGTCTGTGCGTCAGTGGTATGAGGATGATATAAATGTAGCCCATCCCATAGCCTTTTCATATGGCCAGTAAGATCGTAAAATTTCTGTTCGCCCTGTAGCGCAGTCGCAATCTCATTTTGAAGCTGAAACACCCGAGCAATATTATTTCGACTACCATACATACCTGTCACAGAATCCCATAATTCCTTTGCAGAATCGGAGAATGTGAAAATTCCAGCAATGTTGGGTTCCATAGAATTAAGAAGCCATGATCGAACAAGTTGATCATTAGATAACCAAGTATCATAAGCAGAGTCAGTATCGGGGTCTTCCGAAGTAGTAGCTGAAGCTTTAGATGCGGAGGCAGGTGCAGGAGGCACAATCTTGCCATTGATAAACCCCAATTTTTCTTACTACAAAGAGATAAGTGAACAGCCCGAGACCAGAGAACATAATTATTTGTATTCAAGAGGACAGAAGAAAGTTTCAGACTGGGATTGCAGTCGGAGTCACCCATCGTGAAGCTGAACAGCAGGCGGCGCTAGCTGCAGATCTGATTGAGATATATATGCAGAAGTGCTGAAAAGAAAAACACAATCAGGATATTTTTTTTTTTTGTTACTCCCAGGTCAGTGTCCGGTAGAGATTGTTCTGTGCTACTCTCTCTAGCATAGGACCGACGAAATCAAGGACCACAATAGACTCGAGCAACTGATTGACGTAAGCGTCGGCCGGAGCTGATATTGTCGAGATTGGCGCTGAAAAAGATGCAAGCAGGTACTGATCTGAACGACAGTAAGGGTTGAAACCAACCGGAGCCGGCGATGACAATCAGAGCCAGGGCAAACAACTACTGCTGACGGTAGCAGATCTGAGAAGACGACGGCCAGAAATCGACGCATCAGCAGGAAGTCGGAGATGACGCAGCAGCCAGAGCCGGGGCAAACAGCTACTGCTGACGGTAGCAAATCTGAGAAGACGACGGCCAGAAATCGACGCAGCAGCATGCCGTCAGAGACGACGCAGCAGTAGGCTGCTCAGGCGGATATTGCAAATACAGATCTGAAGCAGAGACCTGACGGCTGCGAACGCGTTGTCCAGCAGAACTGAGATGAACAGATCTGAGAAACCCGATCTGGGCAGCGGTCTGCGCCTGAGAACTACACGTCGGAGAAGGTTTGTTAAATCAGCAGAGCAGATCGGACTGGCGTCGGCGGAGACGGCAGCAGGAAGTCGGACCAGCAGGTAGCAACGATAGGCAGAAGCGATGAGAACCCGAGATCTGAACCGGCGATCTCAGCTGTGCACGGTAACTGCTAGATCTGGAAATGTCGATCTGGTTCGGTACTACTAGATCTATTTCGGCACTGTGTGAATTGGCGACAGCGGCACACAGATCAGATCTGGACGAAGAAGACGAGGTCGAGAGCAGATCAGATCTGGAATGGAAAAATCAGATCTGCTGTGAAGGAGACGATTCCGCAACAGAGCGACAGTGAGCTGGAGGAAGGGATCCTCGATGTCGAGCGGCAGATCGGAAGCGGTGTTGCGTCGAGTTTTCGAGAAGATCAATCGGCCGGGCAGAGGCGATGCTGAGAGCGGCAGCTGTCCAGATCTGGAGAAGAAGACACCCAATGTGCAGAGAGGCAGGCCGGAGATCTGGAGCGTCCAACGCTGTGCGTGATGGTGGCAAGAACAGGGCAGCAGCAGGAAGTCGCCAATCAGGTGATGGTGATGCAGAGAGCATTCCACTCTCTCAAAGGTCAACCGGCGGTCGGTGCTGGCTTGATGGTTGGACAGAGCAGAGAAAACTCAGATTGGAGAACCGCAGGTCGTGTTGCGTGATGCTTCTGCAAACAATCACAAATTTGTGATGTGTTGCAGTTGACAGAATACAAACAGGTCTCACAGTCCGTTGATGGTATAAGGCAATCGGGAACCGCGCTGAAGAGTGACGAACCGATGCCAAACAAACCCAATGATTGGTTTACAGAAGCACAGTGATAAAATGTGCTGAAAAAAAATTCGGAGTGTGATTCTGACGTCGGATCGGTAATCTGACTGATACCATGTAGAAATATAAATCACATACCACGAAACATCATAACACCGGATTTACGTGGAAAACCCATTAGGGAAAAAAACCACGATTGAAAGAGAGTTTATTATTTCAGTGTAATTTTTCTATATACATCGGAGATATATTTATAAGAGAGAAAATATAAGAATGAGTTCTAAATAGAACTTTGAGACCCGATTGAGTTAGGACTCTGAGACCTAATGGAGTTAGGACTCAGAGTCCTACCCATACTCTCTTTTCCATTTCAACAATTACATTCCACTCGTGTTTCTGGAACCATTCAGTCTGAAACTCTTCAGTTCTCTATCTTTATAATATCAACAATGTGTTTTATGTGAGATAGAAACTGCAGGAAAGGAAATTTTCTTTTGGTTGAATCTTGATTTTCTGTAGACTGATCTACTGAGCAATGAAAAGGCCCCATATCCTTCGACGAAATGGATGCTACTTAATCTTGTTTTTAATTTCTGCTCCATCTCCTATCCAAAAAGTGGAATGGCAGACCATAGACACTGCCATAATTTTCAAACTACATATAGAACATAGTACATCTGAAGTGAATCATGTTCATCTAATTCAACAGTAACACCTTCAGAAGAAATTTTACTTAGCAAGTCTCTGTTTTTCCTAACAGGGTAGTAATCTTCAACCTCTTTTGATCGAAACAATCGAGTCAGATTCTCAAAGCCGATGGCATCAGATAGGAAAGGATGTCTTCAAGACTCTCAGTGAAGTAAAGAACCATATAAATCAACAAGATTCTGCTCATTAATAACACCTACCAAAGAAGGGAGATATTGTATGCCATGTTATTTTCATAGCCATACTTCGGAGAATTTTTTTTGTCATACGATTTTGTTAGTTAAAAGCTTTGTGTCAAAGTTTTGTCATTAGAATTTTCATTACATGTTTGAATACAATTGAATCATTTTGTTCTAAAAGCAATATGGGTTTGGTCAAGTTTCCTTACTTTGGGTTGATCCATCTATGAATAGAATTGTTTGATTATTAGATCGGAAGATCATTAGATGTTTCTATTAAAGAGCATAGAAACTTTAGAAGATTGTTGATGATGCACTTATTTTGTTGATTCCTTGAGAAATGCTTTGATGCAATTGTAAATATGTTAGATTTAGGTAAGATCCGAATTTGGATCCACTTAGTAGTGTCAGATTCGGATTTAAATTCATAAATATATGATCCTGTTAGCGTTACGCTTGGAAACAAGAAAAATCGAACGGAAATAAAAACACAACACAACACAATATTTTAACGTGGTTCGGCCTACGTCCACGTAGGAGAAAGAATATACATGTACAAAATAAAGACTCCCATGAGTCATGAGCCCAAACCCGAAGTCCCGAGTCCCTTGCATACCCATGTGTACAACACACCGACGTCACCTCTCAGTTGATGTGAGTCTCTCTCATATCCAAAATAGTGAACCCAACTTCTGTGTTGCTCCCTCTATGCTTCATGTGTCTTACGAGAAACTCCCGATATGCTTCTCAAACGCAAGCGTCTCCAATGATGGTGTGTCCCACACACACCCCTCTTGCACTTCTGCTCTGACGATAGGGTTTCGTCTTTCCAGCCCCACTTCTGCTGGCTGCTACTCACAGATCTGAAAACCCAGATCTGCAGCGGTGCTGCACTATAGCTCCCGCCCCTCTCTGGCCGTCGAGCTGTCCTCCATCGGCTAATCTTGCCGTCTCACATGAGTGTGGTGTGTCTTCACACACCCCTCCACGTTGTGAAGTCCTCTATTTATCAAATCCAAGATGCAGTGGGTCCATATCCAATACAAGTCCAACGTGTATTGTGATTTTGTGATATGCTGCCAACGAAACCTTTTATGATTTCATTGTATCTGATTTGGCAGTCCCACTTGAATTAGAAAATACATGTTAATACATCTGCTATTTATAAGCACCTATACAGCTGGCCTCCTTCATAGCAAGCTCTAAGCACGTTAGATTCCCAATCAATAAATAGCAGTTTCTAATTCCTCTTTCTAGATTTTCTAAGTGAAAATCTCTGACTCAATTGTGTGGAATTGAGTCACATATCCAACAGATCCAAACTTGAATCCACTTAAAAGTGTCAGAATCATATTTCGATTCAAATATGTCCAAATTTAGAAACATTAACATTCTCCTCTTTAAAAAGAGAATTAGATTTATTTAAAAAATCAAGTTCCGATATAAAAAAATTACCCAAACCTCATGAAGATCTCATACAAGCACTCACGGTTTCACAAAATTTTAGTTTGAAAAAAACCACTAACTATTAGCAATTAAAAAATAGAAATCAACTTTGAGTGATAGTGTCTTAAGCCGCGTGTGCGCCTAGCAGGGTCTGAATTGAAATCATCTTCTTCTCACACCCCACCTACCTCTTGAATTGTATAGGTACCCAATTTGAAATCATTTCAAATTTGTTCTTTTCATTAGATTAAAAAGCTATCCAAAAGTGACTCTATTTGGGTTGTTCCTGTTTAAATCCAATAGAACTGATTTTTATGAGAAGAATTATCTTGAAAATAACTTTCTCCAACACACGCCCAATAGAACTGATTTTTATGAGAAGAATTATCTAGAAAATACCTTTCTCCAACACACGCCCAACTGGTACATGAAATGTCACGTAGGGGTGGCAATAAGTCAAGTTGGATTGGCTATAGGTAATAATATTTTCTGTTTGACCATACCCGACCCAACTTGACTCAAATTTAATTTTTTTAAAAACAATTAGAAAAATGAGCAAAAAATGTTTTTGATAGAAAATGAAAGATAAAGGGGGTTCCATTCATGAGAGCACACTGGAATATGAAAAATAGAGGTAATAGGCTAAGATTTTTAACTTGGTGAGCTACATGAGCTAAAATTAATAGGTAAAAATAAATAAATAATTTTAATTTTAATTCAATCCAGGCTGGGTTTCGGTCGAGTTCGTGACCCCTCTACCCAACCCGACTTGAATTTTTTTGGGTTAGGTTGAAGAGGGTCCATTTTTTTTTTTTTTTAAATATGCATGACTCAAACTCTATTTTTTTTGGGTTGGATAAAAAATTGCCATCCCACCCCTAATGTCATATAATATATTGTATATTTTACTATATATAGAGCCTATGTTGATTTGGCTTGATGGTTTTATTGGAAAATTAAATATAGATACGTGAATGAAAAAAATCTGATCAATGAATCTATATTTTTAAGTTTTTTAAGTTTTGAAGATTTTTAATATTTTTTAATCTTAATTTTTTTTTGCACCATCCTTGGAGCCAAATATGTGATTTCATAGGAGGACAATCTAGCAGACACTCGGGCAGCAAGGACCAGGTCTTCTGATATTTCATATTAGATATTACGTCTATTTAATTATAATAAAAATTATATGAATGATTGAATTATTATAGAAACTATTATACTTTAAAAAATGAGACAAGTTAGTCCTTTATTTTCAAAATTGGAAATCAATTATTGGATAAATTTTTCGACCTATTATAATTAATCTCAGAGAAAAAAAATGAGTTTTTCAATATGGACAACCATTAAGCCTGTATCGGTGAATGGATACGTAACGGCGATTTATTATGGAAAAAGAGATTAAAAGACAAGAAAGTCATTTGTAAAGAACATTGAGTTAAATGGACCAAAGCCATTTAATAGATAAAGTTTAATTGATAAAAAACAGATTTAATAAACCATTGAGTTTTTGTTAGAAATGACAATGTTTTATTTAAGTCAATGCATTAATTAAATTCAATTTGGAAAATAGTTTTGATTTTAAATAAATGTTAAAAATATTATAGATTAGAGTGATTCTAGGAGACTGTTTATTATGCTTTTAAATGGGCTATAATCTTTAGTTGAAATTTTAGATAATTACAAAGATAGAATCTAAATAAAATTTGATCTCATTTAATCACTTTAATCATGTGATTTTAGTCTATGAAAACTTAATTATTATAAATCTATAATTTTCATAATATATTTTATAAAATTATTGTATTTAAGTGGAAAAAATTATCTTTTAATTATCTTATCATCAAAACAAGAATTAATAATAATGTATACATTTGATTTATCTTTTAAGATTAGATCAGATGTCTTCCGTTTTGATTTCTCTCAAACTTATAAGATACACAATGTTTGCAAGTGTTTCATATATGAGTAGGATTACTCTGATCTCCAGTGGAGATACTTATATTATACTTCCTTTGTACCAATTTAGTTGTCTTATATGGATTTTGAAATTGTCCCAAAATAGTAGTCACATTTATATTGGAGATCCATATAGACACCCGAGAAATCTTTCCCTACACACCCATTTTCCAAAAAATTGATGAAAATTACTTTTTTGCCCTTCCACTTAAAAACGATGCATCCACCAAATCAAAAAATCATTCGAAGGATGTGATCCACCGAATGAAAAAAAATCGTTCAAGAATTCAAAAATTCGTTCGAAAAAATTCAAAAATTCGATCGAATGAAGTGAACTGTAAAATGGAATTTTCAAACAAATCCGTTTCTCAATTAATTTCTATAAACAAAATATCAAAATCATCTACTTTGAATTTTATGAACTCCGAGACTGATTTCCCGAATGTCTATATAGCTCCACTTTATATTTGAGTAGTATAAAGTGTGTTGAAATGGATGAAAATCACCTCTGGACTGTTTGGTAGTTTAAAGTCAAATTCGAGTTCTTTAAAAAATACAAATATTTAAAATAAGACAACTTAGAACATGAGGAATTAAAAAAAAAAAAAACACAGATGGTTTTTTTATTAGATCTCACGTGCGGTTGAGATTTTGGAAATCAAATATCCTTACCACGTGTCAAGTTGTTGTCCCTACTCGCTGTCCTTGCTCAAAATTATAAAGGCGGCACAGGTAAGGGCTTTTGTCTGTCCGAACGACTGAAACTTGCCAAAAATGTACTAGAAGTCTGACTAAGTCTTGTGGGTTAATTTCTGTTCCTTCACAATTCAACCAACTGAAACAGTCGAACCGACCGACCCTCGACCGACCCTCGACTCTATAAAAGGACGATGACAATCCGAGGACAACATACGTAGAAGACAAGTCTTCTTTTTCTCTCTTCTTCCTTTCTTTTTCCCTTTTATCTCTTTCCTTCTCTGAATACAGCAGGACTGTTGTCCTTGCTTCGTCTCTCACGTCTCCTCTCCCTCTTCTCTCTGTTGTCTCTGCAAAACTACTGCTAGACTTGTCTGCTTCTTGCTGCTGGAGCGCCGGCATCACCAGATTCTGCCGTCCAGCCAGCGTCGCCCCACAGCCAACGTTGCTACTCCGTTGCTCTCCAGGTCCGTCTCAAACAGTACCAGATCTCAGCCCACCTCTGCAGCTTTAGCGTCGACGTCCTCTGCTGCCAGCGTTCTTGTGCTCCTGAACGTCTATTACCAGCCTCTCTGCTGCATCTGTGTTGCCCCAGCCACACGAGGCCAGCCTGCTCTCTTTGCAGCGTTCCAGACAGAGGGTTCGCTGATTTTGTTTAGGCCCGCCATTGGCCTGCTTTCGACACCATGACCGACTCGAAAACTCCCTTCAAATCCGATTCTCTTCACCTTGGAGAAGATAGCACCCTAGATTTTATGCAGAAGTTTCAATTTTATCAACTGGTTACCAGCAAAAATCATCAAACGGGTGCTCAAAGAGGTTTCAGTTCGAATGGCTCAAGTTCTAGTCAGAGCGCTGCAACTCAATTTCCACTCATTGTGCCAAATTGGAGTAGTGCTGCTTGTTCTGAGTCTGCCGAGAACTGGGCGGTGCCTGTTGTAAGTGGTGCAATTTCAAAATCAGAAATTTCAGACGTTCAAGAGAGGCGAATTCAGAGAGTCTGTCCAGTCAAGGAGCCAGTTGTTGAGATCAGTAGCAATGGAAATTTGAACAACCGTTTAGTCTACGATACCCCCAACAAGCTCTCTTCTTCCTTTCAGTGACTGCCTAAGGAAAAATATTCAATTTCGTAGTCTGGTATAGGCAAAAATCATCTAGAAGGCAATGAAAAGGGCCAAAGTTCAGTCAACGATGAGAGCTCCAGTTCCAATACAATTGACTTCCCATGTGTGGCACAGAGTTCGTCTTTGAGTTCCAGTTATGGTATTGAAGAAAGGTGTATTGAAAAGGCACAATTTGTCGACAAGATGGTGGCTGATACTAGTATGAAAGGCAATTCAAACATGTGCTTCAATGATAGTTTACTACATAATCTGAAAAATTGTAATTTGAGTGAACTGGGCTTTCTCGACAACCACGAAAAAAGTATCGAGAAAGGCCTCAATTTGGTTGGCGGAAGCTCTAGTTGTTACAATTTGATGGGTTCAAGTGCTAGTCAGGGCAATGAATTGTTTGAAAGCCCAACTTCAGCTGTCACAACCGACAGGATTTTGCAATTGCAGAGCAGGGGAGTTCAGAGGGAAATTGGGACAGTGGGTTCTCTTCAGACACCAGCTGTTGAGAATGACCCCTTAAGATTTGCACATTGCCTTCCAGAAGAATTTTGTGGACTGTACGGTGAATACGGCAGAAGTTCAGTAAGTGGTTGGCAGACATCAGATCATGTTAATGGAAGACAGTATTCTGATGTGAGAAACACAATGACTCAGAGTAGGGGCAATCTTGAAGATTTGACAAACAGAGTACTTATGAATTACTCTGGACTTCAAATGGAGGATCCAAGCCTACTGAAGTACCTCCACACTGACAACATACCTGGGATGGCTATGAATCAGATGGGATGTCATTATCTTCAGGAAATCTTGGCCACAAAAGACCTAGTTGCCACAGAGATGATACTAGATGGAGCTCTTCCATTCATAGTTGAGATTATGATTCACCAATTTGGAAACTTTGTATTTCAGAGGCTCTTGGAATCCTGCAATGAATACCAAATAGAAGTAATAGTTAACGAAGTTACAAAAAACAAGATTGTGCTAATAAATGGGGCGAACACTAAACATGGGTATTACACTTGTGTATTCTATTAGTTGCCACTTCCATTGCTTTCAGACGTTTTTATACTTGAAAAGTTTGAATTTTCAGTTGTACCCCTGTGGCTAATTTGTACATTTGTTCTTTGAGCAGCACTCGTTCAATTCAGAAGCTTGTTAAATTGACGAGGAGATCCCCTCTCTGCTTGTACAAGTAACTAAGGCTCTCTGTCCTGGACTTGTATCTCTGATGAACAACCCCATGGAAGTCATGTGATCCGGTGTTTATCGCATATACAGAGCAGTCATAATTCGGTAAACAAACCTTTACTATTTGTTCTATTGTTTCCTGTGAAGTATCGGGCTTAAACCACATAAATAAGTATAGCATTTTGATATTTCGGTCATGAAGCCCAAAACTGTCTTCATAGATGAGACATGAGAAAGAGAAATCATTAAAAATTAAACTTCACTTCAAAACAATCATAGGAGTAATGCCTCGGCTCAGTGAGCAGAATCAATACCAGTCCTGCCTCAATTCTTGCCAGCCCCATCTATGAATTGCTATTTCCAATTTAGAGAATGGTTCTGTTAATTATTATCGTCACTGTCCAAAGGTTGCTGCTAGTTTTGGTGGAAAATGAAATAGTTCCTCACTCAAGTTATCTGTTTGCAGCTCTTATATGATGCTATTAAGGAGCAATGCCTCGACGTGGCGACAAATGAAGGAGGATGTGTAGCTCTAAAGACATGCATCGACAACTCAAAATCTCCAGAGAGAGAACTGCTGCTGGAGAAAATTTCCAAGCACTCTGTGTTTCTCTCACAGGACCCATTTGGGTAATAATCTACCGTTGCACTTAAAGTCCTTACACTAGCAAAGAGAAGAAAAAGGATAAATCCAATAATCTAGTTTATCAAGACTTGTTTCACCATGCATTTTCCAATTTGAGTTTAGTGCACCACATAATTGTCAGTAATTGTAAGGAAAAAGCTAAGCCTTTTGAAATCAGAACTCTCCTATTTTTCTTTTCTTTTCAAGACTACAGAGATCTTCTTCTTCTTCTTCTTCTTTTGTACTAACAGTGGATATGATTAACTCTTCTGAAGGAATTATGTTGTGCAACACATTCTTGCACTTGAAATCCCAAGTATCACGGATCAGATAATTGATAAGCTTAAAGGAAATTATGTGAGACTGTCACAGCAAAAATGTGGCAGCCCATGTTGTTGAACAATGCTGAAGTCTTCCAGAGCAAATTCTGTAATATGGGAGCTTCTGACTAGTGAAAAACTTGGTGAACTAGCTCGTGATCGATGTGGAAACTATGTTATCCAGACAGCACTAAAGATAGCACTAAAGGCAAAGACAGCCAAGGTGATTAAATATTTTCCTCTGTATGGTTTGCTTTCTTCCCCTAAGTAATATCAGCAATAATGTTAAGTTTTATGTGGGATGGAGGAGAGAAGATAACCAGGCTTTGGTTGAACCCAGATTGCCTGTCGACTAATCTACTGAGGAAACCCATATAATTCAGTGCTGGAAAGGGATCACATCCCTTGACAATCTTTATTTACTTAATATAGCTTCCCATTGTCTATCACTGTATACAAATGATGTTTGGAATCTTTTTGTAACAGGATATCCATCTTCTGCGTCGTTTAATCGATTCAATCATGGCACATTCTCAAAGCCTCGAATTCCATCGAATCGGAAGAAATGTCTTCAAACTCGTTAATGATTTGTAACAAAAGACACTAGAGCAGTCAGAAGCATCATACTCCTTGATACACCTCTCTCATGATTGCATATGCTGTATGCAATGTTGCTGTATTTGTGATTCTTCAGCAGCTGTCTTCTTCATATGCAAGTGTGGAGTTTAAAAAGTTTTGTATTTAAATTTTGTCAGTTAAATTTATTTTACATGTTTGAAATGAACATAGAAGTTCTTGTATTGATTTATCCATGAAAAGAGTATTGATTGATTATTGACATAGGGAACATAACATGTTTATGTCTTAGAAGAGTATGATCTACCACTTGTTGTTTTAATGTTAAAGACATGTTTGGCAATACACTTATTTGATTAGTGGCTATTATGTAATTCGGAGATTGTTTTGTGGATTTTTCGCTTGATGATTGATTTACTCAAGATCATTCGTCCCTTGAACACACTCAATGTTCTCAAATCTTTATATCTGGATGTCATTTTTTTACTCAAGAAACAATTGAATCTCAATAACCCATGTTATATAATAGGACCAAGACACCAAAAAATTAGTGTTATTTATCATTTGTTTCAAATATAGTATAAGGTTTTATGAAATATAATTACATCTCATAGAATTTCTTCGTATATATATATATATGTACCAAAGTTATTGGGTCCGAGAGACAACAAACAAGTTTCTAATCAAAGCCAAGTCCGTCACATAAAATTTCTTGTTCAAGCACACATCCATTTAAGTCAAACTCGAGCATAGTATAGACAAATGAACACCCTTACTGAACATCCACCAACTAAAGACAAATGCACAGCCACTATATTAAAGCCATTGTCTGAGTGGCATGGTTCTCCTCTCTTCTCCAAAATTTAAATATATAATTTTCTCTGATCTTTGTATCATTACCCCTAAGATATTTTTATTGATATTCCTATTAATTGTCTGTAAATCAAACACAATAGTTTAGAGATTATAATTACTCTTCAAACTCTATTTATATCTATATATTTTACAACTATAGTTGTATCGATATATTTATATTCTCACCTTTTACAATTTCATACCTTTTGGTATCTGTAAAATCTTATTAACCCAATATTTTCTTGTCTTAGTATAGTTCAGTAATCATTATGTCATTTGCTTGTCTACATCTTCTGAAATTATCTGAAATTTAAATTTAAATTTTTCTCTGATCTTTTGTATCATTACCCCTAAGATATTTTTATTGATATTCCTATAAATTGTATGTAAATCAATCCCAATAGTTTAGGGATTATAAGTACTCTATAAACTCTATTTATATCTATATATTTTACAAACTATAGTTGTATTGATAAATTTATATTCTCACCTTGTACAATTTTATACCATTTGGTATCTGTAAAAGGGTAAAATATTGAAATATGGAAAGGGAAAATCAAACTCATGAATGTCTTCCCTTAAAAGTATATAATATATGAAAGAATGTAAGTAATAATATGAGCAATACTTTATTTTTTATTAAATTGATATTATATAACTATTTCATTGTAACTCAAATTTCAAATTTTCATCTTCCATAAGTGTATTTCTAGTATTTATTTCAAATAATGTTTAAAAGTCGATGATAAATTATAAAGCTTTCAAATGAAAAAGTTTAAAGTTCTTAGATATCATATAAACTCAAACCTTAAATCACCAAAGTCAAAAGATTGATGCTTTCAAACTCCAAGTAGCCTCCTATTTTATGATCTATAAGATTTATAAGATTTCTAAACTAAAGCAAATAAATTATTTCTTTTATCATTTCATATGAGTCATGTGTTGCAAGATTTGGGTTGAACTTTTGTTCGCTCTGAATTCACTTGATCTTTTTATCTAACCACTCTCTAGTGATTAGCAACTAAATGGGCTGTTTTATAATTAGAAAAAAGGGGGCAAGGTCTCTATTTAGTCAAATAGAGTTGGTCTCTCTAGGTCATTGGTCTATATAGATAGTATTGCATGCACATGCTTTGTAATTTGTATAAATTGTAGTTTAATGATTTTAAAATATAGTTTAAAAATATATAAATTATATTTATATGTATGTGCATATCTATAAATTAGCAGTAAACCAAAATGGGTTTTATCCAAAGAAAAAATATTGGACGCTTTTTAACTTTTAAAAGAAAAAGGTATTTAAGAATATTAAATATTTAAAAATAATTTAAACTCATTAAATTGTGTGAGATTAAAAATATGTTTTTTGGATTGGATCTAATGATTTTTATGGGGTTATATTTATGTTATTTTTTTTATGGACTATTGAATGGAGTGAAAGTGGCTCTCATGTAGAATGAAAATTGTTAGTATTTAAGAATAATTTAAAATAATTAACATTTAAAGAGTGTATCTATAATTCGATTGATGTGTTTTTTGCATTTCATGTTCATACATGGAAAGATCTACTCAAAAGACTCATCATATAGGGTAAAATTGGCCTCACTTTGGGTGTAATAGTAAGGTCGCTGAGGATTGGATTTTTTTTAAGATGCGAAAATTTGATTTTAAGATTGAAATTTGATTTAATTGTAACTTACCAAATTTAGACATGTATCTGAGTAGCTCCCCCTATCAAAACATGAGTGCCTAAATTGATGGCCTACATTTCAACTCAAGTTTTTTCGTATTTTTATAATATTTTCATTATTATATTTTTAAGAAAGCACACAATGTTTAAACAATTTTCTTAATAATTTCAAAATGACAATTGACATTTTTCAAAGATAAATGGTTTGTTTTTCAATCCACGACCTTTTAGTCGTACAAATACACTTATTAGAAACTTCAATTAAAAGAAAGAAAAGGGGGAAAAAGGATTAAGGTCGCATGTTGGCCGTGCATTTAGACAACAGGATTTTCTATTACTTAGACACAAGTTTTCAAAATTTTCAATAAAATTATCATTTTACACTCCCATTTTTATCCTTCTAACGATTTTACAATTTATTTTTGGATCATTATGAATGCCAGCATGCTAAAGGAACCTATTATTTAAATAATAAAATTTCATTCAAAACTTTAAAGTTATTTTTTAAACACTATATATTTCTAAAATTTCTCAAATTAAATATTCGGATTAATTATGATAACATGATAAAAATACTTTAACACTTTAAGGTCTTTTACCACTTTTAAATACTTAAAATACAGTGTTTTACAAATAAGGGTATCCCTAAGATGTACCGAAAACACATTTGAATGTGTCAAAAGACCTTAAAGTGTTAAAGTATTTTTATCAGGTTATCATAATTAGTCCAAATATTTAATTTAAAAATTTTTAGAAATACATAGTGTTTAAAAAATAACTGTCTATGTTTTAAAGAATATTTTATTATAGCATCGGCAACATAGGCAGGTATTTGTTAAGCACTGTGTATTTTTAAAATTTCTCAAATTGAATATCCAGACTAATTACGATAACTTGATAAAATACTTTAACACTTTAAGGTCTTTTGATACTTTCAAATGTGTTTTCGGCACAGCGTAGGGATAACTTTATTTGTAAAACACTGTATTTTAAGCATTTGGGAGTGTCAAAAGACCTTCAAATCTTAAAGTATTTTTATCATGTTATCGTAATTAGTCCGGATATTTAATTTGAGAAATTTTTAAAAATACACAGTGCTTAAAAAATAACTTTAAAATTTTAAATAAAATTTTATTATTTAAATAATAGATTACTCTACATTCTCGCATTCATTTGAATGATCAAACTGATACTTCGAACGATTAGAATCATTTGAATGATCTAAAAATAAACGCCAGAATCATTAGAAGGATAAACACAGGAGGATAAAACAGTAATTTCACTGAAAATTTTGAAAAATGGTGTCCAAAAACTCGGGTGTCTAAATGCGCGGCTGGCATGTTCCCTGTATCGATCGTCCTTGCTTCATAAAAACTAAAAAGGCTTGGCCCAAGGTGGGATGGCCTGAGTCTAGTGTAATAGGTGATGTAGGCCCAAGTTGGCCTAGTTTGTCCAATAAAGGCCAAGTTTGTCTAGGGTACTATCACTATTTTCATTTGGAAAATAATTTTTTTTGAACAGTAAAGAGAAATTTCATACAAGAGACCCGAAGAAAATACAAATAAGAGACCTAAGAGATATAGGTTATAAAGAAAAGAACATCAAAAAACTTTACAAGCTTTAATAAGCAATACTAGAACAAAAGACTAACAAAACTAAAGTGTCTGAATCGCCCCATGAATACCTTTTTTTGTGCAAAAGTCTGCAACTCCATTGGTTGAACGGCTAACGAGCGAGAATGAGACTTCCATGCCCATAGACAATACCTTATTTGTTGTATTTTTCTAATTCTATAACTTTTATCATATTAAATTTTGATTTTTGAACTATTATAAACAACATCATAGATCATGGACCAATCATGTGCAGCTTAAATTATGATGATGGCCATTTTTCTAGAGAATACCTCTCCCTCTCTCACATCTCTAAAGTTTCTTTTAAGATACATAATTAAAATTGAAGTGGTAATTTGTATTACAAAATCATACAAACAAGAAGTACATAAAAAAGTTTCAAAATCTTTTGATAGTTGAGGGCCATTTGGCCATCGAAATTTCTAAAGGGAGTAGAAGTAGAACAACTAAAATGCCTAGAACTTTAAAGTAGAATTCATATCAATTTAAAGTCTAAATAGCTCTAAAAAATTGAATTGGGCTTGAGGTATAATTTGTGTCGGTGAATCGAGTTGAGAGTCTCTATTTATAATTAATTTAAATTCAATCAAATTCATATTTTAGTCTCCTCTAACATTTTCATAACTCAACTAAATTTTAAAATCTTAACCCATTTTTAATTCGAGTCAAGTAAGTAAAAAATATGCATAAAAACAAATCTTTACCATTAAAGAGTTCATTATAAAAATCATCAAACAATGATAAAAAATGAGTAGTGTTTATATATATTTTATACAATCATATAATGATATTATTATAGTTTCTGCATGTTCACCAGAAAATTAGTTTGCAAAAAATTTAGTGCAAGCTTTAGACCATGGAGCTCATAGTGGATCAAATGGATCCACTTTCCTCTCATATTCACTTTCCTCTCATAAATTACACTAACATCCAATTTGACATCAATTTAACTTTTCAAGTCTATAGATTTAACTCGATGAATTTTCACAATTAGATAAATATGAAATTTTAAGGGCCTTTAAAAACATGTCTTCTTTTATTCAATAAAGATGAAATTCTATAAACACTATAGACAAGCTAAAGCCTTTCAAACTCACTTATCCATGTAACTTTTGACTATCAGACTGTTTGCATCAATAATATAATAAATTTAACAAAAAAATACTGATTGAGGTATTCTTACTTTGATAAAAAAAAGGGTGTAGTTCAACTGGTTGACTCTCACCTTAGGAAGTGGGAGGTTGCGGGTTCGAGCCCCCATGGCCTAATCTTGGTGTGCCCTAGGGATAGTGGGCTCACTCGTGGGGGTTTTACATTGGGTATTCCGTGATTTTCCATACGTAAATGAAAAAAAAATGTACCTTTTTATAATTTCTAACACTCAAAATAAGCTTGGTAAGTAAAATGAAAAATAAGATTTATTTTTATGAAAAATAAGATTATCCAAATCAGAGTCGAATAGTTTATGTGTTTTATGAATATAATAAATACCAATACATAATTACGGGTAGTGACTTTTGCGCCACCATTTTTTTTCTCATAGTGCATGCCCTTTAAAAGAAAATTCCAATTTTGTCATTCCTTCTCTCTTCTCCTTTCTTTCCCCTTTCTCCATAGCAAGGGCAAAATTAGAATTTCCTTTTAAGGGTGCACTATGAGAGAAAATAGGGGAGCCATACAGACATCCGACTTTTCTGCCACGAGACACTCGATTTTAGATTTTAGATGGAATTTATTATTTTGCTCTTCCACTTAAAACCACCGCATCAGCCGAACGCCCCCTTTTATTTTTTTCGTTCGGACTATACATCGAACAAATGGCTGGTTTATGGTGTTCTCAGGCAGCGGATGGAAGAGGAAGAGGAGGGGGCCCACTGTTGATGGTAGGCCCCATCTTTACCGCTTCTGAAGCTGGTAGGTCCCCACTTAGAATTTGTTATTTCGGGTGAGCCTTTCTATTATTTGTTTGTGATTCTGCAACACAATCTAAGTAGAATTAGGTGACGAATTATTCGGATGAAGGAAACACGAGAGTCGTGACCCTCTTAAAAAGACAGGCTTCATTCCCTCTCTTTCCAACCAAAGACATCCTTCAAAATGGAATTTTCAAACAAATCCGTTTCTCAATTAATTTCTATAAACAAAATATCAAAATCATCTACTTTGAATTTTATGAACTCCGAGTCTGATTTCCCGAATGTCTATATAGCTCTGCTTTATATTTGAGTAGTATAAAGTGTGTTGAAATGGATGAAAATCACCTCTGGACTGTTTGGTGGTTTAAAGTCAAATTCGAGTTCTTTAAAAAATACAAATGTTTAAAATGAGACAACTTAGAACGTGAGGAATTAAAAAAAAAAAAAAAACACACACAGATGGTCTTTTTATCAGATCTCACGTGCGGTTGAGATTTTGGAAATCAAATATCCTTACCACGTGTCAAGTTGTTGTCCCTACTGTTGTGGGCCAGCCCCACTAATGGGCCTATTGGGCTTAGGCCCAATAGGGTGACTTATATATTATTGTATTCCTGTGTAAGACACAAAAAAGAGGGATTAGAGAGAGAGTGAAAGACAGAGAGATCTGAAAGGGAGAGACCTTATAATCCTCTGTACTTGTTTTCTTACATAGTAGTTTTGATCTCGCTCCGTGGACGTAGGCGTTCTAGCAGAACCACGTAAATCTTGTGTCGTGTGATTGTGTGTTTGCTTTATTTAATTTCTAATCCCCAACAGGTGGTATCAGAGCCGAAGGTAATCGGATTCAGACAAGGTTCAGTCGAATCGGAGTCGGTAAAATCACTCAGACCGTTGGAGAACATCGGACGGAAAATCAGCCGCGTCGCCTGAAGACGATATTGTTCATCGATTAATTTTTTTTTTTTACCGTGAACGGACTGTTCACAGATCTGAAAGAAAAAAAAAAAAAAAAATTTATCGATCTGCTGAGAGCAGGTCGGCTGACGGTGGTTAGCAGCGTCGGCGGAAAAGGGGTTTTCATCAAGTGGAATCGCAGCAGCAGATTCGCGAACATCTGAGAGGCACCAGATCATCGCAGACACTGCGCCGGAAACGGAAAAGAGATCCGGAACAGATCTGAAACCCAATTACAGAACCCATCTGTAGATCGACAGAAGCGAGCGGCGACTGGCACAGCAGCAGCAGAGGGACGGATTTGCAAACCAGATCTGGGTTTTGTAAAACGGCATAAACTCAGGTGAGAACTGACAACCGAGAGCAAGTCGGGCAGATCCTTTGATTCCAGACATCAGGTTTTTCCAGCCCAGATCTGAGGAACCATCGGCATCAGATTTGCAGATCTCTGCCGGAGGAAAAAAGGCTCGGGAGAGGAGGCAGCAAGCCAGAAACCCAATCGCTGAGCAGAGGCGATCGGAGAAGAAGACGACCGAGCAGGAGCAGTCGGCAGCGAACCAGATCTCCGAGCAACACTGAGAAGCGTATTCGGCCGGAGACCAAATCCCAGGGCCGAGCGAATCTGCAGATCTGAGAAACAGAGACCCCATCGCAGGCATCTGAGTACAGATCGCCGGTCAGGAGCGGCGGCCACCAACAGCGGCGAGCGGCGGCCAGCCAAAGTGCCGTGATCAGCCCGGAAATCAGATCTGATCTCAGATCTGAAATTAAAAAAAAAAAAAAAAAATTACATTCTCTCAGTTCAGTGGTCCTCAGGATCACCATTTCAGCTGCACCCGCGGGACCACCATTTTAGGTGCACCCGCGAGACCACCATTTCAGTGCATCCGAGGGACTGCAGATTCAGGTATTCCTGCAGCGGGGAAATCAACGGTCCAGATTTGTTTTGAAGTTTCCGGAGTCACCAGGACTCGGAATTGAGATCCGTCTTCGCCTGTACGATCGTGACAGTGAGATCTACACAGTGACCGGTGTGGATCTAGTTTTCTGGAGAGTTGACAGTGAGCGCCAAGCAGTGGCGTTTGTAGAAAGGAGATCAGCTGAGTTCTTTTCTTCTTATTTTTCATCACTGTCATTTACTTTTTACACATTATTCTACTATGTGTATGATTGAACCACCCAAGTGGTGAGGAGTTCGGGGGTATTTGGATTTTTCATCACTGTCATTTACTTTTTACACATTATTCTGCTATGTGTATGATTGAACCACCCAAGTGGTGAGGAGTTCGGGGGTATTTGGTTGGATGCTAGTAGTAGATCTCTAGGTTTGTGCAGGGCTACAAATTTAGACTGTTGGTTATTTGCTTCCGCATTTACGCACAAACAGAACAGAGGACAGTGACAGAATGGCATCCAGTTCCAGTTCTACAGTAATGAAATTGGTACCGGGCAATTATCTCCTATGGAAGACCCGGATGCAAGATCTCCTGATTAAGCATGACTTATATTATCCACTTTTAGGAGATGCATCTATGCCTGAAGATATGAAGGCAAAGCCCAAAGAATGGGAGTACAAGCATTTGAAGGCTGTGAGCCTGATCAGGGAGTATGTCGATGACAGCATTCTTCACCATATCACAGCAGAAAAGAAGGCAGATGAACTGTGGACCAAATTGTCTACAATGTATGAGAGCAAGGCGCCAGTGAACAAAGCCTCTGTTATCAAGAGACTGGTGAAACTGACATACAATGAGAACATGTCAATGTCAGAACACCTCAGCAACTATCAGGGTATGGTGAACCAGTTGGCCAGTGCGAAGATCATATTTGCAGATGAGATTTTGGCTCTTCTTCTCATGGCGACACTACCAGATTCTTTTGAGACTCTGGTGATTGCTTTGAGTAACTCTGCACCCGGTGGCGAGCTATCCTTAGAAACAGTTAAGGAGTCATTGATGAATGAAGAGATGAGACGGAAAGAAAAGGGCATCGTAACTTCTTCTTCCGGAGCATATGTGTCACAGGATAGGGGCAGAAGACATAAAACTCATGGTCGACAGGACCATAGAAGCAAGAGCAGACCCGGTGGAGGTCATAGATCTCAGAGTAGAGGCAGAGACAGCAAAAAGTGTTTTCACTGTGGTAGAGCAGGGCACTTTAAGAATCAGTGCAGGGTGTGGAAGAGAGAAAATAATCATACTGTGTAGTATCAAGCACGAAAGCCAGATTCTTCAGACACCACGGCTGCCACATGTCAGGAGCAGCGTACTCTTGTCATAGTGACCACCAGTGAGGGGGAGAGTCTGTCCATTACCCCCTCCTCGTCTGAGTGGGTCATTGACACTGGTGCCACTTATCATTATACATCTCACAGGAGCTTCTTTTCTACGTATACATCCGGAGATTTTGGAACAGTTCGGATGGGCAACTCTGCATGTTCCCCTATCACTGGAGTTGGGAACATTACTATGAAGACTAGTCATGGCTGTGAGATTAGTTTGAAGGATGTGAGACATGTGACAGACATCAGATTGAACCTCATTTCTGCGAGGGTACTTGGCACAGAGGGATACATCAGTACATTCGGCGGAGACCGATGTAGGATCAGCAAGGGGTCGCTTACCATGGCACGAGGGGTGATCAGAGATTACCTGTATGTTTTGACCGGCACGGTTTGCACAGGTCAGATTCACGCAGTGCAGAGAGAGACTGCTTTCTCTCTATGGCACCGGAGACTTGCACATCTGAGTGAGAGAGGGCTGTAGATTCTTCAGAGGAAAGCCCTTATTCCACGGACTGAGTGCACCCGGTTAGACAGTTGCGAGCATTGCATCATGGGCAAGCAAACAAGAGCTTCCTTCAATCTAAAGGGCCACATAAAGGCCAGGAAGCTAGACCTAGTATACTCAGACGTTTGTGGACCGATAGAGGTGGAGTCATTGGGCAAGAACAAGTACTTTGTTACCTTTATCGATGATTCTACGAGAAAGTGCTGTATTTACTTCATGAGATCTAAAGATCAGACTTTCTCATTCTTCCGTGAGTTTGTTGCCTCTGTGGAGAGAGGGACGGGTAGAAAACTGAAATGTCTGAGGACCGATAATGGTGGAGAGTACACATTGGGAGAGTTTAAAGAATTCTGCAAGAAGCACGGCATTCGACATGAGTTGACAGTGCCAGGGACTCCCCAGCATAATGGTGTAGCCGAGCACTACAACCGCACCATTGTTGAACGAATGCGTTGCATAGTTCACAACGCAAATCTACCCAAGAGATTTTGGAGCGAAGCAGCGAGGACAGCAGTATACCTCATCAACCGCTCACCATCAGCTCCTTTAAATGGTGAAGTGGCAGAATGTTTGTGGACAGGCAGAAAAGTTTCCTACAAGCATCTCAGAGTTTTTGGCTGCGTTTGCTATGCACACATCCCTGATATGTCAAGGAAGAAATTGGATGTAAAGTCGACATTGTGTGCATTTATTGGTTATGGTGGTCCAGAATTCGGATACAGACTGTGGGATCCAGCTCAGCAGAAAATGTTCAGGAGCCGAGACGTGGTATTCCGTGAAGATGAATTCTTCAATGAGAACAATAAACCCACATATTCCAGTGACCTAGATCAAGGTCCCATCTCCACTCCTGACACATCTCAGACAACAGCAACACCTTCTCCTTCACCTGCACCGCCAGTCAGTCAGTCAGACGACAATGGGTCAGATGTTCCTTCTAGCAGTCACAGTGACAGTGTCAGTGAGCCAGCTGATACGTCTACAGATGAGACAGTTAATGAGCCGGTACATGATACAGCTGAGGACACAGTGGAGGATGATCAGGACAGAGATAGACAGTTGAGCGAGGGGGAGCATCCCCCCAATACTTCTACATCGGAGGATGTTATACCTACTAAGAGATCTGTTAGAGAGCATAACCCATCCAGGAGATACCCAAGTTCCGATTATGTGTTGATGACCAGTGAGGGGGAGCCTGAGAGTTACTCAGAGGCTATAGGCGACAAAAACAGAATTCACTGGGGGAAACCTATGGTAGAAGAGATGATGTCTCTTTAAGAAGAACAACACATATGAGTTGGTTGATCTACCAGTTGGCAGGAAAGCCCTACAGAACAAATGGGTCTTTCGGGTGAAAAAGGATGGAGAAAAAGTTCTGAAGTATAAAGCCCGCTTAGTGGTGAAGGGCTTTGGACAGAAGAAGGGAGTGGACTTCGACGAGATATTCTCACCAGTGGTGAAGATGAGCTCCATACGAGTTATGTTGGGCTTAGCCGCGAGTCTAGATCTTTAGATTGAACAGATGGACGTGAAGACTGCATTTCTTCACGGTGACCTAGACGAAGAGATCTACATGAAACAACCCGAGGGGTTTGAGTTGAAGGGCAAGGAGAATCTTGTTTGCCGACTCAAGAAGAGCTTGTACGGATTGAAACAAGCACCGCGGCAATGGTACAAGAAGTTTCACTCTTTCATGACAGGACAAGGATACAAACATAGTTCAGGTGACTCATGTGTGTATTATCAGGAGTTCAAGGGTGATCAGTTCATCATCCTGTTATTATATGTGGACGACATGTTGATATTTGGAAAGAGTTCTGAATTGATCAAGCTGTTGAAGGCAGACCTATCAAAGGCATTTGACATGAAAGATCTGGGCCCTGTTAGACAGATTTTAGGTATGGAGATTCACAGAGATAGAAAGAAAAATAAGATTATCCTGTCTCAAGAGAAATACATTGAGAAGGTCTTGGAGAGATTCGGCATGAGGGATTGCAACTCCGTTAGCACTCCTCTCGCCGCTCACCTCAAGCTGAGTAAGGAATGTTGTCCTTCATCAGAGACAGAAAAAGACAAGATGAGTCAGATTCCATATCAGTTGGCAGTTGGTAGTCTCATGTATGCGATGGTTTGCACGAGACCAGATATAGCACATGCAGTTGGATTGGTGAGCAGATTTATGTCAGACCCAGGACATGATCATTGGGAGGCAGTGAGATGGATCTTCAGATACCTACGAGGTACATCGAGTATGGGCATCATGTTTGGTGGAGACCCTTTTATTACAGGCTACACAGATGCAGATATGGCTGGTGACCTTGATGGTCGCAAGTCCACTTCTGGTTATCTTTTCACATTTGCTGGAGGAGCCGTCAATTGGTAATCCAAGTTACAGAAGTGTGTAGCACTTTCTACGGCAGAGGCAGAGTACATTGCTGCTACAGAAGCTGGGAAAGAGATGGTTTGGCAAAAGGGATTTCTTCGGGAAATAGGCATCAAACAGGAGGACTACACAGTGTATTGTGACAGTTAGAGCGCCATCGACTTGAGTAAGAATGCCATGTATCACTCAAGAACGAAGCACATTGATTTGAGATATCATTGGTTGAGAGCAGCTATTGAAGAGAAATAGATCAGTGTAAAGAAGATCCATACAGACCACAATCCAGCAGACGCATTCACCAAAGTTCTTTCAAAGAACAAGTTTGAGTTCTGCGTAGGGGCATCTGGCCTCTACAGAAGATGACATCCATGTCAGAGTGTTCTCCTCCTCCTGGGGCTGGAGGGGGAGATTGTTGTGGGCCAGCCCCACTAATGGGCCTATTGGGCTTAGGCGCAATAGGGTGACTTATATATTATTGTATTCCTGTGTAAGACACAAAAAAGAGGGATTAGAAAGAGAGTGAAAGACAGAGAGATCTGAAAGGGAGAGACCTTATAATCCTCTATACTTGTTTTCTTACATAGTAGTTTTGATCTCGCTCCGTGGACGTAGTCGTTCTAGCCGAACCACGTAAATCTTGTGTCGTGTGATTGTGTGTTTGCTTTATTTAATTTCTAATCCCCAACACCTACTCGCTGTCCTTGCTCAAAATTATAAAGGCGGCACAGGTAAGGGGCTTTTGTCTGTCCGAACGACTGAAACTTGCCAAAAATGTACTAGAAGCCTGACTCACTGAGTCTTCTGGGTTGATGTCTGTTCCTTCACAATTCAGACCGACTCGAACAGTCGAGCCGACCGACCCTCCTTCGCAATTCAGACCAACTAGAACAGTCGAGCCGACCGACTCTCTCCTCTATAAAAGGAGGATGACAAACGGAGGACAACATACATAGGAAGACAATTCTGTCTTCTTTTTCTCTCTTCTTCCTTTCTTTCTCCCTTTATCTCTTACCTTCTCTGAATACAGCACTGTTGTCCTTGCTTCCTCTCTCACGTCTCCTCTCCCTCTTCTCTCTGTTGTCTCTGCAAAACTACTGCCAGACTTGTCTGCTTCTTGCTGCTGGAGCGCCGGCATCACCAGATATCTGCCGTCCAGCCAGCGTCGCCCCACAGGCAACGTTGGTAAGTAAAATGAAAAATAAGATTTATTTTTATAAAAAATAAGATTATCCAAATCAGAGCCGAAATTTATGTGTTTTATGAATATAATAAATACCAATACATAATTACGGGTAGTGACTTTTGCGCCACCATTTTTTTTCTCATAGTGCATGCCCTTTAAAAGAAAATTCCAATTTTGTCATTCCTTCTCTCTTCTCCTTTCTTTCCTCTTTCTCCATAGCAAGGGCAAAATTAGAATTTCCTTTTAAGGGTGCACTATGAGAGAAAATAGGGGAGCCATACAGACATCCGACTTTTCTGCCACGAGACACTCGATTTTAGATTTAGATGGAATTTATTATTTTGCTCTTCCACTTAAAACCACCGCATCAGCCGAACGCCCCCTTTTATTTTTTTCGTTCGAACTATACATCGAACAAATGGCTGGTTTATGGTGTTCTCAGGCAGCGGATGGAAGAGGAAGAGGAAGAGGAGGGGGCCCACTGTTGATGGTAGGCCCCATCTTTACCGCTTCTGAAGCTGGTAGGTCCCCACTTAGAATTTGTTATTTCGGGTGAGCCTTTCTATTATTTGTTTGTGATTCTGCAACACAATCCAAGTAGAATTAGGTGACGAATTATTCGGATGAAGGAAACACGAGAGTCGTGACCCTCTTAAAAAGACAGGCATTCCTCTCTCTTTTTCCAAATCCTTCAAATTTTTCAAAACAATCCGTTTCAATTCTTTTTTTTTCTCTAGAATTTCCCAATGTCTATATAGCTCCGCTTATATTTGAGTAGTATAAAGTGTGTTGAAATGGATGAAAATCACCTCTGGACTGTTTGGTGGTTTAAAGTCAAATTCGAGTTCTTTAAAAAATACAAATATTTAAAATGAGACAATTTAGAACGGAAATTAAAAAAAAAAAACACAGATGGTCTTTAGATTGGAAATCAAATATCCTTACCACGTGTCAAGTTGTTGTCCCTACTCGCTGTCCTTGCTCAAAATTATAAAGGCGGCACAGGTAAGGGGCTTTTGTCTGTCCGAACGACTGAAACTTGCCAAAAATGTACTAGAAGCCTGACTAAGTCTTGTGGGTTAATTTCTGTTCCTTCACAATTCAGACCGACTGGAACAGTCGAACCGACCGACCCTCGACCGACCCTCGACTCTATAAAAGGACGATGACAAACGGAGGACAACATACATAGGAAGACAATTCTGTCTTCTTTTTCTCTCTCTTCCTTTCTTTCTTTCTCCCTTTTATCTCTTTCCTTCTCTGAATACAGCAGGACTGTTGTCCTTGCTTCCTCTCTCACGTCTCCTCTCCCTCTTCTCTCTGTTGTCTCTGCAAAACTACTGCTAGACTTGTCTGCTTCTTGCTGCTGGAGCGCCGGCATCACCAGATTCTGCCGCCCAGCCAGCGTCGCCCCACAGCCAACGTTGCTACTCCGTTGCTGCCCAGGTCCGTCTCAAACAGTACCAGATCTCAGCCCACCTCTGCAGCTTTAGCGTCGACGTCCTCTGCTGCCAGCTTTCTTGTGCTCCTGAACTTCTATTACCAGCCTCTCTGCTGCGTCTGTGTTGCTCCAGCCACACGAGGCCAGCCTGCTCTCTCTGCAGCGTTCCAGACAGAGGGTTCGCTGATTTTGTTTAGGCCCGCCATTGGCCTGCTTTCGACACCATGACCGACTCCAAAACTCCCTTCAAATCCGATTCTCTTCACCTTGGAGAAGATAACACCCTAGATTTTATGCAGAAGTTTCAATTTTATCAACTGGTTACCAGCAAAAATCATCAAACGGGTGCTCAAAGAGGTTTCAGTTCGAATGGCTCAAGTTCTAGTCAGAGCGCTGCAACTCAATTTCCACTCATTGTGCCAAATTGGAGTAGTGCTGCTTGTTCTGAGTCTGCCGAGAACTGGGCAGTGCCTGTTGTAAGTGGTGCAATTTCAAAATCAGAAATTTCAGACGTTCAAGAGAGGCGAATTCAGAGAGTCTGTCCAGTCAAGGAGCCAGTTGTTGAGATCAGTAGCAATGGAAATTTGAACAACCGTTTAGTCTACGATACTCCCCCAACAAGCTCTCTTCTTCCTTTCAGTGACTGCCTAAGGAAAAATATTCAATTTCGTAGTCTTGGTATAGGCAAAAATCATCTAGAAGGCAATGAAAAGGGCCAAAGTTCAGTCAACGATGAGAGCTCCAGTTCCAATACAATTGACTTCCCATGTGTGGCACAGAGTTCGTCTTTGAGTTCCAGTTATGGTATTGAAGAAAGGTGTATTGAAAAGGCACAATTTGTCGACAAGATGGTGGATGATACTAGTATGAAAGGCAATTCAAACATGTGCTTCAATGATAGTTTACTACATAATCTGAAAAATTGTAATTTGAGTGAACTGGGCTTTCTCGACAACCACGAAAAAAGTATCGAGAAAGGCCTCAATTTGGTTGGCGGAAGCTCTAGTTGTTACAATTTGATGGGTTCAAGTGCTAGTCAGGGCAATGAATTGTTTGAAAGCCCAACTTCAGCTGTCACAATCGACAGGATTTTGCAATTGCAGAGCAGGGGAGTTCATGAGAGGGAAATTGGGACAGTGGGTTCTCTTCAGACACCAGCTCTTGAGAATGACCCCTTAAGATTTGCACATTGCCTTCCAGAAGAATTTTGTGGACTGAACGGTGAATACGGCGGTAGCAGTTCAGTAAGTGGTTGGCAGACATCAGATCATGTTAATGGAAGACAGTATTCTGATGTGAGAAACACAATGACTCAGAGTAGGGGCAATCTTGAAGATTTGACAAACAGAGTACTTATGAATTACTCTGGACTTCAAATGGAGGATCCAAGCCTACTGAAGTACCTCCACACTGACAACATACCTGGGATGGCTATGAATCAGATGGGATGCCATTATCTTCAGGAAATCTTGGCCACAAAAGACCTAGTTGCCACAAAGATGATACTAGATGGAACTCTTCCATTCATAGTTGAGATTATGATTCACCAATTTGGAAACTTTGTATTTCAGAGGCTCTTGGAATCCTGCAATGAATACCAAATAGAAGTAATAGTTAACGAAGTTACAAAAAACAAGATTGCGCTAATAAATGGGGCGAACACTAAACACGGTATTACAATTGTGTATTCTATTAGTTGCCACTTCCATTGCTTTCAGACGTCTTTATACTTGAAAAGCTTGAATTTTCAGTTGTAGCCCTGTGGCTAATTTGTACATTGTTCTTTGAGCAGCACTCGTTCAATTCAGAAGCTTGTTAAATTGACGAGGAGATCCCCCTCTCTGCTTGTACAAGTAACTAAGGCTCTCTGTCCTGGACTTGTATCTCTGATGAACAGCCCCCATGGAATTCATGTGATCCGGTGTTTATCGCATATACAGAGCAGTCATAATTCGGTAAACAAACCTTTACTATTTGTTCTATTGTTTCCTGTGAAGTATCGGGCTTAAACCACATAAATAAGTATAGCATTTTGATATTTCGGTCATGAAGCCCAAAACTGTCTTCATAGATGAGACATGAGAAAGATAAATCATTAAAAATTAAACTTCACTTCAAAACAATCATAGGAGTAATGCCTCGGCTCAGTGAGCAGAATCAATACCAGTCCTGCCTCAATTCTTGCCAGCCCCATCTATGAATTGCTATTTCCAATTTAGAGAATGGTTCTGTTGATTATTATCGTCACTGTCCAAAGGTTGCTGCTAGTTTTGGTGGAAAATGAAATAGTTCCTGACTCAAGTTATCTGTTTGCAGCTCTTATATGATGCTATTAAGGAGCAATGCCTCGATGTGGCGACAAGTGAAGGAGGATGTGTAGCTCTAAAGACATGCATCGACAACTCAAAATCTCCAGAGAGAGAACTGCTGCTGGAGAAAATTTCCAAGCACTCTGTGTTTCTCTCACAGGACGCATTTGGGTAATAATCTACCGTTGCACTTAAAGTCCTTACACTAGCGAAGAGAAGAAAAAGGATAAATCCAATAACCTAGTTTATCAAGACTTGTTTCACCATGCATTTTCCAATTTGAGTTTAGTGCACCACATAATTGTCAGTAATTGTAAGGAAAAAGCTAAGCCTTTTGAAATCAGAACTCTCCTATTTTTCTTTTCTTTTCAAGACTACAGAGATCTTCTTCTTTCTTCTTCTTCTTCTTTGTACTAACAGTGGATATGATTAACTCTTCTGAAGGAATTATGTTGTGCAACACATTCTTGCACTTGAAATCCCAAGTATCACGGATCAGATAATTGATAAGCTTAAAGGAAATTATGTGAGACTGTCACAGCAAAAATGTGGCAGCCATGTTGTTGAACAATGCCTGAAGTCTTCCAGAGCAGATTCTGTAATATGGGAGCTTCTGACTAGTGAAAAACTTGGTGAACTAGCTCGTGATCGATGTGGAAACTATGTTATCCAGACAGCACTAAAGATAGCACTAAAGGCAAAGACAGCCAAGGTGATTAAATATTTTCCTCTGTATGGTTTGCTTTCTTCCCCTAAGTAATATCAGCAATAATGTTAAGTTTTATGTGGGATGGAGGAGAGAAGATAACCAGGCTTTGGTTGAACCCAGATTGCCTGTCGACTAATCTACTGAGGAAACCCATATAATTCAGTGCTGGAAAGGGATCACATCCCTTGACAATCTTTATTCTACTTAATATAGCTTCCCATTGTCTATCACTGTATACAAATGATGTTTGGAATCTTTTTGTAACAGGATATCCATCTTCTGCGTCGTTTAATCGATTCAATCATGGCACATTCTCAAAGCCTCGAATTCCATCGAATCGGAAGAAATGTCTTCAAACTCGTTAATGATATTTGTAACAAAAGACACTAGAGCAGTCAGAAGCATCATACTCTCCTTGATACACCTCTCTCATGATTGCATATGCTGTATGCAATGTTGCTGTATCTGTGATTCTTCAGCAGCTGTCTTCTTCATATGCAAGTGTGGAGTTTAAAAAGTTTTGTATTTAAATTTTGTCAGTTAAATTTATTTTACATGTTTGAAATGAACATAGAAGTTCTTGTATTGATTTATCCATGAAAAGAGTATTGATTGATTATTGACATAGGGAACATAACATGTTTATGTCTTAGAAGAGTATGATCTACCACTTGTTGTTTTAATGTTAAAGACATGTTTGGCAATACACTTATTTGATTAGTGGCTATTATGGAATTTTAGGAGATTGTTTTGTGGATTTTTCGATTGATGATTGATTTACTCAAGAGCATTCGTCCCTTGAACACACTCAGTGTTCTCAAATCTTTATATCTGGATGTCATTTTTTTACTCAAGAAACAATTGAATCTCAATAACCCATGTTATATAATAGGACCAAGACACCAAAAAATTAGTGTTATTTATCATTTGTTTCAAATATAGTATAAGGTTTTATGAAATATAATTACATCTCATAGAATTTCTTCGTATATATATATGTACCAAAGTTATTGGGGCCGAGAGACAACAAACAAGTTTCTAATCAAAGCCAAGTCCGTCTCATAAAATTTCTTGTTCAACACACATCCATTTAAGTCAAACTCGAGCCTAGTATAGACAAATGAACACCCTTACTGAACATCCACCAACTAAAGACAAATGCACAGCCACTATATTAAAGCCATTGTCTGAGTGGCATGGTTCTCCTCTCTTCTCCAAAATTTAAATATATAATTTTCTCTGATCTTTGTATCATTACCCCTAAGATATTTTTATTGATATTCCTATTAATTGTATGTAAATCAAACACAATAGTTTAGAGATTATAATTACTCTTCAAACTCTATTTATATCTATATTTTTACAACTAGTTGTATCGATATTTATATCACCTTTTACAATTTCATACCTTTTGGTATCTGTAAAATCTTATTAACCCAATATTTTCTTATATTTATATTCTCACCTTTTACAATTTCATACCTTTTGGTATCTGTAAAATCTTATTAACCCAATATTTTCTTGTCTTAGTATAGTTCAGTAATCATTATGTCATTTGCTTGTCTACATCTTCTGAAATTATCTGAAATTTAAATTTAAATTTTTCTCTGATCTTTTGTATCATTACCCCTAAGATATTTTTATTGATATTCCTATAAATTGTATGTAAATCAATCCCAATAGTTTAGGGATTATAAGTACTCTATAAACTCTATTTATATCTATATATTTTACAAACTATAGTTGTATTGATAAATTTATATTCTCACCTTATACAATTTTATACCATTTGGTATCTGTAAAAGGGTAAAATATTGAAATATGGAAAGGGAAAATCAAACTCATGAATGTCTTCCCTTAAAAGTATATAATATATGAAAGAATGTAAGTAAAAATATGAGCAATACTTTATTTTTTATTAAATTGATATTATATAACTATTTCATTGTAACTCAAATTTCAAATTTTCATCTTCCATAAGTGTATTTCTAGTATTTATTTCAAATAATGTTTAAAAGTCGATGATAAATTATAAAGCTTTCAAATGAAAAAGTTTAAAGTTCTTAGATATCATATAAACTCAAACCTTAAATCACCAAAGTCAAAAGATTGATGCTTTCAAACTCCAAGTAGCCTCCTATTTTATGATCTATAAGATTTATAAGATTTCTAAACTAAAGCAAATAAATTATTTCTTTTATCATTTCATATGAGTCATGTGTTGCAAGATTTGAGTTGAACTTTTGTTCGCTCTGAATTCACTTGATCTTTTTATCTAACCACTCTCTAGTGATTAGCAACTAAATGGGCTGTTTTATAATTAGAAAAAAGGGGGCAAGGTCTCTATTTAGTCAAATAGAGTTGGTCTCTCTAGATCATTAGTCTATATAGATAGTATTGCATGCACATGCTTTGTAATTTGTATAAATTGTAGTTTAATGATTTTAAAATATAGTTTAAAAATATATAAATTATATTTATATGTATGTGCATATCTATAAATTAGCAGTAAACCAAAATGGGTTTTATCCAAAGAAAAAATATTGGACACTTTTTAACTTTTAAAAGAAAAAGGTATTTAAGAATATTAAATATTTAAAAATAATTTAAACTCATTAAATTGTGTGAGATTAAAAATATGTTTTTTGGATTGGATCTAATGATTTTTATGGGGTTATATTTATGTTATTTTTTTTATGGACTATTAAATGGAGTGAAAGTGGCTCTCATGTAGAATGAAAATTGTTAGTATTTAAGAATAATTTAAAATAATTAACATTTAAAGAGTGTATCTATAATTCGATTGATGTGTTTTTTGCATTTCATGTTCATACATGGAAAGATCTACTCAAAATGCACATCATATAGGGTAAAATTGGCCTCACATTGGGTGCAAAAGTTTAATAAATAAAAACGAATTTGAAGTAATGAAAATAGAGATATCTTAAAAAATAACTTTTATAGTTTGATTGAGATGATTTTATGTAGATCTTATACTCAACTAAAGATCTGTGCAAAAGACTCGTAACACTAGATAAAATGGGGTCAACAATTTAGTAATATAGTGGTTAATATTTAGTCAATGAATTTAAATTAGGTGCAACCCCACCCTCACATGAGTCACACTTTGTCTATTTTATTTAAAAAATTGTGAAGCCCATGAAAACTCAATCGTATGAGTTATAATTGCACCTGATGAGCTATAATTAAAATAAATTTTAGTTTGAAACTCAAATTTTGCCCACTTGATCATAATAGTAAGGTCACTGAGGATTGGATTTTTTTTAAGAAAGAACTCAATGTTTAAACAATTTTCTTAATAATTTCAAATTGACAATTGATATTTTTCAAAGATAAATGGTTTGTTTTTCAATCCACGACCTTTTAGTCGTACAAATACACTTATTAGAAACTTCAATTAAAAGAAAGAAAAGGGGGAAAATGGATTAAGGTTGCAGTGGGCTTGGGTGAGCCGGTTCAAGGCATGTTCCCTGTATCGATCGTCCTTGCTTCATAAAAACTAAAAAGGCTTGGCCCAAGGTGGGATGGCCTGAGTCTAGTGTAATGGGTGATGTAGGCCCAAGTTGGCCTAGTTTGTCCAATAAAGGCCAAGTTCGTCTAGGGTACTATCACTATTTTCAGTTAGAAAATAATTTTTTTTAGCAGTAAAGAGAAACTTTATTAAAAGAAAAAGATACAAGAGACAAGAAGAAATTACAAATAAGAGACCTAAGAGATATAGGCCATGAAGAAAAGAACATAAAAACACTTTACACCCAAGGAGCTCTAATAAGCAATACTAGAACAAAAATCCAACAAAACTATCTTCTAGACAAATGAAAAGTGTCTGAATCGTCCCATGAACACCATTTTTTTGCGAAAAAGTCTACAACTCTATTGGTTGAACGGCTAACGAACGAAAATGAGACTTCCATGCCCAGACATCATACCTAGGATGGCTATGGATCAGATGGGATGTCACTATCTTCAGGGAATTTTGGCCACAAAAGACCCTCTAGCCACAAAGAAGATACTTGATGGAACACTTGCATTCGTAGTTGAACTTATGATTGACCAATTTTGAAACTTTGTATTTCAAAGGCTCTTGGAATCCTGCAATCAACACCAAATAGAAGTAATTGTTAACAAACTTACTTGTAAGTCAAATAGAAACGAAAGCATACTGATTTCTGTGGCCAACACTAAATACGGGTATGCTTTCTTTCAGTTCGTATACCTTCTCTTTTATGTATTATCTGTTGTCCTCATGTTACTTACATGTTTATCTGTTCTATTGGCAGCACCCGTTCTATCCAGAAGCTTGTTAAGGTGGTGAGGAGATCTGCTTCACTTCTTGATGAACTAACATCTATTCTTATTCCTGGACTTTTATCTCTAATGAATAACATCCATGGAACTCATGTGATCCGGGAATTATCACATATTCAGAGCAGTCATGATAAAGTAAGCCAAAATTAGTAATTTTTCATAGCTTGAAAATGTGTTTCCTGTTATATTCCTTATGGTTGGATTAGTCACTATGATGATCATGATCACTGTCTTTCCTGTAACAATACTGAGCTAAACCACAAAGTTGGTGTACCATCTAGAGTTATTTCTTTTGCATGTTCTTTCAACAGTTTGATATGTCAGTCATAGGTCTAGATGGGGTGAAACCTAATCTGGATTTTGTAAGTAAATTTCATAACATTCTTTGTTTCTTTGACATTGTACCATGTTTGGCACATTTTTTAGTTTTTTTCATTTTATTTGGAAATCATTACATCTATGAATTCTTTTTCTTTCCCGACTGGTCAGTTCATGTCATATACTTCTATGGTTTTTATTGCACCTTTAGTTTTGTTATGATCCGATTAGAAATGATCTCAATATTTCAGATCATGGTTGGAAAATCTCAAAATCCTCTGGGTTGGATTAACTCAAAAGGCTTGGTGAAATTAAATACATTATTTAATGACAATACCAATGTAACAACCCGACCCGAACACAAGACTTAGGGTCCAACTCAGTGTGATATTGTCCGCTCTGGGCCTCGCACACAAGCGAGCCCACACGGTTTTGCATTTGGGCCTGGGCCCATATGGCCCGGCCCAAACCGCGTCACACATGAGTTGTGAGAGTGGCTTCAAATAAACCCTCACTCTATTCCATTCCAAACCGATGTGGGACTCTCCCACATCGGTGGTTTGTAGCTAGGGACAGGATATGACAATCACCCCTCCTAAGGCCTCGAGCCGCCCTCGGCTCGACTCGACCCAGCTTAACAGCACCAGGGAAGGAGGAAAGCCCACACAGTGCGAGTGTTGAACTCGGCTCTAATACCAATTTGTAACGACCCGACCCGAACACAGGGCTTAGGGTCCAACTCAGTGAGATATCGTCCGCTCTGGGCCTCACACACAAGCGTGCCCGCACAGTTTTGCATTTGGGCCGGCCCAAAACGCATCACACATGAGTTGTGAGGGTGGCTGGCCTCAAATAAACCCTCACTCTATTCCATTCCAAACTGATGTGGGACTCTCCCACATCGGTGGTGTGTAGCTAGGGGCAGGATATCACAGCCAGAGTGTACAATAGAAGTAAATAAGTTGATAAACAATGTAGGAAGTCATGAGAGATATGTGCCATCTAGCCAGTTAAGATTTTACTATATGCTGCCCAAAGGACAAAAATTCCTAAGAAACTAAAATTTTAAGAGTGGTGGAAAATTTGACCATATGGGCAGGTTATGTGGTGGAAAATTAGTCATTGAAGGAGATTCGTCAAATTCCATTAATTGGACAAAAGGCTTGAAGCGGCCCCCTTGGAGACTGATTACTATGGTTAGAGAGATCAAGGCACTTGTTAGGGGGACATGAAGCTTCCTTTGTCCATATCAGGCACTCAGCAAATGGGATTCCGGACATTTATGCCAAGAACGGCATAGAGGGAACTGTGTTTGGCATCTTTTATATCTGAAAATGGGAGATCACAGGCTTATTGGACCTTTTCGTCTTTTTGGAGTTTTGTTGTTTTTCTGTTATGATTTTAACTTGTTTTCTTTTCTTGGTTGGGTCTACACCTTTTAGACTCCCTTTTCTTTATTGTTCTGAAAGTTTTCTTTTTTAATAATATTCTCTTTGTTACCGCTCAAAAAAAAAATGATCATTCGTGTGATGCTTTAGCTTAGAATGCAAATCAATGTCATCCCTACCCAAAAGCCCCATTTTATGAAGTGCTATTTGCAATTTAGGGAAGGATTGTGTTGATTATTCTTCTAACACTGTCCAAAGGTGTCACAGGCACTTTCTAGTTTTTTTGAATATCTCTTCTTTTAACTACAATTAATTTAATTTTGATCCAAAATGCATTTTGCTGGTTAATGAAATGGTACCTGATTCATGCCATCTTTTTGCAGCTCTTATATGAAGCTGTTAGAGACCATTGCCTCGAGATGGCAACAAAAGAAAAAGGATGCATTACTCTTAACATATGCATCGACAATTCAAGATCTCCAGACAGAGAGCTGCTCCTGAAGAAGATTTCTGAGAACACCGTGTTTCTTTCACAAGATCCATTTGGGTAATAATCTACCTTTCTACTATAATTTCCTGACACCGAAGTCAAGCTGTTAGCTTGTCCTAAGGTATAGATATTGGTACAGTGAACTCAATTTGGGCAACTTTGTACAATGTCTGACATCTGACCATCCCTTGAGTGAGACCCTTGTCAAAAGTGACACAAATTGCATTGATTTGGTGATCTGCTTGAGTACGATTAGCATTTCCATTTGTAATTTACCAGTTTGTATAATCATCAAAGCTGGGAGGTATGCTGCAGTGGAACCCACCTGATGAATACTCAAAACCTGCTTCACCATGCCTTTCAAATTCTAGTTGAGTGTATTGGATTAACTAATATTTTTCCCACAAATCACATAATATCACTAGTTGTTATAACAAAGCTAACACCATTCAAATCACACTTCTTATTTTTATTTTCCAAACTACAAAGATTTTCTTCTTTCTTAAAACTTAAGAACATTTGTTGCAATTGTCACTTCCCACAGGAATTATGTTGTGCAACACATTCTTGCACTTGAAATACCAAGCATCACGGATCTCATAGCTAATAAAATTGACGGCCATTACGTGAGGTTATCTAAGCAAAAATGTGGTAGCCATGTTGTTGAAAAATGCTTGACGTCTTCAATAAGAGATTCTGTAATTTGCGAACTTGTGTTCAGTGGCAAACTTGGCGAGCTAGTTCGTGATCAATGTGGGAACTACGTCATCCAGACGGCACTGATTGCATCCATGGTAATATATATTTCTTCTCTCTGTATTGTTTGCTTTCTTATGCTATGGTAAGATTGCTAGTTCTTTACATTCCATCTTAAATCATCTTGGATTAATGTAGTGTCATGTGTTACCCATATTGGCACTTTCAATATCGTGGTAAAACTGATGATTACTGTAGAAATATAAATCACATACCACGAAACATCATAACACCGGATTTACGTGGAAAACCCATTAGGGAAAAAAACCACGATTGAAAGAGAGTTTATTATTTCAGTGTAATTTTTCTATATACATCGGAGATATATTTATAAGAGAGAAAATACAAGAATGAGTTCTAAATAGAACTCTGAGACCCGATTGAGTTAGGACTCTGAGACCTAATGGAGTTAGGACTCTGAGTCCTACCCATACTCTCTTTTCCATTTCAACACTCCCCCTCAAGTAGGTGCGAAAATGTCGATTGAGCCCAACTTGGACAAAATATCTTGGAATTTAACAGCGGAGAGACTTTTTGTGAAGATATCTGCTAATTGTTGATCACTGCGAACAAACGGAGTAGAAATAACATTAGCTTGCAAATTTTCCCGAACAAAATGACAATCCACCTCAATGTGTTTGGTTCTCTCATGAAACACCGGATTTGAAGCAATGTGAATGGCAGCTTGATTATCACAAAATATTTGCGTTGGCTGATTAGAACTAAAATCCAAATCTTGCAATAAGGACCGAAGCCAAATAACTTCACTGGTGGTTAAGGCCATTGCACGATATTCTGCTTCTGCACTTGATCTTGCAACAACACTTTGCTTTTTACTTTTCCAAGTTACCAAATTTCCTCCCACAAATGTACAATATCCTGTTGTAGATCGTCGATCAACTGGACAACCTGCCCAATCAGCATCAGTGTAAGCAGTAATGGAACTATTTCCATTCTTCCGCATCCATATTCCCCTTCTTGGGGAACCCTTCAAATATTGTAAAATTCGATTAACAGCATTCATGTGAGTAACTGTAGGTGCATGCATAAATCTGCTAACTAGACTGACTGCATAGGAAATATCTGGCCTAGTGATCGTAAGATAAATCAATCGACCAACCAACCTTTGAAACTGACCAATATCAGATAACAATTCTCCATCATTATCAAGCTTACCTCCACTGTCAATTGGAGTATCTGATGGTTTAACTCCCATCTTTCCAATGTCCTGCAACAGGTCCAGCACATATTTTCTTTGATTAAGAAATATGCCCTTCTTTGAGTAGGCAACTTCTAATCCAAGAAAATGTTTTAACACTCACAGATCTTTGATGGCAAATCTCTTGTGCAGTAGAGTCTTAAGTCTTATAATTTCATTTTTGTCATCACCTGTGATCACTATATCATCAACATATACTAAAACAACAGTTGTACCACACATACCTTTTTTTACAAACAACGAAGAATCAACCGCACTCCTTCTAAGTCCATTACTCATGAGAACAGAACTGAGCTTAACATACCACGCACGGGGAGATTGCTTAAGTCCATATATGACCTTTTTCAGCTTGCACACAAATCCAACTTTGGATTCTTGTGAATGTCCTGGTGGAACACTCATGTATACCTCCTCTTCTAGGTCACCATGCAAGAAAGCATTTTTTACATCCATCTGAGATAATTTCCAACCCTGATTTGCTGCTAACGAGAGAATCACTCAAAAAGTGTTCATCTTTGCAACAGGTGCAAAAGTCTCTGTGTAATCTTCTCCATATGTTTGTGTAAAACCTCTGGCAACCAGTCTTGCCTTGTGTCGCTCCACAGTTCCATCACTTTTATATTTGATTTTGTATATCCAACGACACCCAACTGTCTTCTTTTCGATAGGTAACTTGACTATATTCCAAGTTTTATTATCATCAAGTGCTTGCAATTCTTCTTTCATTGCCTGTTGCCAAACAGATATGGAATTAGCTTCACGAAATGTCTTTGGTTCTTATTCACTGGACATTGCACTCAAGAAAGCCAAATGAGACAGAGTAACATTATCATATGTCAGAGAAGCCTCCATTGGGTATGATACAGCATGGTAAGTGAAGAATTCTTTCATTCCTTTTGGAAGACGAGTCTCTCTACTCGATCTCCGTAATGGAAGAGGAGGAGCCGGTATGTCAGTTGGTGGAGAAATCGGCTAAATTACTGCAGATATAGTCTCAATAGAAGCTGTTGGTATTTCAATTGCTGCAGATATTGGTTGGTTATCTGGAAATATAATCACTGTATTTCTGCTACAAGAGACATCATCAGTTACAGTAGGAAGAGGTACTAAATCAGATAAGTTCTCCCCCTGGGACCGATTCCCAGAATCATTATGAACTGAGAAATACACTTCAGATTCAGCGAAGCGCACATCACGGGAGACAATGAGTTTGCGAGATGCTGGGTCATAACAAATGTACCCTTTCTGTGAAGAAGAATAGCCGAAAAAGACACATCTGACAGATCTGGCATCTAACTTGTCACGATGAAGAGGTTGGCGGTGGACATAACAGACACACCCAAACACACGCAGATGCGACAAAACAAGCTTTCTATTCTTCAGCATTTCCAATGGTGATCTAAAATTGTTAACCCGACTAGGAAGTCGATTAATCAAATAGATGGCCATCAGAACACCATGGGACCAGTACTTCTTAGGAATATTCATTTGAAACATAAGAGCTCGTGCAGTTTCTAAGATGTGACGGTTTTTCCGTTCTGACACACCATTCTGTTGTGGTGTACCCACGCAGCTAGTTTGATGAATGATGCCTTGGCTATGAAAATATTCGGCGAAATTAACATTGACATATTCAGTGCCATTGTCAGAGCGGAAAATTTTCACCTTGGCATGAAACTGGGTAGTGATCATGTTGTGAAAGGCTTTGAAAGCAAGGAACACCTCATTCTTAGATTTGAGTAAGTACAACCATGTAACACGAGTACAATCATCAATGAATAACATAAAATATTTATAACCATCATAAGAAGCAACTGGAGCACTACATACATCAGAATGAATCAAATCAAAATGTTCAACAGATTTAGAACTAGAAGAAACAAATGGTAAACGAGTTTGTTTAGAAAATTGACAGACATCACAAACACTAGACGGAACAGAAACAGATGGAAAAAGATAAGACAAAATACGACTTGAAGGATGTCCAAGCCGTGGGTGCAGGATGTGACTCTCTACTAAGTTCGTGGCTTTGTAGGCCTTAGTAGGTGAATGTAGCAAGTATAACCCATTGGAATACGTGCCTTTACCAATCGTCCTCTTGGAAGTTCGATCCTGAAAGATGACAGAGTTAGGAGAAAAAATGACATCACAGTTCAAAGCATTAGTAAGTTTTCCAACAGACATGAGTTGAGTTGGAAAAGAAGGGACAACAAGAGCAGTAGAAGAGACGCTATTTGAAAAAAAATCAATTTGACCACGGCCCCACAGGAACCACAGTGCCATTGGCTAGATAGACATCATGTTTACGGGATGATGTGGAAAAATCAGACACAGAAGAAGGAGAATTAGCCATATGATCAGTAGCACCAGAGTCAATAATCCAAGAATGACCAGTACAATAGGAAGCAAGAGACGCATGAATGGTACCTGCTGTATGAGACGAGGAAGCCAGATTTGTAGAAGGCAAAGACTGACGTAGATCGCATAGGATTTGACTTAGCTGATCCAGAGTGGTGGAAGTATCTGCGACATTAGCCTTGGCTCTCCTTTTTGCTTCAATGTTTGGTTTGAGATGAGGATGTAACAACCAACAACGTTCTTTGGAGTGCCCAACCTTGCCACAATGATCACAACGAATAGTGTCCCGTCGGCCTTTATTTGGAACCTGAACCTTCTTCTTCTCAGACTCAGAGTAGGGTCGGCGCTCATTTTTATGAGTCACAAAAGCACTGGAGGAGGAGTTCTCAGAGGATGGAAGAAGAGCAGGATTCATAGTTTCTTGTCGCGTTTCTTCGCGTTGAATGATAGCACAAACAGCAATCCAGGAGGGTAGCGGATCAGTCATAAGGATATTACTCCGCAAATATTCATATTTTTGCCCCAGGGCCCGAAGTAACGAGAAAACTTGGTCCTCTTCATCTCGGTGCAAAAGAGTCTGTGCGTCAGTGGTATGAGGATGATATAAATGTAGCCCATCCCATAGCCTTTTCATATGGCCAGTAAGATCGTAAAATTTCTGTTCGCCCTGTAGCGCAGTCGCAATCTCATTTTGAAGCTGAAACACCCGAGCAATATTATTTCGACTACCATACATACCTGTCACAGAATCCCATAATTCCTTTGCAGAATCGGAGAATGTGAAAATTCCAGCAATGTTGGGTTCCATAGAATTAAGAAGCCATGATCGAACAAGTTGATCATTAGATAACCAAGTATCATAAGCAGAGTCAGTATCGGGGTCTTCCGAAGTAGTAGCTGAAGCTTTAGATGCGGAGGCAGGTGCAGGAGGCACAATCTTGCCATTGATAAACCCCAACTTTTTCTTACTACAAAGAGATAAGTGAACAGCCCGAGACCAGAGAACATAATTATTTGTATTCAAGAGGACAGAAGAAAGTTTCAGACTGGGATTGCAGTCGGAGTCACCCATCGTGAAGCTGAACAGCAGGCGGCGCTAGCTGCAGATCTGATTGAGATATATATGCAGAAGTGCTGAAAAGAAAAACACAATCAGGATATTTTTTTTTTTTGTTACTCCCAGGTCAGTGTCCGGTAGAGATTGTTCTGTGCTACTCTCTCTAGCATAGGACCGACGAAATCAAGGACCACAATAGACTCGAGCAACTGATTGACGTAAGCGTCGGCCGGAGCTGATATTGTCGAGATTGGCGCTGAAAAAGATGCAAGCAGGTACTGATCTGAACGACAGTAAGGGTTGAAACCAACCGGAGCCGGCGATGACAATCAGAGCCAGGGCAAACAACTACTGCTGACGGTAGCAGATCTGAGAAGACGACGGCCAGAAATCGACGCATCAGCAGGAAGTCGGAGATGACGCAGCAGCCAGAGCCGGGGCAAACAGCTACTGCTGACGGTAGCAAATCTGAGAAGACGACGGCCAGAAATCGACGCAGCAGCATGCCGTCAGAGACGACGCAGCAGTAGGCTGCTCAGGCGGATATTGCAAATACAGATCTGAAGCAGAGACCTGACGGCTGCGAACGCTTTGTCCAGCAGAACTGAGATGAACAGATCTGAGAAACCCGATCTGGGCAGCGGTCTGCGCCTGAGAACTACACGTCGGAGAAGGTTTGTTAAATCAGCAGAGCAGATCGGACTGGCGTCGGCGGAGACGGCAGCAGGAAGTCGGACCAGCAGGTAGCAACGATAGGCAGAAGCGATGAGAACCCGAGATCTGAACCGGCGATCTCAGCTGTGCACGGTAACTGCTAGATCTGGAAATGTCGATCTGGTTCGGTACTACTAGATCTGTTTCGGCACTGTGTGAATTGGCGACAGCGGCACACAGATCAGATCTGGACGAAGAAGACGAGGCCGAGAGCAGATCAGATCTAGAATGGAAAAATCAGATCTGCTGTGAAGGAGACGATGCCGCAACAGAGCGACAGTGAGCTGGAGGAAGGGATCCTCGATGTCGAGCGGCAGATCGGAAGCGGTGTTGCGCCGAGTTTTCGAGAAGATCAATCGGCCGGGCAGAGGCGATGCTGAGAGCGGCAGCTGTCCAGATCTGGAGAAGAAGACACCCAATGTGCAGAGAGGCAGGCCGGAGATCTGGAGCGTCCAACGCTGTGCGTGATGGTGGCGAGAACAGGGCAGCAGCAGGAAGTCGCCAATCAGGTGATGGTGATGCAGAGAGCATTCCACTCTCTCAAAGGTCAACCGGCGGTCGGTGCTGGCTTGATGGTTGGACAGAGCAGAGAAAACTCAGATTGGAGAACCGCAGGTCGTGTTGCGTGATGCTTCTGCAAACAATCACAAATTTGTGATGTGTTGCAGTTGACAGAATACAAACAGGTCTCACAGTCCGTTGATGGTATAAGGCAATCGGGAACCGCGCTGAAGAGTGACGAACCGATGCCAAACAAACCCAATGATCGGTTTACAGAAGCACAGTGATAAAATGTGCTGAAAAAAAATTCGGAGTGTGATTCTGACGTCGGATCGGTAATCTGACTGATACCATGTAGAAATATAAATCACATACCACGAAACATCATAACACCGGATTTACGTGGAAAACCCATTAGGGAAAAAAACCACGATTGAAAGAGAGTTTATTATTTCAGTGTAATTTTTCTATATACATCGGAGATATATTTATAAGAGAGAAAATATAAGAATGAGTTCTAAATAGAACTTTGAGACCCGATTGAGTTAGGACTCTGAGACCTAATGGAGTTAGGACTCAGAGTCCTACCCATACTCTCTTTTCCATTTCAACAATTACATTCCACTCGTGTTTCTGGAACCATTCAGTCTGAAACTCTTCAGTTCTCTATCTTTATAATATCAACAATGTGTTTTATGTGAGATAGAAACTGCAGGAAAGGAAATTTTCTTTTGGTTGAATCTTGATTTTCTGTAGACTGATCTACTGAGCAATGAAAAGGCCCCATATCCTTCGACGAAATGGATGCTACTTAATCTTGTTTTTAATTTCTGCTCCATCTCCTATCCAAAAAGTGGAATGGCAGACCATAGACACTGCCATAATTTTCAAACTACATATAGAACATAGTACATCTGAAGTGAATCATGTTCATCTAATTCAACAGTAACACCTTCAGAAGAAATTTTACTTAGCAAGTCTCTGTTTTTCCTAACAGGGTAGTAATCTTCAACCTCTTTTGATCGAAACAATCGAGTCAGATTCTCAAAGCCGATGGCATCAGATAGGAAAGGATGTCTTCAAGACTCTCAGTGAAGTAAAGAACCATATAAATCAACAAGATTCTGCTCATTAATAACACCTACCAAAGAAGGGAGATATTGTATGCCATGTTATTTTCATAGCCATACTTCGGAGAATTTTTTTTGTCATACGATTTTGTTAGTTAAAAGCTTTGTGTCAAAGTTTTGTCATTAGAATTTTCATTACATGTTTGAATACAATTGAATCATTTTGTTCTAAAAGCAATATGGGTTTGGTCAAGTTTCCTTACTTTGGGTTGATCCATCTATGAATAGAATTGTTTGATTATTAGATCGGAAGATCATTAGATGTTTCTATTAAAGAGCATAGAAACTTTAGAAGATTGTTGATGATGCACTTATTTTGTGATTCCTTGAGAAATGCTTTGATGCAATTGTAAATATGTTAGATTTAGGTAAGATCCGAATTTGGATCCACTTAGTAGTGTCAGATTCGGATTTAAATTCATAAATATATGATCCTGTTAGCGTTACGCTTGGAAACAAGAAAAATCGAACGGAAATAAAAACACAACACAACACAATATTTTAACGTGGTTCGGCCTACGTCCACGTAGGAGAAAGAATATACATGTACAAAATAAAGACTCCCATGAGTCATGAGCCCAAACCCGAAGTCCCGAGTCCCTTGCATACCCATGTGTACAACACACCGACGTCACCTCTCAGTTGATGTGAGTCTCTCTCATATCCAAAATAGTGAACCCAACTTCTGTGTTGCTCCCTCTATGCTTCATGTGTCTTACGAGAAACTCCCGATATGCTTCTCAAACGCAAGCGTCTCCAATGATGGTGTGTCCCACACACACCCCTCTTGCACTTCTGCTCTGACGATAGGGTTTCGTCTTTCCAGCCCCACTTCTGCTGGCTGCTACTCACAGATCTGAAAACCCAGATCTGCAGCGGTGCTGCACTATAGCTCCCGCCCCTCTCTGGCCGTCGAGCTGTCCTCCATCGGCTAATCTTGCCGTCTCACATGAGTGTGGTGTGTCTTCACACACCCCTCCACGTTGTGAAGTCCTCTATTTATCAAATCCAAGATGCAGTGGGTCCATATCCAATACAAGTCCAACGTGTATTGTGATTTTGTGATATGCTGCCAACGAAACCTTTTATGATTTCATTGTATCTGATTTGGCAGTCCCACTTGAATTAGAAAATACATGTTAATACATCTGCTATTTATAAGCACCTATACAGCTGGCCTCCTTCATAGCAAGCTCTAAGCACGTTAGATTCCCAATCAATAAATAGCAGTTTCTAATTCCTCTTTCTAGATTTTCTAAGTGAAAATCTCTGACTCAATTGTGTGGAATTGAGTCACATATCCAACAGATCCAAACTTGAATCCACTTAAAAGTGTCAGAATCATATTTCGATTCAAATATGTCCAAATTTAGAACATTAACATTCTCCTCTTTAAAAAGAGAATTAGATTTATTTAAAAAATCAAGTTCCGATATAAAAAATTACCCAAACCTCATGAAGATCTCATACAAGCACTCACGGTTTCACAAAATTTAGTTTGAAAAAAACCACTAACTATTAGCAATTAAAAAATAGAAATCAACTTTGAGTGATAGTGTCTTAAGCCGCGTGTGCGCCTAGCAGGGTCTGAATTGAAATCATCTTCTTCTCACACCCCACCTACCTCTTGAATTGTATAGGTACCCAATTTGAAATCATTTCAAATTTGTTCTTTTCATTAGATTAAAAAGCTATCCAAAAGTGACTCTATTTGGGTCGTTCCTGTTTAAATCCAATAGAACTGATTTTTATGAGAAGAATTATCTTGAAAATAACTTTCTCCAACACACGCCCAATAGAACTGATTTTTATGAGAAGAATTATCTAGAAAATACCTTTCTCCAACACACGCCCAACTGGTACATGAAATGTCACGTAGGGGTGGCAATAAGTCAAGTTGGATTGGCTATAGGTAATAATATTTTCTGTTTGACCATACCCGACCCAACTTGACTCAAATTTAATTTTTTTAAAAACAATTAGAAAAATGAGCAAAAAATGTTTTTGATAGAAAATGAAAGATAAAGGGGGTTCCCTTCATGAGAGCACACTGGAATATGAAAAATAGAGGTAATAGGCTAAGATTTTTAACTTGGTGAGCTACATGAGCTAAAATTAATAGGTAAAAATAAATAAATTTTTAATTTTAATTCAATCCAGGCTGGGTTTCGGTCGAGTTCGTGACCCCTCTACCCAACCCGACTTGAATTTTTTTGGGTTAGGTTGAAGAGGGTCCATTTTTTTTTTTTTTAAATATGCATGACTCAAACTCTATTTTTTTTGGGTTGGATAAAAAATTGCCATCCCACCCCTAATGTCATATAATATATTGTATATTTTACTATATATAGAGCCTATGTTGATTTGGCTTGATGGTTTTATTGGAAAATTAAATATAGATACGTGAATGAAAAAAATCTGATCAATGAATCTATATTTTTAAGTTTTTTAAGTTTTGAAGATTTTTAATATTTTTTAATCTTAATTTTTTTTTGCACCATCCTTGGAGCCAAATATGTGATTTCATAGGAGGACAATCTAGCAGACACTCGGGCAGCAAGGACCAGGTCTTCTGATATTTCATATTAGATATTACGTCTATTTAATTATAATAAAAATTATATGAATGATTGAATTATTATAGAAACTATTATACTTTAAAAAATGAGACAAGTTAGTCCTTTATTTTCAAAATTGGAAATCAATTATTGGATAAATTTTTCGACCTATTATAATTAATTTCAGAGAAAAAAAATGAGTTTTATATGGACAACCATTAAGCCTGTATCGGTGAATGGATACGTAACGGCGATTTATTATGGAAAAAGAGATTAAAAGACAAGAAAGTCATTTGTAAAGAACATTGAGTTAAATGGACCAAAGCCATTTAATAGATAAAGTTTAATTGATAAAAAACAGATTTAATAAACCATTGAGTTTTTGTTAGAAATGACAATGTTTTATTTAAGTCAATGCATTAATTAAATTCAATTTGGAAAATAGTTTTGATTTTAAATAAATGTTAAAAATTATAGATTAGAGTGATTCTAGGAGACTGTTTATTATGCTTTTAAATGGGCTATAATCTTTAGTTGAAATTTTAGATAATTACAAAGATAGAATCTAAATAAAATTTGATCTCATTTAATCACTTTAATCATGTGATTTTAGTCTATGAAAACTTAATTATTATAAATCTATAATTTTCATAATATATTTTATAAAATTATTGTATTTAAGTGGAAAAAATTATCTTTTAATTATCTAATCATCAAAACAAGAATTAATAATAATGTATACATTTGATTTATCTTTTAAGATTAGATCAGATGTCTTCCGTTTTGATTTCTCTCAAACTTATAAGATACACAATGTTTGCAAGTGTTTCATATATGAGTAGGATTACTCTGATCTCCAGTGGAGATACTTATATTATACTTCCTTTGTACCAATTTAGTTGTCTTATATGGATTTTGAAATTGTCCCAAAATAGTAGTCACATTTATATTGGAGATCCATATAGACACCCGAGAAATCTTTCCCTACACACCCATTTTCCAAAAAATTGATGAAAATTACTTTTTTGCCCTTCCACTTAAAAACGATGCATCCACCAAATCAAAAAATCATTCGAAGGATGTGATCCACCGAATGAAAAAAAATCGTTCGAAAAAATTCAAAAATTCGATCGAATGAAGTGAACTGTAAAATGGGATTTTTAAACAAATCCGTTTCTCAATTAATTTCTATAAACAAAATATCAAAATCATCTACTTTGAATTTTATGAACTCCGAGACTGATTTCCCGAATATCTATATAGCTCCACTTTATATTTGAGTAGTATAAAGTGTGTTGAAATGGATGAAAATCACCTCTGGACTGTTTGGTGGTTTAAAGTCAAATTCGAGTTCTTTAAAAAATACAAATATTTAAAATAAGACAACTTAGAACATGAGGAATTAAAAAAAAAAAAAACACAGATGGTTTTTTTATTAGATCTCACGTGCGGTTGAGATTTTGGAAATCAAATATCCTTACCACGTGTCAAGTTGTTGTCCCTACTCGCTGTCCTTGCCCAAAATTATAAAGGCGGCACAGGTAAGGGCTTTTGTCTGTCCGAACGACTGAAACTTGCCAAAAATGTACTAGAAGTCTGACTAAGTCTTGTGGGTTAATTTCTGTTCCTTCACAATTCAACCAACTGAAACAGTTGAACCGACCGACCCTCGACCGACCCTCGACTCTATAAAAGGACGATGACAATCCGAGGACAACATACGTAGAAGACAAGTCTTCTTTTTCTCTCTTCTTCCTTTCTTTTTCCCTTTTATCTCTTTCCTTCTCTGAATACAGCAGGACTGTTGTCCTTGCTTCGTCTCTCACGTCTCCTCTCCCTCTTCTCTCTGTTGTCTCTGCAAAACTACTGCTAGACTTGTCTGCTTCTTGCTGCTGGAGCGCCGGCATCACCAGATTCTGCCGTCCAGCCAGCGTCGCCCCACAGCCAACGTTGCTACTCCGTTGCTGCCCAGGTCCGTCTCAAACAGTACCAGATCTCAGCCCACCTCTGCAGCTTTAGCGTCGACGTCCTCTGCTGCCAGCGTTCTTGTGCTCCTGAACGTCTATTACCAGCCTCTCTGCTGCATCTGTGTTGCCCCAGCCACACGAGGCCAGCCTGCTCTCTTTGCAGCGTTCCAGACAGAGGGTTCGCTGATTTTGTTTAGGCCCGCCATTGGCCTGCTTTCGACACCATGACCGACTCGAAAACTCCCTTCAAATCCGATTCTCTTCACCTTGGAGAAGATAGCACCCTAGATTTTATGCAGAAGTTTCAATTTTATCAACTGGTTACCAGCAAAAATCATCAAACGGGTGCTCAAAGAGGTTTCAGTTCGAATGGCTCAAGTTCTAGTCAGAGCGCTGCAACTCAATTTCCACTCATTGTGCCAAATTGGAGTAGTGCTGCTTGTTCTGAGTCTGCCGAGAACTGGGCGGTGCCTGTTGTAAGTGGTGCAATTTCAAAATCAGAAATTTCAGACGTTCAAGAGAGGCGACTTCAGAGAGTCTGTCCAGTCAAGGAGCCAGTTGTTGAGATCAGTAGCAATGGAAATTTGAACAACCGTTTAGTCTACGATACTCCCCCAACAAGCTCTCTTCTTCCTTTCAGTGACTGCCTAAGGAAAAATATTCAATTTCGTAGTCTGGGTATAGGCAAAAATCATCTAGAAGGCAATGAAAAGGGCCAAAGTTCAGTCAACGATGAGAGCTCCAGTTCCAATACAATTGACTTCCCATGTGTGGCACAGAGTTCGTCTTTGAGTTCCAGTTATGGTATTGAAGAAAGGTGTATTGAAAAGGCACAATTTGTCGACAAGATGGTGGCTGATACTAGTATGAAAGGCAATTCAAACATGTGCTTCAATGATAGTTTACTACATAATCTGAAAAATTGTAATTTGAGTGAACTGGGCTTTCTCGACAACCACGAAAAAAGTATCGAGAAAGGCCTCAATTCGGTTGGCGGAAGCTCTTTGTTACAATTTGATGGGTTCAAGTGCTAGTCAGGGCAATGAATTGTTTGAAAGCCCAACTTCAGCTGTCACAACCGACAGGATTTTGCAATTGCAGAGCAGGGGAGTTCATGAGAGGGAAATTGGGACAGTGGGTTCTCTTCAGACACCAGCTGTTGAGAATGACCCCTTAAGATTTGCACATTGCCTTCCAGAAGAATTTTGTGGACTGTACGGTGAATACGGCAGAAGTTCAGTAAGTGGTTGGCAGACATCAGATCATGTTAATGGAAGACAGTATTCTGATGTGAGAAACACAATGACTCAGAGTAGGGGCAATCTTGAAGATTTGACAAACAGAGTACTTATGAATTACTCTGGACTTCAAATGGAGGATCCAAGCCTACTGAAGTACCTCCACACTGACAACATACCTGGGATGGCTATGAATCAGATGGGATGTCATTATCTTCAGGAAATCTTGGCCACAAAAGACCTAGCTGCCACAGAGATGATACTAGATGGAGCTCTTCCATTCATAGTTGAGATTATGATTCACCAATTTGGAAACTTTGTATTTCAGAGGCTCTTGGAATCCTGCAATGAATACCAAATAGAAGTAATAGTTAACGAAGTTACAAAAAACAAGATTGTGCTAATAAATGGGGCGAACACTAAACACGGGTATTACACTTGTGTATTCTATTAGTTGCCACTTCCATTGCTTTCAGACGTTTTTATACTTGAAAAGTTTGAATTTTCAGTTGTACCCCTGTGGCTAATTTGTACATTTGTTCTTTGAGCAGCACTCGTTCAATTCAGAAGCTTGTTAAATTGACGAGGAGATCCCCCTCTCTGCTTGTACAAGTAACTAAGGCTCTCTGTCCTGGACTTGTATCTCTGATGAACAACCCCCATGGAAGTCATGTGATCCGGTGTTTATCGCATATACAGAGCAGTCATAATTCGGTAAACAAACCTTTACTATTTGTTCTATTGTTTCCTGTGAAGTATCGGGCTTAAACCACATAAATAAGTATAGCATTTTGATATTTCGGTCATGAAGCCCAAAACTGTCTTCATAGATGAGACATGAGAAAGAGAAATCATTAAAAATTAAACTTCACTTCAAAACAATCATAGGAGTAATGCCTCGGCTCAGTGAGCAGAATCAATACCAGTCCTGCCTCAATTCTTGCCAGCCCCATCTATGAATTGCTATTTCCAATTTAGAGAATGGTTCTGTTAATTATTATCGTCACTGTCCAAAGGTTGCTGCTAGTTTTGGTGGAAAATGAAATAGTTCCTGACTCAAGTTATCTGTTTGCAGCTCTTATATGATGCTATTAAGGAGCAATGCCTCGACGTGGCGACAAATGAAGGAGGATGTGTAGCTCTAAAGACATGCATCGACAACTCAAAATCTCCAGAGAGAGAACTGCTGCTGGAGAAAATTTCCAAGCACTCTGTGTTTCTCTCACAGGACCCATAATAATCTACCGTTGCACTTAAAGTCCTTACACTAGCAAAGAGAAGAAAAAGGATAAATCCAAATCTAGTTTATCAAGACTTGTTTCACCATGCATTTTCCAATTTGAGTTTAGTGCACCACATAATTGTCAGTAATTGTAAGGAAAAAGCTAAGCCTTTTGAAATCAGAACTCTCCTATTTTTCTTTTCTTTTCAAGACTACAGAGATCTTCTTCTTCTTCTTCTTCTTTTGTACTAACAGTGGATATGATTAACTCTTCTGAAGGAATTATTTGTGCAACACATTCTTGCACTTGAAATCCCAAGTATCACGGATCAGATAATTGATAAGCTTAAAGGAAATTATGTGAGACTGTCACAGCAAAAATGTGGCAGCCATGTTGTTGAACAATGCCTGAAGTCTTCCAGAGCAGATTCTGTAATATGGGAGCTTCTGACTAGTGAAAAACTTGGTGAACTAGCTCGTGATCGATGTGGAAACTATGTTATCCAGACAGCACTAAAGATAGCACTAAAGGCAAAGACAGCCAAGGTGATTAAATATTTTCCTCTGTATGGTTTGCTTTCTTCCCCTAAGTAATATCAGCAATAATGTTAAGTTTTATGTGGGATGGAGGAGAGAAGATAACCAGGCTTTGGTTGAACCCAGATTGCCTGTCGACTAATCTACTGAAAACCCATATAATTCAGTGCTGGAAAGGGATCACATCCCTTGACAATCTTTATTCTACTTAATATAGCTTCCCATTGTCTATCACTGTATACAAATGATGTTTGGAATCTTTTTGTAACAGGATATCCATCTTCTGCGTCGTTTAATCGATTCAATCATGGCACATTCTCAAAGCCTCGAATTCCATCGAATCGGAAGAAATGTCTTCAAACTCGTTAATGATATTTGTAACAAAAGACACTAGAGCAGTCAGAAGCATCATACTCTCCTTGATACACCTCTCTCACGATTGCATATGCTGTATGCAATGTTGCTGTATTTGTGATTCTTCAGCAGCTGTCTTCTTCATATGCAAGTGTGGAGTTTAAAAAGTTTTGTATTTAAATTTTGTCAGTTAAATTTATTTTACATGTTTGAAATGAACATAGAAGTTCTTGTATTGATTTATCCATGAAAAGAGTATTGATTGATTATTGACATAGGGAACATAACATGTTTATGTCTTAGAAGAGTATGATCTACCACTTGTTGTTTTAATGTTAAAGACATGTTTGGCAATACACTTATTTGATTAGTGGCTATTATGGAATTCGGAGATTGTTTTGTGGATTTTTCGCTTGATGATTGATTTACTCAAGAGCATTCGTCCCTTGAACACACTCAATGTTCTCAAATCTTTATATCTGGATGTCATTTTTTACTCAAGAAACAATTGAATCTCAATAACCCATGTTATATAATAGGACCAAGACACCAAAAAATTAGTGTTATTTATCATTTGTTTCAAATATAGTATAAGGTTTTATGAAATATAATTACATCTCATAGAATTTCTTCGTATATATATATATATATATATATGTACCAAAGTTATTGGGGCCGAGAGACAACAAACAAGTTTCTAATCAAAGCCAAGTCCGTCACATAAAATTTCTTGTTCAAGCACACATCCATTTAAGTCAAACTCGAGCATAGTATAGACAAATGAACACCCTTACTGAACATCCACCAACTAAAGACAAATGCACAGCCACTATATTAAAGCCATTGTCTGAGTGGCATGGTTCTCCTCTCTTCTCCAAAATTTAAATATATAATTTTCTCTGATCTTTGTATCATTACCCCTAAGATATTTTTATTGATATTCCTATTAATTGTCTGTAAAGCAAACACAATAGTTTAGAGATTATAATTACTCTTCAAACTCTATTTATATCTATATATTTTACAACTATAGTTGTATCGATATATTTATATTCTCACCTTTTACAATTTCATACCTTTTGGTATCTGTAAAATCTTATTAACCCAATATTTTCTTGTCTTAGTATAGTTCAGTAATCATTATGTCATTTGCTTGTCTACATCTTCTGAAATTATCTGAAATTTAAATTTAAATTTTTCTCCGATCTTTTGTATCATTACCCCTAAGATATTTTTATTGATATTCCTATAAATTGTATGTAAATCAATCCCAATAGTTTAGGGATTATAAGTACTCTATAAACTCTATTTATATCTATATATTTTACAAACTATAGTTGTATTGATAAATTTATATTCTCACCTTGTACAATTTTATACCATTTGGTATCTGTAAAAGGGTAAAATATTGAAATATGGAAAGGGAAAATCAAACTCATGAATGTCTTCCCTTAAAAGTATATAATATATGAAAGAATGTAAGTAATAATATGAGCAATACTTTATTTTTTATTAAATTGATATTATATAACTATTTCATTGTAACTCAAATTTCAAATTTTCATCTTCCATAAGTGTATTTCTAGTATTTAGTTCAAATAATTTTTAAAAGTCGATGATAAATTATAAAGCTTTCAAATGAAAAAGTTTAAAGTTCTTAGATATCATATAAACTCAAACCTTAAATCACCAAAGTCAAAAGATTGATGCTTTCAAACTCCAAGTAGCCTCCTATTTTATGATCTATAAGATTTATAAGATTTCTAAACTAAAGCAAATAAATTATTTCTTTTATCATTTCATATGAGTCATGTGTTGCAAGATTTGGGTTGAACTTTTGTTCGCTCTGAATTCACTTGATCTTTTTATCTAACCACTCTCTAGTGATTAGCAACTAAATGGGCTGTTTTATAATTAGAAAAAAGGGGGCAAGGTCTCTATTTAGTCAAATAGAGTTGGTCTCTCTAGGTCATTGGTCTATATAGATAGTATTGCATGCACATGCTTTGTAATTTGTATAAATTGTAGTTTAATGATTTTAAAATATAGTTTAAAAATATATAAATTATTTATATGTATGTGCATATCTATAAATTAGCAGTAAACCAAAATGGGTTTTATCCAAAGAAAAATATTGGACGCTTTTTAACTTTTAAAAGAAAAAGGTATTTAAGAATATTAAATATTTAAAAATAATTTAAACTCATTAAATTGTGTGAGATTAAAAATATGTTTTTTGGATTGGATCTAATGATTTTTATGGGGTTATATTTATGTTATTTTTTTTATGGACTATTAAATGGAGTGAAAGTGGCTCTCATGTAGAATGAAAATTGTTAGTATTTAAGAATAATTTAAAATAATTAACATTTAAAGAGTGTATCTATAATTCGATTGATGTGTTTTTTGCATTTCATGTTCATACATGGAAAGATCTACTCAAAAGACTCATCATATAGGGTAAAATTGGCCTCACTTTGGGTGTAATAGTAAGGTCGCTGAGGATTGGATTTTTTTTAAGATGCGAAAATTTGATTTTAAGATTGAAATTTGATTTAATTGTAACTTACCAAATTTAGACATGTATCTGAGTAGCTCCCCCTATCAAAACATGAGTGCCTAAATTGATGGCCTACATTTCAACTCAAGTTTTTTCGTATTTTTATAATATTTTCATTATTATATTTTTAAGAAAGCACACAATGTTTAAACAATTTTCTTAATAATTTCAAAATGACAATTGACATTTTTCAAAGATAAATGGTTTGTTTTTCAATCCACGACCTTTTAGTCGTACAAATACACTTATTAGAAACTTCAATTAAAAGAAAGAAAAGGGGGAAAAAGGATTAAGGTCGCATGTTGGCCGTGCATTTAGACAACAGGATTTTCTATTACTTAGACACAAGTTTTCAAAATTTTCAATAAAATTATCATTTTACACTCCCATTTTTATCCTTCTAACGATTTTACAATTTATTTTTGGATCATTATGAATGCCAGCATGTTAAAGGAACCTATTATTTAAATAATAAAATTTCATTTAAAACTTTAAAGTTATTTTTTAAACACTATGTATTTCTAAAATTTCTCAAATTAAATATTCGGATTAATTATGATAACATGATAAAAATACTTTAACACTTTAAGGTCTTTTACCACCTCTAAATACTTAAAATACAGTGTTTTACAAATAAGGGTATCCCTAAGATCTACCGAAAACACATTTGAATGTGTCAAAAGACCTTAAAGTGTTAAAGTATTTTTATCAGGTTATCATAATTAGTCCAAATATTTAATTTAAAAATTTTTAGAAATACATAGTGTTTAAAAAATAACTGTCTATGTTTTAAAGAATATTTTATTATAGCATCGGCAACATAGGCAGGTATTTGTTAAGCACTGTGTATTTTTAAAATTTCTCAAATTGAATATCCAGACTAATTACGATAACTTGATAAAATACTTTAACACTTTAAGGTCTTTTGATACTTTCAAATGTGTTTTCGGCACAGCGTAGGGATAACTTTATTTGTAAAACACTGTATTTTAAGCATTTGGGAGTGTCAAAAGACCTTCAAATCTTAAAGTATTTTTATCATGTTATCGTAATTAGTCCGGATATTTAATTTGAGAAATTTTAAAAATACACAGTGCTTAAAAAATAACTTTAAAATTTTAAATAAAATTTTATTATTTAAATAATAGATTACTCTACATTCTCGCATTCATTTGAATGATCAAACTGATACTTCGAACGATTAGAATCATTTGAATGATCTAAAAATAAACGCCAGAATCATTAGAAGGATAAACACAGGAGGATAAAACAGTAATTTCACTGAAAATTTTGAAAAATGGTGTCCAAAAACTCGGGTGTCTAAATGCGCGGCTGGCATGTTCCCTGTATCGATCGTCCTTGCTTCATAAAAACTAAAAAGGCTTGGCCCAAGGTGGGATGGCCTGAGTCTAGTGTAATAGGTGATGTAGGCCCAAGTTGGCCTAGTTTGTCCAATAAAGGCCAAGTTTGTCTAGGGTACTATCACTATTTTCATTTGGAAAATAATTTTTTTTGAACAGTAAAGAGAAATTTCATACAAGAGACCCGAAGAAAATACAAATAAGAGACCTAAGAGATATAGGTTATAAAGAAAAGAACATCAAAAAACTTTACAAGCTTTAATAAGCAATACTAGAACAAAAGACTAACAAAACTAAAGTGTCTGAATCGCCCCATGAATACCTTTTTTTGTGCAAAAGTCTGCAACTCCATTGGTTGAACGGCTAACGAGCGAGAATGAGACTTCCATGCCCATAGACAATACCTTATTTGTTGTATTTTTCTAATTCTATAACTTTTATCATATTAAATTTTGATTTTTGAACTATTATAAACAACATCATAGATCATGGACCAATCATGTGCAGCTTAAATTATGATGATGGCCATTTTTCTAGAGAATACCTCTCCCTCTCTCACATCTCTAAAGTTTCTTTTAAGATACATAATTAAAATTGAAGTGGTAATTTGTATTACAAAATCATACAAACAAGAAGTACATAAAAAAGTTTCAAAATCTTTTGATAGTTGAGGGCCATTTGGCCATCGAAATTTCTAAAGGGAGTAGAAGTAGAACAACTAAAATGCCTAGAACTTTAAAGTAGAATTCATATCAATTTAAAGTCTAAATAGCTCTAAAAAATTGAATTGGGCTTGAGGTATAATTTGTGTCGGTGAATCGAGTTGAGAGTCTCTATTTATAATTAATTTAAATTCAATCAAATTCATATTTTAGTCTCCTCTAACATTTTCATAACTCAACTAAATTTTAAAATCTTAACCCATTTTTAATTCGAGTCAAGTAAGTAAAAAATATGCATAAAAACAAATCTTTACCATTAAAGAGTTCATTATAAAAATCATCAAACAATGATATAAAAAATGAGTAGTGTTTATATATATTTTATACAATCATATAATGATATTATTATAGTTTTTGCATGTTCACCAGAAAATTAGTTTGCAAAAAATTTAGTGCAAGCTTTAGACCATGGAGCTCATAGTGGATCAAATGGATCCACTTTCCTCTCATATTCACTTTCCTCTCATAAATTACACTAACATCCAATTTGACATCAATTTAACTTTTCAAGTCTATAGATTTAACTCGATGAATTTTCACAATTAGATAAATATGAAATTTTAAGGGCCTTTAAAAACATGTCTTCTTTTATTCAATAAAGATGAAATTCTATAAACACTATAGACAAGCTAAAGCCTTTCAAACTCACTTATCCATGTAACTTTGAGTATGACTATCAGACTGTTTGCATCAATAATATAATAAATTTTAACAAAAAAATACTGATTGAGGTATTCTTACTTTGATAAAAAAAGGGTGTAGTTCAACTGGTTGACTCTCACCTTAGGAAGTGGGAGGTTGCGGGTTCGAGCCCCCATGGCCTAATCTTGGTGTGCCCTAGGGATAGTGGGCTCACTCGTGGGGGTTTTACATTGGGTATTCCGTGATTTTCCATACGTAAATGAAAAAAAAATGTACCTTTTTATAATTTCTAACACTCAAAATAAGCTTGGTAAGTAAAATGAAAAATAAGATTTATTTTTATGAAAAATAAGATTATCCAAATCAGAGTCGAATAGTTTATGTGTTTTATGAATATAATAAATACCAATACATAATTACGGGTAGTGACTTTTGCGCCACCATTTTTTTTCTCATAGTGCATGCCCTTTAAAAGAAAATTCCAATTTTGTCATTCCTTCTCTCTTCTCCTTTCTTTCCCCTTTCTCCATAGCAAGGGCAAAATTAGAATTTCCTTTTAAGGGTGCACTATGAGAGAAAATAGGGGAGCCATACAGACATCCGACTTTTCTGCCACGAGACACTCGATTTTAGATTTAGATGGAATTTATTATTTTGCTCTTCCACTTAAACCACCGCATCAGCCGAACGCCCCCTTTTATTTTTTTCGTTCGGACTATACATCGAACAAATGGCTGGTTTATGGTGTTCTCAGGCAGCGGATGGAAGAGGAAGAGGAGGGGGCCCACTGTTGATGGTAGGCCCCATCTTTACCGCTTCTGAAGCTAGTAGGTCCCGACTTAGAATTTGTTATTTCGGGTGAGCCTTTCTATTATTTGTTTGTGATTCTGCAACACAATCTAAGTAGAATTAGGTGACGAATTATTCGGATGAAGGAAACACGAGAGTCGTGACCCTCTTAAAAGACAGGCTTCATTCCCTCTCTTTCCAACCAAAGACATCCTTCAAAATGGAATTTTCAAACAAATCCGTTTCTCAATTAATTTCTATAAACAAAATATCAAAATCATCTACTTTGAATTTTATGAACTCCGAGTCTGATTTCCCGAATGTCTATATAGCTCCGCTTTATATTTGAGTAGTATAAAGTGTTGAAATGATGAAAATCACCTCTGGACTGTTTGGTGGTTTAAAGTCAAATTCGAGTTCTTTAAAAAAAAAAATGTTTAAAATGAGACAACTTAGAACGTGAGGAATTAAAAAAAAAAAAAAAACACACACACAGATGGTCTTTTTATCAGATCTCACGTGCGGTTGAGATTTGGAAATCAAATATCCTTACCACGTGTCAAGTTGTTGTCTCTACTGTTGGGGGCCCCCACTAATGGGCCTATTGGGCTTAGGCCCAATAGGGTGACTTATATATTATTGTATTCCTGTAAGACACAAAAAGAGGGATTAGAGAGAGAGTGAAAGACAGAGAGATCTGAAAGGGAGAGACCTTATAATCCTCTGTACTTGTTTTCTTACATAGTAGTTTTGATCTCGCTCCGTGGACGTAGGCGTTCTAGCAGAACCACGTAAATCTTGTGTCGTGTGATTGTGTGTTTGCTTTATTTAATTTCTAATCCCCAACAGGTGGTATCAGAGCCGAAGGTAATCGGATTCAGACAAGGTTCAGTCGAATCGGAGTCGGTAAAATCACTCAGACCGTCGGAGAACATCGGACGGAAAATCAGCCGCGTCGGCTGAAGACGATATTGTTCATCGATTAAATTTTTTTTTTTACCGTGAACGGACTGTTCACAGATCTGAAAGAAAAAAAAAAAAAAAATTTTATCGATCTGCTGAGAGCAGGTCGGCTGACGGTGGTTAGCAGCGTCGGCGGAAAAGGGGTTTTCATCAAGTGGAATCGCAGCAGCAGATTCGCGAACATCTGAGAGGCACCAGATCATCGCAGACACGGCGCCGGAAACGGAAAAGAGATCCGGAACAGATTTGAAACCCAATTACAGAACCCATCTGTAGATCGACAGAAGCGAGCGGCGACTGGCACAGCCGCAGCAGAGGGACGGATTTGCAAACCAGATCTGGGTTTTGCAAAACGGCATAAACTCAGGTGAGAACTGACAACCGAGAGCAAGTCGGGCAGATCCTTTGATTCCAGACATCAGGTTTTCCAGCCCAGATCTGAGGAACCATCGGCATCAGATTGCAGATCTCTGCCGGAGGAAAAAGGCTCGGGAGAGGAGGCAGCAAGCCAGAAACCCAATCGTTGAGCAGAGGCAATCGGAGAAGAAGACGACCGAGCAGGAGCAGTCGGCAGCGAACCAGATCTCCGAGCAACACTGAGAAGCGTATTCGGTCGGAGACCAAATCCCAGGGCCGAGCGAATCTGCAGATCTGAGAAACAGAGACCCCATCGCAGGCATCTGAGTACAGATCGCCGGTCAGGAGCGGTGGCCACCAACAGCGGCGAGCGGCGGCCAGCCAAAGTGCCGTGATCAGCCCGGAAATCAGATCTGATCTCAGATCTGAAATTAAAAAAAAAAATTACATTCTCTCAGTTCAGTGGTCCTCAGGATCACCATTTCAGCTGCACCCGCGGGACCACCATTTCAGGTGCACCCGCGAGACAACCATTTCAGTGCATCCGAGGGACTGCAGATTCAGGTATTCCTGCAGCGGGGAAATCAACGGTCCAGATTTGTTTTGAAGTTTCCGGAGTCACCAGGACTCGGAATTGAGATCCGTCTTCGCCTGTACGATCGTGACAGTGAGATCTACACAGTGACCGGTGTGGATCTAGTTTTCTGGAGAGTTGACAGTGAGCGCCAAGCAGTGGCGTTTGTAGAAAGGAGATCAGCTGAGTTCTTTTCTTCTTATTTTTCATCACTGTCATTTACTTTTTACACATTATTCTACTATGTGTATGATTGAACCACCCAAGTGGTGAGGAGTTCGGGGGTATTTGGATTTTTCAGCACTGTCATTTACTTTTTACACATTATTCTGCTATGTGTATGATTGAACCACCCAAGTGGTGAGGAGTTCGGGGGTATTTGGTTGGATGCTAGTAGTAGATCTCTAGGTTTGTGCAGGGCTACAAATTTAGACTGTTGGTTATTTTGCTTCCGCATTTACGCACAAACAAAACAGAGGACAGTGACAGAATGGCATCCAGTTCCAGTTCTACAGTAATGAAATTGGTACCGGGCAATTATCTCCTATGGAAGACCCGGATGCAAGATCTCCTGATTAAGCATGACTTATATTATCCACTTTTAGGAGATGCATCTATGCCTGAAGATATGAAGGCAAAGCCCAAGTACAAGCATTTGAAGGCTGTGAGCCTGATCAGGAGTATGTCGATGACAGCATTCTTCACCATATCACAGCAGAAAAGAAGGCAGATGAACTGTGGACCAAATTGTCTACAATGTATGAGAGCAAGGCGCCAGTGAACAAAGCCTCTGTTATCAAGAGACTGGTGAAACTGACATACAATGAGAACATGTCAATGTCAGAACACCTCAGCAACTATCAGGGTATGGTGAACCAGTTGGCCAGTGCGAAGATCATATTTGCAGATGAGATTTTGGCTCTTCTTCTCATGGCGACACTACCAGATTCTTTTGAGACTCTGGTGATTGCTTTGAGTAACTCTGCACCCGGGGGCGAGCTATCCTTAGAAACAGTTAAGGAGTCATTGATGAATGAAGAGATGAGACGGAAAGAAAAGGGCATCGTAACTTCTTCTTCCGGAGCATATGTGTCACAGGATAGGGGCAGAAGACATAAAACTCATGGTCGACAGGACCATAGAAGCAAGAGCAGACCCGGTGGAGGTCATAGATCTCAGAGTAGAGGCAGAGACAGCAAAAAGTGTTTTCACTGTGGTAGAGCAGGGCACTTTAAGAATCAGTACAGGGTGTGGAAGAGAGAAAATAATCATACTGTGTAGTATCAAGCACGAAAGCCAGATTCTTCAGACACCACGGCTGCCACATGTCAGGAGCAGCGTACTCTTGTCATAGTGACCACCAGTGAGGGGGAGAGTCTGTCCATTACCCCCTCCTCGTCTGAGTGGGTCATTGACACTGGTGCCACTTATCATTATACATCTCACAGGAGCTTCTTCTCCACGTATACATCCGGAGATTTTGGAACAGTTCGGATGGGCAACTCTGCATGTTCCCCTATCACTGGAGTTGGGAACATTACTATGAAGACTAGTCATGGCTGTGAGATTAGTTTGAAGGATGTGAGACATGTGACAGACATCAGATTGAACCTCATTTCTGCGAGGGTACTTGGCACAGAGGGATACATCAGTACATTCGGCGGAGACTGATGTAGGATCAGCAAGGGGTCGCTTACCATGGCACGAGGGGTGATCAGAGATTACCTGTATGTTTTGACCGGCACGGTTTGCACCGGTCAGATTCACGCAGTGCAGAGAGAGATTGCTTTCTCTCTATGGCACCGGAGACTTGCACATCTGAGTGAGAGAGGGCTGTAGATTCTTCAGAGGAAAGCCCTTATTCCACGGACTGAGTGCACCCGGTTAGACAGTTGCGAGCATTGCATCATGGGCAAGCAAACAAGAGCTTCCTTCAATCTAAAGGGCCACATAAAGGCCAGGAAGCTAGACCTAGTATACTCAGACGTTTGTGGACCGATAGAGGTGGAGTCATTGGGCAAGAACAAGTACTTTGTTACCTTTATCGATGATTCTACGAGAAAGTGCTGTATTTACTTCATAAGATCTAAAGATCAGACTTTCTCATTCTTCCGTGAGTTTGTTGCCTCTGTGGAGAGAGGGACGGGTAGAAAACTGAAATGTCTGAGGACCGATAATGGTGGAGAGTACACATTGGGAGAGTTTAAAGAATTCTGCAAGAAGCACGGCATTCGACATGAGTTGACAGTGCCAGGGACTCCCCAGCATATATGGTGTAGCCGAGCACTACAACCGCACCATTGTTGAACGAATGCGTTACATAGTTCACAACGCAAATCTACCCAAGAGATTTTGGAGCGAAGCAGCGAGGACAACAGTATACCTCATCAACCGCTCACCATCAGCTCCTTTAAATGGTGAAGTGGCAGAATGTTTGTGGACAGGCAGAAGTTCCTACAAGCATCTCAGAGTTTTTGGCTGCGTTTGCTATGCACACATCCCTGATATGTCAAGGAAGAAATTGGATGTAAAGTCGACATTGTGTGCATTTATTGGTTATGGTGGTCAAGAATTCGGATACAGACTGTGGGATCCAGCTCAGCAGAAAATGTTCAGGAGCCGAGACGTGGTATTCTGTGAAGATGAATTCTTCAATGAGAACAATAAACCCACATATTCCAGTGACCTAGATCAAGGTCCCATCTCCACTCCTGACATCTCAGACAACAGCAACAACACCTTTTCCTTCACCTGCACCGCCAGTCAGTCAGTCAGACGACAATGGGTCAGATGTTCCTTCTAGCAGTCACAGTGACAGTGTCAGTGAGCCAGCTGATACGTCTACAGATGAGACAGTTAATGAGCCGGTACATGATACAGCTGAGGACACAGTGGAGGATGATCAGGACAGAGATAGACAGTTGAGCGAGGGGGAGCATCCCCCCAATACTTCTACATCGGAGGATGTTATACCTACTAAGAGATCTGTTAGAGAGCATAACCCATCCAGGAGATACCCAAGTTCCGATTATGTGTTGATGACCAGTGAGGGGGAGCCTGAGAGTTACTCAGAGGCTATAGGCGACAAAAACAGAATTCACTGGGGGAAACCTATGGTAGAAGAGATGATGTCTCTTAAGAAGAACAACACATATGAGTTGGTTGATCTACCAGTTGGCAGGAAAGCCCTACAGACAAATGGGTCTTTCGGGAAAAGGATGGAGAAAAAGTTCTGAAGTATAAAGCCCGCTTAGTGGTGAAGGGCTTTGGACAGAAGAAGGGAGTGGACTTCGACGAGATATTCTCACCAGTGGTGAAGATGAGCTCCATACGAGTTATGTTGGGCTTAGCCGCGAGTCTAGATCTTTAGATTGAACAGATGGACGTGAAGACTGCATTTCTTCACGGTGACCTAGACGAAGAGATCTACATGAACAACCCGAGGGGTTTGAGTTGAAGGGCAAGGAGTCTTGTTTGCCGACTCAAGAAGAGCTTATACGGATTGAAACAAGCACCGCGGCAATGGTACAAGAAGTTTCACTCTTTCATGACAGGACAAGGATACAAACATAGTTCAGGTGACTCATGTGTGTATTATCAGGAGTTCAAGGGTGATCAGTTCATCATCCTGTTATTATATGTGGACGACATGTTGATATTTGGAAAGAGTTCTGAATTGATCAAGCTGTTGAAGGCAGACCTATCAAAGGCATTTGACATGAAAGATCTGGGCCCTGTTAGACAGATTTTAGGTATGGAGATTCACAGAGATAGAAAGAAAAATAAGATTATCCTGTCTCAAGAGAAATACATTAAGAAGGTCTTGGAGAGATTCGGCATGAGGGATTGCAACTCCGTTAGCACTCCTCTCGCCGCTCACTCAAGCTGAGTAAGGAATGTTGTCCTTCATCAGAGACAGAAAAAAGACAAGATGAGTCAGATTCCATATCAGTTGGCAGTTGGTAGTCTCATGTATGCGATGGTTTGCACGAGACCAGATATAGCACATGCAGTTGGATTGGTGAGCAGATTTATGTCAGACCCAGGACATGATCATTGGGAGGCAGTGAGATGGATCTTCAGATACCTACGAGGTACATCGAGTATGGGCATCATGTTTGGTGGAGACCCTTTTATTACAGGCTACACAGATGCAGATATGGCTGGTGACCTTGATGGTCGCAAGTCCACTTCTGGTTATCTTTTCACATTTGCTGGAGGAGCCGTCAATTGGCAATCCAAGTTACAGAAGTGTGTAGCACTTTCTACGGCAGAGGCAGAGTACATTGCTGCTACAGAAGCTGGGAAAGAGATGGTTTGGCAAAAGGGATTTCTTCGGGAAATAGGCATCAAACAGGAGGACTACACAGTGTATTGTGACAGTTAGAGCGCCATCGACTTGAGTAAGAATGCCATGTATCACTCAAGAACGAAGCACATTGATTTGAGATATCATTGGTTGAGAGCAGCTATTGAAGAGAAATAGATCAGTGTAAAGAAGATCCATACAGACCACAATCCAGCAGACGCATTCACCAAAGTTCTTTCAAAGAACAAGTTTGAGTTCTGCGTAGGGGCATCTGGCCTCTACAGAAGATGACATCCATGTCAGAGTGTTCTCCTCCTCCTGGGGCTGGAGGGGGAGATTGTTGTGGGCCAGCCCCACTAATGGGCCTATTGCGCTTAGGCGCAATAGGGTGACTTATATATTATTGTATTCCTGTGTAAGACACAAAAAAGAGGGATTAGAAAGAGAGTGAAAGACAGAGAGATCTGAAAGGGAGAGACCTTATAATCCTCTGTACTTGTTTTCTTACATAGTAGTTTTGATCTCGCTCCGTGGACGTAGTCGTTCTAGCCGAACCACGTAAATCTTGTGTCGTGTGATTGTGTGTTTGCTTTATTTAATTTCTAATCCCCAACACCTACTCGCTGTCCTTGCTCAAAATTATAAAGGCGGCACAGGTAAGGGGCTTTTGTCTGTCCGAACGACTGAAACTTGCCAAAAATGTACTAGAAGCCTGACTCACTGAGTCTTCTGGGTTGATGTCTGTTCCTTCACAATTCAGACCGACTCGAACAGTCGAGCCGACCGACCCTCCTTCGCAATTCAGACCAACTAGAACAGTCGAGCCGACCGACTCTCTCCTCTATAAAAGGAGGATGACAAACGGAGGACAACATACATAGGAAGACAATTCTGTCTTCTTTTTCTCTCTTTTTCCTTTCTTTCTCCCTTTATCTCTTACCTTCTCTGAATACAGCACTGTTGTCCTTGCTTCCTCTCTCACGTCTCCTCTCCCTCTTCTCTCTGTTGTCTCTGCAAAACTACTGCCAGACTTGTCTGCTTCTTGCTGCTGGAGCGCCGGCATCACCAGATATCTGCCGTCCAGCCAGCGTCGCCCCACAGGCAACGTTGGTAAGTAAAATGAAAAATAAGATTTATTTTTATAAAAAATAAGATTATCCAAATCAGAGCCGAATAGTTTATGTGTTTTATGAATATAATAAATACCAATACATAATTACGGGTAGTGACTTTTGCGCCACCATTTTTTTTCTCATAGTGCATGCCCTTTAAAAGAAAATTCCAATTTTGTCATTCCTTCTCTCTTCTCCTTTCTTTCCTCTTTCTCCATAGCAAGGGCAAAATTAGAATTTCCTTTTAAGGGTGCACTATGAGAGAAAATAGGGGAGCCATACAGACATCCGACTTTTCTGCCACGAGACACTCGATTTTAGATTTAGATGGAATTTATTATTTTGCTCTTCCACTTAAAACCACCGCATCAGCCGAACGCCCCCTTTTATTTTTTTCGTTCGAACTATACATCGAACAAATGGCTGGTTTATGGTGTTCTCAGGCAGCGGATGGAAGAGGAAGAGGAGGGGGCCCACTGTTGATGGTAGGCCCCATCTTTACCGCTTCTGAAGCTGGTAGGTCCCCACTTAGAATTTGTTATTTCGGGTGAGCCTTTCTATTATTTGTTTGTGATTCTGCAACACAATCCAAGTAGAATTAGGTGACGAATTATTCGGATGAAGGAAACACGAGAGTCGTGACCCTCTTAAAAAGACAGGCTTCATTCCCTCTCTTTCCAACCAAAGACATCCTTCAAAATGGAATTTTCAAACAAATCCGTTTCTCAATTAATTTCTATAAACAAAATATCAAAATCATCTACTTTGAATTTTATGAACTCCGAGACTGATTTCCCGAATGTTTATATAGCTCCGCTTTATATTTGAATAGTATAAAGTGTGTTGAAATGGATGAAAATCACCTCTGGACTGTTTGGTGGTTTAAAGTCAAATTCGAGTTCTTTAAAAAATACAAATATTTAAAATGAGACAATTTAGAACGTGAGGAATTAAAAAAAAAAAACACACAGATGGTCTTTTTATTAGATCTCACGTGCGGTTGAGATTTTGGAAATCAAATATCCTTACCACGTGTCAAGTTGTTGTCCCTACTCGCTGTCCTTGCTCAAAATTATAAAGGCGGCACAGGTAAGGGGCTTTTGTCTGTCCGAACGACTGAAACTTGCCAAAAATGTACTAGAAGCCTGACTAAGTCTTGTGGGTTAATTTCTGTTCCTTCACAATTCAGACCGACTGGAACAGTCGAACCGACCGACCCTCGACTCTATAAAAGGACGATGACAAACAGAGGACAACATACATAGGAAGACAATTCTGTCTTCTTTTTCTCTCTTCTTCCTTTCTTTCTCCCTTTTATCTCTTTCCTTCTCTGAATACAGCAGGACTGTTGTCCTTCCTTCCTCTCTCACGTCTCCTCTCCCTCTTCTCTCTGTTGTCTCTGCAAAACTACTGCTAGACTTGTCTGCTTCTTGCTGCTGGAGCGCCGGCATCACCAGATTCTGCCGCCCAGCCAGCGTCGCCCCACAGCCAACGTTGCTACTCCGTTGCTGCCCAGGTCCGTCTCAAACAGTACCAGATCTCAGCCCACCTCTGCAGCTTTAGCGTCGACGTCCTCTGCTGCCAACTTTCTTGTGCTCCTGAACTTCTATTACCAGCCTCTCTGCTGCGTCTATGTTGCTCCAGCCACACGAGGCCAGCCTGCTCTCTCTGCAGCGTTCCAGACAGAGGGTTCGCTGATTTTGTTTAGGCCCGCCATTGGCCTGCTTTCGACACCATGACCGACTCGAAAACTCCCTTCAAATCCGATTCTCTTCACCTTGGAGAAGATAACACCCTAGATTTTATGCAGAAGTTTCAATTTTACCAACTGGTTACCAGCAAAAATCATCAAACGGGTGCTCAAAGAGGTTTCAGTTCGAATGGCTCAAGTTCTAGTCAGAGCGCTGCAACTCAATTTCCACTCATTGTGCCAAATTGGAGTAGTGCTGCTTGTTCTGAGTCTGCCGAGAACTGGGCAGTGCCTGTTGTAAGTGGTGCAATTTCAAAATCAGAAATTTCAGACGTTCAAGAGAGGCGAATTCAGAGAGTCTGTCCAGTCAAGGAGCCAGTTGTTGAGATCAGTAGCAATGGAAATTTGAACAACCGTTTAGTCTACGATACTCCCCCAACAAGCTCTCTTCTTCCTTTCAGTGACTGCCTAAGGAAAAATATTCAATTTCGTAGTCTTGGTATAGGCAAAAATCATCTAGAAGGCAATGAAAAGGGCCAAAGTTCAGTCAACGATGAGAGCTCCAGTTCCAATACAATTGACTTCCCATGTGTGGCACAGAGTTCGTCTTTGAGTTCCAGTTATGGTATTGAAGAAAGGTGTATTGAAAAGGCACAATTTGTCGACAAGATGGTGGATGATACTAGTGTGAAAGGCAATTCAAACATGTGCTTCAATGATAGTTTACTACATAATCTGAAAAATTGTAATTTGAGTGAACTGGGCTTTCTCGACAACCACGAAAAAAGTATCGAGAAAGGCCTCAATTTGGTTGGCGGAAGCTCTAGTTGTTACAATTTGATGGGTTCAAGTGCTAGTCAGGGCAATGAATTGTTTGAAAGCCCAACTTCAGCTGTCACAATCGACAGGATTTTGCAATTGCAGAGCAGGGGAGGAGTTGGGACAGTGGGTTCTCTTCAGACACCAGCTTGAGAATGACCCCTTTTGCACATTGCCTTCCAGAAGAATTTTGTGGACTGAACGGTGAATACGGCGGTAGCAGTTCAGTAAGTGGTTGGCAGACATCAGATCATGTTAATGGAAGACAGTATTCTGATGTGAGAAACACAATGACTCAGAGTAGGGGCAATCTTGAAGATTTGACAAACAGAGTACTTATGACTCTGGACTTCAAATGGAGGATCCAAGCCTACTGAAGTACCTCCACACTGACAACATACCTGGGATGGCTATGAATCAGATGGGATGCCATTATCTTCAGGAAATCTTGGCCACAAAAGACCTAGTTGCCACAAAGATGATACTAGATGGAACTCTTCCATTCATAGTTGAGATTATGATTCACCAATTTGGAAACTTTGTATTTCAGAGGCTCTTGGAATCCTGCAATGAATACCAAATAGAAGTAATAGTTAACGAAGTTACAAAAAACAAGATTGTGCTAATAAATGGGGCGAACACTAAACACGGGTATTACAATTGTGTATTCTATTAGTTGCCACTTCCATTGCTTTCAGACGTCTTTATACTTGAAAAGCTTGAATTTTCAGTTGTAGCCCTGTGGCTAATTTGTACATTTGTTCTTTGAGCAGCACTCGTTCAATTCAGAAGCTTGTTAAATTGACGAGGAGATCCCCCTCTCTGCTTGTACAAGTAACTAAGGCTCTCTGTCCTGGACTTGTATCTCTGATGAACAGCCCCCATGGAATTCATGTGATCCGGTGTTTATCGCATATACAGAGCAGTCATAATTCGGTAAACAAACCTTTACTATTTGTTCTATTGTTTCCTGTGAAGTATCGGGCTTAAACCACATAAATAAGTATAGCATTTTGATATTTCGGTCATGAAGCCCAAAACTGTCTTCATAGATGAGACATGAGAAAGATAAATCATTAAAAATTAAACTTCACTTCAAAACAATCATAGGAGTAATGCCTCGGCTCAGTGAGCAGAATCAATACCAGTCCTGCCTCAATTCTTGCCAGCCCCATCTATGAATTGCTATTTCCAATTTAGAGAATGGTTCTGTTGATTATTATCGTCACTGTCCAAAGGTTGCTGCTAGTTTTGGTGGAAAATGAAATAGTTCCTGACTCAAGTTATCTGTTTGCAGCTCTTATATGATGCTATTAAGGAGCAATGCCTCGATGTGGCGACAAGTGAAGGAGGATGTGTAGCTCTAAAGACATGCATCGACAACTCAAAATCTCCAGAGAGAGAACTGCTGCTGGAGAAAATTTCCAAGCACTCTGTGTTTCTCTCACAGGACGCATTTGGGTAATAATCTACCGTTGCACTTAAAGTCCTTACACTAGCGAAGAGAAGAAAAAGGATAAATCCAATAACCTAGTTTATCAAGACTTGTTTCACCATGCATTTTCCAATTTGAGTTTAGTGCACCACATAATTGTCAGTAATTGTAAGGAAAAAGCTAAGCCTTTTGAAATCAGAACTCTCCTATTTTTCTTTTCTTTTCAAGACTACAGAGATCTTCTTCTTCTTCTTCTTCTTCTTTTGTACTAACAGTGGATATGATTAACTCTTCTGAAGGAATTATGTTGTGCAACACATTCTTGCACTTGAAATCCCAAGTATCACGGATCAGATAATTGATAAGCTTAAAGGAAATTATGTGAGACTGTCACAGCAAAAATGTGGCAGCCATGTTGTTGAACAATGCCTGAAGTCTTCCAGAGCAGATTCTGTAATATGGGAGCTTCTGACTAGTGAAAAACTTGGTGAACTAGCTCGTGATCGATGTGGAAACTATGTTATCCAGACAGCACTAAAGATAGCACTAAAGGCAAAGACAGCCAAGGTGATTAAATATTTTCCTCTGTATGGTTTGCTTTCTTCCCCTAAGTAATATCAGCAATAATGTTAAGTTTTATGTGGGAACATAACATGTTTATGTCTTAGAAGAGTATGATCTACCACTTGTTGTTTTAATGTTAAAGACATGTTTGGCAATACACTTATTTGATTAGTGGCTATTATGGAATTTTAGGAGATTGTTTTGTGGATTTTTCGCTTGATGATTGATTTACTCAAGAGCATTCGTCCCTTGAACACACTCAGTGTTCTCAAATCATCATTATATCTGGATGTCATTTTTTTACTCAAGAAACAATTGAATCTCAATAACCCATGTTATATATAATAGGACCAAGACACCAAAAAATTAGTGTTATTTATCATTTGTTTCAAATATAGTATAAGGTTTTATGAAATATAATTACATCTCATAGAATTTCTTCGTATATATATATGTACCAAAGTTATTGGGGCCGAGAGACAACAAACAAGTTTCTAATCAAAGCCAAGTCCATCACATAAAATTTCTTGTTCAACACACATCCATTTAAGTCAAACTCGAGCCTAGTATAGACAAATGAACACCCTTACTGAACATCCACCAACCAAAGACAAATGCACAGCCACTATATTAAAGCCATTGTCTGAGTGGCATGGTTCTCCTCTCTTCTCCAAAATTTAAATATATAATTTTCTCTGATCTTTGTATCATTACCCCTAAGATATTTTTATTGATATTCCTATTAATTGTATGTAAATCAAACACAATAGTTTAGAGATTATAATTACTCTTCAAACTCTATTTATATCTATATATTTTACAACTATAGTTGTATCGATATATTTATATTCTCACCTTTTACAATTTCATACCTTTTGGTATCTGTAAAATCTTATTAACCCAATATTTTCTTGTCTTAGTATAGTTCAGTAATCATTATGTCATTTGCTTATCTACATCTTCTGAAATTATCTGAAATTTAAATTTAAATTTTTCTCTGATCTTTTGTATCATTACCCCTAAGATATTTTTATTGATATTCCTATAAATTGTATGTAAATCAATCCCAATAGTTTAGGGATTATAAGTACTCTATAAACTCTATTTATATCTATATATTTTACAAACTATAGTTGTATTGATAAATTTATATTCTCACCTTATACAATTTTATACCATTTGGTATCTGTAAAAGGGTAAAATATTGAAATATGGAAAGGGAAAATCAAACTCATGAATGTCTTCCTTAAAAGTATATAATATATGAAAGAATGTAAGTAATAATATGAGCAATACTTTATTTTTTATTAAATTGATATTATATAACTATTTCATTGTAACTCAAATTTCAAATTTTCATCTTCCATAAGTGTATTTCTAGTATTTATTTCAAATAATGTTTAAAAGTCGATGATAAATTATAAAGCTTTCAAATGAAAAAGTTTAAAGTTCTTAGATATCATATAAACTCAAACCTTAAATCACCAAAGTCAAAAGATTGATGCTTTCAAACTCCAAGTAGCCTCCTATTTTATGATCTATAAGATTTATAAGATTTCTAAACTAAAGCAAATAAATTATTTCTTTTATCATTTCATATGAGTCATGTGTTGCAAGATTTGAGTTGAACTTTTGTTCGCTCTGAATTCACTTGATCTTTTTATCTAACCACTCTCTAGTGATTAGCAACTAAATGGGCTGTTTTATAATTAGAAAAAAGGGGGCAAGGTCTCTATTTAGTCAAATAGAGTTGGTCTCTAGATCATTAGTTATATAGATAGTATTGCATGCACATGCTTTGTAATTTGTATAAATTGTAGTTTAATGATTTTAAAATATAGTTTAAAAATATATAAATTATATTTATATGTATGTGCATATCTATAAATTAGCAGTAAACCAAAATGGGTTTTATCCAAAGAAAAAATATTGGACACTTTTTAACTTTTAAAAGAAAAAGGTATTTAAGAATATTAAATATTTAAAAATAATTTAAACTCATTAAATTGTGTGAGATTAAAAATATGTTTTTTGGATTGGATCTAATGATTTCTATGGGGTTATATTTATGTTATTTTTTTTATGGGCTATTAAATGGAGTGAAAGTGGCTCTCATGTAGAATGAAAATTGTTAGTATTTAAGAATAATTTAAAATAATTAACATTTAAAGAGTGTATCTATAATTCGATTGATGTATTTTTTGCATTTCATGTTCATACATGGAAAGATCTACTCAAAATGCACATCATATAGGGTAAAATTGGCCTCACATTGGGTGCAAAAGTTTAATAAATAAAAACGAATTTGAAGTAATGAAAATAGAGATATCTTAAAAAATAACTTTTATAGTTTGATTGAGATGATTTTATGTAGATCTTATACTCAACTAAAGATCTGTGCAAAAGACTCGTAACACTAGATAAAATGGGGTTAACAATTTAGTAATATAGTGGTTAATATTTAGTCAATGAATTTAAATTAGGTGCAACCCCACCCTCACATGAGTCACACTTTGTCTATTTTATTTAAAAAATTGTGAAGCCCATGAAAACTCAATCGTATGAGTTATAATTGCACCTGATGAGCTATAATTAAAATAAATTTTAGTTTGAAACTCAAATTTTGCCCACTTGATCATAATAGTAAGGTCACTGAGGATTGGATTTGTTTTAAGAAAGAACTCAATGTTTAAACAATTTTCTTAATAATTTCAAATTGACAATTGATATTTTTCAAAGATAAATGGTTTGTTTTTCAATCCACGACCTTTTAGTCGTACAAATACACTTATTAGAAACTTCAATTAAAAGAAAGAAAAGGGGGAAAAGGGATTAAGGTTGCAGTGGGCTTGGGTGAGCCGGTTCAAGGCATGTTCCCTGTATCGATCATCCTTGCTTCATAAAAACTAAAAAGGCTTGGCCCAAGGTGGGATGGCCTGAGTCTAATGTAATGGGTGATGTAGGCCCAAGTTGGCCTAGTTCGTCCAATAAAGGCCAAGTTCGTCTAGGGTACTATCACTATTTTCAGTTAGAAAATAATTTTTTTTAGCAGTAAAGAGAAACTTTATTAAAAGAAAAAGATACAAGAGACAAGAAGAAATTACAAATAAGAGACCTAAGAGATATAGGCCATGAAGAAAAGAACATAAAAACACTTTACACCCAAGGAGCTCTAATAAGCAATACTAGAACAAAAATCCAACAAAACTATCTTCTAGACAAATGAAAAGTGTCTGAATCGTCCCATGAACACCATTTTTTTGCGAAAAAGTCTACAACTCTATTGGTTGAACGGCTAACGAACGAAAATGAGACTTCCATGCCCAGACATCATACCTAGGATGGCTATGGATCAGATGGGATGTCACTATCTTCAGGGAATTTTGGCCACAAAAGACCCTCTAGCCACAAAGAAGATACTTGATGGAACACTTGCATTCGTAGTTGAACTTATGATTGACCAATTTTGAAACTTTGTATTTCAAAGGCACTTGGAATCCTGCAATCAACACCAAATAGAAGTAATTGTTAACAAACTTACTTGTAAGTCAAATAGAAACGAAAGCATACTGATTTCTGTGGCCAACACTAAATACGGGTATGCTTTCTTTCAGTTCGTATACCTTCTCTTTTATGTATTATCTGTTGTCCTCATGTGACTTACATGTTTATCTGTTCTATTGGCAGCACCTGTTCTATCCAGAAGCTTGTTAAGGTGGTGAGGAGATCTGCTTCACTTCTTGATGAACTAACATCTATTCTTATTCCTGGACTTTTATCTCTAATGAATAACATCCATGGAACTCATGTGATCCGGGAATTATCACATATTCAGAGCAGTCATGATAAAGTAAGCCAAAATTAGTAATTTTTCATAGCTTGAAAATGTGTTTCCTGTTATATTCCTTATGGTTGGATTAGTCACTATGATGATCATGATCACTGTCTTTCCTGTAACAATACTGAGCTAAACCACAAAGTTGGTGTACCATCTAGAGTTATTTCTTTTGCATGTTCTTTCAACAGTTTGATATGTCAGTCATAGGTCTAGATGGGGTGAAACCTAATCTGGATTTTGTAAGTAAATTTCATAACATTCTTTGTTTCTTTGACATTGTACCATGTTTGGCACATTTTTTAGTTTTTTTCATTTTATTTGGAAATCATTACATCTATGAATTCTTTTTCTTTCCCGACTGGTCAGTTCATGTCATATACTTCTATGGTTTTTATTGCACCTTTAGTTTTGTTATGATCCGATTAGAAATGATCTCAATATTTCAGATCATGGTTGGAAAATCTCAAAATCCTCTGGGTTGGATTAACTCAAAAGGCTTGGTGAAATTAAATACATTATTTAATGACAATACCAATGTAACAACCCGACCCGAACACAAGACTTAGGGTCCAACTCAGTGTGATATTGTCCGCTCTGGGCCTCGTACACAAGCGAGCCCACACGGTTTTGCATTTGGGCCTGGGCCCATATGGCCCGGCCCAAACCGCGTCACACATGAGTTGTGAGGGTGGCTTCAAATAAACCCTCACTCTATTCCATTCCAAACCGATGTGGGACTCTCCCACATCGGTGGTTTGTAGCTAGGGACAGGATATGACAATCACCCCTCCTAAGGCCTCGAGCCGCCCTCGGCTCGACTCGGCCCAGCTTAACAGCACCAGGGAAGGAGGAAAGCCCACACAGTGCGAGTGTTGAACTCGGCTCTAATACCAATTTGTAACGACCCGACCCGAACACAGGGCTTAGGGTCCAACTTAGTGAGATATCGTCCGCTCTGGGCCTCACACACAAGCGTGCCCGCACAGTTTTGCATTTGGGCCGGCCCAAAACGCATCACACATGAGTTGTGAGGGTGGCTGGCCTCAAATAAACCCTCACTCTATTCCATTCCAAACTGATGTGGGACTCTCCCACATCGGTGGTGTGTAGCTAGGGGCAGGATATCACAGCCAGAGTGTACAATAGAAGTAAATAAGTTGATAAACAATGTAGGAAGTCATGAGAGATATGTGCCATCTAGCCAGTTAAGATTTTACTATATGCTGCCCAAAGGACAAAAATTCCTAAGAAACTAAAATTTTAAGAGTGGTGGAAAATTTGACCATATGGGCAGGTTATGTGGTGGAAAATTAGTCATTGAAGGAGATTCGTCAAATTCCATTAATTGGACAAAAGGCTTGAAGCGGCCCCCTTGGAGACTGATTACTATGGTTAGAGAGATCAAGGCACTTGTTAGGGGACATGAAGCTTCCTTTGTCCATATCAGGCACTCAGCAAATGGGATTCCGGACATTTATGCCAAGAACGGCATAGAGGGAACTGTGTTTGGCATCTTTTATATCTGAAAATGGGAGATCACAGGCTTATTGGACCTTTTCGTCTTTTTTGGAGTTTTGTTGTTTTTCTGTTATGATTTTAACTTGTTTTCTTTTCTTGGTTGGGTCTACACCTTTTAGACTCCCTTTTCTTTATTGTTCTGAAAGTTTTCTTTTTTAATAATATTCTCTTTGTTACCGCTCAAAAAAAAAATGATCATTCGTGTGATGCTTTAGCTTAGAATGCAAATCAATGTCATCCCTACCCAAAAGCCCCATTTTATGAAGTGCTATTTGCAATTTAGGGAAGGATTGTGTTGATTATTCTTCTAACACTGTCCAAAGGTGTCACAGGCACTTTCTAGTTTTTTTTAATGTCTCTTCTTTTAACTACAATTAATTTAATTTTGATCCAAAATGCATTTTGCTGGTTAATGAAATGGTACCTGATTCATGCCATCTTTTTGCAGCTCTTATATGAAGCTGTTAGAGACCATTGCCTCGAGATGGCAACAAAAGAAAAAGGATGCATTACTCTTAACATATGCATCGACAATTCAAGATCTCCAGACAGAGAGCTGCTCCTGAAGAAGATTTCTGAGAACACCGTGTTTCTTTCACAAGATCCATTTGGGTAATAATCTACCTTTCTACTAAAATTTCCTGACACCGAAGTCAAGCTGTTAGCTTGTCCTAAGGTATAGATATTGGTACAGTGAACTCAATTTGGGCAACTTTGTACAATGTCTGACATCTGACCATCCCTTGAGTGAGACCCTTGTCAAAAGTGACACAAATTGCATTGATTTGGTGATCTGCTTGAGTACGATTAGCATTTCCATTTGTAATTTACCAGTTTGTATAATCATCAAAGCTGGGAGGTATGCTGCAGTGGAACCCACCTGATGAATACTCAAAACCTGCTTCACCATGCCTTTCAAATTCTAGTTGAGTGTATTGGATTAACTAATATTTTTCCCACAAATCACATAATATCACTAGTTGTTATAACAAAGCTAACACCATTCAAATCACACTTCTTATTTTTATTTTCCAAACTACAAAGATTTTCTTCTTTCTTAAAACTTAAGAACATTTGTTGCAATTGTCACTTCCCACAGGAATTATGTTGTGCAACACATTCTTGCACTTGAAATACCAAGCATCACGGATCTCATAGCTAATAAAATTGACGGCCATTACGTGAGGTTATCTAAGCAAAAATGTGGTAGCCATGTTGTTGAAAAATGCTTGACGTCTTCAATAAGAGATTCTGTAATTTGCGAACTTGTGTTCAGTGGCAAACTTGGCGAGCTAGTTCGTGATCAATGTGGGAACTACGTCATCCAGACGGCACTGATTGCATCCATGGTAATATATATTTCTTCTCTCTGTATTGTTTGCTTTCTTATGCTATGGTAAGATTGCTAGTTCTTTACATTCCATCTTAAATCATCTTGGATTAATGTAGTGTCATGTGTTACCCATATTGGCACTTTCAATATCATGGTAAAACTGATGATTACTGTAGAAATATAAATCACATACCACGAAACATCATAACACCGGATTTACGTGGAAAACCCATTAGGGAAAAAAACCACGATTGAAAGAGAGTTTATTATTTCAGTGTAATTTTTCTATATACATCGGAGATATATTGATAAGAGAGAAAATACAAGAATGAGTTCTAAATAGAACTCTGAGACCCGATTGAGTTAGGACTCTGAGACCTAATGGAGTTAGGACTCTGAGTCCTACTCTCTTTTCCATTTCAACACTCCCCCTCAAGTAGGTGCGAAAATGTCGATTGAGCCCAACTTGGACAAAATATCTTGGAATTTAACAGCGGAGAGACTTTTTGTGAAGATATCTGCTAATTGTTGATCACTGCGAACAAACGGAGTAGAAATAACATTAGCTTGCAAATTTTCCCGAACAAAATGACAATCCACCTCAATGTGTTTGGTTCTCTCATGAAACACCGGATTTGAAGCAATGTGAATGGCAGCTTGATTATCACAAAATATTTGCGTTGGCTGATTAGAACTAAAATCCAAATCTTGCAATAAGGACCGAAGCCAAATAACTTCACTGGTGGTTAAGGCCATTGCACGATATTCTGCTTCTGCACTTGATCTTGCAACAACACTCTGCTTTTTACTTTTCCAAGTTACCAAATTTCCTCCCACAAATGTACAATATCCTGTTGTAGATCGTCGATCAACTGGACAACCTGCCCAATCAGCATCAGTGTAAGCAGTAATGGAACTATTTCCATTCTTCCGCATCCATATTCCCCTTCCTGGGGAACCCTTCAAATATTGTAAAATTCGATTAACAGCATTCATGTGAGTAACTGTAGGTGCATGCATAAATCTGCTAACTAGACTGACTGCATAGGAAATATCTGGCCTAGTGATCGTAAGATAAATCAATCGACCAACCAACCTTTGAAACTGACCAATATCAGATAACAATTCTCCATCATTATCAAGCTTACCTCCACTGTCAATTGGAGTATCTGATGGTTTAACTCCCATCTTTCCAATGTCCTGCAACAGGTCCAGCACATATTTTCTTTGATTAAAAAATATGCCCTTCTTTGAGTAGGCAACTTCTAATCCAAGAAAATATTTTAACACTCCCAGATCTTTGATGGCAAATCTCTTGTGCAGTAGAGTCTTAAGTCTTGTAATTTCATTTTTGTCATCACCTGTGATCACTATATCATCAACATATACTAAAACAATAGTTGTACCACACATACCTTTTTTTACAAACAACGAAGAATCAACCGCACTCCTTCTAAGTCCATTACTCATGAGAACAGAACTGAGCTTAACATACCACGCACGGGGAGATTGCTTAAGTCCATATATGACCTTTTTCAGCTTGCACACAAATCCACCTTTGGATTCTTGTGAATGTCCTGGTGGAACACTCATGTATACCTCCTCTTCTAGGTCACCATGCAAGAAAGCATTTTTTACATCCATCTGAGATAATTTCCAACCCTGATTTGCTGCTAACGAGAGAATCACTCGAAAAGTGTTCATCTTTGCAACAGGTGCAAAAGTCTCTGTGTAATCTTCTCCATATGTTTGTGTAAAACCTCTGGCAACCAGCCTTGCCTTGTGTCGCTCCACAGTTCCATCACTTTTATATTTGATTTTGTATATCCAACGACACCCAACTGTCTTCTTTCCGATAGGTAACTTGACTATATTCCAAGTTTTATTATCATCAAGTGCTTGCAATTCTTCTTTCATTGCCTGTCGCCAAACAGATATGGAATTAGCTTCACGAAATGTCTTTGGTTCTTATTCACTGGACATTGCACTCAAGAAAGCCAAATGAGACAGAGTAACATTATCATATGTCAGAGAAGCCTCCATTGGGTATGATACAGCATGGTAAGTGAAGAATTCTTTCATTCCTTTTGGAAGACGAGTCTCTCTACTCGATCTCCGTAATGGAAGAGGAGGAGCCGGTATGTCAGTTGGTGGAGAAATTGGCTAAATTACTGCAGATATAGTCTCAGTAGAAGCTGTTGGTATTTCAATTGCTGCAGATATTGGTTGGTTATCTGGAGATATAATCACTGTATTTCTGCTACAAGAGACATCATCAGTTACAGTAGGAAGAGGTACCAAATCAGATAAGTTCTCCCCCTGGGACCGATTCCCAGAATCATTATGAACTGAGAAATACACTTCAGATTCAGCGAAGCGCACATCACGGGAGACAATGAGTTTGCGAGATGCTGGGTCATAACAAATGTACCCTTTCTGTGAAGAAGAATAGCCGAAAAAGACACATCTGACAGATCTGGCATCTAACTTGTCACGATGAAGAGGTTGGCAGTGGACATAACAGACACACCCAAACACACGCAGATGCGACAAAACAAGCTTTCTATTCTTCAGCATTTCCAATGGTGATCTAAAATTGTTAACCCGACTAGGAAGTCGATTAATCAAATAGATGGCCATCAGAACACCATGGGACCAGTACTTCTTAGGAATATTCATTTGAAACATAAGAGCTCGTGCAGTTTCTAAGATGTGACGGTTTTTCCGTTCTGACACACCATTCTGTTGTGGTGTACCCACGCAGCTAGTTTGATGAATGATGCCTTGGCTATGAAAATATTCGGCGAAATTAGCATTGACATATTCAGTGCCATTGTCAGAGCGGAAAATTTTCACCTTGGCATGAAACTGGGTAGTGATCATGTTGTGAAAGGCTTTGAAAGCAAGGAACACCTCATTCTTAGATTTGAGTAAGTACAACCATGTAACACGAGTACAATCATCAATGAATAACATAAAATATTTATAACCATCATAAGAAGCAACTGGAGCACTCCATACATCAGAATGAATCAAATCAAAATGTTCAACAGATTTAGAACTAGAAGAAACAAATGGTAAACGAGTTTGTTTAGAAAATTGACAGACATCACAAAACACTAGACGGAACAGAAACAGATGGAAAAAGATAAGACAAAATACGACTTGAAGGATGTCCAAGCCGTTGGTGCAGGATGTGACTCTCTACTAAGTTCGTGGCTTTGTAGGCCTTAGTAGGTGAATGTAGCAAGTATAACCCATTGGAATACGTGCCTTTACCAATCGTCCTCTTGGAAGTTCGATCCTGAAAGATGACAGAGTTAGGAGAAAAAATGACATCACAGTTCAAAGCATTAGTAAGTTTTCCAACAGACATGAGTTGAGTTGGAAAAGAAGGGACAACAAGAGCAGTAGAAGAGACGCTATTTGAAAAAAAATCAATTTGACCACGGCCGGCCACAGGAACCACAGTGCCATTGGCTAGATAGACATCATGTTTACGGGATGATGTGGAAAAATCAGACACAGAAGAAGGAGAATTAGCCATATGATCAGTAGCACCAGAGTCAATAATCCAAGAATGACCAGTACAATAGGAAGCAAGAGACGCATGAATGGTACCTGCTGTATGAGACGAGGACGGCGGATTTGTAGAAGGCAAAGACTGACGTAGATCGCATAGGATTTGACTCAGCTGATCCAGAGTGGTGGAAGTATCTGCGACATTAGCCTTGGCTCTCCTTTTTGCTTCAAAGTTTGGTTTGAGATGAGGATGTAACAACCAACAACGTTCTTTGGAGTGCCCAACCTTGCCACAATGATCACAACGAATAGTATCCCGTCGGCCTTTATTTGGAACCTGAACCTTCTTCTTCTCAGACTCAGAGTAGGGTCGGCGCTCATTTTTATGAGTCACAAAAGCACTGGAGGAGGAGTTCTCAGAGGATGGAAGAAGAGCAGGATTCATAGTTTCTTGTCGTATTTCTTCGCGTTGAATGATAGCACAAACAGCAATCCAGGAGGGTAGCGGATCAGTCATAAGGATATTACTCCGCAAATATTCATATTTTTGCCCCAGGGCCCGAAGTAACGAGAAAACTTGGTCCTCTTCATCTCGGTGCAAAAGAGTCTGTGCGTCAGTGGTATGAGGATGATATAAATGTAGCCCATCCCATAGCCTTTTCATATGGCCAGTAAGATCGTAAAATTTCTGTTCGCCCTGTAGCGCAGTCGCAATCTCATTTTGAAGCTGAAACACCCGAGCAATATTATTTCGACTACCATACATACCTGTCACAGAATCCCATAATTCCTTTGCAGAATCGGAGAATGTGAAAATTCCAGCAATGTTGGGTTCCATAGAATTAAGAAGCCATGATCGAACCAGTTGATCATTAGATAACCAAGTATCATAAGCAGAGTCAGTATCGGGGTCTTCCGAAGTAGTAGCTGAAGCTTTAGATGCGGAGGCAGGTGCAGGAGGCACAATCTTGCCATTGATAAACCCCAACTTTTTCTTACTACAAAGAGATAAGTGAACAGCCCGAGACCAGAGAACATAATTATTTGTATTCAAGAGGACAGAAGAAAGTTTCAGACTGGGATTGCAGTCGGAGTCACCCATCGTGAAGCTGAACAGCAGGCGGCGCTAGTTGCAGATCTGATTGAGATATATATGCAGAAGTGCTGAAAAGAAAAACACAATCAGGATATTTTTTTTTTTGTTACTCCCAGGTCAGTGTCCGGTAGAGATTGTTCTGTGCTACTCTCTCTAGCATAGGACCGACGAAATCAAGGACCACAATAGACTCGAGCAACTGATTGACGTAAGCGTCGGCCGGAGCTGATATTGTCGAGATTGGCGCTGAAAAAGATTCAAGCAGGTACTGATCTGAACGACAGTAAGGGTTGAAACCAACCGGAGCCGGCGATGACAATCAGAGCCGGGGCAAACAACTACTGCTGACGGTAGCAGATCTGAGAAGACGACGGCCAGAAATCGACGCATCAGCAGGAAGTCGGAGATGACGCAGCAGCCAGAGCCGGGGCAAACAGCTACTGCTGACGGTAGCAAATCTGAGAAGACGACGGCCAGAAATCGACGCAGCAGCAGGCCGTCAGAGACGACGCAGCAGTAGGCTGCTCAGGCGGATATTGCAAATACAGATCTGAAGCAGAGACCTGACGGCTGCGAACGCGTTGTCCAGCAGAACTGAGATGAACAGATCTGAGAAACCCGATCTGGGCAGCGGTCTACGCCTGAGAACTACACGTCGGAGAAGGCTTGTTAAATCAGCAGAGCAGATCGGACTGGCGTCGGCGGAGACGGCAGCAGGAAGTCGGACCAGCAGGCAGCAACGATAGGCAGAAGCGATGAGAACCCGAGATCTGAACCGGCGATCTCAGCTGTGCACGGTAACTGCTAGATCTGGAAATGTCGATCTGGTTCAGCACTACTAGATCTGTTTCGGCACTGTGTGAATTGGCGACAGCGGCACACAGATCAGATCTGGACGAAGAAGACGAGGCCGAGAGCAGATCAGATCTGGAATGGAAAAATCAGATCTGCTGTGAAGGAGACGATGCCGCAACAGAGCGACAGTGAGCTAGAGGAAGGGATCCTCGATGTCGAGCGGCAGATCGGAAGCGGTGTTGCGCCGAGTTTTCGAGAAGATCAATCGGCCGGGCAGAGGCGATGCTGAGAGCGGCAGCTGTCCAGATCTGGAGAAGAAGACACCCAATGTGCAGAGAGGCAGGCCGGAGATCTGGAGCGTCCAACGCTGTGCGTGATGGTGGCGAGAACAGGGCAGCAGCAGGAAGTCGCCAATCAAGTGATGGTGATGCAGAGAGCATTCCACTCTCTCAAAGGTCAACCGGCGGTCGGTGCTGGCTTGATGGTTGGACAGAGCAAAGAAAACTCAGATTGGAGAACCGCAGGTCGTGTTGCGTGATGCTTCTGCAAACAATCACAAATTTGTGATGTGTTGCAGTTGACAGAATACAAACAGGTCTCACAGTCCGTTGATGGTATAAGGCAATCGGGAACCGCGCTGAAGAGTGACGAACCGATGCCAAACAAACCCAATGATCGGTTTACAGAAGCACAGTGATAAAATGTGCTGAAAAAAAATTCGGAGTGTGATTCTGACGTCGGATCGGTAATCTGACTGATACCATGTAGAAATATAAATCACATACCACGAAACATCATAACACCGGATTTACGTGGAAAACCCATTAGGGAAAAAAACCACGATTGAAAGAGAGTTTATTATTTCAGTGTAATTTTTCTATATACATCGGAGATATATTTATAAGAGAGAAAATATAAGAATGAGTTCTAAATAGAACTTTGAGACCCGATTGAGTTAGGACTCTGAGACCTAATGGAGTTAGGACTCAGAGTCCTACCCATACTCTCTTTTCCATTTCAACAATTACATTCCACTCGTGTTTCTGGAACCATTCAGTCTGAAACTCTTCAGTTCTCTATCTTTATAATATCAACAATGTGTTTTATGTGAGATAGAAACTGCAGGAAAGGAAATTTTCTTTTGGTTGAATCTTGATTTTCTGTAGACTGATCTACTGAGCAATGAAAAGGGCCCATATCCTTCGACGAAATGGATGCTACTTAATCTTGTTTTTAATTTCTGCTACATCTCCTATCCAAAAAGTGAAATGGCAGACCATAGACACTGCCATAATTTTCAAACTACATATAGAACATAGTACATCTGAAGTGAATCATGTTCATCTAATTCAACAGTAACACCTTCAAAAGAAATTTTACTTAGCAAGTCTCTGTTTTTCCTAACAGGGTAGTAATCTTCAACCTCTTTTGATCGAAACAATCGAGTCAGATTCTCAAAGCCGATGGCATCAGATAGGAAAGAATGTCTTCAAGACTCTCAGTGAAGTAAAGAACCATATAAATCAACAAGATTCTGCTCATTAATAACACCTACCAAAGAAGGGAGATATTGTATGCCATGTTATTTTCATAGCCATACTTCGGAGAATTTTTTTTGTCATAAATTTTGTTAGTTAAAAGCTTTGTGTCAAAGTTTTGTCATTAGAATTTTCATTACATGTTTGAATACAATTGAATCATTTTGTTCTAAAAGCAATATGGGTTTGGTCAAGTTTCCTTACTTTGGGTTGATCCATCTAAGAATAGAATTGTTTGATTATTAGATCGGAAGATCATTAGATGTTTCTATTAAAGAGCATAGAAACTTTAGAAGATTGTTGATGATGCACTTATTTTGTTGATTCCTTGAGAAATGCTTTGATGCAATTGTAAATATGTTAGATTTAGGTAAGATCCGAATTTGGATCCACTTAGTAGTGTCAGATTCGGATTTAAATTCATAAATATATGATCCTGTTAGCGTTACGCTTGGAAACAAGAAAAATCGAACGGAAATAAAAACACAACACAACACAATATTTTAACGTGGTTCGGCCTACGTCCACGTAGGAGAAAGAATATACATGTACAAAATAAAGACTCCCATGAGTCATGAGCCCAAACCCGAAGTCCCGAGTCCCTTGCATACCCATGTGTACAACACACCGACGTCACCTCTCAGTTGATGTGAGTCTCTCTCATATCCAAAATAGTGAACCCAACTTCTGTGTTGCTCCCTCTATGCTTCATGTGTCTTACGAGAAACTCCCGATATGCTTCTCAAACGCAAGCGTCTCCAATGATGGTGTGTCCCACACACACCCCTCTTGCACTTCTGCTTTGACGATAGGGTTTCGTCTTTCCAGCCCCACTTCTGCTGGCTGCTACTCACAGATCTGAAAACCCAGATCTGCAGCGGTGCTGCACTATAGCTCCCGCCCCTCTCTGGCCGTCGAGCTGTCCTCCATCGGCTAATCTTGCCGTCTCACATGAGTGTGGTGTGTCTTCACACACCCCTCCATGTTGTGAAGTCCTCTATTTATCAAATCCAAGATGCAGTGGGTCCATATCCAATACAAGTCCAACGTGTATTGTGATTTTGTGATATGCTGCCAACGAAACCTTTTATGATTTCATTGTATCTGATTTGGCAGTCCCACTTGAATTAGAAAATACATGTTAATACATCTGCTATTTATAAGCACCTATACAGCTGGCCTCCTTCATAGCAAGCTCTAAGCACGTTAGATTCCCAATCAATAAATAGCAGTTTCTAATTCCTCTTTCTAGATTTTCTAAGTGAAAATCTCTGACTCAATTGTGTGGAATTGAGTCACATATCCAACAGATCCAAACTTGAATCCACTTAAAAGTGTCAGAATCATATTTCGATTCAAATATGTCCAAATTTAGAAACATTAACATTCTCCTCTTTAAAAAGTGAATTAGATTTATTTAAAAAATCAAGTTCCGATATAAAAAAATTACCCAAACCTCATGAAGATCTCATACAAGCACTCACGGTTTCACAAAATTTTAGTTTGAAAAAAACCACTAACTATTAGCAATTAAAAAATAGAAATCAACTTTGAGTGATAGTGTCTTAAGCCGCGTGTGCGCCTAGCAGGGTCTGAATTGAAATCATCTTCTTCTCACACCCCACCTACCTCTTGAATTGTATAGGTACCCAATTTGAAATCATTTCAAATTTGTTCTTTTCATTAGATTAAAAAGCTATCCAAAAGTGACTCTATTTGGGTCGTTCCTGTTTAAATCCAATAGAACTGATTTTTATGAGAAGAATTATCTTGAAAATAACTTTCTCCAACACACGCCCAATAGAACTGATTTTTATGAGAAGAATTATCTAGAAAATACCTTTCTCCAACACACGCCCAACTGGTACATGAAATGTCACGTAGGGGTGGCAATAAGTCAAGTTGGATTGGCTATAGGTAATAATATTTTCTGTTTGACCATACCCGACCCAACTTGACTCAAATTTAATTTTTTTAAAAACAATTAGAAAAATGAGCAAAAAATGTTTTTGATAGAAAATGAAAGATAAAGGGGGTTCCCTTCATGAGAGCACACTGGAATATGAAAAATAGAGGTAATAGGCTAAGATTTTTAACTTGGTGAGCTACATGAGCTAAAATTAATAGGTAAAAATAAATAAATAATTTTAATTTTAATTCAATCCAGGCTGGGTTTCGGTCGAGTTCGTGACCCCTCTACCCAACCCGACTTGAATTTTTTTGGGTTAGGTTGAAGAGGGTCCATTTTTTTTTTTTTTTTAAATATGCATGACTCAAACTCTATTTTTTTTGGGTTGGATAAAAAATTGCCATCCCACCCCTAATGTCATATAATATATTGTATATTTTACTATATATAGAGCCTATGTTGATTTGGCTTGATGGTTTTATTGGAAAATTAAATATAGATACGTGAATGAAAAAAATCTGATCAATGAATCTATATTTTTTTTTTTAAGTTTTGAAGATTTTAATATTTTTTAATCTTAATTTTTTTTTGCACCATCCTTGGAGCCAAATATGTGATTTCATAGGAGGACAATCTAGCAGACACTCGGGCAGCAAGGACCAGGTCTTCTGATATTTCATATTAGATATTACGTCTATTTAATTATAATAAAAATTATATGAATGATTGAATTATTATAGAAACTATTATACTTTAAAAAATGAGACAAGTTAGTCCTTTATTTTCAAAATTGGAAATCAATTATTGGATAAATTTTTCGACCTATTATAATTAATCTCAGAGAAAAAAATGAGTTTTTCAATATGGACAACCATTAAGCCTGTATCGGTGAATGGATACGTAACGGCGATTTATTATGGAAAAAGAGATTAAAAGACAAGAAAGTCATTTGTAAAGAACATTGAGTTAAATGGACCAAAGCCATTTAATAGATAAAGTTTAATTGAAAAACAGATTTAATAAACCATTGAGTTTTTGTTAGAAATGACAATGTTTTATTTAAGTCAATGCATTAATTAAATTCAATTTGGAAAATAGTTTTGATTTTAAATAAATGTTAAAAATATTATAGATTAGAGTGATTCTAGGAGACTGTTTATTATGCTTTTAAATGGGCTATATCTTTAGTTGAAATTTTAGATAATTACAAAGATAGAATCTAAATAAAATTTGATCTCATTTAATCACTTTAATCATGTGATTTTAGTCTATGAAAACTTAATTATTATAAATCTATAATTTTCATATATTTTATAAAATTATTGTATTTAAGTGGAAAAAATTATCTTTTAATTATCTTATCATCAAAACAAGAATTAATAATAATGTATACATTTGATTTATCTTTTAAGATTAGATCAGATGTCTTCCGTTTTGATTTCTCTCAAACTTATAAGATACACAATGTTTGCAAGTGTTTCATATATGAGTAGGATTACTCTGATCTCCAGTGGAGATACTTATATTATACTTCCTTTGTACAAATTTAGTTGTCTTATATGGATTTTGAAATTGTCCCAAAATAGTAGTCACATTTATATTGGAGATCCATATAGACACCCGAGAAATCTTTCCCTACACACCCATTTTCCAAAAAAATGATGAAAATTACTTTTTTGCCCTTCCACTTAAAAACGATGCATCCACCAAATCAAAAAATCATTCGAAGGATGTGATCCACCGAATGAAAAAAAATCGTTCAAGAATTCAAAAATTCGTTCGAAAAAATTCAAAAATTCGATCGAATGAAGTGAACTGTAAAATGGAATTTTCAAACAAATCTGTTTCTCAATTAATTTCTATAAACAAAATATCAAAATCATCTACTTTGAATTTTATGAACTCCGAGACTGATTTCCCGAATGTCTATATAGCTCCACTTTATATTTGAGTAGTATAAAGTGTGTTGAAATGGATGAAAATCACCTCTGGACTGTTTGGTGGTTTAAAGTCAAATTCGAGTTCTTTAAAAAATACAAATATTTAAAATAAGACAACTTAACATGAGGAATTAAAAAAAAAAAAAACACAGATGGTTTTTTTATTAGATCTCACGTTCGGTTGAGATTTTGGAAATCAAATATCCTTACCACGTGTCAAGTTGTTGTCCCTACTCGCTGTCCTTGCTCAAAATTATAAAGGCGGCACAGGTAAGGGGCTTTTGTCTGTCCGAACGACTGAAACTTGCCAAAAATGTACTAGAAGTCTGACTAAGTCTTGTGGGTTAATTTCTGTTCCTTCACAATTCCACCAACTGAAACAGTCGAACCGACCGACCCTCGACCGACCCTCGACTCTATAAAAGGACGATGACAATCCGAGGACAACATACGTAGAAGACAAGTCTTCTTTTTCTCTCTTCTTCCTTTCTTTTTCCCTTTTATCTCTTTCCTTCACTGAATACAGCAGGACTGTTGTCCTTGCTTCGTCTCTCACGTCTCCTCTCCCTCTTCTCTCTGTTGTCTCTGCAAAACTACTGCTAGACTTGTCTGCTTCTTGCTGCTGGAGCGCCGGCATCACCAGATTCTGCCGTCCAGCCAGCGTCGCCCCACAGCCAACGTTGCTACTCCGTTGCTGCCCGGGTCCGTCTCAAACAGTACCAGATCTCAGCCCACCTCTGCAGCTTTAGCGTCGACGTCCTCTGCTGCCAGCTTTCTTGTGCTCCTGAACTTCTATTACCAGCCTCTCTGCTGCATCTGTGTTGCCCCAGCCACACGAGGCCAGCCTGCTCTCTTTGCAGCGTTCCAGACAGAGGGTTCGCTGATTTTGTTTAGGCCCGCCATTGGCCTGCTTTCGACACCATGACCGACTCGAAAACTCCCTTCAAATCCGATTCTCTTCACCTTGGAGAAGATAGCACCCTAGATTTTATGCAGAAGTTTCAATTTTATCAACTGGTTACCAGCAAAAATCATCAAACGGGTGCTCAAAGAGGTTTCAGTTCGAATGGCTCAAGTTCTAGTCAGAGCGCTGCAACTCAATTTCCACTCATTGTGCCAAATTGGAGTAGTGCTGCTTGTTCTGAGTCTGCCGAGAACTGGGCGGTGCCTGTTGTAAGTGGTGCAATTTCAAAATCAGAAATTTCAGACGTTCAAGAGAGGCGAATTCAGAGAGTCTGTCCAGTCAAGGAGCCAGTTGTTGAGATCAGTAGCAATGGAAATTTGAACAACCGTTTAGTCTACGATACTCCCCCAACAAGCTCTCTTCTTCCTTTCAGTGACTGCCTAAGGAAAAATATTCAATTTCGTAGTCTGGGTATAGGCAAAAATCATCTAGAAGGCAATGAAAAGGGCCAAAGTTCAGTCAACGATGAGAGCTCCAGTTCCAATACAATTGACTTCCCATGTGTGGCACAGAGTTCGTCTTTGAGTTCCAGTTATGGTATTGAAGAAAGGTGTATTGAAAAGGCACAATTTGTCGACAAGATGGTGGCTGATACTAGTATGAAAGGCAATTCAAACATGTGCTTCAATGATAGTTTACTACATAATCTGAAAAATTGTAATTTGAGTGAACTGGGCTTTCTCGACAACCACGAAAAAAGTATCGAGAAAGGCCTCAATTTGGTTGGCGGAAGCTCTAGTTGTTACAATTTGATGGGTTCAAGTGCTAGTCAGGGCAATGAATTGTTTGAAAGCCCAACTTCAGCTGTCACAACCGACAGGATTTTGCAATTGCAGAGCAGGGGAGTTCATGAGAGGGAAATTGGGACAGTGGGTTCTCTTCAGACACCAGCTGTTGAGAATGACCCCTTAAGATTTGCACATTGCCTTCCAGAAGAATTTTGTGGACTGTACGGTGAATACGGCAGAAGTTCAGTAAGTGGTTGGCAGACATCAGATCATGTTAATGGAAGACAGTATTCTGATGTGAGAAACACAATGACTCAGAGTAGGGGCAATCTTGAAGATTTGACAAACAGAGTACTTATGAATTACTCTGGACTTCAAATGGAGGATCCAAGCCTACTGAAGTACCTCCACACTGACAACATACCTGGGATGGCTATGAATCAGATGGGATGTCATTATCTTCAGGAAATCTTGGCCACAAAAGACCTAGTTGCCACAGAGATGATACTAGATGGAACTCTTCCATTCATAGTTGAGATTATGATTCACCAATTTGGAAACTTTGTATTTCAGAGGCTCTTGGAATCCTGCAATGAATACCAAATAGAAGTAATAGTTAACGAAGTTACAAAAAACAAGATTGTGCTAATAAATGGGGCGAACACTAAACACGGGTATTACACTTGTGTATTCTATTAGTTGCCACTTCCATTGCTTTCAGACGTTTTTATACTTGAAAAGTTTGAATTTTCAGTTGTACCCCTGTGGCTAATTTGTACATTTGTTCTTTGAGCAGCACTCGTTCAATTCAGAAGCTTGTTAAATTGACGAGGAGATCCCCCTCTCTGCTTGTACAAGTAACTAAGGCTCTCTGTCCTGGACTTGTATCTCTGATGAACAACCCCCATGGAAGTCATGTGATCCGGTGTTTATCGCATATACAGAGCAGTCATAATTCGGTAAACAAACCTTTACTATTTGTTCTATTGTTTCCTGTGAAGTATCGGGCTTAAACCACATAAATAAGTATAGCATTTTGATATTTCAGTCATGAAGCCCAAAACTGTCTTCATAGATGAGACACATGAGAAAGAGAAATCATTAAAAATTAAACTTCACTTCAAAACAATCATAGGAGTAATGCCTCGGCTCAGTGAGCAGAATCAATACCAGTCCTGCCTCAATTCTTGCCAGCCCCATCTATGAATTGCTATTTCCAATTTAGAGAATGGTTCTGTTAATTATTATCGTCACTGTCCAAAGGTTGCTGCTAGTTTTGGTGGAAAATGAAATAGTTCCTGACTCAAGTTATCTGTTTGCAGCTCTTATATGATGCTATTAAGGAGCAATGCCTCGACGTGGCGACAAATGAAGGAGGATGTGTAGCTCTAAAGACATGCATCGACAACTCAAAATCTCCAGAGAGAGAACTGCTGCTGGAGAATTTCCAAGCACTCTGTGTTTCTCTCACAGGACCCATTTGGGTAATAATCTACCGTTGCACTTAAAGTCCTTACACTAGCAAAGAGAAGAAAAGGATAAATCCAATAATCTAGTTTATCAAGACTTGTTTCACCATGCATTTTCCAATTTGAGTTTAGTGCACCACATAATTGTCAGTAATTGTAAGGAAAAGCTAAGCCTTTTGAAATCAGAACTCTCCTATTTTTCTTTTCTTTTCAAGACTACAGAGATCTTCTTCTTCTTCTTCTTTTTGTACTAACAGTGGATATGATTAACTCTTCTGAAGGAATTATGGTGCACACATTCTTGCACTTGAAATCCCAAGTATCACGGATCAGATAATTGATAAGCTTAAAGGAAATTATGTGAGACTGTCACAGCAAAAATGTGGCAGCCATGTTGTTGAACAATGCCTGAAGTCTTCCAGAGCAAATTCTGTAATATGGGAGCTTCTGACTAGTGAAAAACTTGGTGAACTAGCTCGTGATCGATGTGGAAACTATGTTATCCAGACAGCACTAAAGATAGCACTAAAGGCAAAGACAGCCAAGGTGATTAAATATTTTCCTCTGTATGGTTTGCTTTCTTCCCCTAAGTAATATCAGCAATAATGTTAAGTTTTATGTGGGATGGAGGAGAGAAGATAACCAGGCTTTGGTTGAACCCAGATTGCCTGTCGACTAATCTACTGAGGAAACCCTATAATTCAGTGCTGGAAAGGGATCACATCCCTTGACAATCTTTATTCTACTTAATATAGCTTCCCATTGTCTATCACTGTATACAAATGATGTTTGGAATCTTTTTGTAACAGGATATCATCTTCTGCGTCGTTTAATCGATTCAATCATGGCACATTCTCAAAGCCTCGAATTCCATCGAATCGGAAGAAATGTCTTCAAACTCGTTAATGATATTTGTAACAAAAGACACTAGAGCAGTCAGAAGCATCATACTCTCCTTGATACACCTCTCATTGCATATGCTGTATGCAATGTTGCTGTATTTGTGATTCTTCAGCAGCTGTCTTCTTCATATGCAAGTGTGGAGTTTAAAAAGTTTTGTATTTAAATTTTGTCAGTTAAATTTTTTACATGTTTGAAATGAACATAGAAGTTCTTGTATTGATTTATCCATGAAAAGAGTATTGATTGATTATTGACATAGGGAACATAACATGTTTATGTCTTAGAAGAGTATGATCTACCACTTGTTGTTTTAATGTTAAAGACATGTTTGGCAATACACTTATTTGATTAGTGGCTATTATGGAATTCGGAGATTGTTTTGTGGATTTTTCGCTTGATGATTGATTTACTCAAGAGCATTCGTCCCTTGAACACACTCAATGTTCTCAAATCTTTATATCTGGATGTCATTTTTTTACTCAAGAAACAATTGAATCTCAACCCATGTTATATAATAGGACCAAGACACCAAAAAATTAGTGTTATTTATCATTTGTTTCAAATAGTATAAGGTTTTATGAAATATAATTACATCTCATAGAATTTTCGTTTATATATAATATATATGTACCAAAGTTATTGGGGCCGAGAGACAACAAACAAGTTTCTAATCAAAGCCAAGTCCATCACATAAAATTTCTTGTTCAAGCACACATCCATTTAAGTCAAACTCGAGCATAGTATAGACAAATGAACACCCTTACTGAACATCCACCAACTAAAGACAAATGCACAGCCACTATTAAAGCCATTGTCTGAGTGGCATGGTTCTCCTCTCTTCTCCAAAATTTAAATATTTTTTCTCTGATCTTTGTATCATTACCCCTAAGATATTTTTATTGATATTCCTATTAATTGTCTGTAAATCAAACACAATAGTTTAGAGATTATAATTACTCTTCAAACTCTATTTATATCTATATATTTTACAACTATAGTTGTATCGATATATTTATATTCTCACCTTTTACAATTTCATACCTTTTGGTATCTGTAAAATCTTATTAACCCAATATTTTCTTGTCTTAGTATAGTTCAGTAATCATTATGTCATTTGCTTGTCTACATCTTCTGAAATTATCTGAAATTTAAATTTAAATTTTTCTCTGATCTTTTGTATCATTACCCCTAAGATATTTTTATTGATATTCCTATAAATTGTATGTAAATCAATCCCAATAGTTTAGGGATTATAAGTACTCTATAAACTCTATTTATATATATATTTTACAAACTATAGTTGTATTGATAAATTATATTCTCACCTTGTACAATTTTATACCATTTGGTATCTGTAAAAGGGTAAAATATTGAAATATGGAAAGGGAAAATCAAACTCATGAATGTCTTCCCTTAAAAGTATATAATATATGAAAGAATGTAAGTAATATGAGCAATACTTTATTTTTTATTAAATTGATATTATATAACTATTTCATTGTAACTCAAATTTCAAATTTTTCTTCCATAAGTGTATTTCTAGTATTTATTTCATAATGTTTAAAAGTCGATGATAAATTATAAAGCTTTCAAATGAAAAAGTTTAAAGTTCTTAGATATCATATAAACTCAAACCAAATCACCAAAGTCAAAAGATTGATGCTTTCAAACTCCAAGTAGCCTCCTATTTTATGATCTATAAGATTTATAAGATTTCTAAACTAAAGCAAATAAATTATTTCTTTTATCATTTCATATGAGTCATGTGTTGCAAGATTTGGGTTGAACTTTTGTTCGCTCTGAATTCACTTGATCTTTTTATCTAACCACTCTTAGTGATTAGCAACTAAATGGGCTGTTTTTATTTAGAAAAAAGGGGGCAAGGTCTCTATTTAGTCAAATAGAGTTGGTCTCTCTAGGTCATTGGTCTATATAGATAGTATTGCATGCACATGCTTTGTAATTTGTATAAATTTGTAGTTTAATGATTTTAATATAGTTTAAAAATATATAAATTATATTTATATGTATGTGCATATCTATAAATTAGCAGTAAACCAAAATGGGTTTTATCCAAAGAAAATATTGGACGCTTTTTAACTTTTAAAAGAAAAAGGTATTTAAGAATATTAAATATTTAAAAATAATTTAAACTCATTAAATTGTGTGAGATTAAAATATGTTTTTTGGATTGGATCTAATGATTTTTTATGGGGTTATATTTATGTTTTTTTTTTTATGGACTATTGAATGGAGTGAAAGTGGCTCTCATGTAGAATGAAAATTGTTTAGTATTTAAGAATAATTTAAAATAATTAACATTTAAAGAGTGTATCTATAATTCGATTGATGTGTTTTTTGCATTTCATGTTCATACATGGAAAGATCTACTCAAAAGACTCATCATAGGGTAAAATTGGCCTCACTTTGGGTGTAATAGTAAGGTCGCTGAGGATTGGATTTTTTTTAAGATGCGAAATTTGATTTTAAGATTGAAATTGATTTAATTGTAACTTACCAAATTTAGACATGTATCTGAGTAGCTCCCCCTATCAAAACATGAGTGCCTAAATTGATGGCCTACATTTCAACTCAAGTTTTTTCGTATTTTTATAATATTTTCATTTTATTTTTTAGAAAGCACACAATGTTTAAACAATTTTCTTAATAATTTCAAAATGACAATTGACATTTTTCAAAGATAAATGGTTTGTTTTTCAATCCACGACCTTTTTAGTCGTACAAATACACTTATTAGAAACTTCAATTAAAAGAAAGAAAAGGGGGAAAAAGGATTAAGGTCGCATGTTGGCCGTGCATTTAGACAACAGGATTTTCTATTACTTAGACACAAGTTTTCAAAATTTTCAATAAAATTATCATTTTACACTCCCATTTTTATCCTTCTAACGATTTTACAATTTATTTTTGGATCATTATGAATGCCAGCATGCTAAGGAACCTATTATTTAAATAATAAAATTTCATTCAAAACTTTAAAGTTATTTTTTAAACACTATATATTTCTAAAATTTTCAAATTAAATATTCGGATTAATTATGATAACATGATAAAAATACTTTAACACTTTAAGGTCTTTACCACCTCTAAATACTTAAAATACAGTGTTTTACAAATAAGGGTATCCCTAAGATGTACCGAAAACACATTTGAATGTGTCAAAAGACCTTAAAGTGTTAAAGTATTTTTATCAGGTTATCATAATTAGTCCAAATATTTAATTTAAAAATTTTAGAAATACATAGTGTTTAAAAAATAACTGTCTATGTTTTAAAGAATTTTATTATAGCATCGGCAACATAGGCAGGTATTTGTTAAGCACTGTGTTTTTTAAAATTTCTCAAATTGAATATCCAGACTAATTACGACTTGATAAAATACTTTAGCACTTTAAGGTCTTTTGATACTTTCAATGTGTTTTCGGCACAGCGTAGGGATAACTTTATTTGTAAAACACTGTATTTTAAGCATTTGGGAGTGTCAAAAGACCTTCAAATCTTAAAGTATTTTTATCATGTTATCGTAATTAGTCCGGATATTTAATTTGAGAAATTTTAAAATACACAGTGCTTAAAAAATAACTTTAAAATTTTAAATAAAATTTTATTATTTAAATAATAGATTACTCTACATTCTCGCATTCATTTGAATGATCAAACTGATACTTCGAACGATTAGAATCATTTGAATGATCTAAAAATAAACGCCAGAATCATTAGAAGGATAAACACAGGAGGATAACAGTAATTTCACTGAAAATTTTGAAAAATGGTGTCCAAAAACTCGGGTGTCTAAATGCGCGGCTGGCATGTTCCCTGTATCGATCGTCCTTGCTTCTAAAAACTAAAAGGCTTGGCCCAAGGTGGGATGGCCGTCTAGTGTAATAGGTGATGTAGGCCCAAGTTGGCCTAGTTTGTCCAATAAAGGCCAAGTTTGTCTAGGGTACTATCACTATTTTCATTTGGAAAATAATTTTTTTTGAACAGTAAAGAGAAATTTCATACAAGAGACCCGAAGAAAATACAAATAAGAGACCTAAGAGATATAGGTTATAAAGAAGAACATCAAAAAACTTTACAAGCTTTAATAAGCAATACTAGAACAAAAGACTAACAAAACTAAAGTGTCTGAATCACCCCATGAATACCTTTTTTTGTGCAAAAGTCTGCAACTCCATTGGTTGAACGGCTAACGAGCGAGAATGAGACTTCCATGCCCATAGACAATACCTTATTTGTTGCATTTTTCTAATTCTATAACTTTTATATTAAATTTTGATTTTTGAACTATTATAAACAACATCATAGATCATGGACCAATCATGTGCAGCTTAAATTATGATGATGGCCATTTTTCTAGAATACCTCTCCCTCTCTCACTCTCTAAAGTTTCTTTAAGATACATAATTAAAATTGAAGTGGTAATTTGTATTACAAATCATACAAACAAGAAGTACAAAAAAAGTTCAAAATCTTTTGATAGTTGAGGGCCATTTGGCCATCGAAATTTCTAAAGGGATTGAAAGTAGAAGTAGAACAACTAAAATGCCTAGAACTTTAGAGTAGAATTCATATCAATTTAAAGTCTAAATAGCTCTAAAAAATTGAATTGGGCTTGAGGTATAATTTGTGTCGGTGAATCGAGTTGAGAGTCTCTATTTATAATTAATTTAAATTCAATCAAATTCATTTTAGTCTCCTCTAACATTTTCATAACTCAACTAAATTTTAAATCTTAACCATTTTAATTCGAGTCAAGTAAGTAAAAAATATGCATAAAAAACAAATCTTTACCATTAAAGAGTTCATTATAAAAATCATCAAACAATGATATAAAAAATGAGTAGTGTTTATATATATTTTTACAATCATATAATGATATTATTATAGTTTCTGTTCACCAGAAAATTAGTTTGCAAAATTTAGTGCAAGCTTTAGACCATGGAGCTCATAGTGGATCAATGGATCCACTTTCCTCTCTATTCACTTTCCTCTCATAAATTACACTAACATCCAATTTGACATCAATTTAACTTTTCAAGTCTATAGATTTTTAACTCGATGAATTCACAATTAGATAAATATGAAATTTTAAGAGCCTTTAAAACATGTCTTCTTTTATTCAATAAAGATGAAATTCTATAAACACTATAGACAAGCTAAAGCCTTTCAAACTCACCTATCCATGTGACTTTGAGTATGACTATCAGACTGTTTGCATCAATATAATAAATTTTAACAAAAAAATACTGATTGAGGTATTCTTTACTTGATAAAAAAAGGGTGTAGTTCAACTGGTTGACTCTCACCTTAGGAAGTGGGAGGTTGCGGGTTCGAGCCCCCATGGCCTAATCTTGGTGTGCCCTAGGGATAGTGGGCTCACTCGTGGGGGTTTTACATTGGGTATTCCGTGATTTTCCATACGTAAATGAAAAAAAAATGTACCTTTTTATAATTTCTAACACTCAAAATAAGCTTGGTAAGTAAAATGAAAAATAAGATTTATTTTTATAAAAAATAAGATTATCCAAATCAAAGCCGAATAGTTTATGTGTTTTATGAATATAATAAATACCAATACATAATTACGGGTAGTGACTTTTGCGCCACAATTTTTTTTCTCATAGTGCATGCCCTTTAAAAGAAAATTCCAATTTTGTCATTCCTTCTCTCTTCTCCTTTCTTTCCTCTTTCTCCATAGCAAGGGCAAAATTAGAATTTCCTTTTAAGGGTGCACTATGAGAGAAAATAGGGGAGCCATACAGACATCCGACTTTTCTGCCACGAGACACTCGATTTTAGATTTTAGATGGAATTTATTATTTTGCTCTTCCACTTAAAACCACCGCATCAGCCGAACGCCCCCTTTTATTTTTTTCGTTCGGACTATACATCGAACAAATGGCTGGTTTATGGTGTTCTCAGGCAGCGGATGGAAGAGGAAGAGGAGGGGGCCCACTGTTGATGGAAGGTGGGACCCACTAGTTGAGATAGAAGCCAAGACAGAGGCGACATCAATAGTGTTGGTTTGATAGAGATATAGTCCCAGAGCCAGCCGATCTGGCCGACTCTAGGACTGTATCTCCATAAAACCAACACTATTGATGTCGTCCCTGCCTTAGCTTCGATCTCACCTGGTGGGTCCCTCCTTCCATCAACAGTGGGCCCCCTCCTCTTCCTCTTCCATCCGCTGCCTGAGAACACACAAACCAGCCATTCGTTTGATGTATAGTCCGAACGAAAAAAAAATAAAAGGGAGCATTCTGCTGATGCGATGGTTTTAAGTGGAAGGGCAAAAGGGTAAATTCCATCTAAAATCTGAAATCGGATGTCTCGTAGCAGAAAAGTCAGATGTATGTATGACTTTCTGAAAATAGTAGTGCAGAAATCACTATCTATAATTATTTATAAAATTATAAAAAAAGTAATGTATTTTTAAATGGCAACGGATCTTTATGCCTTTGGCGGTTAGTTTAGACTGAGGTAATATGGTAGGCCCTATCTTTACCGCTTCTGAAGATGGTAGGTCCCCACATAGAATTTGTTATTCCGGGTGAGCCTTTCTATTATTTGTTTGTGATTTTGCAACACAATCCAAGTAGAATTAGGTGACGAATTATTCGGATGAAGGAAACACGAGAGTCGTGACCCTCTTAAAAAGACAGGCTTCCTTCCCTCTCTTTCCAACCAAAGACATCCTTCAAAATGGAATTTTCAAACAAATCCGTTTCTCAATTAATTTCTATAAACAAAATATCAAAATCATCTACTTTGAATTTTATGAACTCCGAGACTGATTTCCCGAATGTCTATATAGCTCCGCTTTATATTTGAGTAGTATAAAGTGTGTTGAAATGGATGAAAATCACCTCTGGACTGTTTGGTGGTTTAAAGTCAAATTCGAGTTCCTTAAAAAATACAAATGTTTAAAATGAGACAACTTAGAACGTGAGGAATTAAAAAAAAAAAAAAACACACACACAGATGGTCTTTTTATTAGATCTCACGTGCGGTTGAGATTTTGGAAATCAAATATCCTTACCACGTGTCAAGTTGTTGTCCCTACTCGCTGTCCTTGCTCAAAATTATAAAGGCGGCACAGGTAAGTGGCTTTTGTCTGTCCAAACGACTGAAACTTGCCAAAAATGTACTAGAAGCCTGACTAAGTCTTGTGGGTTAATTTCTGTTCCTTCACAATTCAGACAGACTGGAACAGTTGAACCGACCAACCCTCGACCGGCCCTCGACTCTATAAAAGGACGATGACAAACGGAGGACAACATACATAGGAAGACAATTCCGTCTTCTTTTTCTCTCTACTTCCTTTCTTTCTCCCTTTTATCTCTTTCCTTCTCTGAATACAGCAGGACTGTTGTCCTTGCTTCCTCTCTCACGTCTCCTCTCCCTCTTCTCTCTGTTGTCTCTGCAAAACTACTGCTAGACTTGTCTGCTTCTTGCTGCTGGAGCGCCGGCATCACCAGATTCTGCCGCCCAGCCAGCGTCGCCCCACAGCCAACGTTGCTACTCCGTTGCTGCCCAGGTCCGTCTCAAACAGTACCAGATCTCAGCCCACCTCTGCAGCTTTAGCGTCGACGTCCTCTGCTGCCAGCTTTCTTGTGCTCCTGAACTTCTATTACCAGCCTCTCTGCTGCGTCTGTGTTGCTCCAGCCACACGAGGCCAGCCTGCTCTCTCTGCAACGTTCCAGACAGAGGGTTCGCTGATTTTGTTTAGGCCCGCCATTGGCCTGCTTTCGACACCATGACCAACTCGAAAACTCCCTTCAAATCCGATTCTCTTCACCTTGGAGAAGATAACACCCTAGATTTTTGCAGAAGTTTCAATTTTATCAACTGGTTACCAGCAAAAATCATCAAACGGGTGCTCAAAGAGGTTTCAGTTCGAATGGCTCAAGTTTAGTCAGAGCGCTGCAACTCAATTTCCACTCATTGTGCCAAATTGGAGTGCTGCTTGTTCTGAGTCTGCCGAGAACTGGGCAGTGCCTGTTGTAAGTGGTGCAATTTCAAAATCAGAAATTTCAGACGTTCAAGGGAGGCGAATTCAGAGAGTCTGTCCAGTCAAGGAGCCAGTTGTTGAGATCAGTAGCAATGGAAATTTGAACAACCGTTAGTCTACGATACTCCCCCAACAAGCTCTCTTCTTCCTTTCAGTGACTGCCTAAGGAAAATATTCAATTTCGTAGTCTGGGTATAGGCAAAAATCATCTAGAAGGTAATGAAAAGGGCCAAAGTTCAGTCAACGATGAGAGCTCCAGTTCCAATACAATTGACTTCCCATGTGTGGCACAGAGTTCGTCTTTGAGTTCCAGTTATGGTATTGAAGAAAGGTGTATTGAAAAGGCACAATTTGTCGACAAGATGGTGGATGATACTAGTATGAAAGGCAATTCAAACATGTGCTTCAATGATAGTTTACTACATAATCTGAAAAATTGTAATTTGAGTGAACTGGGCTTTCTCGACAACCACGAAAAAAGTATCGAGAAAGGCCTCAATTTGGTTGGCGGAAGCTCTAGTTGTTACAATTTGATGGGTTCAAGTGCTAGTCAGGGCAATGAATTGTTTGAAAGCCCAACTTCAGCTGTCACAACCGACAGGATTTTGCAATTGCAGAGCAGGGGAGTTCATGAGAGGGAAATTGGGACAGTGGGTTCTCTTCAGACACCAGCTGTTGAGAATGACCCCTTAAGATTTGCACATTGCCTTCCAGAAGAATTTTGTGGACTGAACGGTGAATACGGCGGTAGCAGTTCAGTAAGTGGTTGGCAGACATCAGATCATGTTAATGGAAGACAGTATTCTGATGTGAGAAACACAATGACTCAAATGGAGGATCTTGAAGATTTGACAAACAGAGTACTTATGAATTACTCTGGACTTCAAATGGAGGATCCAAGCCTACTGAAGTACCTCCACACTGACAACATACCTGGGATGGCTATGAATCAGATGGGATGTCATTATCTTCAGGAAATCTTGGCCACAAAAGACCTAGTTGCCACAGAGATGATACTAGATGGAACTCTTCCATTCATAGTTGAGATTATGATTCACCAATTTGGAAACTTTGTATTTCAGAGGCTCTTGGAATCCTGCAATGAATACCAAATAGAAGTAATAGTTAACGAAGTTACAAAAAACAAGATTGTGCTAATAAATGGGGCGAACACTAAACACGGGTATTACAATTGTGTATTCTATTAGTTGCCACTTCCATTGCTTTCAGACGTCTTTATACTTGAAAAGCTTGAATTTTCAGTTGTACCCCTGTGGCTAATTTGTACATTTGTTCTTTGAGCAGCACTCTTTCAATTCAAAAGCTTGTTAAATTGACGAGGAGATCCCCCTCTCTGCTTGTACAAGTAACTAAGGCTCTCTGTCCTGGACTTGTATCTCTGATGAACAGCCCCCATGGAATTCATGTGATCCGGTGTTTATCGCATATACATAGCAGTCATAATTCGGTAAACAAACCTTTACTATTTGTTCTATTGTTTCCTGTGAAGTATCGGGCTTAAACCACATAAATAAGTATAGCATTTTGATATTTCGGTCATGAAGCCTAAAACTGTCTTCATAGATGAGACATGAGAAAGAGAAATCATTAAAAATTAAAATTCACTTCAAAACAATCATAGGAGTAATGCCTCGGCTCAGTGAGCAGAATCAATACCAGTCCTGTCTCAATTCTTGCCAGCCCCATCTATGAATTGCTATTTCCAATTTAGAGAATGGTTCTGTTGATTATTATCGTCACTGTCCAAAGGTTGCTGCTAGTTTTGGTGGAAAATGAAATAGTTCCTGACTCAAGTTATCTGTTTGCAGCTCTTATATGATGCTATTAAGGAGCAATGCCTCGATGTGGCGACAAATGAAGGAGGATGTGTAGCTCTAAAGACATGCATCGACAACTCAAAATCTCCAGAGAGAGAACTGCTGCTGGAGAAAATTTCCAAGCACTCTGTGTTTCTCTCACAGGACCCATTTGGGTAATAATCTACCGTTGCACTTAAAGTCCTTACACTAGCAAAGAGAAGAAAAAGGATAAATCCAATAACCTAGTTTATCAAGACTTGTTTCCATGCATTTTCCAATTTGAGTTTAGTGCATCACAAAAGTGTCAGTAATTGTAAGGAAAAAGCTAAGCCTTTTGAAATCAGAACTCTCCTATTTTTCTTTTCTTTTCAAGACTACAGAGATCTTCTTCTTCTTCTTCTTCTTCTTTTGTACTAACAGTGGATATGATTAACTCTTCTAAAGGAATTATGTTGTGCAACACATTCTTGCACTTGAAATCCCAAGTATCACGGATCAGATAATTGATAAGCTTAAAGGAAATTATGTGAGACTGTCACAGCAAAAATGTGGCAGCCATGTTGTTGAACAATGCCTGAAGTCTTCCAGAGCAGATTCTGTAATATGGGAGCTTCTGACTAGTGAAAAACTTGGTGAACTAGCTCGTGATCGATGTGGAAACTATGTTATCCAGCAGCACTAAAGATAGCACTAAGGCAAAGACAGCCAAGGTGATTAAATATTTTCCTCTGTATGGTTTGCTTTCTTCCCCTAATATCAGCAATGTTAAGTTTTATGTGGGATGGAGGAGAGAAGATAACCAGGCTTTGGTTGAACCCAGATTGCCTGTCGACTAATCTACTGAGGAAATCCATAATTCAGTGCCGGAAAGGGATCACATCCCTTGACAATCTTTATTCTACTTAATATAGCTTCTCATTGTCTATCACTACAAATGATGTTTGGAATCTTTTTGTAACAGGATCCATCTTCTGCGTCGTTTAATCGATTCAATCATGGCACATTCTCAAAGCCTCGAATTCCATCGAATCGGAAGAAATGTCTTCAAAACTCGTTAATGATATTTGTAACAAAAGACACTAGAGCAGTCAGAAGCATCATACTCTCCTTGATACACCTCTCTCATGATTGCATATGCTGTATGCAATGTTGCTGTATTTGTGATTCTTCAGCAGCTGTCTTCTTCATATGCAAGTGTGGAGTTTAAAAAGTTTTGTATTTAAATTTTGTCAGTTAAATTTATTTTACATGTTTGAAATGAAATAGAAGTTCTTGTATTGATTTATCCATGAAAGAGTATTGATTGATTATTGACATAGGGAACATAACATGTTTTATGTCTTAGAAGAGTATGATCTACCACTTGTTGTTTTAATGTTAAAGACATGTTTGGCAATACACTTATTTGATTAGTGGCTATTATGGAATTCGGAGATTGTTTTGTGGATTTTTCGCTTGATGATTGATTTTACTCAAGAGCATTCGTCCCTTGAACACACTCTGTTCTCAAACTTATCTGGATGTCATGTTTTTTACTCAAGAAACAATTGAATCTCAATAACCCATGTTATATAATAGGACCAAGACACCAAAAAATTAGTGTTTATTTATCATTTGTTTCAAATAGTATAAGGTTTTATGAATATAATTACATCTCATAGAATTCTTCGTATATATGTACCAAAGTTATTGGGGCCGAGAGGCAACAAACAAGTTTCTAATCAAAGCCAAGTCCGTCACATAAATTCTTGTTCAAGCACACATCCATTTAAGTCAAACTCGAGCCTAGTATAGACAAATGAACACCCTTACTGAACATCCACCAACAAGACAAATGCACAGCCATATTAAAGCCATTGTCTGAGTGGCATGGTTCTCCTCTCTTCTCCAAAATTTTTAAATATAATTTTCTCTGATCTTTGTATCATTACCCCTAAGATTTTTTATTGATATTCCTATTAATTGTCTGTAAATCAAACACAATAGTTTAGAGATTATAATTACTCTTCAAACTCTATTTATATCTATATTTTACAACTATAGTTGTATCGATATATTATATTCTCACCTTTTACAATTTCATACCTTTTGGTATCTGTAAATCTTATTAACCCAATATTTCTTGTCTTAGTATAGTTCAGTAATCATTATGTCATTTGCTTGTCTACATCTTCTGAAATTATCTGAAATTTAAATTTTACATTTTTCTCTGATCTTGTATCATTACCCGTAAGATTTTTATTGATATTCCTATAAATTGTATGTAAATCAATCCCAATAGTTTTAGGGATTATAAGTCTATTTATATCTATATTTTACAAACTATAGTTGTATTGATAAATTTTATTCTCACCTTGTACAATTTTATACCATTTGGTATCTGTAAAAGGGTAAAATATTGAAATATGGAAGGGAAAATCAAACTCATGAATGTCTTCCCTTAAAAGTATAAAATATATGAAAGAATGTAAGTAATAATATGAGCAATTTTTTTTTTTAAATTTTATATATAACTATTTCTTGTAACTCAAATTTCAAATTTTCATCTTCCATAAGTGTATTTCTAGTATTTATTTCAAATAATGTTTAAAAGTCGATGATTAGCTTTCAAATGAAAAGTTTAAAGTTCTTAGATATCATATAAACTCAAACCTTAAATCCAAAGTCAAGATTGATGCTTTCAAACTCCAAGTAGCCTCCTATTTTTATGATCTATAAGATTTTTAGATTTCTAACTAAAGCAAATAAATTATTTCTTTTATCATTTCATGAGTCATGTGTTGCAAGATTTGAGTTGAACTTTTGTTCGCTCTGAATTCACTTGATCTTTTTATCTAACCACTTTCTAGTGATTAGCAACTAAATGGGCTGTTTTATAATTAGAAAAAAGGGGGCAAGGTCTCTATTTAGTCAAATAGAGTTGGTCTCTCTAGATCATTGGTCTATATAGATAGTATTGCATGCACACGCTTTGTAATTTGTATAAATTGTAGTTTAATGATTTTAAAATATAGTTTAAAAATATATAAATTATATTTATGTATGTGCATATCTATAATTAGCAGTAAACCAAAATGGGTTTATCCAAAGAAAAAATATTGGACACTTTTTAACTTTTAAAAGAAAAAGGTATTTAAGAATATTAAATATTTAAAAAAAATTAAACTCATTAAATTGTGTGAGATTAAAAATATGTTTTTTGGATTGGATCTAATGATTTTTATGGGGTTATATTTATGTTATTTTTTTTATGGGCTATTAAATGGAGTGAAAGTGGCTCTCATGTAGAATGAAAATTGTTAGTATTTAAGAATAATTTAAAAATTAACATTTAAAGAGTATCTATAATTCGATTGGTGTGTTTTTTGCATTTCATGTTCATACATGGAAAGATCTACTCAAAATACATCAGGGTAAAATTGGCCTCACATTGGGTGCAAAAGTTTAATAAATAAACGAATTTGAAGTAATGAAAATAGAGATATCTTAAAAAATAACTTTTATAGTTTGATTGAGATGATTTTATTTAGATCTTATACTCAACTACAGATCTTTGCAAAAGACTCGTAACACTAGATAAAATGGGGTCAACAATTTAGTAATATAGTGGTTAATATTTAGTCAATGAATTTAAATTAGGTGCAACCCCACCCTCACATGAGTCACACTTTGTCTATTTTATTTAAAATTGTGAAGCCCATGAAAACTCAATCGTATGAGTTATAATTGCACCTGATGAGCTATAATTAAAATAAATTTTAGTTTGAAACTCAAATTTTGCCCACTTGATCATAATAGTAAGGTCGCTGAGGATTGGATTTTTTTTAAGATGCGAAAAATTTGATTTTAAGATTGAAATTTGATTTAATTGTAACTTACCAAATTTAGACATGTATCTGAGTAGTTCCCCCTATCAAAACATGAGTGCCTAAATTGATGGCCTACATTTCAACTCAAGTTTTTACGTATTTTTATAATATTTTCATTATTATATTTTTAAGAAATAACTCAATGTTTAAACAATTTTCTTAATAATTTCAAATTGACAATTGAGATTTTTCAAAGATAAATGGTCTGTTTTTCAATCCACGACCTTTTAGTCGTACAAATACACTTATTAGAAACTTCAATTAAAAGAAAGAAAAGGGGGAAAAGGGATTAAGGTTGCAGTGGGCTTGGGTGAGCCGGTTCAAGGCATGTTCCCTGTATCGATCGTCCTTGCTTCATAAAAACTAAAAAGGCTTGGCCCAAGGTGCGATGGCCTGAGTCTAGTGTAATGGGTGATGTAGGCCCAAGTTGGCCTAGTTCGTCCAATAAAGGCCAAGTTCGTCTAGGGTACTATCACTATTTTCAATTAGAAAATAATTTTTTTTAGCAGTAAAGAGAACTTTATTAAAAGAAAAAGATAGAGAGAAGAAGAAATTACAAATAAGAGACCTAAGAGATATAGGCCATGAAGAAAAGAACATAAATATTACACCCAAGGAGCTCTAATAAGCAATACTAGAACAAAAATCCAACAAAACTATCTTCTAGACAAATGAAAAGTGTCTGAATCGTCCCATGAACACCATTTTTTTGCGAAAAAGTCTACAACTCTATTGGTTGAACGGCTAACGAACGAAAATGAGACTTCCATGCCCAGACATCATACCTAGGATGGCTATGGATCAGATGGGATGTCACTATCTTCTGGGAATTTGGCCCAAAAGACCCTCTAGCCACAAAGAAGATACTTGATGGAACACTTGCATTCGTGAACTTATGATTGACCAATTTTGAAACTTTGTATTTCAGAGGCTCTTGGAATCCTGCAATCAACACCAAATAGAAGTAAAATAGAAACGAAAGCATACTGATTTCTGTGGCCAACACTAAATACGGGTATGCTTTCTTTCAGTTCGTATACCTTCTCTTTTATGTATTATCTGTTGTCCTCATGTGACTTACATGTTTATCTGTTCTATTGGCAGCACCCGTTCTATCCAGAAGCTTGTTAAGGTGGTGAGGAGATCTACTTCACTTCTTGATGAACTAACATCTGTTCTCATTCCTGGACTTTTATCTCTAATGAATAACATCCATGGAACTCATGTGATCCGGGAATTATCACATATTCAGAACAGTCATGATAAAGTAAGCCAAAATTAGTAATTTTTCATAAGTTGAAAATGTGTTTCCTGTTATATTCCTTATGGTTGGGATTAGTCACTATGATGATCATGATGACTTGTCTTTCATGTAACAATACTAAGCTAAACCACAAAGTTGGTGTACCATCTAGAGTTATTTCTTTTGCATGTTCTTTCAACAGTTTGATATGTCAGTCATAGGTCTAGATGGGGTGAAACCTAATCTGGATTTTGTAAGTAAATTTCATAACATTGTTTGTTTCTTTGACATTGTACCATGTTTGGCACATTTTTTAGTTTTTTTCATTTTATTTGGAAATCATTACATCTATGAATTCTTTTTCTTTCCCGACTGGTCAGTTCATGTCATATACTTCTATGGTTTTTATTGCACCTTTAGTTTTGTTATGATCCGATTAGAAATGATCTCAATATTTCAGATCATGGTTGGAAAATCTCAAAATCCTCTAGGTTGGATTAACTCAAAAGGCTTGGTGAAATTAAATACATTATTTAATGACAATACCAATGTAACAACCCGACCCGAACACAAGACTTAGGGTCCAACTCAGTGTGATATTGTCCGCTCTGGGCCTCGCACACAAGCGAGCCCACACGGTTTTGCATTTGGGCCTGGGCCCATATGGCCCGGCCCAAATCGCGTCACACATGAGTTGTGAGGGTGGCTTCAAATAAACCCTCACTCTATTCCATTCCAAACCGATGTGGGACTCTCCCACATCGGTGGTTTGTAGCTAGGGACAGGATATGACAATCACCCCTCCTAAGGCCTCGAGCCGCCCTCGGCTCGACTCGGCCCAGCTCAACAACACCAGGGAAGGAGGAAAGCCCACACAGTACGAGTGTTGAACTCGGCTCTAATACCAATTTGTAACGACCCGACCCGAACACAGGGCTTAGGGTCCAACGCAGTGAGATATCGTCCGCTCTGGGCCTCACACACAAGCGTGCCCGCACAGTTTTGCATTTGGGCCCGGCCCAAAACGCATCACACATGAGTTGTGAGGGTGGCTGGCCTCAAATAAACCCTCACTCTATTCCATTCCAAACTGATGTGGGACTCTCCCACATCGGTGGTGTGTAGCTAGGGGCAGGATATCACAGCCAGAGTGTACAATAGAAGTAAATAAGTTGATAAACAATGTAGGAAGTCATGAGAGATATGTGCCATCTAGCCAGTTAAGATTTTACCATATGCTGCCCAAAGGACAAAAATTCCTAAGAAACTAAAATTTTAAGAGTGGTGGAAAATTTGACCATATGGGCAGGTTATGTGGTGGAAAATTAGTCATTGAAGGAGATTTGTCAAATTCCATTAATTGGGCAAAAGGCTTGAAGCGGCCCCCTTGGAGACTGATTACTATGGTTAGGGAGATCAAGGCACTTGTTAGGGGGGGACATGAAGCTTCCTTTGTCCATATCAGGCACTCAGCAAATGGAATTCCGGACTTTTATGCCAAGAACGGCATAGAGGGAACTGTGTTTGGCATCTTTTATATCTGAAAATGGGAGATCACAGGCTTACACTTATTGGACCTTTTTGTTTTTTTTTGGAGTTTGGTTGTTTTTCTGTTATGATTTTAACTTGTTTCTTTTCTTGGTTGGGTCTACACCTTTTAGACTCCCTTTTCTCTATTGTTCTGAAAGTTTTCTTTTTTAATAATATTCTCTTTGTTACCGCTCAAAAAAAAAAAAATGATCATTCGTGTGATGCTTTAGCTTAGAATGCAAATCAATGTCATCCCTACCCAAAAGCCCCATTTTATGAAGTGCTATTTGCAATTTAGGGAAGGATTGTGTTGATTATTCTTCTGACACTGTCCAAAGGTGTCACATGCACTTTCTAGTTTTTTTGAATGTCTCTTCTTTTAACTACAATTAATTTAATTTTTACCCAAAATGCATTTTGCTGGTTAATGAAATGGTACCTGATTCATGCCATCTTTTTGCAGCTCTTATATGAAGCTGTTAGAGACCATTGCCTCGAGATGGCAACAAAAGAAAAAAGATGCATTACTCTTAACATATGCATCGACAACTCAAGATCTCCAGACAGAGAGCTGCTCCTGAAGAAGATTTCTGAGAACACCGTGTTTCTTTCACAAGATCCATTTGGGTAATAATCTACCTTTCTACTAAAATTTCCTGACACCGAAGTCAAGCTGTTAGCTTGTCCTAAGGTATAGATATTGGTACAGTGAACTCAATTTGGGCAACTTTGTACAATGTCTGACATCTGACCATCCCTTGAGTGAGACCCTTGTCAAAAGTGACACGAATTGCATTGATTTGGTGATCTGCTTGAGTACGATTAGCATTTCCATTTGTAATTTACCAGTTTGTATAATCATCAAAGCTGGGAGGTATGCTATAGTGGAACCCACCTGGTGAATACTCAAAACCTGCTTCACCATGCCTTTCAAATTCTAGTTGAGTGTATTGGATTAACTAATATTTTTCCCACAAATCACATAATATCACTAGTTGTTATAACAAAGCTAACACCATTCAAATCACACTTCTTATTTTTATTTTCCAAACTACAAAGATTTTCTTCTTTCTTAAAACTTACGAACATTTGTTGCAATTGTCACTTCCCACAGGAATTATGTTGTGCAGCACATTCTTGCACTTGAAATACCAAGCATCACGGATCTCATAACTAATAAACTTGACGGCCATTACGTGAGCTTATCTAAGCAAAAATGTGGCAGCCATGTTGTTGAAAAATGCTTGACGTCTTCAATAAGAGATTCTGTAATTTGGGAACTTGTGTACAGTGGCAAACTTGGCAAGCTAGTTCGTGATCAATGTGGGAACTACGTCATCCAGACGTCACTGATTGCATCCATGGTAATATGTATTTCTTCTCTCTGTATTGTTTGCTTTCTTATGCTATGGTAAGATTGCTAGTTTTTTACATTCCATCTTAAATCATCTTGGATTAATGTAGTGTCATGTGTTACCCATATTGGCACTTTCAATATCGTGGTAAAACTGATGATTACATTCCACTCGTGTTTCTGGAACCATTCAGTCTGAAACTCTTCAGTTCTCTATCTTTATAATATCAACAATGTGTTTTATGTGAGATAGAAACTGCAGGAAAGGAAATTTTCTTTTAGTTGAATCTTGATTTTCTGTAGATTGATCTACTGAGCAATGAAAAGGCCCCATATCCTTCGACGAAATGGATGCTACTTAATCTTGTTTCTAATTTCTGCTCCATCACCTATCCAAAAAGTGGAATGGCAGACCATAGACACTGCCAAAATTTTCAAACTACATATAGAACATAGTACATCTGAAGTGAATCATGTTCATCTAATTCAACAGTAACACCTTCAGAAGAAATTTTACTTAGCAAGTCTCTGTTTTTTCTAACAGGGTAGTAATCTTCAACCTCTTTTGATCGAAACAATCGAGTCAAATTCTCAAAGCCGATGGCATCAGATAGGAAAGAATGTCTTCAAGACTCTCAGTGAAGTAAAGAACCAGATCAATCAACAAGATTCTGCTCATTGATAACACCTACCAGAGAAGGGAGATATTATATGCCGTGTTATTTTCATAACCATACTTCGGAGAATTTTTTTTGTCATACGATTTTGTTAGTTAAAAGCTTTGTGTCAAAGTTTTGTCATTAGAATTTTCATTACATGTTTGAATACAATTGAATCATTTTGTTCTAAAAGCAATATGGGTTTGGTCAAGTTTCCTTACTTTGTGTTGATCCATCTATGAATAGAATTGTTTGAATAGAATTGTTTGATTATTAGATTGGAAGATCATTAGATGTTTCTATTAAAGAGCATAGAAAGTTTAGAATAATGTTGGTGATGCACTTATTTTGTTCACCCACTTTAAAGAGGAGGTACTCCTGGAGTTTTGTTGATTCCTTGAGAAATGCTTTGATGCAATTGTAAACATGTTAGATTTAGGTAAGATCCCGAATTTGGATCCACTTAGTAGTGTCAGATTCGGATTCAAATTCATAAAAATATGATCCTGTTAGCGTTATACGCGGAAACAAGAAAAATCGAACGGAAATAAAAACACAGCACAACACAATATTTTAACGTGATTCGGCCTACGTCCACGTAGGAGAAAGAATATACATGTACAAAATAAAGACTCCCATGAGTCATGAGCCCAAACCCGAAGTCCCGAGTCCCTTGCATACCCATGTGTACAACACACCGACGTCACCTCTCAGTTGATGTGAGTCTCTCTCATATCCAAAATAGTGAACCCAACTTCTGTGTTGCTCCCTCTATGCTTCTTGTGTCGTACGAGCAACTCCCGATATGCTTCTCAAACGCGAGCGTCTCCAATGATGGTGTGTCCCACACACACCCCTCTTGCACTTCTGCTCTGACGATAGGGTTTCGTCTTTCCAGCTGCACTTTTGCTGGCTACCACTCACACAGATCTGAAAATCCAGATCTGCAGCGGTATTGCACTATTGCTCCCGCTCCTCTTCGGCCGTCGAGCTGTCCTCCATCGGCTACATCTTGCCATCTCACATGAGTGTGGTGTGTCTTCACACACCCCTCCACGTTGTGAAGTCCTCTATTTATCAAACCCAAGATGCAGTCGGTCCCTACTGTCATGCATAGCCAGTACAAGTCCAACGTGTATTGTGATTTTGTGATATGCTGCCAACGAAACCTTTTATGATTTCATTGTATCTGATTTGGCAGTCCCACTTGAATTAGAAAATACATGTTAATACATCTGCTATTTATAAGCACCTATACAGCTGGCCTCCTTCATAGCAAGCTCTAAGCACGTTAGATTCCCAATCAATAAATAGCAATTTCTAATTCCTCTTTCTCTCTGACTCAATTGTGTGGAATCGAGTCACATATCCAACAGATCCAAACTTGAATCCACTTAAAAGTGTCATAATCATATTTCGATTCAAATATTTCCAAATTTAGAAACATTAACATTCTCCTCTTTAAAAAGAGAATTAGATTTATTTAAAAAATCAAGTTCCGATATAAAAAAATTACCCAAACCTCATGAAGATCTCATACAACACATAATTAGTAAATGTGATAAAACTATAAAAATTATGAAGGTAAGTATTAGGATTTTATCCTCATATGATTTAACACACAACATATTTATTAATAGTAAATATATTATTTGCACTACTTATTAGTCGTGTTAGCAGGCTATCAAACTCAGATGTGGTTAGATCCAAATCCGCACAAAAATAAATGGTTTTGGATTCGAACTCAAATTTAAAAATTAAATGGATCTAAAATTTGCATTCTAATTAACTTATCTTGGATCAAATGCTTTTGGATTTCCAAATTTTGGATATCTATTTACATCCCTTGATGCAATAAGCATATTTTGTTATTTGCTAAAATATTAAAACCCATTGGACCTGAAATTCTAGAACTCAGAAACAGGAAGCGATGGGTGTTTGTTTGATTTTTCTCAAATTCTCCACCTTTTGCAAATAGGGATATTCATTGGTTCAAACCCAGCCCACAATCGGCTCCACCGGACTTAAATAAACAGGCTTGAATAAACAATTTTGTCCCACGGGTTGGGTTTGGGCTTTTTTAAACCCGTTTATATAAAAGCATGGGCTGAGGCTTCTACTTAAAGCGCATGGAGGGCCATAAAGATTTTGGCCCATTTTTTTCTTTAAATTATTTATATATTTATAAAATAATTAAATGATCCATAGCCAAACCCCAATCCCATTGTGTTTAAGCTCACTAGCCTAAATGGCCTAATTGTTGAGTTTTTTCTTTAAAATTTTTTTAAAAAAAAGTTATAAAATAAACAGGCGGGGTCACGTTTTGGCCTTTAAAAACCCGATGGAGTTCGGATGAACTCAGGCTTTTATAGATTTAAACGGGCTTGGGCCCATTTTGTACCCAGTCCGTGAAAAGACCTAGACCCAAGCACTCACGGTTTCACAAAATTTTTGTTTGAAAAAAAACACTAATTATTAGCAATTAAAAAATAGAAATAAACTATGAGTGATAGTGTCTTAAGGCGCATGTGCGCCTAGCAGGGTCTGAATTGAAATCCTCTTCTTCTCATACCCCACCTACCTCTTGAATTGTATAGGTACCCAATTTGAAACCATTTCAAATTTGATCTTTTCATTAGATTAAAAAACTATCCAAAAGTGACTCTATTTTGATCGTTCATCTTTGGGCCCTTTTTGATCTTTGGGCCCTGTTCAAATCCAATAGAATTGATTTTTATGAGAAGAATTATCTTGAAAATACCTTTCTTCACACACGCCACCGAACTGGTACATGAAATGTCACATAGGGGTGGCAATAAGTCAAGTTGGACTGGCTATAGATAATAATATATTTTCTGTTTGACCAGACCTGACCCAACTTGGATGTATTTTAATTCAACTCAACCCTACCCAACTCGACTCAAATTTAATTTTTTAAAAAACAATTAGAAAAATGAGCAAAACAAGTTTTTGATAGAAAATGAAAGGTAAAGGGGCTTCCCTTCATACGAGCACATTGGGATATGAAAATAGAGGCAATAGGCTAAGATTTTTAACTTGGTGAGCTACATGAGCTAAAATTAATAGGTAAAAATAAATAAATAATTTTAATTTTAATTCAATTCGGGCCGGGTTTCGGTCGAGTTCGTGACCCCTCTACCCAACCCGATCTGAATTTTTTTGGGTTAGGTTGAGGGTCAATTTTTTTTTTTAAAATATCCATGACTCAAACTCTATTTTTTTGGGGTTGGATAAAAAATTGCCATCCCACCCTTAATGTCATATACAGGGGTTTAAAAATCGACTAAACCGATATATCGACCGATAATTATCTCTGTCCTCCGATATCGGCATTTCTCTCTCTTCCGATATCGGAACCGTGAAAAAATCGTGAAAAATGAAATAGTTCCTGACTCAAGCTATCTGTTTGCAGCTCTTATATGATGCTATTAAGGAGCAATGCCTCGATGTGGCGACAAATGAAGGAGGATGTGTAGCTCTAAAGACATGCATCGACAACTCAAAATCTCCAGAGAGAGAACTGCTGCTGGAGAAAATTTCCAAGCACTCTGTGTTTCTCTCGCAGGACCCATTTGGGTAATAATCTACCATTGCACTTAAAGTCCTTACACTAGCAAAGAGAAGAAAAAGGATAAATCCAATAATCTAGTTTATCAAGACTTGTTTCACCATGCATTTTCCAATTTGAGTTTAGTGCACCACATAATTGTCAGTAATTGTAAGGAAAAAGCTAAGCCTTTTGAAATCAGAACTCTCCTATTTTTCTTTTCTTTTCAAGACTACAGAGATCTTCTTCTTCTTCTTCTTTTGTACTAACAGTGGATATGATTAACTCTTCTGAAGGAATTATGTTGTGCAACACATTCTTGCACTTGAAATCCCAAGTATCACGGATCAGATAATTGATAAGCTTAAAGGAAATTATGTGAGACTGTCACAGCAAAAATGTGGCAGCCATGTTGTTGAACAATGCCTGAAGTCTTCCAAAGCAGATTCTGTAATATGGGAGCTTCTGACTAGTGAAAAACTTGGTGAACTAGCTCGTGATCGATGTGGAAACTATGTTATCCAGACAGCACTAAAGATAGCACTAAAGGCAAAGACAGCCAAGGTGATTAAATATTTTCCTCTGTATGGTTTGCTTTCTTCCCCTAAGTAATATCAGCAATAATGTTAAGTTTTATGTGGGATGGAGGAGAGAAGATAACCAGGCTTTGGTTGAACCCAGATTGCCTGTCGACTAATCTACTGAGAAAACCCATATATTTCAGTGCTGGAAAGGGATCACATCCCTTGACAATCTTTATTCTACTTAATATAGCTTCTCATTGTCTATCACTGTATACAAATGATGTTTGGAATCTTTTTGTAACAGGATATCCATCTTCTGCGTCGTTTAATCGATTCAATCATGGCACATTCTCAAAGCCTCGAATTCCATCGAATCGGAAGAAATGTCTTCAAACTCGTTAATGATATTTGTAACAAAAGACACTAGAGTAGTCAGAAGCATCATACTCTCCTTGATACACCTCTCTCATGATTGCATATGCTGTATGCAATGTTGCTGTATTTGTGATTCTTCAGCAGCTGTCTTCTTCATATGCAAGTGTGGAGTTTAAAAAGTTTTGTATTTAAATTTTGTCAGTTAAATTTATTTTACATGTTTGAAATGAACATAGAAGTTCTTGTATTGATTTATCCATGAAAAGAGTATAGATTGATTATTGACATAGGGAACATAACATGTTTATGTCTTAGAAGAGTATGATCTACCACTTGTTGTTTTAATGTTAAAGACATGTTTGGCAATACACTTATTTGATTAGTGGCTATTATGGAATTCGGAGATTGTTTTGTGGATTTTTCGCTTGATGATTGATTTACTCAAGAGCATTTCGTCCCTTGAACACAATGTTCTCAAAATCTTTATATCTGCAGGTCATTTTTTTACTCAAGAAACAAATGAATCTCAATACCCATGTTATATAATTGGACCAAGACACCAAAAAATTAGTGTTATTTATCATTTGTTTCAAATATAGTATAAGGTTTTATGAAAAATAATTACATCTCATAGAATTTCTTCGTATATATATTTGCCAAAGTTATCGGGCCGAGAGACAACAAACAAGTTTCTAAACAAAGCCAAGTCCGTCACATAAAATTTATTGTTCAAGCCCATCCATTTAAGTCGAAGTCGAGCCAAGTATAGAGAAATGAACACCTAAAACACCCTTTCTGAACATCTAACAACTAAAGACAAATGCACAACCACTATATTAAAAGAAGCCATTGTCTGAGTGGCATGGTTCTCCTCTCTTCTCCCTTCATATACATCTCTTCATTCCCTTCATATACATCTCTTCATTGTGCAATCCAATATTTGCTTGTCTTACTGTAGTTCACTGATCATTATATCATTTGCTTGTTTACTTTTTCTGAAATTATCCAAAATTTAAATACATAATTTTCTCTGATCTTTGTATCATTACCCCTAAGATACTTTTATTGATATTCCTATTAATTGTATGTAAATCAAACACAATAGTTTAGAGATTATAATTACTCTTCAAACTCTATTTATATCTATATATTTTACAACTATAGTTGTATCGATATATTTATATTCTCACCTCTAACAATTTTATACCTTTTGGTATCTGTAAAATCTTATTAACCCAATATTTTCTTGTCTTAGTATAGTTCAGTAATCATTATGTCATTTGCTTGTATAAATCTTCTGAAATTATCTGAAATTTAAATTTAAATTTTTCTCTGATCTTTTGTAGCATTACCCCTAAGATATTTTTATTGATATTCCTATTAATTTTGTGTAAATCAATCCCAATAGTTTAGGGATTATAATTACTCTTTAAATTCTATTTATATCTATATATTTTACAAACTGTAGTCGTATCGATAAATTTATATTCTCACCTTATACAATTTTATACCATTTGGTATCTGTAAAAGGGTAAAATATTGAAATATGGAAAGGGAAAATCAAACAATAAACTCTATGCCATTCAATTTATCATGGCATTTGATTTTACAATTACTTGTGATAAATTGAAAGGCAACATAATTCCACGGCTCACTTTAGGAAAAAAAAAAGCATGGAGAGCAGCCTAGCAATTTGTTGAAATGGAGATTGGCCTCAGAATTGCAGAAAGACATCAAGGCTTTTAAAGCCATTCAGTCCCGAAAGATGGTACTTGGTATTCAGATATCATCAGTGGCCAGAGCTCCAAAACAGTCCAATACATAACATATAGAAAACATTGATTTCAGGCAAAGTAAAAAGAAAGGAAGATTGCATTGTTAAAAAAAACCATCTAAAAATATGAGATTGGCTATGAAAATGATACAGCAGTTCCTCTCAAAAGTATAAAGAATTTTTTTCACAGAATACACATAGAACATCTAAATTTGCAAATGAATGGCTGAAAATTTTTCTTTGTAATTTTAGGGACTACACGAAAGAAGGAAAGAGAGAAGAGTTCAACACTAAAAACATGTATTGGAATCGAAGTTGAGATATTTTGAAACCAAATAATGGGTGATTTTTGAAGTTGAGAAGATGTATCTCTCATGGCCAGTCCCAAAAGGTAATGGCTGCAACGCAGCTACCAAAGGCGATGGAATATGAGAGCGCTCTTAGATGGAGGTTAGAACCATCAACATCAAGAGCCTTTTCTGTGACGTTTACTAAGGAATCTACAAACAAGTAAGAAGTTTGCTCCAGCAAGTAAAGGAGATTTTCTGCCAGAAAATCATCCCCCGTCACATTTGAAAGATTGACAGACTAAATCAAAATCAATACATGAACCATGTCAGGCAATTTACTCAAACATGTAAAGAAATTTTGAAGGCAGATGTAGATTTATGTACACCCATTGTGAAAGCAATCATCTTAAAAGAAGATTTATTATTTGTTGCGCTTCGACCTAAATTAGGCCAATCAAAACCCAATTGATCTTCAAAAAACCTTTCGTTGTAAAGTGAAAGATGATCTAAAACTTTCCAAAGCATATCATTCTTTGAAGAAATGGGGTTTGATTCGAAAGGATAATTAACAAATGATGACTCCAGAATCCTAAATCCCTTGACAAGAGAATAAAACCAGGCATAACCATTAGAAAAAAATAGTGCTCAATTTTAACTTCAAACAAAAAGTGATTTAGGCACAAAATCGTTGGTAAAAAGCAAAGAGAACACCAAAATCCATCAAAATAGATCTTCCTCAATCAACTGCGTTTAGAAAAAAAAATTAATAAATAGGAAAAAAAACAATGGCTGGATGAGAAGGAGAAAGCTGAGAGAGTGGTCATTACAGCTAGAGAGTTCAGCATCTCCATCTCTGCTTCAGCTCTCTCTTTGCCGACCTCTCACATACACAGAAAACAGCGTGTATAGCCGCGAGCGATAGCTATAATGACCTACCCTCGCGTCTAACTCTCAGCCATGGCTTCCCAAAAGGTCACAACAACAAACACTGGATACACGAAATATATAGTCTCGAGGAGATGACAAATCTAAAGGTTAGGGTTAGGGTTTGGACGGGAAAGGGAAGTTCGCCTTGCAAGAAAATCTTAGCCGTCCAATCGACGGTGAGATCTTCATCGACTTTCTCCACGTGGATCTTCGGTCCGGGTACCACGTTTTGCCTAAAAAGGCCCTCGAGATAATAATAATAATAATAATCCAATACAACTATCCAAGTATTTTAAAAGGCTATTTCAAATTTTCAATGACTAAGAATGGGTCCGATTTTGGTTTTTTTTTTTTTTTTTTCAATGTTGGATTAACTAGTACTTTTATACTCCCTCCGTCTCATTTTATTTATGTCATTTGAAATATTTGTATTTTTTAAAGAATTTTATATATAAAAGTAGCACTCTATGTGATATCATCCATTTTCAACACAATTTATACTATTCTAATATAAATGAGACAACTATTTTGGAACAATTCTAAAATCTATATAAACCAACTAATTTGGTAGAAAGGGAGTATATGTTTCAGGTTCAAGATCCTTTACTTAGCCTAATCTGAATGTATTTTAGATTAAGCTAGGTTGGGTTAATTTATTTATTTTTAAAGAAATGCACGACTCAAACACAATTTTTTTTTTTTTCAGGTTAGATTGGCTTGGGTTCACGAATTGGGTAAAAATTTGCTACCTCTGCTTCATGACTGCGTTTGTTTGAGGTGAAAAGAGGAGGGAACATGGATAACCCTCAGATTCCCCTGTTTGGTAGCAAGAGGGTAGAGGTAAAAAATCTTGATTTTACCTCCTCTTTTGGCAAATCTAAAAACCCTTTTGTCTCTAGTGGTATTCATAAAATCCTTGCCTCTCGTTCTCTTCGTATTCCTCTCAATCCCCTTCATAGCTGTGAATGGAACTCGATATAAATCAAATTTCAATCTAACATATTTATTTTTTAAAATTTGTTAATTTACTAGAAAAATAATTTTACTAAAATAAATAAAATATTTTCAACATTATAATTATAAAATAAAATTTTTATTTAAATTTTATTTGATTTAAGTAATTAAATTTGATAGAGAATAAAAATCTTCTTTTCAATTATTTATTTTCATTTTTTTTAATTTTAAGGTTCTATCGATTTTACGAGACTAACTTTATATAAATCCTATTAGTAATAAATTTATAAAATTAATAAATTTCATATCATTATCAAATATCATTCAATTCAATTTGAGATATAAAACCTTAATAACTCACTTATATTAGGATAGCGTGTCTTTTTTAGAAATAAAGTGAATTCAAATCCAACTCACTCCACCGTCAAATAGTAGTTGGTTAATCCGACCAATTTAAAATATGGGTTGGTCCATAATATTTTTTTTTTTTAAAATTGAGTTAATATATGATTATGCTTTATAAAACACTCCTTATTCTTATATCACTATGTGATGATTTTTTAAAATTATTTCTTTAGAACAAATATATTTTACAAGTGGAGATTTTCTTTTATAAATGTCTCTTTGCTTAAACCATATTAATATAATATTTATAAATCTAATTATGCACTTAATTACAAAGGTTAGAGTGTGACCTAATTTAAACCAATCTAAATTAGTTGACTTGAATTGAAAATTAATTAGAATTTTTAAAATAGATTCAATTATATTGTCCAACATGGATATATGAAATATCTTCACTTATAAATGAATTTTTAGGCACTCTTACCCAATTTCACAATTTTTTAATATTATTACAAAAAAAAAATTATCTTTTAAAATATTTTAGTCTCGTGTGTTTAAAATTCCATTAAGTCAAAGGAGGAGTCTGTCTCATTCCCAACTAAGGGGTTCTTAATATTAATTTTATCTTAGTTATTATTTATTAACTTGGATTTTTTTTATAAACTACTATAATAGTGTATTGTATTATGTATTTCACATCACCAAGGAACAAATTTTGAATTTTATTAAGATATGTCTTGGCATTTTTATTTGTTTATTAGGATTAAAAAATTATATGTAAAAAATGTTTTTCTCCATCTCACTTTTTTATGATTAGAACACACATGTTTATTTTAAATTATAATTATGAGAAAGAATCTATAGAAAATTATATAATACTATTATAAGATATATTGTTAATTTTTATGGCAATTTCTATAGGAAAAAAATACAATGTTATAGAGAAAATTTTATTTTTATTTTTATATTATATGAATTTATTAAAAATTATAGATTCTTATAAAATTTTATTAGGTTTCTCATGCTAACCGTTACCAAAGAAGATTTTTTACCAGTTATTTTAACTTTTCCACAGCAATTACCAAATAAGATAAAGATAACACTTGCAAAGGGTATTCATAATGGATTATCCACCCTTGGTTACCCACCATTGATAATCTACCCTCGCAAAATTTACCCCTCATCCAAACATACCCGTAGTTAATGAATCTCAACACTCCCTCTCATCAATGACTCATCATTTAGCATACCACTGTCATGCTTCTCTATTGACCTATGACATCCCACTCTTCCTTAAGTTGTCACCATGAGAAATAACATTTGATATGATATCAATTGTTAAAAACGTAGACAATACACTATAAACTTCAAAGTTGATGAAACACATGAAATCAAGAGTAACATCCTATCCAATGTTAGGTAGACCCAATTCAATGCCTACATTTTAGACCTCAAGGCCGGACCCTACCAATGTAATAAATCATTAATGAAACTCAACCATCATCAAAAAAAAAAAAAAAATAGTAAATGTTTTTCAAAGGATTTTGAATAATATTTCTGCTAGTTGGGCAAAATCATGTATGTCACACCAATCGTAGATTGGAATTGTATCCAAGGGTCCATATCCACTAGAACTTTAGCCATGAGAGCTTTCTTATATATACACCATGTGAAGTTATCCATTTTTGAGATAATTACTTATATGTTTCAAGCGTTTCTCGAGAAGTTCAAGTTTTCATAGCTTGATGGGAAGATTTGGTAATGACACCAAATTGGATTTAGTAGGCTCTCTCTGTTGGAAATTTAGACCCAAACCACATACACCATTCAAACCACAGATGAAGCACACACACAAGGAACATGGATATACGTGGTTCAATAACGTTGTCTACGTCCACGGGACGTGCAACGATTTCACTAAGAGGAAGAATGTCCAATACAGGCTACAAGGATTACAACAATCCTACCCACTCTTCCTCTCAGTCACTCTCCTCTCTGTTTCTCCCCAAGAAAAACTACACCAGCCAAATAAATCCTACAGAAAGAGACCTAAAATACTGTAGCTTAGACCAGACATGGCATGAGACCATTAGACAACTCAGGCCCAATAAGGCTTTGAGCCATAAATCCAACAAAATCCACTTTGGCGAAAAAGCCCGATACTATGAAGATTGTTGCCCTCAGATTGTGACACCTCCACCTGCTGTATAGAACCTCCAGATCCTCATCATCTGTAAGATGTTCATCCTTTACTTTGGGATGCCCCACCAGTCTTGAGTAAGACTTAATAGCCCAACCGGGCTCCACCTCGAGCATTCTTGCCTGAGTTTCCTGTGTTACATCTGCAACTCTGCACCAAATGGGCTCCATCTCGAGCATTGACGCCCGCGTCCCTTGCACCTTCGTTGACCACTCCCGACTCCTCCAAAAAAAATCATCTCCTTTTCCAAATCCACACCAATCACTGCGTAGATCTCTTCACTGCGATCACACAGGCGATGACGGATCTCAATTCTGAGTCCCGATGACTCCAGAAATTGCAAAACAATTCTAGCCGTTGATTTGCACTGAAGAGTATCAGAAACTGTGGTCCTGTAGGGTCACCCGAATCTGTAGTCCTACAGACTACCAGAAAACATTGCACTGGTCTTGTGGGACAACCCAAACGTGTAGTCCCACGAGACTATCCGAAACTATGGTCCTCCGTGATTACCTGAAATGGTGGTCTCGCGTGTGCACCTGAAATGGTGGTCCCCCGACCACCAAACCCTTTTTTTTTTTATGCGTCCACTCGTTTTAAACCTAAAAACGAGTGGAAACATGTTCCTACTGCAGACTCTCTCTGGCACTCGCCCCCTCCGGCGTTGCTGTTGTCCGACAGCAGCCTGCGCAACCCCTTTGATTTCGTGCTGCCTCCACTCACTCGCACCTGTATGTAACGCTCGACGCTGCTACCTCTCTCCAGATCTGACCTCTGAGTTCGTCGTGCCCTCAGATCTCAACCCTTTAGATCCAATGCAGATCTCCCTTATCTCATTCTCAGATCCCCTCCTGGAGTTGCACTGCTAATCTGCAATCCCTTTATATTTGTTCCTTCTCAGCTTTGCACGCTGCTCTACCGATCTGATCTGCAGTAATCGCGGCTGCCTCTACCGCCGCTCACCTCTTCTCTGTTCTCTATAAAACCCCAACATCGATCTCGGTTTTGTACGAGAACAGATCTGCAGTTTTGGATGGATCTGAGTGCCCCGACAGTCTACACTGCAGATCTGGTTTGATATGCCTGTACTCTGTCGATCTGCTCTCGCCTCTGTGCGAGATTGGGGCCCTGATTGCCCTCCCCTTCAATCTCCACGTGCGGCAACTTCAGATCTAATCTACAGGCACTCTTGCCGCCAGATCTGTTGTGGGTTTACCCCTTTCTTGCTCCGGCTGAGATCTGCACGGAACCCCTTCCTGCAGACCTTCTTCCTCGGCTTCCTCTGGCTCTCACCGCCACACCTCTCTGCTTCGGCAGTGCAGTTTCAAATCTGCACAGTGGGTCCGGTGCGGCTGCTCCTCCTTGTGCCTGCAGCTTGTAGTTTCTGTCCTCTCTGTGATTTTCTCGGCCCGATTCCGAACATGGAGCTTTGATACCAATTGTTAGGATAATTAGTGGAAATAGCAAAAAATAATCAACGGAATAAAACAATAGCACACCAACAACACAAGAATGTGGTTTGGCTCAACCCAGCCTACGTCCATGGAGCGACAGAACATCTTCATTACGAGAGAAAGAATACAAGTACAAAATAGTGACTCCCTTGAGTCAAGAGTCCAAACCTGAAGTCCCGAGCCCTTTATACACCCATCTCATACCTAGAAGAACCTATCTTCTGTTCCGCTCTCCGACATGCTTCTTGCACTCCTCAAGTGCATCCCCGCGTGCTTCATGTAAAAGCCCTCTGTGAGTACGGTTCACCCCACAATATCAGTGGGTATGGTTCACCCCACGAGTACACTTTTGCTCAGGCTTCTCCGCTCAGGCTTCTCCACCCATGTTGTCAACGTCCATGCATGTCCTCCATTGTTGTGGCCGTTAGAGGCATGTGGCCAAAGGCGAGTTCTTCTGATGCCCACGTCCATATTACATAGTGAGTCTCATTCTAATTTAATCTCTCAATCGCTAAAATCTCTCCCGATCTAGCAGTGTTCCACTTTGAGCAAGCCTTGCCCTGTTCCATAAGACAGTAATTGCTATCCTTGCTACCGTGTCCTCTAGGATAGTAATTTCCATTGATGCCTCCACAGCAACTGCCATGTTAAACTCATTGTCCCATCTTAATTAGATTCCTAGGTGATTAAGCAAACCTGGGCTCACGTGTGAATTTGAGACATCCCAACACTCTCTGAGTCAAAATTGGGGACTCAAGCCGATAAGGCAAGTCTTTGGCCAGTCAATGTCAGAGAGAAGCAAATTCTAGTATGATTTTTCTTTCCTCTTAGGCCATGTTTGATTGTAAGAATAAATGAAAATGAAATGAAATGAGCTGAATGAATTTAAATATCAGGTCTTGCAATTGTAAGTGCCATGTTCAGTACATTCAAAAACTTATGCTTTGGGTGAATGAAAATGTCTATGCCAATTGTATCAGTATTGAAGTTGAAGAACAATGGATTGTGAGAGACATTTCCAAGCCTGAGAACACAAATTGGAGATGGAAAATTCATACTCAGGCCTTGCCGAATTGTATCAACAAATTTTTACCTTTGGCGCTTGATTCCTTGTCTTGGGCACTTTGTGAATTGTTCGAAGGTTCTCAAAGAGTCCCTCCATGATGAGAATAGCTCTCTGATCTGAATGTATTTGATGTGATTCTGTAGTTTCTTCGGCTTACTTCGGTTGTATTCTTTGTTTTTCTGTTCTGGCCATTGGGTTTTGCTTGTTCATGTACATTTTATGTACTGTTGTTTGTTGGGTGTTTCCCTTCTTTTGAATGAATAATATGAGCTTATCATTAAAAAAACTTGGGCATTTTGGTATTTAATCTACTGCAATAGCTAATATTAGGACATAGTATGGCAAATGATGAAAAAAAATTAACTTCAGGATAAAGTAATCCAAAGAGTTTTGAGTATATTTTTTATATTAATAAATGGGGTTTTCTTATCTATTTTTGCTGGTATTCATAACATTGGGATCTATAGTTTTTGAAAGTGATGATTGAATGAGAGATTTGGATGGCAGATATCAGAATTATACTATTCTTATAAATTGACATTAGAGTCATCAATCTATTGATTTATGTACTCATTTGACATACTTACTCATAGAGATTAAATTTATTATAGAATTCTTAAAGCCAGTCCCAAAGAAATTCTTTTAGAATTTTTGTTATATGAGACAAAATACATTGAATTCAATGGAAGTTAAGTTTCTTAATGTTGATTTATTATTTTTGGAGTTCAGAAATCTCTCAATCAATCATGAATCAATTCAATAGTGAAAAAGATCTCTCTCAGGCTCTCAGGTACACCAAGGAGGAAGGATAACAAGCAGAATATTCTCTGAAGAATAAATTCGTTCAAGAAAACATAGATATAAAAGAAAAGATGTACACAAATTTATAACATGAAGGATTGAAGAAGGCCTTTATCAATTATCATCGATGGGACGCATCATCTTTACCGTATTGGCATCTTAATCCAACCATTAGCAAAAGCTATGGCCAAAATAACAAAAGGTGTAGACATTCCAAAGATGATGATGTAAGGAATGGGCGTCTTCATAGGGTTTTCACCTTCTCTCTCCCCGGCTGTTTGCCAATACCTACATTGCCAAGCATTTGCAATTAGTCAATATGATAATTTACAAGACATCATCTATTGCCCTAAGTAAACGGAAATGAAAGTAATCTTGTAAGTCGAAAAAAAGAGAAGCAATCGTCGGTTCAAAAGGGAAAACAAAATAGATATGTTGTTCATACAAGAAAAAAAAGAGAAGAAATCACAACATCTCTGATTAGGGAACTTTGGGGCACTCGGAATGTGGAAAACTTCATAAACCCTCGGAAGTCTTATCCGGTAGTCTGTTGATTATATGGAATCCTTCTTTCTTCAAAGCCTCAACAAGGCGAGTTGATTCTAGATCCATTTCTGTTGAGGGTCTTGTTGAGGAGGAGGAAGTAGAGGTCTGCTTCACAAATGTCTATGGCTGATGCAGCTGTGTCACACGGCTTGCAACTAAAAGGGGCATAGGGCATACCCCCTCTTTTCCCATTGCCACTGCTTTCTCCACCTCTTCTTCTTAGCCTCTTTCCATTCAGCCACTCACCACACCACGGTACTGACCCCTTCATCCCATATCAGCCACCCAACCCCGAAGCCTAACTTCAAAACCCATCTCCTACCGTCCCTACAACCATTGTTTCCATCTGACTGTAGCACCCGTTACCCTTTGACCTTCCCATCTACATAAAACATCAACCAACCTTAGCCTTATCATTTACTTTATTTGATATCCAACCTCATTATTCCATAACCAACATCATACCCCTCATTTAATACCACCGCCCCAACTTATTTCTTATCCCCTCATTTAGTCCATTTATTTCCCTTTTATTTATTTTTCCCATCAACCACGTAAGTTCATCAAGCTAGCACTCACTATTTTACCAATCTCCATTCACCCAGCCATTAGCCTTAGTTAACCCGATCCCTGCTGCATCAATGGCCCTAATGATGAAGGAGAGAGTGTAGCCTTTTGGGAAGAGCTGGACGACATTCATAGTTGGTGCTCCTCCATGTGGTGTGTTGGAGAAGACTTCAACACAATCTGTTTCCCGTCAGAAAGGAAAAGAGGAAGAACTAACACTCGGGGAATGGAAGCCTTCTCAGACTTTGTAGCTAGGAACGAGTTGACGGACCTTCCACTTTCTGGAGGCTGCTTCACTTGGTGTAGTGGGCAGGCTCGTGGCTCCATGAGTAGGCTCAATCGCTTTCTGATATCTTCAAATTGGGACACATGCTTTGCCACAACCAATCAGCTCAAGCTTTTCAACCCTATCTCAGATCACTGCCCAATCTTGCTCGACACAGATGAGATCAACTGGGGTCCAAAGCCGTTCTGCTTCAGCAATGCATGGCTGGAAGACCCCAACTTTAGGGTCTTAGTTAGGGAGTGGTGGAGCAACTTTGAAGTCAGCCAGACAGCCGGCTCAGAGGCTGATGAACCTTCTCCTTCGACTCAAGAGTTAGCAGTTTGATTTTCAGGATTCCAATCAGACTCCCCCCCGTACCCTCCCTGAGTCACTAAGGTCTCACAAAGAAGAAAAAATCCTGACCATCAATCATTTCTTTTTTTGCCCCTGCTAGCTCTCTTCCATCTGATTCCGATATTAACCGCCAGCCCAGCACAGCTTCCCCTCGTGCTTACTCATCACCTATTACCATCAAAGCCTTAGAAGAAGTACTTAAAGAGGTAATACTTGAAAAAGCATATAGCCCTTCCTCTATCAAAGTTGAGCAGATCATACCTACCCTGCTAAGATCTGTCAAAAGCATTCTCAGTTGCCCCAGGCCAGAGATCCCTTTGAGGCTGAATCATCGGGTTGAGTATGTTACACACTGTATCCACAAGACAACTAAGGATTATGCTAAGGTTACCAGAGAAAAGGAGCAAGCCTTTTTTTTCTTCTTGAAGACGAAGATTTTTTTTGCCCAGGTTTGCTACTTCCTACTTACTGCCCATGACTTAGTTGTAGGCTGAAGGTTTTATTACTACTTAATTAAAAAAGGCCAGATTCCTCATTGAAAAAGGAGAGTTCCCTATTTCCTGGACAAAGAAAAGTTCTTTGAAGAAAGTTGTCCTCCTAAAAGCTAAGATCAAGGAATGGGTGCAATGGACCAGTTAGAGAAAGAAAGGAAGCAATTCTGCAAGAATTAGAAGGATGGAATAGATTAGAAGAGGAGAGAGATTTGACTGATGAGGAGCTATAACTAAAGAAAAGCAGCAAGGCTTCATTATGGGATTGCCTAAGGTTGGAAGAGGTAGAATGGAGACAAAAGTCTAGAGCTCTTTTGCTCAAGGAAAGCGACAAGAACACAGTTCTTTCATAGATGCGCTAATGCTAGAAGAGCTTCTAATTCCATCAGTTCTATTGTGGTAGATGGTAGACAGGTTATCAATAAGGAGGGTATTAGAGAGGCAGTCAGGTGGCATTTCATGTCTATTTATTGTTTGTGCGCTTCTATTCCCAACAACAATGATGGTCTAAGTTTCAACTTTTGGATGTTACATGATGTAGGAGCAAACATGTGAAGCCAAAAAAGGCCAAATCCTAATGAATCCATCCCAAAAATGTGGAAAGATATGACCAAGAGATGAGGTCCAATGTCATGTTGTGGCCCACTACTGGCCCATCAAGAGACTACAACCATAACTCATTATTTTCTAAGTTTAGATTCTTATTGCATTTTCTAAGTTAAGAGTCCTTGTTACAACTTTCTTCCTTCCTCTTGTCAAAGACTTCATAAATTAAGTTGTAAACAGAACATCACTGGGAATAAAAAGGATAGAAGTTGGAAATGAGTGTTTCCTTCACCATTAGTCTTTATGACCCTTCATGGAGAGCGTCGTCTACATTGCTTTTGTGAGATCAATGCCATGGTAGTTTATTTGATCAACACTATGACTATCTTCCAGATCTGTGCCATTACATCTAATCTACACAAAGATTGTGTGCATCAAGACATCAACACCCATTGTCATTGTCATATCATCACCTATCAGTCATTGCACATGGGTAAAGTTCCAACATACACCTATGGTTGATTTGTTAATAAAGTTAAAAGTGTGTGGATATATGAAGTGGATAGTGTAAACACCCTAATATATGAAGTGGATAGTGTAAACACCCTAATTGACCCAAACCCAATTCTACTCAGAACAGCCATGTTGAACCTGACCCAACCCAAAACTTGTCACTAGAACCCTGCTCTAACCTTCCTAGACTGTGTACTGAAATGGGGCCTGATTCAAGCTTAAAAGCCATGGTTTCTAACAGCATGCAGGTTAGCCCTAGGCAGGCCCACTCCACACATCCAAATCTGCAAATTCTTGCTCAATGGATCATTAAGTCAGCATCCAAGTCGTCCTTTACACCATCTAATGGCACGCCACACCACCTTACTACCTAGGTGCCACATCATCCGACACCATGCCATGTCGGACACAACCATACCATGCCAGTGCCCCAAAATGGACCCAAAACACCATGTGAAAGCCACATTATCATGCCACATATCATGTCAACATCTACATCACTTCCACATCACCAATACAAGCTGTCACTAGACAAAAAAATTCACATAAGGCAAGTCAAAGTCTTTGCAAGGCCAAACCTACCATGTCACCTTCCACTTCACAATCTTTGACACCTAAAACCCAATACCCAAAACCACCATTGCAATCCATTTGCAAGAACTACAGTAAGGCCCCCACAAAAGCAAAACTACCGTCCTACTTGGCCCATTTGTTGTGAGCCATGTCACCAAACTCCTCCAACCATGAGCCATTTAATCCCTTAACCAATTACAAACAAAACCAACCTTACCAAAGCCCAGTCCAAGCCTTCCAATCAAGCATCCACTCAACATCCACATCAACCATGTCAAAGCAATCAAAACATGCTTGCTATTGCCTATTCATGTCCCCAATTTTCTATAAATAGGGGCAACCTCCAAGCTTTGAAAGCCATAAGTCCCTTCGTTATGTATTCCCTAGAGAAATTGCAACACCAAACATTGGGCTTAAGACCTTCAAAACCTAGTAGTTTCTTCTTCTTCTCCCTCCCATAGGAAAGGAGGAGATGAGGGCAGATATAAGCATATTTCCACAATCCTTGGCTTCCTTGCCACATGAACTTTTCCTTCATAAGACTCATGGAAGGATTCTCAGGATATATTTCCAAGACCTCCATCACTCCATTCTTATCCCTTTTGGATCAAGCTCTAAGCCACCACCTTCCATGGTAGTACCACCTTAAGTGTGTCCCCCTCATCCAAGTACACCTAAGCCCTGTCTGGCACTTTCATTGTTGCCCTTTCATTTTACACCATCTTAGTTGTTCGTCATTTTGTATTTACATCCATGTTAAAATGAGAGCCATCTTATAAAAAAAAACTCGATGAAATAAGCACTTTTCAATTTCTTGCACATATGACCATATGCACATCAGCACATCCACATGTACACGACAAAATGATCTCAGCCATGGTCTTGATCCTAGCTTATTCTTCATACTGACTAGAAAGTCTTTAAGAAAAACTTAGATCAAACAAGGTCACTAAAAGAAACTATCCATTCGGACAAGTGTTTTAGGGGTACCTAACACCTAGTGTAACGAAACTTGATGCGGAACCAGCCTGTAACTTGGCAAGAAGAAGAAAGATAGGAAAAGGCTATGTCTTCAATATTCTTTATTCAATATTTTATTTGGGGTTAGGAAAGACATTTTTGGGGACTGGAGCGAGCAGTGGAAATAGAGGGTATTGCGGTGGAAGAGAAGAGAAGGGGAAAGGAGAAAGGGTTTCCAGGAGAAGATGAGGGAAGAAGAAGGTAGGCTACATGTACCTAAGTTTGAGGAAGAAGACAACAAGAGGAGACAAACCCATGAGAGGCGACGACTGTGAGAACTTTGGTGAAAGTAGTGGGTTTGGGCAGCGAAAACTTTCGTTGGCCCCTTTTTTTATTTTTGTTCGCAATGGGAGGGGCAGAAGATGGGAGGGGAACAACGATGGAAAAAAAAAGGGGATTTTGGGCGAATGAGCAGATGACAGACGGTGATGGGCCATGACCAGATCTGTTGTGGGTTCGGCTGGTGCAGCATGGGCAAAGCGATCTTCTTCAGCAATGCAGGCATGCAGAGGAGGCGTTGGTGGAGGCAACACTGTGCAGGTGCGATGGGTTTTTAGAAACCTTTTTTTTTTTCTTAGACGATAAATCGAGACTACGATCGCCCCTGATAATGCAGGGACATATCTCCGAACAGGGTCGTCTCTGTATAAAAGAGATACAAAGAACCTTGCTCTGAACCATTTGAAGTGGAACCAATCTGCAACTTGGTAGAAAGAAGAAGAAAGATAGGAAAAGGCTATGCCTTCAATATTCATCCAGCGTGTGTGCTCGAGCACTACATCCATGTATATATAGGAAAAAAAAACCTAAACTCTAATAAGGACACTTGCTTTCTATGGACTCCAACGAAAATAGCAAATAGGTTTCCTAATTACTCTAGGACACCAACTTAGAAAAACGAAATTATTAAAATCTACTAAAAATAAAATAAAATAAAAATAGAAGTGTCCACTCAGTAACTTGTCCTACATCAAAACTCCTACCCAAATCTCTTAGTTTGTGGTACCAATGGAGTCAAACAATACTTGAAATGGCCTTCTGCTTGCATCAGTGAGCCAGACCACACCAATACCCAGGTCAATGGCAACTTCTTGATTCAAAACCTCGCCCAGAGGAGCCAAGACCAGGCCCACAACGTCTCACTAATATGTGGAGCACTGTGGTTACCATCTACAGATAATTATCAAAGTTTTTTTTAAACAAAATTCAATAGTCCAACTATGACTATGAGGGTAGTTCATTGATGAATCTAGTTAAGTGCTAGAATGATTCTTAAGGGGGTTTAGAATTTTATTGAGAATTCCCACAAATATGATGATTTAAGAATCCAATTTTAATAATAAAAACTTCCATTAATCTGAATCTTTTCATGGGTTGATTTTCATCACTTCTGTTTATTGGGCCCATTTGTAGTAAAAGACTATCAATCTTTTTGCAAACAAATATCTAATTGACATTCAAATGCAACATGACATTGTACCAAAAAAAGACATTTATTTTTCCTCATGATCAAAACTCCCAGAATCCAATTACCAGCTTAAACCTTATGAATAATTTAACCATGGTTACAAAGTTAAGAACTAAAGGTTCCAAGAATGTATGACAATCATGGTAGTCAAAGGTGAGTCTTAGTTGTGCCTAGGCCTTCACCTAGGCACTAGGCCCATTTTGTGCCTCATCTCGCCTAGGCTCCAAATCCAATTTTTATGAACTTTTTCTACAATTGGCCTATTTTTTGAAGTTTTTTCACTTTTTTGTACTAGTTGGTAAAAGGAAAACGCTAAGCTTAGCCTCAAGTTATACCCTTTACTGATGTGGCAAATCATTTGATTGGTATCTCAGCTAATTCTTAAAAAGTCAACCTCTTGTGATTTTCATGAGTTTGAGGGTATAAAAGGGTATAACATGAGGGTAAGTATATCATCTTCCTATAATTAACATGAAGTGTTAGTATACTTTAACTAAAAATTCTAATTGTTAGATAATATACTTGTGCAAGTATATAACAAATACTTCCGTAATATCCCTGGAAGCTCAGTTGCAAATATATTTTGGTACTTTAGATGAAAAGTATCATACTTTATTAACATTGATGCAATGAGGACACAAGCTATAAATCCAAACATGAGTTTCAAAATAAGTGTGCCTAGGAAAATTATGCTAGCACTTAGACATGAACCTTACACCTCAGGCTCTAGGAACACTTGGCACGTTAGTTGCACCTTGTGCCTTATGCCTTAACTACTATGATGATGACTGTCACTAAACTAAAAGTTAATAGGTGCCCTCATTGTTAAGCCTTTCTGAAAAACCATAGTTTCTTTCAATGTCACAGCTCTAGCTTCTTGAGAAATTAGCTTTTGGGGATGAATATTTATTCCACTTATTAATGGATAACTGCAAAATGGATAAAGAAATTTTCCGATTTAGAAAAAAAAAAAAAGTTAGCAAAGGGGGACTCAAATCAACCGTTTGCGCCTTGACCGAATGTATCTCCTGACATAAAAAAATCTAGCGTTTGACTGTATAAAATTTACCTATGAAAATTCATTTTCTGGAATTGGGGTTTCTGGGTTTACACCTCCACCCTCCCTTGATGACCAATTTGCTTCAATAGCCAAGAAAATGGCTTAGTACGTGCATATTTTTCCAAGGTTTATGGACTGTATAACAATAAATGAAGAGAAATGTGTTTTCCCTGAATTGGGTTTCAGAAGTCAAAGAATGCTTCCTACCCAAATTTGGTTTTCATAAATACTAAATTGTCTGCACACAAGCATCCCTTCCTTCGGAAAGTGAACTACAAAATTCTTCAAATTTAGCTCTTAATTAAATCCTAACAAAAATCATTTTGATTATCTTAAAAATGGGATGGAGGAAACCCACTAACTAAACTTGGTTAGACATAAAAGCACAACAAGAGGAGAATAGGGGGTTTACTCCTCTGGCTCTTGTTCTCTAGTAATGAACTTCTTCTTCTCTGCACGTTTCATATCCCCATTGCCTCCACCTACAAAAGTCACAAATATAAACCCTCAGGAAATCTATATCTCCATTCTCCCATATGATTTCAAATCTTAAATGATCAATAATCATGTGAAAGCATTTTCCTCAATATACAACCTTACCCAAATTCGCATGGATTCTAAAGTGATGGACTCTCTCGGGCAGCTGAGAAGAGGATTGAGAGGGAGAAAATGGGTGATGGGTGAAAGCAGCAATGGTGGGAGAGGAAAGAATCACCTTAGCCATTTTTTGAGGCAGAAGCTGGCTTGTTTCACATTATCTATAATCATGGATAGACGTGCCTCGTGTGGACATGGACAAGGATCAGAAAATATTATGTGATTCTGGAGTGCCGAGGACAGGAAAAGAATCCTCAGGTCCTCTTGAACCTCCAAGCTCCAGCCACCTGTCTAGTTGAAAATGATAACAAAAGTTCTCATGGCCGGGACTTTTCTGTCAGCATACGCGGTATTGAAATTATTAATTTACCCATTATTTTTTTTAAAAAAACTAATTTCCTAAATCGTTCGTCCTAACGATCATTAATCACTATTGTGGAGATGGATTTTCAAATAAGATCATCTCATGACTGATTTTTATAAATAAGGTATTAAAATTCATCTATTATAAATTTTAAGACCTTTGAGACTGTTTTTAAGTGAATACGGAATAGTCTTGTACTTCAAAATCGCATCTAAAGAATTAAGAAAAAATATCATTACCTCTTAATTCTTTGGGTACGATTTTTGAAGTTCAAAACTATACTCCTTTCACTTAAAGTCAGTCTTGGATTTCATAAAATTCTGAGTGATGAATTTTAATGCATTGTTTGTAGAAATCAGTTGAGAAACCGACTCGTTTGAAAACCCGAACCAAACGAGCAAAGGTTACTGTTAGCAAAGAGACGATTTCTCGACCAATTTCTACAAACAATGGATCAAAATTCATCTATTCTAAATTGTATGAACTCCGAGACTGATTTTAAGTGAAAAGGGTATAGTTTTGGGCTTGAAAAATCATATCCAAAGAATTAAGAAGGAATGTCATTTTTCTTTAATTCTTTGGATACGATTTTGAAGTACAAAACTATATCATTTTTACTTAAAATCAGTCCCAAAGTTCTTAAAATTTAGAATAGATGAATTTTGATAAGTTTTTTGTGGAAAAAGGTCGAGAAACGATCTCGTTTGAAAATCCCTCTCCACATTAGTGCTTAATGATCATTCGGACCATCCTTATGATCGTCCAAACGATCTTTGGGTATTAATAAAGGTTAGGATGTTGTGGAGGAACTTAGTTTTTTAAAAAAATAGAGATAAAATAGTAATTTCACAAGAGATTTCGAAATCCCATGTCTCTGCTAAAAGAAAACTCTCGTGTCTAAATGCCTAACCCATTCTTATCTTCGTTTCATTTTTAAAATTACATTATTACAAATTTATTTTTTTAACGTTATACTCTCTCTTTCCTATAATACTTGTCCTATATGTATTTCGAAATCATTCATTGCTTCATAATTAGGAAAACATTATTAAGCAGTAACTACACAAAATATCGTCTAGACCTCTCTTTTTTTTTATGAGATTTGTATTGACTCGTAGAATCTTTTGGCGCGCATCGTGCAAAAACGATCATTAAAAAATAAAAAAATTTGAAATAGGAAAAGTATTTTGAGACAGACAGAATATATAAGAAAAATAAGAAATAGAAATAATAATTAGAAATTAAAAATAATTAATTAATATATTATATTAAAATCATAGAATTAGAGAATAGATTCCTAGTAAAGAAGAAGACAAAATAAGTACTATGTGTCTCATTGAATTAGAATATATTTTTTGTCAGGTCATCTATTTCAGAAAAATCAAAATAAATCGAAAACGACAGATTAAGACAAAAAAATTGCAAAAGAAGTATTTTTTTAATAATACTATAGAGAGTAACCCTTTTGTAATGAAAGTGAGATTAACCAAAAATCTATTGTATCCCAAATAGGTTCTTGACTATCATGCCAACCTTCGCGAGTTCTTTCAAATTTATTCTTAAATAAAATGTTTTAATGTCTTTAGTTGAAGGAAAAGAAGTTTAAAACTATGCTAAATTACTTCATGCTTCCTGCGCTTAAAACACAAGCTTGTCATAAAAAATTAAATACTAATATAATTAGTTAAATAAAACAATTAATTTTGTAATCATAGTTAATAAAATAAGATTATGCATACGATTCACACTACTTTTACCATTTGATTGTTTTTGAGCCATCTTCAAAATATTTGAATTACGTAAAATTTGAAGACATAAATATAACTAATATTTTTTACCAAAGTTAATTGATTCAAACTACGACAATGGAATTCATGTTTAAGCTCATGTGTTATGTGTTTGGTCGTTAATTGAATGATGCTTTAGTTCTTTGATAATTTTATAAGGGAAAAAATTATTAACTAAATGACATTTAATTATAATATATTATGTTGACGACAATGATGATGATGATACAGGCCAACAAGAGAAAAGATTTTCAAAAGCTTTCAAATCAAGTTTAGGTATGCCTAAACTAAATTTAGACGGGTTAAAGCTATCTTTAATAAACCTATTTCTCATATAAGTATTGTAATAGAATTATGCCCCCCTAAATCCATCGAGGGAGCGCCCCACTCTCAAATAGGACGCCTCCAATTTACGCCGATAGAATTCGAACTAGCAACTTCTCACTTCTTAAGGCGAGAAGTAACCCGTTGAGCTATCTAACAATACATTATTTCTCATATATCTCTTTGAAATTTTTTAGTAGGGGTTCCACTTATATCTTATGCTCTAATTTAATATTTATTCATCATATTCTTGATCACATACCAAAACATTGGGAAATTTTGTCATAACTCTTAAAAATTAAAATTATATTTTTAATTCTTATTATGTATGCTCTTTAGATTCCACTTAGGTCAAGTCGTCACATGCCCTAAAGTGGATCCAACCCATTTAGATGCATTGAGGCTTCTCCTTAGAAATGGAACATAATTAATTGTCTCAATTTTAATATACTGCACATGTGAGATATAATTATTTTATATTTTTTAGTACTGAGTTTCACCTATTACATATGTTTGAATTTAACATTTTTTCAATCAATATTCATAATTAAATTATAATTAATTGAACATGGAACATTAACTTAAGGAAAAAAAAATCATAATTGGATGAAGGTGAGATTGGTCTCACCCAGGGGTTGAAAAATTAGATTCGGCTCATATATCGGTAGTGAAATCTCTCTCTTATTTTATTTATTTATTTCTAATTAAAACCACCGATATTAAAACCCCTGTTCTCACCAACATCTTATATAATTTCCTATATGTTTCACCTCGACTCATAATGTGAAAATGTGAAGCAATCAAAATGTACTCCTTTATGCATCATTTATAGTGATGGTTCGTATCAATATCATACACTCTAATTTGGCACATATTTAATTAGTATCCAATGTTGAATTCAAATTAATCTCAAGATATTCAATATTAACCATTAATTTAAGGACCACAATATAAAAGGATTAGATTCATTAAATCAAGAAGAGAATTTGAATTATTCAATTGATTATTAATTGTAAGTGAAGCATTTGCACAATTTAATATTTTTACTATTATGAATATGGCTAAATTTGAAAAACAATGTGATAATTCTCTCCATTTCCACTCATTAGAGAAACTTAGAGATAACGGTCATTTTATAAGTCCTAAAATCAATACATTTAAAAATATAAAAAATTATGAAATAAAATAGAAAAAAAATAAGTATTCATTCTATATTTTTTATTTTTCAAAAAAAAATTATTATGTAATTTTAGAGCATTGATCCGAAATTAGACTCGATGCCCCTAATCATTTCTCTGGTTGAATGAGTGGGACTTGAAACTCCATCAAACTAAGAAAATTTTCTTGATGCCCCTACTCATTTTCTCATTTCTGTTTGTTTCCTACCGACACCATTTGCTCATTTGCAGAATAGGCATCCCCACTCATTGGGATCTCTTTCTAGAGAATTCCGAGCAGTATGCCTTGGACGAGAGTAAGACAGGAAAAGAGTATCCTCCATGCTCTCTTATGCAATTTCTCTATGTACACTACCTCCTTCCCTCTTCCACAATTACATGTACACTCCCTCTTCAGTCAGTTACAGCTACAAGGAATCATCAATTTACATGGAAAAAGTAGAAAAAAAAAAAAAAACTAACAAGAACCGCTCATAACTGCCACTTTTCGTCAGTCGGTCTACCAATCAGTCGACTGAAACATTTAGAAAATTTTCTCTGTCGTTCATATAGCCTTCAGTCGATGGTCCAATCAACTAATAAGTCGACTAAACCTATAAATGACTAATCTGTTTTTACAGACCGTCATCAGTCCTCTGTTCAGTCGACTGAATGATTTTTCAATTGTTTTTTTTCTGGAGTCTTCAGCACTGCATGCGTGAAGATTCTCCTGGATGCTTGAAGATCCTCTGGATCACGACTCCTCCTTTTTAGAGTACTTAGATCAAGTATGAAATAATAAATTCTCAAGGTAGTGGACTCACTTGCACGTAGATAGAATGCTTTAAGGCTATGCAGAAATATTTAGGAGCTGCATTCGGACACCCCCTTTTTTCTGCCCCTTTTTTCTGCATGTGAACACCCTTTCCAAATTTTAGTTGTAAATTACCATTTTGCTTCTCTGCAAAAAAAATCTTTGAACGATAATTCAGTACAATTTTCGTATCCTTCGAACCACAACATCATTCGAAGGATTAATACTACAGTAAAATCGATTTAAAACATTTGAGAGTGTTAAAATGTATTTTCCATACAGTTAAGGGATACCTTTATTTGTAAAACACTTTATTTTAAGCATTTAGGAGTGTCAAAAGACCTTAAATTCTTAAAGTATTTTTATCAGATTATCGTAATTAGTCCGGATATTTAATTTGAAAAATTTTGAAAATACATAGTGCTTAAAAAATAACTGTCTATGTTGTCAATATCTCCTTTAAAACTTTAAAGTTAATTTTTTAAGCACTGTGTATTTCCAAAATTTCTCTCAAATTGAATATCCGGACTAATTACGATAATCTGATAAAAATACTTTAAGATTTCAAGGTCTCTTGACACTCCCAAATGTATTTTCTACACAGCCAAGGGATACCCTTATTTGTAAAACACTGTGTTTTAAGTATTTAGGAGTGTCAAAAGACATTGAATTCTTAAAGTATTTTTATCAGGCTATCGGAATTAGTCCGGATATTTAATTTGAGAAATTTTGAAAATACAAAGTGTTTAAAAAATAACTTTAAATTTTTTTTAAAAAAAATGATTTTACTGTTTAAAATAAATCGATTTTAATGTAGCATCCTTCGAAGGATCTTTGTAATCCTTCGAATGATGCTATTGTTCGAAGGATACGAAAATGGTACTAAATTACCGTTCGAAGGTTTTTTTTGTAGAGGGGCAAAATAGTAATTTACACTTAAAATTTGAAAAGGAATATTCTTGGACAGGAAAAAAGGGTGTCCGAATGGGGCGCCAATATTTAGAGCAAAATGGTAAATTAGATTCACATCATCCTCTTTAGGAAATTGCAGATTTTTCTAAGGGCAAAATAGAGATCCTCACAATTTCAAAACTGCCCTGAGAATTCAGCGTTAGAATCATTCATTTTAGATGGTCATATAACAACGTTAGAATCATTAAATAAGAAATTTTCTTATACATCGCTTTATCCAATATATCCAATGTGTTAGGTATAAGATAGTGATGACTGATGACCTCCTCAAGGAAATATAGTATAGGAAGAATTTTAGGCTTGATGATTTTCTAAAGTTGATTCCTTTTAACTCTTAGTCAATTTTTAAGTACTTTATGTGAAAAGAGGAATAATATGTGGTTTCATCAATATTAATAAGTGTTCATCTTCTAAAACGATTTTTTCACACAAATATTCCTTTCAATTGTTAAAACTAAGGGTGGCAATTTTTTACATCAACTCAAGAATCCATCCGATCTGACATTGAAAAAATGAAGTTTGGGTGGTTATGCATTTCTTGAAAAAATTCGAGCCTAATTGAGTAGAGACTAGAGGGGTTCTAAACCCTAAGTTGAATTGAGTTGAATTAAAATTAATATTTAAATAACTTTTTTTATTTTGTATCTTGTACTCCACCAAGTTAAAAAATCTTATCATATTCCATCAATTTTTTATATCCAAATGCAATGTTTTAAAATTTTACCTGTCTAGTGAAGCGTCTAAATAGAAAATTGAATTAAATAAAGTTCATCTTCAGTTAAATATGTGTAATTAATATAAATAATATTAAATTATTAATTAAAGTTTAATTGGTGAGTTGAAATAAAAAAAATTTAAAAATATTTATATGTAGAAGTCATATGTCATCATGGCTTGGAAGATTTGGCATGAGGGATATAATAGCGACCATAAATGGGATGCTACACCCTTTGTGAAATGTATGACTAACATGTGTTATGCTCCAACATACAATGAATACTTAGGTGCAATGGAAGGAGCAACTTAAAAAAGAGGCTTAAATGTGGCAGTTCAAAGATCAAATCCGATGTATCAATGAAGAAAGTTAGTTAAATTTCGACGTCCAAAAGTTAGGTAGAGGAGGATGTTATGAGAAAGAGGTTAACCACCACCCCAAACAATTTTGTAACTCATGTACATAGAGGCAAAATGTAGATAAAAGAGTTCTAGAATTTTCTAGAATGATTTGGAATTTCCTAGGGTGGAATCAAAAGCCTTGTAGAATGTGTTTAGAGGATTCTTGGAGTTAATAGTGTAAATGCTAGAAGTTTCCTTGAGATTTGATGATCGAATATGTGTAAGGATCTTAGCCATTCATTTCCCTAACCTTAATAAATAAATAAAAGAGAGGTCTTCATTTGCTAATCATGTTGGGGATTAGGGATTAATCAAATGCAAATACAATCACACAAATCACATGACACAAGATTTACGTGGTTCGGCTAGAATGTCTACGTTTACGGAGCGAGATCAAATCTACTATGTAGATAAACAAGTACAAGAGATTACAAGGTCTCTCCCTCTCAGGTCTCCCTGTCTCTCACTCTCTCTCTAATCCCTCTCTATGTGTCTTACACAAGAAGAAGACAATAAGTTAGAAGAAGAGGAACTTAAACAAGGGCTCAAGTCACCCTACTGGGCCTAAGCCCAGTAGGCCCATAGGTGGGGCTGGCCCACAACAATCTCCCCCTCCAGCCTCAGGAGGAGGAGAACACACTGATATGGATGTCATCTTCTGTAGAGGCCAGATACCCCTACGCAGAACTCAAACTTGTTCTTTGGAAGAACTTTGGTGAATGCGTCTACTGGATTGTGCTCTGTATGAATCTTCTTTACACTGATCTGTTTCTCTTCAATAGTTGCTCTCAACCAATGATATCTCAAATCAATGTGCTTGGTTCTTGAGTGATACATGGCATTCTTACTCAAGTCGATGGCGCTCTGACTGTCACAATACACTGTGTAGTCCTCCTATTTGATGCCTATTTCTTGAAGAAATCCCTTTTGCCAAACCATCTCTTTCCCAGCTTCTGTAGCAGCAATGTACTCTGCCTCTGCCGTAGAAAGTGCTACACACTTCTGTAACTTGGATTGTCAACTGACGGCTCCTCCAGCAAATGTGAAAAGATAACCAGAAGTGGACTTGCAACCATCAAGATCACCAACCATATCTGCATCTATTTAGCCGGTAATCAAAGGGTCTCCACCAAACATGATGCCCATACTCGATGTACCTCGCAAGTATCTGAAGATCCATCTCACTGCCTCCCAATGATCATGTCCTGGGTCTGACATAAATCTGCTCACCAATCCAACTGCATGTGCTATATCAGGTCTCGTGCAAACCATCGCGTAGATGAGACTACCAACTGCTGATTGATATGGAATCTGACTCATCTTATCTTTCTCTGTCTCTGATGAAGGACAACATTCCTTACTCAGCTTGAAGTGAGCGGCGAGAGGAGTGCTAACGGAGTTGCAATCCCTCATGCCGAATCGCTCCAAGACCTTCTCAATGTATTTCTCTTAAGACAAGAAAATCTTCTTTTTCTTTCTATCTTTGTCAATTTCCATACCCAAAATCTGTCTAGTAGGGCCAAGATCTTTCATGTCAAACGCCTTTGACAGGTCTGCCTTCAACATCTTGATCAATTCGGAACTCTTTCCAAATATCAGCATGTCGTCCACATATAATAACAGGATGATGAACTGATCACCCTTGAACTCCTGATAATACACACATGAGTCACCTGAACTATGTTTGTATCCATTTCCTGTCATGAAAGAGTGAAACTTCTTATACCATTGCCGCGGTGCCTGTTTCAATCCGTACAAGCTCTTCTGGAGTCGGCAAACAAGGTTCTCCTTGGCCTTCAACTCAAACCCCTCGGGTTGTTTCATGTACATCTCTTCGTCTAGGTCACCATGAAGAAATGTTGTCTTCACGTCCATCTGTTCAATCTTAAGATCTAGACTCGCGGCTAAGCCCAACATAACTCGTATGGAGCTCATCTTCACCACTGGTGAGAATATCTCGTCGAAGTCCACTCCCTTCTTCTGTCCAAAGCCCTTCACCACTAAGCGGGCTTTATACTTCAGAACTTTGTCTCCATCCTTTTTCACCCGAAAGACCCATTTGTTCTGTAGGGCCTTCCTGCCAACTGGTAAATCAACCAACTCATGTGTGTTGTTCTTCTTAAGAGACATCATCTCTTCTACCATAGCTTTCCCCCAGTGAATTTTGTTTTTGTCGCCTATAGCCTCTGAGTAACTCTCAGGCTCCCCCTCACTGGTCATCAACACATAATCGGAACTCGGGTATCTCCTGGATGGGTTGTGCTCTTTAACATATCTCCTCGGAGGTATAACATCCTCCGATGCAGAAGTACTTGGAGGTGCTCCCCCTCAGTCAAATGTTTATATCTGTCCTGATCATCCTCCACTGTGTCCTCAACTGTATCATGTACCGGCTCATTAACTGCCTCATCTATAGACGTATCTGTTGACCCACTGACACTGTCACTGTGACTGCTAGAAGGAACATCTGACCCACTGTCGTCTAACTGACTGACTGGCGGTGCAGGTGAAGGAGAAGGTGTTGCTGTTGACTGAGGTGTGTCCGGAGTGGAGATGGGACCTTGATCTAGGTCACTGGAGTATATGGGTTTATTGTTTTCATTGAAGAACTCATCTTCACGGAATACCACGTCCTGACTCCTGAACATTTTCTGCTGAGCTGGATCCCACAATCAGTATCTGAACTCTGGATCACCATAACCAATAAATGCACACAATGTCGACTTTACATCCAATTTCTTCCTCGACATATCAAGGATGTGTGCATAGCAAACGCAGCCAAAAACTCTGAGATGTTTGTAGGAAACTTTTTTGCCTGTCCACAAACATTTTGCCACTTCACCATTTAGGAGAGCTGATGGTGAGCGGTTGATGAGGTATACTGCTGTCCTCTCTGCTTCACTCCAAAATCTCTTGGGTAGATTTGCGTTGTGAACTATGCAACGCATTGTCTCAACAATGGTGCGGTTGTAACGCTCGGCTACACCGTTATGCTGGGGAGTCCCTGGCACTGTCAACTCATGTCGAATGCCGTTCTTCTTGCAGAATTCTTTAAACTCTCCCGAAGTGTACTCTCCACCATTATCGGTCCTCAGACATTTTCAGTTTTCTACCCGTCTCTCTCTCCACAGAGGCAACAAACTCACGGAAGAATGAGAAAGTCTGATCTTTTGATCTCATGAAGTAAATCTAGTACTTTCTCGTAGAATCATCGATGAAGGTAACAAAGTACTTGTTCTTGCCCAATGACTCCACCTCTATCGGTCCACAAACGTCTGAGTATACTAGGTCTAGCTTCCTGGCCTTTATGTGGCCCTTTAGATTGAAAGAAGCTCTTGTCTGTTTGCCCATGATGCAATGCTCACAACTGTCTAGCCGGGTGCACTCAGTCCGTAGAATAAGGGCTTTCCTCTAAAGAATCTATAGCCCTCTCTCACTCAGATGTGCAAGTCTCGTGTGCCATAGAGAGAAAGCAGTCTCTCTCTGCACTGCGTGGATCTGGCCGGTGCAAACTGTGCCGGTCAAAACATACAGGTGATCTCTGATCACCCCTCGTGTCATGGTAAGCGACCCCTTGCTGATCTTACATCGGTCTCCGCCGAATGTACTGATGTATCCCTCTGTGCCGAGTACCCTCGCAGAAATGAGGTTCAATCTGATGTCTGGCACATGTCTCACATCCTTCAAACTAATCTTACAGCCATGACTAGTCTTCATAGTAATGTTCCCAACTCCAGTTATAGGGGAACATGTAGAGTTGCCCATCTGAACTGTTCCAAAATCTCCGGATGTATATGTGGAGAAGAAGCTCCTGTGAGGCGTATAATGATAAGTGGCACCAGTGTCAATAACCCACTCAGATGAGGAGGGGGTAATGGACAGACTCTCCCCCTCACTGGTGGTCACTATGACAAGAGTACGCTGTTCCTGAGATGTTGCAGCCGTGGTGTCTGAAGATTCTAACTTTCGTGCCTGATATTACACAGTCTGATTATTTTCTCTCTTCCACACCCTGCACTGATTCTTAAAGTGCCCTGCTCTGCTACAATGAAAACACTTTCTGTTGTCTCTGCCTCTGCTCTGAGATCTGTTAACTCCACCGGGTCTGCTTTTGCTTCTATCGATCTACAGATGGGTTCTGTAACTGGGTTTCAGATCTGTTTCGGATCTCTTTTCCTTTTCCGGCGCCGTGTCTGCGATGGTCTGGTGCCTCTCAGATGTTCGCGAATCTGTTGCTGCACTTCCACTGAGAAAACCCCTTTTTCGCCGACGCCTTCTTGTAACCCCCTTTAGCCGACCTGCTCTCAGCAGATCGGTGTATTTTTTTTTTCTCTTTTTTTCTCAATCGATGTAACGACCGACTGGAACAATATCTCTTCTGCCGAAGCGGCTGGTTTTCTGTCCTATGTTTTCCGACGGTCTGTGTGATTTTACCTACTCCGATTCGACAGAACCTTGTCTGAATCCGATAACCTTCGGCTCTGATACCACTTGTTGGGGATTAGGGATTAGTCAAATGCAAACACAATCACACAAATCACATGACACAAGATTTACGTGGTTCGGCTAGAATGCCTACGTCCACGGAGCGAGATCAAATCTACTATGTAGATAAACAAGTATAGGGGATTACAAGGTCTCTCCCTCTCAGGTCTCCCTGTCTCTCACTCTCTCTCTAATCCCTCTCTATGTGTCTTACACAAGAAGAAGACAATAAGATAGAAGAAGAGGAACTTAAACAAGGGCTCAAGTCACCCTACTGGGACTAAGCCCAGTAGGCCCATAGGTGGGGCTGGCCCACAACAAACCATCTTCAAAAGTTTACATTCTTAAGAGTAACAGAAGTGACCTTTTACTTTTTTAGGGGTTGCTTTGACGTATTACTCGGAGTTATCTTTTAACATGGATTACTCTTGAACATGGGTTACCTTTATGTAAGCGTTACCCTTATCTTATTTGATAATTATAGAGATAAAGTTAAAACTTATCTTGAGAGAAAAAAATCTTATTTGATAATTGTAAACAGGGGTAATTTGATATATTAATAATTTCAGGAGAATTAATATTTTTTATTAAATCTATATAATATAAAAAATAAAAATAAAATTTTATGAAACATAATTATTAAATAATATTCATCAATTAAAAATTATTTTAAAATATTTTTGCTTCATAGGTGTAAAGAGGAATAAGCGTTTCCTGAAAACCCCAATGCTCCAAAAGATTTTTAAAAAGAGAAGAAAAGGGATAAAAATTTGAATTTTTACCCTCACCTTTTCATTACGAAACAAGTTATCCTCTAACGAAACATTTGACCTTAGTATCAAGAGTCCAAGACTAAAGCTAACTGGCAATTGTAGGCATTGTTTGAGAGTCGCATGGGCGATTTAGTAAATGAAACTCTAAGTTTATAACACCAAGCTTCCTTCATTACACATGTGAGTAGAATCTCACATCATTCAATGATTTTAATCTATATTTTTAGATTTAAAAAAATTTGATTCACATAATGCATCAATTTCTCATAGTTTATCTTATAAAATTACATTACTTAGACAAGAGAATTTCTCCAAAATCTTTCTTATCTATAATTTTTTTTTATACACAATACATTAATTCTTATAATCTTTTAAAACTATGATACTTGAATAATACAAATTTTGCACGATCCTTCTTATTTGTATAATTTTCTACACACCTAATCTACTCATACAAAGCCCAATCTATAATGTACAATCAATCTTCTAAAAAGTAATACTTTAATCTCCTTTTAAAGTTATAATTGTTGAACTTTGTTAAAAGTAAATTAAAAAAGTAACTACGTTAGAAGATGGAATCTCATAAAAGTCAGGACAAGCTTTTAAGGTAGGCGGGAAGCCCCTTAATGCCTTATGATACAACTCAAGTGAGATTATTTAAATTATTTATTTACATTTTAAATTTAAATTTAATCTTATTAGATTTTCATACTTCCTCATCTTCAAATTCAATATAATGAATAAAGATCATCATAATCTTTTAGTTATTTATTATATCAATATGAAGTTGATATCTAAATTTGAATTGAACAAATTATTTTTATAGACTGATATTTATTCAACAAATAAGACTTGATTCACAACCTTTTGTTTACGAAGAGTCTTTACTAATTGTGTCATATGTTTTTGTTGAGTGATGAATAAAAATATTTATCTAACAATATTATTTTAATTTAAAAAATAAAAATTACAATTATTTAATAAAATCACACTAATAAACTATTTAATATTAACTCATTAGGGTTAGTCTTGCGGTCAACAATCTGTCTGAGTTATTGAAAGTCTTGACTTCAAGTCACTCTCAAAACAAAATGACCACCTCTATAATGTTATCCGTTGTGTAGATATATATCAAGAATTAGTAAAGTATTCTAAAAGACCAGAACACTTTAGTCTTTAAAAAATAAAAACTATTTAATATGTGACTTCACTCTTTAAAGAATCTTGCCGAAACACCTAAGAGCAGATTTAGTAATAAATACTCAAACATACATTATAAAGGGGTATAATTGAATGAGATAAATAAAATATATTATGAATAATGTAATTAATAAAAACCTTTAAATTTAAAAAAATTGTAAAATGGATCACGACAAGTTAATAATTTATATATTTAAAAATAGAAAATCATAAAATTAAATAAATAGGTGATTTTTAATCCACAAGTTAAGATCATTATTATTATTTTTATGTTTCATCATGAAAATGCAACGCCACTTCCTTCTTTAAAAACAGAGAAAAGTTAAGTAAAAGGCGCCCCACAAATTAATAATGACACCTGCCAAATCGTGCGTTCATAACTTCATATTACCGGACTGTGGGTCCCACTACGAAGTCGGTAAGATAGCACTTCCCAGCCTTGCTGCTGGTTTGGTGTGCTCGGAGTTTGTAAGAAAGTGAGGAGTGGTTCGCTCGGATGTTATTATATGTATTAAATATAAAGTTTATTAAATAGTATGAAAAATAATTTCTAAAAATAATCTTTTTTATAGATTTTAATTAAATTATCTTTTTTAAAATTCTCAACATCTTATTATTTTAAATTATTTTTTAATCTTTAATAATATATTTAATTATAATAATTTTTATATTTGAAATATCCTCATCAGCATCTCTGACCTAAGTAATGTTTCGGGTTTACATCTAACTGTGATTGTAACCAAGCATCTGCCCCCTTACTCACATGCCTTCGCAAAGAAGAATCCACACGTAATGTATTCTTAATGAAACGTGTCATCATCCTAATGCATGTCCGTACATCACCGACGACGCTTCCATCATCATTTTGATACAATAAGTCTTACTTCCACAACACTTTACACAAAACCCATATTTAATTTCTACACTGTATAAAAGTGAAAACCTCTCAAGTCGCCCCTTCATTCCCCTGCTTCTTTCTCTATTTCTATCATCTCCCTGCAATTCAAATCCTTCACATCCACTCAACCATGGCAGCTAAGGTGAGCCATCATGCCCTTTTCCCTCTTCTCCCTTCACCCAAATCATAAAAAAAAAACATTTCTTGATTTGCTCTTTTCATTGTTTTTCTGTAATTTAAGATCTAAATCCTTATGTTTGGGGTTCTGGGCATTTGGATTCTGGACTTTCTGCTTTGATTCTGAACCCTTTTGGTCTTTTGAAATTCTTTTAACATGGGTTCTACTCTTTGAGGTTCCTTCTTGATTTTGGGTAATGATTAGCGTCCTATCTTCCTCTTATTGTTGGTATTTGTTGTTGTTATTATTAGTAGAACTCTTTTTTTCTTTTTCCCATGTCTTCTTCTTCTTCTTCTTCTTCTTCTTCTCAATTCTAAATACTTTTCGTTTTATATTTATTCATAATGAGATATTTATTCTTAAAAACAATTGATTTATGTCTTTCTTTGTTGGTCATAAAAAAATTGGATCAATTCTACAAATTGGGTTCCCTCTCTCTCTCATTTCTTTCTCCCTCTTTTTCATTGTTACAGATATCGACCCTGGTGTTGACTGTTGATCTCAGCTGCCCAAAATGCTACAAGAAGATTAAAAAGGTCCTCAGCAAGTTTTGTGGTGAGGCTTCTTCCCCTCCCCTCTGCAAATTCTATCCTTTCAACGAAGGAAAATGACATTCATATTCCATTGCTTGTGATGCATAAACTCTTTTCTACCTGTTGCATTAGAATACTGTACAAAATTTACACTATTCAATCACTGATGCTAGCAGATGAAGGGAGCTTGTGTTGAAAATCAATGGCTCTAATTTCTTATTCGGATGCCTGGAATTTAGATTTTTTTTTAATAAATTTGGGAATTCAAATGAATTTGTCTTTTGGATGGACATTCTTAAAATCAATATTTTCATGGTTTCTTAAAAGGGATATCAGAGAATTCTAATTTTCTTGAATTTGGATTCTCTGATTGAATAATTGAGGAAACCAATTTAGGATGAGTTCGGATCATACCGGGGCAGCCAGCAGAGTATTTCTGTCAAATGCAAAATGCTCAAGTGTCATCAAAATATTAAATGTACTATGAATTCTTCATTTGTTTCAAGTTTATGCTGACTGCTAGGATGATTGGGACTCTGAGAAGATTAAGTAAAGGGGAAATTTCAGAAAACCGGGTTACTGATTCTTAATTTTCATTTGAGAACGAGAGAAATCCAAAGCCAGAGTTTCGACGAGAAGAACAACAAGGTGATCATATCCGGTCCTTTTTGACCCGGAGAAGCTCAAGAAGAAGATCTGCTGCAAGGCCTGCAAGTACATCAAAGCCATCGAAATCAAGAAACCCGATATTCCCAAGCCTCCTCCCCCTGCCCCCAAAGCCCGACCCACCGAAACCGGCCCCCGAACCACCGAAACCAGCCCCGGAACCACCGAAACCGGCCCCCGAACCACCGAAACCTGCCCCGGAACCACCGAAACCGGCTCCCGAACCACCGAAGCCGGCCCCACCTCCACCAAAGCCAGCCCCACCGCCACCCCAACCGGCACCACCTCCACCTCCTGTTCATGGGGTACCGCTCGGACCCTACGGTCCGTACGGACCGTACTGGATTTGTGGACCAAGAGTTTGTTGCAGAGAGTGTTACGAAGGACGTGAAGATGGGATATGCAGGCGTCGAGGTGGCGGACCAAGAGTTTGTTGCAGCGAGTGTTACGAAGGACGTGAAGATGGGATATGCAGGCGTCGAGGGTACGAGAGTGGCGGACCAAGAGTTTGTTGCAGTGAGTGTTACGAAGGACGTGAAGATGGGATATGCAGGCGACGAGGGTATGAGAGTGGCTGCCACTTCTTCAGCGAAGAGGACCCATCATCTTGCATTATTATGTAATCAAATTAGTCTCAGCTTTTTCTTTTATTTTTATTTTCTTTTTCTTTTTCTTTTTCATTTTTTTTAATGATGGAGCAGTTAACTTGGGCACAATTCTACTAAATTCATCCTTCATTCTGATGACGTCCCACATCTCAATAGGAGTCGAACTCGCACCATCCTAAGTCCTAAGACGAAATGTTAGCTATCCTTTGTGGGTATTTTCTTTTTTTCTTCTGTGATGATGATAGTGATTTGCTCTTACATTGGGGGCAATGACATATCATTACATGTGTATCTAGAATTTAATAAATTCATATGCATCCATTGTGATTTTTATTTCTACTAATAGATTCATTACTGTGAGACTTGAGCAGATTCACGTCCAAATCAATCCGCCTTCATCTTTCTTTTTTTTTTCTTTTTTCTTTTAAAAAAAAGTGGTTCCTAATTTTCTCCGCTCAGCTGTGAGTGATATACATTTGAATTTGCTTATGCTTTTTAATTTTATTTTATAGATTTGTACATGTGTGAAAGATTATGTGTCAAAGATTAGACAGACAAAGATTATGTCTCAAAGATTAGACAGACGTTGAACATATTTATAAAAAATAAAAGAAAAATATATCATTTAAATTTAAATTTTTAGTTTAACATCCGTCAAAACGAGTACACTTATTTGTCATTGAAATTCAGTCTAAAAGAATTAGACAAGTGTCTGTAGAAATATTTAAAAAAAAAACTAACAGAGAAAACTACATTAGGATGATTTTGTATTATATATAGTCTATTTTAACACACTTCTTAAATAAGAAAGTTTTAGATGTCGTACGTATGGAAGAAAATAATATAATTTCTTACTCATTTAAGGGAAGAGAAGAATTTAAAAGCAAAGATTTGTGTTTTATAAAGATGTCAATGATGAACTTGATGTATTATTAATTCAATATGAATTTGAGATATTAATTTATTGCAAATAGGCATCAATAAGTTAAAGATTAAAATTTGTTGAATTTTTCAGTACCTAGGCAGTACGGTACTGTTGAATTTTTTAGTAAAAATTTTAAATTGACATTATTTATAAATTTAATCTGTAATATATCTTTTTTTTTTAAGAATTGACTTTTAATATTGGTATTTTTAATAATAAGTGATATTAAATTTGTCTTAATGAAAAAATATATTATTATTCCGTCAATATTATCATGTTTAAAAACGGTGGGTTTAAGTTTAAAAACAGGTATATCTGACTATGGAATGGAATGAAAAAGTCCTAACTTCACCTAACATGCTATTCCAACTGGAAAGTTTTCCTTTACTTTCTCTAACTGTAGGATATTAAGATGCGTACTGCCTGGGTGAAACTTGGTTGGATTTTTAACTCGACTCACATGAATCGACTTGAGAAATTAATGAGTTTGGATTATGTATTTATATATTTTGGGTCGGATTGGGTTGAAAAAATAAAAATCCATATAAAATTTGGGTTGGATTGAGTTGAGAAATTTAAAATCAACTCGATTGACCCGATGTAACCCGATTTGGCCAGCGTGCACCAAGTTATAAAACACCACTTGGATTGACTCTGGTCAGGTAGGGTTGAGTAACTCGGGTCAACAATTTCGATCGGATTGAATCGGGTTCAATTAATTTTGACATGAGTTGAAATGGATTTACTAAAATCCAAATAATGCACTTAGAAGTTGTTTTTGCCCATTGATATGCTCTTTATCCAAAAAAAACTTAGTTTGAAATTATATTATTTTCATTTTGACATTTATTTAATTTCATGAATTGTCTCTATATTTAATTAGAATTGAATCACTCGTAAATTAAAATTCATTCAAAATTTGTTTATTTTAATAAATATTTTTAAATTTTATATCTTTTAAAATCAGTAAATTAATTTTTATGAGATAATCATTTTGTAAATTAATTTTAAATTTACTCATCATATCACAACAATCAAGTCATCCTCTAATTTTTGCAACTTTTAGAACATAAAATATCTGCAACTGAGGTGTTGGAGATCACGTGTAATAATCCATGTTCTACCATTTAACTTTGTGGGGTTAATATGTTCAGAAATTAAGAGTTTTAAATTAAAATCTTATTTTATTCTAAAAGTTTACTCTCTTTAATTTTTCTTTTAATTTTACTCAATGTATAAATAGAGAAATTTATAATTCAGAGGAAGGGAGTTACTGTAAAGGTCAAGGTCAATAAACTATCCTTATAAAGAGAGCCACTTCTTATAAAATTATTCCTCATCATTTCAATCCGAAATGTTTATTTTGAGAGGTGTGTACATGTTTCTAAAACTTTATTCGAATGACTTTTGATCATAAAATAAAATTGCAATGTGCTTTTGATGGTGACAATGCGTGACAAATACCGCCCTCTTACCTCCGTACACTTCTATTGTGTGGCTGTCGCAACAGGCTACCCTTTCCCTGGAGTTTTTCATACGAATCTGCCACGTGGAGTTTTACTTTTCAAGAGAATCCTTATTTCATATAGGATTGGGGAGTAAATTTCATGGGTGGTTAAATGTAAATTTCCCTACTTTTTAATGTATGATCCATCTAACTTACTCCTTGTTAAGGTAAAATTATAAAATACCTTCAGAATTTTTGACATTCAGACACAGAGTGACATGTAAAACTTAATTAATGTTAATTTAATATGTTATTTTTAAAAAAATAATTGAATTAATTTTTATTTAATGTATTTTCAGTGTTGAATTAATCATAATATGTCAATATATAATATTTAGTTACTAATTTTTAATCTTTAAAAAATTAATAGATAATATCAAGGTCAAAATCTCGTTACTCAAAACCCATATTTAATTTCTACACTGTATTAAGTATAAACCTCTCTCCTTCATTCCCCTGCTTCTTTCTCTATTTCTATCATCTCCCTGCAATTCAAATCCTTCACATCCACTCAACCATGGCAGCTAAGGTGAGCCATCATGCCCTTTCCCCTCTTCTTCCTTCACCCAAATCATAAAAAAAAACATTGGGTGGTATTAACGGCAGCACGGAACAAAATTGGGTTCCCTCTCTCTCTGTCAATTCTACAAATTGGGTTCCCTCTCTCTCATTTCTTTCTCCCTCTTTTTCATTGTTACAGATATCGACCCTGGTGTTGACTGTTGATCTCTGCTGCGCAAAATGCTACAAGAAGATTAAAAAGGTCCTCAGCAAGTTTGATGGTGAGGCTTCTTCCCCTCCCCTCTGCAAATTCTATCCTTTCAACGCAGGAAAATGACATTCATATCCCATTGCTTGTGATGCATAAACTCTTTTCTACCTGTTGCATTAGAATACCGTACAAAATTTACACTATTCAATCACTGATGCTAGCAAATGAAGGGAGCTTGTGTTGAAAATCAATGGCTCTAATTTCTTATTCGGATGCCTGGAATTTAGATTTTTTTTAATAAATTTGTGAATTCAAATGAATTTGTCTTTTGGATGGGCATTCTTAAAATCAATATTTCCATGGTTTCTTAAAAGGGATATCAGAGAATTCTAATTTTCTTGAATTTGGATTCTCTGATTGAATAATTGAAGAAACCAATTTAGGATGAGTTCGGATCATACCGGGGCAGCCAGCAGAGTCTTTCTGTCAAATGCACAATGCTCAATTGTCATCAAAATATTAAATGTAGTATGAATTCTTCATTTGTTTCAAGTTTCTGCTGACTGCTAGGAGGATTGGGACTCTGAGAAGATTAAGTAAAGGGGAAATTTCTGAAAACCGAGTTACTGATTCTTAATTTTCATTTGAGAACGACAGAAATCCAAAGCCAGAGTTTCGACGAGAAGAAGAACAAGGTGATCATATCCGGACCTTTTGACCCGGAGAAGCTCAAGAAGCAGCTCTGGTGCAAGGCCTGCAAGTGCATCATAGCCATCGAACCTCCACCTCCACCTCCACCTCCACCGCCACCTCCACCTCCACCTCCACCGCCACCTCCACCGCCACCTCCACCGCCACCTCCACCCCCACCCCCACCTCCACCTCCACCACCACCTCCACCGCCACCTCCACCTCCGGTTGATGGGGTACCGCTCGGACCCTACGGTACGTACGGACCGTACTGGATTTGTGGACCAAGAGTTTGTTGCAGAGAGTGTTACGAAGGACGTGAAGATGGGATATGCAGGCGTCGAGGGGACCAGAGTGGCAGACCAAGAGTTTGTTGCAGAGAGTGTTACGAAGGACGTGAAGATGGGATATGCAGGCGTCGAGGGAACGAGAGTGGCGGCGGACAAAGAGTTTGTTGCAGCAAGTGTTACGAAGGACGTGAAGATGGGATATGCAGGCGTCGAGGGTGCGAGAGTGGCGGACCAAGAGTTTGTTGCAGTGAGTGTTACGAAGGACGTGAAGATGGGATATGCAGGCGTCGGGGGTACGAGAGTGGCTGCCAATTCTTCATCGAAGAGGATCCATCATCTTGCATTATTATGTAATCAAATTAGTCTCAGCTTTTTCTTTTATTATTATTTTTATTTTCTTTTTCTTTTTTTTAATGATGGAGCAGATAACTTGGACACAATCCTACTAAATCCATCCTTCAATAAGATGACATACCACATCTCGGAGTCAAACTCGCACCATCCTAAGTCCCAAGACGAAATGTTAGCCATCGTTTGTGGGTATTTTCTTTTTTTCTTCTACCAAGATGATAGTGATTTGCTCTTACATTGGGGCAGTGACATATCATTTACATGTGTATCTAGAAATTAATAGATTCATATGGTGATTTTTATTTCTACTAATAAAGTCATTACTGTGAGACTTGAGCAGATTCACATCCAAATCAATCCTCCTTCATCTCTCTTTTTTTTCTTTTTTCTTTTAAGAAAAAAGTGGTTCCTAATTTTCTCCTCTCAGCTGTGAGTGATATACATTTGAATTTGCTTATACTTTTTAATTTTATTTTATAGACTTGTACAGGTCTCAAAGATTAGTCAGACATTAAACATATTTATAAAAAAAAATTATCATTTAAATTTAAATTTTTAGTTTAACATCCATCAAAACGAGTACACTTATTTGCCACTGAAATTCAGTCTCAAAGAATTAGACAAGTGTCTGTATAAATATTTTAAAAAAATTAACAGAGAAAACTAATGGTGAAATTATATTAGAGAATTTCTTTGAAATAAATTGAAAATTATTAGGAGGTGAAGAAACACAATTAGATTGTAGAGCAATGTAAATTAATATTTTCAGGTAGTTTGAATTATAAACAGTTTATCTTTAACCTGTGAGGATTGACTTGACGGTTAAGAACTCCAATACATTATGGGAGGTTCTAAGTTCAAGTTCCACTTTCAACGTATAAAGTTCACTCCTCCTAAGATAGAGAAGATTTAAACACCCTTCAAGGACTTAGTGAAATGCTCTAAGATATTATTTTCTACTCTATATGTCCCAATTTAGTTGTCTCATAGATATTTTTAAACTGTCCCAAAATAATTGTGTAATATTCTATATTTACAAATTAAAAGCACATGTAGATTCTCTCTCTATCTATCTTCTATCTATCTACTTTGGCTCCTGAAACTATACTTAAAAAATTCAAAATTTTAAATTAGGACAACTAAAATAGGACAGAGGAAGTATTATATATAGTCTATTTTTAACAGACTTCTTAAATAAGAAAGTTTTAGATGTAGTATTTACGGAAGAAAATAATATAATTTCTTACTCTCTTAAGGGAAGAGAAGAATTTAAAAGCAAAGATTTATGTTTTATAAAGATGTCAATGATGAACTTGATGTATTATTAATTCAATATGAATTTGAGATTTTAATTTATTGCAAATTGGCATCAATAAGTTAAAGATTAAAATTTGTTGGATTTGATAATAACGTTGATATCATAGTATGATACTGTTGAATTTTTGAGTTTTTAAGTAAAAAATTTAAATTGACATTTTTATAAATTTAATCTGTAATATATCTTTTTATAAGAATTGACTTTTAATATTGGTAATAATAAGTGATATTAAATTTTCTTGATGAAAAAATATATTATTATTCCGTCAATATTATCATATTTAAAAACGGTGGGCTTAAGTTTAAAAACAGGTATATCTGACTCCGGAATGGAATGAAAAAGTCCTCACTTCACCTAACATGCTTTTCCTTTTAAGAACTGGAAAAATTTTCTTTACTTTCTCTAAGCGCATGATATTATTTAAGATGCCTACAACCTAGGGTGAAACTTGGTTGGATTTTAACTTGACTCGTATGATCCGTCTCGACAAATCAGTGAACTTGGATTATGTATTTGTATATTTCGAATTGGATCGAGTTGGAAAAATAAAAAAGCACATGAAATTTGGATTGGATTGGGTGGAGAAATTTAAATCAACCCGACGTAATCCGTGTGCACTAAGTTATAAAACACCATTCGAGTTGACTTGGGTCAAGTTGGATTGAATAACTCCAGTAAGCAATTCAGGTCGGGTTTAATTAATTTTGACATCGGATGAGTTGGGTTTACTAAAATTCGGCCTGACCTGACTCAAGTTTCAACCCTAGTTCTACCGGTAACTGTTTTGCCCATTGATATGTTCTTTACCGAAGAATTTCTTAGTTTGAAATTATATTATTTTCATTTTGACATTTATTTAATTTCATGAATTGCCTCTATATTTAATTAGAATTGAATCACTAGTAAATTAAAATTCATTCAAAATTTGTTTATTTTAATAAATATTTTTAAAATTTAAATTTATCCTTTAAAATCAATTTTTATGAGATACATCATTTTTGTAAATTAATTTTAAATTTACTCATCATATCACAACAATCAAGTCATCCTCTAACTTTTACGACTTTTAGAATATAAAATACATGTAACTTAGGTGTTAGAGATCATAATCAATGTACTACAATTTAACTTTGTGGGGTTAATATGATGTTCAAAAACTGGTTTCAAGAATTAAGAGTCTTGCGTTCAAATCTTATTTTATTCTAAAAGTTTACTCTTCTTAGTTTTTTTTTTTAATTTTATTCAATATATAAATAAAGAAATTTATAATTTATAAAGAGGGAGTTGGTTTGATGGTTAAAAAACTAATAAAGCAAAGTGTTGAATTTGATTTATAGTCTTAGTCACTTTATATAAAATTATTCCTTTTGAATTTGAAATGTTTATTTTGATAGATGTGTACGTATTTCGAAGAATTTAATCGAGTTTGATCATAAAATAAAATTGCAATGTGCTCTTGATGGTGACAATGAATGACAAATACCGTCCACTTACCTCCGTCGCTCTCTCGCACTTGTATTAAATATTTCTGCAGTTCTGTACAACGCGTTCAAAGCAAAGCCCTTGGAGAACAGAAATTTATGTAGCTGTCGCAACAGGCTACCCTGTCCCGGGAGTTTTTCATACGAATTCTGCCACGTGGAGTTTTACTTTTCAAGAGAATCCTTATTCCATATAGGATTGGGGAGTAAATTTCATGGGTGGTTAAATGTAAAGTTCCCTACTTTTTAATGTATGATCCGTCTAACTTGCTCTTTGTTGAGGTAAAATTATAAAATACCTTCAGAATTTTTGACATTCAGACACAGAGTGACAGGTAAAACTTAATTAATGTTAATTTAATATGTTATTTTTTTAAAAATAATTGAATTATTTTTTATTTAATGTATTTTCACTGTTGAATTAATCATAATATGTCAATATATAATATTTAGTTACTTATTTTTAATCTTAAAAAATTAATAGATAATATCAGAGGTCAAAATCTCATTACTGAATGATATCAGGCGATATCACTCTCTCTCTTTCTTCTTTTTTTCTTTTTTTAAATATTAATTGTATTTTTTCTTTTTCGATTAACGTGTGAAAAACTCAGATACAGTCCTACTAAAACTCCCAGATGAAACATTAAAAACTAAAAAGCTTGACTGGTTTTTTTAAAAAAAATTAAAAAATTAAGAAGGTAAATATCGACTGATATTAACCTGATATCGGTCGATATCTGACTGAGATATCAGCCGTGCCCATGTCTGAAATCATTTTTTTTTTTTATGGCGATATTTATTATATCGGCCGATATATATTGCCGATATATTTGCCATAACGGCCGATTTCATCATTGTACCGCCGATATAATATGTATCGGCTAAGATTTCAATCTCTATATAATATGATCCAATGAGTTCTATTTTTTAAAATATAATAAACTTTTATAATCATCAAATGAGATCCATTGTCTCCAAACTTTGCCTATAGATAAATAATACATAAATAGATTTAAGGACTGAGGCATTAACCATTCAAGGAAAGAAAAATGGTATTTTGAATTTTCATGGAAACTTTTCATTGAAAGAGAATGTAAAACCTTTTTAAGAATTCAGTTTCTTTTAATTTTTAGTGTGAAAGAATTTGTGATTTATCTAATTTCTATTAATTAAAGGGATCGAAAATGTAGGTTGACAAAATGTGGAAAGTCATATCATTATGATGTAGGCAAAAATGAATACTTATAAATCTTTTAAAATTGAACTAAATGCGCTGCATAAATTCACTTTATGCAATATTGCGCATGTCGCCATTATACGGGTGCCCTTGTGGGACCCACATGGGTAAGGACTCAGTGGAATCAGATTTATTGCACAGATATTTTATATATAATACTATTTATAAAAAGAATAGATGTATTGTATTTTAAAAGTCATAATTTTAAAAGATTTAAATATTTACTGTGAGACCAACTCAGCATGTGTCCAACTAATTCACGCTCAACCCCTTTAAGTCATTTTCTACTAAATTATTTCTTATCGATTAATTCTACGTGTATAGATTAAGAGGTTCACGTATACTCATAGAAATAATCTCACTTCAAATATAAAAAGTATTCATCTTAAAAAAAAAAAAGTCCAATGAGCTTTATTGGCTTTGTTGCACATGGGCATTTATTTCGTCTTTATAAGTTTGTTAAGGCTTAATTTGAATAAGCATTTATTTGGTAAGAATAAAAGTAAAAACTTTTATCCATTCCTTTTTACTTTTGAAAACTCTTTTCAAATAAATATTCGTAATACTCGAGATAATCCTTGATCAAAGGAACCCGAGGTAATTCATGTAAAATTAACCTGACGTAACTCAAGTAAAATTTACCCCTCGTCCAAATGGTATGAACCAGGGATTTAAATCTCAGTTGATATTTTAGCTGAAAAAATTCTCTTATTATTTTTTTTAAACTATTTTAATATTTTTATTAGCGATATATATTATCGATATATATCATATATTTCGACCGATATCTCAAATCACCAACTACTTAAAAAAAAAAAATGAGATATATCATATGAGTCGATCGAGATATAAAAAAGGTAGCCCATTTAGACATCGACACTTTTTGCGAGCAGACACCGATTTTTTATTTTTTACTAGAAATTACGATTCTGCCCCTTCCACTCGGAATCGACTGATCGATTCTGCAGCGCATTTTTCTTCGATCGATCGATCAATCCCTTCTGCGTAGAATCGTGCGATTGATTTTATGGGATCGTGCGATTGATCCCTTGAAAATAAACGGAAGATGCTATCTACATAAATTAATCGATCGAATGCGATTAATTCTCTTTGCAACTATTGCTGCATCATAATACTTCCCAAGATGTGTGGAATGGAGTTTTCTTTATGATCTAGAAAGGCTTGTCTAGGAGAAAACAGAGAAAGGATAAATTCCAACTAAGAGGTTAGCCTCTCCTGGTCCTTAGATCAGAGAAAAAGCCCCTTTAAAGACTACAAAATTGTTCACATTGTTTCTTTCTTACAAGTGGGCAGTAGCAGTATTATTAAAGGGGAAAACATTAATGTTTCTTCCAATGAGAGAGAAAATCTAAGTATCCTACTAAGGTGGCAATAGATGTGAGGTTTATTTTATCTCTCAAAATAATAAAGACAATATTCTTCTTTTTGCAAGGGAGTTCATTTCATCCCATTAGGTATTGAGACTAAGATCAAAGTAAATAGAAGAGCCTAATATTAATTTCCACTATTTGTTTCCACCATTTTGTATCTATTTTGAAAATTGATTGGTATACCAAAATTTTTAATTTAGTGTTAAAAAAATGAGTAAAATACTCATTTTGTCCAAACAAATGAGAAGATGGAAAGAAGAAAAATTGAAACAAATTTAGACAAAATGAAATTTCATTCATTTCTTGTGCAACAAATATAAAGATGTCGGTGCACCAATTACTTCTCATCGGACTTTTCTTTTGATGATGTAATGCATTGTGGGTCTGTCAATAGAAATTTGTATGCATCCATGAGTTGTTTTTTACGATCGATAGAGTTAGGTCTAAGTTTTTGCTTATTTATTTTCCTTTTTTTTTTTTTATGAAATAGCTCATGCACACAAACATAAACAACACTTTTAGCAATTTGTTTGGTTCTTTGGACTTGAAGTCAAGGAAAGTCATTGAAGTGTATAAAACTTAATACATCTCAAGACACATAAACGATGTCATATCTAGATTATATTAACTAAAACTAAATAATTAGACATGAATTTGTGTACCTTGAACCATAACGATGAAGATCTAATTAGACACGTAAAGCCCTTTTTTTCAATTGATGAAATTTAATCACGGATATGAATTTTAGACACCTAAAATCACCTACCCAAATCGATCATTTTATGATTAGACATATTGATTAGTATAATGGTTATCTCCATTTAAATTTCTAGTTAGATAAGTTTTGTCACTGTGTGATGATGGCAGGAAAGTATGTCGTGATATGATGTACAACTGCCCTAGCTATGGGTTATGAGATTCATTCATAATTTTTAAAATTGACATGATTTCCACTTTATAAGTTGTATAATCTAAGTAGAGTCGTTGAAAATATCAAATATATTAGTTAAATCAGGGATTTAAATCATGACCCATACTTATCGTATTGGTCGAGATATCTCGGTTTTTAAACCTATCGTATTGACCGATATTTGAGATATCGATCCATATTTCATAATTTAATTAAAAAAAAATAGAAAAGAGAAATTTCTCAACGGATACTAAAATTTGAATCGCTGAATTAAACCATAATAGTTATATGCTCCAAGTGAAAGAATGTAAGATTATTTTTTTTGGTAGACTACATGGCATGTGAGACCCACTTGTGAGAGTGCATGTTTTCAATATTGGGTTTAGTTTATAGGGAGCACTTACACACACCTGGAAATCCTGCCTCTACACACCTATTTTTGAAATTTTGGGTAAAATTACGACTTTACCTCCGCGTTTCCAATCATTCGAATGAATGCTCAGTTTATTTTGGCACTCATTCGAATGAATGATTCATTCGAATGAATGCACATGTGTAATTTCAATTCATTCGAATGAATCATTCATTCGAATGAATGCTCATGTGTAATTTTAATTCATTTGAATGAATGAGCGTCATTCATTCAAATGAACTAATCATTCGAATGATTTAAATAATAAAATTTATTTTTAAAATTTTGAACTTATTTTTTGAGCACTGTGTATTTCTAAAATTTCTCAAATTGAATATTTAGACTAATTAAAATAACCTCATAAAAATACCTTAAGACTTTAAGGTCTTTTGACACTCCTAAATATTTAAAACACAGTATTTTACAAATAAGGGTATCCCTAGGCTGTGTCGAAAACATATTTGGAGGTGTCAAAAGACCTTGAAGTCTTAAGGTATTTTTATGAGGTTATTTTAATTAGTCTAGATATTCAATTTGAGAAATTTTGGAAATAAACAGTGCTTAAAAAATAACGGTCTATGTTTTAAAATATACACAGTTATTTTTAAGCATTGTGTATTTTCAAAATTTCTCAAATTGAATATTTAGACTAATTAAAATAACCTCATAAAAATACCTTAAGACTTTAAGGTCTTTTGACACTTCCAAATGTGTTTTCGACACAGCCTAGAGATACCCTTATTTGTAAAATATTGTATTTTAAATATTTAGGAGTGTCAAAAGACCTTAAAGTCTTAAGGTATTTTTATCAGGTTATTTTAATTAGTCTAGATATTCAATTTGAGAAATTTTGAAAATACACAGTGCTCAAAAAATAAGTTTAAAGTTTTAAAAATAAATTTTATTATTTAAATCATTCGAATGAACGAGCCTCATTCATTCGAATGAATGGGCTGAGCAGTATTCCGTATTACTACTCAACCCATTCATTCGAATGAATTAAAATGATTTATTCGAATAAATGCCAAAATGAACTGGACATTCATTCGAATGATTGGAAATGCGGGGTTAAAATTGTAATTTCACTCGAAATTTCAAAAACGAGTGTGTAGAGGCAGAATTTCTAGATGTGTGCAAGTGCTTTCTAGATGTGTGCAAGTGCTCCCAGTTTATAATGTAACGTAGATTACTAAGTTTAGGAGAATCTCATTTAAAAACAAAAAAATGTAAAAGATTTGACAATTTATATTTAAAGAAAGTTCCTATGACGGAAAATAGTTTTCTCTATTGTAAGAGCCATAGGAATAACAAAGGAACATTCGAAAGATGACTCTCAGCTCAATTTTCGATACAAGTTTATGTTAAAAGTTATCATTCCCAAAGTTTCAAATCTTACTGCGTTGCCATTTAATGTCATTTATGAAAAGGGCTGCATACCTTTTTACTGTAAATTAAGGCTGCCTATTTAGACATCAGATTTTTTTATCATTAAACACTAATTTTCAAATTTAAAAAAAAAAATACTATTTTATCCTCCTGCATTTTATTTTTCGAACAATTTTTTATTTGATTTTTCAGTTCCTTCGAACGATTCACTATACAGTCGACTAGTTCGAAGGATCATAAGATCCTTCCAACGAATGAAATGTTGTAGCTACAGTAACCTTCACTAAAAAAATTTAAACAGTAAAATGTCTTTTAAAATTTTAAAGTTATTTTTTAAGCACTGTGTATTTCCAAAATTTCTAAAATTAAATATCAAGACTAATTACGATAATCTGATAAAAATACTTTAAGACTTCAAGATCTTTTGACACTCCTATAGGACCCGACTCGACAAATCAGTGGATTTGGGTTATGTATTTGTATATTTCGAGTTGGATCGAGTTGAAAAAATAAAAACTCATATGAAATTTGGATTGGATTGAGTTGAGAAATTTAAATTAACCCTACGTAACCCGCGTGCACTAAATTATAAAACACCACTCTAGTTGATCGGGTCAAGTTGGGTTGAATAACTCCAGGAAGCAATTCAAGTCAGGTTTAATTAATTTTGACATCGAGTGAGTTGGGTTTACTAAAATTCGACCTGATCTGACTCAAGTTTCAACCCTAATTTTACCGGTAACTGCTTTGCCCATTGATATGTTCTTTACCGAAAAATTTCTTAGTTTGAAATTATATTATTTTCATTTTGACATTTATTTAATTTCATGAATTGCCTCTATATTTAATTAGAATTGAATCACTAGTAAATTAAAATTCATTCAAAATTTGTTTATTTTAATAAATATTTTTAAAATTAAAATTTATCTTTTAAAATCAATTTTTATGAGATACATCATTTTTGTAAAATAATTTTAAATTTACTCGTCATATCACAACAATCAAGTCATCCTCTAACTTTATGCAGCTGTCGCAATAGGCTACACTGTCCCGGGAGTTTTTCATACGAATTCTGCCACGTGCAGTTTTACTTTTCAAGAGAATCATTATTCCATTTAGGATTGGGGAGTAAATTTTATGGGTGGTTAAATGTAAATTTCCCTACTTTTTAATGTATGATCCATCTAACTTACTCCTTGTTACGGTAAAATTATAAAATACCTTCAGAATTTTTGACATTCAGACACAGAGTGACATGTACAACTTAATTAATGTTAATTTAATATGTTATTTTTTAAAAAATAATATAATTAATTTTTATTTAATGTATTTTCACTGTTGTGTTAATCATAATATATCAATATATAATATTTAGTTACTTATTTTTAATCTTAAAAAATTAATAGATAATATCAGGAGTCAAAATCTCATTACTGAATGATATCAGTTGATATCACTCTCTCTCTTTCTTCTTTTTTTCTTTTTTTAAATATTAGTTGTGTTTTTTCTTTTTGGATTAACGTGTGAAAAACTCAGATACAGTCCTACTAAAACTCCCACTGATGAAACATTAAAAACTAAAAAGCTTGACTGGTTTTTTTAAAAAAATATTAAAAAATTAAGAAGGTAAATATCGACTGATATTAACCGATATTAACCTGATATCTGTCGATATCTGACCGAGACATCAGCCGTGCCCACGTCTGAAATTATTTTTTAAATGGCAATATTTATAATATATTGGTCATAATAGCCGATATCATCATTGTACAGCCGATATAATATGTATCAACTAAGATTTCAATCTCTAGATAATATGATCGAATGAGTTCTATTTTTTAAAATATAATAAACTTTTTATAATCATCAAATGAGATCCATTGTCTCCAAACTTTGCCTATAGATAAATAATACATAAATAGATTTAAGGACTGAGGCATTAACCATTCAAGGAAAGAAAAATGGTATTTTGAATTTTCAGGGAAACTTTTCATTGAAAGAGAATGTAAAACCTTTTTAAGAATTCAGTTTCTTTTAATTTTTAGTGTGAAAGAATTTGTGATTTATCTAATTTCTACTAATTAAAGGGATCGAAAATGTAGGTTGACAAAATGTGGAAAGTCATATCATTATTATTATTATTTTTTTTAATTTGATGGAGGCAAAAATGAATACTTATAAATCTTTTAAAATTGGACTAAATGCCCTGCATAAATTCACTTTAGGCAATATTGCGCATGTCGCCATTGTACGGGTGCCCTTGTGGGACGCACATGGGTAAGGACTCAGTGGAATCAGATTTATTTCACAAATATTTTATATATAATACTATTTATAAAAAGAATAGATGTATTGTATTTTAAAAGTCATAATTTTAAAAGATTTAAATATTTACGGTGAGATCAACTCAGCATGTGTGCAAGTAATTCACGTTTAACCTCTTCAAGTCACTTTCTATGAAATTATTTTTATCGACTAAACTTACACGTATGAATTAAGAGGTTTATATACACTCATACAATTAATTTCACTTCAAATATGGAAAGTATCCATCTTAAAAAAAGAAGTCCAATGAACTTTATTGGCTTTGTTGCACATGGGCATTTATTTCATCTTTATGAGTTTGTTAAGGCTTCATTTGAATGGGCTCGATAATTAAGGAATAAGAGTAAAAAATTAATTTTTATCTCTTTCCTCCTACTTTTGAAAATTCTTTTCAAATAAATATTCATTATACATGAGATAATCCCTTATCAAAGGAACCTGAGGTAATTCATGTAAAATGAACCCAAAGTAATTCAAGTAAAATTTACCCCTCGTCCAAATGGTATGGACTAGGGATTTAAATCTATTCAGTCGAAAAATTTCTCTTATTATTTTCTTTTAAATTATTTTTATTAATGATATATATTACTAATATATATCGAATATCGGTCGATATCTCAAATCACAAATAATTTTAGAAAACTGATATATATCATATGAGTCGATCGAGATATAAAATTTTAAAAAACTGATATATATCATGTGGGTGGATAGAGATTTGCTTCCTGGGATAAAGAAGTTTTACCTGTCAACGTGGAATTTCCTGATTTCATCAGCTTCAGCTTTGTTTGTTAGTCCATCAGCGTCAGGTTTGGTTGTTATTCACACGTCATATGCATATCCTCAGATCGGGACAAACTAAGCACAACTGGCTGTACGAGGGAGAGAGTCTCGTTTAGTATAAATTATATTTGATAGTTATAAAAATTTAAAATTTAAAATTTAAAATTATATTAGTTATTAATTTTTAATATTAAAAATAAATTATTAATAAATGGGACCTCTGTTCTCGAACGCCAAAAACGCTTGTTTTACAGATTTTTCCATAGATAAGATTTGACAATAAGATAAAGTTTAGTGAAACTTTAAGAAGTTTAGTTTCATTAATCATATAAAGTCATCAAATAAAGTGTAACACTCCACCCATACGGAGGTGTGACAGTTGTCCCGTATTGCCCAGGTATGGAGGGGTATTAATAAGAGAGAAGCACTCTGTCACCAATATGAGGCATTTTGGGCCTTAAAAAAAAAAATTGTACCGGTACACGTGGAGTCTAAAGAGAATAATATCGTGTTGGTGTTGGATTGTCATAAATGGTATAAGAGCACAGTTTAACTCTTTACATATGTGGGCCTTCTACCTATATGATGTTTCTTATGTGGATCTTCTGTCTGTGTGGGACAGCTCTAATCTTAAGCAATGTGACAAATATCGGCGGTATTTTCAAATTTACCGCGTTTTTATCGGCAAAATACCGTTACCGCGTTAAAAACGCGTTTTTATTGCCAAACGATAAATTTCCGGTAAAATCCCGATAAAATCGCGTTAAAAACGCGATAAACGTTAATAACGCGATAATATCCCGAGAAATTCCCGAGAAATTCCCGGTAAATTCCTTATACCATTTTTATTTCATTAATTTTTTTATTTATTCTATTTTTTTATTTTTTAAATATTATAATTTCAGCGAGATTTTCCCGTTAAATTCCCGATAAAAATCTGAGAATTTAAAAATATCCCGTTATTATCAATTGCCGTTAATATCCCGAGAACGGTATTTGTCACTATGATCTTAAGGAGGGTGCATTGTCACAATCCACCCACCTTGGGTCGGCATGGTGGGGTGTTAATAAGAGGGGGGCACCCCCTCACTAACATGAGACCTTTTGGGCCTGGTGAAATGAGCCGAGTCCAAAAAGAAAACTGTGTGGGTCCAGCTAAGGCTCAAAGCGGACAATATCATTTTGATGGTTGCGTCGTCACATAAACTAAATAAAAAGAAGTTCAAGTAGATCTTTTTATTAATTACCAATTTTATTTATTTGAATCAAATGAATACAAAATTTAAGTGAAACATTTATTTTAAAATTGTAATATTAGTAATATATAGTTTATTTTGAGAAATAAATTTTAATAAGTTAATATATTATCAAAATAAAATTGACTCGTGAAACGTTTTTACTCTGTTATATTACAATAGAATTTTCGATGCGAAATGATTCACTACGGTTCTATTTTTATTATAAGAAGATGATATTATTGGCTTTTCTACCAATAGAACTGGTGCCTAATGGTAGTAGATAAATCTTTTGGACTTTAATTTATATTTATCAAAATTTAAGAGGGCTAATAAGAAAATACTGTGAAATTTAAAATTTTCAAAAATAAATTAAATATATAATACACGAAGTTCAACATTATCTTATAGTTGAAGGAATTTTAGAGGTGAATTACATTTTACGAGATCATTTATGCTAACTAAAAACTAAACAACTCTTTCTAAAGTAGAGACATGGTCAAGTGCACAAGACTCAATTATAATGAAATAAAAAAATATATATATAATATTTTTTATAACAGATGGTGAGGTACAATGTCGGCCCTGAAATCTCAGAGGCTTTAGGTGTAGTGCAGGTCCTGAGATTTCAAGGGTTCTCAGATTGTGAATAAAGTTATTGGTCACATTGGTGGGGCCTTAGGTGGTGGCCTACTCCACCTATAGCCAGGATTGACCATGTGATGTACAACATGAAGAACTATTGTGGTTAACTCTTATGCACTAGAAGTAACTAAATATGTTTTTTGACTTCTTTTGTGTTTTATAGCAAGAAGGCAATTTATATGTTTGTCAAATGAATCTTGATTGTTTGCTCATTGAGTGATTGTAATTTACTTTTATGCTGGCAAAAAAGACAAAATTTGTCAAAAAATAGTTAAAAATTAGGATAATGGATCATAAGATGGGATTTAGAAAGTTTGAATGATTTAGTTTTAAATTTTATCATATTATTATATAAAAATAGAAAAATATTGTACAAAAATTGACTAAAAAATTGATAAGGATATTTTGTGATTAAATTTGGTGATTTTGGAAGATATGACTAAGATTATTTTTTATTAGTATTGAAAGATAGAAAATTTTAATAAAAATTATAAATTTAAAAAATATTCTCTATAAAATTTTGTCCAATATTCCTAGTGCGAAACACATGATTCCTACTGAATAATATACTTTTGTTTACATCTCTGAGCAGCAATAGATAGAGATTTAAAATAGATTTGGTGATTACATATTGGACTATTGGCTCATATTTAGGCCTCCTTCACAATCAATGAGTTGGTGTCACGAGTTCCATCGAGTCACTATAAGACATTCGAGCTTGCCATCTTGAGTCTTAAACACATAAAATTTGCACAATAATGGCCTCAAACTTTGGATGGCTAATAGTTCAATCATATAAATATTGATAATAAAGAACATTAAAATTTATCTTTTTTATAATATTAAATTTGTCTTTTTATATGTTGGGTGATCACTATTTATCTTTTATTATCAAAGCTTTAAAATTTCAAATTATTAAAGTAGAGAAGATAATGTGGGGTGTCCATCCTTACACGGGAACAATATTTTATGAGACACGAGTTTTCTGAACTTCCCACTTTGCCTCTATCTGTCCGTAGGAAAAATTAAAAAAATCAGACATTCAGAAATTGGTGCACCGACTGAATCACTTTCCTCAAATTTCCATTTTCCAGTGATCCGGTTAGTGCACCGATTTACTGTAAAGTGAACCGATTTCTGAATGTTTGTTTTTTTGTTTTTTAATTTTTTCGTACGGACAGATGAGGTAAAATGGAAAGTTCACTAAAACCCGTGTATACTAAAAGAGTTTTCCCATGTTAGAATGACCACTCATAATTAGATTCATTATTTCGTGCAGGGATGCTAAAGAGTATAAGCAATTGCAAACTATTAAGTTGGGAACTCTTAAATAAGTGTTTCTAGGTTTTTGCTCTTAAGTGCCAACTTTAGATCTTCTAAATGACTTGATAATACTATATTAGATAAATCTATAATGTATTATTGTACATGGTATTTTCTTCGCTCCCATTTAAAAATTTATAGGAACACTCATACTTTTAATAATAAAGAACATTGATATATTTTATAATAAGAAATACTAGTGTATTTTTTCATCACTTAGACGATGATAAGTATTCAAAAAGACTATTCTAATATTCCTTATTACTCCTTCCTTCTGAAAATACTTGTACTATAAGTATTTATAAAAAACGCATGCATCCCTAGACTTAGAGCGGGTTGGCCTGACGGTCAAAAAACTCCTCTCATAAAGAGAGATCTTGAGTTCGATTCATGTTCAAACTTCTTTGGACCACTTCTCATGGGATTACTCCCCATCTTTCTAGACACCTACAATTATTTTAAAATTAAAAAAAACCTGTATCCTATCATTTTCATTCTCATTTTGATGCTTTTATATTTTTAAAATTATTTACCTATTTGGTATTTCACAGGTCGGTTAAATTTCAATTACCACGCTACTGCTGCCAATTTGGTACCTTAGTTGCAATTAGGTCTTAAATATATGTAAAATGTGGAATCGTTAATTGTTGCATTGTGAATGTAGGTTTTTTTTTTAATTTAAGTGTGGGAAATTGTGGGATACCCACCGTAAAATTCGGGTGAGTCTACTACCTCTAGAGCACATCAAAATTAAGTCATGGGACTCGAACCTACAATTTCCCACTTTCTGATACTAGAGTCTAACCACTTGCGCCTTTGATAAATGAAATTTAGATACTTGATGGAAAGAAAATTAGATGACAATTTGTAAATATACTTTCTGCCTTGACATTTCACACATTGTCTCTTTAATTATAGTAAATATTAAATATTTATTTTTTATAAAAATTATAATTGTCCACAAATGTGTCTCTAATTCTTTTACTTTTCTGCTCTTCCGTTTGGACAGAGGGAAAGTTGGAAAATAAAATAGATTCTCCTCCTTTTATTCGTGGCTATTTACTTTTCTACGAGGGTATATTTTCCTTTGACAACTATTGTCTAAGTTCAAATATAGACAGTATTTGATTAAATAGAAGTTTTTCCACAGATTCTCTTAGACAAGGGATTCTTTTGAATAGGAGATTTTTGTGTTTAAAGATTCTTTTATATTTGTTTGGTAATTTTAAGGAGAAAATGTATAAAAAGAAAATAAATAAAGAGAAGCAAAGAAAGTAGAAAATAAACTACAATTCTCTTTCTTTACCTAAGAGCAATCAAAATTAGACTTAAAATGGGAGATAAGAGAAAAGTAAATTCACTTCCCTCCTAAGTCCTAAGTAGTAAATACCAAAAAGAGAAAAGAGAGAAATCTCTTCCATTCTTTCCTTTTTCTCCTCGTCGTCCAAATGTATCTTTATTTTCCTTTAGAGAAAAAATATATTATGATTTTTTCTTTTTTTTTTATTTGCATTTCTTCTTTTTTAATAAAAAATTAATGAATTATAATACAAGAAAATCTCCATTAAAAGTTACCATTGTAGGATTTAGATTTTTTTAATAATGTTGAAGAGCATCAAAGATGGCAAGATCTTGCCAACGAAAATCGAACCAAATTGATTGCGTATCAATATACTTTGCTAACGTAAAAGACACATGCATTCAACAGAAAGATTCAATCATGCAAAAGAGAAGAAAGATGGATGATATTTTACAATACAAGAAATCATGAGCTTCGCTGGGCCCCACTAAGAAATGGACGTTTCTATGATAATAAATTCAGTCGTGGGACCCATTCTGCTCATTGTATTTTATTCTTGGAGGATTAGCCACATAATTTCTTATCAATCAATTAGGGCTGATATGCCCATGTATCAGTCTTTCAGTTTTTTTTTTTTTAATATTATTATAATATATATTTAAATAATATAGATATTTTCACCTCACATAGAAGGTGAGACTAATCTCACAGAAAAAAAATAAAATCTCAGATTTTTGAAACCGAGTGTACACTGCTCATATCGGTGTTTTTTTTTTAAATTTAAAATAGTTTTTTTAAAAGGGCGGCTTTTTTTTTTCCTAAAAAAACAAAAGAGTAGAGAGAATAATTCGACCGATATCTGATATCCCAAATGTCGACTTATACAGTCGATTTTATCCGAAAAGACCAACTACAAACCTTACATATGACCCCAAGGGGTTATCCTAATTGGTTTAGGAGCAAGATCTCTAGAGGGAGATCTTGGGTTAAAACTATGGGAGCTCCAATGAATGGTCACTTCCCATGAAAATATGTATAGAGTAAGGTCCCATCAATTTACTCGGTGTGTACAGATAGGGGGGTTTTCATAAACTCCAGAGGACTAGTTGGATACGACTTCTAAATACCTCCAGACCTTAAAAAAAAAAAAAAAAAATAGATATTCATAATTTCATAATAGTATCTTTCAATAGGTCAAGTGGGGCCCACGACTGATAAATTCTTGGTCATTGTTAAAGTGGTAAAATGATATACCAATTTATTTCTATTATTTCATTTTTTTTAATCTAATATATTTTTGTTAATTTGTTCAAATAGAAAAATATTATTTTTATCTGTAATAAAGTCACAAATAGAAGATTAAATTTGAATAGAAATTTCAAAGTATTTTCAGTTAAAGAAATTTGTTTTAAATCCAGTCCTTCATTTTATTACTTTGCATCAATAAATAAAGTATTTTAAATAATAAATCTTATAGTAAAGATTATAAAATTAGAAAATAATATTATAGGTTTTTTTTTAAAACGCTGCCGTGCCCGACTACAGTGACGTAGGTGCCTCCTTAAAATCAACACGTGTACCCACTTCAACTTTTTCAAAAAAGAAAAAGGCAAAAGTTGAGCCTGAAAGCTACATTACAAAATTGCTTTTTTAAAAAAATAAAAAAAGATAAAAAACGTACAAAGGTCGCATGCCACGCAAGGCCTGCTTTATGCAAAGCTACGTCCAAAGATAAGAGCTTAAATTATATTTTAGGAGTTAGGAAATTGAAAAGAGTATCTTCATAGTGAAGGTAAGTTTTAATGTGATATTTTATATATAAATAAAAAATAATTTTAAACTTAAATTTATTTTCACTGTTCAGTGAGAATATTTTCATGAAAAATAATTTTCACGATTTAGATATTTTCTATAAAAAGAATAGAAAATGAATTCCTTCGAATATAGATTTCTTCAGTATATCAATTTTAGGACATTGAATTTTCATGAAAAATAGCTACACACAAACACACAAATATATTTTAGATACGAAGTTTACAGAATAAGATGACAATGAGTCTATTAAAAAGATTTTTCATTCAATATGTTGTTAAACAAAAATCCTTTTAATTGAATCAATCAAATCATGTTTGTTAAACTTTTAAATTTTTTATCAAATTAAATTATTCTTTTAAGTTTAAAAAATTATAATTCAATCAAATTAATTTTAATAAGTTACCCAAATATATCGAGTGATGCATACCTTTTCTGGGAAAAAGGACAATATCTTTTCACTATTGCCTTGCTTTATGTCCTTTCTTCCTACTTTCAAAGTGAGTCAAAAATAAGTTGTGATGATAAGGATGCCGATATGTCTGTATCGATGTAATGTAATATAGATGTCGATATACCGCCGTCTACATCCATTCGAATTATGCCTCTAATGAGTAGATCTTTATTTATTTGGCATGGTGTGTTAAAAGTATTATTTTATTATTAAGATTCTTCAACAAGTGGAAAAATGGTCCTTAGTCCTAACAAAGTGATCTTTATGAAAAGATTCTAGATTAAAACATGTACAATTTGTTGATTATTAAATTATTGATATTATCTCATTACAAAACATAGTACATATTGTTTAGTATAAGTTATGATATGAATATTATAAGAATTAAGTACTAATCGAAATGATTGAATATCAATCAATAGTTTGTTAACAAGAAATATATTAAAAGCCGAGTTATCAAAAAAAATTGTTGGTATTTAAATTTTTAAAGACCATCAAGATATTTTGGATTTTTCAATTCCAGAAATTAAATAAATAGCAATGTTTTCATATTTTTAATTTTTTTTAATAAGTTTTCTTTAAAAAAAAATCTGACCAATATATTGAAAAATAAAATAAAATAATATAAGATATCGCCGAAATACCAGCATATCGGCCAATATCTCGGGCCCACCAATTTTTGTTGCCCTGGTAACACCACACCACAATAAAAAAAGAGAGCCAAATATCTAGTTAAAAGTTAAAATATATTAATCAATTAAATCTTTTATATTAACATAAAATATGTGATATATTGAGTTGACCATCTATTTATAAAAAGTAAAACTAAAGAAAAATAATAAATTCTAAATTGAAGATGAGTAACATACAAAACCGAAAAATAACACGTCAAACTTTCAAACGAGAATCTTAAGAAACTTTGGATACTGCAACAATCGAATGTTTATATTCTTTTCTTTCTCAAGAAGATGCAAAAGTTGCACATGACAATCTTGTAAAGGATATTGGGTAAAGAAATTATGCATTTTCTACCATTTTTTTCAATCTTTAATTTATAAATCAATTTATTGAACTATTATTTTTATTTTTATTTTTGCATGAATTTTTTTTCGATTGATAGGTACCGGCACGACAAAGTTGGATCCATCTTTGGGCCTGGACCGGGCTGTGGGCTCTAAGTCTTTTGTATATTTGAGACTATTTTCTCTCTTTTAAATGATATTCTAACCTCTCATTAAAAAAAAAAAAAAGAAGTTGGACTATCCAAATTTCAATCTTAAAGTTGTATTTTCTATTTTAACTATTTATACAATTTTCTTTGGTTTTTAGTTGTATATGTGATAAGATGGAATCAATTCCTTCCGACTCATCTTAGCTGTTTATAATTTTTCTATTTTTAGGCTTTCTTTCATAATTTTTTTATTTTTATGTCGAGACCGGTAAAATTCTTCCACTTGACCAAACTTAATATTAAAATATTTTTCTTTTTTTAGTTATTTTTCAATTTTTATTTTTATTTTCAGTTATTGGCATGATACCAAAATCTAATCTAAAATTTCTATACCCATGAGATATATATATATTTTCACGATTTTCTATATTTTAAATATAAATGTAAAGATTAAATTGACAAACACAGCTTTGTGGAATGAGAGCTAAAGTCTGTTACTCTGTCTTTGTCAAGTTTTGTAAACGGGTCCCATATTTTAGTGGGTACCCTTTTGGTCGAATACTAAGATAGGTCTCTTTCTTTTCTTTTCTTTTCTTTTCAAGCAGTGGAATATAAGGCTCTTTTCTTTTCAAGCAGTGGAGTATAAGGTTCCTTTGCAAGTGGGCTTTTCCCATGGAGCTTTTTCATGGATTGGAACAGTAGAATGACATTCTGTGCAAAAATTTTCAGTTACAGTGTATCGACTTAATTAAAATCTTAATTTTTGCAAATATATGGGATGATAATTTTGTGTTAGACAACTCTAAAGGGTCGATCTGTTGGTCAGAAATTCATCTCAGAAAGTTTAGAGTTCTGAGGTCGAATGCCATCCTATCTCAAAAAGGTCACTCTCTATAGTTTTACTTACTGTGTGTGGGTAGTTAGACTTGCACACGTCCTGAAGACTAGGGGTACCAAAATCACCAGTCCTGAGATATCGACGTCTCAGCTGATATATATATATTTTGGCAAATATTGGTCGTATAAATGTGTATCGGTCGATATCTCATCAGAACAATCGATACGCATAGTATAGGCCGAGATTTCAACCCTTGCTGAAGACTAGTCGGGTGCTCTAAATGGCCGTAGACAGCTCAGTCATGAAAAAAAAATAGTTGTGTGTTAGACTTCGTATCCAGCCATGAAACTGAAAGAAGGAAATAAAGATTAATAATTATTAATAACCTAATGATAAAAGCCATAAATCTAATAACAATGAATTATGGTGCTAAAGATCATGATGATGGATATTAGAGTCTCTAATATCTTTGTTTAGACTGCAAAAATTTTGATTGAAATATCTGAGTTTAAACTGCAAATATTTTGATTGAATGCATTTTTCAGAAATATCAATTGATATTTTCAAAATATTGTCAATAGTTTCTAATTTCAGCTACTTTTTTTTGCCTAAGTAGAGACTGCAAATTTTTTATCGACTGAATTTGTAATTGAGGGTAATTATAAACTTGCATCTATGAATGCTGAGATCAGTGTTCTAAAACCCTCTCATTCTCAACGCTTTTAAGTTTAGGGATGGCCGGTACATATCGGTCAATATGATATATATACACTTAGTATAAACCCATTTCAACTATGACATCAGTAAATCTTAAAAAATCTAATATGATAGAAATGAAGGATGAAAATAGAGACAACAAAATAAAGAAAAATAGAGCGAGTAAAAAGGAAAATCAAAGCAGAGATGATGATGATTGAGACTCCAATTCATTGGGGTTTATTAGTGACTAAGTAATAAGTTGGTTATGATTGAGACTCCAATTCATTGGGATTTATTAGTGACTAAGTAATAAGTTCAAACCAATCTGTCACTTTTAAAGGTGATTTAGAAAAGATAAGATCACAAACTCAGCTAAGCAATAAATTTAATGACAATGAATTATGGTCCTAAAGATCATGACGATGGATATTAGAGTCTCTAATATCTGAGTTTATACTGCAAAAAAATTGATTGAAATATCTGAGTTTAAACTGCAAAATTCTTGATTGAAATATGTATACTGTCAATAGTTTCTAATTTCAGCTTTTTTTTTTTGTCTAAGTAGAAACTGAAAAAAAGTTATTGAATGGAATTTGTAACTGAGGCCAGCTATTAATTTGCATCTTTGAATGTTGAGATCAGTATTTTACAACACTGTCCTTCAAATGTTATTAAATGGGTGAGGAGAGTGAAGTGTCTCCATAAAAATTAATTCCTTAATAAGAGAGATTAAGAAATTAGTCTCACGTGAAGAGATTTCCTTGTGCACATTAACAGAGCAACTAAAAAGTAAAAGTCAAAGCAGAGTTGATGATGATTGAGAGTTGAGACTCCAATTCATTGGGGTTTATTAGTGACTAAGAAATCGAATTGAAATCAATCTGTCACTTTTAAAGGTGGTTTTGGTTCTGATCTGACCCAAAACCATATTGTCCATTTTAAGTACATATTAATAATTTTATGTAAATTAATAATTTTTATTAAATTCATATAATATAAAAAATAAAAATATAATTTTATAAAATATAATTATTAAATAATATTCATCAATTAAGAAATTTTTAAATTTTTGAGAAAGAGGGGTAAGGAGGGGAAATGATTTCCTGAAAATCCCTATTCTCCAAAGGGTTTTCAAAAAGAGAAGATGAGAGATAAAAATTTAAATTTTTACCCTCACCCTTCCCTTACTAGACAAGACAAGGGTACCCCTTACTCCCCCATCCAAATGCAGCCCTAATGAGTGTGGATAAAGAGGTTTGCACGCATCTTGAAGATTAGTTGAGTGCTCTAAGGGGACCTATACCCAGGGGTCAAAAAATCGGCTCGGCCGATATGTAAATATCGGCCGATATCCGATACGGACGATATATCGGCCGATAATTTTATCTCTCATACCGATATCGGCATTTTCTCTCTCCTCTAATATCGGAACCGTGAAAAAATTGCAAAAAACCGTGATGAATAGTGTTGAACCGTGACAAAACCGCAAAAAACCGCAAAAAACCGTGAACCCCCTGAGAACTGTAAACCCTGAACCGCGGAAAACCGCTGAAAACCGCGTAAAACCGCGAAAACCGCAAAAAACCGTGAATACCCCCGAGAACCGTAAACCGTGAAAAACCGCGGAAAACCGCGGAAAACCTCGGAAAACCGCGTAAAACCATGTAAAAACCGCGAAAAACCGTATCGGTGTTTAAATTTTTTTATTTTTTTTTAAAATACCGATATTTATGAATATCGGCCGATATTGTGACCGATATTTCAGACCGAATATCGGCCATATCGGCCGATATTCGGTATGTACGGCCGATACTTATCGTATCGGCCGATATTACTCGGTTTAAAAAAACCGATATATATCGGCCGATACGATATGTATCGGCCGATATTTAAACCTTTGCCTATACCTACAGTCATAAAAATAATAATTATGTGCTAAAAACTTAGTATCCAACCATGAAGTTGAAAAAAAGAAAATAAAGATTTATAATTATTAATAACTAATGATGAAAGCCATAAATCTAATAATAATGAATTATGGTCCTAAAGATCATGACGATGGATGTTAAGAGTTTCTAATATCTTTGTTTAGACTGCAAAAATTTTGATTGAAATATCTGAGTTTAAACTGCAAAAATTTTGATTGAATGTATTTTTCAGAAATATCAATTGATATTTTCAAAATATTGTCAATAGTTTATAATTTCAGCTATTTTTTTTGGCCTAAGTAGAGACCAATGTTTTAATACCCGACCCGTAGGGCGACCCGTCTTGTAGGAAAGGTTGGTTAAATAAGGTTCAACCGGGTTGAACCATAGTCAAACCCGGTCAAACCCGTGCAATTAATATAATATTATAAATAATATTAAATTATTAACTAAGATTATATTTCATAAAAATAAATGCTTACTCTCACAAACACAACTGTAAATACTTTAATAATCCAAAATTCATGTTCTAATATCATTATTATTCTCTTTCTTTTATTTTTTTTCAAATCTCGACCTTTTTTTATATTTTTTGAATTAAAAAAAATAGAAAAAGCAGCCCTTTTAAAAAAATAAAAAATAAGAAATATAATATCGACCAAAATCATGTTCTGCAATTTGAAATTTTGAATTTGGAGTTTGAAACGAAGCCAAAGGGAGTTTGGAAAGGAAGCCAAAGGAATGCCTTGTTACCGTTGACTCATCACTCCCATCTATCAGCAGTTCCATACTTCCTTCATGAGTTTTTCCTTTTTTCTTTTAAATTTTTTAAACACGGGTTTCTTTACGGGTCGGTTCGCGGGTTAATATTAAAAACCGGATCGAACCACGGGTTCGAGAGGGTTTTTACAGGTTTTAAACCCACGCGGGTTTTAAACCCAACCGACCCTTTAAGTTGACGGGCACGGTTGACCCGTCGGTTCAACTGCGGGTTGGGTTAGGTTTAATAACATTGGTAGAGACTGAAATGTTTTTATTGATTGAAACTTGCATCTTTGAATGCTGAGATCAGTGTTTTAAAACTCTACTCTTCTTAGCCGTTCAACCCATTTCAACCATTGTGAGAAAAAAAAATGTTCGGTGTCTCTCACTAAAGAAGAGATTATATCATTTAATTATAATCAAAATCAAATACATCAAGATAGTGTAAATTCAAACTAATAAGATAATCTATATATTCAAACGCAAATAATAAGATAACAAGATAATGAAAATCTAAATTCTATTATTAAGACAAAGCAAATCTAAATTCTAACACACCCCCGCAAATTGTAGTGTGTATGGAAGAACGCAAAGTTTGGAAATGACAGATGAAAAAATGGCACATTGACCGGCCAAAGAAGAAGAAATGAATGAGCAACACACTAACTGACTGCTAATTGGATGAATTGGCATTACACTGAGCGATAATTCTAAAAATTATCAGCCGGCGGAATCCACCTAACCCCCCCCCCTTGTTTGATGGTCTATCCATCTTTACCATCAGATCTTTGATCGGACTTGCGTGGGACCCTCCTCCAGCCAGTTTCTTCTGCTGCTGCTTTGGGTGACCGAAACCCAATTTTATGGGTTTTTTCCTTAGATCCAAGTGGATCCTACACTTCTGCGTTAGAATTACGTGAAAGGGCAAAAGGGTAATTTCACCCAAAAATTTGAAAAAAGGTGTGTAGAGAAAGAAAAACCGGATGTCTGTATGGCTTGCCTAAATAATATGTTGATTACTTTATTGATAAGCAACTTGGCTATTCCTTCACTTTTTGATGTTTAAAAGTGCATTAATAAATTATGTTTTTTAGGAGAAAAACGAGTGTCATAACAGATTTTTTAACAAAAATAACAAGATATATCATCCATTAGAGAGATAGAAATTAGGATTTTTACTACCTAGTACATATTCTCTTTTTTTTTATATAGAATAAGTTGTGACAACTATTTAAATCATTTGAATCAACATAAGTAGGCTTGAAAGTCTAGTCGGCCAGGTTGGGTAGAGTTTTTGACTAGCATGATCTTGGCCCCGAATTGCAATTTAATAAGCTATGCCCGAGCCCTAGCCAAGTGAAAGGGGTCGAAAATTTTGCGGAACCCGTATTTATGCCAAAGTTTCATATTGGCTGAGTTCTTTCTCTCTCTTCAATTTTTTTTTTTGGAAATCTCGGTACCTTTTTTTTGAAAAAATATTTAAAAAAATAAAAAAAGTTTTTTAAAAAAAAAAAATATAAATATCAGCTGGTATTTGTCCGATATGGGCTAATATCGGCCCAGGCCCACAATCGATATTCTTTTTTTTTTAAAATAAAAGATATCGACTGATATTCGTCTAATTTTTTTTTCTCTGGTTGATACGATACGTATCGGCTGAGATTTATACCCCTGCCAAGTAAACACGAACTAGTCAAACCTAAGCCCGACCCGAATTTGTATATGTAGGGCCTTAGCCTAATTTCAAACCCAAAATGTATATGTGGGCCTATTTGGGCTCGGGTTTCTTTAAGCATAAATGAAATTTTTTGTATTACTTTTTTTATAAAATAAAACTATATATTATATAAATGTAGCTCAAATAGGATTTTTGGTCAAACTCGAGCTTCCATGTACTAGGCCTGAGCCTGACCCAATACTAATTTGGGCCTAAAAATGAACCCAACACAAGTCTGGGTCAACCCGAACCCAATTTTCTTGGGTTTTCATGCGGGCTTGAGTAAGGCCCAACCCAAGTTTCACCCCTACAATATATTGAATTCGTACGATTTGTTACTGTTGGATCTTTATTTGGTAACCATGGATAAAAAAATACAAGGAGAAAAAATTTAACCTTGCAAAAAGTTTTTGTTTGTTAAAAATAAGTGGGAGAAAAAAAAATCTACTATCGAACCTTCTTCTCACTGCCTCTTAACAACTATTTTGAATTTTGATCATTTGAATCAACATAAGTGAGCTTAAAAGTCGAAACATATAATATAATTTCAAACATTTATTTCAATCTCAACTGTTAAAATTGTTTATTTTCAGCTTCTGTTTGTGGTTTTTTTTTTCTTTTGAATGAATAACTAATCAATTATTCAAAATAAAAATTACAAATCAACTTAGTATAGGTTTTTTCCTTAATACGTAAAAACCCGTCAACTTTACTTTGTGATGATCACAGCTAAAACTCTGGATTCATGACACCACATACAAACACTATGGATCAAGTTTGGCGCTCCAATGATTTGAACACAAGACCTCCCACACAAGATGAGAATATCCAACCACTTACATAAAAAATTAAAAAAAATTCAAGTTCCAATTGATTTAAGCTCAAGTCAAGTTCTTTTTTACGGCTATAACATCAAACCCGAATTAGAATATGGGTTAGGCTGGGCTTAATACATGAAAGTTCGAGTTTGATAAAAAAACAAATTTGACCTATACATTATAAAATCTAACATAATTTAATTAATGTTGTGCATAAATATAAAACTTTGTAATATAAATTATTTTAATAGAACAATATAAAAAACATTCATTTTAGACAAGTATAAGCTGGAGCCCATATGAGCCCACATATACGATTCAGGCTTAAAATTGGCTCAAGTCCTACAAATACATTTTGGATTAGGCTCAGGTGTGACTAATTCAGGTTGATCCAGGCTCATGCTCGGGCTCAAACCATTCAATTACAATTTGAGCCTGAGTTCAAACAGACCCAAAACTTGTCCGTGTCTGGCCCATTCCAAGTTCAAATCCTAATTCTCATACTTTTTTTTACTTTTGTTTCTACTTCCACCCTGAGAAAACCCATGTCCTACTTCTAGGCCTACATTTAAAACAAAACCGACTCAAGTTTCACCTTTACCTATAAATAAATACATATCAATGGATATGATATATATTGGCCAATAGTAATACCCACTAGCTTAAGAAGATATAAGGATGAAAGTAAGTGAATTGCTCTCGTAGTTCAAAAACTTAAAAAAACTCATTCGAGTTGGTTTGAATTGACTTGACTCAATAAGAGTTTGAGTCGAGCAAACCAATGAATTTTACTGAGTTTTCTTATATCAAGTTAAAAACTCGCCCGAATTATTTCACTCGATAAGATTCTAAGTGAAATCCTAGTTTTGAGTTTTTGAACGATGGTTAGGTTGCTAGTCAACACTAGCATGGCCTAACAACTTGGCCGAAGCACTTTGTAATTATTAGTTTTTAATGATGAAGAATTTCAAGACCTCATCTCTCTCTGAGTATAAGGGTGTTGAGTAAAACTCTGAATGCATATAACCCCTTACAAGCCACGGGCATCGGGTGGCTACAGTAACACAATATAAGTGTTACCCCACTTATATTTAAAATTGATGCTCATTTCTAATTTGAGTTCCTCCTTTCAATTAGATCCACAAGTCATTTTTTTTTTCTATGCGTCTATCTTATGTTGCGTTACTTGGCCTCAATGCCAACCCATTAAACTCGATGCTCGTGATAAAACTTCGGCCCAAACTAAGATAAATGGATTTTATGCAAATCTTAAAGGTCTAAAGGATGAGATTATGAGATGTTTATTTTTCTACTCTTATCTATTTTGCCCTTCATTATATTAACACATCCAGTGGCTATCAAGCTGAATTTTGATGGATTTGTTTGTGATTAGGGGTTTCCACAGGTTGGGTTCGGAGTGGGTAATGCTTCGGGGCAACTCGAGCCCGTTTATATTTAATAGAAATTCGAACCTGTCGAAAGCCCATCGGGTGGAAAAATGCTAAGCTTGAATCCATCTGTTTAAGATCATTAAAAATTCAAATGTTAATAATTGAAAATAGATATAATGAGTTATAGATAACCCAATTTTGATCTCAAAACTCAATTTCTAACCACTTCATCTAAGTGGTTAAAGTTCTAATATGTGGACAGCTGATGACATTGACCACTAACATTGAGTGTCTAGTAATTAAGTTCTGAGCTTTATTGGTTCACGTATATCTTATTATGTCTCCTTTTAATCTTAATGGTCATTTTTTCTAATTGATTTTAAAATAATTTATAAAAGAAAAAGAAAAATGGCCGAGATGTACATATACACATATAATGCTAAACAAGCTAAGCCCAATGGTTTCTTGCAAAAACTTGATCGTTCACCATTTATGTAAATGGGCTCAAGAATTTAGTCCAATCTCAAACCGCCATACTAGTATACATGTTCAAACCTATTTGTTTATGATAGATTGCGACAGACATCGGATTAGATGGTTTTATTTGCAGCTTTATTTTCCAGCAAAACATCTTTCCCCTTCATTTATCTCTATTTTTGGCCTGAGAATAAAATCCATCTTAGTGTAGGTTTTCATCTTTCGATCCTCTCTCTTTCTTTCAATTGATTTCTATCTTTCAACCCTCCCTCTTCTTCGAATTTCTCCAATTCTATTCTTCAGTTGAAAATACATAGGTAAAGGTGTAAACACAGGAGAAAGAGAGGAGAAAAGGGTGAAAGTTTGTCGAGAAAAACATGGGAGAGTCGAGAGAGGATGAGAAGTGTTCGAAACCAAAATCAGGATACTTTCGTGACCCTCAAGCTTAAAATTTTATATTTATCTAATAATAAAAATTCATCAAATTAAATTAATAACTTAAAAAATCAAATTGGTATAAAATTGAATGGAGGTGTATTTCACAGAATTAGATTAGTATCAAAGAGAAATTAGATCAATTAAGTTTTACTTTAAGCTCCACATACCAAAATTTTAAGAAGTTCTTTTTACAAGAATATTGTTATATATATGTTAGGATTTAAAACTCTATATTCTCTCTCTTAATTGAGTTGCATTTTTTTCCTATTTCACATATGATTTTTAGATGAATAACATTATGAAAAATGAGTTGAAAGAAAATGAATAAAGAGAATGACCTCTCAAAAATATTAGAGAATATAATTACATTGGATATGTAAGAAAATATATAGATAAATCGTAAAGTATAATTTCAAACTCATCGAATCATTTTACATCATCAAATGGGCTGTGTAAAATCAATGACTGACAATATTATGATTTTTAAAGATTAAATTCAAAATGCTAAAATGATAAATGCATAATTTATAAACAAGGGTGACCATTCTAATACGGGCGTTATCTTTTAGAAACCATGGGTTTTAGTGAACTTCTAATTTCGGCTCTCATCCATCCGCAGAAATCGGTTCACTTATCGGTGCACCGGACAGGTGTATCTACTGGATCACTGTGAAATCGGTGTACCGATTTATTGAGAGTTCAAATCAGTGCACCGACTGAATCATTTTACACATAAATCGATTCACTTTTCGATGAATGCCCCGACGAGTGAACCAATTTATTGAAAAATAAGTAAATTTCTGTAGACGAGAGCAAAATAAAAAATTCAAAAAACCCATTTCTAGTTAAGATGGCCACCCATAAACAATTCTATCTACATAGTCTTTTACAGATTTCATCCTAAAATATGTTCTTGATCATCGTGGCTCAAGTCAGGCCACGTCATCCACGAGCATCCATTATAAAAGTTGGGGTGGAAGTGGCAGCTACTTCATCAAGTGGCGTGTGTGTTGAACAATGCTAAAGTTTTAAAGGAAAGATAAAATTTTAATAGTATTTTTTAAGCACTGTATTTTTAAAAATTTTCAAATTGAATATCCGGAATAATTACGATAACTTGATAAAAATAATTTAAGACTTTAAGGTCTTTTGACACTTTTATGTGTTTTCGGTACAGCTAAGGGATACCCTTATTTGTAAAATACTATATTTTAAGCATTTGAGAGTGTCAAAAGACCTTAAAGTCTTAAAGTATTTTTATCAGGTTATTATAATTAAATTGGATATAAAATTTAAGAAATTTTGAAAATACACAGTGTTTAAAAAATAAGTTTAAAATTTTAAAAGAAATTTTATTATTTAAATAAATATTCTACTGTAGCAAGTGAACGATCGGTTCATTGCAATGAACGTTCATTCGAATGAACGATCAGTTCATTCCAATGAATAAATGGAATGAAGCTCATTTTTATTACTATTCATTCGAATGAATTGGCTGAACAGTAACAAGGAATACTGTTTAGCCGATTCATTTGAATGAATGGAATTTATACTGCGGCATTCATTCGAATGAGTGGAATGAAAAATGCAGGGGCAAAATAGTAATTTCACCATAAAATAAAAAAATAAGTGTGTAGAGGCAGAAAAATTGAGTGGCTGTAAGTGGTGCCTAAATTAAAATAAAAAAATAAAAATAGTATTACCTCAATAGAGACAAGGCAAAATCATAAAGCTCAACCGGGCATCCACAAATTAAAAAGGGAAAAGAAAAAGTGTACAAGATTTTCCCCCTTGATTAAGCCCAAGCTTAAAGAAATATAATAAGTTACAATAAGATTTAAACTTGAGTACAAAGAAAAAAAAAGAAACGATTATTGAATTCTTTAATCTATGCAGTGGAACCAAGCAACATTTTCTCTCATTCTTCTCTGTCTCTCATCCGTAGGTAACTATGGCCAATACTTATTATATCCACCGATATGCTCTGATCTTTAAACCACTGCGTATTAAACAAATTGGGTTCCCTCTCTCTCTCATTTCTTTCTCCCTTTTTTTCATTGTTACAGATATCGACCCTGGTGTTGACTGTTGATCTCAGCTGCGCAAAATACTACAAGAAGATTAAAAAGGTCCTCAAGAAGTTTGATGGTGAGGCTTCTTCCCCTCCCCTCTGCAAATTCTATCCTTTCAACGAAGGAAAATGACATTCATATCCCATTGCTTGTGATGCATAAACTCTTTTCTACCTGTTGCATTAGAATACCGTACAAAATTTACACTATTCAATCACTGATGCTAGCAAATGAAGGGAGCTTGTGTTGAAAATCAATGGCTCTAATTTCTTATTCGGATGCCTGGAATTTAGATTTTTTTTTAATAAATTTGTGAATTCAAATGAATTTGTCTTTTGGATGGGCATTCTTAAAATCAATATTTTCATGGTTTCTTAAAAGGGATATCAGAGAATTCTAATTTTCTTGAATTTGGATTCTCTGATTGAATAATTGAAGAAACCAATTTAGGATGAGTTCGGATCATACCGGGGCAGCCAGCAGAGTATTTCTGTCAAATGCAAAATGCTCAAGTGTCATGAAAATATTAAATGTACTATGAATTCTTCATTTGTTTCAAGTTTCTGCTGACTGCTAGGAGGATTGGGACTCCTGAGAAGACTAAGTAAAGGGGAACTTTCAGAAAACCGGGTTACTGATTCTTAATTTTCCTTTGAGAACGAGAGAAATCCAAAGTCAGAGTTTCGACGAGAAGAACAACAAGGTGATCATATCCGGTCCTTTTGACCCGGAGAAGCTCAAGAAGAAGATCTGCTGCAAGGCCTGCAAGTACATCAAAGCCATCGAAATCAAGAAACCCGATATTCCCAAGCCTCCTCCCCCTGCCCCAAAGCCCGACCCACCGAAACCGGCCCCCGAACCACTGAAACCAGCCCCGGAACCACCGAAACCGGCCCCCGAACCACCGAAACCGGCTCCCGAACCACCGAAGCCGGCCCCACCTCCACCTCCGGTTCATGGGGTACCGCTCGGACCCTACGGTCCGTACGGTCCGTACTGGATTTGTGGACCAAGAGTTTGTTGCAGAGAGTGTTACGAAGGACGTGAAGATGGGATATGCAGGCGTCGAGAGTACGAGAGTGGCGGACCAAGAGTTTGTTGCAGTGAGTGTTACGAAGGACGTGAAGATGGGATATGCACAGGGCCGTCTTCACCGTTTGGCAAGTTAGGCGACCGCCTGAGGCCCCCGATTAAACGAGGCCCCTGTTTCTCCCCAAAACCGTAACTTAAAACGCATACCCCATTTTTCGGGCTGCCTGTGGATGGAAGCAGCAAACAGAGGCAGCAACAACAGGGCAAGAGTGTGGGCACGCCTGCTATGGATCTGGCATCAATCAGATGTCTCGGATTGCAGCAAATCTGTAGAAATAAAAAGGGGAAGAAGAAAGAAAGGAGAAAGAGAAGCAAGAAGAAGATGGTAGAGAAAAGAACAGGTGTTGCCTGCTTAGAAGAGGAAAGAAAGATGAAAGGAGAGAATCAATATCCTCTAGTGTTGCCTTCTTATAGCAGGCCCGAAGGAAAATTACCCTTCATTCAAAAGGGCAGGAAAGGGACGATCCTTAATTGTTATCTGAACATCCAACCCTATTGAAGTTTGCCTAAGAGATGACCCGACACATTCGTTCCTCCTACATACTACTTTACAACCATTCATAGATTTTCTCTTTTTTCACGGCGTTGGATTCTATTACATGCCACTTTACAACCATTCATCAATTTTCTCTTTTTTCATGCTGTCAGATTTTATTATTGAAAATGATATTTTTAATAAAAAGAATAGATTTTATATAATTTCTTTTTTAATATATATAGTTAAAATTTTAATCAAATAATATTTATAAATATCAAAAAAGCTCTATTTAAATTTTTTTATCTTAAACTTTAACTTATGTTAAGACGGCCCTGGATATCCAGGCGTCCAGGGTATGAGAGTGGCTGCCACTTCTTCAGCTAAGAAGACCCAGCATCTTGCATTATTATGTAATCAAATTAGTCTCAGCTTTTTCTTTTATTTTTATTTTCTTTTTCTTTTTTAACGTTGGAGCAGTTAACTCGGACACAATCCTAATGGTTCATTCAGATGACATCCCATATCTCGACAGGGAGTCGAACTCGCACATCCCAAGTCCTAAGACGAAATGTTAGCGATCCTTTGTGGGTATTTTCTTTTTTTCTTCTGTGATGATGATAGTGATTTGCTCTTACATTGGGAGCAGTTATATATCATTTACATGTGTATCTAGAATTTAATAAATTCATATGGTGATTTTTATTTCTACTAATAAAATCATTACTGTGAGACTTGAGCAGATTCACATCCAAATCAATCCTCCTTCATCTCTCTTTTTTTTCTTTTTTCTTTTAAGAAAAAAGTGGTTCCTAATTTTCTTCTCTCAGCTGTGAGTGATATACATTTGAATTTGCTCATGCTTTTTAATTTTATTTTATAGATTTGTACATGTCTCAAAAATTAGACAGACATGTTGAACATATTTATAAAAAATAAAAGAAAAATATATCATTTAAATTTAAATTTTTAGTTTAACATCCGTCAAAACGAGTACACTTATTTGTCACTGAATTAGAGTACACTTATTTGTCACTGAAATTCAGTCTCAAAGAATTAGACACGTGTCTGTAGAAATATTAAAAAAAAAAAAACTAACAGAGAAAACTACATTAGGATGATTTTGTATTATATATAGTCTATTTTAACACACTTCTTAAATAAGAAAGTTTTAGATGTCGAACGTATGGAAGAAAATTATATAATTTCTTACTCTTTTAAGGGAAGAGAAGAATTTAAAAGCAAAGATTTGTGTTTTATAAAGATGGCAATGATGAACTTGATGGATTATTAATTCAATATGAATTTGAGATATTAATTTATTGCAAATTGGCATCAATAAGTTAAAGATTAAAATTTGTTGGATTTGATAATAAAGTTGATATGATAGTACGGTACTGTTGAATTTTTTAGTAAAAATTTTAAATTGACATTATTTATAAATTTAATCTGTAATATATCTTTTTTTTTAAGAATTGACTTTTAATATTGGTATTTTTAATAATAAGTGATATTAAATTTGTCTTGATGAAAAAATATATTATTATTCCGTCAATATTATCATGTTTAAAAACGGTGGGTTTAAGTTTAAAAACAGGTATATCTGACTATGGAATGGAATGAAAAAGTCCTCACTCCACCTTAGATGCTATTCCAACTGGAAAGTTTTCCTTCACTTTCTCTAACTGTAGGATATTAAGATGCGTACTGCCTGGGTGAAACTTGGTTGGATTTTAACTTGACTCACAAGATTCGACTTGAGAAATCAATGAGTTTGGATTATGTATTTATATATTTTGGGTCGGATTGGGTTGAAAAAATAAAAACTCATATAAAATTTGAGTTGGATTGAGTTGAGAAATTTAAAATCAGCTCGATTGACCCGACGTAATCCGACTTGGTCAGCGTGCACCAAGTTATAAAAACCACTTGGATTGACTCTGGTCAGGTAGGATTGAGTAACTCGGGTCAACAATTTCGATCAAATTGAGTCGGGTTCAATTAATTTTGACATGAGTTGAAATGGATTTACTAAAATCCAAATAATGCACTTAGAAGTTGTTTTTGCCCATTGATATGCTCTTTATCCAAAAAAATCTTAGTTTGAAATTATATTATTTTCATTTTGACATTTATTTAATTTCATGAATTGTCTCTATATTTAATTAGAATTGAATCACTCGTAAATTAAAATTCATTCAAAATTTGTTTATTTTAATAAATATTTTTAAATTTTATATCTTTTAAAATCAGTAAATTAATTTTTATGAGATAATCATTTTGTAAATTAATTTTAAATTTACTCATCATATCACAACAATCAAGTCATCCTCTAATTTTTGCAACTTTTAGAACACAAAATATCTGCAACTGAGGTGTTGGAGATCACGTGTAATAATCAATGTTCTACCATTTAACTTTGTGGGGTTAATATGTTCAGAAATTAAGAGTTTAAAATTAAAATCTTATTTTATTCTAAAAGTTTACTCTCTTTAATTTTTCTTTTAATTTTACTCAATGTATAAATAGAGAAATTTATAATTCAGAGGAAGGGAGTTACTGTAAAGGTCAAGGTCAATAAACTATCCTTATAAAGAGAGCCACTTCTTATAAAATTATTCCTCATCATTTCAATCCGAAATGTTTATTTTGAGAGGTGTGTACATGTTTCTAAAACTTTATTCGAATGACTTTTGATGATAAAATAAAATTGCAATGTGCTTTTGATGGTGACAATGCGTGACAAATACCGCCCTCTTACCTCCGTACACTTCTATTATGTGGCTGTCGCAACAGGCTACCCTTTCCCTGGAGTTTTTCATACGAATCTGCCACGTGGAGTTTTACTTTTCAAGAGAATCCTTATTTCATATAGGATTGGGGAGTAAATTTCATGGGTGGTTAAATGTAAATTTCCCTACTTTTTAATGTATGATCCATCTAACTTACTCCTTGTTAAGGTAAAATTATAAAATACCTTCGGAATTTTTGACATTCAGACACAGAGTGAAAGGTAAAACTTAATTAATGTTAATTTAATATGTTATTTTTTTTAAAAAAAATTGAATCAATTTTTATTTAATGTATTTTCACTGTTGAATTAATCATAATATGTCAATATATAATATTTAGTTACTTATTTTTAATCTTTAAAAAATTAATAGATAATATCATTGGTCAAAATCTCGTTACTCAAAACCCATATTTAATTTCTACACTGTATCAAGTATAAACCTCTCTCCTTCATTCCCCTGCTTCTTTCTCTATTTATATCATCTCCCTGCAATTCAAATCCTTCACATCCACTCAACCATGGCAGCTAAGGTGAGCCAGCATGCCCTTTCCCCTCTTCTCCCTTCCTCCGCACAAAATTGACAGGCAAAATTATAATTTTATATAAAATTTTGAAATAAAGTGTCTTTTAAAAAAAAAGTGAGGTGTTTAAACGTCTAACCAAAAACATTTCTTGATTTGCTCTTTTTATTGTTTTTCTGTAATTTAAGAGCTAAATCCTTATGTTTGGGGTTATGGGCATTTGGATTCTGGACTTTCTGCTTTGATTCTCAACCCTTTTGGTCTTTGGATATTCTTTTAACATGGGTTCTACTCTTTGAGGTTCCTTCTTGAGTTTGGGTAATGATTAGCGTCCTATCTTCCTCTTATTGTTGGTATTTGTTGTTGTTATTATTAGTATAACTCTTTTTTCTTTTTCCCATGTCGTCTTCTTCTTCTTCTTCTCAATGCTAAATACTTTTACTTTTTTATTTATTCATAATGAGATATCTATTCTTAAAAACAATTGATTTATGTCTGTCTTTGTCGGCCATAAAAAAATTGGATCAATTCTACAAATTGGGTTCCCTCTCTCTCATTTCTTTCTCCCTCTTTTTCATTGTTACAGATATCGACCCTCATGTTGACTGTTGATCTCTGCTGCGCAAAATGCTACAAGAAGATTAAAAAGGTCCTCAGCAAGTTTGATGGTGAGGCTTCTTCCCCTCCCCTCTGCAAATTCTATCCTTTCAACGCAGGAAAATGACATTCATATCCCATTGCTTGTGATGCATAAACTCTTTTCTACCTGTTGCATTAGAATACCGTACAAAATTTACACTATTCAATCACTGATGCTAGCAAATGAAGGGAGCTTGTGTTGAAAATCAATGGCTCTAATTTCTTATTCGGATGCCTGGAATTTAGATTATTTTTAATAAATTTGTGAATTCAAATGAATTTGTCTTTTGGATGGGCATTCTTAAAATCAATATTTTCATGGTTTCTTAAAAGGGATATCAGAGAATTCTAATTTTCTTGAATTTGGATTCTCTGATTGAATAATTGAAGAAACCAATTTAGGATGAGTTCGGATCATACCGGGGCAGCCAGCAGAGTCTTTCTGTCAAATGCAAAATGCTCAATTGTCATCAAAATATTAAATGTAGTATGAATTCTTCATTTGTTTCAAGTTTCTGCTGATCGCTAGGAGGATTGGGACTCTGAGAAGATTAAGTAAAGGGGAAATTTCTGAAAACCGAGTTACTGATTCTTTATTTTCATTTGAGAACGACAGAAATCCAAAGCCAGAGTTTCGACGAGAAGAACAACAAGGTGATCATATCCGGACCTTTTGACCCGGAGAAGCTCAAGAAGAAGCTCTGCTGCAAGGCCTGCAAGTACATCAAAGCCATCGAAATCAAGAAACCCGATAAGCCCAAGACCGAACCACCGAAATCGACCCCACCTTCACCAAAGACCGACCCACCGAAATCGACCCCACCTTCACGAAAGCCAGACCCACCGCCACCTCCGGTTCAGGGGGTACCGCTCGGACCCTACTGTACGTACGGACCGTACTGGATTTGTGGACCAAGAGTTTGTTGCAGAGAGTGTAACGAAGGACGTGAAGATGGGATATGCAGGCTTCGAGGTGGCGGACCAAGAGTTTGTTGCAGAGAGTGTTACGAAGGACGTGAAGATGGGATATGCAGGCGTCGAGGGAACGAGAGTGGCGGCGGACCAAGAGTTTGTTGCAGCGAGTGTTACGAAGGACGTGAAGATGGGATATGCAGGCGTCGAGGGTGCGAGAGTGGCGGACCAAGAGTTTGTTGCAGTGAGTGTTACGAAGGACGTGAAGATGGGATATGCAGGCGTCGGGGGTACGAGAGTGGCTGCCAATTCTTCATCGAAGAGGATCCATCATCTTGCATTATTATGTAATCAAATTAGTCTCAGCATTTTCTTTTATTTATTCTTTTTTTTTTTCAACTGATGGAACAGATAACTCGAACAGATAACTCGAACACAATCCTACTAAATCCATCCTTCAATAAGACGACATCACACATCTCGCGAGTCAAACTCGCACCATCCTAAGTCCTAAGACAAAATGTTAGCCATTGTTTGTGGGTATTTTCTTTTTTTCTTAGACGATGATGATAGTGATTTGCTCTTACATTGGGGCAGTGACATATCATTTACATGTGTATCTAGAAATTAATAGATTCATATGGTGATTTTTATTTCTACTAATAAAGTCATTACTGTGAGACTTGAGCAGATTCACATCCAAATCAATCTGCCTTCATCTCTCTTTTTTTTTCTTTTTTCTTTTTTCTTTTAAGAAAAAAGTGGTTCCTAATTTTCTCCTCTCAGCTGTGAGTGATATACATTTGAATTTGCTCATGCTTTTTAATTTTATTTTATAGATTTGTACATGTCTCAAAGATTAGTCAGACATTAAACATATTTATAAAAAAAAAAATTATCATTTAAATTTAAATTTTTAGTTTAACATCCATCAAAACGAGTACACTTATTTGCCACTGAAATTCAGTCTCAAAGAATTAGACAAGTGTCTGTATAAATATTTTAAAAAAATTAACAGAGAAAACTAATGGTGAAATTATATTAGAGAATTTCTTTGAAATAAATTGAAAATTATTAGGAGGTGAAGAAACACAATTAGATTATAGAGCAATGTAAATTAATATTTTCGGGTAGTTTGAATTATACAGAGTTTATCTTTAACCTGTGAGGATTGACTTGACGGTTAAGAACTCCAATGAACTATAAGAGATTCTGGGTTCAAGTTCCACTTTCAATATATAAAGTTCACTCCTCCTAAGATAGAGAGGATTTAAACACCCTTCAAGGACTTAGTGAAATGCTCTAAGATATTATTTTCTACTCTATATGTCCCAATTTAGTTGTCTCATAGATATTTTTAAACTGTCCCAAAATAATTGTGTAATATTCTATATTTACAAATTACAAGCACATGTAGATTCTCTCTCTACCTATCTACTTTGGCTCCTGAAACTATACTTAAAAAATTCAAAATTTTAAATTAAGATAACTAAAATAGGACAGAGGAAGTATTATATATAGTACAGACTTCTTAAATGAGAAAGTTTTAGATGTAATATTTACAGAAGAAAATAATATAATTTCTTACTCTCTTAAGGGAAGAGAAGAATTTAAAAGCAAAGATTTGTGTTTTATAAAGATGTCAATGATGAACTTGATGTATTATTAATTCAATATGAATTTGAGATATTAATTTATTGCAAATTGGCATCAATAAGTTAAACATTAAAATTTGTTGGATTTGATGATAAAGTTGATATCATAGTATGATACTGTTGAATTTTTGAGTTTTTAAGTAAAAAATTTAAATTGACATTATTATAAATTTAATCTGTAATATATCTTTTTATAAGAATTGACTTTTAATATTGGTAATAATAAGTGATATTAAATTTTTCTTGATGAAAAAATATATTATTATTCCGTCAATATTATCATATTTAAAAACGGTGGGCTTAAGTTTAAAAACAGGTATATCTGACTCCAGAATGGAATGAAAAAGTCCTCACTTCACCTAACATGCTTTTCCTTTTAAGAACTGGAAAAATTTTCTTTACTTTCTCTAAGTGCATGATATTATTTAAGATGCCTACAACCTAGGATGCGTACAACCTAGGGTGAAACTTGGTTGGGTTTTAACTCGACCCATGTGACTCGACTGGACAAATCAGTGGATTTGGATTATGTATTTGTATATTTCGAGTTGGATCGAATTGGAAAAATGAAAACGCACATGAAATTTAGATTGGATTGGGTTTAGAAATTTAAATCAACTCGACGTAACCCGCGTGCACCAAGTTATAAAATACCGCTAGAGTTAACTCGGATCAAGTTGGGTTGAATAACTCAAATCAACAATTCAGGTCGGGTTTAATTAATTTTGACATCGGTTGAGTTGAGTTTACTAAAATTCGGCCTGACTTGACTCAAGTTTCAACCCTGGTTCTACCGGTAGCTATTTTGCCCATTGATATATTCTTTACCGAAAAATTTCTTAGTTTGAAATTATATTATTTTCATTTTGACATTTATTTAATTTCATGAATTGCCTCTATATTTAATTAGAATTGAATCACTAGTAAATTAAAATTCATTCAAAATTTGTTTATTTCAATAAATATTTTTAAAATTTAAATTTATCTTTTAAAATCAATTTTTATGAGATACATCATTTTTGTAAAATAATTTTAAATTTACTCATCATATCACAACAATCAAGTCATCCTCTAACTTTTGCGACTTTTAGAATATAAAATATATGTAACTTAGGTGTTAGAGATCATAATCAATGTACTACAATTTAACTTTGTGGGATTAATATGATGCTCAAAAACTCATTTCAAGAATTAAAAGTTTTGAGTTCAAATTTTATTTTATTCTAACGGTTTACTCTTCTTAGTTTTTCTTTTAATTTTATTCAATGTATAAATAAAGAAATTTATAATTGAGAGAGAGAGAGAGAGTTGATCTGACAGTAAAAATACTATCTTTATAAAGAGAGTATTAAATTTGATTTACACTCACACTCACTTCTTATAAGATTATACCTTTTGAATTTGAAATGTTTATTTTTTTACGTTTGTACATGTTTGGAAGAATTTAATCGAACGGCTTTTGATCATAAAATAAAATTGCATGTGCTTGCATGTGCTTTTGATGGTGACAATGAATGACAAATACCGTCCACTTACCTCCGTCTCTCTCTCACACTTCTATTAAATATTTCTGTGGTTCTGTACAACGCATTCAAAGCAAAGCTGTTCGAGAACAGAAATTTATGTGGCTCTCAGGCTACCCTGTCCCGGGAGTTTTTCATACGAATCTGCCACGTGGAGTTTTACTTTTCAAAGAGAATCATTATTCCATGTAGGATTGGGGGGTAAATTTTATGGGTGGTTAAATGTAAATTTCCCTACTTTTTAATGTAAGAGCCATCTAACTTACTCCTTGTTAAGGTAAAATTATAAAATACCTTCAGAATTTTTGACGTTCAGACACAAAGTGACATGTAAAACTTAATTAATGTTAATTTAATATGTTATTTTAAAAAAAATAATTGAATTAATTTTTATTTAATGTAATATATAATATTTAGTTACTTATTTTTAATCTTAAAAAATTAATAGATAATATCAGGGGTCAAAATCTCATTACTGAATGATATAAGGCGATATCACTCTCTCTCTTTCTTCTTTTTCTCTTTTTTTAAATATTAGTTGTGTTCTTTCTTTTTGGATTAACGTATGAAAAACTCAGATACAGTCCTACTAAAACTCCCACTGATGAAACATTAAAAACTAAAAAGCTTCACTGGTTTTTTTTAAAAAATATTAAAAAATTAAGAAGGTAAATATCGACTTATATTAACCTGATATCTGTCGATATCTGACCGAGATATCAGCCGTGCCCACGTCTGAAATTGTTTTTTAAATGGCAATATTTATAATATATTGGCCATAACAGCCGATATCATCATTGTACAACCGATATAATATGTATCGGCTAAGATTTCAATCTCTAGATAATATGATCGAATGAGTTCTATTTTTTAAAATATAATAAACTTTTTATAATCATCAAATGAGATCCATTGTCTCCAAACTTTGCCTATAGATAAATAATACATAAATAGATTTAAGGACTGAGGCATTAACCATTCAAGGAAAGAAAAATGGTATTTTGAATTTTCATGGAAACTTTTCATTGAAAGAGAATGTAAAACCTTTTTAAGAATTCAGTTTCTTTTAATTTTTAGTGTGAAAGAATTTGTGATTTATCTAATTTCTACTAATTAAAGGGATCGAAAATGTAGGTTGACAAAATGTGGAAAGTCATATCATTATTATTATTATTTTTTTTCATTTGATGGAGGCAAAAATGAATACTTATAAATCTTTTAAAATTGGACTAAATGCCCTGCATTAATTCACGTTAGGCAATATTGCGCATGTCGCCATTATACGGGTGCCCTTGTGGGACGCACATGGGTAAGGACTCAGTGGAATCAGATTTATTTCACAAATATTTTATATATAATACTATTTATAAAAAGAATAGATGTATTGTATTTTAAAAGTCATAATTTTAAAAGATTTAAATATTTATGGTGAGATCAACTCAGCATGTGTGTAAGTAATTCACGTTCAACCTCTTCAAGTCACTTTCTATGAAATTACTTTTTATTAACTAAACTTACATGTGTGAATTAAGAGGTTTATGTACACTCATAGAATTAATTTCACTTCAAATATGGAAAGTATCCATCTTAAAAAAAAAAAAGTCCAATGAACTTTATTGGCTTTGTTGCACATGGGCATTTATTTCATCTTTATGAGTTTGTTAAGGCTTCATTTGAATGGGCTCGATAATTAAGGAATAAGAGTAAAAAATTAATTTTTATCTCTTTCCTCCTACTTTTGAAAATTCTTTTCAAATAAATATTCATAATACATGAGATAATCCCTTATCAAAGGAACCTGAGGTAATTCATGTAAAATGAACCCAAGGTAATTCAAGTAAAATTTACCCCTCGTCCAAATGGTATGGACTAGGGATTTAAATCTATTCAGTCGAAAAATTTCTCTTATTATTTTCTTTTAAATTACTTTTATTAATGATATATATTATCAATATATATCGAATATCGGTCGATATCTCAAATCACAAATAATTTTAGAAAACTGATATATATCATATGAGTCGATCGAGATATAAAATTTTAAAAAACTGATATATATCATGTGGGTGGATAGAGATTTGCTTCCTGCTATGGATAAAGAAGTTTTACCGGTCAACGTGGAATTTCCTGATTTCATCAGCTTCAGCTTTGTTTGTTAGTCCATCAGCGTCAGGTTTGGTTGTTATTCACACGTCATATGCATATCGTCAGATCGGGACAAACTAAGCACAACTGGCTGTACGAGGGAGAGAGTCTCGTTTAGTATAAATTATATTTGATAGTTATAAAAATTTAAAATTTAAAATTATATTAGTTATTAATTTTTAATATTAAAAATAAATTATTAATAAATGGGACCTCTGTTCTCGAACGCCAAAAACGCTTGTTTTACAGATTTTTCCATAGATAAGATTTGACAATAAGATAAAGTTTAGTGAAACTTTAAGAAGTTTAGTTTCATTAATCATATAAAGTCATCAAATAAAGTGTAGCACTCCACCCATACGGAGGTGTGACAGTTGTCCCGTATTGCCCAGGTATGGAGGGTATTAATAAGAGAGAAGCACTCTGTCACCAATATGAGGCATTTTGGGCCTTAAAAAAAAAATTGTACTGGTCCACGTGGAGTCTAAAGAGAATAATATCGTGTTGGTGTTGGATTGTCATAAATTGTATAAGAGCACAGTTTAACTCTCTACATATATGGGCCCTCTACCTATATGATGTTTCCTATGTGGATCTTCTGTCTGTGTGGGACAGCTCTAATCTTAAGGAGGGTGCATTGAACAATCCACCCACCTTGGGTCGGCATGGTGGGGTGTTAATAAGAGGGGGGCACCCCCTCACTAACATGAGACCTTTTGGGCCTGGCGAAATGAGGCGAGTCCAAAAAGAAAACTGTGTGGGTCCAAGTAAGGTTCAAAGCGGACAATATCATATTGATGGTTGCGTCGTCACATAAACTAAATAAAAAGAAGTTCAAGTAGATCTTTTTATTAATTACCAATTTTATTTATTTGAATCAAATGAATACAAAATTTAAGTGAAACATTTATTTTAAAATTGTAATATTAGTAATATATAGTTTATTTTGAGAAATAAATTTTAATAAGTTAATATATTATCAAAATAAAATTGAATCGTGAAACGTTTTTACTCTGTTATATTACAATAGAATTTTCGATGCGAAATGATTCACTACGGTTCTATTTTTATTACAAGAAGATGATATTATTGGCTTTTCTACCAATAGAACTGGTGCCTAATGGTAGTAGATAAATTTTTTGGACTTTAATTTATATTTATCAAAATTTAAGAGGGCTAATAAGAAAATACTGTGAAATTTAAAATTTTCAAAAATAAATTAAATATATAATACACGAAGTTCAACATTATCTTATAGTTGAAGGAATTTTAGAGGTGAATTACATTTTACGAGATCATTTATGCTAACTAAAAACTAAACAACTCTTTCTAAAGTAGAGACATGATCAAGTGCACAAGACTCAATTATAATGAAATAAAATAATATAAATATAATATTTTTTATAACAGATGGTGAGGTACAGTGTCGGCCCTGAAATCTCAAAGGCTTTAAGTGGAGTGCAGGCCCTGAGATTTCAAGGGTTCTGAGATTGTGAGTAAAGTTATTGGTCACATTGGTGGGACCTTAGGTGGCGGCCTACTCCACCTATAGCTTGGGTTGACCATGTGATGTACAACATGAAAAATTATTGTGGTTAACTCTTATGCATTAGAAGTAACTAAATATGTTTTTTGACTTCTTTTGTGCTTAATAATCTAATATCTTTCTACTCTAGATATATAGGAAGAAGGCAATTTATATGTTTGTCAAATGAATCTTGATTGTTCGCTCATTGAATGATTGTAATTTATTTTTATGTTGGAAAAAAGACAAAATTTGTCAAAAAATAGTTAAAAATTAGGATAATGGATCATAAGATGGGATTTAGAAAGTTTGAATGATTTAGTTTTAAAGTTTATCATATTATTATATAAAAATAGAAAAGTATTGTGCAAAAATTGACTAAAAAATTGATAAGGATATTTTGTGATTAAATTTGGTGATTTTGGAAGATATGACTAAGATTATTTTTTATTAGTATTTAAAGATAGAAAATTTTAATAAAAATTATAAATTAAAAAAATATTCTCTATAAAATTTTGACCAATATTCCTTGTGCGAAACACATGATTCCTACTGAATAATATACTTTTGTTTACAACTCTGAGCAGCAATAGATAGAGATTTAAAATAGATTTGGTGATTACATATTGGACTATTGACTCATATTTAGGCCTCCTTCACAATCACTGAGTTGGTGTCACGAGTTCCCATCGAGTCACTATAAGACATTCGAGCTTGCCATCTTGAGTCTTAAACACATAAAATTTGCACAATAATGGCCTCAAACTTTGGATGGCTAATAGTTCAATCATATAAATATTGATAATAAAGAATATTAAAATTTATCTTTTTTATAATATTAAATTTGTCTTTTTATATGTTGGGTGATCACTATTTATCTTTTATTATCAAAACTTTAAAATTTCAAATTATTAAAGTAGAGAAGATAATGTGGGGTGTCCATCCTTACACGGGAACAATATTTTAGGAGACACGAGTTTTCTGAACTCCCCACTTTGCCTCTATCTGTTCGTAGGAAAAATTAAGAAAATCAAACATTCAGAAATTGGTACACCGACTGAATCACCTTCCTCAAATTTCCATTTTCCAGTGATCCGGTCAGTGCACCGATTCACTGTAAAGTGAACCAATTTCTGAATGTTTGCTTTTTTGTTTTTTAATTTTTTCGTATGGACAGATGAGGTAAAATGGGAAGTTCACTAAAACTCCTTTCTGCCAAAAGAATTTTCCCATGTTAGAATGACCACTCGTAATTAGATTCATTATTTCATTCAGGGATGCTAAAAAGTATAAGCAATTGCAAACTATTAAGTTGGGAACTCTTAAATAAGTGTTTCTGGGTTTTTGCTCTTAAGTGCCAACTTTAGATCTTCTAAATGACTTGATAATACTATATTAGATAAATCTATAATGTATTGTACATGGTATTTTCTTTGCTCCCATTTAAAAATTGATAGGAACACTGATACTTTTAATAATAAAGAACATTGATATATTTTCTAATAAGAAATACTAGTGTATTTTTTCATCACTTAGACGATGATAAATATTCAAAAAGACTATTCTAATATTCCTTATTACTCCCTCCTTCCGAAAATACTTGTCCTATAAGTATTTATAAAAAACGCATGCATTCCTAGATTTAGAGGGGGTTGGCCTGACGGTAAAAAAACTCCTCTCATAAAGAGAGATTTTGAGTTCGATTCATGCTCAAACTTCTTCGGACCACGGTGAGATGTCTAGACACCTACAATTATTTTAAAATAAAAAAAAAACCTGTATCCTATCATTTTCATTCTCATTTTGATGCTTTTATATTTTTAAAATTATTTACCTATTTGGTATTTCACAGGTCGGGCTGCCAATTTGGTACCTTAGTTGCAATTAGGTCTTAAATATATGTAAAACGTGGAATCGTTAATTGTTGCATTGTGAATGTAGGTTTTTTTTTTTTTAATTTAAGTGTGGGAAATTGTGAGATACCCACCGTAAAACTCGGGTGAACCTACTACCTCTAGAATACATCAAAATTAAGTCATGGGACTCGAACCTATAATTTCTCACTTTCTAATACTAGAGTCTAACCACTTGAGCATTTGATACTTGATGGAAAGAAAATTAGATGACAATTTGTAAATATACTTTCTGCCTTGACATTTCACACATTGTCTCTTTAATTATAGTAAATATTAAATATTTATTTTTTATAAAAATTATAATTGTCCACAAATGTGTCTCTAATTCTTTTACTTTTCTGCTCTTCCGTTTGGACAGAGGAAAGTTGGAAGAGCATCAAAGATGGCAAGATCCTGCCAACGAAAATGGAACCAAATTGACTGCGTATCAATATACTTTGCTAACGTAAAAGACACATGCATTCAACAGAAAGATTCAATCATGCAAAAGAGAAGAAAAGATGGATGATATTTTACAATACAAGAGATCATGAGCTTCGCTGGGCCCCACTAAGAAATGAACGTTTCTATGATTATAAAATCAGTCGTGGGACCCATTCTGCTCATTGTATTTTATTCTTGGAGGATTAGCCACATAATTTCTTATCAATCAATTAGGGCTGATATGCCCATGTATCAGTCTTTGAGTTTTTTTTTTTTTAATATTATTATAATATATATTTAAATAATATAGATATTTTCACCTCATATAGAAGGTGAGACTAATCTTACAGACAAAAAATAAGTTATCAAATTAAATTATTCCTTTAAGTTTAAAAAATTATAAATTTTAAAAAATTATAATTCAATTAAATTAATTTTAATAAGTTATCCAAATATATCGAGTGATACATACCTTTCCTGGGAAAAAGGCTGGCAGTTTTCATGACAATATCTTTCCACTATTGCCTTGCTTTATGGCCTTTCTTCGTGCTTTCAAAGGGAGTCAAAAATAAGTTGTGATGATACCGGGTGTCGATATGTCCGTATCAATGTAAAATAAGTTGTGATGCCAATATATCCGTATCAATGTAAAATAAGTTGTGATGATATGTAGTGTCGATATGTCTGTATCAATATAACTTAACCTATCGATACACCTCCGTCCACGTCCATTTGGATTCCGCCTCTAGTGAGTAGATCTTTATTTTTTATTTTTGGCATGGTGTGCCAAAAGTATTATTTTATTATTAAGTTTCTTCAACAAGTGGGAAAATGGTCCTTAGTCCTAACAAAGTGATCTTTATGAAAAGATTCTAGATTAAAATATGTACAATTTGTTGATTATTAAATTATTGATATTATCTCATTAGAAAACATATTACGTATTGCTTAGTATAAATTATGATATGAATATTATAATAATTAAGTACTAATCGAAATGATTGAATATCAATCAATAGTTTGTTAACAAGAAATATATTAAAAGCCGAATTATCAAAAAAACTTGTTGGTATTTAAATTTTTAAAGACCATCAAGATAGTTTGGATTTTTCAATTCCAGAAATTAAAAAAAATAGCCATGTTTTCATATTTTTACTTTTTTTAATAAGATTTTTTTTTAAAAAATCCGACCGATATGTTGAAAAATAAAATAATATAAAATAATATAAGATATAGCCGATTTACCGGCATATCGGCCGATATCTCGGGCCTGCCGATTTTTGTTGCCCTGGTAACACCACACCACAATTAAAAAAAAAAAGCCAAATATCTAGTTAAAAGTTCAAATATATTAATCAATTAAATCTTTTATTTTAACATAAAATATGTGATATATTGAGTCGAGCATCTATTTATAAAAAGTAAAACTAAAGAAAAATAATAAATTCTAAATTGAAGATCAGTAACATACAAAACCGAAAAATAACACATCAAACTTTCAGAGGAGAATCTTAAGAAACTTTGGATACTGCAACAATCGAATTTTTATATTCTTTTCTTTCTCAAGAATATGCAAAAGTTTGCACATGACAATCTTGTAAAGGATATTGGGTAAAGAAATTATGCTTTTACTACCATTTTTTTCAACCTTTAATTTATAAATCAATTTATTGAACTATTATTTTTATTTTTATTTTTGCTTGAATTTTTTTTTCGATTGATAGGTACCGGCCCGGGCTGTGGGCTCTGAGTCTTTTGTATATTTTAGATTATTTTCTCTCTTTTAAATGATATAGTAACCTCTCATTCAAAAACAAAAAGAGTTGGACTATCCAAATTTCAATTTTAAAGTCTTATTTTCTATTTTAACTATTTATACAATTTTCTTTGGTTTTTAGTTGTATTTGTGATAAGACGGAATCAATTCCTTCTGACTCATCTTATCTGTTTATAATTTTTCTATTTTTAGGCTTTCTTTCATAATTTTTTTATTTTTATGTCGAGACCGGTAAAATTCTTCCACTTGACCAAACTTAATATTAATTTTTTTTCTTTTTTTAGTTATTTTTCAATTTTTTTATTTTATTTTCAGTTATTGGCATGATACCAAAATCTAATCTAAAATTTCTATACCCATGATATATATATATATATATATTTTTTTTTTTCACGATTTTCTATATTTTAAATATAAATGTAAAGATTAAATTGACAAACACAGCCTTGTGGAATGAGAGCTAAAGTCTGTTACTCTGTCTTTGTCAAGTTTTGTAAACGGGTCCCATATTTTAGTGGGTAGCCTTTTGGTCGATACTAAGATAGGTCTCTTTCTTTTCTTTTCTTTTCAAGCAGTGGAGTATAAGGTTCCTTTGCAAGTGGGCTTTTCCTATGGAGCTTTTTCATGGATTGGAACAGTGGAATGACGTTTTGTGCAAGATTTTTCAGTTCAGTGTATCGACTTAATTAAAATTTTAATTTTTGCAAATATATGGGATGATAATTTTGTGTTAGACAACTCTAAAGGGTTGGTCTGTTCGTCAGAAATTCATTTCAGAAAGTTTAGAGTTCTGAGGTCGAATGCCATCCTATTTCAAAAGGGTCACTCTCTATGGTTTTACTTAGTGTGTGTGGGTAGTTAGACTTGCACACGTCCTGAAGACTAGGGGTACAAAAATCACCAATCCTGAGATATCGACGTCTCAGCTGATATCTAGGTATCTCAGTAAGTATATATATATATATATATATATATATTTATATATATATATATATATATATATATATATATATATATATATATGTATATATCTTAATTTTTTTTGGCAAATATCGGCCGTATAAATGTGTATCGGCCGATAACTCATCAGAACAATCGATACACATAGTATAGGCCGAGATTTCAACCCTTGCTGAAGACTAGTCGGGTGCTCTAAAAAGCCGTAGACAGCTCAGTCATAAGAAAAAAAATAGATGTGTGTTAGACTTGGTATCCAGCCATGAAACTGAAAGAAGGAAATAAAGATTAATAATTATTAATAACCTAATGATAAAAGCCATAAATCTAATAACAATGAATTATGGTCCTAAAGATCATGATGATGGTATTAGAGTCTCTAATATCTTTGTTTAGACTGCAAAAATTTTGATTGAAATATCTGAGTTTAAACTGCAAATATTTTGATTGAATGCATTTTTCAGAAATATCAATTGATATTTTCAAAATATTGTCAATAGTTTCTAATTTCAGCTACTTTTTTTTTGCCTAAGTAGAGACTGCAAAAGTTTTATCGACTGAATTTGTAATTGAGGGTAATTATAAACTTGCAAACTTGCATCTATGAATGCTGAGATCAGTGTTTTAAAACCCTCTCATTCCGAACACTTTTAAGTTTAGGGATGGCCGATACATATCGGTCAATATGATATATATACGCTTAGTATCAACCCATTTCAACCATGACATCAGTAAATCTTAAAAAATCTAATATGATAGAAATGAAGGATGAAAATAGAGACAATAAAATAAAGAAAAATAGAGCGAGTAAAAAGGAAAATCAAAGCAGAGATGATGATGATTGAGACTCCAATTCATTGGGGTTTATTAGTGACTAAGTAATAAGTTGGTTATGATTGAGACTCCGATTCATTGGGGTTTATTAGTGACTAAGTAATAAGTTCAAACCAATCTGTCACTTTTAGAGGTGATTTAGAAAAGATAAGAGCACAAACTCAGGTAAGCAATAAATTTAATGACAATGAATTATGGTCCTAAAGATCATGACGATGGATATTAGAGTCTCTAATATCTGAGTTTATACTGCAAAAAAATTGATTGAAATATCTGAGTTTAAACTGCAAAATTCTTGATTGAAATATGTATACTGTCAATAGTTTCTAATTTCAGCTTTTTTTTTTTGTCTAAGTAGAAACTGAAAAAAAATTATTGAATGGAATTTGTAACTGAGGCCAGCTATTAATTTGCATCTTTGAATGTTGAGATCAGTATTTTACAACACTGTCCTTCAAATGTTATTAAATGGGTGAGGAGAGTGAAGTGTCTCCATAAAAATTAATTCCTTAATAAGAGAGATTAAGAAATTAGTCTCACGTGAAGAGATTTCCTTGTGCACATTAATAGAACGGTCAATGGAGTTCAACTCATTTCAACCGTGAGCTTTGTAAACTTGAAAAATCTAAGATGGTGGAAATGAAGGATGAAAGCAGAGACAAGAAGACAAGTAAAAACAGAGCGACTAAAAAGTAAAAGTCAAAGCAGAGTTGATGATGATTGAGAGTTGAGACTCCAATTCATTGGGTTTTATTAGTGACTAAGAAATCGAATTGAAATCAATCTGTCACTTTTAAAGGTGGTTTTGGTTCTGATCTGACCCAAAACCATATTGTCCATTTTAAGTACATATTAATAATTTTATGTAAATTAATAATTTTTATTAAATTCATATAATATAAAAAATAAAAATATAATTTTATAAAATATAATTATTAAATAATATTCATCAATTAAGAAATATTTTAAATTTTTGAGAAAGAGGGGTAAGGAGGGGAAATGATTTCCTGAAAATCCCTATTGTCCAAAGGGTTTTCAAAAAGAGAAGATGGGAGATAAAAATTTAAATTTTTACCCTCGTCCTTCCCTTACTAGACAAGACAAGGGTACCCCTTACTCCCCCATCCAAATGCAGCCCTAATGAGTGTGGATAAAGAAGCTTGCACGCATCTTGAATATTAGTTGAGTGCTCTAAGGGGACCTATACGTACAGTCATAAAAATAATAATTATGTGCTAAAAACTTAGTATCCAACCATGAAGTTGAAAAAAAGAAAATAAAGATTTATAATTATTAATAACTAATGATGAAAGCCATAAATCTAATAATAATGAATTATGGTCCTAAAGATCATGACGATGGATGTTAAGAGTTTCTAATATCTTTGTTTAGACTGCAAAAATTTTGATTGAAATATCTGAGTTTAAACTGCAAAAATTTTGATTGAATGTATTTTTCAGAAATATCAATTGATATTTTCAAAATATTGTCAATAGTTTATAATTTCAGCTATTTTTTTTGGCCTAAGTAGAGACCAATGTTTTAATACCCGACCCGTAGGGCGACCCGTCTTGTAGGAAAGGTTGGTTAAATAAGGTTCAACCGGGTTGAACCATAGTCAAACCCGGTCAAACCCATGCAATTAATATATATAAATAATATTAAATTATTAACTAAGATTATATTTCATAAAAATAAATGCTTACTCTCACAAACACAACTGTAAATACTTTAATAATCCAAAATTCATGTTCTAATATCATTATTATTCTCTTTCTTTTATTTTTTTTTCAAATCTCGACCTTTTTTATATTTTTTGAATTAAAAAAATAGAAAAAGCAGCCCTTTTTAAAAAATAAAAAATAAGAAATATAATATCGACCAAAATCATGTTCTGCAATTTGAAATTTTGAATTTGGAGTTTGAAACGAAGCCAAAGGGAGTTTGGAAAGGAAGCCAAAGGAATGCCTTGTTACCGTTGACCCATCACTCCCATCTATCAGCAGTTCCATACTTCCTTCATGAGTTTTTCCTTTTTTCTTTTAAATTTTTTAAACACGGGTTTCTTTACGGGTCGGTTCGTGGGTTAATATTAAAAATCAGATCGAACCACGGGTTCGAGAGGGTTTTTACAGGTTTTAAACCCAACCGACCCTTTAAGTTGACGGGCACGGTTGACCCGTCGGTTCAACTGCGGGTTGGGTTAAGTTTAATAACATTGGTAGAGATTGAAATGTTTTTATTGATTGAAACTTGCATCTTTGAATGCTGAGATCAGTGTTTTAAAACTCTACTCTTCTTAGCCGTTCAACCCATTTCAACCATTGTGAGAAAAAAAAATGTTCGGTGTCTCTCACTAAAGAAGAGATCATATCATTTATTTATAATCAAAATCAAATACATCAAGATAGTGTAAATTCAAACTAATAAGATAATCTATATATTCAAACTCAAATAATAAGATAACAAGATAATGAAAATCTAAATTCTATTATTAAGACAAAGCAAATCTAAATTCTAACACACCCCCGCAAATTGTAGTGTGTATGGAAGAACGCAAAGTTTGGAAATGACAGATGAAAAAATGGCACATTGACCGGCCAGAGAAGAAGAAATGAATGAGCAAACACACTAACTGACTGCTAATTGGATGAATTGGCATCACACTGAGTGATAATTCTAAACATTATCAGCCGGCGGAATCCACCTAAACCACCCCCCCTCCCCCCCGCGGCGTTGTTTGATGGTCTATCCATCTGTACCATCAGATCTTTGATCGGACTTGCGTGGGACCCTCCTCCAGCCAGTTTCTTCTGCTGCTGCTGCTTTGGGAGACCGAAACCCAATTTTATGGGTTTTTTCCTTAGATCCAAGTGGATCCTACACTTCTGCACCTAGGATCGACATCACTATGGTTGCCCCTGGCCCACCTATTTGCGGCTAAGGAAGACATTGGGTTTCTGTTGACGGTGGGGCCCACCGATTTTTTCCCTCTCCTCTTCTGCATATTCGGTTGATCCCACATCCGAACGAAAAATTCGTTAGAATTACGTGAAAGGGCAAAAGGATAATTTCACCCAAAAATTTGAAAAAAGGTGTACAGAGAAAGAAAAACCGGATGTCTGTATGGCTTGCCCAAATAATATGTTGATTACTTTATTGATAAGCAACTTGGCTATTCCTTCACCTTTTGATGTTTAAAAGTGCATTTATAAATTATGTTTTTTAGGAGAAAAACGAGTGTCATAACAGATTTTTTAACAAAAATAAAAAGATATATCATCCATTAGAGAGATAGAAATTAGGATTTTTACTACCTAGTACATATTCTCTCTTTTTTTTTTTTATATAGAATAAGTTGTGACAACTATTTAAATCATTTGAATCAACATAAGTAGGCTTGAAAGTCTAGTCGGCCAGGTTGGGTAGAGTTTTTGACTAGCATGATCTTGGCCCCGAATTGCAATTTAATAAGCTATGCCCGAGCCCTAGCCAAGTGAAAGGGGTCGAAAATTTTGCGGAACCCGTATTTATGCCAAAGTTTCATATTGGCTGAGTTCTTTCCCTCTCTTCAATATTTTTTTTTTTGGAAATCTCGGTACCTTTTTTTTGAAAAAATATTTAAAAAATAAAAAAAGTTTGTTTTAAAAAAAATATATAAATATCAGCTGATATTTGTCCGATATGGGCAAATATCGGCCCAAGCCCACAATCGATATTCATTTTTTTTTAAAATAAAAGATATCGGCTGATATTTGGCTAATTTTTTTTTCTCTGGTTGATACGATACATATCGGCCGAGATTTATACCCCTGCCAAGTAAACACGAACTAGTCAAACCAAAGCCCGACCCGAAGTTGTATATGTAGGGCCTTAGCCTCATTTCAAACCCAAAATGTATATGTGGGCCTATTTGGGCTCAGGTTTCTTTAAGCATAAATGAAATTTTTTGTATTACTTTTTTTATAAAATAAAACTATCTATATATTATATAAATGTGGCTCAAATAGGATTTTTGGTCAAACTCGAGCTTCCATGTACTAGGCCTGAGTCTGACCCAATACTAATTCGGGCCTGATATTTGGGCCTAAAAATGAACCCAACACAAGTCTAGGTCAACCCGAATCCAATTTTGTTGGGTTTTCATGCGGACTTGAGTAAGGCCCAACCCAAGTTTCACCCCTAGAATATATTGAATTCGTACGATTTGTTACTGTTGGATCTTTATTTGGTAACAATGGATAAAAAAATACAAGGCGAAAAAGTTCAACCCTGCAAAAAGTTTTTGTTTGTTAAAAATAAGTGGGAGAAAAAAAAAAACTCTACTATCGAACCTTCTTCTCACTGCCTCTTAACAACTATTTTGAATTTTGATCATTTGAATCAACATAAGTGAGTTTAAAAGTCGAAACATATAATATAATTTCAATCTCAACTGTTAAAATTGTTTATTTTCAGATTTTGTTTGTGGTTTTTTTTCCTTTTGAATGAATAACTAATCAATTATTCAAAATAAAAATTGCAAAGTAACTTAGTATAGATTTTTTCCTTAATACGTAGAAATTCGTCAACTTCACTTTGTGATGATCATAGATAAAACTCTGGATTCATAACACGTCATACAAACACTATGAATCAAGTTAGGCGCTCCAATGATTTGAACACAAGACCTCCCACACAAGATGAGAATACCCAACCACTTGCATAAAAAAATAAAAAAAATTCAAGTTCCAATTGATTCAAGCTCAAGTCAAGTTCTTTTTTACGACTATAACATCAAACCCGAATTAGAATATGGGTTAGGCTGGGCTTAATACATGAAAGTTCGAGTTTGATAAAAAAACAAATTTGACCTATACATTGTAAAATCTAACATAATTTAATTAATGTTGTGCATAAATATAAAACTTTGTAATATAAATTATTTTAATAGAACAATATAAAAAACATTCATTTTAGACAAGTATAAGCTGGAGCCCATATGAGCCCACATATACGATTCAGGCCTAAAACTGGCTCAAGTCCTACAAATACATTTTGGATTAGGCTCAGGTGTGACTAATTCAGGTAGATCCAGGCTCATGCGCGGGCTCAAACCATTCAATTACAATTCGAGCCTGAGTTCAAACAGACCCAAAACTTGTCCCTGTCTGGCCTATTCCAAGTTACAATCCTAATTCTCATACTTTTTTTTACCTTTGTTTCTACTTCCACCCTGAGAAAACCCATGTCCTACTTCTAGGCCTATAGTTAAAACAAAACCAGACTCAAGTTTCACCTCTACCTATAAATAAATACATATCAACCGATACGATATATATTCGCCAATAGTAATACCCATGTAGCTTAAGAAGATGTAAGGATGCAAGTAAGCGAATTGCTCTCGCAGTTCAAAAACTTAAAAAAACTAATTCGAGTCAGTTTGAATTGACTTGACTCAATAAGAGTTTGAGTCGAGCAAACCAATGAATTTTATTGAGTTTTTTATATCAAGTTAAAAACTAACCTGAATTATTTCACTCGATAAGATTCTGAGTGAAATCCTAATTTTGAGTTTTTGACTGATGGTTAGGTTGCTAGTCAACACTAGCATGGCTTAACAACTTGGCTGAAACACGAAATAATTTTTTTTTTTTAATGATGAAGAATTTCAAGACTTCATCTCTCTCTGAATATAAGGGCGTTGGGTAAAACTCGGGATGCAAATAACCCCTTACAAACCACGGGCATCGGGTGGCTACAGTAACACAATATAAGTGTTACCCCACTTATATTTAAAATTGATGCTCATTTCTAATTTGAGTTCCTCCTTTCAATTAGATCCACAATTCATTTTTTTTTTCTATACTTCTATCTTATGTTGCATTACTTGGCCTGAATGCCAACCCATTAAACTCGATGCTCGTGATAAAACTTCGGCCCAAACTAAGATAAATGGATTTTCTGCAAATCTTAAAAGGTCTAAAGGATGAGAATATGAGATGTTTATTTTTCTACTCTTATCTGTTTTGTCCTTCATTATATTAACACATCCAGTGGCTATCAAGCTGAATTTTGATGGATTTGTTTGTGATTAGGGGTCTCCACAGGTTGGGTTCGTAGTGGGTAATGCTTCGGGGCAACTCGAGCCCGTTTATATTTAATAGAAATTCGAGCCTGTCCAAAGCCCGTCGGGTGGAAAAATGCTAAGCTTGAATCCATCTGTTTAAGATCATTAAAAATTCAAATGCTCATAATTGAAAATAGATATAATGAGCTATAGGTAAGCCAATTTTGATCTCAAAACTTAATTTCTAACCACTTTATCCAAATGGTTAAAGTTCTAACACGTGGACGGCTGATGACATTGACCACTAACATCGAGTGTCTAGTAATTAAGTTTTGAGCTTTATTGGTTTACGTATATCTTATTATATCTCTTTTTAATCTGAATGGTCATTTTTTCTAATTGATTTTAAAATAATTTATGAAAGAAAAAGAAAAATGGCCGAGATGTACATATACCAGGGGTCAAAAAAACGACCTGGCCGATATTTCGGCCGATATGCATATCGGCTGCAATATCGGCCGATAAGTTTCTCTTTTCTCTGATATTTACATTTCTCTCTCCCCCGATATTCAAAACCGTGAAAAACCGTAAAAAATCGTGAAAAACCTTATCGATTTTTTTTAAAAAAAATAAAATTAAATTTAAATACCGATATTTATGCATATCGGCCGATATGGTGACCGATATTCTGGACCGAATATCAGCCATGTCGGCCGATAATCTTTTTGTACAGTCGATACATATCGTATCAGCCGATATCGTTCGGTCTTTCAAAATCGATACATATCAGCTGATATTTCGACCCCTGACATATACACGTATAATGCTAAACGAGCTAAGCCCAATGGTTTCTTGCAAAAACTTGATCGTTCACCATTTATGTAAATGGACTCAAGAATTTAGTCCAATCTCAGACCGTCATACTAGTATATATGTTCAAACCTATTTGTTCATGATAGATTGCGACAGATATCGGGTTGGGTGGTTTTATTTTCAGCTTTATTTTCCAGCAAAACATCCTTCCCCTTCATTTATCTCTATTTTTGCCCTGAGAATAAAATCCATCTTAGTGTAGATTTTCATCTTTCGATCCTCTCTCTTTCTTTCAATTGATTTCTATCTTTCAACCCTCCCTCTTCTTCGAATTTCTCCAATTCTATTCTTCAGTTGAAAATACATAGGTAAAGGTTTAAACACAGGAGAAAAGGGTGAAAGTTTGTCGAGAAAAACATAGGAGAGTCGAGAGAGGATGAGAAGTGTTCGAAACCAAAATCAGGATACTTTCGTGACCCTCAAGCTTAAAATTTTATATTTATCTAATAATAAAAATTCACCAAATTAAATTAATAACTTAAAAAATCAAATTGGTATAAAATTGAATGGAGGTGTATTTCACAGAATTAGATTAGTATAAAAGAGAAATTAGATCAATTAAGTTTACTTTAAGCTCCACATACCAAAATTATAAGAATTTTTTTTAAAAGAATATTGTTATATATATGTTAGGATTTAAAAATCTATATTCTCTTTCTTAATTGAGTTGCATTTTTTTCCTATTTCACATATGATTTTTAGATGAATAACATTATGAAAAATGAGTTGAAAGAAAATGAATAAAGAGAATGACCTCTCAAAAATATAAGTAGAGACTATAATTACATTGGATATGTAAGAAAATATATAGATAAATCGTAAAGCATAATTTCAAACTCATCCAATCATTTTACATCATCAAATGGGCTGTGTAAAATCAATGACTGACAATATTATGATTTTTAAAGATTAAATTCAAAATGCGAAAATGATAAATGCATAATTTTATAAACAAGGGCGACCATCCAAACACGGACGTTGTCTTTTAGGAGGCACGAGTTTTAGTGAACTTCTAATTTTGTCTTTCATCCATCTGCAAAAATAGGTTCACTTATCGGTGCACCGAACAGGTGCACCGATTGGATCACTTGAAAATCGGTGCACGGATTTTTTGAGAGTCCAAATCGGTGCACCGACTGAATCATTTTACACATAAATCGATTCACTTTTCAGTGAATCCACCGATGAGTGAACCAATTAACTGAAAAAGTAAACAAATTTCTATAGATGGGGGACAAAGTAAAAAATCCAAAAAACTCGTGTCTAGTTAGGATGGCCACCCATAAACAATTCTATCTATACAGTCTTTAACAGATTTCATCCTAAAAATATTCTTGATCCTTGTGGTTCAAGTCAGGCCACGTCATCCACGAGGATCCATTATAAAAGTTGGGGTGGAAGTGGCAGCTACTTCATCAACAGGCCTTGCACTAGGATGAACCCATTCCTTACCCCATGTTCCATTATCCATGCTTCATACTCCATACTCCATTATCAATTGCCCATCCCTACGCCATGTTCCATTATCCATGCTTCATACTCCATACTCCATTATCTATTGCCCATCTTTGTTTTGTCAAATCATACATAGTCGCCAGTTTAGTTTAAGGACAAAATTTTGAAAAAGAAAGATAGTTTTCCCTGTATTGTTTTTATTTTATTTTTTGACCAAAATTTTAATTTTATTGAATGTCAATAAAAAAATCCATTTTACTTGTGACTGTACCAAAAGATGTTATCTATCGCTTTATTTGTTTGAGTGGTTGGGTATTCTTACCTTTTACGGAAGGTCTAGTCCCTCAAACTCTTGGAGCGTTTGTGGATGGTATCATGAATCTAAAGTTTTTATCTGATCACCATAAAATGAGGTCAATGAGTTTCCACATGTTAAAAAAAAAAATATCAAAAGATGTAATAAAAAAATTGGTTATAAAAAAGGGTTCGTATTGGAAAGTGACTGACTATGTATATTGTATATATTACATTAGCTTAAAGTGTCAAATGTTAAAACTTTCACACATGGTATGCAGTGGGTTATGAGGTCTGCCATATTGAATTTAAAATTGTGAAGTATTCAAAGTAAAAATATTTAGAACCAAAAGTGATTGGCAGTCATTCAACTTAAATACATTGAGATTAATCACCATCTTACTATTGGTTTCGACTTATTAAATCTGATGACTAAAATTAGATTTTGGTCTTATACTTATATTTTAAGATTGATTGGCCTAATCTAGTATGCCCTAAGGACAGTGGATATCACATGTGGAGATTTTAAACTGAATTTTCGACAATTTTCTACACGTAAATTCAAAATAAAAATAAAAAGGTAACATTCTATACGATAAGGTTTGCTGATCATTATAATTTATTTTTATTTTTTAACAACATCAAATGGCATAAGAGGATATTACTCAAAGAGTCAAAGGTAAATTTTGAATTTTCCTTTTGAATTATTTGTCTTATTTTAACTTGACATTATGCCAGCCAATTGGGAGATGTTAGAGGGACAGGGCACCGCAATGAATCTTGGCTCAAGAACCAGTACCAATTACAGACCCAAGGGTGCCCCATAGGTAGGGCTGAAATCAGGTCGGGTCGGATTTCTTAAAACCCAATCCGATCCGAGTTAATATTTATGAAATCCGACCCGACCTATTGACCCAAAATTCTTAACTCGACCCGACCCGACCCGACCAAAATTCTAACTCGACTCAACCTGATTTCTGACTCAACCCGCATTCTGAACCCATGTTACTCTAATTTTATCTGGGTTGAGTCGGGTCGGTTTAACTTGAAAATTCCTCAATCCAATCCGACTCAAATTCCATGCGGTTTTTTGTCTTTTCAACCCGACCCAACCCATTAACTCAACCCGCATGACTCGACCCGAGTTTCACCCCTTACACATGGGACATCCTGTTTTGTTTGAATTTTAATTTTACTGTTTTAGTGGGTATATTCCTTGTTGAATTTTTATTTTAAATTATCTTATATTTTTATTGACTGATTTATTTTACTAAGAAATCCTTCCATTTAATGTGTTCTTTGGCAAGGGTGTGAAATTTTCCAAGAGTTAGAATTCATAGTTGAATTAGTTGTGAAATTTTGAGTTTTGTCAATTTAACTAAGTTGAGTTGATTCGAGTCTGAATTTATCAAAATAGGTCTAATTTGATACATTACTATTTTATAAAAATAGAGTATTCATCTTAACTTCTGAAGCAAACAATTAACCAAAAAGACTCTGAAATAAAATTTTAAATTATTATATTAAATATTATAAATTATATAAATCTTCTAAAAAAGATAAATATAATTTAATAAGATAAAATTGAAAAAGAGACTATATAAAGTCAACTCTACTGAAACTAAATCGACCCTTTATTCACATTTCAAATTTTATAAATGATCACGTGCTGTCATAGTAAATGTAAAGATGACTTCAAATACTACTATTTGGCACGTGGATTTAATTTTTAAAAATCAAACCTTTACTCTAATGGGTCAGGTCGCTCGAGAGAGCTTTTGAAATATATAAAGATTATATTTTACATAAAATTCATATGTATAAAGAAATTTATATAATTGAAAATTTAGAAAATGAAAATTTCTTGTGTATATTCAAAAACATCATTTCTCTTTCGTTGAAAAAGCTAAAGTACCTAGTAAATCATAATATATGAGAAAAACCCTCTAAGAAAATCATAAAGAATTGTATTTTTTTTTTTTGAAAATTAAGGTATTCAAGTGTCCCACCTAATTAATCTTTCGAGTATATGTAAACCTCTCAATTCGCACATGCTGGATATGGAACTAAGAGAATGCGGTCCTTTTTTTTTTTGAGGAGGACTTTATCCCAAGACTTTCCACAAATAAGGATGGAAATTAACCATCAAACTAACCCCTCAAGATTTTAAAAAATTTAAAAAATTGTATTTGTAGAAATTTACTTTCATTTCGGAGTCTAATACAACTCATCCTTGCAACTTTTATTTTATTGAACACTCATGAGATCTGTTGGGAAGTCTTAGTAGTTAGGTAAGTAAAATCTGTTGGATTTAGGTATGATCCAAATTTGAATCCATTGGATGAAGTCGGATTCAATAATATAAGATCCAAATTTGAATCTATTTAGAATGTCAGATTTGGATTTAAATATTTCTAAAAATAGAAATATTGACATTTTCATCTATAAAAGAAAAGTCATATTTATTAATTAACCAAGTTTCTAATTTAAAAATTAACCCAAATCTTATGAAAAGCTCATACAATATGTTATTGGTAGAATTATAAAGAAAAACTATAATAGTATTCTTAAAAAGTGTATTAAAAAAAGATATTGCAAAAGGAAATAAAAAACTAAAAATAAAGCAAGTGGTAAATATTTTTAATGCAATTAGTGGGATCCAATTATATTGCAAATGTGATATTATTTTCTTATGCCAAATTTGAAAGGTATATATATATATATATATATATATATATATATATATATATATATATATATATATATATATATATATATATATATATATATATATAAGGGTTTTATCCTTACAGAACTTAACACATAACATATTTGTTAACGACAAATATATAATTTGTATTATTATCATTCGAGTTATCGATTTATTGGATTAAAAAATGCCTAGATTAAAATCCGTGTAAAAAATAAGCAGATTTTAATTTTGGATTCGGATTTGGATCCAAAAACCTAAACGGGTCTAAAGTTTGCATCCAAATTTATTTATTTTAGCTTGGATGCTTTCGGGTTTTGGGATTATGGATATCCATTTACATCTCTATTTGTAACCTTCATATTTGTATATTTTGACACTTATTAAGGACAACTTTAGAGAGGGTGAAACTAGAAAAATTAAAATTTTTAATATTATAATTATATATAATTATTTTGACACTTAAGACAACTAAGACATGTTTGCACGAGATCCTCAATATATATAAGAAATCCTTTAGTCCAAAATGTTGAACAACAAAGTTTGATTTTATAAAAGTATCCTTATTATGGAAATGTAAACATATTAGAAAAATTATGCTAATCCATTGAGATAAGGTATATTACAAGTGAACATTTGAAACAAGAAATGCATCCTGAGTTTCCTTCTACTTTAGTCCATATAAAGTCCGACAGAATTAATGTTGTACTCATGTTCTTCTTTCTATAATTATAGAAAGGTCCACAAGAAAATGATAGAATTGTTCATAAAAATTGAGGAACCTTATACTCCTTCTGTCTCAAATTAATTGTCCTATATGGATTTTAGAATTGTCCCAAAATAATTGTCTAATTTAGTATAAAGTGTATTGAAAATGTATCAGATCACATGAAATGTTAGTCTTATAGAGAGAGTTCCTTAAAAAACACAAATATTTCAAATGAGACAATTAAAATGGGACGGATGGAGTACTATATATCAAATTTTAAATTTCACTTTAGACAATAGGACTAATTACAACATTCATGCATCTTTTCTGTATTTCAATTAATCTCCAATGAACCCATTTTTATATTGAGTGAATTTTCGATCATTACCATAAAAGGAATTCAAATTTTTATGAATGGGTTGTATTTTTGTGACTATGGGTTTTAATATCAGCCGATATGAATTGTATCGGTCGATATATATTAGATTTTAAATTCTTTATACATCGGCCGATGCGTACTGTATCGGCTGCATTCCACCAATATTGGGCGATATTCGAATTTTATCGTTGATATCAATGATTTTTTTTTTTAAAAAAAAAATCATTTCGCCAATGAGCCCAGTCGATATTGGCCTATATTTATGCATTAAGATTTTTTTTAAATGCCTTTTTTTTTTCCATTTCAAACTCAAATATTAAAAAAAATCTAAAAAATGGAGAGATTTTTTTTTTTTATGATCAAGATGTATGTGTAAGCCTCATTTTCCATACACACCAGTAATTATACAGTGAAAAGAATTACTTTTTCAATATAAAAGAGAAAAATATCAAGTTTAGATTGAAGTTATACCTTTTCATACTTTATACTCGTATGAGAGGCCATTTAATTAGAATATTAATTAACTTTTTAAGATAAAATGTGCTAGATTTGAGTTCCCATAGTTTAATTTGATGTACTCTAAGGAGAGTGGATATCACTTGTAAGGGTTTTCCGCTTGATTTCTCACGGTTTTCCACACGTAAATTAAAAAAAAACCAATTGTGACTCTCAAATAAACATAAGAGTATAAAAATATTTAATATTTAATAAATACAATATATTTTCATAAATAAAATAATAAATAAAAATAGATAGAGGGACAACCGATCCTCCTTTCCATTTTTTTTTTTTCCAAATTAAGACAGAGGGGATCCTGAAACTTAAAAGTCTTTTCATCCCAAAAGTTAGGCTAAGTGTTGGGACCATATCCACGAATGCAGCAAAGAATAAAGTTTATGGCATTCAAAAAGTTTGTCTATCATTAGTTCTTTTCAGAATATTATAAAAAAATTAACAAAAAATAAATATATCCAAAAGTTGAGAATGAATAGGTACATGCATGATATGTACTGTTTGAAAGATTTGGATAAAACTTCCAACTATAATTTACAAAATTCCTATATATTTATCTATTTTATTTTATTTTAAATATATAAATAGAAAAAGAATTAAAACTGTATTTTCAACTTAATCTTGATTGTTACTAAATTTTTTATAGGAAAACAAATTTAAAAAAAAAAATTACAATAAAATCTTCGTTTACAATAATGTTAGATAAGAAAATAAAGGAAATGAGAAATCTATAAAGTTCTTTGTCTGTATATCTCTTTTAATATTAATATTATTAGAACCTCATCAATTACTTTTAGAAAATATAAATATTTAATGTATATGAAAGAATATATAAGTGCTAAGGAAGTTGAATAATTCATGAATTTTATGCCAAATATATACATATAACTGAATTATCTCTGAACAAATATGTAAATAGAATATTTAAGAAAATGTTCTATATAAATATAAATATGAGTATTAATAGAGGACTTTTATCTTTTGTTCGAACTAGAATAGATTCTCATTGAATTATATTTGAATTAAAATTTAGAATGCAAGTAAAAATACTTAGATGTTGTATTCTCAATGCTGGTGGTATGGATTTACAAATTTTTGTTTCTTTTTTTAATCATTTGAATTATTTTTTTTTAGATTTTTAATTGGAGAAGTCTTCGATAATGTAAAGTCAAGACTGTCATATTTGCCCTTTAAAGAGTCCGTTTCTATTGGTTCTTTCGTTAGTTGTGCTATTAGTTAATTAGAATTTAAAATTTCCCTTAGAAAGAATTAGTATACCTTTATTTTAAAAAATGGGAGAGACCATAAAATTTACTATAAATTTATTTGTAACGTTTCATTATATAGAATACAAGATATAATCTTATAGGATAAATGATGAATTTAACTTTCTAATTGAGAGATTACATAATCTTTCACAATCGATCATACTCTAAATCATAAATCTCATAATGATTATCTAATAGAGAGGAAACAGACCAATGATGAAGATGTGTCGATGAAGTCAAGAACAGAACTAATGTACCACTTGTGTAAAGTAAACTATAGATGAGCGAAAATAGACAAAGATCAATATTTTGGCGCATGAGATCGATAGATCCTGTTGATTTCAACGGCTGGAACCACGATAGAAAAGAAGCAGGTAGATCCAAAATATACAAAATCTGAATAACAGGAGTAGACAAATTCAAATGTAGACAAAATTTGGAGACAAAAGCATACAGATCCACATTAGAAATGAACTAAATCATTGCCACAATGATTAAATCTAACAAACGGATGACACAAATTGGATCACTAACAGGTAAACACAATAGCACTAGCAATGGCAAGCGAAGATGATGGAGATGACATCAAAGGATGGTAGAGATAGCGACAATAACGATGACAAACCATACGAACCAATTGTGGGGACAACATAAAACATGTATAACATAAACTTTAAACTCCATGTCATGTCTCGCCCCAAATTGACATGTGACGCGGATCAAATTTTTCTTTTCCAAAAATTTCATATAAAATGACAAATGTCGCACATGGGAATCACACGTATGAACACATACATATGATTGGATTAGTCTAAAAGGATAAAGTCTCCTACCGAAATTTCAGCAGAGTTTTCCCTAAAACATGAACAGTTGGGTCTATGTTGACCTCTACAAAAATCACGTGTTCAATATTTATATATCACAACAAATTTGACTCCATTCATAAAAATATTAAATACCCCAAACTTCACATCTTAACCGTAGTTCCCGTAATAACATTCATACCACTCATAGTCATTATACATGGTTTATAAAATAATTACATCAATATTACACATAACCATGTGAAGTAAAATATTAAAATCTGGAAATTGCAATGTGCGTGAAGAGTAGCTAGCAGTGTAGACTATGGTCGCCCTCTTGGTCCCTCGGACCCCGCCTGAGCAATAGTACCTGCAGTGCAAGGAGGTGAGCATCTACAAGCTCAATGAGGAAATGCATGCATGCTACACATGCACGCATCCATATGATGATATATGAAATGGAATGTAGATACAGCTATGCATGACACCATGTTATCTAATCATCCAATGGGAACCAAGTCCTCAACAAGATACTTGTACGGAATAGGAAAATCAATATCATAAATAGACCACGACCCTTAGCAAGACTTAGGGCCTATGATTTACTAAGCAGGAGACTCACAACTGGCGTGACTATTTCTACCTCGCCCTGCATCCCTTCATCTCATGGGTAATTCAATCAAGCTTAAAGGCAGTCGGAACACATCTAACGTTAGAGTATCTAGCTCTGAAAAACCACGCACAACAAGTGTGCGAAAAAATCATGAGGGTACCCTACAGTATCAAACCCATAGGAGGTTCACCCTATGACTTCAACCACACGGGACCAAGTCTCTGTAGACAATACCATTGTTCCGATAAAGTTCACTTGGTAGTCCTCCTTTATGCTCTTTACCAACCTACTCCAAAGAGTTGGGTAATCACGATACTAGGGATTGCAAAAAGGGAATGATAAAATCTCATCCCCTTTAGACCGAATCCCCCATGTTTCATTGGTAGTGGACACAAATCCACTTTACCCCATTTTTCATACTTTCTCTTAGGATTAACTCAACTAATTGAGTGGAGCATTGGAGAGACAACTTTAACATTATGACATAGATAGGTTATTCATACATTGAGAACTCACATCATTGAGATAGCATTCATATCTCATTTCATGCAATTTCATACCTTACTCAATTTCTCATATTCATGTTTGACCATGGGAAAAAGGACAACATGATAGGACTATTTAATTGGATCTACGAGAGTATCTCTCCTTGTACATAATGCAGTTATAACCAATCCCTAACAAATAATACCACATTTAGTCACAACATTCCCACCGTACCAAATCATAACCCAATTCTTCTCACCTCAACCTAAAGAATTTCACCATAATCATGTTCCCAAATTCATTCTACACTACATTAAGCACAATGGAGAATTCATACACTAAATGAAATACAATAGAGAATTCATACATGTTTAGACATCCCATTCATCATTCATAATATACTTAATTGATTTTATCATGCATTTGCTCATGAGGACATGTCAAATAATTTCAATAACTCATATCTACTTTCCAATCATTTAGATGAGGAGTGTAGTATCCCTCACCTTAAGCTTTTATGAAGTGCCGAGTTGATTCTCGACTTGATCGATCCCGGGGTTTGGATTAAAAGGCTCTAATCAACACAAGAATACACATAGAGTCTACTTAGTTCATGAATTTAGCCCAATTTTGAGTTTAAAAGTAAAAGCCCCAAACCAGCTCATGGCTTTTTACCCTAATTTGGTCATTCATGTTCAACCCTAGGAGAAACCCCAAATTTCTCCAACATTTTTACTCAAATTCGTTCATGCATGACTTTCCCAAACTCTATCATATTCCTTTGGTTTCCAAAACCCATTTCCAACAAGATTCATGCCCATGCACATCCCCAAATTGGAAAACCCCCAATGCTTTCCATGGAGTTTCTCCAAATAAAGCCCTATAGCCATCACCAACCCCATTTTCGCTAGCTCCCATGAAAACCTCATCAAAATAGATGAAAGGGAGTAGGAAGGAAAGAAAACCTTACAATTGGGACAAGAAAATCGGCTCCAATGGAGGCTTGGGGTGAGAGCTCTTCAAATTCAACACATGCACGGGCCAAAAATCGAATGGGAAAGGTGAGAAGAAGGCACTAGGATCGATTGGAGGCTTTCTTGAAGCTGCTCGAGCAACCAAGAGGAGAAGGTAGGGGCGGCAACACTTGAGTTGGGGTTTTAAATACCCCAACTTACGTTGTGGGGTAGGCTGACTCGACACACAGTCTCGTCGAACCAACACTGTGCACAATTTATTTAATTTATTGTTTTTCCAACTCATTTTTGGCTGGGGTGCTTTCTTAAGGCCACGTCTACACTGGCGGAACCCACATGGGACCCTCACACTACACACACGTGTAACCATTGTTATTACATCATAAACATATTAATCAAAAGAGCCGACCATTACACTCCAACATATTCAAACACAAAATAGTCAACAATGATTCTAGTGTTAGCAAAGTCCCACATTGTCCATGGACCTTTGGGTCTTGGGGTTTAAGCACATGGACACATTCTTATTTCAAGTCAATGTTTAAAGATGAGTTCTACTCATATGTTTAACATGAGATCAAAGTAGGGGATACTATTGAGATGGGTTGGGTTCATATCTCCAGCCCTACTTGAGGGGAACAATCGAGTGTCTCCAACCTTGGCACTAAGGGGGAGTGTTATTAAAGTCCCACATTGCCCATGGACCTTTGATTTTTGGGGTTTATAAGCACATGAGCACCCTCTCCTCTCAAGCCAGTTTTTAAGGATGAGTTCTACTCATGTGTTTAAGATCTAGAAACAAATTTACGGTTATGTTGACTCATTGTCAAGAAGGAGAACTGAAAAGGAAATGAGACAATTCCAGTCCAGCATGCTAGACTAGAGCAAAGGATTGCAACGAGGAGCCAAAGGAGATGGAGCAACCGATAGGATGGGGCAGTAGTGGCCTCCTTAGGCCATATCATTGAGGGGCTCGACGTAGTCTCATAGAAAGTGATGGGTTGCCAACACATGGGATGTTGGGAACTTCGATTGGAAACATAGATACAGATGACTTGGCAAGGAGGGTGGTAGGATAAAAAGATCCATATAGCAACCTGAAGATAGTCCCAAACCCAGATGGATCTCTCACCCATCTACCCTGTACCTTATCTCTCATCCAAACTCTTATTCTTCTCCCATTCTCTCCCAAGACATTCCCTTCAATCCAACCCACAACACTTGGCTCAGGATCTTCCGATGTAGTAGGAGATAAAGAATGATTGGGGCAACTAGGATTCCACACACTTTTTGGACGAATCCCTCTCTGAGCTCAAGGTGTAATTGACTGGAATCCAATTTGGGACTCGTTCCTCCCGACGACCCTTGTGTTGAAAGCGAAGTAAAGAGGGGTCGAGAAGTGGTTGCAGATATCATAGAAGTAGATTGGGATGAGGATAAGACTGGCTAAGGACCAAAGTTTTTATCCATCTCTAGAGCTGAATAAAATTTGATAGGATTTAGATTTGATTTATCTTGATATTTGAATTTGTCTTATCTAAGATTCCTTCTCATAACTGAGAAGCCTTCATTCAAGAAAACTCCTCTCCCTCCGTTGGATGAGATAATCACTGGCAGAGGGAGGAACCCATTTCCTTCCCGTCCATGTACTCAACACAATCCTTTCTCAGTGATTATGTCTTCTTAACTGAAACAGAACCACAAAAACTATTTTCCAAATCGTTCTTTGCATTATATCTGGGAATCCTGCGCTTCTCAATATTCATTTTTTTAATGGACGCTTGCCACCTGTAGGTAGTCTGCAGCCTAGTGTCGTCTCAGAGCAGTCTGTCAGTGAACTGCGAATTCCTCTTTACTTTCACAAAATTGTTCATGAAAAAATTTAGTATAGTGGAGATCAATACAGTGTGACAACTAGGCTAGTTGGGTAAGGTTGTATGTAGAAACAACATAGAGGTGGGTCTAAGGTGAGGCTAAACAACAATGGGTGTGTACATGGCTGTTTTCTCAATCGAGACTAGTTGGCGGGCCAAGATAAAGAGATCCTCCCCACAATGGCTTGGAAAGCGAGGATGGCGGCCTTGTCAAACTAGAGATTCGATTTTACAGGTGATAGAAATGAGAAGAATGCGGTTGGGTGGCATTATACAAGCTTAGTACAAGGGTTGGTAGGCGAATCCAAGATGGTAAAAAGCGAATCTAGAATCCTTGGATGCGGGACTGTTGAGAAGAGGATATTTGGAGAGGGCAACGGAGGTGGTTGACGAAGATCCAAAAGTATAGGGGGCGATAATACAGTAGTAACAAAACCAAAATCACAAAGGGATATAATGAGAGTGTGCAAAGACAGAGAGAGATGAAGGTTGTACAATGGACGAGAGACGGCAGAGAGGTAGAGAGACAATAGAAGCGAGAGACATCGGCATTCTTTGAGATTCAACTCATGATTCGGCTCTTGATCACTGATCAAACATGGTTGATACCATGTTAGAAAATAGGAGGGACAAAAAATTTCACTATAAATTTCTTATATTATTTCAATAAACAGAAGTTAAATATATAAAGTACAAAATATAATCTCACATGATAACTAATGATTCTTGTAATGACTCGACCCGAAAGTGGACCCTGAACACTACTGATTTTTTTTTTGTAAACTAATCTCAAAGACTTCTAACTGAGCTGGATCTAAAGTTAGGCTCAAAAGTAAATGCCACACATGTTTTCGACATGTGGACTCAAACATAAACTATAAATCTACCCATATGAAAACGTATAATATACACTCAAATATTTCTATAAACGAAATATTTCTTATACCAATCAGAGTAACTGCGGTCACATAATGGTTTATACAATTCAAAACATAATAAGTACCACATGCGGTACTTTACACAAAATATGGTTCTAAAGAACCAAACATCAATAACAAGTTCCAGTCTGTGGCAAATCCAAAACAACGCAACAACTTATCCATCTTAAGCTCGATACAGAGGTTCCTCCTCCTCAAGTACATCTCCTGAAATATGAGTAATGTGAGCTAACTAGCTTAGTGAAAGAATATAACAATGCAGTTTATTGAACATCAAGTTAGCAAAAATCAATATTATCAACATAATAGTTTTACCTTGCCAAAATCTCAACATCATTTCATAACTGTTGACATCCACCGTAACACCTAGATACTACGCTGAGACCATTAGTATTAAGTCCCGACATGGTCAAAATACAATTCTTACAAGTACATCTCCGACACACACAAGGCCGGTACTAACACACCCGAACAGTAACTGACCCACTTGGTCCAGTAGACGTAAACCGACACGCCCAAGGCCGGTAATAGTTCAGTAGTTAAGGGTACGTGGAAGCGGTATTAACATCATCATAGCTCATAAGCATCATCATCTATGATCAACATCATAAATATCCATAAGCACTCTTCACATTAGTGCATCATGTCTAGGTATGTAAGTGGGTTCATCAAAGCAGATCCTTGAAATCACTCATTGCGCTAGATCCTTTTTAACCTAATTTACTCTTACTGCAATGTTAAGTCATCTCACCGAAAATGTGTGGTATCAAAGTATCTGTCAAACATTCAAACAGATATATAATCAATAATCAATCAATATACATAGCATACAAGGCAATCTCATACTCATAGTATTTCAAATCTTTCTTTCTTGTTTTCCGAAAATCTCCGGGGAATTGGAACTAAGTCTTCTAATTTGGTTACTAACCATTTTAAGTAATAATCAGCAATATATATAATAGGGTGCTCAGGCCACTTCTCATATTGTCTTCTGGACATGATCAGGTTGACGTATTGAGTTAGGTTGTAATGACCCGTTTTGAGTTTGTTCATTTTTTTTCTTTGAGATTTTTAGGTCTCTGAGTTGTTTTCGCGACTGCGGTAGCAGTGAGGAGGGTGTGGGCTTCGTGGTGGGCCCTAGTTTGCCTGGTTTCGAGTTCGGGAACTCGAAGGGCATTTCAGTAATTTTGAATTATTGTATATTATGTCATGAAAAATGCTTGAAAAATCACACGTCTTTCTCTCTCGAGGTTCAACTTTGGATTTTCTCGGGTTTTGAAATCATTTTCTTTTAAAATAATGTGAGTTTTGAAACTCTATTTTTACGCAATTCGAGATTTTTTTCTTAAAAGTTTAAAATAAAATAGTAATGAATGAAATTATGAAATAATTACTAATAATATTTTTATATAATATTGTAGCTTGAGCTAAATGGTTTAAAAAAAATGAGATAAAATAATTCAAGAGTTTGTGGGTTCTTAAATATTTTTTTTTAAAATAGTTTTTGAATATATTTAAATATCTTTAAAAAAAAAAACCTCAAAACCCTAAAAGGGGCCCTCCCCCCTCTATATATTTTTTTCTTCCTGCAGCACTGTAGCATTCCAGCTACAGTGCGGGCCCCCCCCTTCCCCCCCTTTGCAGAATTCACTCTCTCTCTCTCTCCCTCTCCCTCTCCTTCCTCATCTCTTCTTCATCTCCCTTACTGAAAACCCTAACACTCTAGTGTGAGCCGCCGCCCCCCCTTTGCCTTGCCTTTTCCCCTCTTCTCTCCTCTCCTTCCCCGACCGAAACCCTAAACCCCCTTCTTAGACAATGCCTTTCTCTCCTCTCCTTCACTCTTGCCAAAACCCTAAACCCGCCGCCATCCTTCCATCTTCTCTTACTCTTCCCTTCTCCTCCCAAGAAACCCTAATCCCCAATCCTTGGATCCCATTTTTCCCCATGTCCGACCCAACCAGACCCGCTCAGCTGAACCCAACTTGGTCCGACCCAGTAGCTTGAACCCCAACTCGTTTCAGGCCCACTTTAGTTGGATCCAAGCCCAATCCACTTCAGGCCCAGTTTCCCAAGCCCATTTGAGTCCTGCCCTTTTTCCAGACCCAACAGACCAGCCCAACTCCTTCATTCCAGTGCAAGCCCAACTCAGTTTCTCGGCCCAGCCCAGTTCAGGTTGGCCCGACCTAGGCCCCTTTTGGCCCAGTCCAGGCCCGTTTCGGGCCCATTTCAGGCTTATTTTTGGACCTATTTGGGGATCGCTTCTAGAGTGTTTCTGGATCGCTCTAAGCACGGTTCCAGCCCTTTTGTAGACCCGTTTGTAGCTTGTCTCGACCTTGAACCCATGCATCACTTCCTTCAACCCTTTGACTTATTTTCATCGTATGGATTTTGAAAACACACTCAGGTGAGGGGATTTATCACTGTTAGCATGCATTTGCATATTTTTTTAACCCTCAACCTTGGACATGAAGTGACTTCAGTGGGGCCCTTTGTTTATTTAGCCACTCGGTAAGGGAACTATTAAATGAATCTGTGGCAAGGGATCATTTCGAGTGCACTCATGTCAGCTATATGCCACTAAATGGAAAGTTTTGATCGGACAAATGAATATTGAACATGATGCTTGAAAGTTATGGATAACACATGTGTTTAGCTATAACATGTGAATGATTTTATAGTGAGAATAAGACATGCGTTGGATGTCGAACATGATGTTATGGACTTAATGATAACATGTTGTTCATTTAATTATAATGTGAATGATTTTATGATGAGAATAAGACATGCGTTGGATGTCGAACATGATGTTATCAACTTAATGATAACATGTTGTTCATTTAATTATAATGTGAATGAATTTATGATGAGAATAAGACATGCGTTGGATGTCGAACATGATGTTATCAACTTAATGATAACATGTTATTCATTTAATTATAACATGTGAATGCATTTATAGTGAAAGTGAGATATGTGTCTGGATTTTAGATGTGATGCTTGAGCCTTATTGGCAACATGATGAGTGTTATTTATAATATGTGAATGAGATCATGATGAGTATGTGGATTTATGTTTTGAGATTTTGTTATATACTTATGTTGTTACATATGATCATGATATCGTGCATATGCATGGGGGGGGGGGGGGGGGGGGGGGTGGGTTGTTGGGAGGACTTCTCCGTTACGCTTCGGCGATCGAGACCCCCATAGGGAGATGCGAGTTTCCCCGTTGCGTTCCGGCGATTGAGGTGTCTGCCCTTGAGATTGGCTTCCCCGTTATGCTCCGACGGTCGAAACCCCCATAGGGAGATGCGGGTTTCCCTTTTGCATTCCGGCGGTTGAGGTAGTTGTGTGTTATGAGGTCTCCCATCTGTATTGGTAGGGAGACCGGAGTTAGAGGAGGATAGTTGTGAGTTATGGGGATGATGTTTCAGAATAGTCGGTGGGATCACTAATTAGTTGTATAAGTGAGCACTCTTGTGCGTAGACATTTATTTTATTACGATGTCCATCTTTTTCCTCATATATGTGATATATGTTGTCGCTGACATGTGATGTGATTATTCTCTTCATTGGGCTGGTTAGCTCATCCCTTACCTTTCAGGTACCCCGATTGCAGAAGGGCTAGACGGGTCCCCTTGAAGAGTACCCAGAGAGGAGTATCAATAGTTAAATATCCCATATTATGTTTATGCTCTAGTTTTGAGAGACTATTGTTTATGTGGGCTCATTATCACATGTTTTATTTGGATGAATGTATGACTATGTGGAACAGTCGGCAGTTATTGGTTATGCTTTTATGTTGGTTTTGGTGTGTATCGAATTGTTGCCCGTCATCCATTCCTTAGTCATGTTTTGAAACTTTTTGGAGATAACGCGCCGTAGCGGGACGGGGCGTTACATAGGCCTAGAGGTATAAGTTGCTCAGGCCACTACTCTTATAACAAGTGAGACATAGAGGTCACTCAGTGCCTGAACCCTTCTTTTATACCTAGCGGCGAAGGAAATCGTACAGCTATATATAGCTATCGGGCTGAGTCAGCCACATATAGAGAGTATCGGCCTATAAGTGAATACAATAAGTATATACACTATAGTACAACGAGAAAGGGTTTAGTATCATTTTTAATTATTTAAAAGGGGTATAAACATCAAATTAAAACCTAAGATCTAAAACATGTAATCTTAAATTAAACCAAGATTTACAAACAAAAGTTGGGCTTCTCGGAACATGCCTCGGAACCTACTACTGTGGCTTCGGAACTTCCGAGCCACTGCCTAGAACTGGTTTCGGAACATGGTTCTGTCCTTCGGAACTTCCGAGGGTGCTTCCGATCTGAAACCTGCAAAACAGAGAAATCAGTGAGTCTCGGTGTGTCTCGGAACCTGCCAAGGAAAGCTCGGAACTTCCGAGCAGTTCGGCTCTTCCAAGCAGACTCAGAACGTCCCGTTAGCAGCGGCGGGAGAAACAGTTAGCCTCTGGACATTTCGGAACCCCGATTCGAAACTCGAAACTTCCGAAGTGTAGGCTTCGGAACTTCCAAAGCCCAACTCTCGGATCTTCCGAGAGTCGTCTTTCTCTAGTTGCAACAACAAACAGTAACGGGCAACAGCTAAGTGAAATACGAATACAGAAAAAGTGGGTTTTCTGGTTCGTTTTTCATATCTAACCAGTCAAATGGACTTCTTAGGGAGTCCTCTTGGCATAGGGAATAAATTAAAACATTTACACTGATTTAAAACATCTGATTTTAATAAGAAATCCAAGGAAACACATAAAAATCCAAGTTTTCCTTAAAACTTCAAATCCATTTTAAACATTCAAAACTTGATTAATTTTACTCATGTTTGAATCTAAACCGATTAAAATTTGAAAATTAACTAAATGATTACCTTCGGTTAATCTCTTGGTTAGAAATTCTGAAACTTATAAAATCTTCCTCCTTAAGTTTACGGTGATTTTTTTTGAAAAACAGAGAGGGAGATGGTTTGATTTCTAGCTGGCTTGATTTCTACTGAAAGGGGTGAAACCAGCTGGGAGAGGGTAGAAATTTATAACCCTCCAGTATGGCCAGGTGATGGACACATCACCGGCAGCCCACGGGCGATTACATGGGTTGACACGACCACGTTGAAACAGTAACAGTAAAAATAATTTGCAGGTAAGCCTTCCATCAGGTTTTGCAATTCAGTCCATTTTTTGTGCTAATTAAATTTTAACTAAAAACATGATTTAATTAACGTAATTAATTTAATCCGACTTCACAGAAATGTTGGGTTTTATAAACTCTACTTATTATAAAATTTTGGAGATTTAAATTTCATTAAAACCCATAGATTTAAACAAAATTCATATTTTGACACTATTTACTTAATTTAACTTGTATTTAATAAAGGGTTTAAAACTTTTATTTTTGAGTTTTGAAGAAATAAACTAAACAGTTATAATAAAGCCTAACATCACACATTTTTCTCAAAATTTTCTTATTTCTGAAATCATTTAAAAATATTTATTTCTTCTCTTTCGGGGCTTTTTCGGGTAGTTTTAAACAATATTTCTGGAAATAATATAATACTGTATTTATAAATTAAAATCTTTGATTAAGAAAATCAATATTATTTAACAATAATCAAACAATTATATAAATAGTAAAATAATAGCGATAAATGGTAAATTACCATTTTGCCCTTCCAGCTAGGCGAGTTGAATCGTCGAGCTTTTGAGTTGAGACTGGGCCAAACCTGGGCTTTTCGTAAAGCGCTAGCCGTAATCTTCATGATTAATTGGTTAAAGTATGATTTATCATATTGATCACGCTTAATTCGGGTCAGAGTATTACAATTCTAAATTCTTAATTGAGACATTACATAATCTCTCACAATCAATCATAATCTAAACTATAAATCTCATCACAATCAATCTAAATAATTTAATATATCTTAACAATTTAGCCATTAGAGTTGAGAACATAAATTGGGCAATTTTCACTTTTCAAGTTTTTTTTTAAATAAATTTCTTTGGTATTTAGAGGATTGCACTTTTGAGGTCTCAGGTTATTTGATTTAGATTCTACTTTTTATTTAAAAGTCTAAATTAGGTACTTTCATTTTGAAAGGTTTATATGATATACATTTTATTTCCCAATTCATCTATTGAATTCTAACTTTCAATTATTAAAATATTGTTGAATTAGTTGAACTATATTTGACCTTTCTTGATTGGTCTTGCATTAGGTTGTAATTGAATTTTTAGTAATTTATTCATTAACTTCATAATATGGTTATTTTTTTGGACTTATTAATGTGTTATTTCAATTGGGTTTTTTAATCATGAGGGGAGATGATGAATTGGATTTTCACTTTTCAGTAATCATTTGATCAAAAATGATTTTGGTCATTAAGTTAGAATCCCTTATAAATGCTTTATTAGTTTTACAATTTCATCTCTATTGCTTATAGGTTGTATTAATTATAGATAAGCAAGTCCCACATGGGGTGAGGGATAGTTCGAGTACAAGGGATTCCTTCTCTAATGATGTCTTTTTTATTTTCGGGGATCAAGTGATTTTCTCCATTGAACTTGTAAATAAAATAAAAAAATTCTTTTACAAATGGAGAATTCTTTATTTTTATATCTTTAATCATATAAAATATTTTATTAATTAAATTTAGAGTGAAGATTAGACATCTTTTATTAGAATTGTGAAAATTTTATATTTTATTTTATTTTTTCTACTCTGTAATAATGTACTACTTGGTAATATGTAGAAATGTCATATTTACTTTGCCACTCATTGTCACAACTATATAAGTAAAACAATACATGGTGGGGTTTTTATCTCATTTTTTTTTAATTAACATGTGGAAAACCTCGGGATACCCAACGTAAAACCTCCACGGGTGAGTCCACTACTCCTAGGGCACATCAATGTTAGATCATGGGGGTTCAAACTCGCAATCTTCAGCTTCCTGAGGCTGGAGGGAACTATATAAGTAAAATAATACACGGTGGGGGTTTATATCTCATTTTTAATAACCATGTTTATATCGGATTTGTAGAATGAATTAATTGTTATCTTATGGGACATATGGGTGATTAAAGTTTCTGTTATCTAGGCTGATGTATTATAGATATCTATGCAATCATCTGTTTCTCTTCTTTTTTTCCTTTCAATAATTTTGTATTTAGAAAAAAATTCCAACATATATTACTAAATTTTAAGTGGTAAATAATGTTTAGGTTATAAAAATAAAATAAATAGAAATAATATATGATGATTATAATCTATATTTTGCACTAAAAAAAGAAATAAAAATGAATTACACGAGGAAGAATAGTTAAACCATAGAGGGAAGAGGAGTTGGTGAAAAGAGTTAAGTATGGATTGATGTCCTCACCATTTGTTGAGAAGTAAATTCATCTTCTCTTGGGATGAGCTTTTTAGATGGGATTTTTTTTAGGGGAGCAATCCTCCCACGGGCATTTTGTCTTTACAAACACGAATTTTTACATTTCTCGATTTTACCCTTCACTGTCCGTACTATAAAGAAGAGAAAATGTCGAAATCGGATCACCCAACCGAATCCCTTAATCTCCCTCGGTGAGCCGAATTCACCGAATACTGGAATATCCAAAATCGGATCACCAACCGAATTCCTTAATGGCCTTCGGCGAGCCGAATACAGGAATGTCCAAAATTGGATCAGCAACCGGATCCCTTAATGGCTTTCGGCGAGCCGAATATAGGAATGTCCAAAATCGGATCACCAACCGGATCCCTTAATGGCCTTCGGAGACCCGAATAAAGGAATGTCCAAAATCGGATCACCAACCGGATCCCTTAATAGCCTTCGGAGAGCCGAATATAGGAATGTTTAAAATCGGATCAGCAACCGGATCCTTTTGTCACGCCCCGACCTGAAGGGTAGGCCCCGAACGCGACTGATTTTTTTTTTTTTTTAAAGATAAACTAAACCAACTTACAAGCATTCTAACTGGGCCAAATCAACGGTTAGGCCCAAGGCCACACATGATCCCAACATGTGGACTTAAACATATACCATAAGCCTACTCTACAAAAGAGACATAATAATATCAACACATAGCATGATCAAATCAAAACCAACCATTGATTATTACAAACATTGATTCAAGCCATTACAGAGGCATCAAAGTTTAGTACATCAAATTTAAGCAAATTAAGTACCACATCCGATACTTAATAAAAGTAAACGGTTCGAAGAACCAACAAGAAAAGATTAGGGCATTCCCCTCCGGGGAATCCCGAAACACTACTTCAGCTTATCCACCCTAAGCTTGATAAAGAGGGCCCTCCTCCTCGGGTTCATCGCCTGAAAGGTGAGTGGTGTGAGCTAACTAGCCCAGTGAAGGAAATATAACAATGCAGTTTAACTAAAGATATAACAGGTTAGCAACAGTTCAATATCACATGCTTCATAACAATAAGCATAATCTCATATAAATCATCAACATCATCAGTTACTGCTATCATCCACCGTAATACCTGCCGACTACGCTGAGACCAGTATTAAGTCCCGATACGGTCAAAATACATCATTACAAATACATCTCCGGCTCTGACTTAGCCGATACTGACACCTTCAAGTAAACAACTGACGACATCATCGTCCGCCTATGGTCCAGTAGACATAAACCATCTCCCATATGGCCGATATTGGTTCAATAGTCTAGGTACGTGGAAGCAGTCTTATATTCTCATACGATCAATATCGTAATATCACAATCATAATCAGCACTCTTACCATAGTGCATCATGTCTACGCACATGAGTGGGTTAATCAAAACTGAAACCACTCATTACTCAATACTCATCTCATCATAAAACCTGTTTACAAAATCTGCAGAGTTAAGTTCCCTCACCGTGATGTGTGGTTTACGCGGTGTATGTTCAAACAACACACAAGTGCACAATCAATATACATAACAAATACGTACACATACGTAGTATTTGGAAATCATACGTTTTCCCACAAAATATTCAGGGATCATGGAATTCAGTCTCCTACTTGGTTTCTATCTTTTTTAAATTATCATAATCCACAATATAAAAATAAATAAAAAGGGGTTCAGTCCAAAACTTATATTATCTTCTGGGCATTGACCAGATTGACTTATTGAGTTAGGTCTAGATCCTCGGGTCACTTCTCGGTTATCTTCTAGATATGACCAAATTTGACATTTTGAGTTAGGCCTTGAGGTCGCCCAGTGCCCGACTATATAGTGTCGGCCTGAAAGTGAATCACTCAGTGCCCGACTAATAGGGTCGGCCTGGAAGTAGATAAAATAGTATTTACACTATAAGTAATAAGAGAAAAGGGGTTAGTACATTTTTAATTAACAAGGGGGTATTAAACATAGCACAACATAATCACATCAAATATTAATCAAGATTAGACAAAACAACAATCAAACAATATTTTATCACTTCAAAACTGGGTCCCTCAGAACATACCTCGGAACCGGGTACCGTGGCTTCAGATCATCCGAACCACACCTAATCTAAGTTACTGACCTCGGAACATGGGTTTGACTTCGGATCGTCCGAAGGTTGGGTCTCGGACCTTCCGAAGTCCATCCGAACCGTTTAAAATCCGAAAACAACTCTGGGTGGGTCTGGATCCTTGGAACGTCCGAAGTCTAGGCTCGGAACGTCCGAGTGGGTTTGGTCCTTCTGAGCTCGGCTCAGTCCATCCGAAAGGGTCTGGCCTGCCTCGGGCATAACTGGGCTTCGGGTGAAGCTTGGAACGTCCGAGGGTCACTGCTCGGACCGTCCGAAGATCGGCTTTCGGACATTCCGAGAGTCGTCTTCCTCACTGTCTGCACCAGCAGGCAGTGACGACAATCGGACAGTGAAATGCGACTCCGGAAAGGGAGGGCTTTTCGGACTCGATTTTCACATCCAGCCGGTCTGATGGACTCCTCTGGGAGTCCTTTTTCCATAGGGAATGGTTTGGAGCTCAGAAGCTCACTGCGTCACCCGATTTTAAAGTCAAATCCTCACGGGTATATAAAACTAATGGTTTTTCCTTAGATTTCAAACTGGTTTTTCTCACTGAAAACATGGTCAAAATTTAATTTTCTGGATTCAAAACCGATCGAAATTGAAAGAGGAATGCAATGGATACCTTTACTTCGGTTCCTGGTTTGAAAATTCGGATTTTGAAATCCTTTTCTCCAAGCTACGGGTAACTAAAAAACAGAGAAAGAACAGAGGCTAAACCAAGGTCTCGGCTGGTTTTCTCAGTGAGCAGAAAGGGTGAAGAGAAGGAATCGGTTTGCTAGGAGTGAATCCGGTTGAAGAAGGCCTGAATATATAGAGAAATCGCCGGAATTTAGGGTCGGTTGGCCACTGCATGCAGCGACAGCTGACGTTCCGAACAGTGGTTACACTGTTCGGCAACTTTAGTTGTAGATAAGTCCCCCTACAGTTTCTATTTTGCAGAAAGGCCCTCTTTATTGATAAAACCTGATTTTAAAACTAAAAGCAATAATTTAGAAACTCAAAATATTAATCCAACCATACAGATAGGTTGGGTTTTGAAAATCTTAATCACCATAAAATTTTAGAATTTATCTTTTACTAAAAATCAATGATATAAATAAAATTCATAATTTACTAATATTTACTTAAATAAACAATTGTTAAAATAACCAATTTAGAAATCTCATTTTGGGATGAAATGGAATAACTAGAACGTACTTAAAATGGTCTAACACAAGATACTAGTTTCAAAATTTATTTTTTATTTCCAAAACCCCTTTAAAATAATTAATACTTCCTTTCGGGGTTTTGACGGACGAATTTTAAATATCATTTTCTGAAAATAAATTCATTTTAAAATAAGAAATGCAAATCCTTTATTAAGGAGAACATTATCAACCAAAAATATTCACACATCAACAAAATTTATAAAATAACCACTGCAAGCGGTAAATTACCAAAATTTCCCTCCAGTTGAACGAGCTGGATCATTTAGCTTACGAGCTCGGATTGGGCCACAACTGGGCTTACCTCGAAGCCCTAACCGTAATCTTCGAGATTAACCGGTTAAACAGGATTAATTTAAGCTAACACACGCCTAATTTGGGACAGGGTATTACACCTTTAATGGCCCCTTAGTGAGCCGAATACAATGGACACTATTTTTTAATACGCAAAGCCTTAATGATTTTAAATTAATACAAACTACCAACTACTAACTACCAACAACTCTATCTTTACACCGAAAAGCTGGTTTTCTCCCTATCTTTACTACCATATTCATATCTCTTCCAACCCCTTTTCTCTCGGTAAACATTATTTTCTACATCGTTTCTCTTCTCTCATTATCCTCCTAAACTCTCTTTACTGTCATATTCAACCATTACATTTCTCTACTCCAACGTTTCTTACACTCTCAAATCTGCACCGACTCTTCCTGTTCACAGACTGCTCAGCCAGGTCTGCCCTCTAAATCTCGTGATTTGTATAAAAGGTAACTTTTCAAACCTATATGTTGTTTTATTTTTTAAGTTTAATCCGTCTATTATTGGCCTTTGTTTTCCTCAGTAATATTATGTGTTTTTCATTTTGTTTTTTCATGTTCAATAAATTTTTATCCTTTATTTAACAATGCAACAATCTCATTCCCTTTGTTCTTATAGATAGTACACCTATGGATTATAGTGAGGAAGGTCCATCTACATTTTATAAATCGTCAAATGGCATGGATTTAGTTGAGAATACTGAACAACTTCTGAATGACCTTTTAAATTAAAATCAGCTTGTTTATGATACCTCTTTTTCAAGTCGAGAGGATCTTGTTAAGTATGTTAAGAAAGTTGCAATTTCACAAGGATTTGCCATTACCATCAAGCAGTCAAGTAATAAGGACAAAACTGTATCTCTTGGTTGTGATAGAGGTGGTACATATCTCAACACATGTAATTTGAAAGATGATGAGCGGCAAAGGAAAGCATCCTCTCGGCTTGTCAATTGTCCATTTGAAGTGAGAGGGAAACAATTTCTTGATGGGTCATGGAAGTTGAACATTAAAGATTTGGAGCACAATCATGAAAGATTGGATATGTTAGTTGGCCTTCCGAGTACCAGATGTTTTACAAATGAAGAGAAAAAAAAATCAGTGAAATATCGAGTACCAATATATCATCTCGTCAAATTCTGGGGATACTTAGAAAAGAAAATCCAACGCTTGGAGTAACATCGGTAGATTTGAGGAATTGCTTGCGTACGGTTCGAAAAGTGAAATTGAGAGGCCGTACTTCTATTCAAGTTTTGATAGAAGATCTTGTAGAATATGGTTTCCAATATTGACTTGAACATGACAATGAATGTCATTTGTCACATCTTTTCTTTGCACATCAATTGTCAATTGCACTCAGTAAGAGATATAATAATATTTTTCTTATGGATTACACATACAAGACCAATATGTATCATATGCCATTGCTCAATATCACTAGTGTCACAAGTTGTAATATTAGTTTCTTCTTATGCTTTGTTTTTCTAAGAAATGAGAAAGCAGCCGATTATGTATAGGCGTTACAAATGTTCAGAAGAATGTTAGAAGTTGATCTAGGTCGCACAGTTATTGTGACTGATAGAGAATTGGCATTAAAGAATGCGATTGAGAATGTCTTCCATACAGCTGTTCATATTTTATGCATTTGGCATATCGACAAAAATATTCTTACTCGTACTAAACATCTCTTTGAAAACAAAGAAATTTGTGATGCATTTATGTCTGATTGGAATAAATTGGTACGGCTCCATCCGAATAAGCATTCTATGAAGCGTGGGAGATTTTTAAAGAAAATTTTCAAAATGTTCTTCAGGTAGTAAAATATTTACAAAGCATGTGGATACCTTATAAAGAACAATTTGTCGAGGCATGGATATGCAAATCTTTACATTTTAGAAATCTGGCCACCTCGAGGGTAGAAGGTGCACATTTTGTCTTGAAGAATTATATACATTTATCAACTGGTGATCTCGATGTTGTTCGATGTAAGATTTGTAGTGCTATTGAAAAGCAGTTTCAAGAGATCATGGCTCAATATGAAGATGAAAGAATCTGGATTCCTCTTACAACATGTAATATTGCTTTCTTTGAAGAAGTGAATGGTAAAGTTTCCCATTTTGCATTGAATGAGTTACATATGCAATTTACTATGATGAGAGATAATTCACTTACGTGCATTTGCACAGAAGAATTTTTAATGTCAATGGAATTACCTTGTGGGCATATGATGGCATCGATGAAGAAGTTAAGTTTGGATCAGATCCATCCATAGTGGAGAATTGATTTCAAATTGTTAAACCTAGAGAACATCAGAATGAATCAGCATGATAATGAATTAAAGTTCTATTTTGATGGGATTAAGAAGAAGTATGGACACTTTTCTTCAACAGAAAAAAAGGATTTCAAAAATACACTCTATTACCTTGCAAGCGATGAGATACAAGTCACTCATCCTATTATCATGCATGGAAAGGGACGTCATTCAGGCTCAAAGAATTCAAAGGGAAAAACTTCAACACGACGAGATCATTCTCTATTTGAGATTGTGGAGAATGCATCGAATGCAAGAAAATGTAGCATATGCAAAAGTATTGGACATAATATGCGATCATGTCCAAATCGAATTACTCCACAAGTATCAGTGAGTGTAGAATTCGATGCTCTTCAAGAATCACAAACAATGAGTTTGTCTCAATTATTCCAAGTAAGTGATTGGTGGACTATCTTTATTCATAATTTATCTACATCTTTGATAAAGACTAACATTTTCGTATATTCTAATATAATATTTTTATACGCTATGCAATAGAATGGTGACCCTAAAGACAACGACGATTTCCTTCATTGATGTATGTGAATAAATGAATGTAAATATGAAAAATGAATCTGAAGAACTTGATGTATTTGACACATGCATTTGAATTTGAATGTGAAGACCTTGATGTATTTGAATTTGAATGTTAAGAATAAATGTGAAGAGCTTGATGTATTTAACATATGTATTTTAATTTGAATGTGAAAAATGAATTTGAAGAACTTGATGTATTTGACATATGTATTTGAATTTGAATGTGAAGAATGAAAGTGAAGAACTTGATGTATTTGACACATGTATTTGAATTTGAATGTGAAGAATGAATGTGAAAAACTTGATATATTTGACACATGAATGTGAATTTGAATGTGAAGAACTTGATGTGTTTGGCACATGTATTTGATCTGATTCTCTCCAATTCGGATCGCCAACCATTGTTGATGATCCGATTCTCTCTAATTCGGATCGTTAAGAATTACTTTGTGATCCGACCTTAAGCCTCAGACTGCTCGCAGTCCATGAGGGATCGCCGAAATGTCGATTCGGATCGCCGAAATGTCGATTCTGAATTTATTAAAACCCCAACTCAAAGGGTTTAAGTCCATTTCGTTTTCCTTCTTCCCCAACCTATTCTTTATCTGGAGCACTGAAGGGAACCCTTGTCGATTTGATTCTCCCTCAAATTGAGTCCATTTTTCTCAATCTCTCCAGCGAATCTCATCGGAATTTCAATCTCTTCCCTTTCCATAATTTGTCTGCTCCTATTAAGGTACCACCTACCCTTGATTCTCCCCCAAATATTCTTAGGTGAACCGCTTTCATCCTTTGGCGATCCGAATTGTGGAATTCTCTCTCACGTGATGGCACCGAAGACTCGCGGAAGGGGGAAGATCGCAGTCGTCTCCAGAGCAAAGAGGCAGAGAAGTGAGATGACAACACAAATAATTGATGAAGAGAGAGGTGAGGAGAGAACTGAGGAGAGAACTGAGGAGAGAACTGAAGAGAGAACTAAGGAGGCTACTAAGCAGAGGAGCGAAGCCGTTGTACAACGGATGGAATTTCGCAACATGACACATCTGTTCGTGTCCGACGAAGCTTTCAGACGCTTCAAAAGTGGATTATTACAGAGGAAAGTTATTCCTAGTAAGAGTATCAACATCAGTGTGTATGATTCATATGACTTTCGCTTGAAACAGTTCTTTGAGGGTTTCATTTATGAGAACAAAAATTTGACAAAAGCCTCTAGCACCATTACTAAGTGCTCACTCTCACAACTATAAAGGTTGAGGGTTTTAAGTCATATGGATTGGTCCATAGAACAATTTGTGAAATCAATTTGATACCAACCCCAAATAGATGGGATAAGTAGCTTTCATAATGATGGTATGAGGAGCAAAAATTGCTCCATTTTATTTTTAGCTGAATGAATGCCAATTAGTGATTGAGTTCTTCTCTTTGTATAAAATCCTAGTTTGTACAATGGATAAAATATGACTGAAAAACCCTTATGATACCAAGCAAAAAAAAGAAGCAGCAATATACATCAATCACAACACTAAAAATTGTCCAACTGATTGAGGCCATTTGCTTTGACATGTCATAATCTACAAGAAAATGATAGAAAGGCTCCAAGAACATGAATGTTTTGAAAATATCTATATTTGAATTAACAGTAATTTGAAATGATTTTATCAAAATAATTACAACAAAACAATATATTAAAAAACCATGTTAATAAATTTGTCATTACACACATTAATAAAGATAATATGATACTTCAAATGGACATTGATTGATTTATATTTGAAATGGTGTGATTGAAATGTACCAGACAAGACCCACTAAAGTTTTAAGATGTCAAGTGCTCTGGTCTTAAATGGTGAACAAAAAATCGGCTCGCCAACATATTTCTAAGTGATCCTGTTAGTGATCCGATTTTGGACATTTCTATCTCAATCGTCGAATTCGGATTGCCAAGGGGCCATTAAGGGATCCGGTTGGTGATCCGATTTTGGATATTCCTGTATTCGGCACGCCGAGGTCCATTAAGGGATCCGGTTGGTGATCCGATTTTGGACATTCTTGTATTCGGCTCGCTGAGTGCCATTAAGAGATCCGGTTGGTGATCCGATTTTGAACATTCCTTTATTCGGCGTTGGTGATCCGATTTTGGACATTCGTGTATTCGGATCACCGAAGGCCATTAAGGGATCCGGTTGGTGATCCGATTTTGGACATTCCTATATTCGGCTCAATGAAGTCCATTAAGGGATCCGGTTGGTGATTCGATTTTGGACATTTCTATATTCGGCTCGCCGAAGGCCATTAAGGGATCCAGTTGGTGATCCGATTTTGGACATTCCAGTATTTGGTGAATTCGGCTCGCTGAGGGAAATTAAGGGATCCAGTTGGGTGATCCGATTTCGACATTTTCTCTTCTTTACGGTACGGACGGTGAAGCGTAAAATCGAGAAACGTAAAAATTAGTGTTTGTAAACACAAAATGTCCGTGGAAGAATCGCTTCCTTTTTTTTTACATCTGCAATCCAAATAGAATGAGTTTATATTTTGAGGAGATGAGTCCAAATGCTCCACCTCAAGTCACCTTTATTTAAAGAAACTCATATTTCGAGTTTATTAGAACAAGATTGTTATTAATTTTAACAATGATAGAGATACTTGCTATTTTTATTTAGATAATTCTAGTATGAAATCGACTTATTTATATCTTATTCTACATTTTAATAATAATGTGATGTAGTTTATCAAATTTATGATCTAAACTAATGTTAAAATCTTGGACCCAAATTGAAATCTTATTGAGGCATAAAATCCAGTTGGGTTTCCAAAAATTTTAAAAATTTAAATTTTTTTATTGATTCACTCGATTCAAAATCTTGTCAAGCCTAGTTAACTTGTATTAATATTCAGTCAAGTTTTCAAACCATGATCCTAATTTACAATATAAGAGATGATGCATGCTCTCTATGACAAATTTTGATAAAAAAGTCTTTAAAATTTAATTGAAATTTATCTAAGCTCAAACGGGAATAATTTTTTTTTTTAAAATAACCACCTTCTTTAAAAAAAGAATACAATGATACTTTTTTGATATTATTTGTAGTGTTATCCCATTTTACGATTTTACATTTTAAATATTAAAAATAAAATTCAAAACAAAATGAAAAAGCACCAAAAACAAAATCATCCCATTTCTTAAGCCGTGGACTCTTCTCAGGCATTGGTGAGTTGCAGAGATTTCATGGGAGTGACAGTAACAGAGACAGACGGATTCACGTGTTCCTTACCCGTTTTCTCCTTCGCACAAGATTTTAATGGTCAGTCCTGCTTTTATGCTCTGCTTGAATTTTATATTCAGGGATGATGATATGGGTGTGCTGCCTTGTTCTTCTTGCCTTTCCCATGTAGATTTGTTGGGAAGTGTGACGATAACTCTTCTTACTTTTTGAATTGGATCGTGGGTTCTGAAATTCACGCCGAACAAATGGTGGGTTCTGGTTAGGTTGTGGGATTGTTGAGTGTTTCTTTGGATTTCTGGTGGTTTTGAGGATTTGAATGGCCTTTGGGGAGTTGAAGGTGAAAGCCAAGAACTTTCTGGGACAATCCAGTCGTCTATCATTTCTCTTGGTGGGCTTTCATTGGTTTCTGGAGTTGTCAAATATTTCTCTTGATTTCTATTGATTTCTTGGTTTTAGATCTTGAGGCAGTTTGGAGGATATGAATGAATTTTGGGGAAGCTGAAGTGGAAAATGAAGAAATCCCTTGATGATCCAATCTCTCTCATTTTTTATGGTGGCCTTTCATTAATCTGTGGGGTTATTGAGAACTAATCGTATTTCTTGGTGTTGATTCTTGTCATAGTTTTGAGGAGTAGAAGGGAAAACCAGGACGTTTCTGGGAGAATCTAATATTGTAATCTCTCTCTCTCTCTCTCTCTTCCTTGATGGGGTTTTGCTGGAGGAATCGATTCGTGGGACCGGCCATGAATTCTATCGCCTTTTTATCAAAGGTTGTTACTTTTCTGAGAAATGGTGGTGCTTCCTGCTTTCCTCTGTCTTTTGCGGCACTGCCTCGGTTTTTTATTCCTTGTGATTTTGATGTGATTGGGATTTGTTGTGTGTAGAACAGAGACAATATTTGGGGTGTTTTTGCTGAAGACGATACATCAGTTTTCTGTTGATTTGATTTAAATTGTGATTCCATGTAGATATTCTGTAGCTTTTTTCTTCTTCTGCTTTTCTCAGGCATTGCCCCATTTGTTGGAATCCTTGTGTGTGTTTATTTTTTATTTTAAATTTGTTCCGGGTTTGTGTGTTAGAGACGAAAGTTTGGAAGTGTTTTGGCTGAAGAAGATACTTGAGCCTTCTGATGATGCGTAGAATTTCAGTGCGAAGTCTGATTCCACAGATATTCTGTGGCCTTTTTCATACGGGATTCCAGTTCACAGTCTCACATGGGTAAGTCAGTTTTGCCATAGAGAGGGTTCTTTTATGTAGAGGAAGAAGAACAGAGGTAGATGAACAATGTCGTCTAAGTCGAACACAGCAACTTGTTCTAGGGGCAGCTCTGCTCGATCTAGACACAGTGACCGTGTGGTTGCTCAGACCACTGTCGATACAAAACTTCATGTAGACTTTGAGCAGTCTGAGCAGTTGTTTGATTATTCCACATCCATTGATGTCAACATCTCAGGTGCTGACAGCAATGTCCCCTTGTCGATGGTCTCTTCTTACCTGCAAAGGATGCAAAGGGGGAAGCTGATCCAGCCCTTTGGTTGCTTGATTGCAGTGGAAGAGCAGACATTCGCTATCCTTGCTTACAGTGAGAATGCTCCTGAGATGTTGGATTTAGCACCCCATGCTGTCCCCAGCATTGAACAGAAAGAAGCATTGACAGTTGGTACTGATGCTCGGACCCTTTTCCGCCCCACAAGTGCTACGGCTTTGCAAAAAGCTGTAGCCTTTGGAGAAGTCAATCTTCTCAATCCAATACTAGTGCATTGTAGAAACTCAAGTAAGCCCTTTTATGCAATTATGCATCGGATAGATGTTGGGTTGGTCATTGATTTAGAACCAGTTAATCCTGATGATGTGCCAGTTACCGCTGCTGGAGCTCTGAAGTCCTATAAGCTAGCTGCGAAAGCCATTTCAAAATTGCAGGCCTTGCCCAGTGGAAATATCTCACTTTTATGTGATGTCTTGGTCCGTGAAGTTAGTGAGCTTACAGGTTATGATCGCGTTATGGCGTATAAGTTCCATGAAGATGAACATGGTGAAGTGATTGCCGAATGTCGGATATCCCATCTGGAACCGTATCTTGGTTTGCATTACCCTGCAACAGATATTCCTCAAGCTTCTCGCTTTCTTTTCATGAAGAATAAGGTTCGGATGATTTGTGACTGTTTGGCACCTCCTGTTAAAGTTATCCAAGACAAGAGGTTGGCACAACCACTGAGCCTGTGTGGGTCAACATTAAGAGCTCCACACGGTTGTCATGCTCAATACATGGCAAATATGAACTCTATCGCGTCACTTGTTATGTCTGTTACGGTCAATGAGAATGATGATGAGACAGGAAATGAGCAGCAGCAGAAAAAGGAAGGAAGGAAGCTTTGGGGTTTGGTTGTCTGTCACCACACAACTCCTAGGTTTGTCCCTTTCCCACTTCGATATGCCTGTGAGTTTTTGATACAAGTGTTTGGTATACAGTTGAACAAAGAGATTGAAGTGGCAGCCCATATGAGGGAGAAACATATACTGCAAACACAGACAGTACTCTGTGATATGCTTCAGCGGGATGCGCCTGTGGGGATCATTACACAAACACCAAATGTAATGGATCTTGTCAAGTGTGATGGGGCTGCCTTGTATTACCGAAATCAATTTTGGTTGCTTGGAACAACCCCAACAGATGCCCAGATCAGAGACATAGCTGAATGGCTGCTGGAATACCATAGCAGTTCTACTGGTTTAAGTACAGATAGCCTCTTGGAAGCTGGTTACCCAGGTGCATCTGTTCTTGGTGATGCAGTTTGTGGGATGGCAGCTATAAGAATAACATCTAAGGACTTCCTCTTTTGGTTCCGATCACATACAGCGAAAGAAATAAAATGGGGAGGTGCTAAACATGACCCAGTTGATCAAGATGATGATGACAGGAAAATGCATCCACGTTCATCTTTCAAGGCTTTTCTTGAGGTGGTGAAATGTCGCAGCCTTCCTTGGGAAGATGTTGAAATGGATGCAATCCATTCTTTACAGCTCATATTGCGGGGATCCTTGCAAGAAGAGGTTGTGAATGACATGAAAACCATTGTCAATGTACCATTGGATGATACGAAGATTCAAGGGATAAATGAATTGCGGATAGTCTCTAATGAGATGGTTCGCCTTATTGAAACAGCTACTGTTCCAATTTTGGCTGTTGATGCATGTGGTACTATAAATGGGTGGAATACCAAAGCAGCTGAGTTGACAGGGTTGTTTGTACAGCAAGCGATTGGTATGCCCTTGGTTGATCTTGTAATGGATGATTCAATTGAAGTGGTGAGAAACATGCTCTCCTTGGCTCTCCAAGGTGATAATCCTGTTTGTATTTTAACAAAATACATTATGCATTATTAATTAATTGACGTTTCTATATTGTATGCTTATGTTTTTGTATCCTGCATATTAATTGCATCCATATCTTCTTTTCTATTTTCCTAAAGAGAACAATTATGTTCATGCCAGATTCTGTGCACATGGGTATCACAGTTCAGTGGTTTTGACTGTTGATCTAGTGTGCCCCTATTGGGGGTGGATGATGCACTAAAAGTTCCTGAGATTAAAAGATCCTAGCTATCTGTTTTGGATCTTTTTTCTCCTCTGGAACTGTTGCCATTCTCCTTTCTTGGATTTATTTTTGTAGGCCACCAATTGAATAATGGTTACATAGTTCAAGAACTCGAGAGGGGTAGAAGGGCCAAATTTGGTTGACTCAAATCAACTCATGAAGTTTCTAATTGTGATTCATTACTCTCCTAAACTATTTCCTTTAACCTAAGTAAAGGCTTCCTTTTAGGGGGAAAGAATATCAATTGAAAGAAACAGTTTCCATTTAATGTTTAGTTTCTTTATGTTTCTATTAATTTTATTGTAATCTTGTTATCAACTTATCATGTTATGAACATTGTTGGGTTTTGTTACATGTCACGTTGTCAAGATGTCTTTTGACCAAGCTGGCCAGCTGATGCAGCGACATCTATCAAAGTTGGATCTATATGTTGCATAAAAAATTAAATTTTATGAAAAATTCTTTAGGTCAAATAATTGTTAATTTGAAGAGTTTTTGAGCTAAAATTGATGAAATAGTGAATCAAGGTCCAATATACATGGGCCCATGGGTTTTTTAACCCAAAATCCAAGTGAATCCGTGTTTTAGGGCAATAAAATTTTTACCAATAAAAGTGACGAAAATTGCTGGAAAAAATATTGGATTCACTTTGTCTTGATCCTAAAGAAGCCAAAGGGAGAAAGAAGAGGTGGATCCTTATCGAGAGAGAGGTCTTAGGTTTTTATTTCAGTTATGTTTTTATTTGGTTATTTGTCTTTTTCCCGTTGGTGGAGAATATTATAGTAGTAATGTGTCACTTTAGGATTGGAGCATAAGGGTGTGACTGGGATTGATGACATGACACTTGCCAACTAGATTGAGAAATTTTGATGTCTAGGTATGAATCTTTTAGAGAAGTATAAATAAGGGTCTTTGGCCCATGGCAGTACACTTCAGTTTTGAGTTCAAATTTCTTCTCCCAATTGATGGGTAGTTTATCTTCTATTTATGATTTCTTCTTGAATTTAAATTGTACATTTTACGTTTGTGCTAATTTATCTTCCGAGTTGTCTTAATTGTGTGTGAATTTCTTGTAGAACTCGGTAGGGATTTTGGAGTTTTCATTCAATCCCAATTGAATTTCTTGTTGAAATCATGCAAGCTTGAGTGTTCAATTTTACCATTAGGTGGGCTAGCCGAGAGCTATCTTTAGATCTAGTAAGTCCTAGATCTCAAAAATCTTTTCTTAAGTAATTTTTGTTTGGATCTTCTCTAAGTTTCCTAGATTCTTTAGAGCCAAACTCGAGTTTTCATTGGCCGATTTTCTCAAATTTCAGCCTAAAACCCCTCGTTGAGGACCATAGGTTTGATTTTTCTAAAATCCGTCCCTTGGCCTTCACCACCAACTCAATTGGATGTTAAGTAGACTTGGGTTTTGGGTTTCAAACTATGGCTAGGATCTTCTGATTGAGAGACTTTGGACTATCTGATCAATAATCTGGATTACTGAACCACTGCCCCTAAAGAACAGAATATGGATTCACCAAGTTTTGGATTGACTCTCTGTCTAATTGCTGTTAATTTCTGTTTCATGGATGTTGAACATGTCCAAAAAATGGAAAGAAATCCTAAAATTTCCCAAGAAATGAAAAAAAAAAATCCTAAATTGCACAAGAAATGGAAAGAGATCCTAAAGTTGAAAGAATCATTCTGCCAATGAATGTTATGTAGGTGTTAGTGCATGGGGTGCAGAACTATACTAAGAATCAGGTGAAAATATAAAAACGAAGGGTCCTTACCAAAATGACAGTTTTATGCCTCGTTCTTATAAACCTAGATGTCAATGTTGGATCTCCTATATGTGGCTTTTTATTTATCTATTGATCCTTTTAGCAGGCAAAGAAGAGAAGAATGTTGAAATCAAGTTTAAAACATTTGGCCATCTGGAAAATAATGGGCCTGTGATCTTGGTGGTCAATGCATGCTGTAGCAGGGACGTGAAGGACAATGTTGTAGGAGCTTGCTTTGTTGCACAAGATGTGACAGGACAAAGGATGATAACGGACAAATATACCCGTATCCAGGGTGATTACATTGCAATAGTGAGGAGCCCCAATGCTCTCATTCCACCAATATTTATCATAGATGAGTATGGTTATTGCTTAGAGTGGAATATGGCAATGCAAGAATTGTCTGGTTTAAACAGGGAGGATGTAGTCAATAGAGTGCTTGTTGGGGAAGTCTTCAGTCTTCAAAACTTTGGTTGCCAGGTCAAAGACCATGACATGTTCACAAAGCTTCAAATATTGTTAAATGGAGTGTTAGCAGGCCAGGATGCTGATAAATTGCTGTTTGGGTTCTACAACCAGCATGGTAGGCTTGTGGAAGCTTTACTCTCTGCTAATAAGCGGACAGACTCAGATGGTAGGATTACAGGAGTATTCTGTTTTTTGCACATGGCAAGCCCAGAACTTCAACATGCATTGCAGGTCCAACGGATGTCAGAGCAAGCTGCGATGAACAGCCTCAAGGAATTGACATATATTCGCCGGGAAATACGAAACCCGCTTAATGGGATAATACTTACTCATAAGCTGATGGATGCTTCTGATTTGTCAAAAGAGCAGAAGCAGCTCTTGAGAACAGGCACACTGTGTCAGGGGCAATTGGCAAAGGTTTTGGATGACATAAATTTAGAAAGCATTGAGGAATGGTATGCAGCTTACCACATAACGTTTTATTTATTTTTCTGAAAGATTCACATCTTTTTATTACTTCATAAATTGAGTAGCTCTGTGAACATGCATAAAGTGTGTAAGGTCCAGAGAACACTCACCTGGCTTTCCCCACCATTAGTGGGGAACAGCCAAGATATCTGGTCAGATGGTCCTAGTTGCTCAATTGGGTCAACTATAAAAGTTTGTGTTGCTTTAGCTGTTTCTTGAGTTGATAACTTTGAATAGCCTAGTGGGCCTGTTTCTAGCCAATAGCTCATATATGTGGCAGCAGCTAGATGTATGGTCTGAATTGTGTAGATTCTGTGACGTTTCTCAATTGAATGCTGTAAACCATGTTCAGTTAGTGTTCTAATATGTTTGTGACTGTTTTTTTTTTAATCAAAAATGCAAACTTAAAATTAGCATTCTAGAGCTGGCAGACATTTATTTAGATATAAAATGCTGGGCAAGGCCCTGTCTGAATCGTGAGTTGGGACGCAAATTCGGGCCCACTCTAAGGCCTCAGAGCAGGTGGGCTTCAAACAGGGTTTTAACTTAAGCCCATTTAGGCCTGTGCTGCACCAATCTAACCAAGGGCTTGGCTTCGTTTCCATTGATATCCCAGCTACAGCGATTAGAAACGGGAGGCGAGACAAGCTGTTTCAGCGAACTGGGAAAGGGGTACTGCCGTTGGAGATGGATCGCGATCCCATTTCTTGTGATGATATGCAAGTTAATGATTCCCCAGGGGGGGGGGCGTGTATTTGATTATAGAAAGGGATGTAGGTGGTAAGAAGAACGCTGGCCTGTGATCGAAGGAACTCTCTGGAGTCTGCAGAGGTTAGCAATGGTGGTAGGTGTCTGACAGCAACACCAAATGAGCAGGAGGCTATGGAGGGGTCGTTGGGTCATGGTAGGTGGTCTTCTGTCGTGGAGGTAGAGGACTGTCGTCCTTTAGCAGTGTGAGCGGTGATGGTGGATGATGAAAAAATGATGATAATTGGGTCTCTTCTCAGGATCACTTCTCCTGGTTGCTCGGTTCAGTTGCAGGAAATTTTAAAATCTTTCTGCGAGTCGGAATGGAGAGACAAGGAGAAGGAACAACATTTGCGTCGCAGCCGAAAACGAGAGTGGAAGCTTTGAAATTTACAATCTTTGGTCAACTGTGATCGCACTATGGTTCTGATTGGGACGTCGGGTGGGCAAGGAGGTGTGTAAATGAATGTCATGTCTTGGAACATGCAGGGGTTAGAGGGAGTGATGAAAAGAGTTTTGGTGAAGAGAGTGGTTCTCTCTTAGAGACCGGATGTGCTTTTTTTTTTTTTTACAGGAAACTAAGTGTCTCGAGCCTATGGAGGAGTTCATCAAATTTGTATGGGGCCAAGGGAGTATGGGGTGGATTGGTAAAGCTTCAGGGGGAGCTTCAGGTGGGTTGTGGACTGTTTGGAATGCCACTAAAGTGAAATTGACCTTTGTGGTTGTTAAGCAGTATTCTATTGTGACGGTATTGGAAGAGTTATCATTTGGTCGGTCTTTTCTGTTTTCAAATGTATATGGACCTAATCTTGATGCTCGCAGACGTTTGTTTCTGGAGGAGGTCGCATTAGGTAGAGGGGATTTTATCTCCCATGGTGTATAGGAGGGGACTTCAATGTCGTTCGCCGAATGTCTGAGCGGAAACTTTGTAGACGTATTTCTACTTCAATATAGAGTTTCAGTAGTTGGATTGAGGATATATAATTAGATCGACCTTTGGAGGTGCTTCTTATACATGGTCAAATATGCAAGAAAACCCAAGTCTTGCGCAACTGGACAAATTTCTAATTGATGCACAGTGAGCTGAATGTTTCCATCACACTTCGCAGAGTGCTCGTGTCAATCCTGTTTCTGATCATGTTCAGATTATCCTTGATTCATGTCTGGAGTCTTGGGGCCCGACTCCTTTTAGATTTGAGTTGGCTTGGTTGAAGATGGATGGGTTTCATGAATTAGTGGAGAGTTGGTGGAGGGAGGTTAGTCCTACGGGCTTTAAGGGTTATTGCTTGATGCAGAAATTGAAATATCTTAAAAGGGAAGTTGAAAGTGTGGGCATCTGTTTGTCGGGAGGAAGATAAGTTGGATGAGCAGGGATGTTGGGATGAATTGCAGAGTCTGAATCAGTTGGTGGAGTTGGGGCCCCTAACTCAAGATCAATTGCTACGACGGAAGGAGATAAAAGGGGAACTAAAGAAAAAAGCTTTGCAGGAGGAGATTAAATGGAGGCAGCGTTCCCGAATTTTGTGGCTAAAAGAGGGGATTAGAATACCAAGTTTTTTCATCACATGGCAAGTGCAAGGAGACGGATTTTTTTTATTCATAGTCTGTAAGAGGAGGGGGAATGTCTAACTGTAAGGGCGGATATTTGTGATGAAATAGTTCACTACTTCACACGACTTTACGAGGCCCCTACAAGGGAATTTCCTACCCCATCTTTGCTTCCTTTTAAGGAGCTGAATGAGGAGCAACAAATTCTTTTGGAATGTCCTGTAGTAGAGATAGATGTGAAGGATGCGGTGTGGCAATTAGGTGAGGATAAGGCACCTAGCCTAGATGGCTTCCCCATTATGTTTTTTAAAATATTATGGGAGTTGGTAAAATCGGATCTTTTAGCTTTTGTTGTGGAGTTCTTTGATAAGGGCATACTCTCCAAGGACTTAGGGGCAGGTTTTATCACTTTGGTTCTAAAAAACCTGGGGCGTCAGCTTTGAAATATTTTTGGCCTATATCTTTGTTTGGTGGTCCTTACAAGATTCTTACTAAAATATTGGCTAATAGACCAAAGACGGGTCTCTCGTCTCTTATCTCACAGTACAGAGTGCATTCCTTGCAGGCAGACAAATCGTCGACTCAGTTGTCGTGGCACATGAATGTGTGGATTCAAAATTCTTATCTGGGGAAGTAGGAGTGGTTTGTAAGTTGGATTTCCAAAAGGCCTATGACAATGTGAGTTCGTCCGTTTTGGACTTTGTATTGGAAATGATGAATTTTGGGAGTCGTTAGATTAGTTTTTGCTTATCATCGGCTCATCTGTCAGTGTTGGTGAATGGGTGATTCGGTGCATCCCAGCACATCCCCAGCACATCTCCATCTATGCTATTTCCGTTCCTTGCTATTGTTATTTCCATGTTATTTTTTTAGTAGGTATTTTAGTTTATTTTTAGAAGAGGATATTAATGTTATTTCTGATTTTCTTATTTGGGGATAAGATAGTATTATATAAACCCCTCTCTCTTGTAAGCTTAATCCAACTATCGATGAATGAAATAAAGATTTATCTTTGCCTCTCGCGCATGGTTGCGGTGGTGTGAATCCACGGATTTTGGCGTGAAGCCTAGGCGAGAAGCCCTCCAGGTACTGCTCCTATCTTCTTCTTCTCTTTTCTTTTCCTTTCTTTTCTTTTTAACCTTTGAAACCCCAAAACCCATTCTACTGTTGCCTTAATCCACAATACCCATCTCCATACTTGCCGTGAACTCCCAAAGTCCCTTCCCTTGTTGCCGCTACCTATTCCTAAGCCAATACCAGACCCATACAGTGTTGCCGTGACCTTTTCCTAACCCATACAGCCACCTGCTGTTTTCGTACAACCCAAATCCATCCCCTTACCTTTTCCTTGCTGCCAAAAGGCCTTCCCAGATCCTTCCCCTTTAGTCGGAGCCTCTTGTAGACCCACCCAGCCAGCTTGTTCCCTCCAAGATCCCTTCCTTGCTGCCGTAGCCCCATCTTCCATTCTCTACCTTTCCGCCATCCTCTTTAGCACCCTTCATGTTTCATATCCTTTGGCTATCCATTGTCCCTTCTTTCTTCCTTTATTTCCTTATTCAAAACCATGTGCTTATTTAACACTATAAGCCATTTTAATTAAAAATCACGTGTGACCCATTTCAGTCAAAATCATTCCACCCTTTACTTAATTTTTCATGTATTTATTTACATCAGATTTTAGGATGTTTTTGCATGATTATTTGTGATAAATCTTATATTAATTAATTACATATATTAATTGATATTTAATTTCAGCCCATTTTATCTTTAGGGTGTATTATTTCATCCCTTTTAATCGCTAGGGAACCACTTTTAGACATTTAGGGTCACCCTATCCCTTGTCCTGCGTCAATGGAAGTCCGAAAGGTTTCTTCCAAATGGGTAAAGGGGTTCGACAGGGTGATCCACTATCACTACATCTCTATGTTATCGTTGCAGAGGCACTTCACCCCATGTTTCAGGTTGTGTCTTCTTACGGCTGGCTTCACGGATTCATAATTAGCCAGTCAGATATAGTCATTTTGCATTTGCAATATGTGGATGATACAGTTCTTTTTCTTTAAGCAGAAATAGAGGAGTTACAAACAGAGCAGTTCTAAGATGGTTCGAGATTTGTTCTGGTCTGAAGATAAACTTTGAGAAATGTGGACTGATGGGGGTGAATGTGGAGCACAGATAGTGTGTGGAGTTGGCTGGAGTATTGGGTTGTAAAGTGGGCTCGTTCCCATCCACATATCTTGGCCTACCCTTAGGTAAAGGATGTCCTCGAAAGGGGAGTTGGGATAGGATTGTTGAAAAATTGGAGGGGAGACTTTCGCAATGGAAAGGCAAGTGGTCGTCTCTTGGCGGTCGGATTACTCTTTTCAAGACAGTTTTATCCAGTTTTCAGAATAAATCTACTTCAATCGGAGGTCGTTTAAAAACATTCCTAACTTAAATATCAGAATAGATCTACTCCAATCGGAGGTCGTTCAAGAACATTCCTAACTTAAATATCAGAATAAATCTACTCCAATCGGAGGTCGTTCAGGAGCATTCCTAACTTAAATCAGTACTTAAAATGAATATATTTCGACTCCTATCTTCACTTCATTTATTCCACCAATCTTGGAAATCATCATTATTTGTAATATCACCAGACCACTGCATAACATTTAAAAAAATCACATTAGAACATATGGAAGAATTATATGTCAATTGGTCAATACATATCTATATCAATTAAAGGAAGAACTTATTTAGGTCATGACAGAAGTGTTATATGTCAAATCGTCACCAAAGTTGTAAGATCCACCACCCTGTGGAAAAACATTGAGTTGTTAGTCTTTATTACCTTATTATGACTATAGAAAATATATGAATATGCACTTGGTCAAGTTGAGACAAACTCGCTGTTGTGATTTATGGAAATCATCTACATTAGGAGCAACATTTAAATCTACACTTGAAGATGCCTGTGTAGTAATTCTATTCGGACTGGTTCTAGAATTATGACTAGTATTTTTGCAAACCTTACATCATCTTCCATTCAGTTGATTCTCTACAATCTCAAATGCAGAAGGATCTCGATGTGTAGATGTTTGGCCCTTTGATGAATTCTTTGAACCTGAATTACGTCCTCTAGAATATTGCATAATAGGGTGACTGATTGGTTTATCATTGATGGCAAGATTTTGAAGATGATTTCGGAGCACCTCTTGATCATACGAAGACAAATGTCCACATTTGTTCTTAATGCCTTCAAAGTGTACATCTAATTCATCCCAGGCCTCTTCTTTTCAATATTCAAGTCGTCCAATGAGATCAAGTTAATTCTCCATTGTGGGTGGATATCATCCAAATGTAACTTGTCAATCCATTGCATTTTGTGCGCACACGATAGGCTCATTGAAGCTGTAAACTCTTCCGTACTAATGGGTGAAAATGAACTGTTCATAAGCATAGCATATTGGTTGTAAACCTCATTTAATGCAAATTGAGAAACTTTGCCTTTCAATTCATCAAACAAAGGAATAGACACAGTATGAGCAAACCGTTGGAGGTTTTGGGCTAGATCTCTTGGACTTTTTGCCTGGTTTTGCTTGAAACCAAGCCTCTTGCAGTCGCCCTGGGTGTGCTTTCCATCTCACAGGTCTCCTTCCATCTTTATCACCTGTGGGCCCCTCATTTCTGCAGTTTTTTGGGATGCTGTCTGGGACACAGATAACCCACTTTCTAGTGTATTTTAGGTTAGATCTGCAAGTTTTGTAACAGTTTTGACTTGGAATCAAACTTGGTGTTGTCGTCCCTGGGTGTGCTTTCGACCACACTGGCTTTCGCGCTCTCTTGCGACTGGTGGGACCCACTTTTCTTGCATTCTTTCTGCTGATTTGCTGTCCGATGATCTGTCTGCTAGGTTTCCTTTGGGCTTCTTCTCACCGCTGCACTTGGTTTTATTCCTGCTACAACATCATGGCCTCTTCTAATGCATCTTCTCTTTCAGATGTTCCCTCTTCTGGTTCTCCACAAATTGGACAGATCACGATGGTATTGTTTAATGAGACCAACTACTTTCAATGGTCTCATTTTGCTGAGATGTTCTTGACTGCCAAGCAAATAAACAAAGTAGCCAAAGGAGCATCATCCAACCATTTATCCTTACAAAAAAATGTCATCTCCGGAGTATACCCTGTATCTAATATGATGATCAAACACCGTAGCCAACGAAGTAACCCCCTTCCAAAACCCAGAAAGTCATATGTTGATAGGTACTACTCGCCAACTTTGCCCTTGGGTCCTATACTTATCCCAAATAATGTCTTTCCATAGGCCATCAGAAGAATCACCCAAACGTCATAGCCACTTCCCCAAGAGCCCCACATTGAACTGACAAATTGGACGAAATCCCAACCCACCATCTTTTTTGAGCTTACAGACTTGGGACCAATTGACCAAATGGAACTTTCGCCTCTCACTGTTGTCATTCCATAGAAATTTTCTCTGGATTCGTTCCAATTTGTCAATCACCGCAAACTGGGGTTCCTGCACCCCAAGCAGCATCCCAGAAAATAGCAGATCAAAGGGTCCCACACAAATCATAACAGAGATCTGATGGTATAGATGGAAGGACCAGCAAAAAACGACAGGGAAGATAGGGGTCCCACCGGCAGAAAGTGCTCCGGTGGCCGGATCGTAGGCCAGAAAGGCAGGCTGCAAAGAGCAGAGACGCTGGCAGGCTCAAAAAATCTGAAAAAAAAAATCACAGGGTAGAAAGGAGGATCTGCTATTGAAGTCCGGCAGAAGAGAAAGTGATCCAAAGAAAATGCCGAAGTTCAGCGAGGAACATTAAAATGAGAATTTTTTTTTCCTAAAGTGTCCAGAAATTCGTTTTGGCTGAAAATATGGAGGAGTTCTTCTCGGAATTGTATTGAATGTATCTCGTTTGTTAGGGGTTACATGTATATATAATACTAAAAAGAATTAGGTTCCAATGATTGGCAATTAGGATATTATAGGACAATGGGTAAAGCATCCAGGACTTGAATCACAACTAAAACTTTGCTCTTCGTCGTCTGTGGTGCTACAGTAAAACTGTGGGTACGATGTCACTTGATTACCACACCTCTCATAATTGCCGATCACCAAAGAGCTTCAATTAGTCACTGTCTTAAAGTGCGTTGGAATTAACAACAAAAAGGTGAATGACTAGTCAAGTATCTGCCCAGATACTTACCCTTGTGGAGCGGTTCAGAATCAACTTTTTGGTCTGATTCTTTGATTGAATTTCTTTACCCCAAAACAAATTGCTTTCAACATGCTTGACAGTCATTGGAGCTGGAAGGATCAGCCAACGTCAATTTGGCTACCTGTTCTATTCGTTCAAAAGATCATTCATGAAGCGTCACCCTTATTATTTGCCTGATCTCCATAGCCACTTGCTTAGCAATGCTAGACAGAACATCTCCAATGGGTTGACCCCTAACCTCCATCTTTCATTGGCAAATGTACTTGTCTCCAATTTACTTTTTGATATTTTCTTTGTTCATCTGAATCTCCCTATAAGGAGGCCCTATAAAAAAATTCAGCTTATTTATTACACTTTTTGGGCATTTTAAAGAAGCCAGACAATTTGTGGGTAATGATGCCAAAGAGTATTTTAGTAGTATGATGTGGTATTTGAACATGATGTACTTTCCCTTCTAAATGGTGAGTTTCTCATGAACCTTTTAATGATTGGTCTCAGGATTTTTCCTTTGTGTGCTGATACAGAGTTAGAGGCCAAAGTTGGTAGGTAGACTTTCTACCTTACAACTAAAAACCCAATAAATATTAATCTCTGTCATCCATGTTAATCCCTTTTTATTCTCACTTATGGTAGTGGATACAAAGCCCAAAAACCTGCTCAAACCAGCTTAGAATACCTTGTAGATTTATGATGTAATCCTGCTTCATCCACAAAATAGGATTTTTTTTTAGGGATAGGATGGTGTTATCCATAGAGTGGAAATGGTGATTTGCAATAGAAGGCTGTTCCAAACTGAAACCCTTAAAAATAAATTCAGTGCTTCATCCTTAGAAAGGATGATGTTGATCACGATTATGACAATTACAAACGACACTGGTAAAGAGGTTCTCCTTGACTAAGTTTATGGGAGGTTTCTAAAAATCGTCAGATAATTCATTCCCCAAAATCATGAAGCTAAGTTTCATGGGTACGGTTAGGGCACGAGTGTTGGTGTATAGATACCAAGTGTCGGACACGGCAACCCCAAAAACATAGGGCACGAGGACATGACACCATATTTAAATAAAATTAAATCTAAATTTATTTTAAATGAAAATAAGGTCGAAAATAATACCAATACAAAATAATAGACTATTTTCAAATCTAAGTATTTAGGCGACAAATATATTGATATTTTAATTAGATTTTAAAAGGAGGAGGTGGTGTAATATTTTAGTCATCGTAGAAAACAATGTTCAAAAGCACTAAAATAGTCCATGAAGAATGGGTACAAGTAAGGTTGTCAAAAACGAATCGTAACGTGAATCGGTTTAGGGGTCTGAACCGTGAATCGTAGAATCGTAAGATTCATCACATTTTTTTCAATTTCCATAATATATAAGTAAATATGCATACACATAAATATATGACAAAATGTACTAACTCAAAATGAAATAAAAATGCATTAGAAGTGAAGTTTTTACATTCCAAAATACAAAACATCTAATATTCTAAAGAATGTCATTGTCATCAATCATCATTGTCATGAATATCATCTAAAACATCTAAGTAGGATGAAGATAAAGTCTCTTCCATCTTCCACATCTCTCTCACTAATTTCTTCAACACTTTCCTCCTCTCCTTCAACTCTCTTTCGCTTTCTTGAATAAACCCCTGTTAATAGAAAAATCAAATATTTTATAAATTTTGTATTCTAAAATCTAAATATAATATACCAATCTTCAAGAGTTTAAAAGGCCTACTCGTTTCTTCCTCATTAAACATCTCGTTGGCTTGCAACCAACAATTGTCTTCTGGAAGAGCTGGATCTTCTTTTTCAGTTATTCATTCATCATCAGATTCTACATCCGATAGGCAAATAGAATCATAATATTTCTTTGAATCTCTTAAAGTTTGTCTCACTTGTAATTGTAAATTGTATTTTACAAATACAAGGGCATTCATCCTTTTTGCCTCTAACCTATTCCTCCTCTTCGTATGAATCTAAAAAACAATCAAAGTATCAAACATACAAAATTATTATCTCTACTTCTTAAACAAATGTTAAAAAATCGTATTTATTTAATTAAAGCTAGAAATAAATCATACTTGGTCAAACACACTTCAATTCCGCTCACACCCAGTTGCACTATAAGTTAAACTTAAAATCTTTATCGCAACACGGTGCAATTCTTTATTTTCATCACCATAATCATCCCACCAAATGGCTATAAAATATGAGATAAAAAATCAAATTCCAAATTTAAATAATAAAAGAGTAAATAGTAAATAACTAAATACTAAATACCAAATACCAAATACCTGGTTGTTTTCTCTTCCTTGTTGCTATGGCCATCCTATCCCCAAACAATCCTTTTCCACTTTTGAAATTATGCAATTGTTCATCAATCTTAATCCTCTCATCCATGTCTATAGCCAACTTATCAAGGCATTGATACAACTCCCTTTTAATTTCAACATCTGGACTAAATGATTCATCGTAGTGGAAAGAAGGATTCAAATAATAAGCAGCTGCATGCAAAGGATGGTAGAGTTGTTGATTCTAACGAGCATCTATCAAGGCCCAGTATGGCTCATATTTCTTTTCATCATTGTTCAATCTCTTTGCAATCTTTTTCTTGGCTCGATCCATGCCCTTATATATATATATATATATATATATATATATATCCCATTGCCGGTTTTTCATCTCCATCAACTAATCGAAGCAATTTTACAAGAGGCATTCCAACCTTGGTACAAAATTTAACACGATTCCAAAACTTACTATCAAAAATCAAATCATTCACCTTTTTTCCCCCTTTAGTCTTGGACAGAGGCATTAAATCCCATTCATTCGAGCTAAACATTTTTCGTAGGCCAGATTTGTATTTTAGTATGCTCTTCAATGTAAGATAGTTTGTTGCAAATCTTGTTACTGCTGGTCTAACTAACTCACGATTCTTCGTGAAATGCCTCATTAAATTTAGTACCAAACCATGACCATAAATGAATTTTGCAATTGATTTTGCATCAGAAATAGTAGAAGATCCCAACTTCCGCTTCTCTATATCTTTTAGCATAAGATCAATGCAATGCGCTGCACATGGAGCCCAAAATAATTGTTTCCTTCTGTTTATCAAAATTTCACCGGCCCTTACATATGGTGCTGCATTATCGGTGACAAGTTGCACAACATTTTCCTCTCCTACCTCTTCTATGACTGAGTCTATGAGGTTGGACAAGTTCTCTGCATTCTTGGAAATTAAAGAGGTGTCAACACTTCTCAAAAATACGCTCCGCATTGGACTATTGACAAGGAAATTAGTAATAGACCGATTCTTCCCATCAGTCCAACTATCCGTCATAATTGTGCACCCTTTTTTTGCCCATTCCTTTCTATGATTTTCCAACATTTTCTCTAGATTTTCAACTTCGATTTTGAGATAAGTATTTCTTATCTCATGATATGTTGGGGGTTTCAAACCCTTTCCAAAGCTCCCAATTGATTCACACATGGGTTCAAAAAATGGACTCTTTACTAAATTGAAGGGGAGGGCATTTGCATAGAAGAACCGACAAATATTAAGGCAAGCATTTGTTCTATCTTCTTTTTTCCAAACTTTATTAAGAGTTGTTTGCTTCTTGTCATCCTCCAAATTCACAAAGTTTTCCATCGGTCCTTTCTCTTTTGTTGTGTCTTTATCATCAAAGTAAAATTCAGGTCTTCCAGCCTTCATTTGAGCCTATCTTTTTCTCCTTTTTGTATCCACATTGTGCCCCATTAATTCAAGACATTTTTGGGTCACCGATTCTGGACATTTGGCACATACCGATACGTCATTCTTTATTTTTCCTAAATGATTTTTCATCCGATAATTACCACCATACATTTTTTTTTACAAAAATTGCATTACACATGCAAATGATTGCCCGATTCCACCCTAGTACAAAACTGTCATGTTTCATCTTGTCCGTCATTCTCACTGCCACTTCGTTGACCTCGGACTATTTTAACAGTTTTTACTCTTTACAAATTTGTAAAGTCGCATCCAAAACAATATCATCCAAAAAAAGGCATAAAAATATGTTAATATGATATTAAAATATATTTACAACATTATGTAAATACTAAATAATAAAACACAGTGATATAAAATAGCAATCTCCTACATATTAGAAGAAGAAGAAGCAGCAACAGCAGAATAAGAAGCAGAAGCTGAAGAAGAAGAAGAAGAAGCAGCAGAAGAAGCCGAAGAAGAAGAAAAACAGAAGCAGCAACAGCAGAAGAAGAAACCTTGCAGCAGAAGCAGCAAAAGAAGAAAAGAAGCAGAAGCACAGGAAGAAAAAACAACAGCAGAAGAAGAAAAGAAGAAGAAGTAGAAGCAGAAGAACGAAAAACAGAGGAAGAAGAAGAAGAGAAGAAAGAAGAAAAGAGGAAGAAGATGAAGAGAAGAAGATGTAGAGAAACAAAAACAGAGGAAGAAGAAGAAGAAGAAGACGAAGAGAAGATGAAGAGAAAAACGAAAATCAGAGGAAGAAGAAGAAGAGAAAAATGAAAATCAGAGAAAGAAGAAGAAGAGAAAAACGAAAATCAGAGGAAGAAGAAGAAAGAAAAAGAATAGAAAAGCGAAAAAAGGAGGAAGAAGAAGAAGAAGAAGAGAAGAAAGGAACATACCTTTTACCTGCGAATGGGTTGCGAAGGAAAGCTTGGAGAAGCCGCAACAATGAGAAACAGCAGCAACGAACAAGCAGAAGCAGCAACAAGGAGAAGCAGAAGCAGCAGCAGCAAGGAGAAGAAGGAGAAGCAGCAACAAAGAGCACGCAGAGTCGCAGACAGAGAGGAGAGCTGAACAGTTTTTTGTTTCATGTAGCTCAAGAGATGGAAGAGGTGGATAGGTAAATGTCATTTCTTTCCTTCGGTTCGAATGTCGAGAGGATTTTAATATTTTAATATATATTTTTTTTAAAACATAACGGCATTTCCTTCATTTTCACGAATTGTGCGATTCTGCGATTTGCACGATTCGCGATTCTCTAAAAAAACGTAATTTTTTTTATTTAATTCTAATTTTATACCGATTCGAACCGTAACACCATCCGATTCGATATGAATCGTGTGATTCGACTCGTGAATCACATGATTTCAACAACCTTGGGTACAAGTGTCTACAAGTGTCCAAGATAGGTGCGAGTGTCTACAAGTGTCCTCATGGGTACATCAAACATTTTTAAGTGTCCATGCAACATAGTCTACCGGCATGGGGAAAATTTTAAATCAAGACAACCTGTGTAAAAGATGAAGAATCATTGTCAATGCTTGTCCCTTTGTCTTCAAGCTTCTGAGGAGACAAATCACCTTCTTATCCATTGCCCTTTCTCCCACGTTGTATGGAACTCAGTGTTGAATAAGTTTGGTGTGCTTTGGGTTATACCTTCTTTGGTGGCTGAGTTATCTTATGCTTGGGTTATTAGTTTGGTCTCCCCAAAGTGCTCCTCGTTGTGGCGTTTCTCTCTTTGCCATGGTTTGGAGCTTATGGTGGGAACGTAACAATAGAATCTGTAATGATCGTGCTGAGCCGATTGATGCAATTACAAGAAGAGTTTTTGCCAAATGTGCCTCATGGGCTACCTCTCTTACGGAATTCATGAATATATCGATGCATGCCTGGAAGGAATGTATTGACATAGCATAAGTTTTTTCTTCTTGTGTTCGTGTTGATCGTGGGTGTTTCAGACTGTTCGTTTCTTCGTTTTGTTTCCTTTAGCACTGTACTTGCACCTCTAGTGCCTCTTAATTTCTTATTAATATATTAACCATTCAAAAAAAGAAAAGAAAAAAAAAACTGATCCGAAGAGGATGCTGAAGTCCGGCGAGGAACAATAACATTGGCAAGAACAGTAAAACAAAGAAAAACTAAAACCTCTATTCAGTGAGACCAAAAACAGGTCTAAGACGGTTCCACAAACATTCAAACTCAAAATTGCGCTATACAGATGTGATGTAGGGCCAAAAATTACTGCAGAGTTGTGGGATTTTAGATTCAAATCTGAAGAAATGCTCTAGATCTAAGGGAACAAACAAAAGTTGCCGTATGAACCACCCACAAAATGCAGGGAAAAATAATTGTCTCTGAAATGAGAGGTCAAAGGGCTTGAGAATCATATCTGGGAAGAAGATGGTGGATCGTTTGGCAAAGGAAGGGAGAGGTGATTTTATTTATTTATGGAGTGAGATTGGGATAGAGAACTTCAGGCATGTTGTTCTGTAAAAGAGATGAAAGATCTCTCCGCTTCAAGTCAAAAATAGAGAAGAAAAGGCTGCAGACGCAAGCCAAGCGACGACTGTATGCAGATCTAGGAGAAGGAGGTGTCTTTTCTCAGCGATGAGATTCTTGATTCGGGGACAACAGCGCAAGAAAAAGGGAGGGAAGGGTTTGGGAATTTGTCAGTAGCAGGAATATCTCACAGGTGAAGGATCCATGTTCCGATCGAGAGCACTAACAAGAATATCCCACAGGTGAAGGATCCATGTTCCGATCGAGAGCAAGATCTCTCAATCATCTAGCTATGATACCATGTTGAAAACAATAATAAGAAAATGAGAAAAGAAAGAGAGAATAATTTTTCTGTGTCTTGTATTCACTAAATAGAATCCAAATATATAGAATACAAAGAGCTAATTAAGGCGACAAAAAAGGTGACAGAAAGAGAATAATTTTTCTGTGTCTTGTATTCACTAAATAGAATCCAAATATATAGAATACAAAGAGCTAATTAAGGCGACAGAAAAGGAAAGTATAAATCAATTATAACTAATGACAACTTTTACTCAATCCTAGAATTAAGACATGTGAAAAACAATACAACCATAATTGAAAATACATCTTTAATAAATCATATCTCAACAATGTTTGCAAAAAACAAAACAAAAAGACCCAAAATCCATTCATGAGCATCATTAACTTCTACTCTTCCAATGTTGGCTTGGTGTAGGAAATTGAGAATGCTTCGATAAGATGCATAATAATAGAAAGGAATGAACAATACTTTAAGCGGGTGGGAACACGTGTCGGTTAGTCTACATTACACATGCATCATTTGAATTTTGAATTTCAAATAAAGGATGTGCATTTTCTAACATGCTGAGACATGCATGCAAGCTCGACAAATGTACAAGGGCTCTAGGTGCATGACTGGCGATCAAGTAGACAAGGAAGGTGGAACATCTAATGTAATTTGCGGATATCCAAAGGGTATGAATGAGCATCATTGTCATTGTCGTCATGTAGTCACTAATTTTAAGTATTTGGGTCAGCATTTTGAGTTCCACCTCTCCACTCTACCCTAGCATAAACCATATCTTCTATTATTCCACAACCTATGATGTCCTTCCCCCTCTGAAACCAAGTTTTTAAAGACCTGCCTCTTCTCCTTGTACTTGCATCTCTTTAGCTCTTGGAATTAAACTGGTTTTCAGTGTTCTAAAGATGTTCTCATACCACCTTATGTAGCATCCTTTCATTAGGCTCTACCTTTAAGGTTTGTCCCAAGTGATTATTTCCAATTCTTAGTGTTACTCTACACATCTAACCAAATGCATGTTTCTTACCATAACATTATCATCCGACACTCAGTTCCATAAAGCATTGAAAATCTTAGTCATTTTATAGATCACCCTTTTAATGTACATGCCACTTTGCTAGTTTGCTTACACTTAGCCCAACATGTGCCCATAATTTTTTTTATTTTCAGTAATCCACCATACACCCTTCCTACTTTTTGAACACGATGTAGATATTTATCCTCTATGTTAGTCAAGCTAGATAAATGTCAGGAATAGTCCTAGAGGGGGGTGAAATTTTAATTTCTATTTAAAATATTGGTCAAATTAATGATTGGTATTTATAAATTTGTCCAATTAGTCTTCCAATTTGATTTTCATGCAAGATTAAGTCCACTTAAATAATATGTGCAATAAGATATGAGATGATGCAAGTGCACTAAATGAGGTGAAGGAGATGAGAAGAAGTGGAGGAATGTGACACAAGTATTTTTACGTGGTTCGGCAACTTTGCCTACGTCCACACATCAAATACACCACTTGAAGATTTCACTAAACTTCTCCTTCAAGGGTGGAGAAGAAACCTATTACAATATTTGATCTCTTTCACGGGTAGAGATCGAACTTTTACAACCTTTGATCTACTTCGAGGGTGTAGATCGATCTTTGAGTTTTACACACACCAAGAAAACACCTTTCTTAGATTTTACAAGTGTTACACCAACCCTTAACAATTAACACAATAATAGAAAGAATTTGTTTGAATATTACCAAGAACACTAACCTCTAGTTAATTTAAGTAGCTTTGGCTTGTTCTTGAATGTCCTCCTCTTCTTGGCTTGATGTAGATGCTCAAATGAAGTCCAACCAAGATAGTAATAAGGAGGTCTAGGGTAGATAAATGTTTTCCTATGAAGATTAAGAGCCTAGAGAGAATCTCCACTTAACACATTCAACTTAGAGCATAAGATGCTCAAGATATGCCTATGAGAGCTTTGAATGTGTTTGAGATTAAGATTCAAAGCTTAGAGTATTTTAACTATGGAGTTTGTAAGCTTTGGAAGAAGAGGTTTGGGGATGATATTTGGTTTTCCTATAGATCAATCTTTCCCTAAGGTGTTTCTCAATGACACATTCAAGATTGAGCCTAAGATGCTCAAGGATTTCCCTATGAGTGCTTTGAATGTGCTTGAGAATAGTGTTAGAGCAATGAGGGTATAACTATGGAGTTTTGATGCTCTAAGAATGATTGAGAGTTTTGGAGAATGTTAGAGAATGTGTGGTTCATCAAGGATCAATCTTTGGAATGCCTTAAGGTTATACATTTAAAGCCCCCTTGAAGATATGGCAGTTGGAAGTCGAAATCACAAGAATAGAGCCGCTAAAAACTTCCTATTGCAATTTCAGTCGACTGAACTTGAAGATTCAGTCGACTGAAATGTCCAGAAATGACCGTTGAAACATTTGGGCACATTCAGTGGACTGAATTCCAAGATTCAGCCGACTGAATCTCATTGAAGGTTGAAAAATCCATTCAGCAGACTTTTCAATAGACTGAATTGTGAGATTTAGCCGACTGAAAACTTGACAGTTTTGCATACCTCCACTAAAATCACCATAACTCGAGTTCCCGAGCTCGATTTTGGGTGTTCTTGGGCTCGTTGGAAAGATAACTGAGATATTTATCTACTCACCAAATTTGGTCCAATTTAAAGTCAATTTGATACCTCAAATAAGCTCTCAAAGTGAGGGTATATGACAAAACTGTTTTGATCTGTTTTGCACCCTTTTATTAAAATATTCATAACTTGAACTATACATTTCCAAATTGGGTGTTCTTGGACTTTTTGAAAATCTCTTTTAGTGCTCTACCAAATCATGAAAATTTTACTAGTACTTGAGCACATTTGATAGGAGAAAAAACTTCTCCAAAACAGCGCAAAACAAAACTAACCTAAGAAATCCAATTTAGTTCTATTAAATTCAAAGTTATGGATTCTAAGGTTTATCCCAAAGGTAAGTTTAGGTATTCTAAGTCAGTCCTAACGTCCAAATACCTATGTTGGTTGGGATTCATGAAGTTCTTCCTGTTTCGGTGCGATGCCTTCCAAATGACTCATCTTCTGGCCCTTCAAACTTGATTTGACTATGCAGGTCTTCCAGAGGCGCGGTCTTGGACACGTAGACGGTCATGAATTAGTCAATAAAATTGACAACTTAGGACTCAGTCAGACACAGTCACGGAATTGACAACTCAGTCTGACTCAGGGGAGGCAGATTTAACTTTTAGGCCAACACTCTAGTTAACACAATTGAGGCTAGAGGCACAAACTTGGGGAGAGATGTCTTGAAAACTCAACCAAGTCAGAACAGTTGTATCGGAAACTCAACAAATGAGTAAGTATTCATTAAGCAAGGTGGAAAAAACTAAAGTGATGGATCTACATGCAAACTTTTATGGACCTACTCCAATAGATGAACCAAGTTCAGTCAATGAACACATCAAGCCCAGAAAGCTATGCCACAGATATTCCACTTAGGTGAATAGAGAAAAAAATGAGACACCACCTGCCATAGGGACTACAAGGATAGGGGAGATGATGAATAAATCACCATCAAATAGGTGGTTACTTGCAAGGAACCAAAAAATCAAAACGTGAGAGAAGTGTGGATGCCCATCTAGAGTCTAGCAAGGCAGTGGCAGAGTTCATCATTCTATTGCTCAAGCATCAAATAATACTTCTTCCCCTCAGACGGCTATATGTAGTCGAGTAGACAAGGTTGGTGACAGCCTTGGAATTATGGCTGCGTTTGGATGAGGGTAAATTTGCAGGGGTTACCCTTTGACCAGGAGTTACCCATATGAATACCCTTTGCTGCAAAAGGTTTTTCAGATGTGAGATTGGAGAGGTAATATCTAGACTTTTTACCCTTACCCTTTTGTTACCAGAAGAGGGTAAACGAGGGTTACACTCGTTTACCCCCCATTACCCGTGAAACAAATGCAGTCTAAGAGTTGAGAACACAAAGGGAATTGCTAATGGTGATGAAAGGAAGAATAAGAAGACATATATGTTGTTCCACTAGATTGGTTGGACCAATAAGGGGTTTGGAAGTTTCATTCATACATTTGGATGCTCAGATAACGTGGTTGCAGATTTCTTGGCTCAGATGGGGACAAAAAGACCTAATTCTTTTGTTTGTTTCTTGTAATCTTCTTTTTGTTTCTACTTTTACATGTTTTATAGTATATTCCTTTTATGTTGTACGTGTCATATCTTTATACTTTTTGGTGTACAAAGTGTTGGCGTATGTGGCTTTAATCCTATAATAAAAATTAGAAGTCGCTAAAGATATGGGTACCGACTGAAGAGATTGGCAGGTTGTATACATGGCAACTAGTAGAATAGAAATTGCCTTCCATGGAAGACACGGCAGCAGAGAGGGGACCGACTCTAAGTCTTATAAAAGGGGGATCTTCTAGAGAGGAAAAGAAGACACACGAGAGGAGCTGTGTACACGCTGAAAAGGAGGGACCATTGAGCGTGGAGTATTTTACATACAGCAGAGGTGCTACTGTTTCTGCCGCTGCTCACAGTGATATGCTCGGCTGGATTCAAGAGAGGGCTGGTTGACAGAGCATACAGCAAAGAGGAGGTTGCATACAGCAAGGGGAGATTGCTGTCAGCAGATCGTAGGTGGAGAGAAATCCTGTGTATGCTACGTGTTGCTGGTTAGAGAGGACAGCCAGCGTTGAAAGAATACCACATATCAGAGATCAAGAGGGCAGGAGAGTTGAACAAAATTCTTCGACAATAGGTCAGGTTTCGACAGGAAGGTCGTAAATCTTGTTCAAAGGTTTGGGTTCGGGTATCCAAACCTATTTATTATTCTCTCTTGTATTGTGTATTTTCTTCTCTTAATAAAATCTATATCACGCTCTATGGACGTAGGTCGGGTGTGGCCAAACCACGTAAATTCTCATGTGTTGGGTTGTGCTTTTATTTCCTGTTCGATTTCTTATTTATTCCGCTGTAAGCGCTAACACAAAAGTTACTGTTTCCAAAAAAAGATCGGTCAAACCAAGAATATGATTGAATTAAGAATGCCAAATGGGCAGTGTTGCAACAGAACAAGAATCTGTGATGGACAAGTTTATGGAAAGGATTCACATGGGCTAATTGAAATGCATCAAGAGTAGGAAGAGAGAAAAGGCCATCAACTTTCCTCAGTATGCTATGATCACAGTAGCCAAATGAAGAAGGCTACTGCATACTCTTTCATTAAGATTTCATCTCAGTATCCACTATTTGCAGGAGATGAAAACAAAGGATGTCAAGGACCAATTCATTCAAAATAAGTTTCCAAGTTAGACATCACTAAAGGGGAGTTTTCCAGTTCAATTTCTTTGAGGACTATTGTTCCAAGAGAGTTTGGACTCTCTCTGCCATTTATGGACCTCATGATGATATTCAGTGAAGATGTTTGTAGGCATAATATTCAGTTTGGCTGGAAAGTGGAGTCATTCATGGTGCATGATGGGAGACTAATGTTGATCATTTTTCCACAAAAAAGGAATAGGGAAAGCCAGGATCACTAGACCTATGAATGAATTTTTGGATTGATTTCAACTTGATGATACAGTTGGTTTGCCAATGTCAAGGGGCCAACTCACTTGGTCAAATAAACAATACAATCTTATCCTCTCTAGGTAGGATAAGGTTTCAGTATCTATTGAGCAGATACCTTTTTTTCAAACTCAAATTTTTGAGCCTTAGCCTCAAACCACATCATATCAGTGCCCTTTGTGCTTGACTCATTTGAAGAATCTTTGGGGCCTAGCCAGTACATTTAAGATACTATGGTAAAAAATTGGCTTCTTCACTAAGGTGGCAAGTTGGAGAGGTGAGCAGGGATGGATAGGATTTTGCTCATCACAGAAACTTAAGCACCTCAAGGCAAAAACAAATTGAAAGAGTGGCAATGTATTCCTTTAAAGAATCCTTTAGGGTCATATTTGAGATGGTCAAACAAACTGACATTAGTGGCAAAGTAAGCAAATTGTAGGACGGGGATAATAAAATGCAAAATGATCTGATGGAGCAATATAAAGCTTGTCAGAAAAAATACGATGACACCAACAATAAAGGAGAAACAGATCAATGGAAGGGACAAGAATACAACTTTTTTCATGTTCTGATTCTCCACCCATTGAGTAAACAAAATTATATTAGTTGTAGTGAATACCTAGGAATGGATGGTTATCTGTTGCCTTCATTGGGAAATTTATGGAATGTGATTAAGCAAGATGTGCCGGCTTTCTTTCAAGAGATTTACTCTAGGGGGTGATTACCCAAGAGCTGGGGGCCTACCTTTATTGTGCTTAGACCAAAAATCTATGATGCCTAGATATGGACACATGAACAGATACAGGACATAGGAACATGAAAGTGACACAGTTTTAAAAAATCTAGGACACTAGAATGGGTATGGGAGGATACTACATATGTCATATTACACAAGGATCAAACTGCAATTAACTTTCAATTTCTGAGACAAAACTCTAGAACTTGAAGGTTTTTTCTGAACAAATCATCCAAAATATAATGACCAAGATAGGAATTACCCAAACTTCTAAATGAATTGAGAATTTTGGCCCTAGCCCAGACATTCTAAGAAAAGAAAAAGTAGGTGGTAAACTTGTCCATCAATGAACATTAAATGAATAGATAGTTTTGCTCCTTTTCCAAATAAAAAGTAGGGGCAAATTTATCCATGAGTCAACATTAGGGTTTCTCATAAGAGGAGAATATAGGGAAAGGAACTTGTGCCTCCTCTTGCCTTTGCCACCTCATCTCCTCTCAGCCTTCTCCGCCACTCTCCATTGTCCAATGTGTATCCTGTGTCATACTGCATCCACATGGGTATGCAGGGCAGATGCATTTGTCCATGTATCTCAAGTATTTTTTTTTTTTTTAAATCTCAAATAAAAGGATTTTGACTAATTGGCTTTTTTTTTTTTTTTAAGACCAAGGTATCCAGGCCTCTTAGAGCACCTGACTAATCCTTGAGGTGGCCCTTTTGTGTTGAGAGTGACTTGAACCTAAGACCTCCTGCATCTCAGGCAGGTTCTTGACCGCAATGGACTAGATACTGACCAAGGTCCTTCCTTCTCACATTAACAGAGGGCCTGTTAAGGTGATCTCTCCATTCCAAGGAGCTGGAGTTGAAGGTAAACAGAGTTCAGACTTTGTGCTAGTTGCCCACAAATGCATTGACTCTCTATAATTGAGGATAAGAGAATGGTCGGCAAACTTGACTGTAAGAAGCAAACTTTGGACCTAAAAAATAGCATATGACATGGTTGGGGTTTTCTTAGTTTGTTTTACAAAGTAATGGGTTTGGTAAGAGATGACACAGATGGATTAGTGTGTTTCCTCCGCCTCAGGTAGCACGAGGCAGAACTTTAGAAGTGCAAATGGAGGGATTAGCAGTAGCAGGAGAAGACACCCGATTGGTCCAATTGAAGAAAGTCTTGACGAAGAAGCAACCAGTCGAGTCAGGCCACCACACAAGACAACTAGAAGAGCTTCGGATCTGGTAGGAAGAGATGATGTGAAGCAATTATGAAAAGTCATCAATCTCGGCATTAGAAAGGTTACGCCTAATGGAAAGTTTCTCTTCCTATCAGATCAGTTTCTCTTTTCGGCAGACTTCTGTAACGGATTCTAATTTATGCTCGTGTCTTCTGAAGCATTTTTCCTCAGATCTGATTTTTTTTTTTTAAATTTTTTTATGCATACTAGCGTTTCTATCCTTTGCAGCTAGCACTTTCCGACCTCAAATCTGGCCACCAGAACCATTTCTGCTAGCGGGACTCCTCTCTATCCCTGCCATTTTTTGAAGACCTATACATTTGTACAATGGATTTGCAGCCTTGCTGTTTCCAGACCTAGGTTTCCGCTGTTTCTTCTGCAGTGCGTGTTTCGGTCCAAGAAACCCATTTTTGGCTCCACAGCCAGTTGGCTCTACACCACCCTTGGCCCACCTACCTGCACTTAAGGTTGACCTAGGCTTTCAGTGATAGGTGGGGCCCATTATGCTGGTTTTTCCATGCTGCTGCAGGACACCTGTTGGTTCTAGTTTTGGCTTTTTTGCTTTGATCGGGCTCAGTTTATGGATTCCAGTTGATCTGCTTTCAATCCATTAGATGACACCATTTGACCGTTGGATCGTCAAGTTGAATAAGTTCAAACTCAAGTAGTGGTGGGGGAGGGGGAGGGGGTGGTGAGATATGATTTATTAAAGATGTATTTCCCATTATAGTTGTAATGCTTTTCACATGTCTTAATTCTAGGGTTGACTAAAAGTTGTCATTAGTTGTAATTGATTTATACTTTCCTTTTTTGTCGCCTTAATAGCTCTTTGGATTCTATTTATTAATAGCTCTTTGGATTCTATATATTTGGATTCTATTTATTAATAGCTCTTTGGATTCTATATATTTGGATTCTATTTAGTGAATACAAGACACTAGAAAAATTATTCTCTTTTTCTTTCTCCTTTTTCCTATTATTATTTTCAACACTATTGCCACTATGCATTGTTAGATAAAATCTTATAAAATGACCTTGTACCCAAGTCAAATGATTTGGATTTCAATAGGTCACATTTTCCCTCATATGGCATTGATTCATTATAGTTGTAATGTTTTTCACATGTCTTAATTCTAGGGTTGACTAAAAGTTGTCATTAGTTGTAATTGATTTATACTTTTCTTTTTTGTCGCCTTAATAGCTCTTTGGATTCTATATATTTGGATTCTATTTAGTGAATACAAGACACTATAAAAATTATTCTCTTTTTCTTTCTCCTTTTTCCTATTATTATTTTCAACACTTTTGCCATAGGTCACATTTTCCCTCATATGGCATTGATTCAGTTTGTTTTGCTTTATTACACATCTTGGTCTATAAAGTTACATCGCACCCACCCACGCACCCGCGCACCCACCCACCCACCCACCCACGTACGTATATGGCATGCCATTTTTTATGGCCGTCACACACACACATATATATATGTATGTAACGCACGCACGTATATGGCATGCCATTTTTTATGGCCGTCACACACACACATATATATATATGTATGTATGTATTTTTGCCTTGTCAAATTTTTAAAGGTTTTATGTTTATCCTTTCTAACAGAAATGTTTTCTATGGAGATAATGGCATGCCATTTTTTATGGCCGTTAAACTCTTTAAAATGTTTTCCTACATTTGTTAGCCATTATCACCTACATAAGGATAAAATGTTTAATAAATGAGTTGAGTAGATGTCATATCAACTTGTATATTATTGGTCGGATCAAGTCAACCGATTTAAAAACAGGGTTGGGCTGAATTAGATCACACTTTCAATGAATGGGTTGGATTGGATCAACATTTTAATAAATGAATTAGGTAAGGCATGTGACAATCAACCCATTTAAGATTGGTTGGCTTGGGCCAACCCATTTAAGAAATGGTTTCGGTTGCATTGATTGAACCTTTTAACAGATTGATTGGGCTTGGTATGCGTTAGATTGGGACAATTATTTAATAAATGGGTTGGGTTGGCTCAACTAATTTAAGCTTGTTTGGGTACTTGGTCTGGTCAACCAACCCTTTTAATAAATGAGTTAGGTTAGGTTTGGGTTGGATTGATCCATTTAAGATTGGTTTGTTTGGGTCAACTTGTTTAATAAATGAATTGGGTAATGGATCAAACCAACCAATTTGATACTTTTTGGTTTGGGCCAACCTATTTAATAAAAGGTTAAGGTTAGGTTGGGTCAACTATTTAATATATCGGTTGGGTTGGGTTAGTCTATTTCATTTGGTTAGGTGTTCAGGTTATGTCAACCTGTTTAATAAATGATTTAAATTAGTTTTGGGTCAGATTAATTTGTTTAAAATTAGATGGGTTGGATTGGCTCATCTAATAAATGGGTCAAGCCTCATTGTGTTAATGCAATTAATAAATGGGCTGGGTTTAGACAAACCATATATAAGTTGGCTTGCATCATGCTAAAGTGCTAAACCATTTAATAAATTGATCGAATTGGGTATGGATAAGGTCAAGGTGTTAAGGTTGGTTCAGCTCTTGAAGGCGTATTTTTAAAATTTTCTTGAGAAAAAAGTTCTCCATCGTTCTCAATGTGAATTTTTTTCAGTGTCCAAGGGAAACTTGGCTGTGAGAATTCAAATTTTTTTTTTTTTTTTATGCAGACAACTGTGTCCTAAGGGTTCACTTAAAAGGAATTATATGATCCTAGACCTATAGATATCTTCAAATCCTCTGGCCTTGATTTTGTCCATGTCCTGTATTTCAATCATATGAACCATCAATGTGTTGGCCCATCATAGATAAACCTCCCAAAAATACCAAAACTTCAAGATTGTAACCCTCTACTGATCTCAAAGGTGAATGTAGCTGGTTAATGTTCAGAAAGTGTAGGATGGTCATGATCTTCCAATGTGGGTGTTTTTTGCTCACTTGGGGGATTGGTTTATTCTGGGTTTTTTACGCACTTGGGGGGGATTGATTGATTTTGGCTGGACTCTCTTCATTTGCCGTTACTTGGATTTGAATTTTTAAATAGATATTGGTAGTTTTTATGCTTTTCTAGTTTGTTGTAACATGCATTTGAAGTTTGAGATAGATGGTGGTTTTTGTGCTTTCCTAGTTTGTCATCACATGAATTTGAACTTTGTCATAGCTGGTGATACATATCTGTGATGCAGCTACCACGAGATGAATACTGTAGAATTCAACCTTGGGCAGGCTTTGGAGGCAGTCATAACCCAGGGGAAAATTTTGAGCAGGGAAAGACAGGTACAACTTATGTTAGATGTACCCGCTGAAACATCCTCCATGTACTTGTATGGTGACAATTTGAGGCTTCAACAAGTTCTATCAGACTTTTTGGCAAATGTACTTCATTTCACAGCACCATCTGAAGGGTCAGCTGTTCTTAAGGTCATTTCAAGGAATGAACTTATAGGGACTGGTGTGCACATCATTCATTTGGAGTTCAGGTAAGAGACTCACTTTAGTAGCTGTGTAACCATGAACTTAGTTCATCATGGATCCATATGAATCCTAGTATGAATAGGAATTTTTTTTTTGTGTGTCAGAAACAGTATTTCAGATACGACAACAAAAAATAAGTCTGACCATGACTATTCAATGATTGGCTCCCTTTCCCCCCTTACAAATTTGAAGCATTGGTTATTCAATGGTTTGAACTGCTTGTGGAATTCTTAGGATGTTTGTTGAGGATCATATTTTCCTTTGCCTACTCCATTGTTTCATGTCAAGTTATAAAGGGGGCAGTTCTCTTGTAATAAATTTGCTTAAAAAAGGGAAGAGACGTCCAGTTTTGGGTTTCGATGGAGTGATTTATAATATTTGATGAGAAAGGGTGCATTTCTTTTTTCTTTTTGTAAAACTGGCAACATAGTGATTTTTGTGAACCATTGAGGAGAGGAAGGGGCATGTGGAGGGGGCTCTGCTGGTGGTCATGGAACAGTCCAGTCCATAATGTCTCCAATATTCAATAATAGCAGCCATTATCATCATTAGTGTGAAAGCCATTTATCCAATCTATCTAGGGACCAGTAACACTAACCATATGATAAAAATGAGCAATCACAACTAGTGCTCCATATTTAAGAGGGTTCCAATTGAAAGCTAAATTAACTTTTTGGGGTAACAAGCCCTCACCAGGAAGAAATTGGTTCTACTTGTCACATGCAGTAGTTTCGATAATGCTATATCATTGATATTCATTAAATTATTGAAGTGATTTTATTTTAACAGTATAAGATACATGTTTATGTATTAAATTGAAATGTTGCAACTAAAATGCATAATGAAACAAAGTTGATAATTGTTTATCTTGGGCTTCTCATGGACAAGAATGTAGTGTTTTGTTAACATCTTCATGTCCATATTTCTTTTGAGCGGTAACAAAGAATATTTCATTAAATAAGAAAATCAAGTACAGAAAAAGTACATCAAAGCTGGTTACTATTTTCCATCCAGACGAGCTCTATTTTTTTAATGAAAAAATCCCCGAAGTCTTGGCTGTCAAACCCCCAAACTAGTAGCTGCAGACCTTTATTAACTAACTACTTTGATATGTTAAATGTTGGCGGAGAGAACATTGTAGACTGTATAAATTAATGTGATGCATTCACCGTCACCATTATCATTGTTATCATCGATGCATTTGTTGCATCTTTATGGGGTTTGCTATCTCCAAATGTTCTTTGTCATCCATATTCTATTTGTCTTCCAACCTTTGTCCATTTCTTTAATGACTTCTCCCTTTTATTTGTAATCCTTTTAACTCTTCATAGTGGGCTGTTTATGATCTTGTATAGAAGTGCACAAATCATCTAAACTGACATTCCCTAGCTTTCTCTAATGCACTCATTTCTAATTCTACAAATCCATTATATTTACCCTTCTTTTCCATACCATCCAACATTTAGCTTGCTTCTGTTTTAAAAGAATACCTCTTTAATTGCCTAAACTTTACCCACCTTTCACCTTTCCTGCAAAATGATTGGAGCAATCCAAGTTCTTTAAAGGTTTTTTCCCCCCTTTTTTGTTTGTGTGTTGGAGAGAGAGAGAGAGGACTCCTACCAGATCATAATTGGGGGCCACCTACTGTTGGTGTTGTGGTTCACAAAACGCTGTTTCTTTTAATTAAGCATCATAATTGCCTCCATTGTCAAGCTTTATTGGCTTCTCATTTGAGGCAAAACTGTTTCAGGATTATCCACCCGCCACCAGGTATCCCAGAGACTTTAATCCAAGAGATGTTCCACCATGGTCAAACAATCTCACGGGAAGGTTTCGGTCTTTACATCAGCCAGAAGCTTGTGAAAATCATGAATGGAACTGTACAGTATCTCAGAGAAGCAGAGAGATCCTCTTTCATCATTCTCGTGGAGTTCCCCCTTGCGCATCATACAGAGCCAAGGTGATCCAATCATATTGAGGTAATCTCATTAACTTTGGTTTCTTATAACGGTGCCCACAACACGATTCAGATAAATGGTTTTTGTCAATGAAGTTTGACTGCCAAATAGATGCAACTGTTAAGCAGGGAAATTGTCTAGGCAGCTAAGGCAACGGGAAGTTGTGTGGGGTCAACTTGGGAATGTGGATCACTTCTCCATAGGCCATTATAGACCATCTGTCACTTGTGCAGTGACTGTTCTGGCTCTCTCTTGCATTGTATCCATCTTGATGGTTGATCTCACCAATGTTCTAGCTTCGACAACATTGAATCTATGCCTTATTGTGTTGATCACCAACTGTAGGATATATGGTCTGCTGAACTGCTTGCATTGCTACGATGGTGCTCTAGATATAGAGAGCTGATACGATAAGGTTGACCTTACCTGAAATTATATAATAGGGGCAACATACTATCAAATGTGGGGCTCATTTATCATCACTATCAGCAGCAAATCCAAATTTTTGTCTATCTAAGATTTACTTTTAAAATTTTACTTTTTCAATTACCCTTATCATAAGCTATATAGTGAGTCAGTCTACTGCCTGTTGTGTCTTTATCTCTATCTTCCATGTTTTCAATGGTATGCCTCTCTATCTCCTCTTCCATTAAAGTTGCATAAGCTATTTTTCTCAAACCTTTTCTTTAAAGGTTAAGTGTTGGCTGACAGTCAAGATGCCCGCCTCTTTAAATGAGGTTTTGAGTTCGATTCATGCTCAATCTGTCTGGTCCACTCTCTATGAGATTATACCCCATCGACTAAATTAATGTGTAGATTGGAAGGTTTATACATGCTCGTAGGATTTGTCTCACCTCTATTGTCAGATGAGGACACCCTTCTTAAAAAAAAAGTTTAAGTGAATGGTATCTCTGGTCATTTTTGTAACAATTCAAAGTCTAGAACATTGCGTTAAAAGGGCCAAATATTAATAAATTCCAAAATCATCTTCGCTTTTGCATTACTTTATAAGCAGGGACTTTTTGGCTTATGTTAAGATTTGAGATTTGAGATTTGTGCGCTGCAGGTGGATATTGACGTCGAATCTCCTCATCATCATTATTATCTATTCAATTTCAATTGAAATAATAACTTTTTAGAATGACTTTATGTTAATCAGACTTCCACTTAATCCATCAACTCTTTGTCAAAGGTTTAAAAAATGTCAATGATATCATTGATAGTTACGATCTTTTAGCTCTGCAATGCATTCTCTTTCCTATAATTTTTTAGAAAAATTATAGAAAATGGAGAAAAATATGAGTTTCATTTTTATAAATTTGTATCTTTAAAAAACGTTCATTTTCATATAATAATGAGGTGTCAAACATACGAAGTTGAAATATTTAAAATTTGTCAAAAAATATGGAAAATGTGTCCAAAAAAATAGAAAACCAATTTTTATAATTGTATGTCATTAATTTGATGTTGTTTACTAATATAAAATGCTATTTTGTTCGATTGTTTGAAAATTTATTTTTACTTGATAGGATTTAGAATTGATCTGACTTTCGAGTTTGCGAACACTGGTTTGTTGTGGTTTGTTCTACTTTACTAGTGTGGTGATCTACTCCAAGTTATCCTTGTTACCTGAGAGTGGTGAGCATCTTCGTCAACTGAGATACAGATTGGGAGAGAGAAACTGATGTGCATATGGGTAACAATAATGGTAATTTTATTTTTTAACATGGGTGTTCTCATCTCACATTGGAGGTGAGACTGATTCTACGAGTATGTATGAATCTTTCAATCTACATTCATTGAATAAGTCGATAGAGAGTATTCCCGTGGAGAGTGGTCTGGAGGGGTTGAGCTTGTGAGCACAATGCAAGTCGGACCCGTGGAGAGTGGTATCTAGGCAATTTCATATGGTAATTTCAATATATGAGTGCTCTAGATTATACCATTTCTTTTGTTATTTGTTAGCTATTATATCAAAGTAAATTACAACCTTTAATAAATGAATAGATTCGATTGATGGTAACTTAAACTATCTTTATTTTTAGATAGAAGTAAAGAAATCAGAATCTGCTAAATTTGATGAACAAAAAATCTCAATCTCACAACTCAACCACCTCAATGCATTATCAATCGATCACATGCCTAATGGACTTAAAATGTGAATTGAGGGGTCGGGTCCCCAACTTTGGAACACACTGCAAGTTGGACCAATTGGATCACCCCCTGTTGATTAATCTAATTTGCACAATTCTGAACTGTTAACGGGTTACAGGCCACTTTCTACAGAAATAGGATCTGTACTGTAGGTCCAGAGCAATCAGTTTACTGGACAATAATGCAGGCTCAGTCCTCAACAGTTTTGGATTGGATCTTGATCTAATTGCAGTGGCTCGTTTGCTGCTGTGCAGGCCCAGAATGCAGCTGGGCTTGAAACTGCATGCAGGCCCCCAAACAGACACTGGGTCACTGCTCAACCTGGGCCTTGTGCAGGCTGAGAACAAAGGGTTGAACAGAAATGTAACTCGGTTGAGTTCAGACCAATTGATACAATAAACCGACTGGGTTTTCAACAAGTTGCAGCTGATTCTTAACACGGTAAAACAGACCAGTTTGCATTGTCCAACATTCCTCAAAATAACCGAGTTAATAATCAGAGAATTACAGAAACACTAGGCAGACCAATGGCCAGGAGACTCTACAAGTTTTCTCAGGATGTAAGGGATTATTGTGAGTTGTGATTGTAAAGAGATAACTTGATTCATGTAATGTAACACACTAATTAAATTTAAATATACGTTTTGCTGAAAATTCAAAACTCTAAAGTAGGACGGACACCTTCGTATGGATACACAAATCCAAGCAGTTTCTACATTACTCACATATATGTATGAAAATCATATGCGGGAGGTCACTAGTTTGAATCCCAACGGCGTTAACTAGGGACATCATGTGTGGGTGTGTGGCATCCTCCCAAGAGGTTTTGGAGTGGCTGTTACCAGACGCATAAGTTAGGGTGGGGTATGGTGTTTACCCTTGGCCTAAAAAAAAACTACATGAAAATCATATGGGAGGGAGAATGGTCAATCAGTAGTTGAATTAGAGATGGACACGTTTAAGTCCATCTCTGTCATGACGATCATAAATTTAGGGTCTAAAATAAAGATACAAATGGTCAAGAAGTCTAAATCTGATTATTTGCAAAAACTTTTTGAGCTTGTTAACCTTATGCTTACATTGAAATCCAAGGGTTTCTAAAACTTTCCACCAATGCAATATAGAGCCTTGGAAAAAAAAAAATTTGAAGTAGGGCCTCTATTCATATATAAACCTAATCAAACAACACACCAAGAACCTAAAATACCTATCACTATGACTATCCTTAAAAGAGGAAAAAATGAAAAAAAAAAAAAAAAAATCAAATTAGGACATTCAAAGCATGACATAGACACATTTAATTCCTTGTCTGTAAAGTGACTGAAAGTTGACCACAGCGAGTTGCACCGTCTGAGCAATACAAAAATTGGCTGAGATCATTGAAAAACTGATTAAAATGATTGTATTCAAAACAATACCAAAAAGAAGTCATATCAATCTCACTCACTCAGACTCGGCCAATTTTTAAATCTTCAGTAACCCCCATCCATATGCCAACTCCCAAACCTTCCAGGCGAACCCCCATAGTCTTAAGCGACATTATGGCTGTGTTTGGATGAGGGGTGAATTTTACAGAGGCTGCCCAGAGTTACCCTTAACCAGAAGTAACCCTAGGTATGAATACTCTTTTGCTTCAAAAGGATTTTCAAAAGTGAGAGTGGAAGAGTAAATAAAGGTAAAATTGAGATAAGGGGTAGCACCTCATATTTACAATTTCACAAAGAAATGGCCATGTATGATATAAGGAAACAACACTTTCCCATAGAGTGCATTTCTTTTAATCGATATATTTCTCTCTCCACCCCCCACCCCCCACCCTTCTTTTTTTCCGTATTAGCCTATATTTTGACCTGTGTTTCTGATTGCCCATGTTGACAGCATCAAAGACTATATAATGGTGGCAAAGTATTTAAATTAAAAAAAAAAAAAAGACATGGATAATTTCTTACCTTATAAACCAAAATTAAAATTACAAGGTGGGAGAAACTTCCCAAACCATTCTTCTCCTAGGAATTAAAAAAAAAACTTCAATGAGACGAGAATCTATCACCTCCATTTCTCCCGTAATTCCTTTTTCTTGGACAAGACCCATGTTACAAAAATTGCTGCCATAAGTGCAACAATTGTGATGAGAAGCAGGGCATAGCTGAAATCTTCCGTAAGCGAATCATAGGTTCGCGATGGTGCAATCCTAGTGAAGAAGAGATCCACTCCATATGCAAAGAAAAGACTGGTCGATTCTAGCTTGGCAGGAATTGTTACTATCCTTCGCAAACCTTCCACTTGAAGCGAGTGAGTCACATAAGACTGCAAAAACAACCATTCATTATAAAACTGAACAATACTGCCATGAAAAATCTACTAAAGGTTCTTGGGACATGATGCACAATCATAAGCCCTAAGGCTCAAAATACACATGAATTTTAGAACCTCTTTTTTAAGAAATGGACCTCCAATTATAGAATAATCACATCTCTTGTTTTAGTCAGGAGATGCACTGAAACTGAAGCATGTAGCACCACACAATGGCATGCCAAGATGAATAAATGAAAAGCATAGCACCTCACAACAGAGTGGAGAAATATGGACTTGAACTAATAGTTTCTGTAGCAAGACATGCAATCACAAGCAAGTCACTTCACACAACCTCCAAGCTCGCCCTAAAAGAACCTCATGATTCTAGACTTGCTTGACTATTCCCCTTTTTTCATTTTTTTAATGAAACAGGCCTTTGATCATACAACAATCACGTCTCTTTTACCCCACAATGGTAAGCCAAGATTAATAAACAAAAAGCTTATCACCTCAAAATCGATTGGAGAAACAATAACCCACATCACCTCAAACTCAATTGGAGAAACAATGATCCAAATCATTATAATAGTTCCTATAGCACGATTCATCACGATTCATGCAATTACAATTAAATCACATTTACCCACAACCTCCAAGCTTGCTAAGAACCTCATCACTCTAAACTTGCTCTTGGAATTGGAAAATATCGCATTATCCACAAAATTAAGGGTGCTTAAATCTTCCCCTAAAAAGATTAAATTATTTGTGGAGATGCACTCTTTGATCCAAGATTTCCACCTCTACAAAACGCCATTCTTTTGTTCATGTACATCAAAAGAAGACATTCAACATGAGTGTATGCTTACTGAGTAAATCTTATATTCATACATATTTATTAAGGATAAATATTCACTGGGCCAACCCGAGCTGCCTCAGACTTCAAATTCAAGCTGGCCATTTTGGGCCCAAATCTGAGCCCAACCTCAGCCCAATATTTCTTCCCCTTCATCGTTAGTTCTTTACTAGAACCATAATTGTTGAAACAGCCGTCACATTTGAAGTAATTGATCAAGTCCAGTCTCATGTAAGTGTCAATTTAAAATAGGAGGGATAAAAATAGAGAAGAGGTAACACTAAAAACATGTTTTCGGATAGTGCAAGAAAGTACAACTCAATAGGATTATTAGAAGGTTGATAATCTGGTTTAGAATGACCAAATAAGTAAATCTTTTAACATCCCAGAGTACCACTGCATATACATTAACCACTGCTACCTCCTAGAAAAACAGATAATCTGGTGTATAATGGCCAAAAAGTAGTCCCATGACACTTAGAAAGTACCCTCGCAGATACACATTGATAGTCTAATCGTCTTTTCCATCTCTCCTTGAAACCATCACGCAAGTATGAATCCTATAATCTCCAATAAATTGCAACAAAAATGTGCATAATTCCTCAAGGAACAATGCTTTTAAGGCAAATGCCTCAAAATGAAATAGCTAGAATTGCTCAAACACGACATACAAAAGCGGATAACAATCACAAGCAGAAGAAGATAAAAAAAAAAAAAAAAGAATCGAAAATGAACCTGAGGAATTATGGGCAATGAATCTGTAAACGGTATAATCCCTTCTTCTTTCTCTGATTGTGAGGGATTGACAGTCCTACGAGGATCTAGGTAACGCTTATCAAGAGCTAATACCTGTAGAGTGATTCCTTGCATTCAATTAATTTCTTTATAAAAAAACATAAATCTGATGAAGAGTTTTTTTTAATTATATGTTCAGCTTATATCATATATTTTAGTCTTCATATATATCAAGCTCATGTCAAACCTGATCGCCGACAGTGCCAATAAGCAACTGCTTAGAAGTAATACCCTTGGCCGTTGAAGTCACTGCCATTGTTTTTACAGTATGAGTAAAATAGTAACTCTGGGATTTCACAAACACCTCTGGCCGTGAGTATGAAGAAATGGGTGAAGTAAGATTATGCTTTCCCAATACAAGCTTCCAAATGTCTTTGTTTTCCTGTTGACATAGTGAAACAGATCAATTCATGAGAAAAGTATACAGAAGCTTTGATGGAGAAAAGGAATGTAAAAGAAATTCATCCAAAGGTCCTACCGCCCGAGATTCATCATAGATCTCAATGACTGACATCTGATATCTATGTGCCCTAAGATTGAAGTAGTGGTAAATGACCCAGTTCTCACTGAAAACCTTCAGCAAATAACATATCGTGATTCCAGAGATAATATTTATCATTGCTGAAAATGTAAACAACCAAGTATGACTATAACTGCACGATGACATCACTTACAGCATGAACAGGACCTTGTGAACCTATATGGGTGACTCGGTGTAATATGCGGCCAGTTACAGTATCAATAAGATACACAACTAACGATGCTTCCTCTGGATTAGCAGAGCCAATTTCACCAGCAGCTTTAGGAGCAACAGTAGCTACAAAAATCATATTTTTTGATATATATTTATACATCATATCTTGATCAGCTATAACTTTTGCTTGTGTATGAACCACCTGCCAAAGAGAGATTCCAACACATAACATCAAATGACTCAGATAATAAAGTTCAATAGAATGCCTGATATCAGTATTTCTATCTTGCATTTTTACATTACTTGGCTGCAGAATGTGGACCTTTTTCACTTTGAAAGCTTCATATCATGGATTATTTTATAGAAAAATTTGGGAAGTGGTATTGAAATTTAATATTTTATAAAATGGTCATAAACAGTTTTATCCCACAAGCATAAAGGTATTTATTAATTTAGAGAAAGCTTATGATAACGAAACAACGCAACCATTTGACAAACATCAAAGAGAAAATGTATCTCAAATGGAAATGTCAAGGTTATATAGAACCCTTTTTCAAAAAGGATCACATTATATAGAGCATGTATGAAAGGGGAAGGAAAATAGAATGAATGTTTAAATGAATATATGGTCTAACAATAAAATATAGAATTAGAAATGAAAGCATTCATGGAAGCTTAGAGGTTGCCTAAAAAGGAAAAACAAATAAATAAAAAATGAGGAAATGTCATCTAAGATGATTTCAGAACATTCACAGAAAAGCAGAACAGTCCTAGTACCAAGACTTGAAGGGTTACAAGTAGAATGTAGTAGAAGAAGGAAACTGAAGACCTGGATTGATGTGTTAAGGACATGATAAAAATTTCTAGACATTTTTTTTTAGATTGAGTGGAAAAGTAGAGCCAACTCAAGATTGATAGGGTAAATGACTTCAATGAGGATGATAATGATCAAGTCTACAGGTACAAAGAAATAAAAAATAAAAATAAACAACCGGCATGATAAGTTGAGGAGTTAAGGGGATGAAATTTTGAATGAAAACAAGACTGATAGGAATTCAAGTGTAGGTGCCTGAAAATATTTCACCATAATGGTGCGGAACTTGGAACCCAAAAAAAGAAAAAGAAAAATGGTGTGCAGCAACATGGTATGCTCATTCCATCCTTGATTTGAAAGGATGGTACCTCCAGTTTATTTTGCCTCAATATCTTCTCTTTCCTGCAAAGAATCCCCACATGGTTTGACCCTGCAGTTCCATGTAAGACCATATGCCCAACCAATATGCTACAGGCATGGTTGGTACCCCCAGATTCACCAACTGAAGAAGAAAACAATAAAACAAGAATTTGAAATTCCAAATAATCATGTAATATCTGTCAAGGACCACCTTTCAAGAAGACATCTAAGGTCTACTTGAAAAGGTTGATGTCTACTAGAAAAGGTGGTCCTTCAACAACATCATATTGAGAGTATATGGTTCAGAGGGAAGCCAACCTCATTCAACTCCCTCGTTGCAGTTGTAGCAATCTTCTCAGACTCGGGTGGGAAAACAATAGACCACAACTCTCTGGTGCTAAAACAGTAGTCATCAGCTACTTCGAGGATGCAGTTTCCATTTAAGGCATGACCCTTGATTATGTTGACCTCCGCTTCAATGGAATACCAGTATATGTTTTGAAGCTCACGCTTAAAAATGTTTATAGAATCAGGAGATCTTGGGAATAAATGTGCACGCCTGTTAGCATCAATGAGAAGATGAAGCCGCTGCTCTCTTGAATCAGTAAATGGCAGTGGAATAACATACGCTATTGAATAAGTGAGACTCAATGAATCAAGCTCCTTCCCAGTGTAAGAATCAACAAAAGAAAGAACTCCTGGTGCATCAGAATTCTGTCCACATCTACCAACTACAAGAACAGAAGGATTTTCATCCAATGCATGATGGTGAGGAACCTGCCACTGATATATGCTCAAGGCTACTGGATTTTGACAAGTGTCAGATCTCCGAAGGGATTGCAGTAGAAGGGACCACACAACCCGCCCATCTCCTGTGTGAAGTGCCAAAACCTCTCCTGCTTTAGTGAGTACCATCAGTAGCTTCCGAAAACCATTGTGGTCGCGTGTCATCTTATTCTTCTCAGAATTTTTTAATCTCATTCCTTGTATTGTTGCAATATCTTCAGGGGTTGCAAGCATAAGAGTTCCTTTGAGTTTCAGGAAATGACCCTATTCAATAGAAAACACAGCAGTGAAGGCACTGTAAGCAATGCAACAGATGCTAAAAGTGACTCTAGAACAGCATAATGAGAAAGAAGATAATGGAATCTGATTTTTTGAAACTTGCAATAGCAGTAGTCTTCTTAAGTGACTACTAACAATTGCCCGCTTCTAAAATGGACAACCAAAGCACAGCACCTGATATTTTAGAAATATGACATCCAAAAGGAGTCACGTGAAATTACATCAGAAGAGGCAAATGATTCATAAAGTTGATCACATGCAAACATGCGTACAAGTAAAAGAATTGGGCCAAAATCTAAAGAACAGTTGGCCTGTAGAATGTATAAAATCTTAATGCACTTAATGGTAAGCAGTATACCATGATGCAAGAAGCCAAGTGGCTACAGTACTCATATTGTTGGATAGCCTATTGGATCATCCATCCAACAAGCAAAAGGTTGCATGCCTTCCACAGGAATCTACAAGTCATGATAGATTTATATAGCAGTGACAGGATAGTTGAAGATCTCTTTTATTTCTTCCCTTTTTCTTGAATGAGATTAATAACTCAAACCCACAACCATTCTGATGGTAAGCACCTTTCAACTGCACTAAACGTGTCACATGTCTTTTACAAATGATTTGAGGGGATCAATTGTCCATTGGATGAGGATCTTAAAAGTTGGCTAACTTGCAACCTATTAGTTGGTTGATAGTGTGTACAGATTTTGAAGGATAATTTATCTTAGATTTTGTGAGAAGGTGGTTGAGGGGATGTATTTTTGGGAGGTTTCATAGGGGGAGAGTCAGAGAGATGGACCATGCCCCCCACTGGTTGGTCAAAATCCAATGTGGATGGGTGCCAAGAGTAAAGCCAATGCCAGTGGGAATTGGAGCTGTATTACAAAAGGTAGGTGAGATGTTTCTCTCAGTACTATGAGGGTATCTAGAGTAACGCCAAACCTCCTTTGGGAAAAGGATAATTGGGATCGGGTAACATCACTGAGAGGGATTGGTGTTCAAAAGTCAACTCCAATGGAAGTTTGGGGAAGAAAGGGAGGATTTACAAAGGGAAACTATATGATGAAAGTATAGTGATTCCAAAAAAAAGAGGGGCTCCTAGGGAAGTTACTTTTATAGGGATAGATCCTTACTTTGTAAAGACATTTCTAAAATTTGGTTATTGGGCATATGGTAGGAAGAATGATTTAAAACGGTGTGGATTTCATAGCGGGAGATTGGTTCCAGTATAAGCTTTCAGGAGGGTAAGTGGATAAGGAGCAACCCCATGATCAGAAAATTCCACTGTTTGAAGAACTATTGTCAAAATCAAATGAGGTGTGACACCAGACAGATCTGGCAGGATGGGTAACCTAATGGTAATATGGTTTATTGATCAGCAGGTAATGCAAAATGCATGTACGTGACCTAATCACGAGATGCACAAAATATCCATGTTTCACGTGCAAGAAATTAGAAAGTATATTAGTATTTGGTAGCAGATAAAACAAATAATTTGTAAAATTTGACTTATATGGAATCAACCTAACCTTGATTAAAAAAATGTGGCCAGGGTTTGGGCAGTTTTGGACCTGTGCAAGGTGGTTAAGGTCTTCGGTGAGGTGGTTGGGATAGAAAGTAGGAAGGAAAAAAAAGAAAAGGGAAAGAAAATTAGGGAACAAAAGGGAGGGGAAAAGCAGAAGATAAGAGAGAAAGGAAAAGGATCATAAAAGAAGAAAAAATTGCCTTTCTTCACACAAGGGTTCCTTGATCTAACAGCAAGGAGAGCAGAGGTGTCTCACCAATTATATAAAGGGAAAAACTTAGAAAATTCTATTCATTCATTTGTATTCTCAATAGCCTCTACAAGAATATTTCAAACAAGGAACCCTTAATTTGAAACCTTGAATCTATTCTCATCCATCCACATTAATCTCAAACATTAGAATTTATTCATAGAAAATTACTTCAGTTACCTTTGTCTTAGGAAACAAATAGAATTTTCCTGACTTTAAATACATTTTTTTTTATGAAAAGGTGACTTTAAAGTACTTAGTATGTTAAGCCATCATAGTTTGTTGAAAACTTGTCTCGAAATCACACAATCTTGAGTTTTTTGGGTAGCTAATCCAATAGACTATCAAATGACACCAATTCATAGCATAAGACGTCATTCAATGTTGAAAAGTAAGCCACAAATAAGAAAAACGAAATGAAGCTCCAAGATTGGTGACCTTTGCTTGCATCAAGCTATTAGGCCAAGATCTTCTGAAAGAAGGTAGGTCATCATCTAGCCAAATTGAAATGATAATTGGATGATGGCACTTTCATCTACATTGATGCTCCCTATATCCTGGCTCAATGTCTTCATTAGGGTATCTCCTAATATCCAAGAAGAGGATAAGAGAATGTAGAGAAAGGAGACTAGTGGAATCTTTCTTGTAAATCTTTCTACTCAATCAAATATAACCCCTCCCCTCAAACATTTGATCCCTTCAAAAGTTAAAGGTCCTGTTGGATTGCTTTTTAAAGAAATTCTAACCACAAATAAATTGAAAGCCAGGAAGTTTTCCCACCCCAAATATTTGCTACGTTGGTGGAGTGAGGGACCAATTGATCACTTGTCTCTACACTATCCTTCTGTTCCCCATATTTGTTTGTGTTTCATGTCCTCATCTTGTATTCCATGGGCCATATCCATATCGCCTTTGTTCTGTCATTTGGGGTTAGGGTTTGAGTCCCATCCCAAAGAAGGCCAAATAGTGTAGAGAACAGTACCCCTTTAGCGATAGCATGGTTTGTATGCTAGAACATAAACCCGATCTATGAGAGCATAGTTTCATCCGAGGAAGCTGTGACTAAATAAACTCAAGCATCATTCAACAGGTATTGGCATCTGAGTCCTTTGATAGAGTTCCTTTTGATCACCTAAGAGTAAGCTGGGCAGAAACATCCGAGTTTTGTATTCAGATTTTTAAATGGTATCAAGCCTTCAACTTTCTACACTAACACACAATTTCTCCTTATATATCTCTATTATTTTCTGCCATCCCAATTTCTCCTTATATATCTCTATTATTTTCTGCCATCAATAAAAGTTTTCAGTGATGTCAAAAGAAAAAATGTGGATCCTGTTATGGTCTTCAATGTTATGTAAGCAAGAAAACAGGAAACATAAGAAATAAGTTTAGACATGGAGAGTTAAATTACTTGTAACGTTGCCCCATGTTGAATATAATTAGGTGTATTCTTATATTATTGCTTTCACTCATCATCTTTCCATCGTTGACTGAGTTGGTATTGTTTTAGGGAGTTTCTGTAAACCAAGGTGATAAAAACACATTGATTCAGACTCAATTTGCATCATATTCTTTGTTCATTAAAGTGGTGTAGCGGAAGCAGTGCAGGTTTAAACGGACTAGCTAAACCCGGAAACTCGGGTCAAACAGTCAAAGAGGTCTAATTGATGGTCCCACTAAAATTCAAAGAAAAGCTAGGATCCATGAGGGCAAGATTGGAAGATTGAATGGTGAGGGGACAAGGTATAGCCAAAGCATTAATTGCCTTGGGAAAGTGGATGGGATGGCATTAATTGATGGCTAGAGTCTTGCAATGTCTCTCATGAATGGAGAGACTTGGGTATAGAAAATGTGAATGGAAGATGGAAAAGATGGAGAGAGAAGAACTGCCAGCGATGGTGACCTTTGGCAGAGGGCATGAAGAGAGAGGAGATGGTAAGGAAGAAGGTGAGTGGCTGTCAGCGATGGTGGAAGATGCTGGCTTCATGGTTGAAGTCGGGGCGGAGGGTGGAGGGCACAGAACCGTCACCTATCGGAAGGTTCGGCAGTCCCTTGTTTGTCTGCAACTCAGGCAGAGGGGTGTTGAGCAGCGGCACACGCCTGGGATAAAGCCCAGACAGCGGCGAAGATAAGAGGCTGGAATTTGGCCAGCAGCTTGGTAAAGTCCGCAGCAAAGGCAGAATGAAGAAAAAAAAGATAAAAGGATAAATCAAAGAAATTCTGTATTTCTATTTCATATTCGTGAGAGGTACTCTCTGTTTTCCATACAGGGCTTTTAAAAAAAAAAACAGAGGAACCATCAACTAGACTTAATCCTACATGGGAGTCGAATCCCACACAAACTAGGAGACTTCTTGACTATTCCAAAACAAAAACAACTTGCTAATTAAAAATATTAAAGAAATAAGCAAATAAAATAAATAGAAGTGGGGTCCCTTAATGTGTGTCCTACATCAGGAAGGATGCTGTCTAATGTTTGACACTCAAACTTGAACATGAAAAGATAGGATACAAACCCAGCCAATGGAAAAACAAAAAAATTGTTGCATGAGCTTTCTTTTAATGTATTTTGAAATGGTGGCTAAAGATATTTATTAGAAAAGGGGAAAAAGGAAATGAACACATGAAAGCACCAAGCAGCCCACAAAGAAGAAAAGAGAAAAAGGGAAAACCACATATTTAAGCAGGGACAGAAAAATACTGCTGCATCACTTGTCAGTCAAGAAAGAGAGAAGCTCAACGGTTTAGTATGTAACGAGATTTAACCAATGGAAAAGTCCTCTAGCACTTAAAACTGAGATTCTCTTGTACTAGTAATATTCTGGGTCATTTAGAAACAAAGGGTTGTACCTTGAGCCATTCAAAGAGGTTGTGCTCCACCTTGGCAACTGACACACCTTCTTTCTCAACTGTCAGTTCCGAAGTTGTCATATCTACAATTGAAGCAAGACCGTCCTCCCGACTCCAAACAATCTCACCCTGTTGTAGCAATAGCAGTGAGTGATCTTCCATAACAATCAGAGCTCTAAATCCATTGGACCTGTCAGTTCGGAGATAATTGTTTATGAAAACCTTTTGCACAATCCCCCTTTCATGATCCATGTTGATACTTTCCTTAAGAAATGAATTCCTCAAATCATTATCAAGCTTCACTGTGAGATAAATTTTACTATCTAAATGCTGTACCATGGCAAATGCGTGTTGTCCTTCTGACAATGAAAGGGAATCACTTAAAGCAGCTGGAGCATTTATTTTTTCTATCATCTCTAGCACAGTTCCCTCCCTCACTGTGGCCAATACTATATATGAATTTACTTGCAAGGCGAACATCCCAGAAAATTTTATAGGCAAAATTGTTGCCATCCCAGAAAATTCAGGAACAAGATCTGAGACAAGAGTTTCGTGGAAGGTGATTTCTCTACCCTCAAAGTTCATTGTGATTATAACAGATTTTGTCGCATCCAATACCACTAGCATGTGATTGGTAATAAATTCTGCTGCACCTGAAAAGCCACCTGGAAATGCTACGCTGTGGTGATTTATCACATCCCCACTTTTTGCACTTAGTTGATATGTATGAAAATGTGATGAACCAACAGAGCCTACTGCGTATATGCTGTCCCCATCAAGCTGATAAATTTTCCGAATCTCTAGGCTACAAACAATAAAAGAAACATATGTAACTGAGAGAAAAAAGACATTCATGATGGAACAGATAAGTGATGTACTTATCATGACAACCTTTCACTGGAAAAATCTTTCCTCCAAATAACTTCACCATCTATGCTTGAAATAGCATGGAGACAGCTTCTGCCATAAACAAGAATAACATTGTCCTTCTCGATTTTAATGTTTGTCTGCAAGTAATGCATCCATAAATGTTATATCCACATGACAGTACCATTTGAGTACAGAATGTAACTAAACAATCAAATCAAAAGCAATAACCAACACAATCTTTGATGTGAGAGAGAGTACTCACCGATACAAATAACAAGGAGTTTGAGGGTGCTAAACCGTGTATGAAAGATTCCCACACCATTTGCCCATCGGGAAGGTTCCATGCTCTTAAAATAGTACCCTCTGATGAAAGGGTCACAACATCTGAAAGATTATTTGTTTAAGATATTTAATGAGCTGAAAAAGCTGAAAACAAGTCATGAACAATTCAACAGTCCACATTGTTCAAGCCCCTAAAACAGTAGTAGCAGAAAGCAATCAATTTTATTACATTAATTTAAATAATTATCTTAAAATGCATATAAGAAAAAAAAATCTTGAGTAATAGCATCTGGCACAAACAGCCATCTCACTTAGAAAAGGAAAAAAGATGAGCAATTACTTTATGCCACTTTCTATTAGTTTTGCACAACCCAAATAGACAGGTATGATTTGATTTTTTTTATTTTTTTGCTGCTGTTAAAATATTTTAGGGAAATGCACTTTCTTTTACTTTTATGTCCAAAATGCATTAGGAGCTGTTCCATACTTCAGTTTGTTTCCTTAGGAAAAAAAAAACCATATTTGGAATCTATAAACCCCAAAAAATTACATGGTAGCACAGATCCATTTTATGATTTCTTTTTTTAGCAGTTCATTTTTTAAAATTTCTTGATAGTTGTTTCTAGTCACTGTTTCATCTTTTCATTTTCAAATGTACAAAAGTGCCAATTACAATAAGAACCAAACATCTCATCAATTATCCCAGTAACAGATCCTTAAGTTGGGCAAGACATATGTAAGGAATAAATGAACCTAGCCTCAAAAAAGATAAAGAAACATAGAGTGCTAGACCTTATGGCAGATACGTTAACATTTGGATGTACTAGGTCAAATTAGGTTCTATTGGTTGACCCAATTCTTCAACAAAATTTTAGTTTCAAAAAGAATGTTGGACATGTGATGCAAAAGTACAGTCTCCTAAACAAGGGATACTCTCAAAGTCGTACAAATTATCACACTATTAAATTCATCAGTTGCAGTATGAAATTTTGGGAGAGGATAATAGAGGCTAATCTTAAAAAAAGCAAGTATATAAAAAATTAATTCGAGTTCATGTCAAGTAGACCAATAACAAAAGCTATATTTATACTACAAAAAATCATAAAATTATATAGGATATTTTTTATGGTGCAACCACCAATTTTAGACCCATTTGTAGAAATACAGTGAAGTTCCAAGTCGAAGTGGGACTCCACCAAGGACATCCATTAAGCCCATACCGATGAAATACAGTGGTTTATCATTTTTGCAGATGATCTATATTAATTAGTGAGATGAACAACAGCTCAACATTAAGATGGATCTTGGAGGAGAATTTATGAGAAAAATGGTCTAAAAATTAGTATATCTAAAACAAAATACATGAAGTAACTTCAATGGAATGGAAGAGAGAAAGATTGAATTAAAACTAGAAATGTCTTGATATCACACCGCGATAGGTTTAGATACTTGGGATCTAAGGTAGAATCTCTTAGAGAAGGTGGATTTAGATATATCCAATAGGATGAGAGCAAGGTGGGAAAAATGAAAACAAAACAGTGAAGTTTTTGTGAAAAGTCTCACATCACTTGAAGAGACGATACTATAAAATAATTATCAGACAGAGCGAAGTGTTGGGCAACAAAGAAAGAAAATTAGATAAAATTAGGATACGGAAACGCACATGTTACGTTGGATATGTGGACCAACTCTACCAAATAGAGTTAGAAAGGACCACATTAAAAACACTTTAACAAAAGCCTCAACAGGTTTGATCATGTAAGTAGATGACCAAAGACATCCCCATTACGCAGAGAATGAATCATGAAAGAGATGGTAGTCAATGGAGTGATTGACTAAATGGTTTATGATGGAGCCAATTGGAGAAGTAGAAATCAAAAAGTCAACCATCGATATATGGGATTCTTGTCTCTAAGATTATGATGATAGAGGAAGTTAGAGAAAAGTAAGAGAAGTCACATAAGGTTTTTCAAATTAGAAATAGGCTTATGATAGCAAAGAAGACCTATATAGAAAAAAATTAAATAGTGAATACATTCCTAATGAATACTTTGAAATTATATACGATATGAATCAAGGAACAACTACCAATGTTCAAAAAGTGTCTAGAAAAAGGCGACGTTTCTAGTTGGAATGGGACTCTACCAAAGATTTGCTTTCAGCCATACATATTTGCATTAATCATGGACAACATAGATCAGGAACCTAGATGAAGTGTTGCAGTATGCTTTTCATATATGATATAGCAATAATTAGTGAAATGAAACAACAACATGATGAGTTGGAATCTTGGAGAAAATTTTGAGATAAATAGTTTAAAAATTAGTAAAAAGATTGTAAATTTAGTAGAACAAAAGACAACGGCCATCATCTAGTTAAAATCAGAAATGAACAAGTGTCGCAACAGGATAAATTTAGATACTTAGGCTCAATAATAAAATCACTCAAGAATCTAACTTAGATATAACTAATAGGATATGAGCAAGGAGGGCAAAATTAGACAAGCGAGTGGGGTTTCAAGTGGATATTTTTATAAAATAGTTATAATGCTCGCAATGCTCTATGAAACATAATGTTGGGCAAAGAAGAAAAAGGCAAATAGAAAAGATGTGCATCCCACATTGAATGAGTCGATTAACTCTAAAAGATAGAGTTAGAAATTGTCATATTTGGAAGACTTTATGATAGACCTAGTTAGGGGTGAAACATGGATCGGGTTTTAACCCCGACCAACATGACCCAACCCGAGAAATCAAATGGGTTGGGTTTTACATTTTTAAAATTAGGGCCAAGTTGGGTTGAAGGAAAAAAAACCCCGAATTAAATTCGGATTGCGTCGGGTTGAGATTTTTTAAAATTGACCCGGCCTGACCCGAATTAACCCTAGCAGAACCACTAAAAAAAAAAATTAATATGGCAATCAAGTTGAGTAGGGTCAACAATTTGGGTCAGGTTGGGTTGAGTAATTCAAGTCAGCTATTCGGGAGCTATTCGGGGTCAGATCAGGTTGGGTTCAATCATTTTTTATGTGGGTTGGGTTTATTAAAACGCAGCCCGACCCGCCCAAGTTTCAGCCCTAACCCAAGTCTAATACATTATTTGAGGTTATTCTATAATAACATAATTAGTTGTTATTGTCACTTTCCAATTGGATTGTAAACCTAGGCCTATTTATAGGCTAACTGAGTAATGAAATAATCAAAGAAAGTTATCCCTCAAACAACCATGAAACTAGGAGGTCGGTTTCTACTCAAAGTGAAACCAAAGGAGGTCAATTTCCCTAGAAGTGAAATCCTTATCTCCCATTTTCCCCATCCATTTCCCATTTTTCATCAATTCGGGTTCCTATCACTTTATAGTTAGCCCCAATAGATAACAAAAATGAGAGAAATTTATGTAAGTAGTTTAGTATTGTTGGTAAAGACGGAGACGACCCCAATACGAAGAAGTTGAGAGGTTACATATCACAGGCACAAGGAGAAGAACTAGAGCATTGAAAACATGAAGGGGATAAAGAAAAAATGACAAATTGTGGAGTAACAGAATGTACAATTTATGATAGGATCAAATAGAAAAGTAAATCTTGATAGGGTCAGAATGTTTCCAGCTTTTGTTCTTTTTCAGAGGCGGTTTCGAAACCTGGAATCTTTGTATTTCTGCTTTATGTTGTGTTGTTCTTGTAGTTGCAACTCTGGTGCCTCTTTATCTTTTAATATATGAACCATTCAAGAAAACGTCACAATACAAAAATAAGAATAAAAGAGAGGAAACACCCCTCAACTCCATACACAGACGAATGAGCCCCAAAAGGAAAATAACAAAGCTAAAAGACAGGCCAATACACCTTTTCAAGCTCTGAAAATGTCAGAGATGGAGAAATCCTAAATTCAGCTAGGGAAGAAGCCCAAGCAATGCATTTGGCCACAACTCGACTACAAACACCTTGAGCACTCTCAGCTCTATTCCTGAACACAAGTTATTACATTCCCACCACAGACTACAGATGGTAGCAAAAAGAGCTTACCACCAATTGTTGAGTTTCTAGAAGATATATTAAAGATCTCCCCAGCAAAGAACAACTTAGCAACGAGAAGGGGCATAGACCACTAGATACTAAATTGGTTCAAGACAGCTCCCCACTGCCGACAAGAAAGGGCAATGGATGAGGAGGTGGTCCACATCCTTAAAAGCTTGGATATAGAAGGGGTACCCACCTAACTAGAATCCTACCCCTCTTACACAAGTTGTCCTAGGTGAGGAATTTCCCTAGGCACACAGTCCAAAAGTGCAGTTTAAAGTGATAACAAGGATTTTTATCGAGATGGTGCTCTAGTCAAATAAGGGGAGAAAGGTATAGATGTTTACAAAATGTCTCAATATCAAAGTCTCAAATGGCTGAATTTTTAAGCCATCGGTTGCAAAACCCTCAAAATGAAAAGCCAAATTTAAACACCACCACCATAACAAAATGAGTGCAAGTTGCTTGCAACCCCCAAAAAAGACAAAAAAAAAGGACCTTTAACTAAAATAAAAATCCAATCCACAATAATATAATTATTTGATTTTTTAATGGATCTTTTAAATAAAAGTGAAAATTCATTTTTGCATTATCTAGATGTAAACACAAATTAAAAAAAAAAAAAACAAGAAGCCCACAAGTTGTATATTGAATTTGAATGTATAAGGGTTGCATGATTCTAAACATTGGATCGTTGGCCCGCCTTGGAGACTTATAAGGGGAGAAATTTTAGCACTAACTACAATTTGGATGACCGCAAAAATTTACAACATCTCATACATTTCAAGTTACAAATATCATATGATGGTCACATGTCGTATCTACTTGTAGAGAGTTGTGGATGAATCCTCTAGAGTGATCTAACAGACTTGTTCCAATATTAGAGTTAATGGCAATACTATCTTCCAACAGGGTCCTTCACTTTTTAGAGGCTTGTAGTGAACATATATAGACTAATTCCCTTGGTGCAGAGTTACTCCACTCGAAAAGTTATGCGGTTAAATCAGTGCAATCATATGGACTTGTTCCACTTATTAGCTAGAGGTCATAACAAGACTATACTAAAATAGGACCAAAGATTGCTCTCCACTTGTTGGATGGTTGTACATTAAATATGTATCCTGGTTCTCTTGGTGGAGTCCAAAGACTTCACTTATAAAAGATTCCACTTCTCTCACTTGAATGCTTGGTGGGATTCTAAAAACTTGTTCACTTTTAGAATTTAAGAAAAAGGCTTAAATTCCCTATTTCACATCACAAATTCCATATATCCCAATAAGTGAAATGGTTTCTTTTTCTTATAACCTTGGATGTAGGGGAGTCCTTGGATGGGGTCTTAGGGGCCTAATTGACTCATAGAGGATCAAAATAAAATGCAAACGGAATATATATACTTTAAATAATCACTAAAATCCCAAGTGCACAAGAACCAAACGGAGGGAAATTCCTCAAATGGTACTATGAATTCCACAAATCTGAATGAAAGCACTCCCCCTCCCTGTCCAAACTCCTTAAGTACTATAAAACTTTACATTTTGTATGAAATTTGGATTCCATGGCATACTAAACAAAGGAAAAGATTTTTTTAAGTTTCTATAGCTTATCTCCCAAAACCAAAATTATCTTCAAAACCTCTCTAGTATTAGAGAGGGGGTGTGCCATAACTTTTCCCTATTATAAAAGTTGTGGAAGGAGATATTATGGGCTACAATGCCTGAGAAGGGAGAATAAGGGATCAGACAGCAGTATAGTCATTCTTGGACCACATGCAGTGTTAACCATGCTTAGACTGCATATGATGCGGAGATTCCCTCCTTTTTTTTACCTTTATCCCAACTTTGAAGTATTTTCTTCAGCTTATCTCCAACAATTTGAACCACCAATAATACACAGACAGTCACACACATCACACTAACCAAAAGACTACTAAAACCTGATACGAACAGGCCCACAAGGTTTAAAGATAGAAAACAAAACTGCCTGGAATGTCCAATGCATGTCCAAGATTTAAGATTATTAACCTTTATTGGGATTAAAGAAGTATTCATGATGAGGGCATGAACCAGATGATTCACATTCGGTGGATTTCTAGCAGACTGATCACATGGAGAATTGGAGTGGCTGCCATTACCCGATTTGATCAAGACAAGCGCCATTGGACTCCGTCTAATAAATCTAACCAATTTCTTAGCCCAAGCCCAATGACCCAATAAGCCTGAATGGCTCAGATCAGCCTGTAAGTCCAAGCCCATACCTTATTCAGGCTTGATCCATATCCAAGCCCAATCCCCAAACTCTCTCCTACAGTGCCAAGTGTCCGATGGAGGATGAAAGGAACAAAGAGGGAAAGAGAGTGAAGAGATAAGGATCCCAGGTGGTGCCAACACCCATCCATATCTCCTCATGGGCGAAAATTGAAGGCTTTATCCTGCCACATAGGAAATTCCTATCTTTTAGGGATTTTTCCTAAGTATTAGGTTTTTTCTTAGTTTGCTTTCTTTAAGTGTGTTTCTTAGAATAAGATCTTGTCCATCCATTTGTCCATGGTGGCAAGATGGTGTGTTTTCATTGGTTATTAATTGTACACATGGATCACTCCCACATGAGGCAGGTGATCCTTCCATATTTCTAGGATTTTTTAGAGAGAATAATTCCCTGTTTGGTGGGTCAGCCAAGGCAGGGATAGGTAGGTCATTTAATGTATTTTCTCCTATAAATTACCTTGTAATGTTCGAATTTCAATATACTTTGAATTTCTGGAAAATAAAGACTCTGGAGTTAAAGTGCAATGCACACCAGGCTTCGACCCTTGGCAAAAGCCGTGGTCCTTGGATTAGGATCATTCTTTTGCAAGTAGGTCTTGGTGATTATAATTCAGTTGTGTTTTATGGGTTCTAGATTAAGAATTATCAATTTCGAATTTCATCTCTCTTTTAATTATTCGCTTCCGCATCATTCAATCTATTGAATTAAAGGAGACCTTAATCTAGATTCCATAAGGCCTAATTGAATTCCCAGACACTTGTGTTTTCGGTTTTTACCAAGGCAGAATCCTTTCACGAATCGTGATTGGTGGCATGGGTTCTGAAATGCCATAGATCTAAATCATATTGCACACTAAATTTGCAGCCTACCTGTGAACCTAAAAAATTCAACCCTAGGCCTGCATCAATCCAACTAAAATATAATCCTTTTTTCCATCCTAAACTTGCACCAGCCTCAAGTGTTTAAAGTTCAAACTCAAACTTTGGATCTAAATTCTTGCTATGAACAAAAAAAATAGCCACATTAAAAAGAGACCTATGCTTTAACCTCATACATGCTAATTATATAAGAGCATGAAATATCAAAATTTTGAATGTTTGACGTGTCAAAAGTTTTCAAAAATGTATAATTTCAAGAGAACACAACATAGATATAAACAAGTCTACCTGCCAGTAATTTAAAATAAATAAAAATGCATCCCAATTCACAAATACACAAGGTGATAAGTTGTGAAAGCAAAAATCCTAGGCATTAGCTAGGAGCATACACTTTGAGGCAAACCGAAGAAACACACATAAACCAAAAGTACACTATAGGCAAAAGGGAATATGAACAAAGCAGCAAAATAACATCAAGCAGTGGATGTTGAACTGCTACATGCCCCAAGAGACTACATAGGGAAGACTTCATACATTCATCTCCTGTACAAAATGATACACTTTCATGCAGAATCAAATAAAAAAGAATAATATATTTCAACTAGTATAAGAGCTAGCCATTCTAAATAAGCTCAAAAGTAAATGGAGCTAAAAATATATGAAACATAATTACATTTCCCAAGAGCAATATCAATTTCATCCACAGCATCTTTGTTCCCGAGCACACGTCTCCAAACTGCATTCAACAAAAACCAACACACTTTTAGCAGAATATGCAAACCTCCAAAGCTACAAGACTTTCAACACTATTCCTTAAGATTAAAAAAGAAAAGGAGGGATTTCCCATTCAAAGGCCAAAGAACAGAAGTCAATCTTTATTTGAAATGGAGACATTAAAAGATAAACAGCAGTCAAACATCTAGAAAGTTCCTTTAAAATGATCGTTCCACAATGTAATTTTGAGAAATTGTTTCCAAATGATGGTTCTAGTGTATCAGGACTAGACCCGTATCATCTATATTTGATATAATACCAGATTTCTGAAAGTAAACAAATATCGTTAATCAGAACTGGACATACATATGCCGCCGGTGCGGAGATCAAGTGAGGCAATAACATTCTCCTCTGTAGAGACTATCACACGCTTTCTACCTGACTTTTGAGTATGAAATACAGCATGCTTTACTTTTCCTATGTACTGCTGATGCCTGCGAAGGGAAGAACATGAAAAATTACTTTCTGGTGAAATTTCATTATCAAGAGCAAGAAGTTAACATAATAGGTAGCAAAAGATACAGAAATAATCAGATGGTAACACCATTAGTAAAGTTGAGCCAATTAAAGCTATGAACGAATACATAATCCTAGAACCAATGCTGCCTGACTACAATATGTCCTATAAGTAATGCAAGCCAAATTTTGTCATTGATTTACAAACTATCCAAATTGGACAAGGTTATAACAGCAAACTACAAAAGAGGGGCCATCCAATTTCTCTGGAATATCATTCCCCTATTAGGATTAATCTTCTCTTGCACTAAGAAAAGCAGTTGTGGTGAAGAATGATTGTCATAACGAGTCCATCAGTTGCATTCAGATATGGACTCTGCTTTAAAAAGGAAAAGAACAAGTAGAACCATGTATCAGAAAGATCACAATGGAAACACACTCTAGTATTTCTCTCATCCATCCAACAGATTGAATTATCCAATTTTCATGCCTCTAACTGCAAGTTCAATGTTCCACTTGTGCAATTGCATAAATGGCATCCAATAGTTTTTTGAATCCATACCACTTGTGGTTACTAAAATTGTGTGATGGACAACGAGAAAGCACCAAAGACCGATAGAAAGGTATTTTTGTAAATTTGCTTCTCTTTATTATGATTACCTACCTGTTCAAGGGTGATTGAGCGCCTAACCATTGGCCACAACGGGTGCTGTGAACAGAATACATGATCTACATTCGATTTGGATATGAGGAAAGGGATGTCCATATCCCACATTCCTACTCAATGCCATCTTTGTTATAGGTGGAGACCCCACTTTTTAGTCTCCTACCTATTAAGTTACCATCTTTGGTGTCTTCTAAGATGGAGAACTGTTTGTCTGTTTTCCAAATGCATTTTGATCAACCAAGTGTCTTATCCACCGTATTCAACATGGCCCATCAATAATACGCGCATCTTACTATTTTGCATTTTCAGGAGACCATTGGAACAATTCTCCAAGAAGAAGATTGAGTTGTCCAGTGTTGCCAGGAGAATGTCAGTTTTCCTATCTTGGGGAACTTAGCTTTTCATGAGTTACAAGGAACTCAAGGCTAGTCCAAACATGGAGTTTTTCACTTCTGCTAGTGAACTAGAAACTCTCCACCCATGTTCTCATCCAGACACAGTAGTATCTGTGCACTATCTTTATATCAACGTTAATACCTTTTGGGTTAACAGGTTAGTGGATATGGATCTGGGTTAATCTACATAGACACTGGAAATTTTACAAATTGAGATAAAATAAATAAATAAACAGAACAAAAATTACAATCGAAAGTCGTTTGTCACTGTTCAGACACCTCAGGCTATCACATTATCGGAGGCCCATTGACATCACTTGCACTAGTCTAACAGAATTCAAGTTGTAATCAAATGAATTTTAAATCAGAAACGAAATAAGAAAACTTTGCCACGGTACTCAAGTATAAAACTGGAAATCAAGCGAAAATTGTTCCTAGTACAAATAAGAAACAAAAACGAAGATAATAAAAAGAAGGGAAGCTTCATATGATGAGAGAGCGAACCAGTCCATGAGTCCAACTTGATCATCGTAAAGAGCGTTGGTGGGATTTGGGAAGAGCGAAAGAAGAAAGAGGATTGATGCGACCAAAACCCTAAATCCATTCGCCGTTGCAATCGCCATCGCCCGGCTACTACACAGATCTGCCCCCACAAGGCTCTCTCAAAATCACACGTATTAACATTCTCTCTTGACCTTTACAGGAAGGGTTAAGTTTCCGTACACGACGGGAAAATTTCTTGGTTCTCTGTGGATCTGCGGATGTAAACTCTGAGGATCTGAGGGTCATTGACTTGTCGAACGAGAGTTAGGGTTAGATTTAAAGAAGAGCTCATTTTTATTAAAATTATTATAACTTAATAGAAATTAAATTAAAAAAGAAAAAATTAATAGAAAATACTATGTGTCAGAAAAAAAAATTGACATCTAACTTGATTTCTATTAATTTGTTATTTTATATATTTTATTATTTTTTCTTCAGTTAGGTGTTAGAATTTTCTAAAAAAAAATAAAATATAAAAATACAAGTTAATAGAAATCAAGTTAGATGCAATAGAATGTTCCAAGTAAAGTAAATAATATTTATAATAAAGATATTTTTGAATGGTTGAAATTTTTTTATGATTAAAATGTATATTAACGGAATATTATATTTTTATATTAATAATATGATAATATTGTTAAACAACTACCAAGTGAGTTTTAAAACTTTAGACATTGTTTTAAAAATTGAAATTATTTTTTTTAGTATTTATAGTGGGAACAAGAATATTTTTTATGAAAATATAATCTTATTTTTTATTATGAAAGTATATTTTTTAATATTATAATGATGACACATGCTTGATCGGTTTGACTATGGTTCAACCCAGTTAAATCATATTTAACCTAACCTTCTTATGAGACAATTCGGTTCCGATAACATTGGTTTAGGGCCTTTTAGAGCACCTAACCAATGTTATCAGAACAAGACCATAAAGCGAATCGTCCCCGAGTTAAATAAGGTTCAACTGTGGTCAAACCCATACCATAAATATTATATTATAAATAATATTAAATTATTAACTTTAAAGCGTATAGTATTAAATTATTAATTTTTAATAACTATTTAATTATTAAATTAAACAATATTTGGTCTCATATTATTTTTACAATCAGGATTCATGAAAAATAGTAAATCAATTAATATTTCATATTAGATTTACTAATTTTATATAAAATCAATAAAATAAATATATTTAAATAAAACTTATTATTTATTATATTTTACATATAGACAAATTACGATTTAATTTCATAATGTTAATGTGACTAATAGAATGGTAAATTAACAAAATATATAAAAACATCACTTCACTAAAAAAAAACACCCAAAAAACTTGCTTGCTCACAACATCCCAAAGGCCAAAGGACTTCACACTTAACAGTGTTTGCTCTCACCTATACTAATCTTAGGGCTGCAACTCAAGTAAGATTCATTAAAACTCAATTCGACCCGAGTTGATATATATGGAATCCGACCCAATCCAACCCAACTGAAATTCTCAACTCGAACTTTACAACCCGACCTGACCCGAATTCTAATTTAAATTAACCCGAATTCTGACCCGACCCGCATTCTGAACCCATTTTAGCCTAATTTTAACCTAATCGGGTTAACTTATAAAATCCTCAACTCGACTTGACACGAATTCCATGAGAATTTTTATCTTTTCAATCCGATCTAATTCACTAATCCGAAATTTTCAATCCAACCCATATAATTTCTCAAATCGAGTCAAAACCCAATCCAAATTGCACCCCTAACTAATCCCATCCCACATTCGAAACTTCTAAAAAGACTCCAATATGAGCCTATAAAAGGATAAAAGCTATGAGGTAAAAGTAAAAACAACCTTCTTGGCTTTCTTGTGCTAGGGGCTAGAAAATATGGGTTGGCCTCGTGGGGCCGACCCATTGGATTGAATAATAATATTTTTTTATAGAAAGCTTTTTTAGAAAAAAAAAAGGGTTTTTAAATCTGTTGGGTCAACATTCGGGAAGGTTTTTTTGGTGGTCGAACCTTGCTTCAACTCTGATAACATTGCACTTGACTAATTTTTGAGGCGTGTTCAAATTTAGCTATCCAAAATATGGGAATTCGAATTAAGGATTTCTGAGAGGTGGATTCTTGACTAACATACGAACCCCTTGGGATTTCCAATTTTAAGTCTATACATAAATAAAACCCGTTAAATGCAGCAATAAGAATATTTTTAGAAAATCCATATTAAGGAATTCATATGAGATAAGGTCATCAGAACCATGGGTTATAAAATCGCCGATAGGATAATATCGGCCGATATCATTTTCTCTCCTATTTTTTTTTCAAGTATCAGTTCAAATTGACTTATTTGATTTTTTATTTTTTTTTTGAATTAAAAAACTCTAACACCTTGATCTACTATGGGTCCAATACCGAATGTACAAACTCGCTAAAACGCAATAAAATAAGTATTAACAATACCTCAAATAATAAAGCAATGTATCAGTCTCAAGTTATTACATTCATCCCAAAACAGTAATAACATAAGTAAACTGTGAATGTTCTGAAAGCAAAACAAGGTAAATGAACAATCTAACTGCTCTACCACTGGCTTCCTAAGCTTGAGCCACAGGCCCTGCTTCCATTGGAACATCAGAAAAGACAAGGTGAGCACAACATGCCCAGTAAGAAAAACACAACAATCATCATTACACTGCACAAAGATGTACGAACATATCATAAAGATGATGTTACATTCATGATCATTCGATGTGTACTCTACATCAAGTTTGTCATACCACAACATACCACGAATCGGACTGGCAAGTGTTGTCTCCCTGTATAAACGACTATATAAGCGCTAACTCATATGACCCTTAGGAGATCGAAGTTGGCCCTTCGTCATGTCAGCATCAGGTACCATGAGTCATATCGATCATTTGTGCCTCCTTACACGATTGCAATTTCAGTGCCTACTCGCAACGTCACATCACTTGTGCCTACACGCACTATCATACCTAATGTGCCTATGCGCAGAATCGTACCAACTGTGCCTACACAAACTATCATAGCACTTGTGCTTACTCGCGCTATCACCACATCAATCACAGATTCGTGTACTCTTATCAAGTTCCAATCTCTTGGCCGCAGCCCGGACACCGATCACTCTGTCCATCTAGCTACGTATGGTATTCTCAGTGTCACTGCCACATAGGTCAACCTCTCGCTAACCCACATCACCCATACGGAGTGTATGTCCTAACACCGATCTAAGGTACGCCTAACACCGCCAACATCCTGTCCGAAGACAATCTACCGCACTCTAGGGAGTATACCGTCCCATTACTCGCATACCTAGAGATCTAACACCCACAGTCCGTGTTTCCCTCATGGTTACTCATATCCACTCACCCCATAAGCACCCACACTGTACTAGGGGTAAACCTTAATGGCATGATGTAGCCTAGTATCCAAGCCCCACTAGCATATCGACCGATCAGTAGCTACTGATCGAGACCCCTTCTCAGCACATAATCTGAATTGAACAACTAGAAAATGTCCACAACTGATACATTCCCTGTCATTTAGGTTTCAACTGAATATAGGACACCAAACAATGTCACCTAGTAACTGAAAGTAGGATACCAAATGAAGGAACTGAAAGACCCATTTCAGGACTTGCAAACTTGAGCTTTTGATCAAATGGAAGTTCTAGGTAGTATTTCTAAAAAACAAAGAAAATGGGATTTCATGCACACATGCATCTTCCAAAACCTAAGTTTATCACTCCTACCCATACTGAACCTCACAGAAGATGCAAAGTCGTCCCATATCCATATGGACCACCAGAGAGCAGGCCCAGGCCCGTTTGGAGTCAATTGAATCCCCAAACCACCACATCGTCAAACCTTACTTTAACACCAATCACTGCCTTCATCAATCCTTACCCTAAGAGTTATTAAAACATAAATAAAAGTAATTGATGGATGTGTATACTAAAAATCAATATAAACATGTCATTAGAATAATAATCAACTTAATAAATGGATTTCAAATGGCTAAAAGTATTCATTACATAAGAGATAAGAGGCATGAGAGAAGTATAAATTTCCCATCATCATTATCATTGTTATCATCGATGCATTTGTTGCATCTATCTGGAGTTTGCTATCACCAATCACAATGTTCTTTGTCCTCCATATTCTATTTGTCTTAACAACCTTTGTCTATTTCTTTAATGACTTTCCCCTTTTATTTGTAATCCTTTTAACTCTTCATACTAGTCTGTCTTTTATGATCTTGTATACAAGCACACAAATCATCTAAACGAACATTTTATTTTTCTTTTTTTACAGTACAAATCCATTATATTTACCCTTCTTTTCCATATCCAACATTTAACTTGCTTCTGTCTTAAAAGAATACCTCTTTAATAGCCTAAACTTTATCTACCTTTCACCTTTCCTGCAAAATGATTGGAGCAATCCAAGTTCTTTAAAGGTTTTTTTTCCCCATTATGAGGGACCCCTACCAGATCATAACTGGGGGCCACCTATTGTGGGGTCAACTTGGGAATGTGGATCACTTCTCCATATGCCATTATAGAGGATCTGTCTCTTGTGCAGTGGCTATTCTATTGTAGTTTTTGGGTGGTAAGCTAAATGCTTGCACTCAAGAAATATAGGATACAAGGAAAAGAAGAACATGCAAGAACATATGGTGGTGCCGAGGATAAAGTCCTCTAGATATTCTAATGTTTCACTCCCTAGATAATGTTGAGTAAGATATGTGTCGAACATTTAAACCATAACCTTGTCTCTCTCAAAAAACCCCAAGTGCACCAGCTATGCAATTTCCCTATAGTGGTTCTCATTCTATTAAACTCATCAACCTATATTCTCATCAATACCAATCTCTCATCCTCAACTATCCTCCTTTTGCCAACCTTTTCTACACCCTATTCTTATTATTCCTATAAAAATGTGTTATGGATACATGTTTTAATCCTAATTAAAATGAGTTTATCGGTTTTTTAAGGTCCGATATAATATCGGCCGTACGATATGGATATTAGTCGATATTTGAAATAGCGATCAATATCGACTGATGTTTGAAATATCGATCAATATCGTCGATATCATCCGATATTCATTTTTTATCAAAAAAAATTTTAAAAATAATATTGACCGATATATCAAAAAAATTTAAAAAAATAACAAAATCGAGGAAGAGAGAGAAAAATATCACTAGATATATCGGCCGATACATTGATTCCACCGATTTTTCACTCATGCTATTATACAATCTAAAATGACCATAACAAAAAGAAGATACCTTGGCTATTGTTAGCATGAAAATATCTTGTGAATGGTCCCTAAATAAGGTAAGGTGGTATTTAAATGGTTGCTTAAGTCGAAAGAAAGCAGTGGACGGTGTAGGGGAGTATGAGTATGGGCCATGAAAATCATTCATGCTTGCTCATTGAAAGGTGGTGTCAAAGTCACCACTTACTTTCTCTATCTATGTAGAGGGAGGGATGTCATGGAAAAAGAAAGGGTCACAAAATTGCCTCCTGATTGGTCAATGGATAATGTGGTATTTGAATACCCACTTTAACCAAAAGGCAGTGCAAAAGATTCTATTAGCTTCTCAGATTGACAAAGCAATTCTAAAACTACTGCTTTAATGGGGATTAAGTTAACAAATTCATATTATAGATACCATTAAATCCTAGTTATTGGATTTCTTAAGGGGAGCTAAATTAGATATTGAAAGTGATTCTTCCAACGTAGTTAAATGGGCTAGGGGTGATAAGCGTTCTCCGTAGAGGTTAATCTCACTAGTAAGAGAAATAATAGGATTAGCTACAGGCAGAGAGGTGGTCTTTTCACAAATTAATCGTTCAGCTAATGGCATGGGTTGCTGATTTTTTCGCTAAAAATGGGGTTGATGGGCCAAGTCGGAGTGTCTTTAATGTATTGTATTGGGAGGGTAGTGGATCTTTTGTTGGTTTGGTATTTTTTGTTTTTTATTCTGTTTGTTGTTTGGCCTAACTCTCTTAGGCCCCATATTGTTGTTTTTCCTTTTTTCTCTTTGTATCTCTCTTTTTTCTAATGAAATTTATTCTTTACCGCTAAAAAAAAGCTATTGGATTTCTTCTGATTCTTTTTTAAGACTAAGGTGTTAAGGCCTTTTAGAGCACCTGACTCATCATTGAGGCATTTGCAAATCCCTCTATGCACACACACCGAATAACACTAAGGAGAGTGATCCTTTTGTGTTGAAAGTGATTTGAATCCAATACCTCCCATATCTCAGACATATTCTTGAACCGTCAAGTCAACTCCCATAGATTTTCTGAAATTTCAAATGACGATAATACTCATTATTAGGAAATAATTGAAATGACTGGTGGCTCACTAATCAAGGGAGATATCTAAGCAAAGGGAGCCCATACACATAGGATAATGATTTTAGGCTCATTTAAAACCTTACAAGTTTGAGTAGATGCCTTCATCGTGCCCTTTTTCTTCTGTTTTCCATTGAGCCCTTTGTTCTTGTTGGGTTTGTTCCTTTCTAAGAACTGATTATGAAGGAATGAACTTCTTATACTTGAGAATGACTATGTGCTTTACTCTAATAGTAGTGAGAATCAATAAAAGAGAAGGCAAAAAAATAAAAAATAAACATAGAAACATTAAGCCAAAGAAAAGCAACATTCCATTCATCCAGTGACTGAGTAGAAACAGAGCAGCCGTAAGATATACAAAGAAATTCTATATCCAGCCTCCAATTTCCAAACTTAGCTATTACTAGAAATTACAGATTATTATGCTCATTTTTGCATCCTTTGCTACATTGCTGGAATCAAATATTTATAATCTCTATCTCCCGTCAAAGATTTAGATTAGCTGTCACTTGTTAGCTTCTAGTCTTACTATTTGCCCCTTTTTCATTCACTTCTTTTAACTGTGATTAGAGATGATAATATCGGCCGATACATATATTGATTTTTAAACTTTTATATATTAATCGATATGATACGTATTGACCGATATCTACAATATTGACCTATATCCGAGCAATATATATATATCTCTGATATCTGCTCATATTGATCTTTTTTTTTTTTAAATAAATTGAAGAAAGAAATTTATCGGCCGATATCGATATTTATAACCTGACTGTGATGATAAATTTGCGCTCATTAATTGATTGTTTGTGTTTGCTAATCATTCATCCTCCCATCAACATCACCACCTATCCTATTACAATGTTTTGGCATCATTCAATTACAACTTGAGAATCATTCTGAGGTCATACATGTTGTGTTTTGATATTAACACATGATTGCAAGTCAATCTAGATAGGAGTATGAGTTGATTGTATTCATGTATGCAGCTACTTTTCCAGCGGGGAAGGAAAACTTCACATACAATTAAGAAAGTCTTCACATTACTCTGGTACAGTCTTGTTCAAGGCTGGTTTTGTTAAAAAAAAAAGTTGTTTAAATCTATAAAAGTTGAAGCCTATTTAAAGTCTGTTGGGCTTTTGAAGGCCAAAGCTCGAGTCCGTTGTTTAAAGTTCATTTATTTTGCAACTGATCAAAAGGTTGCACCTTGTATTGCTTTTATTTTATAAATTAAAAATCTAACTCTACATATCAAAATGAGACTAAAAAACGTACCACCTATTAGTATTTCAGTAAAATTCAACTTTTAGTTATTTGATTTTAATAGTCAAAGTTGGTAGATGTCATTGGAAAAGAGTACTTAGTGATTTTATTTGTTAATATTAACTGGCTAGAAATTGAATTTTGAGATGAAATCTTAACAAGTAATAGATATTTAAGTCTGCATTTAATGTGTATAGTTAGGTTTTCAATTTACAAAAAAAAAATTTAAAAAAACTAAAAAAAAAAAAAAAAATGATAGGTACAAGCTTGTGATATATGTATATAATATTTAAGAAAGTAACGGACTTAAAAGCTTTACATGCCTCAATGGGCTTTATGTAAAAAAGTAAGCTCGTTTGTTTATATGAATGAGCTTTGAAATAAGTATGAGCCTGGCCTATCGGACAAAAATATTTATTCAAGCCTATTTATTTAAGTTGAGTTCGGGCCTATTGTAGGCTAAGTTCCAACGAATGAACATCCCTACTTTCATATTTAGATTAGCCCTTTTTTAAGGAAAGAAAACAATAATTCAGTCAAATAAAGTTGTTAAAGTTAAAAGAAAGTAAAATATTGCATTTGGATCATGAACAATTCTAACAATTAATGATTCATTTTTTTTTAAAAAAATTAACAAAGGAAATGAAAGAAAAATGTAATCGCCAAAGTTTAATGGTGTCTTAAAAATTGTAAGTTCAAAGAAAGATGATTTCTTTTTCTTTTTCTTAATATTAAATTATCAAATGATGAATATGTCTCTATCTATACATTTATCTATATGTATGTACATATAAATGGTGATATTACACACCCATTTTTTAAGTCATACTCTACGTGGGGTAACCTATGTAGGGTAACATCAGTGATGATGGTCATGGGTATTTGTGATAGAATCCAAAAAAGCATAACATGCATTCCATTAAGACCATAATATATACAAAGTAATCCCTAAATAAAAGAGGAATAAAATGACTAAGTTACCCCTATACAAGTAATATAATCCTAATTTAACACCCGCTGTCAAACTGACAATGTTACAGTGGTAAGCATCGAAAGTTGCTAAGAAGAAATGCAAAGCGTGAAATAGTATGAGACTTCGTGAAGAAGTCAGCCAGTTGCAAGGCAGAAGGGACAAATGGAAGAGAAACAGCGCCAAGCTGAAGATGATGACGCACAAAGTGACAGTCCAACTCAATATGCTTGGTACGCTCATGAAAGACGGAGTTATGTGCTATTTGAATAGCACTCTTATTATCACAATACATGGGCGTAGGTGCAGAGAGAGAGACACCCATGTCTGCAAGTAACCAACGAAGCCAAACAATCTCAGCTGTGGTAGAAACCATAGCCCTATACTCAGCTTCAACAGATGAACGAGCAACAACATCCTGCTTCTTGCTTTTCCATGAAATGAGGGAATCACCCAAGAAAATACAGAAGCCAGTAGTAGATTTGCGATCAGAAGGATCACCGGCCCATCCAGCATCAGAGAAGGCACAGAGCTCCAAAGTAGATGACGAAGGCAATAACAAACTCTGATATAAAGTACCTCGAAGATATCGCAAAATGCGAAGAACGGCTGCCCAATGAACAGTGGTTGGTGAAGCGATAAACTGACTCACAATATGAACGGCATAGGCAATGTCAGGCCGCGTAATGGTGAGATAAACTAAACTGCCGACTGTAGTGCGATATAGAGTGGGATCCGACAAAGGCACACCATCAGAGGAAGTGTAATGAACATTGAGCTCTAAAGGCGTTGCGACCGGTCTGGTGTCAGTAATACGAGCTCTTCGAAGAACATCAGCAGCATACTTAGATTGAGAAAGAAGATAACCCTTCGGTGAAGAGGCAACTTCTATCCCGAGAAAATATCTCAAGGGCCCTAAGTCTTTCATGTCAAATGTGTTGTGCAACTGTAACTTTAACTGGGCAATACCAACAAGATCATCACCTGTCAAGATCATGTCATCAACATACAAAAGGAGAAGAATACGACCAGTAGAGGTGGAACGAACAAATAAAGCAGAGTCATGAGCACTGGAGTGAAAGCCAAGAGACTCAATCACTGTTGAGAACTTGTCAAACCATGCTCGCGGTGCTTGTTTGAGACCATATAAGGCCTTTCGGAGTCTGCAAACGTCCCCAGGATGATGAACAACACATGGAGGAGGAAGCATATAAACTTCTTCAGCGAGATCACCATTCAGAAATGCATTTTTAACATCCATCTGCGATAGAGACCATTGACGAACTGAAGAAACCGCAAGTAAAGTGCGAACAGAAGTCATCTTCGCAACAGGGGCAAAGGCCTCCTCGTAATCAATACCATATTCTTGACTAAAACCCTTAGCAACCAATCGAGCCTTATATCGCTCCACAGAACCATCAGACCTGGTCTTAATCTTATACACCCATTTGCAACCAATTGCACGTTTGGTTGGAGGAAGAGCTACCAACTCCCACGTACCAGTCTTGTGTAATGCAGAAAGTTCCTCATCCACTGCCTGTTGCCATAAAGGATCACAAAGAGCCTCCTTATAGGAGGTTGGTTCAGAGAGAGTATGAATGGATGTGAGAAACGAAGAAAATGAAGAGGAATAACATGAATAAGCAAAGTCATCAAAAGAATAACCAAATCGAGTAGGAGGCTTACGGATTCGTAGAGGGTAACGAGAAGTAGCAAGATCCTCATCAGCAGAAGTCGAAGGAGAGACAGTTGTAGGAGAGGGAGGAGAAGTATCTGTAGAGGGCAAAACTTCAACAGGAGTAGAAGAAATAGAAGGAACAGAGTTAGGCAAAGCAGGAACATTATCAGACACAGACAAATCATTAATATGAGAGAAGGGGTCAATATAAAGAAGTTCAGACATACCAAGAGTGTTAGAATGTGAAGGTACAGAATAGAAAGGAATATGTTCAATAAAAGCAACATGACGTGAGACATACAACTTCTGTGCAGTGGGATCATAACAGCGATATCCCTTTTGACCCTCACCATAACCAAGAAAAATACACAGTGCAGACCGAGCAGATAATTTTGTGCGCTCATTGTGCGGACGGAGGACAAAACATGCACAACCAAAAACTTTCAAGGAGAAATAGTCTAGAATTTTACCATATAAACGTTCAAATGGAGATTTGCCAGAAGTGATAACAGAAGGGATTCTGTTAATCACATGAGTCGCGGTGAGAACCGCTTCTCCCCAAAAGAGGCTAGGAACACTAGCAGAGAGTAACAGAGATCGAGCAGTTTCAATGATATGCCGATGTTTTCTCTCTGCAATCCCATTTTGCCGGGGAGTGTCAGTACAAGAGGACTGATGAACAGTCCCATCTGAGGCAAGCAAATCAGAGAAAGCACCAGAGGTATACTCGCCACCCAAATCACCTCTAAAGCATTTAATAGTAGCAGAGAACTGTGTACGAATGAGGGCACGAAACGTTTGAAAAATTGTAAGAAATTCAGAGCGACGTTTCATCAAATAAATCCAACAAAAACGGGAATAGTCATCAATAAAGGAGACATAATATCGAGACCCCCCTTTGGTGGGAAGAGGTGCTGGTCCCCACACATCAGAATGAATTAAATCAAAAGGAGCAAGAGAAATAGATGAACTTTTATTAAAAGGCAATGCTGAAAACTTTGCAAGTTTACATCCACTGCAATCAGAAATATCACTACTATTTAAACTTCCTAAAGCTCCTGTAGAAGTTAAATACTTTAAACGGGAACTAGAAACATGACCAAGGCGAGAATGCCACAAATAAAAACTAGATGAAGTCGGACTCAAACGAAAAGATGATAAATCAACGGAAGAGGCAACGATAACAGGAACACGGAGCCGCTCTAAGACATATAATCCTCCTTCTCTACGGCCGGTCCCAATCAGCCTCTTGGAATGAGGATCCTGCACAGAACACGAAGTGGGAGAAAAATTAACAATATAACCAGAGTCACATAGTTGACTGATAGAAATCAAATTCAGAGTAAGGTGAGGTATGCAATAAACATTAGAAAGATGCAAAGAAGAGGACATAATAGAACGAACCCCTGCCAAGGGCAATGAAGCACCATTGGCAGTTAAGACAGAAACATGTGATGAAGAAGGAGATAAAGATGTGAATAAAGCAACATCATGAGTCATGTGATGAGTAGCTCCGGAGTCAAAAACCCAGGTAGAAGGCGAAATACCTGAACATGCTGAATGAGTCAAACCTAGAGAAGACAATGCATTAGGCTGGTGAGAAGAGAGGAACTGCTGCAACTAGTCTGCAAGGGTGGAGATGGAAGGAGTCGAAGGTGATGCCGCATTCGCTGGTGTGGAAACAGAAGGAGGTAAAGGTGATGCCACATCCCCAGATGAAACAACAGTAGCAGTGCGATGTGGCCTAGGAAGCGGCACGTGTTGTTGTTGTTGTTGCTGGCTTCTCAATAACAAAGGACATTGGGCCTTCCAGTGACCTTTCTGTTTACAATAACGACACTCAGTAGTGGCAACTCTCCCACCTTGGCGCTGTCGACTCTGAGAGCTAGATGAAGACCGGAATGGCACAGCTAAAACAGTCTGACTAGGCAGAGAAAGAAAACGACTGTCGCCATGGGACTTCAACCGAACTTCTTCAGCTAGAAGTTCATGAACCACTGCATCAACAGAGGGAAGGGGATTACGATGAAGAATAGAGCCCCAAAGTGCTTCAAAGTCATCTCGAAGAGCAGTCAAAAATTGAACGAGTCGCCCTTCTTCTCTATAAGTGCAATAAAGTGGAAAAGAACTGAGGCCTGCGGGCTCAGTTAATGCAAGTTGATCCCAAAAGCCAGTCATGACTGAATAAAATTGTTGAATGCTCATATCCCCCTGTCTAACTGAGCGAATATCATTCTCAAGTTGATATCGCTTAGCGAAGTTGGACTGCATATACAGTCTCTCTAAATGATCCCAAATCTCTTTGGCGGTAGAAAACTTCGCAAGTTGCATCCCAATTGAGAGCTCAACTGAATTATTGATCCACGTGATAATTTTAGAATTACGGGTGGTCCAAGTAACTAGTGAAGCAGCATAGTCGGCAGCCTTGGGGTCCGTAGGAGGAACAATAGCCCCAGAGACATAACCCCACATATTTTTGCCGGTCAAAAAATTTCTCATAACATATGCCCAATAAGTATATGTGCTGTCAGTGAGCTTCACACTAATTGCCTAAAGGGAATCATCACATTCACCGGCCATTGTCAAACTCTCACCACCAAAATAAGAAGTCCGAAAAAAATCCGACGAGTCCTAAAAACAAAACACCAAATTGAGAGGGGCTGACAGCGGAAACTCAGCGTGGATGAAAACAGAGATCGTCGGCTGCAATGGTGCAAACAGAGATCGTCGGCTGCAATGGCGGCTGATGCAGGAGGGTGGGGCACAGTGAACAGTGAGTCACGCCCAAATCGGTGAACAGTGAGTCACGCCTCAGATCGGAGGTCCGGCGCGGAGATGTCAGGTCTGGCGACGGCAGGCAGCAGATTCAGAAGTGGCAGCGGCAAAGGAAGAAGCAAAGACACGGCAAGACCTGGTGCGCAGATCGGGTGAGTCCGACGCCGTGCGGGATGGTCACGAAAACGACTGAGTGGAGAGATGGAGACGGAAGCCGGATCTGAGAAGAAAGCTGGATCTGAGAAGATCTCGGCCACTCGGCACGCTGCAGAACTCAGGCGGATCTGAAAACAGGGAAAACGACCGATCTGAGAGATGGAGACGGAAGCAGGATCTGAGAAGAAAGCCGGATCTGAGAAGATCTTGGCCACTCGGCACGCTGCAGAACTCAGGCGGATATGAAAACAGGGAAGAGGCGTCTGATAGAGCGGAAGACGGCAAAACGACACTATGCAGAGACGGAGAGCAGGGAGCAGCGATGACTCCGATGGAGAGGCCAACGAAACTGGGCTGTGGAGCAGCGATGTTGATCGGGAGCAGCGGAACCCCCAAATCAGAGTCGCCCGGAAATCAGACCAAAACGGGAATACGAAAATCTGCTGCTTGCTGCTTGACAAATTCAGATCAAACGTCGATCGGAACCCGATCGAAATTTTTTAAAACGGAACCCTAAATATTAGATGCAATAACCTTTGGCTCTTGATACCATGATAGAATCCAAAAAAGCATAACATGCATTCTATTAAGACCATAATATATACAAAGTAATCCCTAAATAAAAGAGGAATAAAATGACTAAGTTACCCCTATACAAGTAATATAATCCTAATTTAACAATTTGAACTTGGAGAAATTATGGATTGTGAACTAGTTTAAAAAATTGGTTTGTACTCTCAATTAAAACCCTTGAATGAAGAAACAGTTATTAACTTTTACTTTTTAAATCCAGCCAATATTCTCATCCAATATCTATCATTAAAAGTTCACAATAGATTGTTTTAAACTGGTTCACAATAAATAATTTCTCTTTGAACGTGTGGCTAAAAGTCATAATAATTGAATCTAACAAATGAATTTTTTAGGTCTTTATAAACATGGCTATGGCTAGACTAATCTAATAAAAATGGTTTTTCATGGGGGGCACAGTTCAAATTTAAACCTCTTGATGTAGCCTAAGTCAAAAAAAGAAAGAAAAGAGCAGCAGGTTTTGGCCACAATATGATAGGTTGGAAGTTTCCACTAAGGCTCCAATTTACCGAAAATTGGATAAAATTTCAATGTTAAAATTCCCATTTAAAATTGAATTTTGTCTCTATAAGAAATCGAGGTTAGAGAGAATAAAAAATCAACAATTTGATCACCAAAGTACTAATCTGAATTCGTCCAATTACTGTATAAGAATCCAAAATTGATTAAAAAACCAAGATAAGTCACTCACAGAGGAAAATTCAAAGTTCAAAACTCAAATAAGGCTTCAACAATTTGAATTTTTGAAGTTAAAATTTACTGAAATTTATGTGCTGAATTTAGGTTAATTTTAGAAGGTTATTTGACTCGTATTTGCATTTTCAACGGCCCAAGTCCATATATGATGGGTCATGGGCTTTGTTTGCATGTTTGGGCCTCAAAAATATCATTTTTATAAAGCTCATAATGTGAGGATAAGGCTGAATGACTAGATTGCATGTTAAGTAGGTGGTCAAACTTCTAATCTAGGTGGAGATAGTCAGTCTAGGTGGAAAATCTGAAATTTTAGGAACCAAGAAGTAGTAAGGAGGTGGTTTGAATGATTGAGATGTAGTAAGTGCCACATGGCACAAATCTGAGTGATGACAATCTTATATCATTTTTCATTGAAAAACTATAAATAGAGGAGCCAGACTCCGTGACCCCAATAATCAGTCATGGAGGCAAAGATTTGTAACAACCTAACTCCTCTAGTAAGATATTGTTCGCTTTGGACCCACTTGATTCTCACGGTTTTGTTTCTGAACCTAACTCACTCTCAGGTCCAAATGACTCTCACTGGAAGAGGGGGACTGCCTTCTTATATATCATTTTCCCACATCCCCTTCCTGGGCGATGTGGGACTCTTTCCCACATGCCCAAGTGGGTTGTGGGCTAGGGGCGTCACAATCCACCACTCTTAAGCCTAGAGTCGTCCTCGGCTCGGCTACAACACAAGGGCCCACACAGGCAGAAGGGTGAACTTCTCTCTGATACCATTTGTAACGACCTGTCCCTCTAGCACAATATTGTCTTCTTTGAGCTCGAAAACCTGCACGACTTTGTTTGGGCCGAAGTATCACCTTTAGGCCCAAAAGGCCTTGTGATAGAAGAGAGGGGTGCTCCCTCTTATAAGCCACAACACATTCAATTCCTTGGGTAGTATGGGATTTTTCCTCTCCCATACATACCCCTCTCATAACAGCCCCCCTATTGGAGCATGTGTATTACAAGATTGGTGTCAAAAGTGTGCAGAAGGGACGGCCAAAGTCGAAGAACATAGGTTCTAAATGTATAGAGATTTTCTGGAATGCTCAAGAGAGGCCCAGAATGTGCAAGAAGAATCTGAAATGTTGCAGAAGGTTTCGGATGGTTCACGAAGATTCTCCAAAGTGCTAGAGTTATATGGAGTACTCTAGAGTCTTGTAGAATTGTATAAAGTTTTATAAAAGCATGTAGACGTCCATAGAAGAATGTAGAGTTGTGTGGAGTCTTGTAGAGATTCTTAGAGAATTCTAGAGTATCTACGATTGTTTGAAAATATCTAAGATGTTTTGGAGGGAACCATTGGATTGGTGCCACTTGGCACAATCCTAGCCACATCAGGTCAATGGTCTCATCTATATAAGAAAGTGAGGAGCTCATTTGCAAAGGCAACCCTCAACCATCATGAGCTTGAGAGAGGAGTCAAGCTAGAGAGTAGTGGTGATTGGGAAAGTTGAACTCCCTAAGTATTGAAGCTTGTTGGAAAGCTTCTAGGTTGTGTGCAATTCAAGTAAGTGCATTCTTTGCATTCCCATCTCTTTCTCATTCTTGTGTTGAGGTTTGTGTGTGGTTTCGTTTGATAACATTGGTTCAAAGAGTGATCAAATTGGTAGTAAGCCTGACTCGGTTGACGACAAACTGTTCGAGTGAGTACTACACAGGCTTAATTAGGAAAAGATTCGCCTAGTCCCGACACAAGGGTGACCATGAGCATGCCAAGTTGAACTCTCTTTTGCTTTGAATACTTCCCTTGATTTTTAGTTTAATTGCATTAAATTTAATTTAATTGTTCATGCAATTTTAATTCTAGTTTTCCAAAATTGTTAATTTCCCTATGAATTTCACACAATTTTGGAATTTCTAGTGAGATTTTTAGCCTTAATCTTCTTTCCAGTGTTTAGGTTTAGGTTTATTTTTTCAAATGGAATTCAATTTTCTTGATTTTGTATTGAATTATCAATTGGAATTTGGAATTGAAAGACACAAGGAAGATTCATGCAATTTTTTCAAATTTTGATTTCTCATTTCAATTGAGTGAAGTTTGAGATTTTCCTTAAATCTTCGTTGAATAGCAAAGATTGAAAAATCGACCTTTGGCCTTCATCAATTTTCGACAAAAATAAATTTACAATAATTAATTTAAATTGGAACAAATGAATTTGAAATTTTACAAATAAATTAATTAAAAGCAAAAATAAATTTTCTATGAGAACAAACATAAATTCAGCTCACCAAAGAAATGGATAGAAACCAAGGTTTCTAACTTCAATTGATGAAATCCCAAGTACATGGATGAACATAGCACTCCTTATATAAAATTTACAATGAGAAGAAAAGAAAGGGAAAAAAAAAATCTTGGTAGCATTACATGCCTCTAAGGTTTCCTAAGCACCTACTTATTAACATTAATCAACCAATCACTATATGTCGTGTGACATTTATTACATCATAAAATAACATAAAATCAAAGGAAACTCCAATAAAGAGGTGACATATGTTGCTTCCAGAATTGGAGAGAGAAATTGTAGAGGAAGCTAATTAATCCAAGATGCTTGCTCAAATTAGAAAGGAGTTGAGCAAGGAGGTGAAGAATTTTCTAGGTATGTGGAGAGAATTTATCCCACAAGACTCCTTGTGCTTCAAATTTCGGCCTCTCTCTTAGATCAAATCGAGCTCAAATGTGTAACTAAGGGCTTGATCCAGTATCTCGACTCATGAGTCAATTATTTGAAAGTTCTGAACTCAAAATGAGCCTCTAGTTACCCCTTTTAGCATTCTCAAGGTTCTCATGTGCTAGAAGTATCATTTCTACAATCTCAACACTTAATTCGCCCATGTCTTCAATTAATTTATATCTCTTCTTGATTCATGATGTTTATGATAGCCCCTTCACCTCTCCAATGAACTATCATTATCACCAATTGGGGACTCCACATTAATCGATTCACGAAGAACACGATAGTAATTGCATGAAATTTTCATGACAACAGGGCCCACCTTGGCCTAAATCACAAGCCTTCTACTCTAATATCTACCTAACTCTCATGAATTACACACATGCCAATTTGACCCTATTTCCAATTAAATGAAACATTGATTTAATTCCATAAAATTTTAATCTTTAGATAAAATTCAATTATTGAGACCTTAAATAAGGTAGCTGAACTAATCTGATCACCCATCAAAACACTAATCCAACAAGTGCTCACTACCATTAGAAAAAAGCATATTGAGAAAAGAAAAGCTCTAAAAATACCACTTTTCTTCCCTTGGGTGGTTTGTTCTTCTAATCCAGTCACTGATGCAGGAAGAAGAAGAAAGAACTCATCCTTTCCTTAGTTATGAATCCACATGAATCAAATGCAAAGCCTATACAAGGGCTTAAGAAACTTTATTCCATTCTTTGCCTTTTCACAAAGGTTTACCACATGTAATCACCCCATTCATTACATCAATGAAAAATATAACATAGTGTCGCTTTATTTGTTAGCTTTTTTATGAAACAAAGCTTTTTGGCACTCGTCAAGTAAATAAGAGACGTTTACTATTTTTTTTTTTTTTTAAATTTACACGTGGGAAATCATAGGAATACTTTGGTTGGCTTGAGGGGGCACATGAGACCATCTCCACACAACTTACATATCATCTTTTATTAATATTAGATAAAATAATTTAATCAGTGTATAAAATGCTAGCTACTTATTAGTAAATTACCAAACATCAATTTTATCTAAAATTTTCAACTCTAAATGGACGCTATAACAGTTTTAATACGTAGCGTATAGTTCGTATGCTAACTGTAGTGGACGATACGGTTGATAATCCAACCATATCGTCTCAAGCAGGGGTTTAAAAAATGTTATCGGTCGACATTTTTCTCTCTCCTCCTTTTTAAAAAAAAAAACAGTCGATATCGGCAGATATGATATGGCCGATATTTTGAATATCGGCCGAACCGATGTGATATCGGCCGATATTCGGCTCTCCAAAATCGTTTCATATCGGCCGATATCATATTCAAGCAATAGCGGTCATATTCAATTTTTATATTTGAAAGAAACTATTTCAACCGTTTTTGAGTTGAGTCTTTTATTGATTATAATTTTAAGAAAGTTTATAAACAAAGCCTTCAAGTATAAAAGGTCTTAGTCAATTCTCAACTTTTTTCCTCTAAAAATTTGACGTTTTGAATTATTTTTATTATTTTTATATAATGCCTAAAATGCCCTTGACCATTGAGCCGTTGCAATTTGAACTTTCTCACGTGAAACTTAACTGCAGAAATTTTTAGCCATGGGTGAGGAAGACTTTCATGTTGAAAATGACATGGGATTGATTTTGTCACTTTTAAAATAAGATATTTAACAGGTTAAGGGAAGGCATTATTAAGATTAATAGTTTGTAAAAGAGAGTTCATTTAAAGCTTTTAATTATTTATTATATAAATAATAAAAGAAATAATTTGATTGAATTAATAATTAAATCTCTAAATGACTTGACTTTTGGCATTTGACTAATATAGAGTGTCTTCTTTATTTATAGAGATGACTATTACTCAAGTGTCACTTTATCACATAGGGTTTACTGTTTAGAAATAACTAGTATTTTTAATTTCTTAATTCTAACCTTACAAAATGTCATTGATTCTATTAATTTAATTATTTTTTAAAGTTCCCATATTATATAATATATAATGATTCTTTCAGAACAGTTCTTATGAGAACTTCATTAGAAATTTGGCCTGTGAATCTCATATCATTTACTCTTGTGAATTGCATTCATATGCAATTTAACACTAATTTGACTTTTAAAATAGATTAATCTAATATGATGATTTGTCACTGTTAGATAAATATAAAAATTTGAAGGTTAAAAAAAAATATGGTTTCTAGTATGCAATCAAGATGAAGTTTTATACACACCATATATAAGAGAAGGTATGTCGAACACGATCATCTACTGGAGCTCAAATGGTGCGTCTCATGAGAATCAGTTCTTATGAATCTTAAAAAAAAAATTCTTTTATTCAATCTAGATAAAAATTTATATGCAACGCATAAGATAAGACATTTCAAAGTCAACCATCCATATATTTTAAAGATGGATTTTTTAAATTGAATACAATTTTTGATTGGTGATAAAACTTAGTCTCTTAAATAAACCTAGACATTATCTCTCATTTAATATGATTAATAAACTCGTATCTATGTCACCTATGACATTATGAAATACTAGACCAAACATATTGTAATACATCCCATGGGAGGATCCAAATTCTTAAAACCTAATAAGGGTGCTTACCTAACTATTAGGCCAATGGGCTTAATTTGGGCCTCAATAATGAGCAGAAGAATTAAAAATCCTAAGATTGGCACAAGCCCAGTAAGAAGAAAATCTTAGACAGTAAATCAATAAAAGAGAAAAAAAAATGATTTAACATAAACTTGCCAAGAACCTAATAAGATACCATTATTTGTGTAATGATGAATTAATCTACACAGGTGGTTCAGTTAGTTAAAGTTTTTAGAATTAGACTAGAGATTTTAAGTTCGACTCTTCTCGAGCTTACCCGATAAGATGGATATACCCATTTTATAAAAAAAAAAAGAAGATAAATTGGAATGTCCCTAATAAGACTAATAGCTTTTTATTTAATTTTTCACTATCGTTATGATGTGTCAAGACATTTTTAAAGTTTTTCTGTGATCAATCTAAACTGTATTTTTTTTTTTTACCTTTTCACGACATCAAAGTGGGTAGAAAATTGAAATTGGGAGTATTTAAGGATTGTTGTATATGAAATGATTTTAAGGTTTTGTCTTTAATGCAGGACTTAGTTGATTATAACAACTCTTAATCTTAAAATCTAAAATTTCAATAAATATATTATATTCATCAGTAAAAATGACTTACGTAAATACTTCAATCTATCTTCTTTATAATTCAAAAGTAGGTAAAGTGTACGAAAGGTGTAAATTAGTGAAAGCAGAGGTACAAATATCGGCCGATACATATCGTTTCGGCCGATATGTATCGGTTTTGAAGGAGTGCATATCGGCCGATATATATCGTTATCGGCGGATATTCACCTTCTCGGTCGATATATCAGCCGTATCATATCGGTCGATATCGGCTGGAGAGAGAAATATATCGGCCGATAACAATATATCGGTCGACATATCGAATCAGCCGATATATTGGTCGATAACGGTATTTGAGTGAAAGTGAAATCCACTCTCTCTCAAATGTGCAAAAAAAATATAAAAAAAAATTCAATAAAATAAAGTAATTACTGTTACTAAGATTTTATTTAATATTAGAAAACATTTTATTTTTAATAAATCTTTGCTAAAAAATATATGCGTTTTGAGAATGGTTCAACAATGTTCCCACATGGGTATAACTCAACTGATAATCTCCCGTGTCAAGAAGCAAGCAAGATGTGTTAGGTTTGAACCCCCATAGTATCACCTGGTATTCCCTAAGGACAGTGGATATCACCCGTAGAAATTTTACACTGGTTTTATGTAATTTCCCATGTATAAATTTAAAATAAAATAAAATTATAGTAGCATGTTGTGGTCCCACCAGTCCCACAACTTTATAGCTAATGGTGAATTTGATGGAATCTTTTGTTGAATTCAAATATGCACGTCATTATTATCATCGTACCGTTAAAAAGAAAAATCATTACCATCATCATTATTACTAAAGTCAATTCAATTTATTTATGGAAAATGATTTATGCACCTCCATTTTTACCCAAGGTGCACTCTCCATGAGTGAAATGTCAATTTTGGGTAAAAATGGAGGATGCTTTATTGGAAAAAGGAAAAAAAGTTGAAGGCAAAACTGACATTTCACTCATAGAGATTGCACCTTGGGTAAAAATGAGGGTGCACCAATCATTTCCCTTTATTTACTCAACTTTCTAGTTCTGCCCACTGTTCTATAAAAGTCATATTGTCTATCACAGTATAAATCATCATGTGCTCTCTTCAATAAGATGCTCTCATCTGTTTCTATATTGAGGTAACTTTTAGAATTCCTTTTTAAGACAATTATTCTAATTTTATCTCTTTTTTTTAATACATTTCCGTTCAAATTAAAAATGTATCAATGCCTCATAAGAATTAGTCTCAAAGAAAAATTATTATAGACTCAAGAATATCACATTAATATATTCTTATTGAAAAGAGACTTGAAGAAGTTGAAAAATATGAAAAAAATTGAAAAAACTGAAAATACCATAACCATGATGTATAAAAGAAGCCCTCATATATGTATGTCAAATGTTTTTTCACTGTTGTTTTTCTTTATTGTCCAATATTTAGTATCACATTGCAGTGAAAGTTGAACTTTCTTGTAAATTTGGTATGATCACAAAGAAGGCAAAACCCAAAGAAATACAAATAAATAACCAATGATATTACATTTATGAACTTCTTCACGTTATTTTCAGGACATGGAAGACGTAACTTTCAACAAATCACGTATATTGAATTACTAAAGAATTCGACCTCATGACCTCTAATTTTTAATCGGAAATGTGTACCAGATGAGTTACTTGGATTAAGTTTTTGTTGAGTTACTTGATCTTTTTATTTTAAATTTATAATTAAAATCTATTTATTTATTAAAAAAATTAATTAATTTACTCATAAATTGAATTTGAACTCTAATTTTCTTACGTAGACGATGGACTTCAAATCCAACAAGCAACCACCATCCACTGTTCCCATGTATTGTTGACATGTGGACAAGTCGTCGGTGGTTTCGACTGTACTACGGTCGTGAAGATGGTGAAAATAGCAGGGACACGTAGGGGCAATTTGGGAATAAAAACCATCCATGGCTCTAGTAAAATCTAAATAATTTTACAGAGATCTCTGTAATAAGAAGAAACAAACATTTCTCAGCAGAGAATCTTTGCAGAAGGAGTTTGCCTCCAAGCCAAATTTTCTCTCTCTTTCTTTTTTTTCTGTCTCCTCTTTTAAAGGGGACTTCCTTTCTTCATCAGAAGCACAAATCTTGCAAAGACCCATTTCAATTATTTCCATTTCTTGAAGCTCTGTCGGCCATGGACGCTGTAGCAGAAAAGGTGGTCCAGTACAAATTCCCCCTCACTGTAGCCACCCTTTTCGCCTCTCTCCTCATATTCCTTATTTACTATGCTCCCAGTTTTCTCACCGTCGTTTCCTACTTTTGGCCTCTACTCCTCTCCACCGCCGTCTTTCTTGTGGTCGTGGTCCTCTTCGGCCAGACTTCTCCCCTGTCTGCTGATTTTTCAGGCCAGGGAACGGGAGAAGAGATCATGGGTTACGTCGCTGGGCAGCATCAGATGGACTAGTACAAGAGAGAAATCCATGAACTAGCTCTCTCTCTCTCTCTCTCTCTCTCTCAATATCTAGTTCTCTGTTTCTATTTTGTAAGGAAATGAAATGAAAATGCTTGCAAAATTGGGAAGAAAGGAAATAAAATGATATGACCTTCTGCCTTTCCTTTTCAGTGGGATATTTTTTCCTGTTTTGTGAATCAGATGAGGTAGGAGTAGGGCTGCAACTCGGGTCGGGTTTTGGGCTGACCCGCATGACTCGATCCAAGAAATTATGCGGGTCAGGTCGAGAACTTTCGATCAACAGGTCGGGTCAGGTCGGGTTAAGAAGATAAAAGCCAATATGAAATTCGAGTCGGATCGAGTTGAAGATTTTATAAATTAACCCGACCCGATATAACTCTATACGACTCAGCTAAAATTAGTCTAAAATGAGTTCAAAATGAGGACCAGCTCAGAATTCGGATCGATTCGAGTTGGGTTTCATATATATCAACTCGAGTCGGGTTGGATTTTAAGGAACCCTACCCGCTCGACCCGAGTTGCAGCTTTAGGTACGAGATTTAAGGTAGTAAAAGAATAAATAATTTTACAAAATTTAATGTTATTTCTATTCTTTTTCCTTTTTCGAAAAAGAGTGAATTCGAATGAATAAGAGATTTTATATTGTGAAATATGAATTTTCATTTACCCTCGAAGCTCAAGAAGCCTGTCTCAAGAACAGGGCTCTAGAGTTTGATTTACGCTCAACTCAAATCGATTACTCACATAGTTGTTTTTCTGGTGTGTGTGAAATTGAGAAGTCTTCACATGCTCTGAGAATTAGCAAGGTAAAATTCTCTTTTAATAAGATGTCCTTGATTATGAAAAAATTAATCTTTACTTTAAACAACACTATGAATACAACTCAATTTTCTATTAAAATTGGATAGTGATCTTTGTACTATTTTTTTTTTTATGGTGCATCATCTTTACAGAAAAATTTAATTTTACTGTTACTTTTATGAAAATAGAAAGAGAGGGAAAGAGAGAAATATAGGTAAATTTGAAATTTCCTTCAAATTCAGTGCACCGTGAGAAGAAAAGATCGGTGCAAAAATCACTGCCCCATTCGGTGAAATGTGGCACATGTGACAGAGTGAAAGTTCAAATGTGACTCTGAATCGTTTACAATTTACTCGAGAGGAAAAGGATTAAAAATTTGTTACCCACTTACGCATTCGAGTATGAAAAAGGAAAATGAAAATGCAGCAGCTCTGCATATTTTTTAATAATCGGATTTTTTAAGGTTAATGTCTGAATTCATTAGTTTGAGTCCTTTTTAAGTCATTTTTTTGAAATTTGTCAATTAAAAAACTTCAAAGAATGAAAATTTTGAAATTCTCATTTTCCTTTTTATGTGGTGAAAGTCCTTTTTAGTATTAATGTAGTACAAATATTTTGAAAAGTCTTCTGTAGGCATGTCCGGTTTGGGCTTACAAGTCGTGTGAGAGAGTGAGTCTCATCCAATAATCGAAAAATAACATTGATGGATAATTATCATGGGAGTTTCATGCTCTCAAAAGTTGTACTCATTAAATCATATAAACCCTTGATTTTTTTTTTATAATTAAAAATAAACTATTGGATAAATATTGAGTTACTATAATTAATCTAATAATAACAATACATCAAATAAATATAAAAATTTGGATCTAAATTTAAAACGAAAAATAATTTTAATGGACTAGATTTAACTTAAAGTGAGACTCATATGAGGTCCGTATGCTCGCTCGAGCCTAAAAAAAATACTTAAGTATTGGTAGCTTTCACTTTGCGAGTACATCTAAAAATATTACATCATTGTATACTTTGGTTGATTGCAATATAAAAAGAGTCATATACTGCTTATAAGTGCTGAAAAATGGTGTAAGCCATGGTATTTGGGAGAAGCTCTCTTATTACAAGCAAATAAATCATATATATATATATATATATAGACATATATGGTTAAATAAACTAAAAATTTCGATAGGCTTCATAGGCTTCTTCAATGAGCTCAAGCGCGACCCTGACTCGACTCCCCAAGCATGATATTGTTAGCTTTGGACCCTTTGTCTAATCAATTAACTCTTGGTGATCGAGCCAATCCTTAAGGGGTTTTGCTTTGGGTCCAGCCCACTGGACCATGCCCAAAAGACTTCATCCATGGGAACGGTGTTTCCCCTCTCTTAAACTCCCCTCACACTAGCTAATTGGGCGATGTTGGACTTTTCTTACACGCCCAGCTCTCAGCTGGGTGTTACAATCTACCCTCCTTAATATGAGAGCCGTCTCCCGCTCTGTTACATCACATAGATAGAGGGTCCACACAGGCAAACACTACACAGATAGAGGGCCTACACAGTCAGAGAATTGAACTGTATTTTGATACCATTTGTAACGACCCAACTTGACCCAAGATGATATTGTCCTCTTTGAACTCGCATAGTTTTGCTTTGGGCCTAGCCCACCAGGCCAGGTCCAAAAGGCTTTGTCCATGGGAAGAGTGTTTCTCCTCTCTTAAATTCCCCTCACACCTAATTAGGTGATGTGGGACTTTTTCTACACGCCCAACTATCAGATGGGTGTTACATTTTAGCTAGATAGACTAAAAATGAGCCTATGCTCCCCTTTAGGTCAAAATATTTCATATGTATGTCATGTATAGATTTTTTTCGCATGCATGACATTGTCTAGGTGGTTTGGTGGAGCCAACATGGGTAAGGGCAAAGGGGGAACATAGGGTTAATTTGAAAGGTATTTTTCAAAGGTCCAGAGCCGGCCCTGGATATAGGCCTTCACCAAGGGCCCCCAGATAGAAAGGCCCCTCACACACTTAAACTCCTTAATATACCCGTCAAAAAGGACCCCTAAAATCTCACTCTGCCTATGGCCCTTAAGATTTTAGGGGATCTCATGACCAGCTCTGCAAAGGTTCATTAGATTTTAAAAGTCATGATTTTTAAGGGTCTCAAAATGAATGGAAAGATTGAGACAGTTTTGAAAGGATTTCAATCCAACGATGAGATCTTTGTTGTATACTAGCGGGGAATTGTTATATATAAATGTATATATATACATATGTATATTTTTTTTTGGTTAAAAAATGTTATATATTAAGAGCTCTCCCATAAGAATGAGTGTGCACCAAACTTGGAGCTAATGGCCAATGGGTCCACATGGAAGGGTGTATTTGAAAGGTTTTGGCTTGTATATGGTGTCTATAAAATTTCTATCTTAATTGAATAAGATAAGATATATTTTTTGAGGCCCTCAAAATTTCAGAATAATTTTATGATGGAAATTTAACAACTTAGATCAATGGACTTTAAAATCAAGTAGGTTTCAAATTGAATATGGGTGCAATTCATGGAGAGTAGGTGGTGTGTGAGGGTAGAATTAGATCTTTTAGGTCTACTGTAGGTCCTACAAATTAAAGTTTATATGAAAATCTCTTGAGAACATTCTCAGAAGAGAATGCTATATTAGAAGCTCTCTCTTAATAATCCGTTTGTACCAAACTCGGTGCAAATGGCCAATGAATGTCACTTAAACCTATATAGATGGTTAGATTTGAAAAACATGGGCTTGTATGTGGTGTACGGAAAAAAATTATCTTAATTGGATAAGAGAAACAAAAAAAGTTTAAGATTCTCAAAATTCACATTTATTTAAGGATTGGAAATTTATCAGGTTAGATTAATGGACTTTAAAAGTCAAATTGATATTAAATTGGATATAGGTGTAATTCACGAGAGGCATGTAGGTGTGAGAGGGGAGTTTGATCTATTAGGTCTATTGTAGTCTTCACAAATAAAAGTGTGGTGATTATTCTTAGAAGATCCCTTAATACAACATTGCTCATAACATTTTCCAGCTTTTCAGGTTTTTGTTTGACTAGAGAATTAATTAGGTGGCACCTTTTGATATTCAATCAGGAAAATAGACATTTATATGATACTTTCAAATGTACACTAGAAACATATATATAGTAGTGTTCCCTACAAGTTGGAGTAGGGCTGCAACATGACCTAACCCGAGAAATCATGAGGGTCGGGTCAAAAATTTTGGGTGAGCGGGTCGGGTCGGGTTGAGAAGATAAAAACTCGAATGGAATTCGAGTCAGGTCGGATTGAGGATTTTACAAGTTAACCTGACCCGACCCGGTTAAAATTAGGCTAAAATAGGTTCAGAAAGTGGGTCGGGGTGTGAAGTTCGGGTCGAGAATTGGGTCGGGTCAGGTTGGGTTCCATAAATATCAACTCGGGTCGGGTTGGGTTTTAAGGAACCCGAACCGCCTGACCCGAGTTGCAGCCCTAAGTTGGACATACTCTTTGATGGCCCACTTGGCTCCACATAGATGGTTTGAAAGTTCCATTTTTATTGTATAAGAGAAGACTTGTTTTTAAGGCCCATAAAATTTTAAATTTGTCTAATGGTGGAAATCCATCGGATTATATCAACAAGCTTTAAAAGTCAAACTGGTGTCACATTAGATAAAAGTATAGTTCATGAGGATATGTGGGTGGGATGCCCGTTGTGAAGTTTAGATCCATGAAAAAGCCTAATTAGGGGTGATCTAAGTTGGAAGCAGGTTTCTTAGTGGCCTAAATTCAGCTTTGGCCCTTCTTGATTATTGAGGGTTTATACATATTCCAAGCCATTGTCACTCTAAGCTTAGACTAATTAAGAGACCTTAGATACAGAAGTTAGAGATGAACTTAGTTCGAAAGTGGTTGAGCTTTTGTCTAACGTTTAAATGTCAATAAGGGTGCAACATGGGTCAGACTTAACTTGAGCCCTCACGAAGAAGCCTGAAAAAATTAGGTTTGGGTTGACTTAGAGCTCGAGTTGGGCTCATTTTGGACCCTATATGCAAATTTGGGTCGGGCTCCGATTTGATGATTTTGGGTTAACTTGGGCTCAGGCTCAGGCTCAAGTCCTTAAATTGAAATTCAAGATCAGGCTGGGTTGACTTAGAGCTCGAGTCGGGCACATTTTGGACCCTATATACAAATTTGGGTCGGGCTCCGATTTGATGATTTTGGGTTAACTTGCGCTCACGCTTAGGCTCAAGTCCTTAAATTGAAATTCAAGATCAGGCTCACGTAGGCCCACACAAGTTGCACCCTAAATGTCAACTCAGTGATCTCTTGTATTGATATATATTAATCAATATGTTGACACGTATTATCCTATATAGCTATTTTTCATATTTTTTAAATTAAAAATATAAATGAATGATCGAATAAAACAAATTTTAAAACATTGCTTGTTACTGGGTTTTCAACCGAGTTAGACCACCCTCAACTAGGTTCTGAGTTTATTGAGTAAACAGACCAAGTTGGATTACTCCAATAATAATAATAATAAAATTATCTTAATTTAAGTCTCACTTGTCTGAAGAGAGAAATGAGTCTAAGTTGAGAGTATAGTCACAAAAATCGATGGTATTTTTAAATTTACCACGTTTTATTATCAAAATATCATTATCGCGTTAATAATGTGTATTTATCGGAAATGAGGTAAATTAAATAAGTTCATTGACTTCATTTTCAATTTGTTAAATTTCTAAGTCAACTTTATTGAATTTGATAAAAATGGTTTACTTTTAGTTAAATATAAATTCATTTACTTTACATGATTTATAGGTCTAGTAATTCAAAACTAATTTATTAATAAATTAATGATGTGCTCACTATTGTGACTTGTGAGACATCAATCATTAAATTACTTTGTTAAAATTACATACTAGTGAAATGGTCAAGAATATTTGATTTTTGTTGATAACTTTCAAAATTACCTTCTAAATGAAAACTTATCTCACTTAGATTTATCTAATTTCTGAACTACACTAAATTGACGTTGAACCATTCAACAAATTAAATTGCAAATTATTAAAATGAGCCAATTTGTGGTTTGAAACTAGTTAAAAGGACTGCAATAACTTTAATATGGAATATCTATATCACATCTACATAATTGATTTTGAATAACTTTAAGTTAGATTAGTCTGGAGATGGGACGAAGAATTACTCTTCTTTTAATGACTAGTTTTTAGAGTGAGTTTTACTTTAAGAATGTTATCAAATTGTGATTAACTAACATGGTATCAGAGCAGGTTTCGTGTACAATCGCACGTGAGGGGAGGTCTGAAGTTTCCACGTGTAGCCGTAGGACACAATTGCACGTGAGGGTGTGTGTGAAGTGACAAAAAAGTGGCATGTCAGTTAATTTGTAAAACTAATGACTTTATATAACGCTTGAAATACTATTATCTCAATTGTTAGCTTTTGAAAGTGAGTTCTATCCGAAGAATATTATCAAATCATTGTTATCTTACATTAGAGGTAATAATCTCGGACTATACGATTACCTTTATCGGCCGATATCTGATATATATCGGTAATATCAGCCGATAAAGGTGGTTTTTAAAAAAAGAAAGATAGGAGAGAGAAGTTTCTCAATTGAGATATCAGCCGATACCGAGATTTATACCCCTGTCTCACACTACTTGAGATGTCTAAAAAAAATGTTACAATCTAACAATAAATTTGGTCTGGCACATGATGTAAAGGTTATGAATTCTACAACTATACATTAAAGAATTTACAGATCATATAATTTTTTTCAGAATTTCTTTTCTATATTGTCAAATCAAAGGACATAAATCCAATAAATCAACTAATTAGTTAATCAAGAAATTCACAAAATATGTAAGCTATAATTTGGTGATTTTTTTTTAAGATAAAATCATTCAGATCTCTTAAAGTACTTGACTAATCTTTACATTTATACTAAATTCTCTATCTATACACACCAGATAATGCTATAGAGAGTAACCTTTTCATATAATATATTTGATAAATGTAAGATAATTACCTCCCATCTCAAGAAGTGGAATGTGTCAGGTTTGAACCCTACATACTACCTTTAATGATGCCTTAAAGGATAGAGGTGACATATGTAGAAGTTGTAATAAAACTGTATTTGAGTTTTCAAATACGTAAAAAAGAAAATTAGAACCATATAATAAGTAGTTTCAATACTTAAGAAAAAGAAAATTAGCACCATATAATAAGTAGTTTCAGTACTTTAGTGCAATTATAGAATGAAAAGGACAGTTTGATATACGTATAGCTAGTATGATGGGTGCAAAATAGTCTGAATATGCAAAACTAAATAAAATGTTTTTATGTAATAGATTGCATATTGAGTAAATGGAATTTTTAAAATATGATCGTCGGACAATTTTTTTTTTGTTTTTCCTTTTTATGTTTTTTTTTTTTTGAATTTTGCGTAGCTTAATATGATGGAATTAGAATTAAATGCGTGAATTGATATTTTAGTATAGGTGGTGGTAGGTTGGGAGATTTTTTTTAAATGCAGTTAATATTATATTTTTTCTAAATTTGTTGAATGGATTGGATGTTGAAAGAGGAGGCCATGTACTTGATGGAGACAAGTTAAAAGTGAAACACAACAAAAGGAATGATGGAATAAATACCAATGATGGAATCATGGAATGAAGACACAAGTGGGTTAAAACCTATTATATCTATGGAGAAAAAGTCACTTTGCATTCAAAGGTAAGGGCACGCTTGTAGAAAATGAATTTTAATTTTTGATTGAAATTTTTTCTTGAGAAAGTAATTTTACAGGAATTTACTTTCTCATCTAAATTTTTTCCTGTCTTTGTTTATCCTAACTTTATAAAGAAATTTTGGTTGATAAATGGATCAAGTTAGGGCTGTAACTTGAGTTTGGGTGGGCTTGGTTGTGGTTTGGTCTTAACTTTGGTTCGAATTGAAATTAAACGGTTCAAGATCAAGTCCCAGCTTGGGTTAACTTGAATTGGTCAAATTTGAGTCTGGCCCCAATTTTTTTAGGAACCGAGCCAAATTTCAAGTCCAAAATGTATGTAAAAGCTCATTTAGGATGGGGCTTATTTGAGCTTAAAATATAAACCTTATCTAAGATGGGACTTGGTTTGTAATAACTTTGAGTTAATTATGCTTTGAGACTTTGAGCATGCATGGTTTTGTTTACCTATTGATGTGTATGGTTATATTATATAATGTGGATTACGGATAATGTTCTAATTAGGGGTCGAGATATCGGCCGATACGATATATATCGGTTTTCAAAACCGATATATATTGGCCGATATGATACGTATATGTTGATATTGTTAATATCAGCGAATATCCGATATATATTGCCGATATCGGCCGATATTGATACGTTTTTTTAGAAAAAAAAAGAAGAAAAAAATAAGAGAGAAAAATATCGGCCGATATATCGGTCGATACCGAATTTTTCAACCCTAGTTCTAATGAGTTGTAGAGGGGATGTGTGTTGCCCCAAGCATCCCTTTTTCAGGTGGAACTCTACCAAAATTTCGATAACACAGTCCGGCCTTGTGTGAGACTAGATGCCATAGGTTTCTCTTTGTGTATGTGCGTGGAATTTAATTTAGATGAGCTTGAGATTATTATGAGATGCAATTGTATTTGTAATATCTCGACTAAAGTTAGCGTCTAATTGTGTATGGAGTAACCATTAAGTGTGATTAGTGGTTAGTTAATCTGTAAGATTGACTTTGTTTAGAGTCAAACTTTGACTCGATCCGAGTTTGAAGCCACTGGATCCAACTCGTTTATTGTAGTGGCAAAGTTGTAATTATTCAAAATTTCTCCAGGTAAGACCCTTAAAATAATATGTGATATTTGATCTGTCAAATTGCACCCTATAAATTCAGTTTTAAATTTTAAGTTTGGAGAATTAATTTTAAGTTTGGAGAATTTTACCGTCTAACATTCCTATTTTTATAAGTGTGATTTTCAAGTTATCAAGGGTATCCTATTTTATAAAATGTTAACTTTTAAATATGTAAGACTGTCAAATGTCCCAAAATTTTAGAAGTGCTTTTATCAGTAAAATTATATGACCGACTGAAAAGCCAGAATTTTTACAAAGTAATATTTTAATTCTTAAATTTGGTATTTATTTGATTTTAATTTAGTGAAATTTTGAAAATACAAAATTAGAGAAGGTATTTTAAAAATATATTTTAAAAGTGTGTTTTAATTTTGAAAATAAAGAGGGTTTAATTTATTTTCCAAAACTATGGTAATTATTTGGATTTAAGTTAATTATTTAAACTATGTATGGTTTTAAGTTATTTTTGAATGGATAATGATGGAAATTTTTTAAAATAAAATAAACAGGTGATTATTCACCAACCTATGGCATTTAGCCGTTGGCTAGGTGGGTATAAACCACCAACTTGAATGGTTATTCAAGGAGAGGCGATGGAGTGAGGAAAGATAAAAAAAATCTATTCTTTCCTTTTCTTTTTCTTCCTTTTTCCTTCTCCATGCCTTTCTCCCCCAACGGTTCCTCACTTCCTCTACCCTTTTTTGGAATTCTCATGGGTTTTTAGAACAAGTCATTTTTTGAACGATTTTTGCAATCAAGGTATCAAAATTCATCTCTTTAAAATTTTAGAAACTTTGGGATAATTCTTTTGTGAAAATAAGTTAGTTTTGAGCTTAAAAAATGATCTCTAAAGAATGTAGGGAAAATGATATTTGAGTAATAACTCTTAAATTGACTTTTGGTGGTGTCCAAATCTTGGTTTTTCATCAGTTAAAAGATGGAAAAAGATTAACCCCATTTGACTTTTGTGTGTTTAAATTCAAGCATTGGGCGTTTATTTTCTTGCAGACCCTCGGGACTAAACTCGTCATCCATAGTGCAGCAGAAACGCCGCTCGGTGGTGAATGAGTTGGATAATGGGTATTAATATTTACTTTACTGCACTGTACCCTTTGGGCCGAAACTCTTCACAGGTAGCGCTGTGAAAACGCCACTCGGTGGCCATTAGTAGCGATGCTTAAAGTCGCTCGGTGGTAAAGGGGGTTGGGTACTGAATACTTTATTTACTTTCAGTATTGTACCCTCTGGGCAAAATCTCAATACTTTTTCCCTGGCCAGGAAGAAAATACGAGAGTGGGCAATGAGTACTTTCATTTTCTCTTTATTGTGTGTTTTTGGTGATTGACAACTGACTGTGCTGACGTAAATAAATAAAGTAGTAAGAATTAGGAGACTCACTGACATCACCTTGTTTTCAAACGGAAATTTATAAAACGTTCTCTTGGAAGTATTTTTGGTATATTAGTTCAAATAAGTGTAATTGATTTTGAAATAAATATTCATGGAATTTTAATGTTTTTACAAATCTGTGGTGAAAAACAAGCTGGAGAAGATGAGAGGACTCAACTTTACATGTATAATGCTTAAGGTGTAAACCTGTTAAATTTTAGACTAGAACCCATGGTATTTTTAAAGATGGAAAAGACTAAGTGGGACCAGAAAGCGAAACTTGATACCGCTTCCTTGTAAAGCGATGTGAATAGTTCTCATTGTCAGAACGGAAGCATGAAAAGGTGTTACGGAGTCGAGGCCTAATGGTCTGGAATGCAGTATGGGACCCATTAGATGTCTAAATGTTGATATATATGTACTTGTTTGAACAGTTATGGAATGTCCATTGATGGACTAGTCATGTGATTTTACATGTGCTTGTATTATGGGTATTCATACACGTTGAATTTATTGTTATTTAAAATGCATGTGGTTATTATGCATATGATTATGCTGCACGTGATATTCTTGTGCTAACATGATTATGCAGGTGATGATTGTGAATATTCTGGGTTGTTAAACCTGGATTGAAACCTGTGAATGGTAAGTGTGATTCACTGGAAAGCCCTCATGGAAAGGGTATATGAAAATTTATATTTATTCCATGTTTATAGAAAATTTGATAATTAATGTATGTTTTAAACTGTACACTATCACACACATGTTAAGTGAGTTGAGCTCTTGCAAGATGCTGCATTTTGATCCATGTCGGGACCTAATGTATTCGAGGTTGAGTGGGATACCTCAATGGGTTGAGTGAGATACCCCTGTGTGTCAAGAAAAATGATACACCTATTAATTAGAAAAGAACAATTGCCACATGTTCAATAATTTGTAAAACTGCATTGAAAATTATGTTTGTCTCTTGTTTGTGATATTTGTGTACTGTTGAGCTCTTTTCACTGGGCTACGAGCTCACATCCCTTACAATACATGCAATGGACTGGAAAAGGGAGCTGAGGACCCCCTTTATGGTGGTTTAGAAGATGGAAATCAGAAATTGTTGAAGTTAGAACTTAGAATAGTTTGTTCTAAGTTTAGTGTTTTGGTTATTTTGGAATTATGTGTATTTTGGTTTTCAGAGCCATTTATTGTTCAAGACCTTATGAACAAGTCATGTGTACATATTATGATGTGTTAATGCTATGGTGTTTGCATTTGGATATGTGTTTGTGATTCTGGATGTCAAACCCGGGAAATTTGTAAAATGATGAATCTTGTGATTTTTGGATGTTTGATTCTCAAAATTTGGGATTAACATGCCTATTTTAATGTAAAAATTCCCGCGAATAAGTCATAAATGTTCATACTTGTGTGTAGGTATGAGAATTTAGGAGTTTGACTATATATCCGACATTTTGAGTGTCAAAACCGAGAAAAATCAAAATGTTCAAATTTTGCCTTGACAACACCTTTGCTGTCAGGGATGATATATTGTCATTGGCGATGGGTCGCCCAAGGAATCGACGACAGGTCGTCAATCCACGATAGGATCGACCTAAGATCAAACTAAAAATGTGATACCCCAACACCACCTAACTAAGTGTGGGATTTGTCCCACATCGACAATTGAGTTGTGTGTTAAGGGGTTTATTTGAGGGAAAACCCCCTCTTCCATGTGACCTTTTGGGCCTAGCCATATGAGCTAGGGCCTAAAGAAAAATCGTGAAGGCAGAGTGGGCCCAAAGCGAACAATATCACACTGGGAAGTTGGGGTACGGCAGTTACAAGTGCTATCAAAGCACGATTCTACACTCGGACTGTGTGGGCCCTCTACCTCTACGATGTGACAGAGCCGTGCACGGCTCTGATCTTAAGGGCAGTGAATTGTGATACCCCAACACCACCCAATTAGGTGTGAGATTTGTGCCACATCGACAGTTGGGTTGGATGTGAATGAGTTTATCTGAGGGAAAGCCCCCTTTTCCCATGTGAGGCCTTTTGGGCCTGGCCATGTGGGCCAGAACCCAAAGCAAAACCATGAGGGTAGAGTGGGCCCAAAGCAGACAATATCACACTGGGAAGTTGGGGTAGGGCTGTTACAAAAAAATGCAGAGTTTCTAAATGACGATGGATCGTCATTCCTCGTTGGATTGTCGACGATTGATCGTCTCCACGATAGATCGTCATTCCATGATGGGTCGTGGATACTATTTACAACAGAAAACATGTTTCACTAAAATGACCATAACTTGAGCTCCTGACCTCGGATTTGGGTGTTATTGGGCATTCTAAAAAGATTATCCAACTATGATAAATTTATCATCTGATTAACTTGTTTCATAAGTGAAAATACCCCTAAAGGTCATGGTATCTAAGTCCAACTCACGGAGTGATGGATTGTACCTCGAGTCCACTTGTGTTTGTGGGACTTCTTTCTATGGGCTTGAGTGAGTTCGTTAGAAGTCCATGAACCTTTGATATGTAGAATTAAATTAGAATTAAAAAAAAATTAGTCACGTTCCGGGCCTACATCCGGTTTGGGGCGTGACAATATTTCATTTCAAAAGAAAAAAAGAGAGTTGGCCATGTGTCTCCCAAAGTTGGAATGTGGCAGAAGACTTGGTATTCGTAAGTTAAGATATATCGGTTCTTGCGATCCCGTTGCGGGGTGTGGCACGACATAATTAAAGCGAGAGAATAATATCAAGGAGCCAAGATTAATTAAGCTAAGTCACTTAAGGATTCATAAGTGCAATAGCCCCTGAGACAGTAATATTAACTCACTATAGGATAAACAACTATTTCAACTTGAAGATGCAAAAGAGGAAACACAACATAAAATGCAGAGATATTTGTGCACAAGAAGATTGAATCTAAAATATGTACTGGCATGGTGGAAGAGAGATTTTGTATAATTAATTGAAGACTAATTTTATGCTAAATAGGCACCATCAGACATATAAAGGAATTAGGGGCCAGATGGGAGTATTGATTGCTACAAACTCAAATGATGGAAGTTGATTATAGATTGATGGAAGTTTGGCATCATAAGCAACGATTCAATCTTAAGGAGAGTATGATGAGTATTATTTTTTTGCAAATTCTATATATATATATATATTGTAGATAGATGCAACTCCAAATTCTTCAAATCCTTATGTCGTTCTCTCTCTCTCCCCTAAACTCTCCATCACTAACTTGAGGATTTTCTTTCTCATGAGAATACGCATGCGATGACAAATAAGGTCGGTTTTAACGCCTACTTAGGTCGTCATGCTAAGATAGATTTAGATATAAGATTTTAGGTAAGATCAAGGATTTCAATTATAGAAACCCTAATAAATCCAACTTCAATTCTCTCGATCACTCTCAAGAAAAGAAAGATGACACTAATTTCAACATTATAATTTTGACCGAATCAAAATTCACCGAAGAAATTAGGTGTTCAATCAAAAGTACGATGAACGTGGAATTGTATTCCGAATGCAATGATTTATGCAATTAATTAAGATCCAAAATTAAAAGCAATTTAAATAATCATATGCATGCATGAAATTTAAATCCGACACTAATTCAATTCGACATTCATTGAATCTTCTGAGAACCAATTTGATTGTGGAATAGTGATTTAATTAAGAATGGAGTAAACGGAAGACATGAAATTAAATTCACCATACAAAATTAAAATTTGAATACTTAAAATTAAATTAAATTATTAAATACAAATCCAATTTAAATTTAAAGAACAAAAATCGAATTCACCTTTATGGGAAGATTCAAACACTGCCTAAAGCTTCAAATAACTAAATTCAACCGGACTTGCTACAATGCTTGACCTATGCCTAAATTTATAGACCTTTATTTTTACAAAAAAGAGAAAATTTAAAAATAAAATAAAACCCAAACTTGATCACCGAATCTGAGTATGAATCACATGGGTCGACTCCGTCTACCTCTCTCTTTTGGTCTATGTTTTTCGTCTAGAGCTCTTTCCTTGATCCAGAAGGATCTCTCCCATTATTGCATTTTCATGTATTTCCATTTATTTCCTTATTTTCTCTTTTAATATTTTGTTTAATGACTTAATAAAATGAAGAAAATAAGTCTTTAAGGGAACCAGTCGATGCACCAGTCGACTGGTATATCATCTACTTAGGCTGTGAATAGTACCAGTTGATGTACTAGTTGACTGATACATCATCTACCTAGGCGGTGCATAGTACCAGTCGATATACCAGTCGACTAGTACATCATCTCCCTAGGCTGTGAATAGTACCAATTGATGTACCAGTCGACTGATACGTCATCTATCACATGTCTGTAAGAATGGACTATTCTCTGATAGTACCAGTTGACCTGTACATCATCTAGTACACCCTATGAATTGTACCAAATGATGTACCAGTCGACTGGTACGTGAAAATTGCTGACGGTTAGAGCAGTTTTCGACGGTTCTAGGCAGTTTCTGCCCACTTTTATCCATTTTTCTCTTGGTTTTTGGCAGTCTCCAACCTGTGGATGCACGCCAGAGAGATTGTACAATCGGTATTTGAGAAAATTAATCAAAAAGACCAAAAAGAGGAAGTTTCTACTTCCCAAAATCCTGTGTCTTTTCTTGTTTCTCATTGATTCCGCTGTAATTCTATCCATTATTGCCAAACGTCTGGATTATCGGATCAAGCTGGTATCAGTAGCTCTGTTTCGTCTTCTTTTGGGAAGCCTAAGGTATGGTCTTGACACATGATCAATACCAGAAGTCTGGTGAAGAAATCTAAGAGCCCCTTTGTCAGAAAGAAGAAAAATCCTGAGAAAGTCGGATATGGCTGCGAATGACGAATTGAAGGAGTGTTTCTCCAAATTGGAGGAACAAATGACCACATTAATGGAGTTATTCACCAAGCTAGTGAAAGGTGTCGCCTCAAAGTCTTCTCTGAAACAGGCGTCTGTGGGTTCGTCCAAGAAGAAGAGCAATGAACTGACGGATACAGACGAGACAAATGAAGAGGAAGAAGATGAGGAAGAGGTTGATCAGACCAAGATGGTAGACGACCTAGATGGTAAGAAATCATTCAGAGTAGATTTCAAATTAGAAATTCCTACTTATAATGGTGATGTGAATGCGGAGAAATTTGACAATTGGTAGATCAATTGGAGAACTCCTGTTTCAAAAAAAAAATTGGAGAACTACTTTACACTCTGTGTATACACTAGTACACAGAAAATCAATCTGGCACGACTGAAGATGTCAGGTCATGCATTGACATGGTGGGACGCTTATGTTAAGTGCTGCAACATAGCTAGATTAACTTGGAGCAAGTTTAAAAAGTTGATCCGAAAATAGTTTTATCCAATTGGACTTGAGGAAGACCGGTGGATTAGGTAGCAGTACTTGAGACAATGATCTGGCCAATCAGTTCAAGAGTACACCACTAAGTTTCACACTCCGGGTATTGTACTATGCATCTTTATTGAAGATTTTGAAGTTTTTATAAAGTATATGGGTGGTTTAGCTGAATACATTCGGAGGGAGCTAAAACTTTTCAAAGTTAGCTCCATCGATGAAGCTACAGTGAAGGCCATTGACATAGATGCAAAGAACAAGAAATCTGATAGGGTTGAAGTCAGGCCGAATTTCAAGGGAAGAGCTGGTATGGGTGGTAACAGAAAGGGTGAGTCTAGTCAGTCGAGAAAGTTGAGTAATGCAAAAGATCCTATTTGTGACCACTGCAAATGAGTTGGTCATACAAAGGATAAGTGCTGGAAACTACATCCTGAGCAACGCCGGAAGAAGGATAGGAAGGCAATGTTGAATATTCGTGAAATGGAAGAGATTGAAGAGCTAAAGACAACTGATAGTAAACTCTGACTCATGGCAAAGACTGCAGAGACTTCCAAGAACTCTGAGTTAAGAGAAGAGTTTTTTCACTTGAAGATTCAAGTGAAACAAAATGTGATTGAAGCAATAGTTGACCCTAGAAGACAGAAGAATATCATTTCAGAATGTTTGGTACAGAGAATGGGTTTGGTGATGACAACACATCCAAAACACTATCCATTGGGGTGGATACAGAAAGATATTGTGATAAAGATCACAAAGCAATGCACATTTAAATTTTCTATCACAGAAAAATACATTGATGAGGTGACATGTGAGGTGGTTCCATTGGACGTGTGTCAGGTCATTTTGGGCAATCCATATTTGTGGGACCGAGATGCCATTCATTACAGGCGACAACGCAAGTATCGGTTTGTGAAGGACGAAAAAGAATTTCATGTCAATGCCAGAAAACCACAGACCACCACCACTTTGGTCATAGCAACACAGGCCAAGAGGATGGTGAATGCTTGTGGGAAGTTTGTCCTGTTAATGATCAGACCACAGGAACATCCACTAGCTAAAGTGACACTCTCTACAGTATTACTCACCCCTAAGCAATAGTCTGAAGTTGAGGAAGTCAAGTTGACTTTCAAGGAGCTATTCGAAGAGGTACAAGGTCGACCACCATGGAGACCTGTGGAGCATGATATATAGTTAGTATGAGATGCTTCCCTACCTAACTTGGTCTGTATCGTACCTCCATCACAGAGAATGATGAGATCCGACAACAAATCTAAGAGTTATTGGAGTGCGGAGTCATCGAACCGAGTTGTTCACCTTGTGGTTCTCCAGTGTTGTTGGTGCCTAAGAAGAACGACGGCTGGAGAATGTGTATTGATTACAAGATGTTGAACAAGATTACCATCAAGAATCGGTATCCATGTCCGAGGATTGATGACTTGTTGGATCAACTACAAGGAGCCCATTTTTTCACTAAGTTGGACCTAAAGTCGGGTTATGACCAAGTTCGGGTTCGTGAGGATGACACCTGGAAGACTGCATTCAAGATAAGGCAGGGGCTATTTGAATGATTGGTTATGCCATTTGGATTGTGTAACACACCGGTAATCTTCATGCGATTAATCAATGAGGTATTGCGTCCTTTCATTGAAGATTTTGTTATAGTTTACGTAGAAGACATTTTAATTTATGGCAAATCATGGGAGGAGCATATTGTTCATTTGATTAAGAGGTTTGGGGTGTTGAGGGAAAATCAGATTCAGCTGAATGGAAAGAAGATTGAATTTGGAAAGCAGTTGTTGGTATACCTGAGTTTTATAGTTGGAACAAGGGAATTGAAGGTAAACCCTTCAAAGATTGAGGTCATTACTAAGTGGCATGCACCTACATCGGTAACTGAAGTAAGGAGCTTCATGGGAGCTTGTCAGTATCTATGAGAGTCCATTGGTCACTTTTCATAGATTGCAGCGCCTTTATATACATTGACAAAGGCCAATTAGAAGTTTGAGTGGACGAAGAAGCAGCATGATACATTTCAGTTATTGAAGAGGAAAATTTTTAATGCCCCAGTGTTGTCATTGCCAAATTTGCATTGCATTTTTGAGGTTGAGGTGGATGTATTTACATATGCCATGTGAGTTGTATTGTTGCAGGATGGGAAGCTCATGGCTTATCATTCTGAGATATTCAGTGGACCGGTGATAAATTACACCACTTATGACAAGAAGATGTATGCTTTGCACCAGGAAGTGAAGCATTGACGTGTGTATCTGTTGGGGAAGGATGTCATAATCCACACCGACCACAAACCCCTTCAGTTTTTACACAAACTCAGTCAAAGTTGCAGCAAGCTCGTCATATGAAGTGGTGTCATATTTGCAATAGTTTAATTTGGTGATAAAGTACAAGAAAGGAGTCACAAATAAGTTGGCTGATATATTGTCTAGACCACTTACACAGAGGAGCTCCACTTTAACGGTGGCAATGTAAATCCAGCCTATGGCCCTTACAGTGTATGCACAAGGGTATGACACTGATGAAGACTTCAAGACAGTGTTTGAGAAGTTATAGCAAGGTCAGACTATGGAGTTTGAACTGAAGGATGGGTTGATGTATAAGGGGTCACAATTGTGTATACCGAAAGACGGGGATAGATTACAATGGGTTAGAGAAGCTCATACCTCCCGAATGGCGGGACATTTTGGGGTTGAGAAGACGCTACTTAATCTGCAGAGGTATGTCTTTTGGCCAAAGATGCTGCTAGATGTGGCTAGATACATCAGAGGTTGCGTTCTTTGCAACACTTCGAAGCCATCGAACAAGAAGGTAGGACTGTATACTCCTTTAACAGTACCTACAAGACCCTGGGAGAGTATTTGGATAGACTTTTTGGGAGGTTTACCGAAGGCCAAGTCTGGATATGATTATCTGTTTGTTATTGTGGATCGGTTCAGCAAGATGGTGGAACTCATCCCTTTTAAGAAGACAGTGACAGGAGAGGCAACAACGAAGTTATTCTTTGACCACGTTTAGAAGCATTATGGGTTGCCTACGTCGATTGTCTCAGATAGAGATAGTTGATTCCTGATTCATTTTTGGAATTAACTTTGGGGAATGATGGATACCAGGCTGAAGAGGGGGCACTGCATTTCATCCACAAACTAATGGACATATAGAAATAGTAAACAGAACTATGGTGCACCTCCTTCGAGGCTACAATTTCAAGCATCCTAAGACTTGGAATACTAGTCTCAAAGCATACTATGGTGTAGTTTACCTTCAATCGTGTTATTCATAGCTCGACACAAAAGTCGCCTTTTAAAATCTGTTTGGGCTACTTGCCTCAAAGCCCTTTTGATTTGGCTTTCACCTTTGGGGATGGTCAATTTGAAGGAAGGGAAGAGGAGGACAGAGCTAGAGCTCAACGATTTCTTGAGAAGATAGCTAAAGTGCACAGAAAAGTAGAGGCACAGTTGCAGCGTTCACAATAGAAATACAAGGACCGACATGATCGACATCGCGTGGAATGTACATTTCAAGAAGGTGATCTTGTTTGACTGAAACTGAGCAAAGAGCGGTTGAAGGGAGTAAGAAAGAAGCTGAAACCCATCAAATATAGACCGTTCAGAATCATCAAGAAGATTGGAGACAATGCATTCTAGTTGGATCTACCACCATATATGCAGATGTACTCGGTCATCATGAGAACTTGAAACTATTTGAACCTTATATGCTTGATGAAGATTCAGACAAAGAAACGCGACTACCATCCGTTGATGATTTGTGGGTAGAGAGGGAGGATCCACTGTCTGAAGATTGCATATTGGAGAAGAAGGTTATGAAGACTAGGTGAGGGGCGTATGATTCTTACCGGATCGGTAAGAAGGGTCAGCTGCCAAGCTAGTCGCGGTGGTACAGTCCGGAGAAGGGAGCTAAGGAGTTCTCTCATTTGGAGTTTTGAAGATTTAGTGGGACCTAAATCCCCTGAACAGGGAGAGCCATGATCCAAAATGATCTCTCCCATTATTGCATTTTCATGTATTTCCATGTATTTCCTTGTTTTCTCTTGTTATATTTTATTTAAAAACTTAATAAAATGAAGAAAATAAGTCTTTAAGGGTACCAGTCTATGCACCAGTCGACTGGTACATCATCTACCTAGACTGTGAATAGTATCTGTCGATGTACCAATCTCCAACCTGTGGATGCTCGTCAGAGAGATTGTACAATCGGTATTTGAGAAAATTAATAAAAAAGACCAAAAAGAAGAAGTTTCCACTTCCCAAAATCCTGTGTCTTTTCTTGTTTCTCATTGATTCCGCTGTATTTCTATCCATTGTCGCCTAACGTCCGGATTATCGAATCATTCCTTCTTCTTCGTTTTCGATCGTCTCTGGTGGGCCTTCTCTTGTTTCTTTATTTCTTCATTTTCTTTCTATTTCTTCCTTTTTGTCTATTTTCTTCTTATTTTTTCTCTTCTTTCGAATCTCTCTTCTATTCATCTGTCAAAACCTTCCTTCTCCATTTTTGATGTCTCAATTTGTGTAATGGCCCGTCCCGCTAGCACAATATTGTATGCTTTTGGCCCACGTACATGGGCCCGCACGGCTTTGCATTGGCGAGCCAACCCAATGTTGCTCCCAAAAGACCTTGTGCTAGAAGGAGGAAGGCTACCACTTATATAAGGGAATTTCCAATGCAACTAGCAATGTGAGACTTTTTTCTCCAGAAACCTCAGGGTCGGGGTATTACAATCTACCCCCTTAAAGCGAGAGCCGTCTCCCACTCTGCACACACAAGAACCAAGCCCACACTCTCAGCCAAAGAGTTGAACTATTCTCTGCTACCATTTGTAATGGCCCGTTCCACTAGAATAATATTGTCCGCTTTGGGCCCACGCATACTTGCCTGCACGACTTTGCATTAGCGAGCCAACCCAATGTTGCTCTCAAAAGGCTTTGTGCAAGAAGGAGGGAAGCTACCACTTATATATCAGGGAATTTCCAATGCAACTAGCAATGTGAGACTTTTTTTCTCTATAGACACGTTCCACATTATAGACCCCCTTTGAAGCGGGGTATTACAGTTTGGTTTTTGCCTTCCCGAGTGTTCTCTGTTGGATTTCCTTCGTAAAAAAAATTTCGACTCGAAAATTCAGGTTGGTTCTTGAGTCACCTCTGCTTCTAAAATCTGAGCTAGATTGATGCACCATTACATGCGCTTTGTTTCTCGCCTTCCAGCGCATATCCAGTTGATTCCTTGTTGATTTTAATCTAAAAAAACACCTCACTAGTTATCGTTTTTGATGCCTTGGAATCGCCAACAACATTGTCTTTCTTTTCTTGGGGAAATCGTCCCAAGATCCGTTGGAATTGGTTTCCACTTTGGTTTCTTCCAAAACATGTCCACTACGGCTCACCTCAAGTTGATTGGGTTTGCTGGCTCATTAGCACTCCTTGTGAGGTCCATACGGTGGTGGCAGCTGCCGATGTGGCTATGACATGGAACTCAAGGTGGGGCGATCACTACCCTCTATTGATTCAAGCATAGGTCCGGAGAACAAACTCTTCAATTTCATCTAATCGGGTTCGCTCCTCTTCAATCGGATTCATATCGAGTTCATCGGGTTGGATGTCCACATCACTAGACAAGTGTCATCCTTATTTTCTATCACATGCATCAAGCCATGGGTTATTGCTAATGCATTGGAATGCGAGTGCATGCCTGCATGGTGGCCTTAGCATGCATTAGGTTTGTAATTCTTTTTTAATAAACAAGCTTCAACGTAGGCTTGTTGAGATTGAGGGTTAAATATTAAATACGAATTCGACAATAGGGCATTGATTAACAAAGATCACTTAGATGTTTTAAAGATTTTTTAATATAAAAACTAGGTAAGATAAGTAAAAATTGGGGGAATTGAAAAAAAAAAATAAGGCTTACCTTTTTTTGATATAAAAACGGGCCAACAATCCTTTTACATGCATTTTGTATTTAGTGACACGGATTTTAGTGTATTTTCGATTTTACCTTTAGTATGAATAGTAAAATTTCGACAAGCTGATTTTTACTCTTCATATAAATTTCAGCAAGCTGATTTGCACTGTTTATGAATTTTAGCGAACCGATTGCACTGTTCATGAATTTTGGTGAGCCAATTTGCACTGGTTATGAATTTCTGGTATTCTTTTTTCTTCGGTACAGCAGGTGGAGGGAAAATGTGACATCACGGTAAAACCCGTGTCTGTATACACAAAATACCCATGGGAGGACCCTATAAAAAAGTATACATACTTTGATATAAAAAAAGTATAGATACTGTTGAGAAAGGGGAAAAAATCTCCTATGTAATTTGACTTGGTAAAGCCTAACCTAATTCAACCATTTTAATAAGGCATGAGTCTAAGATTTTTAACCCATTTATTAAGAGAAATTTTATGGAGAATGAGTTAAAGAATAATGAGATAAAGAGAATGGAGTTAAATTTTTATTAGAAACCCACATGATCGAACGAAATATTTGTAAAATTATACCTCTATTTAATTATTTTAGTCTTGACATTTTAATTTAAAAAAATTCATTGTTATAAGACATTAATTTATAATCACTCACTTGATGAAGTAGAATAATTTAATAAAGATAAAATTACTCCCCCGTTCTATTCATATATTCCTTTATCTAACTCACCCAATTAGTTACTTCAATCATATTTTTTTTTTCTCAAGCAAGAGGGTAGATAGACCTAATCATTTATTATTCCCACTTTGTATTTTGTAACGCAGGCAACAGCTTGGAGTCCTCAACCTGTCAGTCATTACTAGGGTAGGAATTAGTACAAGAGAAGTGATTTGTGCACCCTCCATTTTACCCATGGTGCACTCCTATAATTTTTTTTTTCAATTTTGCCCTCCACTCACCTTTTCTCCATTTCCATCATGTTTTAGGTGGGGGGCAAAATTGAAAAAAATAAGTGAAGGAGTGCACCATGGGTAAAATAGGGGGGTGCACAAATCATTTCCCTTAGTACAAAACTATAAATTAAAATCAGTACCACAACGTTTTTAATTGCCGATGGATACAGCCTACCCATGCCCTTTACTTAAAAGGCACTTTTCAAGTTTTCAGTACATGGTGGAAAGAAATGGGCTCTCCCTTGTTGTGAAGGGGCAGTACTATTTTTCACGTATCCTTTTGTTGGAGTTTATAATAAATTAACTTTAATTTGAATTTAATATTTAAAATTTTTAAAGGCAATTTTTAAAGGCAATCACTCATTCAAACGATAAATAAGTCATACAAATTGTTAAAGATTTAGACTTTCAGCTCAAAATACTAATCTGCTCAGTTCAAAATACTAATATGTTAAGTAGAATAATTTAAGTTGTTTATAAACTTATAAATCTTTCTTTACACTTTCAAGGTAGAGCTCGTTCGTAGTAGTCTCAACAATTCCTCTCTTGAACAAGGCCCTCCGACGGAAATAGTGATTTCGGCCATCTCAATCGTGTGCAGGATCTCCTGAACCCACATGAGATAGCTTTAGATCTAACTCTTATACCACTTGTTAGGACCTGAACTTCGAGCTCAATAGATTAGCCTGTTAGGTGGATCAACCTAATTTTATAAACCTCTAGATCTCTCTATTTACTTCTAATATGGAACTCATTCACAACAACCTCAACACAAATTACATCAAAAAATTTATAAAAACCTCGCCAATATAATTAATTAACTATATCAAATGAAAGAGCATAATTTTCTGAGACTAATATTCAAAGTCGTCACCATTTACAATTTTAAAGAAAAAATAATTATTTCTGAGAATACCCAAACTCAAATCTATCTCGAGCTTGTCGAATAAGTGGCTAGATTTGATTTGAGTTTCGATCACCGTTGGATCCTGTGATGATGGAGGAAGAAAGGAATAGCTATCGGCCTCTCCTCTCCACTCTCTGTTTCTCTCTCTCCGCCTTTTCTCCTTTCCCGCCCACGGTTTTTTTTTTATCCCTTCCGCTGTCGGCTTCACACTTGCCCAGTTCTAGACGACCACGACTCTTTTCTTCTTTCACGTTTCTTTCATTTTCTTTTTTTATTTAGGTTTAGTGGGTCAGTAACGTCGGCTGGACCACATAACACCTTTGGCTTCCACTTATAAATCGAAATTCCTGCAATTTTCAACAATCCCACCAACCAGCAGCAATGGCTCTCCTAAACTCTGCTCCCATTTCCAAGACGTGTGTGATTTTCAATCTGGGTATGTACTCATCCCTTCTCTTGCTGCCTTCCTGCTATTATTTTCCTTTGTCTTCTTTCCTTTTTTCCTTAATCCAAAAATAAAAATTGATCGGAAATTTATATATTTTGCACAAATTATTAGATTTCTATCACCATCCCTGCCTTTCTTACAGGCCCCCAAGCACATTGCCTCACCATGTCAACTGGGCTTTGTGCCATCAGAAGGCCCAATTCAAGTTTCAGATCTCCCTGTCTCACACAGCTCTCATGGGTGAGGAGGGAAGGATTTGAACACGTACTTATGCCTAAAACAACAAGATTTGTTGAGAGTAATCGTCTTTATCACCTTTCATTACTTTAATTACGATCCCCATTGAATTGATTACAATGGGTTTAAAATGATTGGATTGTTTGGGCAGATTCCCACTTGCCAGGGGGTAGAGAATGGGAGTGGTAGGTTGAGAATAAGGGCTTTCACTGAAGAGCAGGAAGCTCTTGTGGTGAAGTCATGGAAAGCTATGAAGAAAGATGCTGGAGAATTGGGCTTGAAGTTCTTCTTGAGGTTATCCATCCAATTTTATATTCAACACTAGGCACATATTGTAATTTAAGCTTTATTGTTGTTAATCACCTTCTTAATCTGTTGTTAATCTTAATCTTAAGGATATTTGAGATTGCGCCGTCGGCGAAGCGGCTATTTAAGTTCCTGCAAGAAACCGATGGTCCGGCCGAGAAGAATCCAAAGCTTAAAGCACATGCTACAACAGTCTTTGTCATGGTAAGCGTCCGTTTCTTTGTCTCTTCCTTCCTGGTTGAAATAAGATGAAGCATTAAGCACTTCTTTTTACCATTGAAGGTATCTAAGTGTCTTACCTTCAAAGATTTTATTTGACTAATCCTTCACGGCATGAAGCATTTGGCATTTGGCATTTGGGAATGTGATATAGTGGCAAAGTTTTGTTAATTTTCATATTAGACTTAATTGAGTTGACTTAATTCAATTGACTTTTAAATTTAATTGCAGATCTAAGGAAAAACTTAATCAAGTTGTAGAATTTCTGATCTTTAACTTTTAAAATCCATTGATTCAATCTGATGAACATCTACTCTTAAATAAATATAAAATTTTAAAAGTCTTAAAAAATATAGAATACATTGAGAAAATTTAGCTTTAATTCTTATATGAGCTGATTGAATGTTTGGCTGTAGACATGTGAATCAGCAGTGCAATTGAGGAAGGCTGGTAAGGTTACTGTGAGAGAGTCGAATCTAAAGGACATGGGTGCCACACACTTTAAATATGGAGTTGCTGATGAGCATTTCGAGGTAATCTATCCTCCAAATAAACTTTGTAAATTTATATTTTTAATAATATTTCTCATCCCGTGTTTATTTTAAAGTCTATCATTTCTTGTTATTTCATTTGTGCATCTTCTTGTAATAATGTCCTTTAAAATTATTATGATTTGCTAATTTTGGGTAACACTCTATAATCATGTCACCTTATAAATAATACAATTTATAACTAATTTAAAATTTTAACAGTGGGATGCATCTCCCAATAATTGAACTCTTGTAATGACTCCTTTGGTCAAAGCCATTTTGTTTCCACCCTAGTTTAAAAATTCAAAAAAAAAAAAAAAAATCATAGACAAATTAATGAGTTGATGAATTCCTTAATTAAAAAACAATACAATCTGTTCATAATTTATTGGTAGCCAACATAGGCTCCGTGCTCTCATTTATTTTATTTTTTTGAATCTACGTGTGGGAAACCACAGGATGTCCAACATAAAATCCCCACGAGTGATCTCACTACCCTTGGGGCACACTAAAGTTAGGTTATGGGAGCTCAAACCCGCAACATCCCACTTCCTAAAGCAGGAGACAACCAATTACTCTCATTTATTTACATTTACTTACAAATCAACATGGTATCTGGGCTTTGAGTACTATTTATAGTTTCACAAACATATCAATGATATTATTTAAATTGGATCTATCTTGCATTCTTGGGTGGTGTTAGGTTACAAAATTTGCACTTTTGGAAACGATAAAAGAGGCAGTTCCAGAGATGTGGTCACCAGAGATGAAGGGTGCATGGGGAGAAGCTTATGATCAATTGGCAGCTGCTATAAAGAAAGACATGAAGCCCTCTTCTTAATTGACTTTTAAGTTGTGGATTATGTACCTAAGTAGATTTTTTATTTTATTTTCTAAATGTTAGAGAAGAACTCTATTGCCAAGAGATGGTCTTATTGCTTTGTTTCATTCTTATTATATGTCATCGTCGAATGCAAAAGAAATGTTTTTTTTTTCTTTTCAAATGCCTACAGATGGTCATGAACTTGAGGCTTGTCCATTCCTAACCCACCTTAGACCAATTTAACCTATTTTGGACATAGCATGATTCTTCAATGGTAGACCAGGCAATAGGTTAGGTTGGGTTGATTGAGTATTGTTAAGTTTAGGTGTATTTTGGATTAGGGTCGAATTTGGACTTTTCTGCTGAGACACGTAGTAGGATATTCTTTAAAGACGTGTTGACTTCATCTGGTTAGAAGTATTGCATATTTATATAGTTGGATGTATTATATATATAATAGTGGGATCAATTAGGTCTACTCATTCATAACATGTTATAGTCGGGTCTATCAATTCATAAACAGTTCTAGTTGGGTCTTTCAATTTATAAACGGTTCTAGATGTCTAACATTTACTAAATGGGCTAAGTCTACATTACACATTTATTAAATGAAATTGCAGTAGACCGTGTCAAATTTTGCCTGTTTTATCCCATTGATTTAAAAATCAGTCAATATATATTGTATCAACCGATACTATCAGCTTTTAAAGCTGATGATATGCATCGGCCGATAATGTGGCTCATACTGCATACTATTGGCCGATTCAAAAAAATTTAATTTAAAAAAAAAAAAACAATTTTGGCTGTTTTTCGAGATGAATCTTGCGTCATGTTTGACTTTAAGAAGTAAGTTTTTGAAGTATAAAAGGTAATTTTCAATTCCAAACATTTTCTCTTAAGATTTGACCATTTTTGAGTTACTTTCATCCATTTTTTTTAAAATTTTTGGCTCTAACATAATCTCAAATTAGGGGTTTTTTTTGTGAAAATAATTCAGTAAAGTAGTATTCAGTGATTATAAAATTCAATAAAGATATGTTAATGTCATTGATATATTTTGTAGGGTGTGTGATTTTCAAGCTTTTTCTGAAAAGTTAATGAAAGTCAGGTTTTCTAAGATACTTCCTATTTTCGAGTTTTTTTTAAAAAAAACTGAATGAAATGATATAAAAATGTTTCTAGAATTAAATGAAGAGTTCCTAATGTGATTGATATAGTTTTTAAAGTGTTTGTGTCATTTTTCTAATATTCTAACTATTATATTTTTTTTATAGTAAAAAATCTATGATATGTAGATGCTTGAGAACATAAATTCACATTACATGTTTTCTCGTGTTGGCATATTTTTTTCTAAATTTTTTATACATTTTTCAAATTTTAAAATATTTTCAATTTTTTAAGACATACTTTATTCGTACTGAAATTTTGAGTTTTTAAGTGTTAATACTCTATAAAAATAACCTCTATTTAATAAAAAAAAAAAAAACAAATTATGCGTGGCTTATACTTGTAATGCTTGCTTGACTTTCAATGTTCTTTATTTTATACGAGGTTATACAAATAAACTTAATGCATTGAAAGCATCCCATGGACATTTGAACAACACTCAACGGTCGATAATACTACAAGTGGCCCCATTAATCAAACGGATTCAGCAATTTAGTTGAATAATCATCATCTTAGATTTTAGGTTTGCAAAGGTTTATACTGCCATAATATTTAACTATAAATATGTTTTATTAATATTTACTCATAACATGATCAAAGGCTATGACTGTATTGCCTGTTGTCGCTTGAAAATTATTTTATACCATGTTAGATGAATGGGTCAATTAATAGTTATTTTGTAATGAGAATAATTAATAGATTTATATTAGAGGATTTATTTCTATTATTGACACATTCTATTTTAGTTGTATGTTAAGTCTATTTATAGACTAAGTTAATTAATAAAAGAATATTAGAGAATTTCTTAAAATTATGGATTCAGTTCTGAAGTTGATTTCTTCTCAAATTGAAAGTATTCAGAATAACCCCCGAAGTCAAATATAATCAAATCCCACGACTCACCATCCCAACCCAACCACTACTGGTCACCGGTCACGAGTTTTCATGACTCAATTTTTATTCTGACGACTCAAATTTGATTTTAAAAATAGTATTCTACTTCCTCCGTTCCATTTTAGTTGTCCGATTTTAAAATTTTCATATTTTTAAGGAATGACTCTCAAAAAGCTTATGAATTTTTCTCCAACATCCTTTAACTCTTCCAATAAAAATATGTAAATCAAAATTTTATTTTATTCTATCTTATTAAGTGTATTTTTGTTTCAAGAAAGCAAAATCAACTAATTTAATTAAGCTGAGTCAAATTCAAGTCAAAATCCGAATTTTACTATGTTTGCATTCGATGATTGCATTTGTTTGTTTTGTCTCTCCATACTATTTCTCATAATACATATTTTAAGTTATAAAAATCATTTGGAGACAAACATTTGACATCACATGTGGCCATATATATTTGTTAAAGAAAAGTAAGTAAGGTGGGGTTGTAATAATTTCATGGGAACAGTTGATGAACTTGGACATAGTGAGGTGATATATGAGTCGGGTTGTAATAATTTCATGGGAACAGTTGATGAACTTGGACATAGTGAGGTGATATATGAGTCATCAAAGGACAAACATGATGATAAAGCTTATGGACAAATATGATGATAAAGCTTATGGACAAATTTGATGACCTTTATGTACATCTCCACCAATATTCCAACCCGGCACCCTACCGTTAGTATTTAAGTTCTAAACCCTCACCTATTTTTTTTTTCAAAATGGTTCATATATTAATAGGTAAAAGCGCCAGAGGTGCAAATACAGACAATAAAATTAAAAAACAAACAAAAGGTGGAAGCAAACCTCCACCACAACAACACAGAAGAGAAAAAGATCAGGATAAATTTGTGCATTCTTTTTATGCATGAAAGATGTCAGATATAGCGATATTCCGGAACTCTTGAAGAGAAACAACCCATGAAACGCACATAGTGAGGCTACATCTAGCGACCACAACACTGGATTCAATAGTGCCTCCGAATACTCTATTATTACGTTCCTACCACAGGTTCTAAAGAGTAGCAAATAAAGAAAGCTGCCACAAAGAGGAGCACTTAGGAGAGACGGAAGCAATGTCTCAAACAAAGGAAACCTAAGCAACCGAAGAAAGCATGAGCCAAGCCACACCAAACTGGTCAACTACATAGCTCCAAACAGAGGAAGAGAAAAAACAGTGAATGAGTAGATGATTCGACTCTTCAGAAACATGAAAACAAAAAGGGCAAGCACTAACCAAAGTTCTCTCTCTTCTCCTCAAGAGATCTTGAGTTAAGATTTTCTCCAACCCAGCCGTTCAAAAGAAGCTAATTGCCCTCGGCGGTGCTTTGGAAGCCCAAATCTTGGGATTAAGCAGGCTAGTACTAGAAATCTGATGAATCCAAGAGAAGAAAGACTTAACAGAGAAGAGACCAATCTTGTCAGGCCACCAGAGGAGACTGTCTTCCTCAATCATGTGGATTCTGAATGATGAGAAGGTAAGCAGGAGATCATAGAAAGAGTCTGCTTACAGAGATGAGCGAGCGTGAGCGAGAGTGTGAGAGTGAGAGAGAGAGAGACCTGAATGAACAGAGATTTCGTGCAGGTTATCCGGTCTCTACAGGTGGGAGGCGAGAAGGAGGTGGGGAGCTGGAGGATTTCGGCGAGTAGGGATGGCAGCAACAGAAGGGGAGAAAGAAGCGACACAGTAGAGCCGACCCATCGGTTTCACTATTTGTAGCAAACCTTTCGTCTTGGCCAGAAGTGTACACTCGAAACTGGTTGCAGGATTTATTCAGGCAATGGGGGATCGTCAATGATGTTTTTGTCCCAAAGAAGAAGGTTGGGGTAGGGAGGACTTTTGCATTCGTGAGAATGGCCAGATGCAGTCATGCGGAAAAGGCTGTGGCGAATCTTAATGGGCAAATGCTGGAAGGGAAGAAACTCCAAGTAAATCCGACTATTTTCCATAGAAGGGAGGTCGGGGATCAGAGATGAGTTCGCCTCGTCATAAATTGGGGATGACTAAGATTATGGCGGATTTGAATTTAGGATTGGTCAGAGAAGGGCAATCAGCCATACCTGCCATCGTCAAGGCTCAGAAGGTGGTGGATTCTCGGAGAAGCTGGGCAGATGTCATTGTAAAATCAAGCTTGGAACAAATCTAGAATCCCAATGTGGAGGCTCCAGAGAAGGTCATAGAACTTATGAGGGAAGCAGAGGAGGTAAAGCAGATCAACGATTGGCTAGCCAATGCAGTTATTGTTTCCCCCTTTTTGCCGATGCAACGTGCTCAGATTGTGTCTATGTTGGAGAGTGAAGGCCTCTCAGTGACGCACTGTAGTTTAATTGGTGATAAAAATTTTCTGGCAATCCTAGCTGATGAAGATATGGTTGCTAGAAGTTTGAACCTGGTTTCAAATGTGTTTAGAATAAGAGGACAATGGAATCCAGAGGCGATTTACCAAAGGAGAGTCACTTGGGTCAGGTGCGTCGGTTTCCCTTTGGAAGGCTGGATGGAAAACGTTATCAAGGCCTTTAGAAAGAGATGGGGCTCTTTGCTAGAGATTCATCGTCGAAATCAGTGGAGAGAGGATTGTTCCATGCTTCATCTGCTGTTGGAGCTTGGGTTAGACGACTGTTTACCCACGATGGTATCTGTAAGTATCAATGGAAAAATCTACTGGGTGAGGCTTTCGAAGGAGGTTTCTCCGGCGGAAATATCGGTATCCTCGTCGAAGTTGTTTGGTTTTTCGCCAGAAGACGCGATTTCCAAACTGGAATTGGTACAAGGACCTAGAGCACCACGTGGCGAGCTAAAAAGGGGGACAATAAATGTGGTCGACCCATGCGCGTCAGTTGAGGCTCCTGTGCAGACGGCGGAGACAGCAGGTGCCATCTGCAGATGCAAGGATGCTGGCGTTTTGGCTGCCCTTATGTGCTTGGGTGCCTCTGGTAGAGCTGGAGCATCTAATGGAGATTTTCCTACCTTAAAAAATACTGAGGGCTTTAAATCAGCCACTGCTGGATAGGTTTTTATATTCGGGCATGGATTAGGCCCAAATCCACAAATGCTGCCTTTTCCATTGGGCTCTGGCCTGCCTCCTTGGGCTTTTCATTTCGGGCCTTTGGACAACTTAGTCTATCCCCAACCCTCTCAGTCAAATTTCAACTTACTACCTATGGGACCCCCAACATTGAAATACAATTCTCAAATAACTCCCGATTCTCTTAACTTCTTCCCTAATTTTTTTCCAGTTCCGACAGACAGTGTGTCCTCCAATGAAGAACTGGCGATGGTGCCAGTGGTCACTGAGTGGGTCAGTTCGACTCATGTTGTTGAATCGGGGGTAAATCCTGTCACACCCCGACCCGAAGGGTGGGCCCAGAACACGACTGATTTTTTATTTTTTTTAGATCTAAGACGACACTCAAGAAGTCTAATTGGGCCGGATCAACAGTTAGGCCCAAAGGTCACACATGATCCTAACATGTGGACTCAAACATATGCCATAAGTCTAACCCAAGAGACAAACATCAACACACATAATTCCAAACATCGAATTATCATTGAAACACTATCAGAGTAACTACGGATACATGGTACTCTTAATACATCAAGTTAACACAAATCAAGTACCACACCCGGTACTTTATAAAAACAAATGGTTCCCAATACCAAAAAGTAAAGATAAGGGTATTCCCCTCAGTGAGAATCCAAAGCAACGTCGCAGCTTATCCACCCTAAGCTTCAAATAGAGGGTTCTCCTCCTAGAGTTTATCTCCTGAAAGGTGAGTGGGGTGAGCTAACTAGCCTAGTGAAGGAAATATAACAGTGCAGTTTAAGTAAATATCAGGTTAGTAAGTAATCAACAGTTGTAATATAATATCTCATGCTTGATAATAAATTCTCAACATCAAGTAAAATATCATCATTCCCATAATTCATCATCTTTTCCATTACTGCTGTCATCCACCGTAACCCCTAAATACTATACTGACACCAATAGTATTAAGTCTCGACACGGTCAAAATACATCCTTACAAGTACATCTCCGGTATACACCTCAAAACTGGTACTGATACACCTTTTCAGTCACTGTCGACCCACCTGGTCCAGTAGATGTAACCGACACCCTCAGTTCAGCGATGGTCCAATAGTAAAAGGTACGTAGAAGCAGTATCACATAACTCATATGATTAACATCATAAGCATTCATAAGCATCATAAGCGCTTCTTAAAACAGTGTATCATGTCTAGGCACATGGGTGGGTTCATCAAATCTGAAACCACTCATTGTTCAAGACTCATTTCAATAAAAACCTTATTACACCTACTACAAAGTTAAGTTCCCTCACCGAAAATGTGTGGTATCGCGATCTCTGTTCAAAGAAGCAAACAAGTGCACAATCATTAACAGGTCAACATATATTTACATGTATACATACAAGTAGTATTTCAAAACTATACTTGTTTTCCCAAAAATATCCAAGGTAAATGAAATTGAGTCTCTTACTTGGTTTCTAACATTTTTAAATTACAATAATCCACAATAGAGTAATAATAAGGTGCTCAGTCCAAAACTCATATTGTCTTCTGGGCATGACCAGATTGACTTATTGAGTTAGGTCTAGATACTCAGGTCGCTTCTCAGTTGTCTTATGGATAGGACTAGATCTAACATGTTGAGTAAGGCTTCGATGTCACTCAGTTCCCGACCAATAGAGTCTGCCTGGAAGTGAATATAATAGTATATACACTATAGTAATAAGATAAGAGGGTTAGTACAATTTTAATTTATTAAAGGGGTATAACATCACATGCAACAATAATCAAACAAGATTTCACTTAAAAACTGCGTCCCTCGGAACATGCCTTCGAACCAAGTACTGTGGCTTCGGATCATCCGAACCACTGCCTAAACTAGCCACTGACTTCAGACCTTAGGTCTGACTTCGGATCGTCCGAAGATGGGGTCCCGGATCATCCGAAGGTCCTTTCGAACTGAAAAATCTGAAAAACAAGTCTCGGTGGGTCTGTGTGTCTCAAAACATGATGAGTAAGGCTCGAATCGTCCGATTGGGGTCCGGTCCTTCCAAACTCGACTCGGAACATCCGGGCGAGTCAAACCTGCCTCGGACGCTTCGGGCTTCGGGTGAAGCTCGGAACGTCTGAAGGGTGTGACCCTCGGACCGTCCGAGCATTGACTCTCGGACCGTCCGAGAGCCGTCTTCCTCCACTGTCTGCAACAACAGACAGTGACAGGCAGACATGGTATGAAATACGAATCCGGAAACAGTGGGTTCTCCGCATTCGATTTTCACATCCAACCGGTTAGATGAACTCCTCAGTGAGTCATCTTTCCATAGGGAGTGATTTGGAGTTTTAAAACTAAGCAGGCCATTAGATCTTAACACCAACAACCCACTGATACTAAGAAACCCAAGTTTTTCCTTAAACTTTAAAATGATTTTATACACTCAAAACTTAGCCAAAATCGGTTTTTCTTCATTCTAAACCACTTAGAATTTGAAAAGGAATATAGTGGTTACCTTCACTGGAGTTCTTAAGTTGAAATCCGACTTTTGAAAAGACTTCCTTCTTAAGCTACGGTGGATAAAAACTGGGAAAGACAGAGAGGGCTCAGCTGGTTTGATCTCAAAGCAGCTGGGAGGGAGAGAGATAGAAATCTGAGGGAGTTTGAGAGCTAGGCTGAGGGGTGGGATTTATAGATAATCTGATAAAAAGGGTGGCTATTGCATGCCACTGCATGCAGTTGGTGCAGACGTCCCGAACAGTGTAACCACTGTTCGGTAGTCTTGGTTGCAGATCAGCCCCTCCAAACTTTTGGTTTTGCAAATAAGTCCCTGTTTTGATAAGAAATCGATTTTTAGCTAAAAACATGATTTTAAGAGATCAAAAATTTAATCCAACCTTTCAGATAAGTTGGATTTTAAAAACTCTAGTCACCATAAAAATTGGAGGTTTAAAACTTACTAAAAACCATTTATTTAAATAAAAACCATATTTTAACACTATTTGCTTAATTTAACTTGTATTAAATAAAACAATTTAAAGTCCTCATTTTTGGGGTTTGAAAGAATAAACTAGACCATACTAAAATGGTCTAACATAATATACTTGTTTCAAAATTTATCTCATTTCGAAAATCATTTAAAAATATTTATTTCCCCTTTTCGGGGTTTTGACGGGCGGTTTTAAATACTATTTTCTGAAAATAAAATTATTTAAAATTAGAAATAGAAATCCTTTATTTAGGAGAATAATATCAACCAATAATAACCACATAATAACATAATTTATGAAATAATAAAAATAAGCAGTAAATTACCATTTTGCCTCTGCAGCTGGACGAGCTGGATCACTGAGTTTTCGAACTTAGATTGGGCCACACTTGGGCTTTTCACAAAGCCCTAACCGAAAACTTCGAGATTAACCGGTCTAAGCAAGTTTTATTAAGCTAAACTACACCTAATCTGGGTTAGGGTATTACAAATCCTGCTATAATCCATTATGGTGTGCACCCTTCGGAATCCTTCTCGGGTATTCTACATTCAAGAGGATCTAAAGCTGTAGAATCTCATCGCCTCTTGCACTCGGTTTCTTCTAGTAACTCTAAGATGGCTAATGCCTCTGATCTCAGCTCTTTCGGAAATTAAAGAGTTGGCAAAAAAAGGGAAAATTTAGATTCAAAGAAGCAAATTGGGATATGGAAAAATAGAAAAATAAAGGGTATTCAGAAAAGGATGGTAGAGATATCCTGCATGTTGGGAGGCAACTGGATATTCAGTTCAACAATGAGACAAAATCTCTGATTAGTTTGGCCCAGTTAAAGGCAGAGGACCGAGCCTCTTCTATTTCATCTAGAAGCTTTAAAGGAAAACAGACTGTTTCCTATAGGGGTTGTTGTCATCTATTCAAGGTCTACAAAAAGAAAAGTATTTAGTTGCCAAGAAGACTTATCAGGAGTGCCCAGGTTTCCCAATGAAGCTTATGACCTGGAATATCAGAGGTCTAGGACTTTAGGAGAAGAGGGGAGCAATTAGGAGATTTATTCAGAAAAATAAGGTAGATATTCTGCTCCTTCAGGAAACAAAAATAGAAGAAATTTCAAAGCAAATGATTAAAGAATTATGGGGAGTTAGAGACTGTGATAGCTTCTACAAACCAGCGGTGGGGAGGTCAAGAGCATTGCTTATTATGTGGAATCTGACTGTCTTCAAGGTAGTGGTCAAAAATATGGATTCTAGATCGATTTCAGTGAAAGGAGAGCTGCTGGCAGAGGGGGTAGAAATCAGCATTACCAATGTTTATGGACCAAACTGTTGATGCTGAAAGGGAGAATTTCTGGTCCAAATTAGAAGACGTCAAGGTTTGGGCTTCTTCTAGGTGGTGGGTGTGGGTATGTTGGGTGTGGGGGGGGGGGGGGGGGGGGGTGGGAGGGGATGATTTTAATGTAGTACAGTACCCATCTGAGAAGAAAGGGGGTAGAGACTTCACAAGATCAATGGTAGCATTTTCATTTTATAGGAAAAGGAGAGCTGATTGATCTTCCTCTCATTGGGGGGCGTTACACTTGGTCCAATGGTCAGGATAGAGGAGCATCTAGCAGACTTGACAAATTTCTGGTTTCAGCAGATTGGGAAGCCCTTTTCTCTGGAGCTAGCCAGGTGAAACTGTTTCTTCCTATCTCGGATCACTGTCTGATAATCCTAGATTCGGAAGAGATTGATTGGGGACCGAAGCCTTTTCGTTTTAACAATGCATGGTTGCTAAATCCGAAATTCGTGGAGCTAGTGAAGGCTTGGTGGGGCAATTTCGACATACATGGTTGGGCAGGTTTTGTTCTTTTAAAAAAACTCAATATGCTTAAGTGGAAGTTAAAAGAATGGGCTGCCTCTAATGGAGGTAGTACATTGGAAAAGAAGGAAATAGCTATTCGGGATCTTGAGCTTTGGTCAAAGATTGAGGAAGAACTGGACCTGGAATAGGAGGAAGTTGCAGCTAAGAAGGAGTCCAAATCTACCCTTTGGGACTACTTGAGGTTAGAGGAAATTGAGTGGAGACAGAAATCGAGAGCCTTATGGTTAAAAGATGGTGACAAGAACTCAAGGTTTTTCCATTTGTGTGCATCTAATGGGAGGGCAATCAACTGCATTTGATCGATGGTGGTGGATGGTAAAGGGGTCTCGGATAAGGACATTATTAGGGAGGCAGTGGTGAGTTTCTTCTCTGCTATCTTTCAGTTGGCCTATGCTCCTTTGCCTCCCTCCTCTCTTTTGCTAGATCGGCCTCCGTCGCCCCCTTCCTCCTGCTCTTTGCCGCTTCCTGTGGACTCTGGTACCTCCTCTCCTTTTCTCTGCTCTTTTTTTTTATGATGGTTTGTTTGCAAAACCCCGTGTCTTGTTTGCCTCTTCTCTGTCCCAGGCAGTACTTAGTTCGAATGGTGGATGGCCTTCCTTGTTGTCCCTTTTGATGTCTCTCGCACCTTGGTTGGTTTGGAGCTTCCTCGATTCTGGAGATGATGATACGGACGTGGTGGCGCTCCCCTCAGCGTGTTGTGCTGGTGCCCTCCCCTTCCCTATTCAGGCTTCGGAGGGGGTTTCCTTGCTCTTTGACATTAATTCCCAGAGGTGGTCCGCGGCTTCTTTTCGGCTCCTGGTTGCTGACTGCTGGCAGGCTCTTCAGACGACTCCCTCCCCTTTGGCTTCTTTTACGGCTGCGCGGTTCTTCTCCTCTAAGGCCCAGGTATTGTCTTTCCCTTTTCTCCCTTTTTTCTTCCAGTTTTGTGTTATCCTCTGGGGTTAGTCCCTCTATCCCTAGGTTAGTGGGTTGTCTTCCCTTTCTCTAATTTTTCAGCCCCCCCGAACCCCTCTAGGAGTCCAGGGTCTCCTTTCTTTGTCTTAAGTTCCGCCTCTTTAATGGATCCGCGATCCAGTCGACCCACATTGAATGGGTTAGAATTCTCAAAAATCAGTGGGAGTATGGTGGCTTGGCTTGAAAATGAATTTTCCTTGGAAGAGATTTTAGGGACTTAGAGAGTATGGATGGCGATAAAGCGCTTGGCTCCGATGGTTTCAATTTGGCATTCTTTAAGGTCAGCTGGAAGGTAGTAGGGCAGAATATTTTGAGGTTCTTTAGGGACTTTCACAATGATGGTATCATCAATAAATGACTCAAAAACTCGTTTATTACCTTAATTCTGAAAAAAGAAGGTCCTTCTGAGTTGTCGCATTTTCACCATATCAGCCTAGTGGGTAGTATCTATAAGCTGTTAGCCAAAGTTCTAACGGAAAGATTAAAGAAAGCGTTACCTGAAATCATTGGAGAATCACAAGGAGCTTTCATTGAGAACAATCAAATCTTGGATGGGGTTTTGATTGCTAATGAATTGGTTCATATGAGGAAGAACGATGGTAAACCATACTTCTTATTCAAGATTGACATGGAAAAAGCATATGACTGTGTAGATTGGTCCTTCGTGAGTTACTTGTTTAACAGGATGGGCTTTGGCAGTGGATGGCAGAGGTGGATGAAGGCATGCGTTAAAAATACAAAATACTTGGTTTTGGTGAATGGTTCACCAACTGATCCAATATTCGCTAATAGGGGTTTGAGGCGGGGAGATCCCCTCTCTCCGTTTATTTTTACAATGGTGGGAGAAAGTCTGAACAGGTTGGTGATGAAGGCAAGAGAGCTGGACATTGTGAGGGGTTTTGAAGTGAGCCAAGGGCGCCTGGTGATCACCCACCTTCAATTTGCAGATGACACCTTACTTTTCTGTAATAACCACAATTCGGAGGGGCTTGGTTTCCGGGCTATCCTCAGATGCTTTGAGTTGTTTCTGGACTAAGGATAAACTTGAGCAAAAGTACTCTAATTGGGGTTGGTTTGGACATTTCGGTAGTAAAGGAGTGGGCAGACAAAGTGGGTTGTGGTGTCGGAAAACTTCCCTTTCTCTCCTTAGGCCTCCCAGTTGGCGGAAATCTAGGTTTTAAAAAGTTTTGGTCCCCAGTTTTGGAAAAGATTGAAAAATGGTTGGCTGGATGGGGTAAAAAATATATTTCCTTGGGGGGGCAGGGTAACTTTGTTGAAGTCAGTTTTGGTCAACCTACCCACGTATTTCCTCTTTATTTTTGAAGTTCCCAAAGGTGTAGCCAACTCGATGGAGAAGTTGTTTAGGAAGTTTCTTTGGGGCGATCAGGAGGCAAAGAGAAAAGTTCATCTGGTGGCTTGGGAAGATGTTACTAAAGCTAAGAATAAAGGTGGTTTGGGTTTGGTTCCTATCTGCTTAAGAAATGAAGCTTTATTATGCAAATGGGGTTGGAGGTTCGGAAGGGAATCTAATGCCTATGGGTTCGTATTCTTTCAGCTAAATATGGAGTCTCGAACGATAACAGATGGAACTTGGGGGAGGAAGTTGATAGATCGGGGTCTAGGATCCTTAAAGATTGGTGGAGGATTTGTCAAGGTCGTTTGGAGGTTGGTTACTTGTTCAAAAGGAATCTTAGACTATTAGTTGGGAAGGGTAACAAGACCTATTTTTGGAAAGACTTGTGGTTGGGAGATAGGCCGTTGAGAGAGAGCTTCTGTAGGCTTTTTAGGGCTGTAAGAAACCAAGATGCTTTGATTCAAGATTTATATCGCATGGAAGATGGAGCTATCTCGTGGCATTTTGGCTTCAGAAGGGAGTTGAGGGTCTTTGAAGTGGAGAGTGTTACTGATCTCAAAAGTCAATTGGGTGAGTTCCCTCTGGTCCTTGACGGCGACGATGAATTGGTCTGGACGGGTAATTCCTCTCGCTCATTCTCGGTCAAGTCTTTGGTTGAGCTGGCTTCTCAGAGTGCATTTAGACCGGATGGTTCTTTGGCTTTCGTGTGGAGGAGTGTTGCTCCACCAAGGGTTCAGTTGTTTAATTGGTGTTGTGCTAAAAGGAAATTTTTGACGAGGTTGGAGCTTAGGAGAAGAGGACTATTGGGGTCAAGTGGCGTTACCTTGTGCCCTCTTTGTAACTGTGATGACGAATCTATTGACCATCTCCTAGTCTCGTGTCCGTTTTCCTGGAGGATTTGGTGCTTCTTTCTGAATCTTATGGGGGCGACTTGGGTGTGCCCTGGCTCGTGGGAGAGTTTGATAGAATCTTGGGTCATTCGTTGTGTTATAAGAAGAGGGAAGCTTGTTTGGGTTTCGATCCCGACCGTGGTATCGTGGACTATTTGGAAGGAGAGGAATTCTAGTATTTTCGAAGGTCAGTCGTTAGAAGTTAATGATCTCTTTCACAAAGTAAAATGGAGGCTGTGTACTTGGTTATGTAACAACAAGGAGTTCCAAGATCTCAAGGCTGGGGATCTATGGCAAGCTTGGGAGGGCTGCTTGAGGTCTGCTCCTATGGTAAATAGGCCTAAGCAAGCTGAGTGGTCCCCTCCCCCTCATGGGACCCTCAAGTTTAATGTGGATGGAGCTTCTTTCGGCAAACCGGGCCCTGCTGGTATTGGGGGTGTCCTTAGAGACCATTTGGGTGGGATTTGGGCTGTTTTTTCGGAAGCAGTGGGGATCAAAGATTCTAATGAGGCGGAACTTCTTAGCATTAGGAGAGTCTTGACCTTAGGGGTTAGCTTCGGGGGAATGAAATTAGAAATTGAAAACGATTCTTCTAATGCTATAAAATGGAAATGGGCTAGGGGTACAAGGAGACCTCATTGGAGTTTAACCACTACTGTTAGGGAGATGAAGGGGCTACTCTCGGGCATGGAGGTATCCTTCAATCAGATTAGTCGTTCAGTGAATGGTGTGGAGGATTTTTTTGCTAAGAATGGTGTTGAAGGACCGACTTCAGGCGTTTTTCTTTTCTAGCAAAGTTTCTTTGGTTGTATGGTGATGATTTCTTTGCGTTTTAGTTCTCTTGGGCCTAATCCTCGTAGGCCTTTTGTGCCTTGTAACTTTGCCTTGTTCTTTTTCTTTTTTTAATGAAATTTCTTCTTTATCGCTCAAAAAAATAGAAAGAGTCTGCTTCAGAGCCAGTCAGGTTACGGTGAAAAAGAATGTCCCAAACGACCTGATCACCATTAAAAGAGTAGAAATCAGAGATGGTTCAATGAGGCCCACCCCTTGCTCATGGCCTTCATTCGGGTTAAGTAATGGGCTATTCAATACACAGCTGAATGCAATTCTTGGGATACTCTTTAAAGCATAACATGAGGAAGCACCGCTAAAAGATTTTTTTAGGACTAAAACTTAGGCTGGTCGGGCCGGATTTTGATAAATCCAACTCTAACCCAAGACAAAAATAGTTGAACCTGACTCAATCCGACCTGAATTAGTAATCTGAACTGTAGAATCTAACCCGACCTGACCTGAACTCTAGAATTAGGTCAACCCGTCCTCGAGCCCGACCTATTTTAGAGAAAAGGAAAGAGAGAGAAGATCTGAATTTTTTTAGCTGTTATTAAATTATTAGAACGAAATCGCTCTAACGACTTAATTTCAATGAGTAAAGAAGAGATCCACAGAAAAAGGAATGACCTGATTTGGTTTGAATTAGAAAAAAATAACCTGATTCTCGTTTCTCTGTTTGGAATAAAAGACATCCCAAGAACAGATTTTGCAACCCAAACCCAAATACCTAGATAGAAAATTCAGAAATTAAAAAAAAGACGATTAAAAAAAATGGTAGCTTGAACTATATTGGAAACCACAACCCATTAACAAATTCTTCAAAATAATTCAAGGAAACCCATGTATATGATCCTAAAGATGGTAAAGACAACATTCAGTTACAAGAGAAAAGAACCGCATTAACATGGAACAAGATGAAAGGAAGGAGAGGAGAGAGAAGAAAACTAACATAAGATTTCAAAAAGAGAAGGATAGAGGAAAGGAGAAGAGAAGGAAATAGTGAGGAGAGAGAATCGGTGGCGAGGATGCACATTAAATTCAAGAACAACAGGACTCCTTCGCACCTCTCTTTATTGCACGAAGAAATTAAGGGCATCTCATATTAGGGTTTAACATTTAAAGATATTATATATATAATTTTTTAATGGGTCATGGATTAAATTAATCCGGATTGGGTCGGGTCGGGTCAGATTTATCTTAAATTTTTAAACTCAATCCGACCCGAACTTTATACGGATTTTTTCCTCTAACTCAATCCGACCCAAATTTGAAAATTATCAAATCCAGCCCACACTTTTTTTTGGGTCGAGTCAAAACCCAACCCAAGTTTCAGCCCTAAGATTTTTTATGGGTGAAGTGAGCATGCGAATGGGGAGGGGCAGAGAGTTGTTGATGGAAAACCCAAGAAAATAGAGTAGAAGAGAGTAAAGAGGGAGGAGAAAAATCAGAAACCATGAGAAAAGAAACCAGAATTGTGTTGGGTGTATGTGGCTTAAATTACACTGGTGGGACACCATCGCAGTGGGTCCCATGTGGATGAGAATTACAGTGGCATGTAAGAAATGAGCACCGACTGTATGGTGTCGGTCTTTGCCTATCTTCTAACGGACTACATTGTATTTAATCCCAAGTCTAGTGGGATACGACCAATGTTATCAGAACCAGATCGTCTATCAAATCGTCTTCGAAAAAAGGTTGGGTTAAATAAGGTTCAACCGCAGTCAAAGCTGGTCAAACTCATGCAATTAATATAAATATTATAAATAATATTAAATTATTAATTAAGATTTAATTCATGAGTTGTATAAAATTTTAAATAAAAATCATGCTATTTATTTTATTTTTGCACTACAAATACCTATTTAATATCTAATTCATTAGTAATAATGGTAGAAATCTTATTTGCTTTATCATCATATTTCCATTTTAACAATTGAAGTTATCATCACTAATTACTTTTAAATGATAAAGAAACTAAAAGCAATTTTAAATATGTCTTTATTCATATTATTATTATTTTTTAATTGATAGACCATTTATTTTTTTAGCTACACATGTACTTTTTATTTTTATATTTCAGTTATTTTTCCTTTTATTGTAAGTTTTTTAACTTTATAAAAAGCATAATCATGTTTTAGCAAGGAGTGTATCATTTATATATATATATATATATATATAGTTGATAGTTTTGACATGTGACGTAAATGTACTTGTACGTTTCCCAATTCCCCTATTCCTAACATAGAAAACTGAGGAAAGAATGACTTGCTTGATGGCTATAAAATAGCCAACATGAAAATGGGAGTCGGCCAAAGACTTCACCCTTTCTTAAGGAAAAAAATAAAAAAATCAAACATAACAAACTGCGGCTCACGGGCAGAGGTTTATTGCATAAAATTGTAGTGAACCGTTCACAGTTTTATGCGGTCCATTTTCTGGGAAAGCTTTTTATCAGAATTGGACCGCAGAAAAGGTGGTCATGATCTAACCGTGGGTTTGATGACGGTCCAGTCTATTTCTAATAACACCGGATACGACAGTTAGAGGAGCTTTGTAAAAGGGTATCATAGTGGCTGGTTGATTCTGATGTTAATCCTGCATGGAAGGTTGAGTGGGCCTCTTTCGAGAGAGTCCCAACTGAATTAATTAAAGAGGGCTTTCCAAATTAAAGTGGGAATCTTTGGAGGATTAAGAATAAGACTCTTAGACGGTGACGTTGTTGTATATACAAACGAAAAGACTGTTGAACACGAGAGACTATTCACCGTGGACTCCTTATGCAAGTAGATAAGGTAAGGTGAGTCGGTGCTTGGAATATATATAGGCAGCCAGCATAGGTGTATGATGTGCTATGCAAGAATTCAAGTTTTCACTCCAAGTTTCTTTTGGATTAACGTGTGGGAAATTTAGACACAGTTCTACTAAAATCTCCATAGATGAGCCCACTATCCCTAAGACACACCAAGGTTAGGCCATAGGAGTTTGAATCCGCAACCTTCAGCTTCCTGAGGCGGGAGGCAACTAATTGAGCTACACCCATGTGGGTGCGTCCATCCAAGTTGAAGTATAATGACGTCAGATATCAAAATGGGTCAGATATGCCATGGCCAGTTTGAGCACTCCCGTGTTCTAGGGAGTGTTCTCCTCCTCGTGGGGCTGGAGGGGGAGATTGTTGTGGGGTCCAGCCCCACTACCGCGTACACACGAAAAAGAAAAAGAAAAAAGTCCTTGTCTTACGAGGACTCTGTGTGGGAGACGTGTTTTAGATATACCGTGTTTCAGAAAACATGGAATAGAGAGGAAAGTGTGCATGCCAAGTTTTGGAAAAAAAAAAACACATAGAATGTGAGAAGCAGTAAGAGACAAAGCTCTCCAGAGATCGAGCAAGTGTGGAGAATCAGCCGAGAGAAAAGAAGAAGAAGAAAGGAGAAGAGGTCAGATTTTGACATGTACTGCATCTGCAGCTCTGCATATTTCTATAAGATGCTCATCCCCACGCCCTACGATGCTCTACCAGTCTTCATTGATGAGAAGAATAGTTCAAGTCCAAGCCGTGCTTGAACTTGAGTATAGTCACTGACTTTCCTGCATTATTCTCCATGTGATTCTTCGTCTCTTTCTCCTTTCCATGTTTGCAATTATTTGCACCATGGAAAGTAGACAAAACTCCATAACCAACTAATGCAAAAGTAACCTTATTTTTCAAGACATACTTGACTGGTGTCTCCTGAGTTCTTTTTCTTTTTACCTGCAGCCAAACTAATAGGATCATGTTGCTTGCCAATACCTGTACTTCCTACTACTGAATACAAATTTTTTTTCTTTATCCCCCTTCATGACAACCATGGCTCCTTTAGCAACCTTTAGAGTCTCATCCCTTGCTGCGAAGGTGAACCCATTAGAATCAAGTTTACTCAAGGAAATTAAATTATTTCTTAGATCAAGGACATGTTGCACATCATTCAGTGCTCTTACCATACCATCAAACATTTTGAATTTTATTGTCCTGATTCCAACGGTTTTGCAAGTCTCACCATTACTCATGTTGACGTTCCCCCATTACAGCGTTTATATATTTCAAACAATTCTCTACGAGAACACATATGATAAGAACACCTAAAATCTAAAATTCATCTATGAGTCAAATTATCAATACCTTTCATGATTACACACACATCATTGTCATCATCTGGATAATACTAGAAGTGACCCCATTAATCAAACGGATTCAGCAATTTAGTTGAATAATCATCATCTTAGATTTTAAGTCTGCAAAGGTTATATACTGCCATAACATTTAACTATAAATATGCTTTATTGATATTACTCATAATATGATCAAAGGCTATGAATGTATTGCCAGTTGTCGCTTGAAAATTATTTGATAGCATCTTAGATGAATAAGTCAATTAATAGTTATTTTGTAATGAAAATAATTAATAGATTTATATTAGAGGATTTATTTCTATTATTGACACGTTCTATTTTAGTTGTATGTTAAGTCTAGTTATAGACTAAGTTGATTAATAAAAGAATATTAGAGAATTTCTTCAAAATATGGATTCAGTTCTGAAGTTGATTTCTTCTCAAATTGAAACTATTCACAGGTCTGATTTCTCTTCAAAGTGAAATCTGCATCCTCTCCTTCTCCAGTTTCTCTATTTTGTTACATTTACCACACTTTTTCCATTGGGTTCACATACCATTTCTTATTAGAGTCATCAATTCCTCAATTTTTTCTTTCGTCCTGGTAAAAAATGGAAAGTGGCAATAATAGAAATAAATCTCCTAATATGAATTACAAAGACGTTAAAAGAAGAAATACTGTATTGTGACATTTTTTATTTTAAAAGATAATTGGATCCAGTATAATTCTAGCCCAACCCATAATGAAGATCAACAAATGGAGTCTTTGAAGTATCAATAAGAAGTGATGTAATTCTCATTTTCTGTATTCATAACATTTCTTGTTTGAGAGTCACTTGGATCTTACATGATATATATTTACCAATATCTAGGAGAAATATTTGGTAACTGTAATGCACATATCAGAGGACCAATATTACAAGTTTTTACCCTTCAAAAAACTATTAGAAACATGTATTTTACCTCTGCAGAGACTTGTACAGAACAACTGTAACATACTTTGCTCGAAAACGATGTGTTGCACCGAGTGCCACAACTGATTGGCCACTCTTACCCTTCTGCACATATAGATGGTTAAGCACCACATGTTGGGGTCTTGACAAAGTTGCGACGCTGTCTGAATGAGACGGCATGTTGAGAAGCGTTAACTGTAGGTGAGGTGGGACTAAAGGCGGCTCTTTCGAATAGTCCTCCAATCCCAGCTGCTTGTTGTTATAGCTTGAGTCTGGGGATTGAGGAGGTTCAAAACCAGCTATGCTGTCCAAGTCCTCTGGGACAAAATCCTGCACCATATATCAGTTAGATTCTTCCAACACTAAACATTTTGTATATCACCATCAACAGTTCGATTCATCCCAGATTCTATGTATGCCTCAAATTATTCCCATGCTACCCAAGTTACTAACCCTGTAAAAACTTTAAGCTAATTCTCAGTTGAAACTGGTACATCCTTATGACTAAGTTTTCATTTTCATACAGCATCCAACACACTTAAAGTTTCAAAAAACCACCGGTTAAGTGTTCCCTGTATCTCTACAGTCTGAGATGCATCTGGTGAAAACACTGCCAACCTTTTCTCATCCTATATGTATAGCAAAGATAGAAGTTGATATTGTAAAACGATCCCAGAAGTAGACAAGCTCATGGCACGATCAGTGAGTGCCTACTGTTCATATTTCATCCTTAAAAAAAGGGTTACATTACCATGTTTTTAAAGAAAAAAAAGGCCCACCTAGACTTATGTAAAATTACAATGTTGGCAACTCCTTGATATCTTTGAGAAGGTTGGTCTCTATCCAATTCACTGACGGTTATATGGGTGTCAGGGAGTTTCAGAGGTGGTAGGGATAACCTACGCTCTTACATGGGGCACCTCTATGCGCATCCCTGTGTGGGGGCCCATGTGGATGGATTCATAGAAACACTCTTTGTTTGAATATGGGATGTATAAAAAATCTCCACAAGATTGCTAAAACCATGTGTTTGAAATGGCCCACAGTTCTGGATCATTTTAAGTGACTTCTAATCCACTTTGGTTCAGCTTTCCATTCATCAGTAAGATCATCTTGGAATGGTGTCATATTATGTCAAGGTTAAATAAGGATTTGAAGAGGTGAAGGGAGGGGGGAGGCGGGTCGTGGGCGAGGAGAGAGAGAGAGAGAGAGAGAGAGAGATCTAGCCACAAAGGTAGTGGGGTAGAACCATGGGGTTCCCTGAAGAACATCTAGCCACAAAGGTAGCATTCAGCTACACACCTCTTGGTGATTCTCACAATGAGAATTCCATGTGCGTCCAACCAAATGGGGATGAGTTCACTTGAAAGGTCTTCTCTTGCATGTCGTGCTTACCAAAAATCAGCTTGAAGGGATAACTATAGGTATGGCTTTCATGACCCAAAGATCAATGGTAGATAAGGGTTCAATTATATCAAGTTTCAATCCAACAATGGTTGAGCCTCAAATCTGAAATCTAATTCCCAAGTTGGTCTGAGGAGAGAGGATACAAATAGAGGGAGAAGGCCTCTCTGGGGAACAGTCTAGGTCCCTTTTCCACCTCTTCACACCTACCCATGAATTGGATTTCTACTTAAAGGGACTCCCTTCTATATTTAAAGGATACCAATTGGATTGCATCCTCGAATTACACCTACTGTTGAATTTAAACTTGATAAAATTGTGTTTTATCTGCCAAGAACCCACCTCTTCATGTGGGAGGTCTTGAGTTCGATTCCCACTCCCCCAAAAGGCCACTCCCCGTAGTTTTACCTGGTGTGTGTAAATAGGGAGGTTTGCACATGCCCCAAGGTTTAGTCAGGTTCTCTAAGAGGCTTGCACACCTTGGTCTTCAAAAAAAATTGCACTTAATCTAACATTTAGAGCTGCTAAATCATACCAAGAATCATTTAATCAAGCTGATTTTTTGTACGCACCATATCCAAGCATAGGCCTTTCCAACCAACTCACCTCCATAATCATAGGTGGTCCTACACGGAGCTCTCACTACAAAATCCCCTCATGGATTGTGAGGCTCAAAACTACAAAAATAGAAGCCTTCTCCATTACATCCAGATTTACTACATTCACACAAAAACTGATCGATGAGAGAAGTTTTTCTATAGCTACAACTTTTCTTGCTAATGTCACCAATTGATAAGAGATAAGAATGTACATACATCTACATGTACTTGGGATTTTCTCAAACGCACAAACACACAAACACATACATGCACAAGCACACCCCGACAAACAAAGAAGTCTAGCCTAAACCCCATTTTTCACAACAAACTGTGGGCCCACCTATGAAAAATCCAACTCTTACAGACACCTACTACCCCATGAATTATCATATACCCAATTTGACGCCAATCAAACTAATGCATACCATTGAATTAGGACATGGCCCTTCAGATACTGTTTAGCTTTGGACCATTTAAATTATAGATTAGGATGTTTTTTTGCATAGTTAATATCCATATGAATACTTTCTGTCTCTACAGTTCCCCGTGATTGGAATGAACTCAAGTGCATCCCATGACTAGGGTGTACTCTACATAAGGCCACTTGTGCATGCCCCTCTGTGGGCCCACATGGGATCACATCAGTGGGTTCTTCAGAATGACATATGCCAGGGTCCTATCTTAGCAAAAGGTATCTAACTTTTGATTTTTAAAATGATGAGCCTCGCTAAGTTACTCCTTTATATACAAAACCAATTTAAGATTGTTGAATGGCCAATAGATTGCTTTTAAAAAAATCAAGAATCCTTGTAGCTCAAAGAAAAGATATGACTTGCCTCCATTTAACTCAGAAACATAAACCACACATTGACACTCTTGACATTTGGGCTGCAGTTGGATATGAAGAAATGGGGTGGAGAACATTGCCTTCCCAGCCAACTGCTAGTTGCCCTGTTTGGATGCAACATTCGAAGGCCACATCTCCTAGGAATCAAGTGAGAACTCAAGTCTTATAAAGGTTAGAGAATTCACGAATACCCAGCGTGTGGCTTGCTCCCCAATTCTCCTATTAACACGTTTCCAGTTCTACCAAATAAGAGTAACAAAGGGTAAAAGACTCTACTTTGAAGTTCTTTGCATAGGAAGATCCTCACTTTCCAAGTTCTTTAGAGAAACCTCAATTTTCAAGTTCCTTAGGGACCCATACTTTTTAAAGATCTCTACATCAAAACCAGCCTCTTAAAAATATGAGAAATTTTGTCCCCAAATTAATAGACTTCTACAAAATAGACACCTCAAACAAGTATGGATTTACTTTCTTCTGTGATAGTGTTTTCATGACAAATAGTTATCAATGTTAGATCATATAAAGTGGCATTTAATGCTGCAATTTTCTCTAGAAATCTCATTTTTTTTTTTTTAATTTATCTTGGTAACTGCTCAATTTTTCTCATCTACAGCCAAGAAAAAACTAACCATTTAATATCACTTGGCCAATCTGAGTATGTGTACAGATAAACCAGATGAAGGCTTTTTTTTTTTTTACCATTGACAACAATAAGAAGCTAGGATGAGAACTAAAAAGGTTATATCATATGTTAAATGCATTAAAAATATATCCATCATTACCACTGATACGAATTTCACAGATTTTGCCAGCACAGCTCAAATGGGACATACATATCATATAAACTGATCTTTTGGCAAGACGCTAGACATACAAATATTCACATTTGATGCTATATGATTTCTATATGCAATATGCTAGCATGTAAGAGCTAATACATATTTTAATTGTGTATTTAGTTTTATGAAATACAATGCTTTCTACTAAAATGACAAAGGCAGTCTTCTTCTTTTTTTCTCTTCTCTAGTGGTAGCATGAATTGAACCACAACCTTTAAGTTTGCAAAAATAAGCACTTGGCTGATTATGCTTCATGTTCTTTTGTGCCAAAGTCTTAATACCACAAAATAGTCTACTTCAAGTGTAATGCTGTCCATTGGAATTTGAAATTTTCTTTTTATTGGAACTTGATGTGCACCATATATGGTAGATGATTGACCTTAATAATTTGGCTCATATTTAAAGGTTCTTGAGAATCACATTTTGTTAAAATCTGAAAGATGAGAGGCCAATTGTCACCAACCCTGGAGATTAGATCTCGTCTTTGCATCAGGTTTTGTTCATCTATTTTTAGATTAGATCCTTCTGTCTCTAAATTAAATCTTCATTATTAATTTTTTTTTTTTATGATCAAAGGTGTCCAGGTGTCTCGCCCGACTAGTACTTCGGGACATGTGCACGCCTCCCTATATACACATGCTGGGTTCAAGTGATGGGACCTTACTCTGTACATATCCTACAGAGAGTGGCCCTTCATTGGAGTCACCAGGGATTGAACTAAAGACCTCAATCCTCAAGTCTTGTGTCTCAACCACTAGGCCAACCCCTTGGGGTTATTAAATCTTCATTATTAGTGGATCACCAAATCCATGCCTTTGTTTTTGGTTTGTTTTAGGAAATGGTGATTGTTAAGAATTAAAGAGGGCACCAGAAGTGCACCAGTAAAATGTACAAACAACAAAGGAAAACAGGAAAGACCAAAACCTCATACACCCATCTGACAAAAAAACCCCCAAACACCCAAATCTATACTTCTTAACTACCATAGTTTGTAATTATGCGTATGGTGAAAATATGTACAAAAATAGATCATGTACAACTCAGTTCCATCTTAAAATTGCAGTAGATTATCAGCCTTAAGATTTAATTACATCAAAACAAGAACTGATTTTTCATTTTCATGCATGAATGTTAATGAGAGGAGGTTTACACTACTACGATTCAAGGGCCAAACTGCACAGGGCCATCTTACAGTGATTTAGATCACCAATATTGTCATAGGACACACTTCACATAGGGCAAACAGAAAGATATGTACAATCCTATTCATCAAACTGGTAGACATTTTTCAGTTAAACAAATGGCTATATTTTCTTCTTTTGCATCCACTGAGAGACAACATCAGATGAGTTGATTGTTAGAGTCTGTACAGCATTGTGGATTTATAGTGAAGCCCATTGAATAAACATTTTCTATCACAGAAAGGAAGGAATGATCTAAACAGAGTTCACACCGAAACAAAATCATGATTATCTCAGGCTCAGCTTAGTTATTTCACCTTGAAAGTTACAAGATGGACCCATCCATTCATATTTCATAGACTAGTTAAAGGGATTAACAATATGCTTGGCATATCCATCTCCTTGATCATTACATAAATTATGGGCAAATGAGAAATATTTCTCAATAGCAAGAACTCCAAGAAGGTATTGAACAGATGCACAATGTGAAAGGATTATAAAAGATATTTAATGCAAAAGATATGTACCTGTAAATCTAAAGCATTGTAAGCATTACCAAGATCATCATGCATCCATGGAATGTCAGGGGCATATCTCCATTCTCCATCAACAATAAACCTAAACTGGTAGACACCAGGTGGAAGCACTTTCATTATTGTGAAATCTTTGCCTGATCTCTGCAACAGCATTCTGCCAAAAACAATCTGTCATGTTTTTTTATAAATGAAAAAAAAAAAAAAATTGTCATGTTACAAGAGAAACAATCCTACTCTAAAATGTGTCCTAGAATCCATGTGTTTAACATCAAAGGTTTCATACAAGAGAAGACAGAACAACTAAATACTTTTGCGATGATAATGATAGAAGAGAGTTTTCTCTTCCATTTATGAGATACAGTGCTATGCAGGAGGCTCTTTGTCTCACTTATTAAAGTAGCTCATTGGGGAAACCCTGCCATGAGATGGGTTGTGGATATATCCCTGTCAAATATTTTAGCTATCCAAGTCTTGGTTTCCAAATGGATGATCACTGTCAAAAGTCAACATTTAGGAAAGGGGCACTTGGAAAGTTAAGGCTGTCTGACCATGTTGTTAGGGTATACCGGTTAAGGCTAGTTAAGGATATATGAAGGGGGAGATTTTGGAGGTGGTCTGATCAAGCTTTGCTAAGTAGATAACTGATCTTCACCCTTGCAAGGGAGAAACCGAATGGCTGCTGGAAGCTGTCAAATTATAAATGCAATCCCCCCTAGACGGTAGAATTTTTAATATTCTGATCCATAACAAGGCACACCACATGCAAAATGGTTGGTGACCAATAAGTGGTCAGTAACATCCCGCATATGCAAAATGGTTTGGTCAAACATCTATATGCGCTTCTTTTATATAATTTTATGTTATTTGAAATTAGTTGTTAAAGAAAAAAAGAAAAAAGGAAGAGCCCCCAGATACCTTGTCTTCCAGTTATCCCATGATCCTTCCACTGCTACTTCCTTCCCACCATAGCTCCAAGTGATCATTGTAGGCACTCCTTGTTCACATGTCATATTGTCATACTCAGCTGCATTTTGCATCCATGCATGGCTTTGGATTTGTAGGTCATCGGGTCTTTGTAATGGAGCCATGGGGACCTGGAAAAGAACATCATGTCAAAAAACTTCAACTAAGATGGGAATCCCTAAAACAGGGGAGGGAGGGGGAGGGGGAGGGGCATTGGCAGATTCCTAAGCAACAAAGTATTTTGTATTTTTGCATGAATAATCAAAATAGTAAATAAAATTTTATATGAACAACAAAATTTCATAAATCAGCAAGCTTATGCAAATGGAGCCACCAGTACATGTCCATACATATTACTATGGCACATGTTTGGAATCCATTATAAAGGCTCTCAATTATAAAACAAATCGATGGTCAACTCTCCAAAAGCCCACAGAGAACATAAATTTGCGGTCTATGCATTTTTAAGCCAGTTAATCTACAGATCTATATAAATCCACTCGTTGCAAAGGCATGTTTGCCACATCAGCACTTGGTGAAGCAACTCCTGACAAATAATAATCCAATACTTCAAAAAAAGGGAAAATATTACATAGTTAAATGTAGGATTTTCATTAGTGCCTACAACACAGGCAAAATTGTGTCTTAGGTGGAGGGTACTGGTAGGCGCCACAACTACTATCATCATCAACAACAATCATTAAAGCCAGTTATCTTTATTTACAGTCAGCTTTATACTCTTATTACTACTTTTCCACTCATCATCATCTAAGCCATTTCCCTTTCAACACTAGAAAAAGAGAGAGAAAAAACCATGTCCTCTATCACGCAACAATTTATAATGTCCTTTTCCTAATAGCCTTCTATTATCCTAGTACCGCCTACTTGTAGTCCTAGGTTCATTACAGTTTTGAGGAACATGCCATGAGTACTCGAAAAATATTGCAATTTATCTTATGGATACAAAATAAGGACTGTCAGAGATAACTTGATTTTCCCCACTACAAAATATGTACAGAAGCAGAAAGAAAGCACACAAACAAATGTAACGTTCACATAATCACAAATCAGAAGGATAAAATCATTAAGTAGGAGACTACGATCTCAATTACAGTAGATGCTTGTAGAATATAACCCTAGATGATGCTAACAATGGCAGGTTTTATTGGTACACAAAAAAAAAATATTGGTTCCTAATAAAATATGATACTGCAGATTCTCTTCTCAGCCGTTTGGCTTATTCTTAAAGATTTCTATATAGGAAAATTGATAAAACAAAAAACCTTGTTTGAAATACAAATTTAAACTATAAAAAGGTGTATGAAGCAAATATCAAAAGCATTGTATCACCACCCTTTAATGGTCAAATAAACTATAAATTTATTTAAAAAAAAAAGGAATAACAATACTTTATATCTAGTTCACAAGAAATATAACATGGAAGTGGTAAATTGTTGAAATACATAAAAAGATATACTCCACATTAGATGTGATGCAAATTGATGATACTCCACATCACTAATCACATAGGGGTTCTTACAGTTTTGATTTCCTTCTTGGAGAAACATAGTAGTCAACAATCAAAAACTTTAGAAACACCAGCCTTCAATTCTTAGAACTCTTATCAAATAATTAACGTGCATCCATCAAAGCATCTTAGAGATATAAAAGACACAATTCACAAAAGAAATATCAGAAGCATACACTAAACTTTAACAGTGTCATTAGAGTTTTTTAAAACATAAGGCACGCGGTTTGAAGCCTCCTACATTCTGTTCTATAATCATTTTCTTTAAATAGCTTATTTTTAAAAAAAATCCTCTTCTCTAAAAAATCCAAATTGCCAACTGATTAATTCTCAACAAATCGACAGAAATAATGGAAACAAAAAGCTATTCATATTTTCTTCTTGACAAATCTACTGAAATGGGGAAAAAACTGTTGATATTATCTAAATCAGCTTCAAGATATGGTCCAACAAGACTCAAAAGAATAACTGTCCCATGGTACATCACTTTAAATAACACAAGCTGGAATCAATCATAAGTCCCAAAGCCAAAAAATCCAAGAGAACAGTATAGGCCAATCACCAAATAAAACTAGCTTCAAGAAGCACAAGAAAACATGTTGGCAACAGTATATTATATCCCAATTTAAAACAGCAAATATCAAATTAACATAAATAATCAAAATTGAATTACTCATTAACAGAACTAAAAATTCATACATGGAAACAATTATAATGCCACTTAAAGCTATTGTACAGAGAGAGAATTGTTAAATCCTATATTGCAATTGCACATTAGGCAAAAGTAGTTACTTCAAGTAAACTTATGAACTAGGTATCTAAGAACTATACATCTATAAACAGCTAATAAAAAAAATATCCATTCTCAAATCTGAAAGAGAAACAGAAATGATGATTATGATGATATAATAATAAAAGTAAAAGAAAATCTGACCTGGGGAGTGAACATTCTAGGTGTTTGGACAGTCCTGGGGCTGTGAGGAGGGCTTTGCCCCATCATTTCCTGAGACCCACTCAGTACATGATAGCTAGAATGGTACTGTCTCCCCTCAACTCCAACTCCACTTGGGTTTCCCCCTTCCTCTCTAACACTGGCATTACCCATCACCCACAAACAACAAACTAGAAGAAGAGAACTTTTTAAAATAATAAGTAAATAAAAGAACCAACCAAAAAAACCTGACCTTAGTTGTCCCCATCACTCCTCAACAAATAAAAGAAACCCATTTCTGTCAACAAAGAAAATTTTAAAAACATAAATAAAAAAAAAAAACTCAACTAAGAACACCTGACCGTGGTTGTTACCACCAATCGTGAACCAGCTAAAGGAAACCCATTTCTGTGAACAAAGAAAAATTCTAAAATAAAAGGAATAAAAAACACAACTGAGAAAAGCTTACCAGGGTTGCTCCAGTCACCCCTCAACAAACAAAACAAAACAAACCAAACCCAAATTCAGGGGGAAAGAGAAAAATCAAGAAACCCAGAACATGCAGACAGACCCATTACCATCAACTCTCCCTTTCTTTAAAACAGACCAAATCCCCAAGTCACCACCAAAACAGCTCACACCCATTTCAATAGATAGATAGATAGAGAGAGAGAGAGAGAGAGAGAGATGTTTTACAAGGACAAGTGGAAAGAAGCCCAAAGAAGAAAATGGTGAAATAATTGGCGAGCAGGTGTCCTGGTATTACAGTTTTGCATTGATCGAGGAAAAGGAGGGAGAGCAAAGAATAAGGAGGAGAAGGGGAAAAAGAAGAGTGGGACTTGCTTTGATTTGTGTTCTTTCTTCTTTTCTTAACGGGGAAAAGTGATTTGATTCTCCAATGAGTTTGGAAGATCCCATGGTAGCCTAATGATGTCTTCGTATTTTAACTTTTAAAAATGGGAATGTCCAGCCTCTGTCATCAACTGCATACCCAGCACTATTTTCTCACCTGCTATCCTAGCCGTTGGTTCACTCTCTCTCTCTCTGCACCATTCTATCTTCTAACCTTCTATCCTAGCCCTCGGTTCGTCTTCTCTCTCTTTACCATGGCTGGTTATTGAGGAAATCACATGGGAACAGTAACTCAATATTTTACTTCATGTTGACAATGACGTAGAGTCATAGATTATGATTATTTAATGCAATTTTGGTTGCTTTGATATTACGGCAATGTTAGGATAATTGATTGTATCCTGACACCTTTATTTTTTGTCTATTAAAATTATTAAAATTAAGTAAAATATCTATTTTATCTAAATAAATAAGAGGAGAAAAAGAATAAAGATTAAAAAATTGAGCAAAATATATTTTTTAATGTACCTAGAATAAAAGTGTTGTTCCACAATTACTTTCCCATGATAGATTTGATTAATATGGAACTAATTCGGCCAATACAAACCTTTTAATTGATGTTAGATTTTCTAATTTTACTCAGTACAATATGGATAGATATGATTTTCAATATAAATCTTATTTTTAACTTGGGAGCCTATATAGACACCGCAGAAACCTGCCAGCAGACACCGAATTCGGAAATTTCACTAGAAATTACCAGTCTGCCCTTTCCGCGCGAAATCGTGCAATCGATTCTACAACGCCATTTCGCGTCGATCGATCGATCTGAGGCGTATACAATCGATCGATCGATCCGACAGTTCATCTTCGAATCGATCGATTGATCATAACACGGGATTCAATCGATCGCACGGTTCCATGGGATCATGTGATCGATTTTAACTGAGAGGTTGACAGTTTGACAGTCGACCTCTCCTACCAAGATCGATCGTACGATTATATGGGATCGATCGATCGATTATGACCCATTCAAAGATCGATTGCACGATCACATACAATCGTACGATCGATTTTAACTGAGAGGTCGACAGTTTGACAGTTGACCTCTCATCTCAAGATCGATCGCACGATTCTATGTGATTGATCGATCGATTGTGACCCATTCAAAGATCGATCGCACGATCACATAGAATCGTGCGATCGATTTTAACTAAGAGGTCGACAGTTTGACAGTCGACCTCTCATCTCAAGATCGATCGCACGATTCTATGTGATCGATCGATCGATTATCTGTTTAGGGCAAGATCGATCGATCGATCACTGTGATCGTGCGATCGATCTTCCACGAGAACTAAGTATAAGTTCAATCGCTCCCCTCTTCCCTTTAATTCTTCGTTTCCATCTCGCCCCCTTTCGAAACCCTACTCCCTCAGAATCCCAATTTCGAAATCTTCTCCTTCAAAACCTCTCCGATTTCGAAATATTCTCCCTCAAAGCCCTTTCTACACCCCTCTCACTCAAACCCCTCTCTCTTAAACTCCTTTCTAAACTATTTTCCCTCAAACCCCAAACTCGCTTTCGAAAATGAACGACTCCACTATTTGAAGATACTCTCTCTAATCTCCTATATTGATTTGAAGGTATCTCTCAGAAGCTACTCTCTCAATCTCCTAACCGGAATCAAAGGTAACTCTTTCTCAAACCCAAGACTCTCAAAATTTCTTTGAAATTAGTATTATGGATTGTGAGAATGATGAGATTGTTGAGAATGAAATTGTTGACAATGAGTTTGTTGAGGGGTGTTTTTCAAATCGTGACGATTTAGTGAAGCATGTTAAGGAGGTTTCCATTGCGCAAGGATTTGTAGCTACTATTAAGAGGTCATGCAATAGAAGCAATGTAGTTATTCTTGGTTGCGATAGAGAGGGTACATATCGTAGCACAGTTAATTTGAAAGATGATGAGAGGAAGAAGAAAGTATATTCTCGTCTTGTTAATTGTCCATTTGAAGTGAGATGGAAACAAATTGTTGATGGGTCATGGAAGTTGACTATAAAAGATGTGGAGCACGATCATGATCTCACGAGCGTATTAGTAGGTCATCCTAGTACAAGGTATTTTTCAAATGAAGAGAATGATCATTGAAATGCATAACAGCAATGTACCATCCCGGCAAATTATGACGACCCTTCGAAACGAGAATCCAGAGATTGGAGTCTCATCTACTGATTTGTACAATTTTTTGTCATCGGTTCGAAAAGAGTAACTTAGAAGTCGTACTTCAATTGAAGCCTTTTTAGAAGATCTTCAAGAAGGTGGTTACCAATATTTTCTCAACTATGACAGTCAAAGTCATTTATCTCATCTTTTTTTTGCACATTCACTATCAGTTGTACTTACGAAGATCTATAATAATGTATTTCTCATGGATTGCACTTACAAAACCAACAGATATCATATGCCATTGCTTAATATCGTTGGTATCAAAAGTTTCAACAAGACTTTCTACTCATGCTTTGCATTTATGAGGAATGAAAAGTTTGAAGATTACGTATGGGCGTTACAGATGTTCAAGAAGGTATTAGGAGTCGATCATGATCGACAAGTTTTTTTGATCGATAGAGATTTGGCGTTGAAGAATGCCATTGATTTAGAGTTCCCTAATGCTGTACATATCTTGTATATTTGACACGTCAATAAGAATATTCTTACTCATTGTAAGCCTCTTTTCAATAAAGTAGAAGAATGAAATGCATTTTTGACTCAATGGAATGAATTGGTCGAGTCTCCATCCGAAGTTGCATTTAATGAAGCGTTTGAGGCATTTAAACAAGATTTTCGAGATTATTCGGATGCAGTGAATTATATAAGAAGGACATGGATCCCACATAAGAAGCAATTCGTTAAGGCATGGATCGGTTGGAATTTACATTTTCAAAATGCAGCAACTTCAAGGGTTGAAGGTGTACATTCAATGTTAAAACGATATATAGCTAACTCCACTAGCGATCTATATGTTGTCCGAAGGAAGATATCTCATGCAATTGAAAATCAGTTTCAAGAGTTCAAGATTCAAACGGAGGATGAAAAAATTCGGTTTGCTCTTACTGTTTCGATTCCTTTCTTTGATGAAGTGAACGGCAGAGTATAACAATTTGCATTGTCTAAGGTTTACAAGCAATATGTTATGCTCATAAACATGTCATTTTTACCCAATTGTACACATGAGTTTACAGCTTCTATGGGCTTACTTTGTGCTCACAGAATGCAATTTATGAACAAGTTACATTTGGATCAGATCCATCCACAATGGAGAATCGATTTGATTTCATTTGACGACTTGAACATTGAAATAAATCGACCCGGGGATGAATTAGATGTACACTGGGAAGGCATTAAGAAAAAATATGGAAACATGTCTACATTTGATCAAGAGGAGCTCCGAGATTATATTCAAGATCTTGCCAGTGATGAGATGCATATCAGCGAACCTATTATGCAGTACAGCAGAGAACGTCATCCAGGTTAATAGGTTCAAAGAATTCAAAGGGTCAAACATCTACAAGACGAGATCCTTCTGCATTTGAGATTGTAGAGAATCAATTGACTGGAAGAAGATGTGGGTTATGCAAAAATATTGGTCATACGAAGAGAACATGTCCGGATAGAAGTGCTGCACAGGCATCCTGCAGTGTAGATTTAAATGCTTTCCCTCAACCTCATGATTATTACCCTGAATCGCAAGTAACGAGTTTGTCTCAATTATCCGAAGTAAGTTTCTTTTACATAAGATACATATTTACATTTTCATTCATATAGAATAAGGTCAAAAATACTAACACGTACTCATTTTTTCACAGCCGACTGGTTCTTATGACTTCTATGACGATTTGACATATACATCTGGTGATCTTAGAGATCCTGGCGAATTACAGCATTGGTGGAATCAGTGATGGATGTCTATTATTTTTTTCTGTATTCAGTTGCAAGAATGTATTTCATTTCCAAAAAGTTGTATTAATTTTAATTCCGATGTACTGAAGTATGTATTCAAGCAACAATCCATGATTTTAAATAAATCCAACATTGAGTGGTTTGTTACGAAATATGGGACCCTTGTGTGGGGTTTTCACTAAATATGGGTTTCATGGATTGTCGCTAAACATGGGACCTTTCAGTCACTCAAAGGTCCCATGTTTAGCGACAATCCACTCTAAGGTCCCATATTTAGTGAGAGACCACCACTCTCTCAAAGGTCCCATGTTTAGCGACAATCCACTCTAAGGTCCCATATTTAGTGAGAGACCACCACTCAGAGGTGCCATGTTTAGCGACAATCCATGAAACCCATATTTAGTGTCAGATCACTCAAGGGTCCCATATTTAGTGACAGACCATTCAATGCTCCCAAATCGTGCGCTCGATTTGTTGAAGAGGAAAGGGTCGACCGATCGATTGGAGAAGAAGAAGAGAAAGGATCTTCGGTTTCGAGGGTTTGAATCGCAAGAAAGGGCTAAAGGATCGATCGGTTTTATATATAACTTTGCGATCGATCGCACGATTTCTGTGATCGTGCGATCGATCTTGCCCTAACCAGAAAATCGATCGTACGATCACAGTGATCGATCGATCGATCGATCTTGTCCTAAACAGATAATCGATCGATCGATCACATAGAATCGTGAGATCGATCTTGAGATGAGAGGTCGACTGTCAAACTGTCGACCTTCAGTTAAAATCGATAGCACGGTTCTATGTGATCGTGCGATCGATCTTTGAATGGGTCACAATCGATCGATCGATCACATAGAATCGTGCGATCGATCTTGAGATGAGAGGTCGACTGTCAAACTGCCAACCTCTCAGTTAAAATCAATCACACGATTATATGTGATCGTGCGATCGATCTTTGAATGGGTCACAATCGATCGATCGATCCCATATAATCATGCGATCGATCTTGGTAGGAGAGGTCGACTGTCAAACTGTCGACCTCTCAGTTAAAATCGATCGCACGATCCCATGGAACCGTGCGATCGATTGAATCTCGTGTTATGATCAATCGATCGATTCAAAAATAAACTGTCGGATCGATCGATCGATCGTATACGCCTCAGATCGATCGATTGACGCGAAATAGCGTTGCAGAATCGATCGCATGATTTCGCGCGGAAAGGGCAGAATGGTAATTTCTAGTGAAATTTCTGAATTCGGTGTTTGCTGGCAGGTTTCTGTGGTGTCTATATGGGCTCCCTTTTAACTTTTGAAAGTTGAATTTCAACTGCTTGATCACGATTATATAATAGACCATCTTATCTCTATTTGATTCATTCCCACTAAACTCTTTAAATCAGCAAGTTGAAAGAGTTGAAACTCCAAGGAATTATTATTTTAATAATATTTCTAAATTAAGATTGAATTTAAATATTTTAATTTACTGTGTAAATTTAAAGAATAGAAAGATTATAAAGTAAAAAGATATAAATTTATTAAAAGTATAGATTGAAGTAGTAAATCAAGATAAATTAGATTGAAGAGTGGCAATGAATATAATTGTCAATAAAATTAAGTAAATGAGTAAAATAAAAATAGAATAAAGACTTCTAAGATAGAAATTCTGATGTATCTCTTATTTTTAATGGTATGAATTTAAGAATTTTAACTTGGACAACTTTGTATGGATAACCCAACAATTGTGAGCCCCCCAACATAAAGTGAGACAATTTCTCTTGGTTAAAATTTGTAATTAGGGTTATAATTCTTGATCATTTGAAAACTTGAATTTGGTAGTACAGAGAGATTTTGTCAGCTTAAATAGACTGGTTCATTTTTTATTGGAAAATATAATTATATTTTTTTATGTTAGAGTATCTCTACTTAAAATGATAAAGAAATAAGTATATTTGTCTTTACATGATCATATTTTATTAGACAATGTCTTTACCAATAAAAATAGGTGGTGCTTCAATTATTGATTTTTTTTCTTATTCTAATAAGAAATAAATAAAGTAGATCAGGCTTGTATGATTTGTAATCACTGCTTAATGCAGCATTAATTAGAATTTTTAATTTTTTTTCCTTTCAAACTTCTTGTGGTCATTTCATGTTTCAGTACAAGCAATATTTAAATAGATGTTGATTCAGCACTTAAATTTTTTTTTACGGCAATCACTGTTCCGTTTAAAAATTCATAAGAAAAAGTATTTCACACTTTCAATTATCATTAGGTTCTTAACAAATGTAGATAGTGGCCCTAATGAAAGCCTTGTTGAAGACATTGAAATTTCAATAAGTCACTTGTGGTGCGTGGCTGGGGTAAAAATAATGGCCGGCTGATACGTATGGTACTTTTCTCTCTTCTTTTGTTGTGTTTTTTTTATTTTTCTTTCAAAAATTCTGAAAGAATTACAGAAAATCAAAAAAATTCTGGGCTTGATAGACATATAATTTTTTTCATTAAATAGCGGTTAAGTACATGCTCAAATATTATTTTTTAAGTTATGAAATTGAGAATTTCAAATGTTTTTAAAAAATAATAAAAAAAATCGTGAAAAAAACTTTCATTACTAGTAGATCTAGTAAGGAACTCGAGCTTTCAACAGTATAAATCATCGAAAAAGAGCAAAAAATCATTTTTTTTAGGTTAAAACCCAAAGAAATAAAGTTGGATAAAAATATGGAGAGATTGAGAAGCACAGATCTATGGGCTAATGGACTTTATATTGTATGATATGGTTTGTGTAGAGTTTTATTTATATAAAAAAATTGTTTTTGACGGTTATGAGCATAAAAAAAAGTCGAAAAGAATAAAAAAAGAATGCAATTGGGCCCGCCGTGCACACTGCACGGATCAGCCCAAATCCAGAAATTTATTGGCGCCCAGCGCTCCCGCGCATGCTAAATTCATGCGCAAACGCCACATGCGCATCGCAGGCTCATTTCATGACGTTTTCTTGCTTGTGCTTCATCTATTGAACCAATTCAGGGACCGATATGTATCGATGCTTAAAAATGTAGTACGTATCAATCGATATGCATTGTATCAGTTCGATATTTTTACGTTAAGACTACTGCAAGGTCTGATATTGGTCACGTCACTCTCAATGGGCCTCATCGGACTTCCACCTATTTACTGTCATGAATTCTATGTTTATTAATATTATTTATTTATTTTAATATTAAGTACCTCTCATTAAAAATGTTTAAAATTATTCAAAATTTTAACCTTTGAAAACATATCTTGAATAATAATCAATCGAAATAACTTTTCGTAAGATCTTCATTCAAAATAGCATTTTGCTAAAATGACATCTACATGATGGCATTAGGCGAGTTCATCCCGAACAAGCTTTTTAAGACCAAGGATCTAGGCCACCTAATTAATTCTTGAGGCATTTACAAACTTCCTTATCCACACACATCGGGTAACACTATGGGGACTGGCCCTTTTGTGTTGAGAGTGAATTTAACTTTAGACCTACATCATCTCAAGAGAGTTCTTGACCGCCAAACTAACCCTACAAGTTCATTAGCGGACAAATTTGAACATAAAATATCTAGAAATGCCAGGATCGAGTTCATTTGTTGAGCCTATTTAGCTAAATGAGCTGCTTGAGCTAGTTGAATAAGCCTTTGACCCATTTAGTCAATATTTGTGTGTATAGGTAGTCTGTTTTCCTTTTAAAATTAGTGTGAAATTCATTTAAAAATTGATCATTCATATTGAAATTAAGCAAGCCAAACTTCAACCCAAAACTCAAAATTCCTACCAATATGATCTTCGTAACCGTAATCATTTGTTGAACCCCCTTTAGTTTTTAAACTCAAAATTGTGTCAATGCATAACATATTTTAAACTACTAATAATTCTAGTATATTCAATTTGATATATACTAGGACCATAAATTATTTTATGCTAAGATTAATAGGTGTTGATGCAAGCTTATAATTGTAATACCCTGACTCAGCCCAAAGCCCAGAGCTATACATCGAGCATGGTCGATGTATAGGGTGGTGGTGGTAGGCGATATATCGAGCAGGGTCGATGGGTCGGTGGATAGACACATCGACAAGGGTCGACGTTTCGAGCTATGTGGCGACTTGATGAAGTCCCACATCAGAAGTTGATGTGAAAATTGAGGGGTTTATAAGACTTGGTGCCCCTTTAATACATTATTACACGTTTTGGGCCTCGATGATGGTGTAGGCCCAATGGAAAACCGTGCGGACCCCCTCCTATTTGTGGGTCCTAAGCGAACAATATAATACTGAACCTCGTGGTGTTGAAACAGCGACGTCTCGGAGGGACAAGTCATTACAATTGGTATCAGAGCCTCAGTTCAACACTCGGACTGTGAGGGTCCATGTCCTGTATGATTCCTGTGTGTTGTGGGTCGAGCCAGGGGCGATTCTCGTTTAAGGGGGAGTAGAATGTAATAACCTGACCCAGCCTAAAGCCCAGAGCTATACATCGAGCATGGTCGATGTATAGGGTGGTGGCGGCAGGCGATATATCAAACAGGGTCGATGGGTCGGTGGATAGACACATTGACAAGTGTCGATGTATCGAGCGGTGTGGCGACTTGATGAAGTCCCACATCGGAAGTTGATGTGAAAATTGAGGGGTTTATAAGGCTTGGTGCCCCCTTAATACAGTATTACGCATTTTGAGCCTCGATGATGGTGTAGGCGCAATGGAAAACCATGCGGACCCCCCCTCCCTCCCACCCAATTTGTGGGTCCAAAGTGGACAATATAATATTGAACCTCGTAGTGTTGAAATGGAGGCGTCTCGGAGGGACGAGTCGTTGCAATAATTATGTAATTAAGTTTCTTAAGAATTTTATCTATATAATGAGATTGAGAAAAAGAGATGCCTTTTATCTTTTTATCAATTTAATGATAGGTATAACATTTGCATCACCCTTGCCCTTCGTTCTAAATCATGATTACAAAAATTATTTTGTTTCTAAAAAAATATCAAGATCCATTTCAAATATTAAGAAACCATCTATAAATAAGTAAATTTTCACCATTTTATTATGAGATATCATATAATAAATACATTTATCAACTTCATTTACTCTAAATCTATATTTAGCAAAACTATACGAAGATTTAATTAGTTTTCAAACGTCTGAGGAAGAAATAGTTGGAGTATTTATCTCTAATTTATTTGAAATAGGTGTTCTCTTAAAATGAGTAATGCCTTCAAAACTATCTGCATCTCTTGATTCAATCATGATATTTTTGTCAAACTTCTTTATCATTTTGAAAGTCAAAAATTTATATTTGTTACCATTCATAACATATATAAAAAAAATATTTTATATCTTTTTGGCCTAATTTTAGAAATTTTGGGTTCTTATAACCTAACTAACTCCAACATTTATAAATATTTGAAATTGATTTTCTTGTTATTCAAAATTCGAAATGGAGATAAATTATACACAATTTATATTATAAAAAGGAGTCAACATAAGCGTCCTGTGTGAGTGTGGAGCGTCTCCTCTAGGAGTTTTAGGAGAGGTAGGCATAAGCGCACCCTAGCAACTTGATAACAAACAGACTGCTGGAGTGGAATTGGGGTTCCCATAGATTATAAAAAAAATAACAAGGAGTCAACATGGCTTCACCCCATAAAATCAAATTTAACCATCAACTTGTTAATATAGAATTCACCATTACCACTAATTTGTGATTTGTTCATTTAACTACACCACTTTTTTTTAAGACCCAAGAGAAACCTCAGATCCACCTCAACTTACTCTTTGACTATAGCCCTCTTAAAACTCGTGAGGGGAGCAACATAGACCCCACACTCCTGGGTAAAGATCACTGGAGTTCGAACTCGTGACAATTTAATTGATTTTTTACTTATGATTTTAAAAAAATTAATTTTTTGAAAGTTTCATGTTTTGTTTTTGACAAATATATAAGTATATTAGGAATAATCATCTATGAAATTTAAGAAATATCTTTGATCATTCCTAATTAAAATACTATTTAATTCACATATATTTTGATTGTATTAAACCTAATATTTTGGAATATCATTTTCCTTCTTAAAAAGGTTAACTGATACATCACGTTTTTTCTAATGTTATCATATGAGTAATAGATTTTATATGAACATATCTTAAACCTACATGCCATAATAAAAGAAATTAACCATATAAATAAAACCACTCACTTTATGCTTTAGATTAAGTTTATAAAATACCATTAGATGCATATTCCATGTCAACATATAAGCCATTCTTCAACAATATAAACCTATCATACTCAAAAACTAATTTGGGATCATGTTTGACTAACATATTTGTAGATATATGAACCTAAAGGGATTAGAGTGATAGTTAGAAATCCATCTCATCAGAAAATAGGAGTTTTGAGTTTCATTCTCTGTTTTAAAGAGTCATTGTCTGTAGAGTTACTCGGTGTGTATAAGTAGAAAGACTTCCATACTTACACATATTCTGAAAATTAGTTGAGTATCCAAATAGAATCTAGACATTTTCATCGTAAAAAAATATTGATAGATAAAAGATTCTTTCTAAAATTAGGGATGTAAATTACATTATTCAAGGTGAGGATCTTTGTACACATGTCTTGTAGAGGAGATGCCAATTTCCACCGACTAAAGTCATTCCCACTTTATAATCTTCATTATAAACGTGGCTGGAGCTTCTTCAACCGTATTTGCTTGTCCTTTGGCTTTGTCTTGGACATGGTTCCCTCTTTCTTTAGCTTTTCACCTTATTCACTTGTCATCATACATTTTACCATAATAAGCAATAAAAACTCTAGAGACTTCTCAAGTTTCTTTCATTTTAGAAGGCTACTTTTTAAATATTGAAGTGAGTCGCATATTTTTGATGGAATATGTAAACAATGATAAAAATATTGATTTTGTAAAATTTGAAATCCATTTGATCATAATAGCTTTATGATTTTACATTTTGAAATTTTGATTGATATAGAATCATTGATTTTTTATAGCCCAGCTCACAAAGTTACAAGAATCTAATTAAAGAGTTTCCCTTAAATCTATATTATCTATTACGTCCTTTATTCGTATGGGGTCCATCATATGATAATTGTGTAGCCTCCCCATTTAAAATCAGTGCATAAACATTCATGTAATAATAGATCCTCTTTCAAATTACACTTACATGTTTGCACTAATTGTTCCTCAAAAGACCTACCAACTATTTGGGTTGCTAGGTCATGAAACCTTGCATAGAACTGATCAAATGATTCATTGGGCTTTTGGGCACATCTTTATAGGTCCCGATAATAAATGGTCCCATAAATCGAATGGGATCTTTCTAAGAAGAGTTTTTTTAATTGAGTCCAAGAGCTAATAGTCTTTTTTTCTGGAGATTTATGAATCACTGTGAAGTTGTACATGACAAGGTTGTTGGGAATTTCTTCATAAAGGGTTCTGGTTCATGTTCGAATTGGCCAGACAATGTTTCAAATAAAACAATGTGTATTTTTCATTAGTTGTGTTGTTGTAGGACGCAAAATCTAATGGTCCACATCAATGGAGGGTGTTTGTGTAAGAATTCGGTCATGAGAAATTTGTGCCATAGAGAGTGCGAACAAAGTTCTACATTGCCTTGGACAAGAAGTGAAGAGGAGTATATAAGCCTAACTTCTCCTCCCTTCTAGCACAATGCGTTTTGGGCTTAATTGTGACACTTGAGCCCAATGCAAAGCCGTGACGGTGTATGGGCCCTAAAGCAGACAATATTGTGCTAGCGGGACAAGTCATCACAAAGTGATATCAAAGATTTTTTATGTGGTTCGGCAAAATCCTGCCTACGTCCATGGAGCATGATTCTACTATGAAGAAAGCGTGAATAATTGGTTATAAGGATTCTCAACCCTTTTCCTATGTCCCCTTCACAATCTCTCTTTTTCTCTATTTTTTTTTTCTCTCCACTCTCCCGCTGAGAAAGTTTTAAAACTGGCTGGCAGCCCTAGAGAGAAAATAAGCCCTCATATACTGAGTATTACAAATAATACAGAACCAAACATGTTGGGCCTTACATAAACACATCCTGATCCAAAAACAAACCTTTTGAGCCAAACCCAACTGTTGTTGCATTGGTTTCTTGATCATCTACCATTATTTTGTGGAGTGGCCGGTAGCTGATGGATTCTTTGCACTCCTCTCATTTGTAATGGGAGTTTTGAGACTACTTAAAAACAAAAGAAGACTATAAGGACAAGGATACTAAAGAGAAGTATACAAATTAAGCTTGAGAATAGATTTTAGACTCATAAAAATTAATTGTAACTAAACTCAACTATTCCTTCTTATATGAATATTCCTATGAAACATAAAGAATCATTTATAATTGATTCACTTAAAACAATTTAAATTGCTCAGTAAAATAAATGACGACATGTGATCTAAATCTAAATTTGAAAAAAAAAAAAAAAAAAGATGCCCCATATAGACACCCGAATTTCCTGCCTCTACACACCCGAATTCTAATTTTCGGCTGAAATTACCATTCTACCTCCGCATTTTAACTCATCCGAACGAACTGCCAGTTCATTCAGCATTCGTTCGAATGAATAAAGTCATCCAAACGAATACCGAAGTGTAAATTTAGTTCATTCGAACGAGTGGGCAAAACAGTGTTCTTTCGTTCGAATAAACGGGTTGGTTCATTCGAACGAATTTATCTGAGAGCAATGATTTTTTACAGTCGTTCTCTCGAATGTCATTCATTCGAATGAACCAACAGATTCATTTGAACGAATGACATATATATGGTTCATTCGTTCGAATGAACGAGTTGGTTCATTCGAACGAATTTATCTGAGAGCAATGACTTTTTACAGTCGTTCTCTCGAATGTCATTTGTTTGAATGAACCAACCCGTTCATTCAAACGAATGACATTAATATGTTCATTCGTTTGAATGAACATCGTAGTTCATTAGAACGAATGAACATATATACATTCATTCATTCGAATGAACAGCTTAGTTCATTTGAACGTATATAAATCGTTACTCATTCGATCGATCGATCGATGAAACCCTAACCATCTCCATCCTTCGAAATCTTATCCCTAAACCCTAGTTCAAAGCTCTCCCTCTTCGTCTCGCTCATTCTCAGCTCTCCTCTCCATCATTCAAAGTTCCCCTCTCTTCTCCCTCATTCAAAGCTCCCCTCTCCTTCTCCCAATCATCGAACTAATCCCCTTCTCTTCATTCGAACTCCCCTTCATTCGAACATCTCCTTTCTTCGAACCCTCTCCCTCATTCGAACCAATCTCGCTCATTCGAACCAATCTCCATTCATTCGAACCAATACCTATTCATTGGAACCAATCTCCCCCATTCCTCCGAACCACATTCCTACGAATTTTTCCCTATCCCTCTCCCTCTTTCTTCCTCTTTTTCCCATTTTTTGATTTAAATGGCATCACAAGCGGGGTCTTCATCTCAAAAAAAGAAAATCAACCGCAACAATGGGAGGGAAGAAACAGAGGAATGACACGGCATTCGACCCCAACCATTTCATATCTTTGGAAGCCGCGACCCTGTACCGAGATGATTTCTCCACACGATCCTATATCTTTAGTAAAATCGTGGACCTTTCCTTTTCACACCATTTGGATTGAAAATTGAATCTTATTTTTAAAAAAATGGGTTGGGGATCTTTCTTGGCAATGAAGCAAGATATATATCCTAGTTTAGTTAGGGAATTTTATGCCAATGTAAAAGATATTGATAATGAGTCCATTGAAACCTCCTTCGAGGACATGAAATTTTTCTTTTACGGGAAAGGTTGGACGAAAAATTTGATTTCCCCAAAGATGTCATTTTAAAGTATGAAACAAGTACATGACCTACTGATGTTGAAGGGTTCGATGTTTTGGTAGCCCTCAACGAAATGTGTGGGAGGATTGATACTACCAAAAAGAAGACCCCCCCTCTGAAGAACCTAATATTGGAAGCACGAATCATCCATCACATAATTGTTCACTCTATTTTTCCTATAAAGGGTATACGAATGTAACCTGATTCGATGTCTTTCTCATTTGGTGCATCATGAATGGGAAACAAATCTCCCTCTCCCATGTCATCATAAATCACATTCAAGTCTGCTGTAAGAGGAGAAGATGTAGTCTTCCCTACGGTCTTTTTCTTTCTAGCTTCTTTGAAGAACGCAGAATCCCTCTTCCCCCCGATGATAAAGTATCTATAGACCAATATGATTACTTTAATCATTATACTTTGAAGAAAATAGGATTCTACCTCGACACAGTTAGTAACAAATGGCTGTCCAAAGTTGTCGAGGCACATCAAGTTGAGGTTCAAAGTTCACCTGAGCCATCTGAGGCACGTGAGGCACGCGAGCCACCCGAGGCACGGACTCCTCCTCAAGAAGGATCTACTCGAATCAACACGCAGCATATTCTTGACAGCATTTCTGTTTTGGAGGAGAAGATGGATCAGAGATATGATCATCTTACTGAAATGTTGAATATTATGCAGAATCAGATTGTGGATACTTTGAGGTTGGCAATGTTTTTAGCACAAGATCGTGGAATATGAGCAGTATTAGGAGCAAAACAATGGTAATTTACGAGCAAGAGTATCTAAAGAATCAGCAGAAGCAACTTTTGGCCCTCCTGGTCGTCCATTTGGATTAGCAGCAGCTTCTGGTACCCTTGCTCGTCCGAGTCGATTTGGAGAACCTTTTGGCACCCTTGCTCGTTCGAGTGGAGTATCAAGAGCTTCTGGCCTCCCTGGTCGTCCGAGTGGATTAGCAGCAGCTTCTGCCCCCCTTGTTCGTCCGACTGGATTAGCAACTTCAGGCCCCCCTGCTCGTCCGAATGGATTAGCAGCAGCTTCTGGCCTCCCTGCTCGTCCGATCGAATTAGTATCTTCTAGCACCCTTGCTTGTCCGAGTGGATTAGCAGCAGCTTTTTGGCCCCGTTCTCGTCCGACTGTACTTATTCCATTGGAGCTACCTCAGTATGTTGCATCTGTACCTCCAGTGATGCACCTGTTTCTACCTCTGCCTCAACTCCTCAGGCTCTTGCACCAGTTGATGCACCTGCTGCACCTCCTGCTTCTGCACCTGTTGTACCTCATGCTTCTGTACCTGTTACACCTCCTGCTTCTGTACCTACTGTACCACCTGCTTCTGTACCTGTTCATGCACCTGCTTATGCTCCGGATAGCTCTTCTATTTGATAATATTAAGAATGTGGAGAAATGTTGTAATTTTGATATGTTTATATTGACATGGAAAAGAGATGTTGTAAATTTCATATTTTGAATGAACATGTTCTATTATTTATCAGATTTTCATGGTGAATTGGGACCTTACTTTAAACATTGTTCACTTATTTATCAATTTTCTCAATTTTGGTAGAAGGCTAAGTAAAAAAAAAATGAAAACTCATATATTTTCAAATATAACATTTGAAGGTCTAGGGTTACTTTAAACTCAACTAAGCAAACAGGTTGTGCCAAAGGCATGGGTTATATTGCTATTTTTTATCTCTTTTAAGCATAATGTAATCTAGGGTTATTTTGATCTTTTTTACCTTTTTTCAGCATAATGTAATCAAGGGTTAGGATTAATGGATCTAAGAAAAATGTCAATCAGATGTCGTTAAAGAAAATTCCTAACTTAAATATTAGAATAAATCTACACCAATCGGAGGTCGTTTAAGAACATTCCTAACTTAAATATCAGAATAAATCTACTTCAATCAGAGATCGTTGAAGAGCATTCCTAATTTAAATATCAGAATAAATATACTCCAATCGGAAGTCATTAAAGAGCATTCCTAACTTAAATATCAGAATAAATCTACTCCAATCGGAGGTCGTTGAAGAGCATTCCTAACTTAAATATCAGAATAAATCTACTCCAATCGGAGGTCGTTCAGAAGCATTCCTAACTTAAATCAATACTTAAAATGAATACATTTCAACTCCTATCTTCACTTCATTTATTCCACCAATCTTGAAAATCGTTATTATCTCTAAGATTACCAGACAACTGCATAACATTTAAAAAAATCACATTAGAACATATGGAAGAATTATACGTCGATTGGTCAATACATATCTATATCAATTAAAAGAAGAACTTACTTCGGTCACGACATAAGAGTTATATTTCGAATCGTCACCAAACTTGTAAGATCCACCACCTGTGGAAAAAACATTGAGTTGTTAGTCTTTATTACCTTATTATGACTATGAAAAATATATGAATATGCACTTACTTGGTTAAGTTGAAACAAACTCGTTATTTGTGATTCATGGAAATCATCTATATTAGGAGCAGCATTTAAATCCATACTCGATGATACCTGTGTAGTAATTTTATTCGGACAGGTTCTAGAATTATGACCAGTATTTTGGCAAACCTTACATCTTCTTCCATTCAGTTGATTTTCTACAATCTCAAATACAGAAGGATCTCGATGTGTAGATGTTTGGCCCTTTGATGAATTCTTTGAACCTGGATTACGTCCTCTAGAATATTGCATAATAGGGTGACTAATTGGCTTATCATGGATGGCAAGATTTTGAAGATGATTTCGGAGTACCTCTTGATCATACGAAGACAAATGTCCATATTTGTTCTTAATGCCTTCAAAGTGCATATCTAATTCATCACAGGCCTCTTCTTTTCAATATTCAAGTCATCCAATGAGATCAAGTCGATTTTCCATTGTGGGTGGATATCATCCAAATGTAATTTGTCAATGTAGGCCCATTGAAACTATAAACTCTTCCGTACTAATAGGTGAAAATGAACTGTTCATAAGCATAGCATATTGGGTGTAAACCTCATTCAATGCGAATTGGAAAACTTTGTCGTTCAATTCATCAAACAAAGGAATAGAGATAGTATGAGCAAACCGAATTTTTTTATCCTCAAGTTGGATCTTGAACTTTTCAAATTGATTTTCAATGACATGGGCTATCTTTTTTCGGACAATATCTAGGTCACCAGTAGATGTAGCTATATAACTTTTCAAAATAGAATGTGCACCCTCAACCCTTTAAGTAGCTTGATTCTTAAAATGTAAACACCAGTCGATGTATGCCTTGACGAATTATTTTTTATGTTGGATCCACGTCCTTATTAAATAGTCCACTGCCTACGAATCATCTCTGAAATTTTGTTTTAATGCCTCAAACGCTATATTGAATGCTCCTTCGGTTCGAGACTTAATCTGGTCATTCCATTCGGTAAAAAATGCATTCCAGACTTCGAATTTCTTAAGCAAAGTTTTACATCGAGCAACAATATTCTTGTTGATGTGCCAAGAACACAATATATGTACAGCATTAGGGAACTCCAAATCAATGGCATTCTTTAACGCCAATTCCCTATCAGTCAAAAGAAATTTTCAATCATGATACACTCATAAGACCTTTTTAAACATCTGTAATGCCCATACATAATGTTCAAATTTCTCATTTCTTAGAAATGCAAAGCATGAGCAGAAATTCTTATTGAAATTTGTCACACCAACTATATTAAGCAATGTCATATGATATCTGTTAGTTTTACACGTGCAATCCATCAGAAAGATATTATGGTAGCTCTTGGTAAGTAAAATTAAACTTGGATGTGCAAAAAATAGATGGGACAAATTACCATCACTGTCATAGTCAATAAAGTATTGGTAAACACCTTCTTAAAGATCTTCTATCAGAGCTTCAATTGTAGTCTGACCCCTTAGTTTCTCTTTCTGAATCGAAGAACAAAACTTGTACAAATCAGTCACTGATACTCCAATATCTGAATTTTCATTTCTAATGGTCGTCAAAATTTGGCGTGGTGGTATATTGCTACTCCTCATTTCGATAATTATTTTTTTCTCATCATCTGAAAAACATCTTTACTTGGATGACCTAATAATAAATTCGATATATCATGATTGTATTCCAATTTTTTTATGGTCAACTTCCATGACGTATCAACAATCTGTTTTCCTTTCACTTCAAAAGGACAATTGCATTGGCTAGAGTTTCCTTTTTTTTTTCTCTCATCATCTTTCAAGCTAATCGTGTTGCGGTATTTACCTCCTCTATCACAGCCAAGGAGTAACTTATTTTCCTTATTACATGACCTCTTGATGGTAGATACAAATCCTTATTCAAAAGCAATATTCTTAACATTATAAGGTCCTCACGACTTGAAAAACATCTCTTAACAAACTCCATCCCACTTGAGGATTCAAAACTACCTCTAAAACCCTAATAATAATGATTTTTGGAAAAAATGAGATAGAAGAGAGTTGTCTTCGATTCGAGATAAAAGATTCAGAGATTAGCTTGAGAGAGACAACTTCGAACCAAGATAAGAGATTGAGAGAGTGTGTTTAAAGAAAGGTTTAATGGAGAAGGGATTGAAAAAAGGGTTTAAGTGTTTGGGATTGAAAAGAGGTTCAAGGGTTTGAGATTGAAAATGGGGTTTTAAAGAGAAGTCTTTGAAAAAAGGTGGTTGAAAATGGGGTTTAAGGGTTTGGCATTGAAAAATGATTTAAGGGTATGGGATTGAAAAGTGGGTTGAAAATGGAGTTTAAGGGTTTGTGATTGAAATTGGGTTTAAGGATATATGATTGAAGAGGGGGTTGAAAATGGGGTTTAAGGGAGAAGGGATTGAGAAAGGGGTTCAAGGGAGAATGGAGAAGGAGAAGGAAACAACGGTTTAGGGTTTGAATCGAATGAAATGAGTGAAAATTCGTGAAGGATAACTTATATACGTTCTCATTCGTTCGAATGAATGAACTTGTTCATGCGAATGAACGTATATATGTTCATTCGTTCTAATGAACTAAGTTATTCATTCGAACTAGTTCGAATGAACGACATTAAAAAACCATTACTTTCAGATAAATTCGTTCGAACGAACGGGTTGATTCATTCGAACGAATGACATTCGAGAGAACTACTATAAAAAGTCATTGCTCTTAGATAAATTCGTTCGAATGAACAAACCTGCTCATTCAACCAAATAAACATATATATGTAATACCCTGACCCAAATTAGGCGTAGTTTAGCTTAATAAATCTTACTTAGACCGGTTAATCTTGAAGATTACTGTTAGGACTTTGTGAAAAGCCTAGGTGTAGCCCAATCTGAGCTCGAAAGCTCAGTGATCCAGCTCGTCCAGCTGGAGGGGCAAAATGGTAATTTACTGTTTATTTATATTATTTTATAAATTGTGTTATTATATGATTATTATTGGATGATATGATTCTCCTTAATCAAGGATTCCCATTTCTGATTTTAAAATAACTTAATTTTCAAAATATAGTATTTAAAACCGCCTGTCAAAACCCCGAAAGGGAGAAATAAATGGTTTTTAAAATGAGATAATTTTTTAAACAAGTATAGTATGTTAAACCATTTTAGTATGGTCTAATTTTTTTCCTTCAAACCCCAAAAATGAGGATGTTAAATCGTTTTATTTAACACTAGTTAAATCACGTAAATAATATTAAATTATGGTTTTTATTTAAATCTATGGTTTTTAATGAGTTTTAAGTCTCCAAATTTTTATGGTGATTAGAGTTTTAAAAACCCAACTTATTTGTCAGGTTGGATTGAGATTTTTGAGCTTTGAAAGTATTGTTTTAAATTGAAAAATCGGATTTTATAAAATAAGGGCCTTTTTGCAAAATAAAAAATGTTGGAGGACTTATCTGCAACCAGTCACCCAACATTGCGATTACTGTTGAGTACATCGGCAGCAACTACATACAGTGGCCCGATGGCCTCCTTAATTTCTATAGGTGTGGTCCTCGGCTCAACTGATCAAACTCCCAAGCTTTCTTATCTCTCTCTCAGTCTCAGTCTCAGTTGAAACCAAAGCCGGCCGATCACTCTCTCTCTTTTCCCAGTTTTTATCAACCGTAAGCTTAGAAGGGAAGATTTATAAAAGTTGGATTTTTCAGCCCAGGAACTCAAGGTAACCACTGTGCTCCTCTTTAAATATTAAGTGGTTTAGAATCAAGAAAAACCAAATTTGGCCAAGTTTTGGGTGTTTAAAATTGATTTTTAAGTTTAAGGAAAATCATGGGATTTCTTGCACCAGTGTGGTTTTTGTTTTAAAATCGCATGGCCTGTTAAGTTTTAAAACTCCAAACCACTCCCTATGGAAAGATGACTCATTTAAGAGTCCATCTGACCAGTTGGATGTGAAAACAGAATCCAGGAAACCCACTGTTTCTGGATTCGTATTTCGCTTCCTGTTTCGGTGTCATTGTCTGCTGGTATAGACAGTGGAGGAAGACGACTCTCGGACAGTCCGAGAGTTGTTTTTCGGACTGTCCGAGGGTAGCACTCTTCGGACGATCCAAAGTTAGCTATTCGGACGTTCTGAGCTTCAGTTCGAAGCCCGAAGCGCCCGAGACTAGCCTTGATCTGCTAGATGTTCCGAACCCTGTTCAAAAGTACCGAACCCCACTCGGACTATCCGAGCTTCACTCGACGTGTTCCGAGATACACAGACCCACCGAGACCCATTTTTTGGATTTTTCGGTTCGGAAGGACCTTCGGACGATCCGAAGTTAGACCCAAGTTCCGAAGTCTCTAACTAGTTTAAGCAGTGGTTCGGATGATCTGAAACCAACAGTACCTGGTTCCGACGCATGTTCCGAGGAACCCAGTTTTTGAATGCCGAGTCTTATTTGATTATTGATGCATGTAATGTTTATGCCTCTAATAAATTAAAATTGTACTAACCCTCTTCTCTTATTACTATAGTGTATATACTATTGTGTCACTTCCAAGCAGACTCTATTGGTCGGGCACTGAATGACTTCACTTCAAGGCAGACGCTATATTTGTCGGGCACTGATTGACCTCGAGGCCTTACTCAACATGTCAAATCTGGTTCTATGTAGAAGACAACCGAGAAGTGACCTGAGTATCTAGACCTAACTCAATAAGTCAATCTGGTCATGCCTAGAAGATAATATGAGCTATGGACTGAGCACTCTATTAATATATATTGTGGATTATTCTAACTTAAAATGGTTAGAAACCAAGTATGAGACTCAATTTCATTTACCTTGGAGATTTTTGGGAAAACAGTATGGTTCTGAAATACTACTTGTATGCTATGTATGTTGACTTATGATTGATTGTGCACTTGTTTGCTTGTTGAACAGAGATGCTTATTGAACAAAGACAGCGATACCACATATTTACGGTGAGGGAACTTAACTTTGCAGTATGTGTAATCAGGTTTTTATTGAGATGGATCTTGAGCAATGAGTGGTTTCAAGTTGATGAACCCACCCATGTGCCTAGATATAATGCACTGTTGTAAGAAATGCTTATGATAATTGCGAAATGCTATGATGTTGATTATATGAAAAATGTAATACTGCTTCCATGTGTCCTTGACTATTGAACCAATATCGGCCATGTGTGTGAGATGGTTTACGTCTACTGGACTATGGGTGTCGACAGTTGCTGACTTGAGGGATGTCAGTATCGACCATGTGAGGGCCGGAGATGTACTTGTAAGGATGTATTTTGACCGTGTCGGGACTTAATATGATGGTCTCAAAGTAGTATGTAAGCGTTACGTTGGATGACAGCAGTAATGGAAAAGATGATGAGATTATACTTGATATTGAGAATTTATTATGAAGCATGAGATATTATATTACAACTGTTGATTATGCACTAACTTGATGTTTCATTAAATTGCACTGTTATATTTCCTTCACTGTGCTAGTTAACTCACCCCGCTCACATTTCAGGAGATGTGCCCGACGGGGAGAACCCTCTATTTGAAGTTTAGGGTGGATAAGATACGACGTTGCTTTGGGATTCCCACTGAGGGGAATTCCTTTATCTTTGCTTTTTGGTTCTTTGAACCGTATGCTTATATAAAGTACCGGGTGTGGTACTTAGTTTGCTTAAATGTGATGTATTAAACTACCATGTATCCGTAGTTACTCTGATGTTGTAATAATATTTCATTGTTGGAATTATGTGCTTGTGTTTGCGGTTGTGTTATGTTAGGTAGACTTATGGTATATGTTTGACCCCACATGTTGAGATCATGTGCGACCCTTGGGCCTAACCGTTGATCCAACCCAATTGAAATCCTTGAGTTAGTTTAGTTTTCAAAAAAAAAAAAAAAATAGTATCGTTCCGGGCCCACCTTTCAGGTCGGGGCGTGACAATATATGTCATTCGTTCGAATGAACCAACCGATTCATTCGAACGAATGACATTCGAGAGAACGACTGTAAAAAGTCATTGCTCTCAGATAAATTCGTTCGAATGAATTGACAGTTCGTTCGGATGAGTTAAAACGCAGGGGTAGAATGATAATTTCACTTGAAAATTCGAATTCGAGTGTGTAGAGACAGGAAATTCAAGTGTCTGTATGTCACGCCTTAAAATAAATATTTTTTTTTACATTCCCATTCCCATAAGAAAAGACAAGAGTTAGTGAAATTGCACATAGATGAAATGGTAACTAATGTATAGAGTATAGTCCAATTTTTTGTGTGGTCATTTTTTTATTATAATTAAAATAAAAAACTATAAAAATGAAAAGGAAAGAAAGAATAATCCTTTGATTCTTCACCAACAAGAAATCAATTGATTCTCTTCACAACCCCGATGGAAAAGGACTTGAAAGCAATTGGTTTGAAGGTCTATTAAAGCTAAGGGAGCAAAATCTAGAAGAAGTGGGCATCTCCTTTCTGTTCTCCAATTGGAGTGGTAAGGCAAAAGTAGCAAATAGCAGTCTATCTTAGGTAAATATCAAACTTTATCAAGAGTCAATTTGTCGGTGGATACTCTTGCTTTCATCTAAAGATGAGATAACTTTTTCTAGGGTAAAAAGGATTTAATAGTGACAGTAAAAAAAAAAAGGAAAAAAAGCTTCAAGTTTAGAGCAGAAAGAAAGAGAGGTAGTTAAATGTCTTCATCAAGGATGAAGATGGGACAGGCCAAGAGGAATCTAATTGGAGTGACTTTTGGGCCTTATGGAAGGCAATTTAAGTGGTAGGTACTAAAAAGACAATAGAATACTCAACAATTTGCCCCACTATGAAAGGGTCTTTTTAACTCTCAAGAGCTTTAAACATGGTGTAGTTTATTATTTTTTAAATTTTAATCAAATTATTTTAAATTTATGTATTGAAAATCATGAGAAACTCACTAACAAACTCTCATGGGTGATATCAACTACCTTTAAGACATAACACGTAAGACCATGGGATTCGAATTTGATACCTCTCACTTCTTGAGACGAGAGATCTTTAGTTGAACTATATCCATGCGGATATAATGTATTATTATATCATTATAAATAAGGTAATAAAAAAAATTCTCCAACGATTATCAACTATTAGTGAATTATATCTATATCTAATTTGAACTCATTTTGAATTGATCTCATTATTAGATCAAAAATCTATTTAAAGAATTAACTCCATTTTTACTGTTGATATTTGGATACTTGAAAATTATGATTTTTTTTAAATTCATTAAATCTGATTTTACATGAAAGGCATCATTTTTGAAAATATCTTTCAAAAGCACTTATCCCCACATATTGAACCCACCCTTCAGGACTCGGAGGGCGCACAAGCAACTATAGCTCATGAGTGATGTCGTCAAGGAAAAAGCGATTCACTTAGAAAAACAATGATGAAAAATATATAAGAATTGTTACAATTTTTTTATAACCATATTGTTTTATGAATGAGACCATTATAAACCAGTTTAGATTAAACTATATCAAACTATATAAATTAAAAAATGATTAAACCAAATTCCTCACATTTCAGGGATATATTGTTTAAATGTTGATTATTCTTGTATTTGGACCTATAAAAAAACTCAACTCGATAGACTCAGCCACGTTTGATAAACTTCAGACTCACTTAATGTATGAGTCAAGTTTCCAGTTTTTGGCTTCTTCTATAAGGCAAAAGCAGATGACATTGGAAGATGGTTACTGCTCTTCTAGTTTCTTATCTGGACCGTTGGTTTATCCTTTTCTTAAGCAGCCACTTGCAGATGATTCATGATAGGCATGTAAGCCCATTTTATCAGAAAACAATGGGCCTAGGAGTTTATAATACTAGGCCCATTTTACACTGTACTTTCAACTTAGTTTGTGAATAAGGCCCTGACTTAACAACTCAAATCCAATCGTTTATAAGTTAAAAAATCTAAAATTTTACACTGTTATGCATTGGTAGGCTACCTATTAAGATACTAGCGTTGTTCAATTTTGTTTTCAAATTCAAATTTTATAGTAAAAATTTTAATCAGAGCATGTCAGATCCATCACTGGACCCTGTTAATGTTACCACTAGTCATAACCACCAGATTAAAAAAAAAAATAGAATTTCATTATTATCATCATTTAGATTATGACAAATTTTATCTATAAATCAACAGCTTATTTAACGGTTTGAAAAATAAATTTCATTAAAAAAAAAGATCAACAAACAGTCCTCTTGTCGAGGAAGAGGGTGCATGGCGATCCACTTCATTCATTTTACTTCCATCTAGAGCTATCAAGTGTAACGCCCCTGCCCATTTGGGCATGTGAGAAATGAGTCCCACATCGTCCAGAAAGGTAGGTGTGTAGGTGGATTTAAGAGGGGAGAGCCCCTCTCCCAAACAAGAGGCCTTTGGGGCTTGGAACTGAGTTGGGTTCAAATACAAAATTGTGTAGGTCAGATGGATTCAAAGGGAACAATATCTTGTTGGGGAAGTCGGGTCGTACAAATGGTATCTAAGTAGGTTCAACTCTCTGCTTGTATGGGTCCTCTGCCTTTGTGTTGTGGCCGAGCCGAGGATGGCTTTAGACTTAAGAGGAGTGGAATGTGATGCCCCTGCCCACCTGGGCATGTGCGAAAAGAGTCTCACATCGCCCAAGGAGGTGGGTGTATGGGTGGGTGTAAGAGGAGAGAGTCCCTCTCCCAAGCGAGAGGCCTTTTGGGCTTGGAAGTGAGTCGGGCGCAAATATAAAAACCATGCGGGTCAAGTGGGTCCAAAGCAGACAATATCTTGCTCGGGGGATCGGGTGGTCACATCAATGATTTGGGCTCATATCAAATCTCTCTTGGCTACACTCAGGGTCCATTAAAAATGATCCCTTAAAATACTTCTCATGAGACTTTAATGAGAACTTTCGTTTGTGGAGTATATAGTAGACCCAGGGGTTAAAATATCGATCGATAAGATATATATTGGCCGTACATATATAATAACGGAAATATTAACCGATATATCGTCCAGGATATCGCCGATATTATATAATATTGGCAAAAATAATTAAAAAAAAAATAAAGGATGATATCGGTGAAAAATATTTTTTTTTTAAATGATTTTCTGTTTTGTAATTTCTAGAAATTTTGTTAAATTAAAAAAAAGGCTGGTATAAGCCTGATTTTCTATTTTTTAAATTCCATATTTTAAAAAAAATTGAAAATAAAATCTACAACAAAATCTTCAAAAACTCATTTTATATAAAAAAACATACCGCATTGAATATATATATATATATATATATATATAAGTGGCCTGCAAATTCTTCAGCTTATTGCAAAGAGGACAGAGTTTGATTAATGACTTTTTGGGCGAGCATAATTTTGGTTTTCAAGTAATTAAAAAGGCATGACAATTAACTTTGATTTTACACTTAAAAGGAATTTGCAGTCTACTTCCCAAATGGGCAAGCCCTTCATATATTTTTGCTCTAATATGCTTAGTACAGATATTGGATAGACTATTTATAATATTTCAGGGGTGAGCATTTAGACACGGGATTTTTCGTTCACCAGACATGGGTTTTCAAATTTTTTATGGAAATTACTATTTTGCCCTTACGTGTAAGCATGGTTCGGACGTGTGATAAGAACATTTTTCCTTCATTCGGACTATAACATCATTCGGACCATGCTTCATGCATAAATTCGACCGTCCAAACTAAACAATAAATATATATATATATAAGATCGTCCGGACCATATACTAGCATGGTCCGGACGATCTAAACTCAAACAACGACTGTAAAATTCCATTCCTCTCAGTTAAGATCGTCCTGACCATTATTCATGTGTAAATTCTATCGTCTGAACTAAAGAATAAATATGTATAAGATCGTCCTGACCATCCACTAGCATGGTCCAGACGATTTAAACTCAAGTAACGACTGTAAAATTCCATTCCTCTAGGTTAAAATCGTCCGGACCATTATTAATGTGTAAATTCTATTGTCTGAATTAAAGAATAAATATATATAAGATCATCCAGACCATCCACTAGCATGGTCTTGACGATCTAAACTCAAGCAACGACTGTAAAATTCCATTCCTTTCAGTTAAAATCGTCCGGACTATTATTCATGTGTAAATTCTATCGTCCGAACTAAATAATAAATATATATAAGATCGTCTGGACCATCCACTTATAATACCTTGACCCAAAAATTAAGAGTAATTGTGTGGTTTGTTTTAATAATTGTGTTTTATCCCTTAATTATGAAGATCACGGATTGGGCTTTTTGAAAAGTTCAAGATTGGCCAGAACAAAGCTCATTTAAGATGGAAGGGCTATTTGGTAAATTGTTACAAATGTTTTTATTTAGGTAATTTAATTGTTTATTTTTATTACTATGTATTGTTTGGAATAATTGGACTATGCATTGGTGGTGATTTTAAATGATGAATTTATAGGACCTTTTAATCTATGCTTTGGTTTTAGAAATATAAATATTTTGACCCAAAGAGATCCCTATTTTACAAAATAATTACTTTTAAGATAATTATGAATGTCAGAAAATTATAAGAAAATTTACGGTGTTTAATCTGTATTTTATGTTATCATTTGGTGTTTTGAAATTTTGAAAATAAAATGTTAAAATCCTTTAATTAAATATAATTTGGGTTTATGGAAATTACATAAGATGTTATTTTTGTTAAAATCAATTGATTTTCAAAATATACTATTCCCCAAATTTTTACAATGCTTATGATTTTTAAACCCGGACGATTTGGTCAAGTTGGATTAATTTAATTAAATCCATTTTTTACCAAATTATTAGAATTAAACAAAAGGACTTAAATGTAAATAAAAAATAAAAATAACAAAATACACAGCCGACCCATGTAGTAGCTACGTATGCAGTTGCGCATGAGACAGAAAAGCTATTCATTTGTGGCATAGGCTTCGTATGCCCATCGTGGATCAATCACACACCACCAACAGCCTACCATGAATTTCTATTTATACCACTGAGAGGAAGGGAGGAAAAACTACAATTTAATCTCCATTGTTGTTGCTGTCTCTACTTCATCTTCTCCATCTAAACTTCTCTTCTTTTGTACGATTTTACAACTTAGCTTTGAAGTGAAAGATTTTTAAAGTCTTCAAAACTCTTCTAATTTCCAAAGCGAAGGTATGCATTGAATTCCTTTTGAAATTTTAACAGGTGTAGGATCAAACAGAAGTGAATTTGGTTTTGAAATGAGCCTTAAAATGAGTTTTAAAATTTAGTAGAAACCATGATTTTTAATGTGTTTTGATGATTTCACCTTCAAAATCAGAGGTTTTTCTTAGTTGTTTTATGTCCAATTGATCTCTAAAATACAGTAGACTCATAGACAAATTCATCGGACTGGTTAGATTTAGAAAACGAATTCAACAACCCCTCTATTTTTGGAATCGTATTTGACCCTACATATCCCGTCACTACACTTTCTGCAAGTGGCTGACTGAAAAAGACAAGTCGCAGAACCTAAGTTGGAAGTTCCGAGGTTACTGTAGCAGTGCTGAAGCCAAGTTTCGAGGTCACTGTAGCAATGCTGAGGCTCTCAGAGCCTGACTTTGAGGTTCCGAAGTTGGGAAGTTCCGAAGGCATGTTCCGAAGCATATTTAAGACATTCTGAGACTGTAGCTTCGAAAGTTCTGAAGCCACAATACCAAGTTCCGAAGCATGTTTTGAAGGAGCTAATTCAAGTTCTGAAGGTCCTGATGAAACCCAGAATTTATGCAGTGGCTCGAAATTTCTGAGGCCACAGTACCTGGTTCCGAGGCATGTTCTGAGGAACCCAGAACTAATTTTTGAGATTCATTTTGATTGATTAAGTTAAGGATTTCATATTAGGTTTAGATTTTAGATTTTGATGTAATGTTTCCTATACCAGATTCTTAATAAAAAATGATACTAACATTTTTGTTTGTATTATTATATGTATATATATATATATATATATTATGTATTCACTTCTAGGCCGATACTCTCTATCTGTGGTGTAGAGGAAACTTCGCCACTGAGTAGAAAAGAAGGGTTCGGGCACTGAGTGATCTCTACGCCTAACGCATTATATGAGTAGTGACCTGAGCATCTTATATCTTTAGGCCTAACTCAACATGTCTCCATGGTTATTTTCAAAAGATAATATGTACAGTGGCCTGAGCATCTTTATTATATTGATGGATTATTATAATTAAAAATGGATAGTAACCCATTAAGGAGATTCATATCCATTTTCTTTTGAGTTTTTTTGGAAAATAGGAAAGAAGGATTTGAAATACTATGAATATATGTTGTATTGTATATATAACTGTGTATTACGTTTGATTAATGATTGCATGATTCATTATATTTTTATTTGTATAACAGATACCCGTAATAATCTACGTTTTTCGGTGAGAAGACTTAATAATACCAGATCTGTAAATCAGATTTTGTAAACCTAAATCTAGTGTAATGAGTGGTTTTATGGATATTACATGATATGAAAAAGACGGAATAGGCCAGAATACGAGACTTGACACTGCTTGCATGTGAGGGATGAAAATTGGTTCTAACTGTTAGAACGAAAGCATAATACGGTGTCTAGAAGTCGAGGTCTAATAGTCTATAAACGAAGAATGAACCCACTTACATGCCTAGACTTAATCTATATTGCTAAGATATGGTCATATTATTACTAATGATGTTTATTATGCATGGTATTGATATTGATAATGATATTATCCGATGTGAGAAGTTAAGCATCATATTATGATAATATATTAAAGTATGAAGTTAATATTGATAATGATATTCTTCAGTGTGAGAACTTGAGCATCATGTTATGATGAAGAGTGAAGAATGAAGTTGATACTATTTATAAGATGCTCCGATGTGAGAACTTAAATATTTATGATATTGATACTGCCTCCACGTATCCTCAACTGCTGAACTATTATCGGCTCATGTGTGTTGATTACTGGCTCAGGTGTGTTGGTTTGCATCTACTAGCCCAAGTGTGTCAGTTGCTTGCCTAGGTGTGTCAGTACCGGCCCAGGTGTGTCTAAAATGTTCTTTCAAAATTCTGTATTTTGACCGTATCAGGACTTAATGCATTTATCACAAATGACTTGAAATATTGGTATAGTTGACCAATTATGATTTAAAGTATGATGAATGATATGCGAAACCATTGGACAGTGGTATGGCAATTGTATGTCAATGATATGGTATGACAGTGGTAGGTCAGTGGCAGGACAGCAGTATGACAATGGTATAATAGAGGTATGACAGTAGTATGGCAGTGATAGTAACTTGATAAATTGGTATAATAGACCAATTATGAATTCAGATAAGATAAATGGTACATGAGACCATTTATGGTAAATTTGTACGTATAGTAAAATAGATCATTTATGAGTAGATAACTGTGATTTTAAAATGGTAAGAGGAGAACATTATTGTTATTATGATTAGACTGCATTGTTTAACGTATACATGTTGATGAATGTGTTATTTTATGATCTCTTCACTGGGCTTAAAGCTTACATCCTTTACATTGCAGGGTTGGCACCTAAAGAGGAGGAACCTCCACCACTGACTTATGATGAGGGAGCCTTTGCACTCAATCGTATTTCCCGATGATGAGAAATATGTTTATTATATTTATTTTCATACAAATGATGTTATATTGATTTTAGTACCGTCTGTGGTACTATAAATCTAAGCATGTGTAAATTGTTATGTTTTCGTTTGTAACTTTAATCGAATAAATGGAGATATTTGTTTGTGAAATATGTATTTGTATATGGGAACATATGGTAAATGTTTAAGTCCACGTGAAAAGAGCACGTGTGACATTTTCTATGATGAGCTTTTTGGCAAATTTGAAGATCCAACCCAGCTATGATTTAATTGATGGGAGATTATATAAAAAAAAAAATTAGTATCGTTCTGGGCCCACAATCGAGTTGGGGTGCTACAACACTAGCATGGTCTGGACAATCTAAACTCAAGGTAACGACTGTAAAATTCCATTTCTTTTAGTTAAGATCGTCCGGACCATGCTTATGCATCATCCGGACGATCTCAACTGAGAAAGTGAGATTAAGTTTGAATCTCAACCCTATTTCTCCTCTTTACATTTTCGTTATATCTTCTCCTTCGAAATCCTTCTCACTCAAACATTTTTCCAAACCCTTCTAACTCAAACCCCCTTTCCAAACCCTTCTCAATCAAACCTCTATCCAAATCCTTCCAACTCAAATCTCCTTTCCAAATCCTTCTCCCTCAAACCCCCTTTCCAAAACGTACCACACCACTCTCAAGCTACGCCCTCAATATCCTATATTGGTTCACCAGTAACTCTCTCTGAAGCTACTTTCTCAATCTCCTATCTCAAATCGAAGATAACTCTCTCAAACCCAAGACTTCTCTCTATTGTTTTTTTTTTAAATAAGTAGTATGGATTATATTGAGGGAGTTACATCCACATTTATTGAAAATTATGAGTTAGTTGTTAATGAGTTTTATAATGAGAATGAGTTTGCTGAGGGATGTTATCCAAGTGGAGAGGATCTCATTAAGTATGTTAAGGAGGTTGCTATTGCATTAGGATTTATAGCTACCATCAAGAGGTCAAGTACTGAGGACAAGACCATTTTTCTTGGTTACGATAGAGGAGGTACATATCGCAGTACTGTTAATTTGAAAGATGATGATAGGAAAAAAAAAAATCCTTTTGCCTTGTCAATTCTCCATTTGAAGTGAAAGGAAAACAAATTGTTAATGGGTCATGGAAGTTGACCATTAAAAATTTGGAGTACAATCATGATCTCTAAAATGTATTATTAGGCCATCCATTGACACGATATTTTTCGGATGAAAAGAAAACAAGGATCATTGAAATGAACAGTTGCAATATACCACCCCGCCGGATTTTGACGACCCTTAGAAATGAAAATCCAGACATTGGAGTGACAAAAATTGATTTGTACAAATCTTTGTATTCTATTCGGAAAGAACAACTAAGAGGTTCAATTGAAGCTTTGATTGAAGATCTTCAAAAAGGTGGTTTCCAAGCTTGACTATGACAATGACGGTCACTTGTCTCATTTTTTCTTTTCACATCCATTGTCAGTTATACTTACTAAGACCTATAATAATATTTTTCTAATTGATTACACATACAAAACCAATAGATATCATATGACATTGCTTAATATTGTTAGTGTGACAAGTTTTAATACTAACTTCTTCTCATGCTTTGCTTTCATTAGAAATGAGAAATTAGAAGATTAAGTAGAGGCTCTACAGATGTTCAAAAGGGTTTTAGGAGTTGATCACGAATTTCCAGCTTTAGTGACTGATAGAGATTTGGCATTAAAGAATGTCATTGATTCGGAGTTCCCTAATGCTATGCATATATTGTGTATTTAGCATGTTAACAAAAATATTATTGTTCGGTGTAAACCTCTCTTTCAGAAAGTCGAAGTATGGAATGCGTTTATATCCGATGAGATGCATTGGTTGAGTCGCCAAGTGAAGAATCATTTAATAGAGCATTTGAAGTCTTCAAACAAAATTTTAGATATGATTCACGGGCAATAAACTATAAAACAAGTACTTGGATCTTACATAGAAAATAATTCGTCAAGGCATGAATCAGATGGTCCTTATATTTTGGGTTGAAGGTGCCCATGCTATTTTGAAAAATTATATAGATACTACCATTGTTGATCTCCACGTTGTTCGAAGAAAGATATGCAATGTCGTTCAAAATCAGTTTGAAAAATTCCGGGCTCAACTTGAGGATAAAAACTTCGGATTGCTCACGCTATTTATATTCCTTTATTTGATAAATTGATTGGCAATGTATCTCATTTTGCTTTGAATGAGTTGTACAAGCAATATGTTATGGTGGAATCAAATTCATTTTCTAGTTACTGTACTGAAGAATTTACAACTTCAATGGGTTACCTTGTACCCACAAAATGAGGTGGATGGAGAAGTTACAGCTGCATCATATCTATCCACAACGGAGGATCGACTTGATATCATTGAACAAATCGATCAACGATGAAATGAATCGACTTGGGAATCAATTGTATTTGAAGGCATTAAGAAGAAATATGACAATTTGTCTTCATTTGATCAAGATAGGCTCCGAAATCATCTAAAAGATCTTGTCAGCGAAGGTATGCCTATCAGTCATCCTATCATTCAGCATTCTAGAGGACATCATCCAGGTTCCAAAAATGCAAAGTCCAAAAGTTCTAAAAGATGAGATCCCTCTGCGTTTAAGATTATAGAGAATGAAATGAATGCAAGAAGATGCAGGATATGCAAGAATATTGGTCATAATTCTAGAACATGTCCAGGTCGTCTTACTTCACAAGAATCAGCAACAACGAGTGTCGATTTAAATGTTTTGCCTCGTGAATCACCCGCAGCGAGTTTATCTCAAATATCTCAATAAGTGATTGTTAAAATCTGGTGCATTTTCATATTATTTCTACATTGATATTACAATGATAAAGACTAATATTTATTCCTTTTTTTCCACAGCCCTTTGGTTCTTACAACTTCTATGATGAATCGACATACAACTCTTTTGACTTGTCCCAAGTAATTTATTAACTCAATTCTCTATAGATTTATATTATGACATGTATATAATTTCCATATGTTCTAATGATATTTTTCAAAATGTTATGCAGTGGTCTGGTGAACTTAGAGATACTGGCGATTTCCAGCATTGGTGGAATCAGTGAAGGGTTATAAGGTTTTGGGAGTATTCATTGAGATTCACCCATGTTATATAACCATGAAACTCCTTGAGATTCTTGAACATAATATGCTGGTACTGGTCAGTGTTGTGCTTGACTTTTATGTTACAATTTGTTTTCTTAAAGGAAATCTTTTATTGTGTTGTCTTGGAACCCTTCTTGGATCCATAGCTCAGCTGCCAGGTATCATGCTCACAACCGCAAGGTTTTGGATTCATGTCATAAACATACCTTTATTTTATTATATTTTTTCAGGAAAGAAAGTTGTCTAAGGTGTTCTCGTGTAAATGTTAGGATTTCTCAACCAGAATGAGACTTAACTGAGAGGAATGGGGAAATGAGGGATAGGAATCGTTCGCACCTTTGAAGGAGATCGATTTTTCATTTGGAGGAAGGGAGAAGGTCCTTCGAACGAAGAGGAAGAAGTGGAAGGGGAAAATTAGGTTTAGGTTTCGTTCGGAGGTGTAAATAAGTATATAAATCGTTCGGATGATGCATAAGTATGGTCTCGACAATCTTAATTGAGAGGAATGGAATTTTACAGTCATTGCTTGAGTTTAGATCGTCCGAACCATGCTAATATATGGTCCTCACAATCTTATATATGTTTATTCTTTAGTTCAGATGATCGAATTTACTCATAAAGCATGGTCCGAACAATGTTATAGCTTGAACGAAGAAAAATGTTCTTATCTCACGTCCGGACCATGCTGACACGGAAGGACAAAATGAAAATTTCCATTAAAATTTTGAAAACCCGTATCTGCTGAAAGAAAAATCCCTTGTCTAAATGCCCACCCTATTTCAGGAGGAGTTTCTCAAGTATAATAAGCCCCGACTAACCTTTTTATTTCCATCTTCACGACCCCATTAGAAATTTCTAAAGTCTCTCCATCTCCTCTACATAGTCAACTGAAAAAATAAATGTTGTGCAAATTTTAAATTTATAATTTAAATTTATAACTCGCAAGCGCACGAACCATTTACATAGTATAGCGATTAAGTGCGAGGTCGAACCCATTGGAACTTAAGAAAATATATCCATGAAAATACACCATTGAATTAGATATTTTAAGAACTTTGAGAAGTATGGAGATAAATCATAAATATGAAATAATTTATCTAATCCATGAGTTTTAATATTAATTTAGAAACATTCTAGATTTAAACATAGAATCTAACAATTTAACTAATTTTAATTAAAATGGTGGCATTAATATAAAAATATAAACAATCTCCATTTAATTTAAAATACAGAATTAAGATGCAATTAAATTATTTCCAACCTAGTTCATCAATTTCAAAGATTTGAGTTTTTATAAACAAAAATAAAATTAAAGACACCTAAACTACCTCTGTACATATTTACAGTGGAATTGGGTCAAAGAATTATGGAGGGTTTATTTTCCATATTTTAAAAATAATATCAAGGCCTAGAATACGGAGCTCACATTTATTATTTATCATGTACTCAAATTCCTCATCTATTAAAATCCTCATTATGAAATTTATGAAATCAATTAAAATAAGAAAATTCAAATCCGGCCTTAGGCTAAGTAAAATTTAAACTTGCAATTTCGAATCTAAAAGTTTTTCTGCTCTTAAAAAGAGCCTTAGACTGAAAAAATCAAGTTCTATTTATCCTAAAGATTTTTTCTGCTTTCATTGAACAACTTAAAATAATCTCTAATATAAATCCATAAAAAGAATTAAAATAAAATCAAACTTTCATCATACAAAAATAAATAAGTGGAAAACCATATTTTTAAGGGTTTTTCTGCCTTTTAATTATTAATAAAAATTGGAATTAAGAATTATAATGCATTGAAATTTTGGAATAAAGACATAAGAAAAATACAATGGAAATTAAAATCCACCAACCTTAGAACCCAATGTGGATTGAAAATCCCACAGTCTTTGTCCTCCTCTTCTTCCTCTCCTCTCTTTTGCTTGAATGCCCAAGTTCAGTTTTCTCAATGGGAGAGGGCTAGTATTTATAGATGAAAGGAGGTGGAATGAACGGATTGGATTCAAAGATTTAAATAAAGCAAGGGACACATGAAGGGCGGATTTGATTTGTGCTTAATATGGAATGACTTAAAAGAGGCAAGGAGCTAAATTTGTATAAGGAAAGTGGGTGTAGAATCCCGTTTTTTACACATGTACCATCTTGAATCTCAGTTTTGACCCTTTTAACTTCTCAATAAGGAAAAGTTGTAAACTACAAAGTTGTAGCCCTTGAAGTATTCTTTCCAACGCAAAAATAATCAAAGCAATCGGATATCGGAGTAGAAATTTATGACCAAAATACCGAACATATATCAAACCTTCCTTATTTTCTCCCTTCCTTATTTTCTCTCTTTCCTTAATCCACTTGCCAAATTCGAAAATCCTCTTATATTGACTTGTAAATTTCGAATTTCCTCTTGAGATGATGAAAATATTATTCACACATGTGGATTTCTTCATGGGCTTTTCTTAATAGGATCAATAATTGGGCTTGAGGTCCAAAATAACTCATAATGGGCCCAGACTTTATATTTAAGCATTTTTTCTGTCATCCTCACTTTTAAACCTGCAAAACACAAAATTATACTAATTAGATAAAATTAAATAAAATGTTATACTAACAATAATAAATTTAGGAATAAAATATGTATTTATTTTGCACTCATCAATAAACAATTAATGCATGCATCTTTTTCCCAAGTGCATGCATGCAAGCTATCCTTTCAACTATCTTTTCAACTGCATTCAAGCATACTCCCTTTCTAACGGCATGCAATGAAGAATTGGCATTTAACACCATCGAATGGTATGGAGAGAATAATTGGCATTTAACACCATGCATGCATGCTTGCATGCGAGCTCTCATTTCCAATGGTAGGCTTGCATGTATGCTCTCCTTTCCAATAGCAAGCTCTCATTTCCAACGGTAGGCTTGCATGCATGCTCTCCTTTTCCAATAGCTAGCATGCATGCCGCAGTGCCTTTATTTCCACTGGAATTCTACACGACTACACCTTGATTTTTTCTTTCTTCTGCTTAAGAGTAAGCACCTTGACTTTTTCTTTCTTCTACTTAAAGAGTAAACACATGATTTTCGGCCACTCCCTACAACAGAAGTTTAGAGTTTTCATGTCTTTTTACTTTCTCTTTTGGATTTTTCCATACAGGTTCTGATATTTTTTCTATTTGATTTTCTCATACATGTGTGATGAAAGTCATTTGAGTTATAGATCTGATGTTTCTGCTCATTTTTGTAATTTTTTCATCATTTGTTTTAAAAAATGAAATTCTTGATTTTATAATATAAAAATAATATTTGAGAATGTAAATGTCCGATATTTAAAATTAAAAAAATTGCATATTCATGAAGTGTATAATTTTCTTCATTTTCTGTAATTTTTCTATTTTTTTTGAAAAAATAAATAAAAAATATGAAATCAAGAGGAGAGAGAAAATATCGCCGATATATGAATATCGGCCGACATATCTTCCTTGGCGATATTTTAACCCCTGAGTAGCTCTAATAGATCTAATTCCCTCTCACACCCACATATTTCGTGAATTGCACTCATATTGAATTTGAAACTAATTTAACTTTTAAAGCCCATTAATCTAACTCAATAAATTATCACCACGAGATAGATTTGAAATTTTGAAGGCCTTAAAAATATAGTTTCTCTTATCTAATCAAGAGGAGATTTTATAGGTAATATATATAAGACAAGGCCTTTCATACTTACCATAGAAGAAAAATGGACCACAAGGAGAGCATATCAAGAATTATTGTATGGAGATGAATGATAAGCACCAAGACATCCAGGAATCTCATCTAACAGGGTCATGAGAATAAAGGAGCACTTATATGCAGATGAATGACAAGCATTAAGCTATCCAGGAATCTCATCTTAATTGGATAAAAGAACTAATATTTTTTAAAGATCTTAAAATTTCATATTTATCTAATGGTGGGAATCATCGGGTTAGATTAAAGAGCTTTAAAGTTGGTGTTTAATTAGGTACGAGTGCAATTTTCGAGGATTATGTGGTGTGAGGGGGGATTGGATCCATTATGTATACTGTGGGCCCCACAAACTAGTATTCTCATCAAAGTTTCATGATATATATATTATATTTGACCGCTAAGAACCGTTCTCATGAGGCTTTCATGAGAACAGATAATGGATGCCACTTCGGCCCACATATATAGTTCCAATAAATTTTCATTTAATTAGATAAGAGAAGTTATGTTATTTAAAACCCTCAAAATTTCACATTTATCTTATGATAAAAATTCATTAGTTGTGAGCCCTACAAACTAAAATTCTCATGAAAGTCTGAGGAGAACTATTCTTAGGGATCTCATGGAGTCTCATTAAAATTGTTCAGAGAGAGAGATGATCAGGTGTGACCATTCAGAATGTCGCACCTGGCATTGTTATATTTTTAAACGTTTTTGTTACATGAAAATCTAATTGAATAGATTGAAGTTAGGCTTGATGACCTACCACCAAATAAAATTTATATCCGAAATTCTATTTCTACTCACTTGATCATAACAATTGAAATTACCAAGCATCTTTGAATTTTTTGAGGACATTTACCAACTTTGGCTATTAAGATCGTGTAGTTAGAAGTTGAGTTTTGGGCTAAATTTTAACTAGTTGTAGGTCAGCAAGTCTAACTTCAATCAGAACAATTATATTTTCAAGTAATAAAATAAAATTTAAAAAAAAATAAAAAATAATGCTAGGTGCGACCACCCGCCCACTAGCTTTACAATATTACTATGCCCACCTAAGCATAGCCCACCAAATAAGATGGTGATAGGCCCTTTTAAATGATTTTTCCTTCAATATGTTATGCACCAAAAATCATTTTGGTCAAAATGATTAAGCCACGTTTTTAAAACTCATTAAAGTTTCATTATTTTAAATTATTGTTTAGTCTTTAAATTTATGACTTTTGAAAACATGACTTGATCATTTCAATAGGTCTATCATTCAATTTGATGGGCCCCATACATGGGTGTCCATGATAATAGAGAGTGACCCAATGCGTTGGTGATCATTTAATATAACTCGAGTGTAATTATATATTAAAAAAATTACAATAAATCCGAATGTAGTTAACACCCATTCCACATCACATAAAAGCAAACCATTTGAAAAATATGATAATACTCATATCATGCAAAATGACAATAGATTTCTCTGCTACAATGGAGATTACTGAATTTTGCCTCATATATATTATATAGATCTCCTTTAATTTTTTTTTCCTTTTCAGTCTTTCTACACATGCCTTGTCTTATTTTTTCTTTTTGCCCTTAATGGGTCCCTCTGTAACGCCCCGCCCTTTTTCACTCGCTTTTTCTCATAAATTCAGAGTCTATTTTTTTTTTTTTTATAACAAAGTAGAGTGATAGAGCGTGGGACGTCATGACGCGAGCTAAGTCCGAACTTCCAAAGTATGACCCTTAACTGGCCAACCCTATGTGTGCATGGACCAAGTCCACGAAAATGGTTCACACATAGCAATATGTACATGCGGAATATTAACATCAAAATTGCGGAATCATAATAGAACCAGGTTCTATTCCATTCAGATAGCAAAGTACGTTAAGTCATTAATCATCATTCCAATACCATAATTATCAGAGTAAACATCATATTCTGAAATCTAGATACTCAAATACAAGTTCATGAGTAACTTTATTCAAAACATATAAAATAAGTCTTCCAAGCTCCTATGCCTGGCCTGTCTTGCGTTCATTGTTCTCCTAATTTCTTTTATCATCAACTAGGGCAGAAGTAGGGCGTTAGAACAACGCATCCAGTAGGTATTCCAGTTACGGCTAATACATGGTTAGTATAAAACATATATTATAACATAATATATAAAACCATGTAAAACCATACGATGCAATGATGACAAATGCAATGAGTCCCACCCATCACATGTACATAAAAGTACCCACCACATAGGTCTTCCGGATGCCCCGGCGAAGTGTGGACCCTCCGGATTCTTCCTGATGGAAAAGCACATCAAGGTACCGCACATAGGTTTTTCGGACGCCCCGACGGAGTGTGACCCCTCCGGTTACAAATCCTCCATCCCATGCCATGCATGAGATGTCAATGAAATACATGCTATTTTATAACATTCACGTAGCATTTAAAATCACCTTTAAAACATATCCAACACATGTTATTTATACAAATAAACATAGCATTTAAAATTCAATATAAAGCATATCCTTTAAAACACAATTTCATCAAAATAAGATAAATCAAATGTGTTGAAATATATTTAGATTATCCTAATTATAATGTAATTAGGATTCTAGTTTGGCTTTACCTCTAACTAAGAGGTGTATTTGATTTATAATTAGTTAAGTGTTTGAGTCTGATTATGATAGCCCTAGGGTCGGCTAGAGGCTATATATATATGTAATAGTTTAGATATTTAATACAATTTTCTCTTTTCTAACATGGTATCAGAGCTAGAATTTGTTCCTATTGAGTGAGGCTCAATAATCACGCCTCTTTTTCTCTCCCTCTGCCAGAGAGATTAATCGGCAGAGGGAGGGAGGGAGATACACAGTGAAGACCGCTGTTCCAGCAGAGAGATCTCATGCAGTTTCTTCTCAGATATGTCAACCAGATCCCTTTTCCTCTGGAGATCAAATTTTCTCCACCCCTTCGCTGTTTGCTGCAAGCAGCGTTCGCTGCCCAGATTTGCACCGTCCCTTTGTTTGCCAGATCTGACATTATAGATCTGATTTTTCTGCTTCTGCTGCGTGCTCTCCTTCACAAGAGCCATCTGAATCGGACGGACATCTGCTGCTCAACTGTGCCAAACACCTCAGATCCGGATCTTGACATCAGATCCTGCCAGTAGAGAAGGTGAATGGGTTCCCATCACCTCAGTTCATTCCAAACCAAATCCGAAAACCTCAGTTCTACTTCTGGTTGTCCCTCCTGCCTCAGCCGAAGCACTGCTTTCTGTTTGCTGCATGCAGTGCCAATGAAGACACCATCAACCAGATTCGTTCCGCTCTCTCTGCAGCCAATCGCTGCAGTGCTCTGTTTTTTCGTTGCCTAACTACACACTCCCGTGCGCATGACTTTTTCTCCTCTTTCTCCGGCGCTGCTGAGTTTTCAAACGCACCTGCTTGACTGCTGCAGGACGCCCTTCTTCGCTCCTTTGATCTGATCTCCACTCAGATCTGTTGTCGCTCCGGCGATGGGGTTGCGCCTCTGCAGCGATCAGATCTCAGATCTCTTAAGCCAATCCAAGCTGCAATCGATCTCTCTTGGTGCTGGTTGAAAGAGGGTTGTGCGTGCCTGCAATGGGATCTCTGTTTCTCAGATCTCTGCTATAGCACTGTTACAGCCGATCTCTATCTCTTCTCAGATCTCGGCCACAACCCCTTTCGGAAACCTGCTACTCCTGCCGCCGTGCCTGCCGTTGGCGCTGCCTCCACTTAAGAACGCTGCTCAGGCCTCTACTGTCGGCGCTCTCTTCTCTGTTCCCTGATCTGCATCTTCCTCTCTGATCTCGCTGCTTGCAGCATTGCCGCTCCCCTGCCTCAGTCGCTCACACCGATCTGCTGCTCGGTATCAGTTCTGCCTGACAGAAGGAGGATTCTCATCTCTCAGATCTATAGTTCTCTCCCTGAGCACTGTCTGACCGCCGCCCAGACCTATCGTCCATGGGGCCCAGCAGGTTTTCCCTGCTCGCCCGCCCACGTTGCCTCTTCTGCCTCTGCCGACGCCATTGCTAAAACCAGTTTTTATAAACATTTATAGTTGTGCAGATGCCGTTATTTCAGACTTGACCGGATTCTATTCAGATTCAAGACCATTATAGGTTGGGTCTTCATTCAGTGCCAATCAAGTGTTCGAGCACGTCTTTGTTTTGTCATTTCTCGAAAATGAGACGGTATGTTTGGACTCATGTCCATTTGTTGTGGAATTCATCCACTCATTTTATCTGGAGGACTCTGATTCGTCTCCAACATTTGCTGGCCTTTGATGGTTACAGCCTCATTTGCTGGCCTTTCATGGTTACAACCCCATTTGATGGTCTTTTAAGACTTCAGCCCTCATTTGCTGCCCTTTTAAGGCTTCAGCCCTCATTTGCTGCCCTTTTAAGGCTTCAGCCCCCATTTGCTGGCCTTTCTTGGCTTCAGCCCTCATTTGCTAGCCTTTATAGCTACAACTATTGTTCACTGGCCTTTCCGATCTGATTGATCGATATAATGGCTTCAGCCCCTTGTTTTTCAGGCCACTCATTGTCTGCATTTATCGCATATTGCGATCATTGTTTACCAGACAACTGTCTTACGGCCACTGCCGTCGTCCGTGCCAAGTTCTTTGTTTCAGGCTGCCATTGGTGTTCGCCGCCTGTCATTTTGCAGCCAATCAACGCTGCCACATAAACACATATTTGCAGTCTGTCAACACTGCCTCTTCAACAAGTTTTGCAGCCAATCAGTGTGCTGCTTCATCAAATCTTTGTGGCCTGTCAGTTGCCACTTTTGCAATTCACCTGCTGTTTCTTCACATTCCAAGCTTCGCGTTCATCCACGCTTCAGCTTGCGGGGGAGTGTTGAAATATATTTAGATTATCCTAATTATAATGTAATTAGGATTCTAGTTTGGGTTTACCTCTAATTAAGAGGTGTATTTGATTTATAATTAGTTAAGTGTTTGAGTCTGATTATGATAGCCCTAGAGTCGGCTAGAGGCTATATATACATGTAATAGTTTAGATATTAAATACAATTTTCTCTTTTCTAACAAAATGTACATAAACCCATGGTTTCAAAGATGTGGAATCCTACTAAAGACCGTTAACGTGTACTTGCGTCTTTCGTCCGATAACCGCTCACGATCGTAAACGCCTCATGAGATCCCGTTACCTTATAATACAATAATAAATCAAAACCAAGTCCCACTTGATTTACAACTTTTAAAGTCCATTAACCAATCCCCATATTTACAAGATTGCCATTCATGGCCAACCTTCCATCTTAGCATGTATTCACAACTTTGTCCTTTGTTTAATCATTTCAAACCTTCCACTCCTTAACACATAAACACAATAAACCCATAACTGATTCATAGACATCTAAGTTCACCAAAAAATTCCCATGGGGTTCGGCCATGGTGGTCCCTTATTTTCCTTTAATTACGAAAATGTCATTCCTGGCTATCATTATCCCTTATTCTCATTCATAATGTACATAGACTAATAATTAACCCAATAATTCGAGTTCCTAAAATAAACCTCATGGGGTTCGGCCATACACCTTGGCCGAACCCATGATCCTCCACTTTATTTAAAATACACAAAACATAATCCACAAATTTGATTCCCATGATGTCTTTGTTTCCAATTTTCACTAATGATCCATAATTAGCAAGTCCCCAATTAGAAGGTCCATATTTAGAAAGTTTCCAAGTTTAGCATGCTTCCTTCTATAATTAGATATCATCTTTCTAATTTAGAAACCTCCTTCCATAAATAGAAAGTTTCCAAATTAAAATTCCCTAATTAGAAAGTTCTTAATTAAAACTTTCTAATTTAATTTTCACTTTCTAAAATTAAACAAACTTCCATAAATGAACTTTAGTGGGGTTCGGCCATACACCATGGCCGAACCTCACCTATAGAAATAAATCTAATCATTTCCCTTCACTTTCTAAATTAATATAACTTCCATAAATAAATGCTTTCTAATTTAGCAAACTCCTTCCATAATTGGAAGTTTTCCAAATTTAGCAAAACTCCTTCCATAATTACAAGGTTTCTAAATTTAGAAACTTTCTAAATTTAATATACAATTTCCATAATTAAAAGGTTTCCATAAATAAATTCCACCTTCCATTTTAATCTAAAGTCCATAATCAGATAGCTTCTAATTTAATAATCAATTCCATGGGGTTCAGCCATACACCATGGCCGAACACTATGATTCATAATCTTGACTACTTAATTTGGATCCATTAAAATTTAATAATAACCGCATCACAACTCTATGGGGTTCAGCCATACACCATGGCCAAACCCTATGGTTCAAGGTTCTCTCTTTCGAAAACTAATCAATGATCTTCCATTTAATCCCTTCAAAATCACATATCATTACCATCAACCACTTATTTAACAATTAACCAAACACCTTCCATGGGGTTCGGCCATACACCTTGGCCGAACCCTATGGTTCTTCTTATTCCATTATTCCCTTCAAACTTCATTTAAAAATTATCCAACAACTTCCATTTAACCATTCATTAAACCATATCTTTCCATAGTTTCTAATCCATATAAATAACTCAAAGTTCATCCATTAAAATAACTAACATCCTTCATGGTTTTTAATCCTCAAACCCATGAATTAAAACATGTCTAAGAAACCTCAAATTTGTAAAAATATTTGGTGGGGTTCGGCCATACACCATGGCCGAACCTCACCCCTTATTTTCTATTAAAATTAAACACAATGGCCATCCAATTTCCTTCCATGGGGTTCGGCCATACACCATGGCCGAACCCTATGGTTCTTTATTTCAAAACAAATTTAATCAAATAAGACTACTAACCTTTTTCCGTTTGATTTCTTGTTCTTCCAATCTTTCTCTTCCTTAGCCTCTTTCCACTTCTTCTTCTTAATCTTGCCGTGAATGAGAGCTTGAGAGAGGGAGAGAGGGAGAGAGGGTTCGGCTATGATGTAAACCGTGAGCCCCTCTATGTCTTCTCTTTTATGCAATTCCAATTGATCAATATAGAAAGTAGTAAGATAGAAATTGTCCTTCCTCTTTGCTTCCCTCTTTTCTAAGCTTCCACTTGGCCAATGCTAAGATAGCAATGCCGTGCGCCCCTTCCTTGTATCCTAATTGGCAATGGCCGACCTTCCTACCTTGGTAATGCCACACACGGCCATGCAATGTCTATTTAATTAGACATCTTCCTTATTTAATTTTTAGACCATATGCATACCCTTTTTAAATTATCTTATGCGCCTAACATAGATATAGACTATCTTTATACACGACCTATGTATCTTTCTTGGATATGCACCTCTAAAATTCGGCCATGCAATATTTATTAAATATTGCATTATTAACTAAATTCAACCCCATTTAATTTTTATTGAAACCAATTTACACAATTCCTTGGGTCCTAATTGGGCCAATGACCCAACTCTTTGTCCAATTAAAATCCATATCTAAAATTCACAAATTAATGGATAATTTTCATATAAAATCATAAATTGAAAATCCGAGGTGTTACACCCTCTCATGGAGAGAGATATATCTTGGTTTAGCCTAGAATGGATCGCAAACCACCAATCCACGCACTTAGATTTGTGGAGTTGAAACGTTTGAGCATTTTATTAGTCACATTTTCTAGAGTTTGCACAAACCAATAAATACAGAAAGGTCATGGGTATAAGAGTGAGCCATATGCTATTCATTGGGAAAAAATAAAATAAAATATGATGTGAGCCCCTTCAATAAAATAAAATGATAAAATATGACGGTTATGTTAAGAAGAGCAGAATTTTGACAAGATAATAAGTGTTTTATCAGTGGAAAAATAGAGTTTTAAGGTGAGAAATTTTATTCTCAACAATGATAACGTGAGCACGGGTGGAGATATCGGCCGATACAATAGAGTCGATATATATCGGTTTTTAAAATCTATATATATTAGCTGATATTGTAAATATCGGTCATACGATATATATCGCCGATATCGGTCGATATTGATAGATTTTTTTAAAAAAAATAAGAGAGAAAAATAACGGCCTAGATATCGGCCCCTAAACGAGAGTTTTAGTATTTAAAAAGGATTTAGGGTTTAGGCTTTAGAATTCTCATGTGTCGGATAATGATTTGATTGAAGAAGTTTATCTTTAATATATGATTCAATAAAAATCGCACGAACATTAGCCATGATGTGGAAAATACACATTACCAACAATAACATGGCTGTGAGTTGTGTGTCAAACAAAATGAAATTTATAAATTTATTCAACTATTTTAGTTCAATTTCAACTAAAGTGTTTACTAATAAAAGTCCATGAAATAGATGGCCGAGTCAAAGACCTTTTTGAGCCAACAAGTTATAATCAAACTGAGTATTTCGTGGGCTTTGTTGATAATGTGTAAGATTCTTGATATTTGACTCTGATATTACGAAGAAATTGAAAAAAAAAAAATTGATAATATTTCTATCATTGTCACTAACATCTATACAGAGTATAATTTTCAAATAATAAAAACAATTAATCAATCAAATCAGTCTACAATTTCGAGATTAGAGGACCTTGACGACTAAAGAAATATATACTTATAGAAGATCAGTGACGATGAGAGTCAACCCAGTGAATATTTTTTTCTCAATACACTTGAACAAAGGTATGAAAAAAACAAAATAAAACCACCTTAAATTTGTTTGATGTTCCATAGATTTATAATACATGTATTAAAGTGAAATTTAGATAGATTTACATGGAGAAAGTCCATAATTTCATCATTCATGGTCGACATCAGGGCCATAACTCAAGCAAATATTCTACATGGAATATTATAAACTATTCACATGGCATTCCATTGTTCTCACTCCATATTCTTCTTCACCATGACCTCTCCTCCTCTAAATTCTTGGCTTTCCTTATGCAAACTCGTTTGGATTTCAGCTGAAATCTCAAAGTCCCAGTGGTGTAAGTTCGGATGCCGTTTCCGACCGACGATAGTCGTATCGCTCTCTGCTTTCCAAGAAGCGATCTCCTGCAGGCCGAGCTCTTCGGCAGGCGAAGAACTCTAACCTTGCACGCCTTGTCCAATTTGGGGATTGCATGGAGTTGGGAAGGAAGATCAATAATAAAATCTCCATCCTCATCTGTGCTCCCCACTGCCCAGTTCAACTTCTTTCCTTTCCTGCCAGTTTTGCATGTAACAGCAATAGATGCACCTTCAAGAATAGCAATGTTCATGTCAATTTTCTATCACTCTAACTTGAGAGTTGATGACCTTTGCAGGGCTGAAACTGGAGTCGGGCCTGATCGAGTTTCAATAAACCCAATCCATTCCATGTTAAAAATTATTGAATTTAGCTCGACTTAACTCGAATTGTTAACCCGAGTTACTCAACTCGACCCGACCCGACTTTCTAACTGGACTTAACCTGAGTGTTGTTTTATATTTTGGTGCACTCAGATCGAGTTGTTTTTAAATATCTCAACCCGACCCGATCAAAATATCAAGTGCGTTTATTTTTTCCCAACCCAACCCGAGATATACAAAAACACAATCTAAACCCATTGATTTATCGGGTCGGGTCATGCGAGCTGAGTTAAAAATCAACCCAAGTTTTACCCCTAATCTTGACTAATAAAGCTTGGCTAATATTCTTAAATCTTCATAGAATATTTTAAGAATATTGACACGTAAATCTTTATGGTAGACATTAGGTATTTTGAGGGGTGGAAGAATATGGCAATCAATTTATGTATTAATTTGTCCATTCTAAATTCTATATCCTATGTATAAAGAAAAGAAAACTATGGTGAGGTTCACTTCAAATGACACCCATTTGAGAGAGATGACTAATGGGTCAAATCAAACTATTTGATAATTTTTTTTTATAAAGTTTACTATATCCTCTCTTATTTGATCTAAATGTGGATTCAATAATTTCACAAGTTTTGAGATTAAAAATTAATCAACAATTTAATTTTTTAAAAGATTGACTCAATATATCTTAAATAGTGTGCTTAAATTTATTATTACTATTAAAATGACAATATAGAATTATTTCAATTTTGTTATACATCAAAGTTCATCCAATACACCAACGATGGTGTTACATAATGAATGGGTAGCAGTTCAGGACACCTCAAAATTTATAAGTAAATTGTGCCTGTTAAGTTTTGAGGAAAACATGCAAGAGTTTTGACAATTTATACTAACGGTTAAATATTTATAATTTATTTTTAACTTTTATTATTTAATTATATTTTTTATAATTTAAATTTTCAATATTCATCAAGATGGATGATGGGCATGCATTGTGTGATAGTATTATTAGTTGATCTCGTGTATGTTGTTTCTCTTGAATTTTCAAATTGCCTTTTCATGGACTTTTATGTTTGGGTAATTCGTATATATAGGTCCATATGTGTTTTTGTAAATAAGTCTTTTAGTTTTTAATAATTATAATTTCACTTCTAACATCTGAGAATCATTTGCAATAAGGTTATTACCGTAGCAATAATCATTGATTGTTTTAGTGCCACAAAGGTTAATGCTAATGAAAGAGAATTAATAGGATGAGTGATTTATTGTATATTTGAGGATTTAAGTGTAGTTTTTGGTAGGGCTGAAACTCGGGCAGGTTGGGCCAAGTTTTTATAAACTCAATTCAACCCATATAAAAATTTATTAAGCTCGATCAGATTCGACTCGAGTTGCTAGTCTAAATTGTTTAACCGACCCAACCCGAGTTGTTGGCCGACCCAACCCGAGTTGCTGGCCCGACAGGCCTAACACTCTTTTAGCCCAAATTTAGGAGAAAAAAATTAGGACCATGTTTTTTATATTTCATGAAATTCAAGTTGGATCGGGTCAATTTGGGCCAGATCATATTGATTTTAAATTTTTGAGGCCAACCCGACTCGAATTCTATACATGTTTTTTTCTCGACTCAATCCGATCCTAAATTTACAAATACATGACCCAACCCATTAATTTCTCAAATCAGGTCATGCAGGTCAAGTTAAAACCGGTGCAAGTTTCACCCTAATTTTTGGCATATAAAATTTGACTCAAGTTTCACCCTAATTTTTGGCATATAAACTTTGACTTTTGTGGTCCATTTGACAAGTTTAGAGTAGCTTAATGCGGATAAAACTTTTTCTAGTCTTTTATCTTTCTTTTTCTTTTTTTTTATCATACACTTACAAATTTCGGTATAGATGTTAGCTTAAGTAGGCTGTGTAAAAGTCATTGTTTCGTTATTTCAAAAATTACTCATATTAACAGTATAGAGACTTAATTTCAATTTATCTTCAAATATTAAGAATAAAAGTATAATAATTAAAAACTAAACAATACAATTCAAAGACCAAATATAAAAAAATACCCTTTATGCTTACAAAATATACCTAATAAAGTAATCTATATCTATATTATTAGATAAAAATTCACCAATTAAAATAGTTTTGCTATACAGAAAAAATCAAGGATCACATGGCTTGGGGTCAAAATTTTGCGAGCCATCAAAATTTCTTGCCTTTGTTTGGCCAATATATATAGGCAACAATTTCAACCCCAACCTTTTTTTATTATTTTTTTTTTCAAAAACTGAAATTGAAAAATATTGGCCAATCTAATATATTGGTATTTCTGTTATTTCTCATATTTCAAAATATACTGATTTCTGATCTTTTAGCATCCAATAAATATCTTTCAAAATTTTAAATTTTGACCTATATTTATTTCTAACAACTTGGCTTGTGTTCAGACATTTCATATCACCTCACTTAGATGTAATTTACTTAAGGAAGAAAGTATGTTTTAATGGTTTATTTGGTTCAACATAAAAATAAACTTGAATTTTAATTTCTTCTTATGAATTTTCAAGTTTCAAATTTCTTTGTGTGATCATTTAACTATACGCTAATCAAAGTAAGGGAAAAAAAAAATCATTCAACATACAGTCAATTGTCTCTACTTTAATTGAAGAAAAATAAGAGAAATAAGTAAATGTAAAGATCTAATTATAATAAAGTCAACTCTTTCGAAAATCACTTTATATTTTATAATTTTAAAATTCATCACTAGATATTGAATATGTAGGACTTAACCTTAGTACCATCACATCTCTAAATGGTTAGGGCCTTCTTTTTTAACTAATGAATGAAAAATCTCTCATATTGAATACAATATGATCTACACATCAACTTGATTTTATGATCTTTACCATGAAATAAATGAAAAACATGTAAGTTAAATGATTGAATCATAGGATTATAATCCTAGTATTCTCATTAATGATCATGATTACCAAATACTAAGCTGATTCTTAGCCCTGTAAAACCCATACACCAGCAGTTGGCCTGGCTTTGATTCTCTCTTTTTACTCAAAGCTGCAGAATACAAACCTGAGACATGCCATGTACGAGTTTCAGCTTCACCGTCCAAACAAGCCTCGCATAGAATCGTCCCGGTGACTAGTACCGACGAAAGCTTCTCATCTCCGTACCCTGCAGTCCGAGCAATCTCATCATGTACAGCCATCTGGTTATCTGGGTCGCCGGCAGGAAAGGCCAAGGAGGAGGAGGAGGAGGAGGAGGAGACGACGATGACGTAGACGCAGACGAGAATGGAGAAGGCACGAAATCCGTTCATGGTTTTTGAGCCTTTGTAGAAGGAAGAAACGAAGGGAATGTGTGAGGGAATGAAGAGAGAGAACCTTTTGAATATTTATTTATAAGGAATTGAATCGCGGGATTGCCTTTCCCATTGCCTCAAATTACGGTTTTACTCGTTTACGTTTAGATGAACCAATTCAAACATGTTATATAATATTATGTAATTTTCTTAAATGAAATTAATTGACCCTCTCCCTCTTTTATTATCTATATTTTAATATGGAAGGGTCATGTTTTTAGCTTTTTATCGAAATTATTGAGGAGAGGATTGTCGCCTTTGATATAGCAACCGACCATCATACGTTGCTTAGCATTTTTTTAAGTTGAATTAAAATTTTCTTTTGGATTTATATCATTATTATTCATACATTTTTATATCGTAAAAATATTTTTTTGTATTTATTTGTAATTTTAAAAAAGAATTTTTTTACTTATATATTTTCTTAAGATTGCGGACTACCTTTTTCTAATGATTTATTTATTTTTGAATGATTTAACTTGTTGATACTGCTTGTAACACAGTTGTCTTATAAAATGAGTTCCTCCAACCTCAGGAATCAGGAGGTTGCAAATTCGAGCTCAAATGGCCTAACATTGGTGTGCCCTACGGGTAGTGGGCTCACCTATGGAGGTTTTACGCTGGGTATCAAGCGGTTTCCCACATGTAAATTCAAAAAAAAATATATATCAGTGGTATTTTCAAATTTACCATTTTTTTATCAGTAAAATATCATTTATCACCTTAATAACGCGTATTTATCAATACGACGATAAATTCTTGGTAAATTCCCAATAAAATTGAGTTAAAACACAATAAATGGTAATATCACAATAATATCCCAATAAATTAATGGTAGATTACCAATAAATTTCTTATTAAGATTTTTATTTTATTTATATTTTCATTTATTATATTTTTATTATTTTAAATATTAGATTTTCTATTAGATTTTCCTATTAATTTCTCAGTAAAAATCTGAGAATTTGAAAATATTCCAATATCATCAATCATTATTAATATACCGAGAACGGTTTGTGACAATGAATTCATCAAGCATTTTTAAATATAATAGATCAACATACAAGAGATAAGATTAGTGACTTTGATGAAGATGATGATGCTCTCGTATACAATAATTGAGGATAATATCATATTAATCTTTTGTAAAATTTTCTAGTAAGCCATTCGAAACCAAAATGATAAATTTGTTGAAAAATTCAAACGCTTTGATATGAGACTTTTTAAAAATCATCTTAATTAGATTATTCAAATTATTTTTAAGTCTTGGAATACATGAATATACCTTCATTTCTTTATTAAAATTTATTATAATTATAATATTTTAAAAAAGTTATACAGATAAAGAGAATAATTTTAACAAAACCGTGAGAAAATTAGAGAGAACAAAACATGAAGGGGCATTTGTGTAGTTCCTTGGAAATAAAGGGTTAATTTCATTGTTTCTTCCTAAATTCTATCGAATGCCCATGTAGTCCAAAGATGGTGAACGTTGGTTGTTAGCCTACCTTCTCTCTCTTTCCCCCCAACTTTAAACACTGAAGAACACCCAAAGCAAGAGGCTTTATCAACTGCCACGTGTCTAATCTTTGTCGAGAAGAAATGGCTCACCATTTTCAAGCCAATCCCTCAACCATTCTCCCCAAACCATCTCTTCTCCTTTTCTTCTTCCCTTTCAGTCTTCTTCTACTCTCCAATCTTTGTATGTATTGAAAACTGATGACCTAAAACAGGAATAGAAGGTAAGAACAAGAAATGGATAACGTAAAGGGTAGGTGGTCCGTATGAAATCTACCCTATGTGGGCCCACTCTGGATAATCTCAGCCGTTTGTTTTGTGGTCGATCGACCCAAATGCTTACGGCTAAATATGTCCACGTACCTGGGCTGCAATTCTACAAAATACAAACTCCTGCGTAAAACATTGACCATGACATAAACAGTGGCACTGAAACTCGGATGAGTCGGGCTAAGTTTTAATAAATCTAATCCAATCTATATCAATATTTAACCCATCTTAATTCGAATTACTCAACCTGATCTAACCCGAATTTCTTACTCCATTCAATCCGAGTGTTTAACTCGGTTTTTTCAAATTGGATTGGAGTATGTTGGATCGGGTCACGTTACGTCGAATCGAATCTGGTTGATTTTAAATTTCTCAACCTAACCCATCTTGAATTTCATGCAAGCTTTTTTCCATCCAAGCCAACCCGAAATATACAAATACATAATCTAAACCCACGGATTTCTCGGGTCAGATCATGCAGATTGAGTTAAAACCCAATCCAAGTTTCACCCTATATATATATATATATTCATACAATAATTAATTTTCCTTTTTTTATCATTGTCTAAATCGATTTCTACATTTTTTTATATCAAATATTCATTATAATTTTTATACTGTTGCTTCATGATAATAGACAGGATTGGCGGTCTTGTATTCTTTAAATTCACCATCATAAAAGTCTAATCGCTTTTAAATTTTTCTATCTAGCCCACCTCAAATTTCATGCAAGTTGTTTTCCAATCCAACTAGACCCGAAATATACAAATACATAACCCAAATCCACGAATTTCTCAAGTCAGATCATGCAGATCGGTTTAAAATTCAATTCAAATTTTTCAGATCATGGAGATCGAATTAAAATCCAATTCAAATTTCACCCCTAGATATATTCATACAATAATTTATTTATTTTATATATTCATTATAATATGTTGCTTCATGATAATGGACAAGATTGGCGATCTTTTATCCTTTGAATTTCTCAGGTCGGATCATGCAGATTGGGTTAAAATCCAATTCAAATTTTTCGGATCATGCAGATCGGGTTAAAATCCAATTCAAATTTCACCCCTAGATATATTCATAGACAGGGCCGGCCCTGAGATTTCGGGGGCCTTAGGCGAGTTTTTAAGATGGGGCCTTTATATACTCACAAAAAATAAAATCATACAATTTTTTTTTACAATGTGTGAAACTAAATAAAATATCATAATCAAATCTATAACAAAGTATTATTTAAAATTTATTCTTATTTTGAGATACAAAATTACTAATTAAATTACTATATTCAAGTTTTTTTAACATTTATTTTTCAACATATAAGATAGCTAATCCATTCAATCTTTCTTCTGACTTTGTAGACCAGAGATAAGATTTTATCAGTTTTAACTTTGAAAAACTTATTTCTGCATAGGTAATTTTAACTGGTATAATCAACATTATTCTATAAGGAATTTATGCATTTGGAAAACAACAATTCATTCTTTTTATATAATTTAACAAGTCATTCTTTTAGTACTGCATCTTTTATTATATTCGAATGCGACAATAATGCAAATTCTGATTTGAAACAAAGATATTATTATTATTTTAATTTTTTAATTTTTCTGTATTTTTAAAAAAATTAAAAATTATCTTAATTATAATGATTTATACTTCTATATTACTTCTAATAAAATCTACATTGATCAAATGAATAAAGCTATGTTTTTTCATCTCTTCAAATTTTAAAAGCTTTAAATTATTTTTAATTCAAAATTATCAACTCAATATAGATTTCTCTTTCTCTTTATTTAGGTAATAGATATATTTTAAAAGATTCTTTATTAATTAAAATTATTTATTATTATTATTATTATTATTATTATTATTATTAAACTCAATAAAATGAGGATTATAATAATAACTATTATGATTGTTACTGTCATTATTTTAATTTTTTAAGAAACCTACTCTTTAAATTGAGTAGAAAAATTATCAATATATTAATGTTCAATTTTGAGTGTTCTAAATTCGAAATAGTTAAAAATAGTCAAATGATTTCAAGTAGTATTAATTCAAATTATTGTTATTTTCATTATTATTTTTAAATAACTCGATAAAAATAAAAATAATATTATTATTATATGCAACTGACTTGAGGGCCTTATTATTATTTTTTATATATTCATTATAATATGTTTTGATTATTAAGATCATGAAGAAATTGTCAGAGATACAGCTAAAATGAGACTGAAAGAATAATAAAATTCAAGTAATAGATGTGAAATCATTTATAAATGTGTGCGCCCAAAGAGCCAAATTCACCTTTGAGCCCTCGCCCACACACATGCGTGCACGACGTTACACCTCCCATGAACCGATTTGTGTCTCTCTCTTGAATTCTTAAGCACGTAAAGTGTGAAATGATTTATAAATGTCTTTCCAAATTTGTAATAACCGATATGGGTCTCTCGAAAACATAAATAGTAGCGACAGAAACTGGTGACTGGTGAGAATTTAAATTTCAAAAGGTTTTCCCTCCAAATTTTGAAGCAAATTTGAAAATTAGAATAAATTGTTTTAATAAAATATTTTGAAATTTTCGAACAATCCTTCACAATTTCAAAATGTGTTTTAACAAATTATGCTCTTAAATATCTAGATTCTAGAAGTTAATGCAAAAATGAAGGTGTATTAGTCTATCTTTGAGTAATCCACAAATGCTATTGTGTTTCATTGGGTCATATTTAAATTTCAAAAGGTTTTCCCTCCAAATTTTGAAGCAAATTTGAAAATTAGAATAAATTGTTTTAATAAAATATTTTGAAATTTTCGAACAATCCTTCACAATTTCAAAATGTGTTTTAACAAATTATGCTCTTAAATATCTAGATTCTAGAAGTTAATGCAAAAATGAGGGTGTATTAGTCTATCTTTGAGTAATCCACTAATGCTATTGTGTTTCATTGGGTCATATTAAATCAAAGTATACTAATTTCAGTACTTTTGAATTTTGATCACGAAAAGCTGTGTTTGGATGAGGAATAAATTTTACAGAGGTTACCTTTGATCATGGATTACCTTGGATATTATGAATACTTCTTGTTTAGAAAATGTTTTTAAAAGTAGGAGAAGAGTGGTAAAAAATTATTCCATTACCTCCAATCCAAACACAGCTCAGAATGACATTTGGCAACACTGAGGTCTTTAATAGCAAAATATGTAGATAAAAATTCTTTTGGACTGATGATGCTATCTAAATTAGTACAAAAAATCAACATATGATCAACATATAAACAAATGACGACCTTTTTATTAGTAGAAAATTTACTGTAGATACATTTATCTTATTCATTAATCTTGAAGCCATAGGACAAAATCACTTTGCAAATGTGTCATGCCACTTCTTTAGCTAGGGGCAGAGCCAGAAACTTTCTTTTGGGTGAGGGAGGGAAAATGAATAAGATAAAAAATAAAATTTTATTTTTAAAATTTTATAATCTTTCTCTTTTATTTATCTTATTATAATAATTTGATATTGTATTTATTGTCTAATATTTTCATTACCATCATCGTTATTAAAATCTCTTTCATTTTTTTTAGATCAATATAAGATTAATAAATTATAACTCATGATTTTATCTAATAAAATTTACCTTTCCATTAAATATAAAAGTGTCGCCATCATCGTCTTCAAAAACACTTTTTATTTTCATTATATCACTATATCATTAATCAATCACAACTCATAGTTTCATCCAATCACTTTGTTTATCTAATTATTATCAATAAAAAAACTCATCTATCAAATCTTATCGCTCTAAAGTCTAGTCCTCTCTTCAAGAAGTTGGAGTTGAATTGAAAACTTAGAATATTATTATGTTAATTGTTAAACTTGTGTAGTTAGTTTGCTTGTTCTAGTGGGCAAAAAGATAGATGGAAATGAGATTTTTCTTTTAAATTTAATATATATGCTAAAAATAAGAGACTAAATTAGAATGGATTTGAAAGCTATAATGAATTTACAAACTTCAAATAATAGCAATACCTAAATCTAAGTAATCTGTAATAAACTACTCATAAGCCTATACATGGTAAATGTTTGTCTACATTTACAAGTGCAAAGTGTGGATAGTGACACTTTATACCTTGCAATGTCAATTATTGTATAATAGAAGTGAAAGTATTATCAAAAGATTTAGCATCTTTGGATTCAATTATTGTATTATTATCCAAAAAATACTATTTGATTTACTTCCAAGAAACCTACAGACTTGCTATTTGGAGCATAGCAAATAAAGTGAATTCAACTGTTCTTTCTCTTAATTTAGGTCTTTTAGGGTCCAACAGTATAAAAAGAGTTCTACACCCCCACACTTTAAAATATCCAAGATTAGGTCTTCATTTCTTCCATAATTCATACTAGGCATATAAATCTCAGTATTGGTCGATATAAATTTTTCTCTCTTATTTTTTTTTTTACAAAAATCATCAATATCGGTCGAGATATCGGCTGATATCCAAATATTACCTTAGATTCATATCATATCCAATATGTGTCGGCTGAGATTATTATCCCTGATTCATAGTGTAACATGATTATTCTTATAAATAGATGCATATTGAGAATATGAATTGCAAAAATAAATGTTTCAAACTAGAAGTTATTATTACCCAACACTCCATGGTGCCTATTTAGAACATGCATAAACGAAGAGAAATAATTTTTTCATCATAATTTTTTCTCATACACCAATATTAAAGAAAATTCAAATTTTACTCTTATTTTCCTTCTTTTCTTTTTTTCCAAAAAAATTTACTACCTTAATTGAATGTTCGAGAAAGACAAAAGTATAATGTTCATTTGCTAATGATAAATGGTCATAATGACTAAGAAGACACCCAAGCTGCATTTGGATGGGGGGTAATTTTTATAGGGGTTATCCCTGAGTAGGGATCACCCTTGAGTAGGGGTCACCTTTGAAAAGGGGTTATCCTTATCTTTTTTGATAATTGTAGTGGTAAAGTAAGAACTTACCCGAAGGGTAAAAAATATTGTTTGGTACTTATTAGCAGGGGTAACATGATATATTAACAATTTTATGATTTTTTTTATAAAATATAATTATTAAATAATATTCATTAAGTAAATCTAATATTATCTAATTCTTATAGATTCTTTTTTATAATTATAATTTAAAATGAACACTTGCATTCTAACAGTAAAAAAAAAATAAAGAAAAAAATAGATATTATTATTTTAAATCCCAATAAATGAATAAAAAAATATCAACATATCTCTTCATAAAAATATATAATTTGTTCATTGGTAATATGAAATATATAATATAATAAACTATTATAATAGTTTAATAAATCACAACAAATATAAAATTAATATTAAAAATTATCACAGTCTGAACTCCTTAAAAATAGGACATTTTGACAATTATATTTAATAAAATTTTATTTTTATTTTTTATATTATATAGATTTAATAAAAATTATTAATTCTCATAAAATTGTTAATAAGTCAGGTTACCCCTTCTTACAGTTTCCCCTATTTAAGGGTAACCCCTATAAAAATTTATCCCTCATCAAAATGCATCATGTTGAAAATGTTGATACATTTTTAAAATAAACTTTTAACAGAATAAATTGTTAATTACTCTGAAAGAGATTACCGTGAATCTTAAACTCTTTCGAAGATTCGAGATTTTATCGAAATTTCGACAAAATCACCCCTTAAAAATAAAATATTTTGACAAATATGCTTCAGAAAATTTTATTTTTATTTTTATACTATATAGATTTAATAAAATTATTAATTCTCATAAAATTGTTAATATAACAGTTTACCCCTACTTACAGTTACCCCTACTCAAGGGTAACCCCTGTAAAAATTTACCCCTCACCCAAATGCATCACGTTGAAAATTTTATTTTTATTTTTATATTATATAGATTTAATAAAATTATTAATTCTCATAAAATTGTTAATATGTCAGTTTACCCCTACTTACAGTTACCCCTACTCAAGGGTAACCCCTGTAAAAATTTACCCCTCACCCAAATGCATCATGTTGAAAATGTTGACACATTTTAAAAATAAACTTCTAATAGAATAAATTATTAATTACCCTGAACCTCAAACTCTTTCAGAGTTTTGAGACCCTATCGAAATTTCGACAGAATCACCTCTTAAAAATAGGACATGTTGGTAAATACATTTCAAAAAAATTTATTTTTATTTTTATATTATATGGGTTAAATAAAATTATTAATTATTCTAAAATTGTTAATATGTCAGGTTACCCCTACTTAAGGGTAACCTGGGGTAACCCCTGTAAAAATTTATCCCTCATCCAAATGCATCATGTTGAAAATCTATATAATTTAAAAAATAAATTGCTAATTATTCGAAATCTATTAATTTTTCAATTATATAATATATAATTAAAAAATAGAGGAAAACACAGGGTAAATAAGGGCAAGATCCCTTAAAAAATAGAAAACCACTATTATTATTTTAAATTTTAATAATTGAAATGAATAAAAAAATTCTACATATCTCTTCATAAAAAAATATAATTTGTTATTTAGTGATATGAAATTTATCAAATGGAAATAATAGAATGCTTTTTTAAAAAAAAAAAGCCAAGTACTCACCTCAAAATTGTGATAAGAGGAGTAAAAATTTAAATTTTTACCCTCATTCCCTTCTTACCAAACGAGGGTAAGAAGGGATAACGGAGGGTTACCCCCTCTTACCCCCCCCCCCCCTCCCCATCCAAATGCAGCCCAGTAGCATCCAACGAAGAGCCATGTATCCAAATATCATTTGATTCAATCCAAGAGTCATATGACTTGGTGAGTTCTAGTACAACCCAACCAAGTTGACTCGATAGGGGTCATCCAAAGCAAAAAAAAAAGTTTTCTCGAATCCTTTGAACGTCATGTGTGGCGGGTGTATATGGGCGGCGGGTAGGTTATTATTGTGAGTGATCATTAGTCTCATATTGAAAATGGATTAATCCAAAGTGAGGATCATAAGTACGATTCTTAAACTTTATCGTATGGAGGCATTTTTCAAAGAGAAGCTTGGAGAAAATAAAGTATGAGCTGGCAAAGTCGATAAACATCCAAATATCAACTATTCTCAAACACATTAATTTTAAACAACTTCATACATAAATTTCATTTCACCATTCAAATTTCCTGAAAAATTGGAAAAAACAATTCCAAAAATGTAACACAGAGAGTCAAACCTCCATTACGCCTAAGGTTGAATAATTAAATAAAAACAAGGATTTATTTTAAAAAAGCCCTTAATTTTTCATTTACCTTATAGCAAAAATTTGCATTAAATATTAAAAAAGTTACAAATGCATTAGATCTAACATTTAAACACTACATTAAGATCTTAAACACTATATCAACCATTCCCAATCACATTACACTCATTTTAAACAACTCCATCCATGAATTTCATTCACCAATTTTTTTTGAAAAAATTGGAAAAAAAAAACATTATAAAAAATGTAACACACAAAAGCATACCTCCATTACACCTAAAGTTGAATGATTAAACTAAAACGAGGAATTATTTTCAAAAACGCCTAATTTCTCATTTACCTTAGAGCAAAAATTCGGATTAAATTAAAAAAATTACAAATGCATGAGATCTAACATTTAAATATCATATTTATCTCCTTAAACACAAATGAGATATAAAAATGAGATCTTTAAAAACTAATGCCTTGATAAATAAAGGGTTTCTTCAAAAATCATGTAAAAAAGATTGCACAAATGAATTATCTAACAAATAACTCAAACTTAGAGAATGGGATACATATCGGATTTTTAAAGGTCGATACATATGGGCCGATAGGATATGTATATCAGTCTAGCAAGGAAGATATCGGCGATATTTACAAGATATATCGGCGCAAAATATCGGTCGATATCTTGAATACCGACATATATATAAAAAAAAATTGAAAAAAAAAATGATGGAAGAGAAAGAAAAATATAGGCTGATATATCAGTGAGAGAAAGTACATATTTCGTGGATCATGCCGCTTATATAATTTATATCTTTGTGCTATCATTCATTTGTCAAGATTGCGCTGCAGAGTACAGAATGCAAGACCTTATATTAGTATGAAACCAGATTTTCTAAAAAATAAATAATTAAATAGATAATCATGAGAATTATCAAATGTTTTAAAATTAGTTTACTGAATCATTCTAATCCTTCACTTTTTAAGATAAAGAGAAAATCATTAGATAGATATTTTTATTTATAATGTTCAATTTTATAGTGATGATGTATCAAATGCACATCAATTAAGGCTACGTGCCTACATCTAAATTTAAAGAAGAAAGTAATATTTTTTAGTGATTTAGAATCATCATTGAATGGCACCGTATGGAGTCCCGACACCTGAGGAGGTTGGATAGTTGAGTTGACTATAGTTTCACCCATAGTATGAAATATTGGCCGATAATTATTATATTGACTGGTTCTTATTGTATTCACTGATACATATCGGTCAAATATCAGTTGATATTTACAGTTTTTTCATCCATAATTTTTTAATAAAGAAAAAAAAACCCAGCTGATATTTGAAAAAAAAAACCCAAAAAGGAGGAGAGAGAATGATACGGCCGATATCTTGTAAAATAAATAGCAATTTTAAAAAATTTAGGAGGGTGATAAATAAGTGAATAATGAATGGGGCAACATGCTTGATTGAGATTGAAAAAAAAAACCAAAAAGGAGGAGAGAGAATGATACGGCCGATATCTTGTAAAATAAATAGCAATTTTAAAAAATTTAGGAGGGTGATAAATAAGTGAATAATGAATTGGGCCAACATGCTTGATTGAGATCGTTAGAAGACCAATTACAATAAGAGAATTAAGGGAACATTAACTAAAATTACTTGATTAGATTGGTCAAGCTTTTATTTAAGCCATCTAAATTATAATTATTTTTAAATAATTGAAAAACAATGATATTTTTGTGGGCATTATATTTAACCATACACTTCCTTGAAGGGGATTTTTGTGGGCCCAATGTGTCTTTTATCAAAATTAATTGACTGGATTGATCAAGTTTTTATTTTTATCTCTCTAAATCTTAATTATTTTAAAATAATTCAAAATCAATGGTGTGTTCTGATTGGCAAGATACTTAATAAATTATTATGAAGCTAATTCTTATGGCCTTACGTGTGATTAAAACTTACAAATTTAGAAAAAATTAAATACAATTTTTATCTATCTAATCAAGTTCAAAAAAAAAAATTGTTTCCCTTGAATCCTATTATGTATCTAGTCTTTTGTTGAACTTCATATATCTAATGAAATAAGGCCCAACTCACGATGAATGATCAGGGTACCCAAGTTTTGTTCATAACTTCATATATTCAATAAGAAGGCCCAACTCATTATGAATAGTCACTCTATCCAAGTTGCTTGTTATCATCATCATCAAATTATTTTATATTTTAATATGGCAATTATTTTTAATGTGTGGACTATCTATATGATGTCCATGAAACTTAAATTTACAATTTTTAAATTACAACAACGAGTTTATACTAATTGTGCTAGATGTTTTCATCTTCTAAAATTGTTCTTTGTTTTATATTTTAATGATTTTAAATTTCTAATATGAATGAAATAGTGCTGCTATTTTTTATGTTGACATATCTATTTAAAATTTCTAAGCAGTTAGTATTCATCTTTGAAATGATTTAAAAAAAAAAGTAAAACACTGTGCACTGAATAGTTTAACAATCTTTAACCTTGACCAATGGTTTGGTAAGTTTTGTAAAAGTGATTTAAAAAATTTAGGCCATCTATTTGGGGAGAAAATGATGGCTAGGGCTGAAATCGGGTGAGGTTGGATTGGGTTTTAATATGGAACTCGTCCTGACTCGACCCGAGCTATTGACCCAAAATTCTCGACCCAATTTTATCCGAATTCTAACCCGACTCAACTCGAATTCTAACCCGACTCGCATCCTGAACCCATTGATGTGATTTTAATTTACTCGCAAGCGTACGAACCAGTTTATAGTATAAAGTATGAGTGTGAGGTCGTACCCAAGGGAAATTGACAAAATATATGCATAAAATAGAAGATGACATTATTAAAATAATGTGATTTAAAGAAATAGTTTTCTAAAACATATAGTTATCATCTTAATTTAGAACAATAAATTGTTTTGATGAATTTTTGAGAAAAAGAAAAATAAATCAAGAATAAATAAATTGTTTACATAATCTACAATGGAATCGGGTCAAAAATCAAAGTGGCATGTAATCCTATTTAAAAATAATAAAATCATGGCCTAGACTATGAAATGTTCTAGAGTTATAAAATATAATTCAAATTTATTTCCTATTAAAATTCTAATTAGAATTTTTATGTCTTCCATTAAATCAGATTTTTTTCAATTCAAGCCTTAGGCTTGAGCGTGTTTTAAACTTGTGTTTCTCCAAATCTCAAACAACTGTTCTTGATAAGAACCTTAGACTGGAAAGACGGCAAGTCCCACTGATCCTAATAGGGGTTCTACTTTCCTTGAAAAAAATTTTAAAATAATTTCTTACATAATATTCATAAAAAGAATTAAAAATAAAATACAAATCATCACTATTAAATATTTTAATAATTGGGACCACCATAAATCTAAACAACTGCCATGAATTTTTATTTAAAAAATTGGAAATGAATTACAATTCTTTTGGACTTTACATAAAAATAAAATAAAACAACTTATAAGAAATTATTTATTTTTCACTTTCTTTCGTCGTCCAACTTCAGTCTTCAATGTTTTGCTCGGTTCAACTTTCAATGAACCCAAACACTTGAATTTATAAGAGAGAGGGAATGAGATAAGGGACCCTTCAAACTCAGCCGGAATAAGAGACCTATTTAAGTTCAAATTCAAATTTAACCGGGATGTCTTTCTATCCTCTCTCTGTTCAACTAACTCTATCTCTTCTCTTCTTTATTTTTCTTCAGTTCCCAGCTGCCTTTTCTATCTTCTCATCTATGGATCGGCTAACACCTTATCCTTATTTGAAAACCGAAATGAGGATCGGTCTTTTCTTCTTTATCTTTCTATCTCCCCTTATCTCTTCCTTGTCTGCTGTACCTTATCTCTTCAAATTTGAAACCAGCTGCTACATGGCAGCTCTTCTTTTCTATCTTCTCCTCTTCTTTTCCTTCTCTGTTCTTCCTAACTCTATCTGGATCAGCTTACTCGGCAGCCCTTTTCCCTTCAGTTCCAAACCTTATCTTCCTCTCTTCAAATTCCCAGCTGCTACCTTATCTTATCTTCCTTCTTCTTTGGATCGGGTAACATCAGCCTCTATCTTCTTTTTTAATTTTTTTTTTCTTTCTGCTTTATCTCTGCTGGTTTTCAGTGATCTATTCATACTCTGCTCGGACTGCTGCTTATGGATTCCGACCTCCTCTTTCTTCTCCTCTGCTGTTTGATCGTTGGAAACAGTCCCAGAGGACTAGGCCCTGCTGCGTGTGTGTCGCTGGCTGCTCATGTGGGCAGCAGACTGATGCTGCTCTGTTCTCTGTTGGCTACTGTTTGCAACTCTCTACCGATCAAGAAGGGATTGAGACTGGGTCTCATTTACTGCCACTGCTACTTCAAGTTTCCACCGTCACTGGCTCTGGCCTTTTGTGTTTTCCACTGGCTGTTGTGCTGGCTTCCCTTCTTTCTCTTCTTGGCCGCTGTCGTCATCTCTTCTCAGTTCTTCTTTCTTTCCTCTACTTGCTGCTTTTGTGTGCTGCTCTTCATGGATGCGGTGCTGGCTGCTATGGGCTCAACTTCGGCCTTCTCTAGAGCTGGGATGTTCTGCCTCTACTTTCGTCTTCTTTCTCTTCTTGGCCGCTGCCTACTTCTTCTCCCATTGCTGGCTGCTGTGCATCTTAGCTGCTGCCGTTGCTCTGCCTCTGCTCTCTGCTCTCTTCAGCTGGCTGCTTTTGTGTATGGCTGCCCCACCATCATCTCTTCGGCTGCTGCCTCCTCCATTTCTTCTATCGGTCTTTTCTTTTTCTCCCATAATAATTCCTGCAACCAGATAAAGAGAAAACATATAAAAGAAATGGTAATAGTTTCCTTAGGCTTTCTTTCATGTGCCGGGCACCCCGATCGACAACAAATGAGAAGGATTGTTAAATGAGACTCGACATTCACTTGAATTTAGACAATAAAATTTAAATATTAATTACATGAGTTTAGAAGGTTGCAGGTTCTCAGACCCAACTGGTTTAATCAACTTGACCTGACCATTTTAAAGGTGACGTCGACCGTATGTTTTTTTTACTTATCCATTTTTTTATCATTTTTATTTTCTTTTCTTGTATTTTTCAAAATAAATTGTAAAACTAAAAATAACATTTAAACATATCTAATATTTATAAAATAAGGACTAATTAATCTAATATTAAGGGGTAAAATTGTAACTTTACGGTGTTCATCACCTATTTTAGTATAATTTTAGCCAGATTGGGTCGGATCGGACCGATTTAACTTGAAAATTCTTCAACGAGACTCAACTCGAATTCAATGTGAATTTTTGTCTTCTAAACCCGACCCGATCTAACCCGCTGACCCAACTCGCATGACCTGACCCGCATGATTTCTTAGGTCGGGTCATGCGGGTTAGGTCAAAACTTGACCTGAGTTTCACCCCTAAATTGATGGCGCTTATTAGCACACTGCTTGACTTAGTGGGTCTGGTGCAGTGAATTCTAACAATAAGATATTGGGCCCCACTAGTAAATGGCCCACTTTTAGAAGAATCATTTCGTTGCTACCAAGGGTCGAAAATTCGGTCGAACCGAGATCTCGGCCAATACGAGATCTTTCTCTCTCTTCATTTTTTTTGAAAATCTCGGTGACTTTTTTTTTAAAAAAAAATCATTTAAAAAAATAAAAAAGGCTGTTTTAAAAAAAATAAAAAATCTATAAATATTGGCCGATATTCATCCGATATGGGCAAATATCGGCCGAGCCCACAACCGATATTCATTTTTTTTAAAAAATAAAAAATAAATTAGATGAGATATCTGGGTCCTCAAAAACTGTGCGTATTGGCTGAGATTTATACCCCTAGTTGGTACCACCTAAAATTATTAATTACTGTTAAACGAAAGATAGAGACAATGTAGAGGCAGTGTAACTCAAGACTTGACGTTAAAGTTACCATATATTGAGATGTGATTGAGATTGTAATTAGATTAATTTAGATTATAATAGATTGTGGGAAATATTATGGATATTTTTTAGTTAGAAAAAGTAATGCACAAATTTAAAAACTCTTTTACTGTAAGAGGTAATCTCCTTACCTTTTTTTTTAAAGTAATTTTTTTTCCTCTTGTATCTTTTCTACTTCATTTTTTTTTAAATATGAGTATCCTCTATTAGAGTTAAGACTAATCCCATAAGTATGTGTAAATATTCTAATCCACACACATTAGTTTAGTTGATAGAAAGTAATCCAATAGGTAATTATCCAAAGGGGCTGAGTATGAATCAAACTACTCAATACCTCGTTTTATGATGCGAGCATCGTGACTCATATAATTATCAAACACAATAAGAGGAACGCCCGTTGGAGGAAAATCTATGTTTTAGGGAAACTCACTCTTGCAAAATATAATTCTCATCCAGACACATCCTCTATATTTATATCTTATACATTAGAATAAGTATAGAAAAATATTATAATCTCTCTCATCTTCTAATAGTTTAGTTTTTTTTTTAAATTTATGGAAGGTGACACCATACTATTCGTTAAGTAGTCTTTTATTCTCATAACATATCAACAACTCAACAATTTACGTATTTTTATTTTATATATTTTTATGACTTTTTAAATTGAGCAAAATGTTGAAATGGTAAAGAAGTTTTGAGTGGTCTTGGGTAAATGAGTATGTCAGTTTAGGTAAATTTAAACTAATTAATTTTAAAGGGTATAAGTGACCCATTTAATAAGTAATTTGTTGAGTATTAATGGCTTGATCCAATATAGATATGATGTGGCTTACCTTTTTTAATAAATAAGTAATAAATTAGAGGTTGGTGATCGGTATCTAAATTAGATCTAATTCGATTGATCCATTTAATAAACAAGTATTGAATTGAGAGAAGGATACTCAAATCCAAATTTGACTCACTCCATTGTCATGTCCTCATGACCCTAACTCAACGGCTAAAGTTATTTTTTTAAAAACCAAAATGTTAATCAATCATTTTTTATCTTAGTCCAGTCTAATTAGACTTACACTTAACTACTAGATTAAAACCGTTTGAGGTAGTCAAACAAATTAATGACTTTATAAGGTTTTCTTAATTGAGTTGAAAAATTTGACCCATAAATTTTGACTTTTTAATCAGATAATATTTTTATTAAATTTTTAGAAAATAGACAAAAGGAATCTGATAACAGGAGGATTATCCATTTTCTTTTGGCTAGAAAATAAAATAATATATATTATCCAAAAAATTAAGCTATAAAATTTTGACATTCTTTAAAAAAAAAAAATATTAACACAGTTTGGATACAAAACTTTTTACAAGAGTTTGATTTTCCTCTCACTACTTCAATCTTCTTTCTCTGTGATAATCTCAATACAACATATATGTCAATCAATCCTGTGTTTTATATTCAAATGAAATAAATATTGAGTTTGATTTTCATTTTATATGTGGACGTATGATTGTTGACTTTCATTAAATTCAATGCGTATTTTTTTAAAATCAACTTACTGATATCTTCAACAAGGGTCTATAAGAAGGGTCTATACTATTTTACACGTGTTCAATTCTAAAATCATTGCCTCACCACCATCAAATTTGCAGAGGACTACATAGTTGACTTTTCGTGAGTCCTATTATTTAGTAGTTTCTTAATTACTAAATTGTCGTTGATTTGTTGTTCGATTCTTTACTCTTTAGAAAAGTTTGTGTGTTCTATCTATATAGTCTTAATGAGAGAGGCTAACGAACATTTATTTCAAATTCTTCAAAAACCAAAAAAACACGCTCGTTTGTTTTGTGACAGATTTACTTTTTCAGTTCCACGCGTCCTAGTATCCATCTATCGGCAGCAGAGCTTTAATTAGTTAGCCGTGGAGAATCTAATAAAAGAATACCCCTTCTGAGTTCCGAGTCATGCGATTCGAGGAAGGACCGAGGGAAAGAAACCCCTCTTTTGCTTCAGTGGCGAGTGTGTGAGAAGAAGGCATTTCGAATTTCTGAAGAACCCCTTCGATTCGATCCATCACTGAGCTCGAATTCTTCTGTAAGCCTACCTCTCTTCTCTTTCTCCTACTTTCCTGCATTTTCTGGGTTTTTTTCTACCTTCTTTAAGGTTTTTTTGTAGTACAGGTCACTTCCTACTACTTTTCTCGCTTAGGTTTTGTAATTTCTGACTTCTATCTTATTCTGTTTCAAATTCGCCCAATATCTTCGTTTTCTTGAACTTTGAAGTCGTTTTATTCTCTTCTTGTGAGTTTTATTCTCTGAAAATGCAATTTTTGCTGGAATTTATGCGTTTTCCTACTCAGGTAAGTAAAAATTGCCTTTTTTTATTATACAGCTGGAAAATCGCTTAAAGGATCCTATTTCAGGAATTTTGACTTATATCCACTAAAATTTTGTGTAGCATTTTCCTTATTTGATTATCCTCTCTCTGTCTCTTTCTCTGCTGTTAAAAATGCCTTTCATTGTTTTGCTGCTCTGACTTTGTTTATTTTGCATTTTATTCTTGAAATCCCTTTCCTTTTCTTTTCTTTTTTGCATTTCTTCAGTTCCATTTGGATGCATGTAGAGGAAAGAAATTTCTAGTCGAATAACCATTTCTAAGTAAAAATACAAATGGGTATAGCTGTTTTTTTTTTTTTCAAAAGATGGTTATTTTCCAGGAAAGTAAATTCTTTCGCATGCATCCAAGTGGAGGAATTTGGCTGTCAGGAAACGACGGAACACATTGCATCAGGGGTTTGATACTTGATTATGTCATCTTCATTCCTAATCATTTCTGTCATTTCAGTATTGATTTGGTGTCGTAAAGTTGGCTATACTATCTTTTCCTAATTCAGTTTTTATTTGGTTGCCATCTATGATGAGTAACACGCTGTATAACCTGAAAATGTCCAAGTTAAGTTGGTTTGCGTGCCTTCTAATGCTCTTGATTACCCTGAATTTGGCAGTAGACTTTTATTTCCCCCATGTATGCTAGAGAGGGTGTTTAAAAAAAAAAAAAAACTAAGTCTGCAAGGTTGCCTCTACTCATGAATAAAAAAGCTAAGCTCAAGCCAGACCATGCTCAGCTCAGCTTGTTGAGAAGCATGCTTGAGCTTGAGCGTGAGCGTGAGCTTGAGCTTGAGCTTGAAATTGAACTTAAGTTGGCATGCATGTGTTATATATTTGCATGCATTTATTTATGTAGTCATGCATGGATATGTATTCATATTATATGCTAAGTATTGCATGTTGATTATGTATGTACTGTATATTTCTGAAATTGAGCTTGAGCTGAAGTCATGCTTGATATGAATCATGCAAGCTCAACAATAGCTAGAGGAGTTGGGCTTGAGCTCCGTTCAACATACATCAAGCCAAGCTCAACTGCTTAAGGTGGACTTGGACTGGTTTGGCTTGGCTTAATGGCTCATAGACATTTGCTAGGCGTAGGACACTTTGAATCACAATGGCTTTCTGACATTTCTTGAGTTAGTTATTTTAAGGGATGTTGCTGTCACTATTTCTTGCTCTAAGTATTGATCCATTAAAACCATTGTCTAGAATGGTGGAGCCAGAAGTGTCAGAACCTGTTGCTGCTGTGGTGCCAGCTAATGGAACGGGACGACCCGAGGATACTAGTGATGCCATCAATGCAAAGAAAGAGGATGAGGAAAATGGTCCCAAAGAAGTTGAAGGAGAAGTGAAGGAAGAAGAGAAATCTGAGAATGTGAAAACAGAGGAACAGGATGAAGTGAAAGCAAATGAAATAAAAAAAGGAGAGGGTGATGGTGTGGAAAAGGAGGAAGAAAATCATGTAAATGAAGAGAAGGATGGTGAACAAGAAGAAAAGGAGGAGGAAATTGAAGGTGGGAAAATGGACGTAGAAGATGAGAAGAATGTAGATGGTGAAGGTGGGATGGGGGAAGAAGATGATAAGGAAGAGAATGAAGGTGAAGATGAAATGATGGAAGAAGGAGAAGATATTAAAATGGAGGAACATGATGACTCAAAGAAAGATAACAAAAAGGAATCAGTTGAGGAGAAGGCTGAAGAGAGTGCAGTGGGAAAAGAGTCCAAGAAACAACAGAGGGGACAGAATGTTGTGGAGAAAGGGGGCTATAAGAGAAAAGAAGCGGCTCATGAGAAGAAAGGGAAGGTAAAGAGAAAAGAAGGTGAGGAGAAGAAAGAGGAGGCAAACAAAAACAAGGAAGGTGAGAAGAAGAAAAAGGAGATAAAGATTAAGGATGCAGCTGATGAGAAAAAGGCAAAACAATTGAGTACTCCATTAGCTTCCTCAGCTGTTCGTCCTGTGCGTGAGAGGAAATCGGTTGAGAGGTTGGTGACTTCTATTGAGAAAGAATCAGCTAAAGAGTTCTTAATTGAAAAGGTAGTCTTTTCCATTTGTTTGTTTTTCAATTTTTTTTGAACTTGTTTTATGCTGAATTGTGTTTATCTGATTAGCTAACATTTTTTTTTTTTTAATAATTGTAGGGTCCAGGTACTCCGCTGAAAGATATACCAAATGGTATTGGCTCAACTAATGTTCTTTTTCAGTTTTATTTTTGCATTTTGAACATTTAATAAAAAATATCGTCTTGTTTTATAAATGAAGTGTCGAATCATATAGACTTTAGAATCATATTCTTTTGTTAGTTATGAACATGACTTTCACATACTTAATTTATAGTCTGTTGTTTGTTTTTGGGACTTAGCTGTGCCAAATTTCTAAGCTTTGATACTTGAGTATTTGATTGGGAGATTTGGCATAAAGGGTTATGATGGCCTGATGCTTGGCATGCATTCTTTATTCTTTGTTCTTGCTGATAATTACGTGGGTGATGGTTTGCCAGGTTTTTTTCCTGTATCAGTATAATTAGTCTTTCTTTTTTGTAGTGCTTTCATTTGTCCATTTGTTATAAAAAATTCTAATTGGAGGATGGTTCGGCTCTGTAGGTTCAATTAAAATCTTAGGTTAAATTGAGCATTTCAACTGAAAAAGTTTAGTACTCATTAGTTCCTCATATATTATTACGAAAAACGAAATCATTATAAACCATTTCATATGTTAATAGTCTGAACTGATACGTAGGATGAGTAACCTGAATGTCAAAAGAAATGAGAATTGTTCTAAATTTCCTTTTCTTTTCACTCAGTAAGTATGTGAATAGCTGTTGAATTTGCAAGCTGACAAATGTTCCAGCTGATAAAGCAACCAATATTGGATTAGTTCATGAATGGGACAAGGTTTCCTTAAGTTTTGCAGCGTTTATCTTCTTATGGGCCTTATGGCATGCCTTCTGCCTGTTCATTGACACTTTGATTGCTGGACTCTTTTTTCCTTTTTAGAACTACAATTTGCTATCCCAATTGAAAGCTCTTTTGGGGTCTTTTCGTGTTCCTTTTTTGGGGGGATCTATGAGGACTTCGGGATTAGAAGGCTAGAGGCATGTTTTTTTATTTGGTTTGTGAAATAGAGCTTTCTTGATGAAATCTTTTCTCTTTGGTTTCTGAGGTGTGAACAATTTTGCAGAAGTGGTTCATAGTTAACTAGAAGTGTAGTTGTTGAAGGTTGAAATATTTAAAATTGAATATCACATAGAAAGAAGTGGTTGAGATACTCGAGGAAGTCTTCTGATCATTAGGTACTGGGAATTAAATTAAAAATGTCAAACAGATGCCTTTCTTTCATTGTGAGAAGTGTGCAAAGAGAGTTCCCAATTTGAGTTGGCTTACACCATGGGTTCATGTTGAACTGCTGTGTTGGTTATATTTTCAAGAGAAAAAAGCCACTGCATTGGTTATAATCGCCGATGAAGACGCTTGCATATTGATGCAATAGTTGATAGGTTTATATATTTTCACACATTTGTAAATCGATGTGTTGTATCACCAATCTCTCTGTGTGCGTTTATTCCTGTGTCCATATCAATTGTCATAGTTGCCAATCTTGGAAGCCCAATTGGTTTGATATTATTTGTAACTAGTGGAGGTAATCATAGTCACCTGACCATTCCAACTTGGTAGTTTGATTAGAATTTTATCTTCGGTGAACTCCCTTCAGTGTGTGTGTAAGAGAGTTAAAGTAGGGGGTTATCGAGGAAAGGGGTTCCTTGTAGGTGGGGAACACCATACTTTTACTTTATTTACTTTTTAAGTTAAGCTATCTGGCAAGCTATTCTAGGGAACTTTCCTTTTTCCCTTATTTTAACTAATAAAGCATGACTATGGTGGGACTCATTTTTTTGATAATCCTTGATAGGCTCATGTAATGAAGAAGTATGTGGAGCCCACTACTCATTCATGACAATCTATTAGGAGAATTTAATCGGATAAATAGAAGAGAGAGGGGCTCATTATATCAGTCACTTTCTAATATATTACAATCTATTCACCTGTCAATACAAACAAAATATGTACGCTGTAACAAATATGCATCCATCTGTAGATATTTTTAAAGTGCATCTATTGACAAGTATCCATCACTAATTTCCCTCACAAGAAACACATAAAAATATTTATAAGTGACAAGAATACATGTGCAGTGGAACGGGCATCAGCTATTTTTTTTTTTTTAATAGTGGATGGGTGGGGAAATATGAGTGAAATAATATATGGGTGTGAAGTGATTTTCCCCACCCTTAGGTGGGGAACACAGGTCTCTCTGTTTTGGGGTGAATTTGTTTCTCTTGGGGCTCTCAGTTCTATGATCGAAAAAGATTTGAGTATAGATCTTTATGGTGAGATGAAGTTCCTTGCCCAAGTCACCCCGATACAAATGTGTCCTTGGATTGCCTTAGACTAAGCTTCGTATCTCCAAGGAGGGCATTGCAACTATTTGGCCATTTATGAGGTGGACTGTAAATCATATTTTCGTGCGATAAATCTGAAAAATGCTCAGGTGGGAATCCTGTTGAGTATATGATCTATGTAATGGTGAATTCAGTCTGCTTTTGTTTGAAAGAGAAACAACAAGGTCAATCCAATCTGCTCTGCACTCTTACCCTTTTAATTCAACCTTGGTCTTGGCCGATGTGCATTGAGCTCACCCTTACACTTGAATATCAAAGGTGTAAATATTTATCTAAGTTGCATGAGTACAGGTATGAGTGTCGGTGTCCAACACGGGTACGAGGTGTCGGACATGGTGACCCCAAGAAAATAGGACATGGGGACACGACACTATATTTAAATAAAATGACGTCTTAAGTTTATTTTAAGTAAAAATAAGGTGTGAAATAAACATCAACAGAAAATAGTAGACTAGTTTTACTCACACATTTAGGTAACAAAGGTTTTAAGAGGTGAAATGTGTTGTAATATTTTAATCATCTTAGAAAACAATATTAAAAAGTACTAAAATAGTCTATGAAGAATGGGTACGAGTGTCAAAGTGTCCGACACGGGTGTGAGTGTCTAAAAGTGCCCGACACAGGTGTGAGTGTCTAAAAGTATCCGACACTGGTGTGAGTGTCTAAAAGTATCCGACACTGGTGTGAGTGTCTATAAGTGTCCACACAGGTACATCAGGCATTTTAAAGTGTCAATGCAACATAGATATTTATCCAATAATTGAACTTATTTAATAAAAAATCAGGTCTTAGTATTGATTAGCTGTATTATTTGTTCTGGGTGATTTGCCAATGGTACTGGAACTGAATGGTCTTTGAAGCTGTTACAGCTCTTATATTTGGGAGTTTGCCATGCTGCAGAAATTACGAAGTCTTGACCTCAAGTGCTTTTATTGTCTGTTGCCATCTGGTGAAACTTCATGTCTGTTAGAAAAAAACAGAAATTGATGTACAGTGGGTACTATTCATATGAAGCCTGAGTTGGTATCTGCAAACACCTAGAAGTTGTCACAGCTTAAAATCTCTGTGCTGATCTTCTACAATGGAGTGGAGTTGATCAAGTAAATGAGGTGACCAAAGAATTGCATAAGATAGGTTATTGGAGAGAGTTGACCTCCAAATATTCTGCTTATTTTAAAAGACATAAAAAGGAGTGCTAGGATGTGTATTTTGTCAGTTCGTTGATATGAAGTGAATTTCAAATGCTCTTTTAATGTTTATTAAGAATATAGAATTAGTTAATTTTGTCATTTTGTTGATATGAACTTAAAAGAACCTACAAATATCAATTTTTTTTTTTTTTGTGAGTTAAAGATGGATTTGACAGTGCAAGACAATGGTAGTGGTAGATGGTGATCAGTAATTTGGCCAAAGATTGTATTAGGTAGTGAAATTATTACAAGGCTCAAGGTGGAACATGTGCTAGAGCAGGATTGGCACCTTGCATGGAAAGTTTACTGTAACATATGATATGACAATGCACTTAAATAGCTTGTGCATTAGTAACTATCCTACTTCTAGATGCCTGCTGCCATATAATACCATTATAATAATACCATTATAATCACTCGTAAAGATTTTGGGTTCATAATTCTCAACATGGTTTTAATTTGCACAATTAGATGTCCTAGTATCCACCATATAGTTCTTGGTGATCATTGCAACAGTCACATATACTAATGTCCAAACTGAAACATGGATATAGCCTACATTTTTTTAAGAGGAGCTAGTAGCTCAGTTAGCAAGTGCTTCTGTCGAACCATAGAGGTTGTGGATTAGAGTCGCCCAAAAAAAGTCCTCAGAAGTTCCTGGAAGTGAAATAAATTCAGGAAATGTGTGGCACGGAACAGAACATGTCTATCCTGCAAATCTTATAACCTAGTTAATTCACCCTGCCATCACAAAGAGCTAAAATACAAAAGCTGATGATGGATATAGCCAGTTTGAAGAATTGCAATTATATATTCTGAATACAAGCTCTCTCATGGTGATTAGAGCTGAAGATGAAGTGTGACTTCGGTTGTTTTTCTTGCTCTGAATAGGATAGTGTTGTCTAGTCATCGAAGATCCCATTCGTATGGAAGACAACTCCTATATCTGATTCCTTTGTGTGTTATTGGTGGAAATAAAGGTTGTAAAGGGCTCTGTTGCTTTTATTTGATGTTGATATTTCTAATTACTTCTCAGATACTTGTGTGCTCCTTGTCTGATATATTGACTGGATGTCTTGTACTGTTAGACCTGTAGATCTGAGAGTTGAGTCTGTTCACTGACCTACTGCTTTTACTTTATTATTTCTTAGTTAAATTTTTGACAAGAATTCGTCTATTATATTTCATCACACATCTGTTGCAACAATATTTCTAGTTTATATTTACTATGGCACATGCCAATGTTTTTAAAAGAATTCTACACCTTATGGCTAGTCTAATATTGTTTTGCTTGTTTTAAACAATGGTATTGGTTTGCAACCTATTCTTACACACACACATGGATGTGCACAAAGTGAGAACATGAACCTCTCAGCAAGTTTTTCTTCTGATGTTGCTTGGAGTTGTGGAAACTGAATCATATAATAATATCAATGATGATGATCTGTGGGCCCTATAAATGGGCCATACATACTGTCGCACATGCCTTGGGAACAATGATTAATTAATATCTTGGACATGGTCCAAGACTTGGTAGGAGAAGATGCTGAGTTGAATCAGTGTCAAGCCAGCTTGGCTGAGTCTTTTAAGGAAGGTTTTTCAAGGGTAAAATAAATCTTAAAAATTATTTAAAATACTAAAAAATACAAAACATAAGAATATCTAGCTAATTTGATTTGGTATTGAACTAAGCCAAGTCTTTTCAGAAAGTTTTCCAAGGGTAAAATAAATCTTAAAAAATCACTTAAAGTACTAAAGAAACTACAAAACAGAAGAATCTCTACCTGCAGATAGAGGACTCAATGATTTTTATGCATCAACTTAAAAGTTAAAAAAGAAAAAAATACAACTCTTCCTCCCAAGCATCTTTTGGACTACCTGCACTCCCTGCCAGGCCTCCCTTCTATCTGGTGAAACAAAAGTGTGATCATTGTCAAGGTAGTTTTTTTACTATTTAAAGGAATCCAAAAGGGAGCACCCAAAATTCAAATTTTAATTTATTTAAATTCAATGACACTTGATCTAAAGTTTTGAAATGGATAGTTCATAAGAATGGAAAAGGTCATAATATTTATATATTTTACCATTTCAAATAAATTACAAAAATTAGTTATAAAATGAAATTTGACAATCGAAAATTTAAAATAATTTCTTTTGATTAACAAGGTCATTTTATGTGCATACCACATGCTGCCTTAATTATCGTCCTTAATTATGCTTGTAGAACATTCACCAACATGCATGTAAGGCAAAGGCATGCTTTAATTGCACCTAGGCCCTCACCTAGTCTCCAAACCCATCCGGCGTCTAGGCCTCACCTAGTTTTCTTTTTGGAACGTTTTTCTATAATGTCTTTTTCTAAAGGTTTTTCTAAGAGCTGGTAAATATTATAATTAACATGAAATAATTGAGGAATAAATTAAAAATTCTAATTATTGGATAATACACTTGTGAATATATACAGTACATGCTTATATAATGTCCTTGGAAATTCAATTGCCAATATGTTTTGGTTCTTTGGATGCGTAGTATTGTACTTTGTTAACGTCGATGCAATAAGGACACAAGTTCATGAATCTACACATATTTTGAAGTATTTAATAAATGCACCTGGATAATAAGCTTGTGACCAGACATGCGCTTTGCACCTTGGACTCTAGGACTCCTTAGCAATTTGATTCCGCCTCATGCCTTGACTGCTATGATGGTAGCTGTGAAGCCTCAAAGAAATCAAATATACGTATTGTTTGAATGACATAATCTCAATAAAGTGGTTTTGGGGGGCAACAATTTGTGCAAGGTGATTTAATTATTATGATGGTCTGGCCCACCTCAACATCCAAAGAGAAGTTTGTGGATGTTTTGATCTTAAAAGGATCAACTTCATCAAAGATTTTCAATCATTGGATCTAAGGCAGCAATTCTAAGTTGTTGCTGATTTTACATTTACTGTATAATCATTCAATTTTTTTTTATTTACAGTATATAATATAAACTTTTGATCCATATTTAATTAGATTAATTTAATTGTTTAAGCATTTACATTTATCTCTTTACATCAAAACCATAAAGACTAAGCCATTATTATTGAGCCACATGTCTCATTGAACTCATTAAATTATTACTAAAAGGTGATATTCAAAATGGTATAAAAGTTGCCTATTTAATTCCATTCACTGGTGACATCTTAGGAAGTTGGAAGAATTGTTTTAAAAGAACACCATTTAATAACCTTGGATTACTGTAGCACCTGTTAGGCCATTATCTGTAGTAAAACTTCAATTTACATACAGGCAGTCACAGTTTGAGCCAACCTAGTCGACTTTGAACAATATGCAGTTGATTCAGCACATTCAACCGACTCATAACGAATTGAACAATTCCTCCAATCTTGGTCATGATTGGGCTCCACTTGATTGTGGTCAAGTCCGAGTTGACTCAAACTCAGCTGATTTTTTAAAATTTGCACAAGAGTCTTCTACCTTAGATACTGCTCCCACATAGATGAGTAATTACACTGACATTTTGAAACACTACTTTGCCATCCCTCCACTAAAATTCTCCCCTATAAGGAATATGCTATTCAAATTACTATTATAATTTTACCTTTTTATCTACAATGTTCTTGGGATTTTAGGTGAGGTTTTTTAACTCTGCTGTATGTTAGTATTCCTCTATTCACTGGTTTTCCTCGATGATGGAGCAAAATGGCATAAAATTGGAAGTTGGCTTTAAAATCCTCTACCTCTTTGGAATGAGTTTTATTTCAAAAGAAATGTATTCCCCTTGATAATTGATATGGAAGTAGTGATGAGAACATGTAGCATGCTATCACTATTCGAAGATGCTCTTTCTTGCAGCCACAATGTTGCGGTTTCAAGTCTTCTTTCCTTTTGGAGCAACCAATAAATGATTATACAGTTGATCTCATGTAATATATAATGATGCTGCAGTAAGCCTGACTTAGCTGATATCATCATCATCTTCTATAAGGCCATTTATCTCATCTATTTGGATTGTTACTTATACTTGGATGTGGCTAACTGTTTCCATAGGTCAATTGTCTATTTGGTGCCCATGTGACCCAAACCTGCTACTTTATTGGTTGCAACCATGAGTACTTGCAACCATCATCATCTATAAGGCCATTTATCTCATCTATTTGGGTTGTTACTTGTACTTGGATGTGGCTAACTGTTTCCATAGGTCAATTGTCTATTTGGTGCCCATGTGACCCAAACCTGCTACTTTATTGGTTGCAATTTGCAACCATGAGTACTTGCCAATTTTGGACTATAGCCTGCTGTAGCTAATATTTTATTGAAATCCATTGTGATTATTTCATATGGCTGAATGTTAAAAGCCATCAACTATTTTGGTTGGCACCATTATCTTTTCTCATTCCTTTTTTATTGTTCCTTCAAAAGATTGTATCTGGTTCTATTAAGATTCCATGTGTCAGGCACTTCTGATATGTTAATGTAAACATGTAAAAAAGCAAAATCTAACCCTTGAGAATGTGACACACGCTGAACCATTATTCTTTGTTTCAGTTGTGTACAAGTTAATGAAAAGGAAAACTGATGATATTCTAAAGGCGCTTCATATGATTCTTTTTGGAAGGAGAGGAAAGGTAATTTGAGATCTATAAGTATTTTAATCGATGGATTTGAAGCATTTATAGCTTGTTCATAGTATTTTATCATTGGAATGTTTGGAACTTGGAAAAAATGTGTTTTAAGTGTAAAGCACACTTGTCCTCCCTTGAATTATTTTATTTATAAATCAGAATCTATGATACCCAAGCACTGCATTGACACTCATGGACATAGATTCTAATCATAAATTGAATCATCCAAAGTGACATAACACAAGGAATGTTGTCTACTTTGAAGTGCCTAGGTATCATAGATTGGAATATATACACCATTGCACTGAGACAGTTTCCCCTCTAAGTACCATCAAACTTCAAGCCATTCAAATCATACCTCAGAACTTTTTGAATTATTATTATTATTTTGCGTTTTCCTTTTCTTTGTTTAGGCACTATCCATTGAGTACTTGCTATACCCACTTTACCTCATGATTGGAGATTTGGAACACATCCATGCGGATTCTACTGTAACTAATACCTTTCTTGATGTGGACCATGCACCTAAGTTTCACGAATATGGGTGCAAGTTTCGGAGTTTGACATGGGTAACTTTTACCTTTTTTGAGGTGCCAAAGTCGGGAATCCAGAAAAAAAATAGGACACAGGAACACGATATCATATTTAAATAAGTTTGAATCTAAATTTATTTGAAATGAAAATAAGGTGTGAAAATATCATTAATAGAAGATAATATACTAGTTTTACTCTAAAACATTTAGTTGACAAACATATTGATTTTTTAATTAGGTTTTAAGAGGGGAAAGGTGTTGTAATATTTTAGTCATCTTGAAAAACAATGTTAAAAAATTGGCACAATTGCAAGTGTCTACAAGTTTCCGACACTATTGCACCACATGTCTTGAAGAGTCCATGCAACACTGCCACGCACACTTATGCATTGGTTACTTGTGCTCTCTCCTTTGTGGGGCCTACATGGGATCATAGGGATGGATTCATTGGATGTAGGCAGTATATTTTTTCATAAAAAAAAATGTGGAATGTGAGTCATGTAATAGCACTATCGCTAGCTTTGAACATCTGATAATTTCCAACATCATCTTATTAGAAATACTGGAGTATCCTCCATTGCATGATGAGTCCACGTCATCTGTTATCTATAAAACTGAAGAAAAACCATTTCTTTGATTTTGCATCTTGTAATGTCTTTTGAATTTGAGTGGTGGTATTCAAGTGAATAAATCAGAGGTTCCTGTAAACTTTTAACTTGAATGGTTAACGGGGTTGCCATGGTCGATGCCTATTTATTGAATTTTTCTTTTCCTTCTGGCTGCAGCATCAAACTTTTCCTTGTTTTTTGATATTAGATATTTGGAACTACTCGTATTTTCATGATGTGTCTCGGCCTCCTTAACAAAGATTTGACACGCATAGTACCTTGCAGGCAGTCCATATCAAAAACAATATTTTCAAGTTCTCTGGCTTTGTGTGGCATGAGAATGAGGTAAGATCTCCACAAGGGGAAGAGACATTCTTGTAGTTGTTTTATTTCCTTTTTTTTTTCTCTCAAAATTTCATATTTTGAGAATGTATGTTTTCCATTGTTTAAGCCTTCACTCTTGATTATATTGATAAATAGTGAAGTGCACAGTGTTTGATCAAATGATTTAATCCCTTCAATGCTGTTCATGTGGGGCTTACTCTTTGTTATTGGAACTCTTCAAATGAAGATCTCCATTATGGATCAGGAAGAGCCAGCTCATCTCTACCTAGATTTTACTCGCATTAAATGTGATCTTGTGGCTGCTTTTGTCCATTCATGAGCCAACAATAGGTGGCTGGGATGAGCCATCATGGCAATATTTTGGTTATCCCATCATGAGATTGGATTCATCAAATGAGTAGCATACATTCTGAAATGTAGGTTCCACTTTTTACTGATGAATTAAAAAAAGAAATCCATTTCCAATTATCATCGTCTAGCATGTCTTAATGTTCTTCATTTGATTTGGTGATCAGTGTATTTTCATGGATACCTCTGAGCTTCCTCACTCAATTTTTGCCTTGCTTACAGGAAAAACAAAGAGCCAAAGTAAAAGAGAAACTTGACAAATGTGTCAAAGATAAGTTGTTGGAGTTTTGTGATGTGTTTGACATTCCTGTTATAAAGACAACAGCAAGGAAGGTTAATTTCATCTACCCTCTTTGTTGGCATATGCCATGCACCATGAATAGATTTGTTTGCAGCTGTTGAGATTGATCATGACACATGCAGGAGGATCTTGTGTCAAAGCTGCTGGACTTTATGGTGGCCCCACATGCTATGACTGATGTTTTGCTGGCAGAGAAGGATCAGGTTTGCTTTTGCTGAGACACTTTGGGAAGTTGATTTGCTATTTTGGTATTGATACTTGTGTATTTTTTATGTTTCCAGTCAGATAAAGGAAAAAAGCGTAAGAGGGCAGCCAACAGAAGTGGATCAAAAAGGTTTGATAGACAAGAACAGCAGTCGTCAAAGGTATAACATGGTAGATATATTGCAGTTCAATGTATATGTCTAGGTAGGTGTGATATTTATTGGGCATTGTGACTTTTTCAGCATGCTACATCAGATATTTGGTTGAATGGTAATTTGAAGTGCCAACTGTTCCTTGAAAAAAGTAAGCCGTTTTTAGTGTTCCTTTCTTGGGGGTTTGTTCCCCTGTTTTGTTGTTCCTGGGCTGTTCTCTTTTCCAAGCAATGAAATTTCCATCATTAAAAAAAGTGATTCTTTTTTTTAATAAAAAATAATTTTGAATGTTGGGGGCATTCTAAGAATCAAACTGGGTCAAGGTGAGATTCATACTAGACCAAATGCCACATATAATTGAACTGTAGACTTCTCTAATAATTACAATGATGACAACGGCAATGATGATGATGGATATCATCATGCTTTTATTTCCTCCATCTCCTTTTCTGGTATCATTTCACTGCTTGCATGTCATTCCTAGGCCTTTGAATAGATGTTTTTAAACCTTTTTATGAAAATAATTTCTCTTAAAATTTCAAAATTTTCAGATGGCACATTTCCATTGTACTCTTTTAGCCAAACAGTCCGAAGACACTTGCAGATCATATTTACTGTTGGTCGTTGCAATGCTAGGCTTTTTTTTTTTAATCTTATTTTGGTGATGATTGGTATAATTATTATCATCATAATTCTGTTTTTCTTGGTGTTTGTTTGCATCTGAAGAAACAAAGAAAGCACGAAGAGAGTCCAAAGTCAAACAAGAAGAGGGCTCCAGAAACGGATGATGAAGAAGAAGAATATGAAAATGGTATTCCCGTTGAAGATGAGGATGAAACTTCTGATCATTCTGATAATGAGGAGGAAAACAATGAGTCTGAAGGAGAGGACTACAATGATTCACGTAAAGGCAGACAAGGCTCAAACAAGCCATCGAGGAAAGGCTCTATTGCAAAAATTGAAGAAGGACGTGAGTCTGAAGAAGAGGATGATGAAGACACTGGAGGAGGCAAAACAAGCTCAAAAAAATCAGCAAAGAGAGGTCATGCTGGAAAAGTTGACTCAAAGAAAACAAAAGCTCCAAAAAAAGCTGCCTCTACAACACCTACCAAAAATGCAATCAAACCTTCTGGCAAGCGCTCTAAGGCTGGCCATACCACTGATTCAAGCCCAAAAAAGGTTTCATGGAAGAAAATTGAGGAGACATCTACAAAGAAATCCTCAACTACATCTAAATCAGTATCCAAGGCCAAAACTGGTAATGCTTGTGAAACTTTGCCCTGAATTGGTTTTCACTGCTAGGACCCAACTGCCCTATATTGCCCTAAATTTCCCATTGTCAGTTTTCAGAAGCAGCTCATATTCTGGGATCTTGTGAGATCTCGTGAGATTGAGGGAAGCCAAAGAGGCACTAAGTTTTTCTTTTGTTTACCCTTAAAAAACGGAAGTAAGTTTTTGAGAGAGAGAAACAGTTTTCTGCACTGAGAATAGATTGGTGGCTCCTCTTCTGACAGAAACTAGGGAGTGTTTCTTTTATTTCTTTTTTCAAAGGTTAACAAAATAATGATAACTTGGGTCTCAACGCTCTTGAGCAGTGGCATAGTGATTTGCCTTTATATTTCTGAAGGCAAGACTTGAATGAGAGGAATCATTTTTTGTTGCAAATATGAGAGGATATGGACCAGTCAAACTGACGAGCTGTTTTCCCCTATAGCAAGGACAAAGGCTGTGGGTTGAAGTCAAGTTATCATTAATTTTTTTTTTTTAAATGGGATCTTGTTCTGCAGTGTATCTATAGTATGCTGACAACTCCTTGATGTGTGGGCCCTACTGTATGGTGGTCTACCTGTTTATTTCTGATGGATCCTATCACATCTTGGGATACAAATGTCTGAGTGCAAGCTCCAGAAATGAAAGCCAAGAATGGATGGATATAATCATCTATTTTCTATTTTTTTTTAATATTTTGGTTGGATTGGTTGGATTTCCCATGTATCAGAGCAGGAATCTATGTTCTAATTTCGCTTCTGATTGATCCTATCGACCGACCCACTGTACTCCTTAAAATATTAGGAAACTGGTCAAATAAAGACCATCTAGGTTTTTCATTTGACTCAAACTTTTCATGATTATGTAGGTAAAAATGTAGTAAAAGCGAAGGATAAATCCAAAAAGAAGGAATCTGGTCCAAGTGAAGAGGAGTTGACGAATGCCATCTGTGAAATACTGAAAGAAGTTGACTTTAATACGGTAGGATCTGCTTCAGAAAAGAATATAAAGAAGCTCAATTATATTATTAGAGAGGAAGGAAATAAACACTAAAGAAATTATTTGTTTGTAATTTCATAGTCTTGTGTCTTTTTCAGGCAACTTTCACCGACATTCTAAAGCAATTGGGTAAGTTCTATTGTTGATTCATATATATACATGCACACACACACACACACACACACACACACACACACACACACACACACATATTTACAATTGAAATCTACCTTATTTTTGTTTCAAACATCTCTTCATGATACATTGGATTCCCATTCCTCCAGCTCGTCGATTTGATACTGATCTTACACCAAGAAAATCAGCTATAAAACTCATGATCCAAGAAGAACTGACCAAGCTTGCTGATGAGTCGGAAGAGAATGAAGATGATGGTGGTGATTCTGAGAACGAAGATAATCCAGAACCTGCTGGTGAAGAAGTGGAGGCTTGACCAACACAAATATGTTCGAGAATGGTAATTATCTTCTCCATTTTTCTAAAAAAAGAAGTAAATTCTTCTGATATTGTGTCGAAGTAGTGATCAGATTCAACCGTTATTCCCTCCAGGTGGTGGTGGAGTTCAGCAGTAGCAGAGTGACCTAACAATGTACGCACAGATTTTTCAATTGATGATGGGCTGTCAATTGCCCATGCTGTGGATTCATAGCTTCTTTATGTACGTAATTTATGTAGAAATTTTCTTCTCTTAATTCTTCCAACAAAGTGATAATAGTTGCAGCTGGTGTTTGGTGTCTTGCATATGCAGCTTCAGGTAGAACCTTAGCACACGAGGGGGTTGCTATCCTTCCATATGTGGAAAAACCATGCTGTTTTATTTGCAAACTGGTCCAAATTGTAGATTGTCTGATCCAAAAATCAGGCTAGATTATTCAGATCAGAAGGTGTATGAAACATTTGCATGTTTGCAAGAATATGGCCGCCAATGGCTTATGTTCGAAGTACTTCTATGCTAGTTAGGGTTGCAGAGGATATTTGGTGTCTAGGTCATTTGCACAGTGGGCCCATATATTCCTTCGCTTGGGCCACACTGAGATGCAATGCTTGCGAGAGGAACTGTCATTGTAGATGTTATCATATGCTCAGAAGTCGTTATCATTATCTAAGTCATTATCCCATCAAACAACTAATACATGGTTCATGCAAGAGCACAAACTTTGCATTGTTTTTGCAGTATCAATTAATAATGTTTGTTGGTGGGGGTGGAGGGCAGGTAAAGGAGATGGATGGACAAACAAGTAGCAAGATTGAAAATAATCTGCATATGGGTGTTGGCATTGCTCAATCACTTCTTTGGGTTTATATAGTCTATCCATCTATCATGTGAGGTACATGATGTACTGAATATCCTGTTTGTATTAGGAAATCAAGAAATATTGGCCGTCATTTCAGTTCAAAGTCCATATTGAGTAGGGGTGTTTTAAGTGCTGAACCATGCCATGTTGTGGTAGCCCTAGCCCATTTATATGTATAGAAGCTTGAGCCCACTTGAAATCTATCGGACTTTGCAAGGTGAAACTTGAGCTCGCCCATTTCAAGAGTTAGTGAATTTCGACCATAAAGATTAAATGATAAGAAATTGAGGTTTTTTTTTTTAAAATTAATAGCTCATCATGTTTACTTTCAATCTGAATGGTCATCTTCTAATTAATTTTAAAAAAAATGGATGAGGTAGACACGTAATGATTAAATGGGTAGAAAAAGTCTGAGCCCACCTATTTGTATAATGGGCTTAAGAATTAAGTTGAGACTGGCCTGATATGCTGGTATATATGTTCAAACTTGTTTGTTTATGCTGGGTCCTGGCCCGGTTCAGGTTGAAAAACAACGTTAATGTGGGACAAAATGGTGAAATGTTTAGATTTGACAATGATATGTCAAGCTTACAAGATTGTGGAGACTCCCCACCATTTGTGTTTGTGTAATAATTAATGTAATAAAAGGAAAATCAAGCCTGGGATATATATGCCATGGATTCTCCAAACGATGCTTTTTCTTAAAGCCAAAAGATTGATCCTTCTCCGCATAACCCTTGACCATATTATCACTTTATGTATGGAATGGAAGCATAGGATTATGACCAAAGGTCTGATGGTTTTGGTTTTTATGAACCCTCTTTTATGAACTTGTAGGAGCAATAAACATCATCATCACATGCCAAACATGGGCACATATGTTCACCATGCTACTGTATCTCATGATGGAAGTGCTTGTTTGTGGAATGATCTAGTCCACTTGTAAACAAATTATGATTAAGCTTGGAAAAAGATATAGTGGGTTGGTGGAATCTGATCCATACATTGATGCATGGATGTTTGTGAGAGCACTCTAATAGATTGGTATATGTATAAATTTCATTGAATTGAATGGGGATAATGTTAATATTAAATTATAAATTTATAATAAACTACAAAAGCATGATTCAAAATATAGTGTTATTTAAATTATAGTTTATATGTTTCTTCTTTTCTATAAATTAATATTGGACTCATGGATTAGTAAAAGAAAAAGAAATGTTAAAGATATTAATATTGAAATAATTTAAAGATTAAAATTGCGAGAGTTAAAAACTTTTTTTTTAATATTAGAAGCCAAATATTGCCCTTTTCATCTGTATGCTGTTAGAAAGGTGGTTCATCTAAGGTGGCCCATGGGCTTCACAGGAATCAAGATTCTACATTTTTTATTTATTTTAAGGAGTCCTTACAGCCCAAATATTATTCTCATACTGAATTTTTGAAATTTTACGGTCCATCTATCGAAGTCCTGAAATATTTTTCGAATAGCTTAGGGATAAAGAAAAGAAAATACGATATCTTAAAATTTTAGACATAAAAAATTATCATAGAAAAGTTAGGTCATTAACAAAGAGAAAGTCTAACTAAAATATGAGTAATTTTAATATAATAAATATCTATTTCTCAAAAGATTATGTGCCACCATTATAAAAATACATGAAAGTAAGGAAATAATATATTTTTTTTTATGAAGAAATCCAAGACTTGCACCTTTCTCTGAGTACAAGGGTATTTGATAAAATTCGAGATTAGAGCCCGCCCCTTCTAAGTTAAAAATATGAAAATATACTTATTTTTGTGTGACTTTAATATAGGAACGTGACTTTTAATTATGGAAAATATAATAATCAGTGGACGAAATTTCGTATTTTTGAAATCGAGATATCTCGGCCGATGCAATAGGTATCGGTCGAACGATAGGTATTACCTGTACACTATTCATATCAGCGATTTAAAAAAAAAAAATGAATATCGGTGTGGGCCTGGACGATATGTCTACCAATATTAGGTGCATATCGGCCGTTATCAACCAATATTTGAGTTTTCAGATTTTTTTTTTAAAAAAAGGTATTTTTTTTAATTCAGAAAAAAAATTCAAAAAAAAAGAGAAAATGATCTCGGCCGATATACAATATTCCAGATATGGGCAGCATCCAATCCCGATATTTTTACCTCCAATAATAATAATAATTGACATGTAAATTAGTAGGAGCTAATGAGCATTGCCATTTTTCTGATTACTGATTTTTTGTAAAAAAAATCATTGGATGCACATCCATCACATATCAATGGATGGAAGCAGGCATCCATCCGGAAAAGGATGGATTAGTACTTGGCAGTAATGAAAGAGTGGGCCATGGCATGAGAATGATCACTTTTCCAATGATGCACCTTCAATTTGAGCTCAATAAAGGCCCCCCCACAAATAACTAATTTGCTTCAGATTATTAACTATGTCAGAGAATTGTCCCATGTTTTATGGACATCAACACATCCAACCATCCAATCATGCAGTTGTCAATTTGGAATTGGAAGTGCCAATTGCAAATTTGCAACAATTAGGGTATTTTAGGCTTTATGATTAATTTAGTAGCACATATTCTTATACAACCTTTTATTAAATTTAATTTTTACTATATTTAAAAATTTGATTATAAATTCTTTTAAAAAATTAACCTACAGCTATATAGTTTAACTGGTATAAGCTTCTAACATTATTTTTATTTTTTTAGACTGTGGAAACTCCTGACCAACTATATAAACTTCTAAGATTAAATTACAAGTCTTAGATCTTATTTGGTACACAATGTTTACATATAGTTTCATATATCTATACAATTAATCTAACCTCCAATATAGAGTGCTGATATCATGTTATTCAAAAGGAAAAAAAAAAAAATGTTTTATACTCCCTCTGTACCAAATTAGTTGTCCTATATGGATTTTGAAATTATTCTAAAATAGTTGTCTCATTTATATTAAAATGGATGAGATCACATAGAGTGCTAGCCTTATATAGAGAGTTTGTTAAAAAATACAAATATTTCAAATGAGACAACTAATATGGGACAGATGGAGTATATAGTTATTCTCTGAACTCTATATTATCTTTCTAAATCAGCTTACTACTAATTGATTCTTCCAAACTTCAAATTCTCTACAATTTCTATTTGACAAATAAGTTAATGAATATCTTAATTTTTCTAAAATAAATATAAACTATAAAATATTGTTGATATGAAATAACAAATTACTATTATTAATCTAATTTTGATTTTTTTGGAAATATGTTGGTCAGGAGGTGCCTTTAACGACAGAAAAACTGAGAGCATTGTCACAAATATCGTTCTTGGGATATTAATGGCGATTGATAATATCGAGATATTTTTAAATTCTCAAAATTTTATCGGAAAATTAATGGAAAACTCTTGCAAAAAATATAATATTTAAAAAATAATAAAAATATTAATAAGGAATTTATCGGTATTTTATTGGGAATTTATCAGATATTTATTGGGATATTATCACAATATTATGATTTAGGACGATTTTATCGAGAATTTATTGTAGTGTCCATAAATCTAAGGATATTAACGGCGATTGGTATTTTGTCGATAAAAACGTGGGAAATTTGAAAATATCAGTGATATTTGTTACATTGAGTGGGAGTGCCTTTATCAACACCCTTATACTTCCAATATTTGTCAAATTTAAAAAAGGTAGTTTTGATTATTTATTCAATGTCAAATAGGTAAATCCACACTAAAATGATTTTTTCAAAACTTTATGATTAAAATAGGGTAAATACACATTTGACCTACTTATTTATGATATGATAAGATTGCCAAAACTTTAATATGACTTGGGTATAAGGTTTTTGTGATTCAGTTTTAACTTTAATAAATAATATTTGTGGTTAATAAGAAACTCCATTTTTTTTATTTTCGTAGTTTAAATCTATGGTTATATATCTTATGAAACTAACTTCTTATAAAATCTCAGATCAATAATAATTTCTTTAAGATTCACCTTATTTTCAAATATAATGTAATCCAACGATGAGTCATTCATGACTCAATTATGTCATCATAAATCCATAATATTGAAAGAACTCATCGACAATAAATGGAAAGTGGAAATGATTATGAATATGATGATTGATAGGCCTGAATGTAACTCTTTATCATTGGGTTTACCAAACATATATTATTGGATTTAAACTGTTCATTAGTTGAACTAAAATTGATCTATTATGAGACCCATAATTTTGTAAATTAATTTATGCTTCTAAATTATATATTTTATTGATCTCCACTTTCCCAAAAGAAGTACCCCACACGGGATAACTCAGTTGGTAATATTCCATCTCAGGAAATGGGATGGTGCAAGTTTGAGTTCTCATGGCGTAAGACTAGGTTTAAAATCGGGCCAGGCAGGTTGGATTTTTTAAAACCCAACCCGACTCGAGTTACTAATATATGGAACCCGACCCGACCCGACCAGAACTTTTGACCCGGACGTCTTGACCCAACCCGACCCGAATTATAATCTGACTCAACTCGAAACTCGACCCGACCCGCATTTTGAACCAACTTTAGCCTACTTTTTAACGGGTCGGGTCGGGTCGGGTTAACTTAAAAATCTCTCAACCCAATCCGACCCTAATTCAATGCGGGTTTCTGACTTATCAACCCGACCCGACCCTCTAACCCGACTTTCATAATCCGACCCGCATGATTTTCGGGTCTGGTCATGTGGGTTCTGGCCAAAACCCGATCCGAGTTTCACCCCTACGTAAGACAGTGACTATCCTGTGAAGGTGTAGGACCTCACCTAAAGAGGGGTTTAATAGGATTACGCTCAAGGTTCCCCTTCCTCATAAAAAAATATTTTATTGTATTATGCCAACAATTTGCTCTATTGTTTGATAGGTATGGAATTTGGGAGGTGTTTCTAAATTTTATAACCTTACATACATAGATGCACATGGTCATTTTATAGAATGATAAGTTAATAAATAATTTAAATTTATAATTAATTATAAGTGTGATAGAATAATAATAATACTATGTATATTGTTGTAAATTCAGTTGATATTTAAAATTCTTAGATAATTTTTTTTTTCATTTATATGGAGTTTTTGTCTCATAATTTAATTAGATATAATTATATTAATATATATTTTTAAAATGGATAGACACCCAATATTTTTATAAGAAGAAATATCAACATCCTTTTATAAAAAAAATATACAATTTATTTAATCATCACCTAGTATTAACTTTTCATTAAAATTAATTACTTTACTCACAATAATTATTTACTACAAGATAAATTTGTTTGTTAAAAAAGAAAAAGAAAATCTCAGACTCAATTAATAAATGTAAACTAAGATGAAATACACTAAGATTGACAAAATTCTCCAACCCATTAGTGCCCTCTCTGATTAATAAGACGTTCATCATTAAACAAAATATGACAAATTTTAAAATCATTAGTGGTACTAGTCAATGAGATCATTAGGCCACTCATTCTTCATGAATAAGTTATAGAAAAACTTGGCCAAGATTTCAAATATTAAAATCTAAATATTATAAGAATTCTTCAATTTTAGTTGACTAACGTGAAATGGAGCTCGCTTTATTGCCATGCTTTTTTCTTTAATAAATTGATATTAGGCATTTTGTAAACCCATCAAATGTATTATTTGAAATGTATTTCATATAAACTTTTATGCTTAAAACATCTATTCATTTGATATATATATATATATATAATAGTAAAAATAGATGAATAAGCTTATTTAAAAACTGTTTTTTTTTCTTTCAAAATCAAGTATCTAAATTTATTGCTTTCATTAGATTAATATGATATTCTAAAATAATTTTATATTTAAATAGAACTCATAAATATATTTTAAACAAAATGATTCATGAGCCTGAAAAATGTTAGCAGTCAAAGCAAGATTGTATCCATTTTGTCATCAAATATACATATTCTATTCATATATGGAATATGAACATTGTACACATTGAGATTTTGATCATCAATATATCTAAGATATCAATCAATACAGAAATTGGTTGAAATGATGAGGAGTAATCCGTCTCAAGAAGCAAGAGTTTGGAGTTTGATTCCCACTCTATCCAAAAGGTCACTTTTTGTAGAATTATACCTAGTCACCTTGATCATAAAAAAATTAACAGTGATAGACGTGAAATGATTAATGAAACTAAGTTATTCAACTAATATTAAAATCTCCAAAATCAAGTAATTAAAATGAAAATATCAACTAATTTAGCATGTTGCAAGAAGTAAAAGGAGACCCTTTAATTCTACGGAAAGTGATTCATTTTTTATTCAAATGGGTGTAACTCAACTGGTTGCCTCCTCTTCAGGAAGCATGAGGTTGTAGCTTCGAGTCTCCATGGCCTAATCTTGGTGTGCCCTACGGGTCTTGGACTCACCCATGAGAATTTTACGATGGGTATCCTACATTTTTCCACATGTAAATTAAAAAAAAAACCTTTACACAAATTCTTCTCTATCAAATTTAAATGTAGGAATGTCTGATTTTGAGAAATAAGAATGGTTTATTTTATCCATGGAGTATCTAGAAAATTGAATGGCTTTTTCTTAACCAACATGTTATGGTTCTTTCTATTTTCAATGAAATTCCCCATCCATCAACCAATGTGTCACACCGATGTAACATCACTCAAAAAATTAGAACTATTTTTCCTTTTTTTTCTTAGAGAGAGATGATGATGACATTAAATGTAGAATAAACACAAGAGAAGATGATGAGCATCCAAAGCCAAAAGAACGTAGATCGATGAGAAATTGAGAATGACTGATTGCAAATAGACAATTAAGAATATGTGCTTATGCAACTCAAGTTGAGTTTTAAAAAACTGCCGTGGATACTTTTCTCTTTCCCCGAATTTTTTAATTTTTTTCTTTAAAAAATTCCAAAATGTTTATAGAAAATCAAGAAAATTATGGACTTCATAGATATATAATTTTTTCCATTAAGAAGCGGTCATTTACATGTTCAAATATTCTTTTTAAGTTGCAAAATCAAGAATTTCAAATGTTTTTAAGAAATAATAGAAAAATAGGAGGAAAAAAACACTCAGTACTGGTAGATCTAGTAAAGAACTCGAGCTTCAACGGTACTGATTGTCGAAAAAGAGCTTCAAAATCGTGGTTTTTTAGGTTAAAATCCAAAGAAATGAAGTTTGAAAGAAATAAAAAGGAGAGATTGAGAAGTGAGATCAAGTGGCTAATGGACTTTATAAGGTATGATAGGATTTGTGTAGAGTGTTTCTTATATATAATTTTTTTTTTTTTTTTAAGGTTGTGCACTCCAAAACAGTCAAAAGATTTTTTTTTAAAAAAAATGCAATTGGGTTGCATGTGCGGACTGCGTGGACTGGCCCAAAAGTGCCAAAACCCAGCTCCCGCTCACTGGTAATCCTTCCCATGAACGCGACATGCGCGTTGCGCTTGCGATCATGGTGTGTCGAGGCACGACTATGTGGGCCTAATACATATCAGTATTTAAAATCCGGTATGCAACGGCCGAGATGCTTCGTATCAACTGTTTTTTTTTTTTTCCCTTAAAATTCAAGTACTCAACAAATGAAGCTCATGCTTAGCCAAATCAAGATATTCATATTCCTCTCCATGCATAAATATTACTAAATTAAAATTTATAAAAATTCACACTTTTAATGTTAATTTTTTATTAAACCCTATAAAATTTTAAAGTGCAAAGTGTTGCTACAAGAATTCCAATTTGTTTTATTTTTAATCAAGAATTCTAACCTACTAAACTAGCCTGTAGAATACTTGTTTTGGCATATGTATAAACTGGTCCATCTATTTTAAAATTATATTCGATGGCCCATGATCCAATATTCCAATGGTTAAGATTTATTTCCCACAAAGTAGAAAGTGGCGCAGCAGTCAATCAGTCATCATATTTGGTGTGGAGTGACTGAAAATGTATTTGTGATTGAGGAAATGAGTCATCAAAGATACAAAATCCTCTCTATAATGTATTAGTAAAAATTACAAGAACTTTTCTATATTTTAAAACCTATTCAAACATCATATCATTAAATTAAAACTTATAGAAGGTTGAATTTTCTCAAAATGATAAACTTGACTGAGTTATAATAAAGCTTAGTTTATGGGTCCATCAGTAAAAAGTCCCACTATGAAATGATAGGAAAATTTAAAATTCTTAAAAATTAAATACTATAAGAAATTCAAGAGTGAAAAAAGATCATATTTAGAAAAAAATGAAAATAAACTTGAGATTCTTCTAAATATAACAATCAAGTTATTTAAGAAATCAAAGCCAATATTAGAAAACTTTCACCACAATAAGTGAACCCTACATGCCATGTGATTCTTAATGAAGAAAATAAAATCTTACACATAAGTCAAGTGTCTTAAATTTTTGAATCCAAAAGAGACAAAATGTTTTTAATAAAACATAAAATGTGAAGGTTGAAATTAGCCAATATGAGGTAAGTGGGATAAAAAAGAGAGAATTTATAGAGACCAAACTTTGTTAGGTATCTATTAAATGAATATTGACAATTTCTTTGTTAAATAATTGACTCATTGTTATTTAATTCGATGGATCTATTGCAATGATCTTCAATTGAATATGGGGTTTAAACAAAATTATCTTGATCCAATTATAAAGTCATATTTTTTAAGCATTACAAATTTTAATAACTTTAAATTATTCTTAACCACTAAACTTGTATGTTATAGTGTGGCCCAAGTGCCTCAAATGATGGGTCATTTGAATAAATATTTTCATTCAGAATAATAGAAAAAGATTACGACGATTTTATACAATTAAACATCAGCAACCAAATTTAAGCTATTCTTGACTGATGTTTTATATACAATTTGTAGCTTGTTGTGTTAATTTTTCATTTATTAGAACACTATCTAATCTTTCCAAGCTCTTAAGCAACCCCTTCTTACCATTCCACCTAAGAACTCCATTTCAATTAAATCTGTCTGATTGATAAAATGATTAAATTCTTTGGACGTAGGTTCCTGTTAATGAAAATACCCCCAAGTTTCTCATGCATTTTCTTAATAACATTCAAGTCCCCTAAAACTGTCGAGACAAGTTTTAATTTATGAACTTGCTAATCAAGTTCAAAATGTTTTTCTAATATGTGAGGGTTAAAAACCTGCTTGAGATGTTTGAAGCATTAGGTTTAAGTCACTTTCAATACAAAAGGGTCACTTTCCATAGTATTATCCGATGTGTGTAAATAGAGAGATTTGCATAATCTCCAAAGATTAGTCAAGTATTAAAAAAGTTCAAAATATTTTCCCAAATATTAGAACTTGCTCTCAAATAGGTAGTAGTATAGATCATTAAAAGATATAACTTGTGAATTCTTTAATCAACAAACTCAACAATGGCATGGATTACTTGGGAATTTTTCCTCACAATCTTAATTTGACAAAAATTAGAATTCCAAAGCACCAAAATGCCCTTTATCATGTCCATTCATCCCTTGCATTCCATATTAATGCTTTCATTCAGAATCAAATTAAGAAGTGATATTTTTCAGCTCCCTCCATTTGAGGTTTAGATCTCCTTCCTATATTATTATTATTTTTCAAATCTTTCTGCTGTGGAGAGGACTTTAGCTCTAGCAAGCCCTCTTGAGCTTTGGGGATTTCTCAAACAACTTGAATGAATTCATTTTTTCTCTACCCTATCTGTTAATTGGCTGCTGCTGCTTCTCAGGGCCATAGATTTTCCATCCCTTAGCCATTCCTTGAAACTACAAGAGTTCTTGTCTTCTTGTTTACCTTGTACAGACTTCTCTGACTAAGAGAGTTTCTGACAATTTCTTCATTGACATCATCATCCCGTCTCTGAGATATGAATTGAGAGAATATTATCTGTGTTAGGCTCTGTGGAACTTGATTATCTGAGATGTAATGTCAATCTGACTCGCATTGGTGCCAGTCGAATATTTTTATCGGAGGACAATTTTGTATTATACATGATATCTTATGTAAACTCTAATTAGTATAGTACATATAGCCGTTTTGTCATAGAGAGAGAAGATTATCTGTAACGAGAGTCATCTCTCCTTCGTTTTTTGTCTTTGAGTATAGTGGATCGATGTTGTACCTGTGGATGTACCGAAAGGGAACCAAATAAATCTCTATGTTGTGGCTTGCTTCTCTTTGTTGATTCATCTTTTCTATTTTTTCCGGTATTATTGTTTGTGTGGTCGAGAAGGTTATTTTCTCCCAACAGCATGTTAAGATTTTTAATGCTGGGAGTTGAGCATTGTAGCAATTCCTCCTACTCGAGCTCTGATTCATTGTCCTCTCTACTTTCCTCTTTCTCATCTCTTAGTTTCCTTCTAAGATTAACCCTATCCAAGGAGTCTAATGAATCACAAACCGTGATAGAATCTAGATTTTTGCTCTTCTCCTCATCGTCGATGTCTAGTCTTCCCCACTTAGCCTCAAATAGGTGGAGAAGACCTTTCTCTCAAGAAACCAGTATCATCATCTTCCTTTATCCCTTCTCTCCCTTGTACAAGGACACAATCACTTTTTCTCTCTCCATAGAGGTGGCATTTGGCCCAATAATAACTCCATGAGCCCTTGTCTACCCACTTCTACTTTCAAGCTTTCCTTTAACTCTAATCTTCCTCTTTCTCTCCCAACACTGAATGAGCTTTTACTTGTTTAGATTTTTTTTCTATGTTCACCAACACCTATCCCTCCTTTATGTTATTAGATTCTTGAGATGTATTAATTGAGTATTATCTTGGGTTTCCTTCGTCTTTGTGTTTTCATTGCAGGAAAAACATGTCCTTGAGGCTTTACTGCAAAACCCTTCTGCAATTTGGACCAATTTCATGCATATAATGCAATATGAATGGCTACTATTGTTCATCCCTGAAGAGAGTTCGGTAGAGGATGCCGAGTGGCAAAATCAGCATGCTTTCGAGGTTTGGAGATACCAACTTTGGCCCTGGTTTACATGGAATGAGTGTTAAGTGTAGAAGTGGGAGTAGACGACTCAAGAAACACATGAGATGAAGGAGTGGAAGGAATAGTAGTTGAAGGTGGCACCGCAGGTGCATGTGACGCAGCAAGGGTCGATGCGGAAGATGGCGATGCTGGAGGTGATGCCTGTGGAGAGGATGGCGATGCAGTGGCTAAGGGCATCGTAATAACTAGAATGAATTCTTATCTGATGAAGAAGATGAGGCAGTGTGCAAGGTCCGAGAAGTACATGGAAACACAGCTTCATTAAACAAGACATGACGTGAGATGTATACCCTTCCAGTAGAAAGATGAAGGCATCTGTATCCTTTGTGACGACTGCTGTAACCAATAAAAACACACTCAAGAGATCTCGATTGCAATTTGTTAGTAGAATAATCACCAAGATAGGGATAACAAGCGCAACCAAAGGTGAGAAGGGACATATAATCCAGTGAAGTGCCATACAACAATTGAGAAGGAGAGGACCAATTGAGGAGAGGGGTCGACAATCTATTAATAAGATACACAGTTGTACTCATGGCCTTAACCCAAAGATGGTGGGGGAAATGAGATGCAATAAGGAGTGTGCGTCCCTTCTCCGAAATATGACGGTGTTTCCGTTCAGCAAGCCCATTTTGTTGAGGGGTATGGGGACATGATAGGTGGTGATGTATCCCTTTTTCCACACAGATGATGAAATGTAAAATTATCGTATTCTTTACCCCCATCACTTTGAAAAGTTTTGATAGAAAAGGAAAACTGATTTTCAATCATTGCAAGAAAATTTTGAAAATGAGTAAAAACTTCAGACTTGTGATGTAATACCCCAGATTTTCAGTTTATCAATATTTACGAAAATTGCCATTGAAATGGTGAATTTAAAGGATATGACCTTAGCTGGGTCAATTGTGGGGTTCATTGTTCAATTAAGACCCAATGAATATGTTATAAGGATCAATTCAAGTAAATGGGTAATGTGCATGTAATTGGGTCAAGGTGGTTAATTGGGTCAAAGGACCCAATTGGGACCCAATGGGTCATGAATTGACTTGTTTGACCATTGGGTGAGCTCAAGCTTAAATTAAAATAGTTAGTTGAATGAGTTGAATGTAGACGGTTTACATTTCAAATTCAAATTCAAACAATGGTTATACGTTGGAGAGATGAAGGTGGTTTAAAATTCAAATTCAAAATAAATGGGGTGGACGGTTTTACATTTGAAATTCAAGCAAATGGAGTACATTTGAAATTCAAGCAAATGGGGTGGACGGTTTTATATTTGAAATTCAAACAAATAAGATGGAGGAATTATGTTTAATTCAAATTCAAATGTTGAAGAGATGGAAGAGTATGGTTTTATTTCAAATTCAAACGTTGGAGAGATGAAGATGGTTTGTGTTTCAAAATTCAAATGTTGGAGAGATGGGAAGTTTTTGGTTACACAATTCAAATTCAAAACAAAGGTAATGATACACATTGGGGAGGAGGTCGGCTTGTTTCAAAAATTTAAACGTTGGAGAAGATAAGGGAGATGGTTATGGTTTAATTTTCAAATTCAAACAAATGGAGGAATATTGTTTTATTTCAAATTCAAGGCACACGTTGGAGAGATGATGGAGATGGTTTGGATTATTTCAAAATCAAACAAGGATGCACATGGAAAGATAATGGAGATAGTTTTACATTTAAAAAATTCAAATTTCATTGGCATACACGTTGGAGTCTTGAGAATTCTATCTCGTGGAGATAGGGAAGATAATGAAGAGGAAATTCCCACATGGATAGATAATGAAGTTGGTTCAAATCTCAATTTCAAACAAGGCTACACGTTGGAGAGATAAGGGGGAGTTTGGGGTCTATTTTTCAAATTCAAACAAGATTCAACTCTCCCTCTCCCACTTGGCTATCTCTCTCCCTCACACTCTCTCTTGCCCGGCTAGCAACCTAAGAGAAAGAAGACCAAACATTTGGAGAGTTTTATCCCATTTTCTCCCTCTCTTGGCCGTTCCTCTCAAGTCAAGGACTTGGAGTATTTGTCCATCCCAAGTGTTTCTCTCTCTCTCAAATCTATATCTTGCCTGAACCAGCCCTTGGTGATCTCATTTTGAGCAAGCACACAATCGGCTAAAGGATCAAAGGAGCAAGAAGGGAGGAAGAAAGGATCAAAGAAAAGAAGAGAGGCTAAGGAGATTGGTAAGTACATCATAATCTTTGTTAAATAAAATAGATAAGAAAGCATGATCCGGCCATTGTATGGCCGAATCTATCAAAGGTTTAAACCATGGAAGATGATGTTTAAAAAGGGTAGAAACATGGATCATAGGGTTCGGCCACTTTGGATGGCCGAACCCCATGAAATGATTTGGTTATTTTGATGGTTTTTGAGAGTTAAAAACCATGCAATGTTATGGAGGTTTTTAGGTGTTTTAATTGGAGTTAAGATTGATGTTTTGGGTCGGCCATTGGATGACTAAACCATATTATTATTATAGCTAAAGTATTGAGCATAAACCATATACAAATGATGGAATGATTAAGTCAAGAGAACACATGGCCGAACCCCATGGACCATTTTATGAGTTATTGGGAGTTAAGAACATGGTGGAAATTATAAACAGTGGTTAAAGAATTTCATATGTTTATCTTTGGATTTAGTATTAAGTAAATAATCAACCATGATAGATGATGGAAAAAGGGATAAAAATCCATAGGGTGAGGTTCGGCCATGTAGTACGGCCGAATCCCACTAATGGGTATTTGATGGACTAAGTTTATTTTGAAGTGGTTAAAAATCAAAATGTATGTATGAAGGATTAAAGGAACAAAAATTAAGATGGTGAGGTTCGGCCATATTGTATGACCGAACCCCACTAAGGTGGATTTTTATGGATGTTGATGGTTAGCCATAGCAAGCAAAGGTTAAACCAATGGCAAAACTGTAAATACAAGTTAGAATGTAAATATGGAATGAAATGATCAAAGGAATTGAAAGAGGGGTCAAAACCAAGTGGTAAGGTTCGGCCATGTTATATGGCCGAACCCTACCAAGGTATGTTTGGTAGATTGAGGTGTTTATATAAGTTATTTGGATGGTGTTGGTTAAATAAAAGAGAGATCAAAATTTAAGTGGGTGAGGTTCGGCCATGTAGTATGGTCGAACCCCACAAGGTGGTTTTTGGACTTAGATTTAATTAGAAATCAAAAGGATATTGTCTTGACTTATTGTTATATAAACAAGGTAACGGGACTTCTTGAACGGTGCGCAATCGCAAACGGGTGACGGTTTAAGAAGAGCGGATATTTTAAGTGGCATTGGTGTAGGTTTCCTACCCCTTTGTAACCACACTTATACTTGATGATTTTATCTTAATTTTGATGAGTTATTTGTGTTAAAGTATTATGTTTTAAAGAGGTTTTGAATGCTAAGATTCTATTACATATAGCATGTACTCATTGACATCTCATGCATGGCATGGGGTGATTGTTATGTAACCGGAGGCCACACTCCGTCGGGGCGTCCGAAAGACCACTGTGAGGTACCTTGGTGATGGCTATGTATATTTGTGATGGGTGGGACTCATTACATTTGCATACATACATAGCATTGTTTTTGTAAAGTTTTGATGATCATGTATTATTATGTTATATGCATGTTTTTATACTAACCTTCTGGTAGCCCTAATCGGAAGACCTACTCGGCGCGTAGATCTAACACCTTATTTCTATCCTTAGTAGATGACACAGAAAAGGGAAAGGTCGAGGATCGCGAAGGAAACCAAGCATAGGAGCTTGGGCATTTGAATGGTTTTATTTATGGATATTTTGTTTAAGTTTACATGGACATGTAATTTGTTAGCTAGATGTGGGCATGTAATAACTTAGTAATATTTGCTATGGTTTGGAATGAATGTTTAAGTTTAAGATAATTTTGGATAATTGACTATGTACTTTGCTATCTAATAAAATGGAATAGATTTAGGTTCCATTATATTCCGCAAGTTTTATATAGTACCATATGTGAATCATTTTTCATTGACTTGGTCCATGCACATATGGGTTTGGCCAGTTAAGGGTCGGATTTGGGAAGTCAGAACTTAACTCGTATCGTGACATCCCGCTCTTATCACTTATTTATTTATTTAAAAAAAAAATAGACTCTGTCTTAGTGTGAAAAAGGGCGGGGTGTTACATGTGACGCATAGGAAATATCCAAGAGTAACGTGAAAAATCATCAATAAATAGCACGTAATAGCGAAAACCAGTGACAAAAGGAACGGGGGACATCCATACATCGGAATGAACTAAAGTAAAAGGGGTAACAGAATGAATTTTATTAAGAAAGAAAGGCAGTCTTGTGGACTTAACCAAAACACAATGAATACAAAACCTAGGATGAGAAAAATTAAAAGAAGAGCCTAAACATTTATTAGAAACAAGAACTTGAAGAACTTTAGATGACGAATGTCCAAGACGTTGATGCCAAAGGGAAGTCGAGGAGCTAGATACCATCAATGCATGAGGAGGTGCAGTAGAAGAGTGGATAGGGTAAAGACCAGATTCACATCGTCCCTGAAACAAAATAACACCGGTGTGTAAGTCACGAATAACAAATCCCTATGGAAAAGGTGAAGCTAACAGAATTGTCAATAGTGAATTGAGCAATAGAAAGGAGATTTTTAGTCATGTGAAGGACATGTAGCACCTTAGAAAGATAAAAACAAGATGAACCTGGTGGAAGAGAAAAACTACCCGTGTGCGCAATAGGGAGAGAGTCACCATTGCCTAACACAACCAGATCATTACTTTCATAGTGAGAGATGGTTCTCATGGAATGGGTATCGCCAGTCATATGATTGGTCGCTCCAGTGTCGAGATACCAGTTGGGATCAACCGGTTGAGAAAGCTGCATGCCGGTGAAGGTAGAGGGAAGATCTTCCTTAGACGGACGCTCTTGGCGGTAACGCTGGTTGCAGGTAGAAGCACTATGGCCAAATGTAAAACAAATCTGACACTGGACAACAGGAGGAGTGGGTTATTCAAGAATGCCCGGTGAGTGAGGAAAACGCCCACGATTATGAAAGCTACGATCCGAGCCACCACAACTAGAGCCAACACGATTAGAGTCACCACGACTAGACGAAAAGGTGGGTATTGAGTCAGATTGATTGTGCCCACCATGACGAGTGCGACCACTCGATGAGATAGCCCGCACCCATGAGAAGATAAAGGAGCGGTGGGATGTGTTGATGATGTGGCTCAAATCCGTATACAGGAGAGATATTTTCTAATTAGAAAATATCCATGGGAATAGTAGGTGCTATTCTACAAGGATATACAAATCCAATGACGTGTGGGACTACTCTAAGTAAGGCATTTGTATATTGCCAAAGAGGTAATTTACTCGTGAATCCTAAAGAGAATTAGATACGACAGTAACCCATTATAGTCTATATATACGAATGTGTACATGGGTGTGAAAAAAGGGTACACACGACAGAGAAGATGTAGTCGAGATAGAGAGGAGACACGGTGAAGGGCCTTCTGGCCTTGGGTGGTACGCGTGGAGATGTCATCTTGGCCATAAGCGTAGAGAGGCTCGAGAAGGACGTGCATGGGTTGATTGCTGCAGCCCATCGGAGATGCAACCTCGCGTTCGTGAAGCACGTCGGGATGTGCTCGTAGAACGTAGGAAGCGGAGAGGGGAGCGAGTCAGAAGTTGGGTTCACTTTCTTGGGTTTGAGAGAGATAGAGGGATGGTGTACAAAGGGCTTGGGACTTCGGGTTCGGGCTCTAGACTCAAGCGAGTCTTTATTATCTACATGTATTATTTTTCTCATATAGTAAATTTTACTGTCACTCTGTGGACGTAGGCCAGGTGCGCCGAACCACGTAAAATCTGGTGTTATGCTTCATTTTTTCAATTAATTTTCTTGTTTATTCCGCTGTAAGCGCTAATAAGTGGTATCAGAGCTTGGTTCCGACCAATGAGGAATGACGGGTAAATAAAATTCAGCATAGATTCATTTGAAGGGGAAGCAGATGGAGTCGTCGGTGCAGAGTCTGCATGAGTGGTGACTGATCTTCCAGAACAGTAGCAGTCTTGCAAGGGCAGATCAGCTAACCTTCGCAACAAGGGGTTGCTGATGAGAGGGGCCTTGTGGCCACAACCTTCATTAACCATATGGAAGCCACCATAAATAGTGGATGGGATTTTTCAGTGAGGGCGGATCTCGGATGAAGGTGGAGATTGTTGGGGTATGTGGCTCAAATTCAGAGTCCTCAATGAGGTAGAACTCCAAATCAGAGTGGGACTATATATCAAAGACGGTGCATGATGTTTTTACTCGGTGTTAGGAGTCCTTGTCATGGATTGCTGGGAACCTAACTCATACATGGCAAGTTGGGTTACATGTTGGGGTAGGAATATGATTCTAATGTAATTGAATTTGTATGAGATAAGTCTATGGGAGTCCTAGGTTGAATTGCAAGGGGCTTGGATGAAGATTGTCTTAGGTTGGAAGTCTCCAACGCAGTAACACAAGGCATCATTCATGCAGTAAACAGTGACAGATTTGAGTGGGACTCTAAATCTGGAATATATCAAGACTCTTGGGTGAGTTGTGGGACACGGTAATAACAGGGCAGCAATCAAAGAGTGTGTGGGATCACACTAACGTCGACATGAAGATGTTGCAGAGATAGAGAGGTTGCAATATGGCCTGAAACAGAGATAGCAGCGAGTGGGTGCTAGACGTGTACAACAACCAAAATACACGATTGTAGCACAGTGAGACTTTACTGCTATCGGTGGAGCTTGTGTATTGAAGGTGCTTGCTGCAAGCAACTGAAGGGCTGACAGAGGAGGCCATCAGTCAGATTTGTTCTTAGAAAGGCAGCACATACAGTGGGATTCTCTGGCATACTGCAGTGAAAAAGCCAAGGGAAGGGGCAGCCAACAATGTGTTCTATATGAGGCAAGAACACTCTTTTTCTCAAGCCAAACAAGAGAAAAGGCAGCATCGACAGATCTAAAGAGAGGAGTCTTTGTTGTTGAGACTGTCTACGGATGCTGAACAGAGCAGTTGATAAGAAAACGTTGCAGTAATATCGGCGATCATGAGGGTGTGACGGGAATCTTTGAGAGCCAGGTGGAGCAAGGCCGAGTGTGTGCAGTGGAGGTCAGTCAATCATCTCCGAGAGGTTGGCAGAATTTTGCCAAGGTGGAGATTGTTGATGATGTGGCTCAAATCCATATACATGATAGATATTTTCTAATTAGAAAAAATCCATGGGAATAGTAGGTGCTATTCTACAAGGATATACAGATCCAATGACGTGTGGGACTACTCTAAGTAAGGCAACTGTATATTGCCTAAGAGGTAATTTACTCGGGAATCCTAAAGAGAATCAAATATAGTAATAACCCAGTATAATCTATATATACGGACGTGTACATGGGTGTGAGAAAAGGCTACACACGACAGAGAAGATGTAGCCGAGATAGAGAGGAGGCACGGTGAAGGGCCTTTTGGCCTTTGGGTGGTACGCATGGAGATGTCATCTTAGACATAAGCGTAAAGAGGCTCGAGAAGGACGTGCCTGGGTTGATTGCTGCAACCTATCAGAGACGCAACCTCACGTTCGTGAAGCAAGTCGGGATGTGCTCGTGGAATGTAGGAAGCGGAGACGGGAGTGAGTCAGAAGTTGGGTTCACTTTCTTGGGTTTGAGAGAGATAGAGGATGGTGTACAAAGGACTTGGGACTTTGAGTTCGGGCTTTAGACTCAAGGGAATCTTTATTATGTACATGTATTATTTCTCTCATATAGTGAATTTTACTGTCGCTCCGTGGACGTAGGCCAGGTGGGCCGAACCATGTAAAATATGGTGTTATTTTGTGCTTTATTTTTTCAATTAATTTTCTTATTTATTCCGCTGTAAGCGCTAACAGGTTGTGGTTGAGCATTGTTGACAGAAGAGTCACTCATAGTCGAGATATGAGACTCAAAAGAGAGAAGTCGTGCCCGAAGATCCGAAAATACTGGTAGAGGGGAAGTTGATGAAGGCAGTGACCAATATGGAGTAATCCGAGCCAAGACCCAGAAGAATAGAGGTGAGGAGATCATCATTGGACACAGAGACATCAATAGAAGCAAGAGAATCAGCAAGTGACTTGGCATGTTGTAAATACTCAGAGATAGATTTGTCACCCTTGGGTTGCATTCGCCAATGATTGTTGAGAGAAATTGCGTTGTAAGCAATCCCAAATCTGACGAGAAGTAGAGAGCCCAACAACTTGGGCTAGAACTGGCTCAGATAGCGTAGCATTGAGGATACCGACAAGAGTTTGGTCCATTTGTACCCAGGTGGTATACTCAGGGTTTAGAATAGATTTGGCTGGGTCAACAGTGGTGAGGTACGGAGATGGACATGGGTAAGTGCCATCAATGAAGCGCCAATGATTTTGGCCAATAAGAAATGGTTTTATTTGAGCCTTCCACAGAAGATAATTTGTTTCTGTTAGTTTGATAGAGACAAGACTGGAAAAATTAGGAATGGTGATAGGAAAAGATGAAGTGCCAGCCATTGAGGAGTGAAGCTCTGATTGTTCACCTCTTTTTTTTTTTTTTTGTGTGTGGAAGAGGATGAAAACTAGGGGTGTCAAAGGCACTGGACGAATCCGAAGTGTCCGAGTTTCACGACAAGATGCGCCTTCTGTAGCAGCTCAGCAACTGGCAAAGGCAAGAGAGAGCAACAAAAGCAGATCGGGCAAGAGTGTGCAAGAAGCAAATCGGGTAAGAGCGTGCAAGAAGCAGCAGGAACAGGTTGCTAGGTGGAATAAGGGTTGCCTGGGCGGACCGAGAAGAGAAGCAGGAAAGAAGAAAGAAGCATGTACGGAGTCCAGCTGCAAAAGATAACAAATCTGGTCAGATCTGGTGGGCGATGTTCTGTCAGTGCTATATAAAAGGAAGGTGCTTGAAGCGGCTTTAGACCAGATATGATTCGTTGGAGAGATAACATAATGGTGCATGAGAAAGAGGCACGAAACACAAAGCCGGAGAAGAATCCAGAGAAGGAAGAGTCTGACGATGAAGGAGAGCATCGGGAGACTAAACAGAGCTGGAAAGAATGACAACGGGGTTGTAGTGACCCGACCAAGAGTAGCGAATCAATAGGTAGGATCAGTTTAGTAAATTATTATTGTTTATGCAAATTTACTATTTGATTTTAAGTGAATGAAGAATTTAGTTATTAAATTTGAATTCAATCCACATGGTTAGAATTTTTATTGGAATTATACAATTAGAAATTTATAATTTTAGGTGGGCCATGGGACCCACACCCCTTGGTTGAGTTTACAATAGAAATTAGCTTTAACAAAATAATTCTCACATTAAGTTTATTTAATTAGGTGTATATTAATTATACACATGTGTTGTGTTAATGAAAAGAGTACCCAAACCATGTGGGCCCTTGGAGACCCACATGAATCCCATTCACAATAAATAACCCCCCTTAACTTATATCTCCAAAAATTCCCTCATTCATGATGGAACTCTTTCCCTTCCACTTCTCCACCGCCATATCCTATCTAGGGAAATTTTCCCCCAAATTCGACTCTCTCTCCTACTTCTTCTCCAAAATGGAAAGAAGCCCTATCTTCTTCCCCAATCCTTTCCCTAATTGGATTCTTCCTTTCACCTAAAATTCCTCTCAAGTCGGAATAACCAGCCGACCTGGTTTTGTATAAATTCATGCGATGGCAGCTACAACCCTTTCCCCATCTCTTTCCATCAGCATCTCTCTTGGGCAGCAACCTAGACCTTCTGCAACCAGCCTGTGCTGCTATGCACAACCAGTTAATCACCTACATTTAGGCAGCAAGTGAATACCCTATTTTCCAATGGTAAGTGGATCATAGTATTTCAGTTTACCATGTGTTATTTTACTTTCCCATTAGCTGGATCTGGGTTAATCTTATTTAAAGTTCAGGCCTTCTTTTGGCCGGCCAAGCCCTACAGTAAATAGTCTTATAAAGGTTACTCTTGACTGTGGCAAAAACTTCAATTTCTGCCCCAATGAAAATAGGTTGTTAGGCAGTTTTAAATTTGGGAAAATCAGCCTAAAGACTAGTGATGCTTGGGACGGATTTTCAAGGATTCATGGGATTTGGGTAAACCCAAACTTCACTCAGATCTGACCAATAAACTTGATTCTTATTACCCAAATTTTAGAACTGTTTGGCATTGAGGACTGATAGAATTAGGACTGTTTTTCAATCCCAGAGTTGTATGGCTTAGGATTAGTGGTAACCATTACTCTTCTGTACATTTAATACTTCTAAAGTAGGCTTACAAATCTGGAATAAACATTATTAGGTTAGATCTATACAGCTGAGACATCTCCTTTTTGTTTTCTTATATTATATATTTACAATCCCTAAAATAATGTCTTTAAGCAAAGTGTTGCTTCAAAACACCCCAAATACCTAATAGATATTTAGGAGAATCATTACCTATCCCTTTGGCTATCTACAACCCAAGTCCATAGTCATAGAAGGGACAACAACATGTCACCCACTTTCATTAAATTTAGATCATTATAAATAATGATTAGACATAATATTAATGATATTTAGAACCTTTAAAACATCATTCACAGTGAACCTTGGGCTTGAGACTGATTGATGTTCAAAAGATACGTGGACCTCTGCTTTGCTGATCATCTTCGATCAGGTAGATTTTCCGACATTATTGAAGCACTAAAAGTTATTATTTAAATATGATATCTTGTTATTATAAATGTGATGATTGATTTTCTTCAGATTTATGTGAAAGAGATGATGTTTATTTACTTTTGAAATATTTAAGATATTGTCACGTATATTGCATAGAATTTAGCATCATGATACATTCATATACCTCATGCATATAGCATGGGATGGGAATTGCATTACCCAAGACAAAGCTGAGCTGTCCGAACATTCTTTGGTCTCGAAAATAAATTGATGAATTTGAATAAACATTAATATTTGGCCGCATCCATTGTTATGAAGATACGGCATTGAGTTGGGCCAGAAAGGCTCATGGGTAACCAGTTCTGAAACCCTGCGCAAAGGGAGGAGACCACACTCCACTAATAGTCTCAGCTGTTAAATTTGTGGATAGGGAACAACACCCTCATGGTTGTGCCCTGGAATTGTTGGGACATAATTGGCCAATGATAGTAACCATTGAGAATATGACTTATAGTTGATATGTGGGGCATGAAAAAGGGCATTCATTGTTCATTGCACCCATGACATGACATTGCATGATAAGTATGATTTGAAATATGAGTTTTCTATTATGCAACATATTATGTTATAAAATGTGAGTTTCCTAACATTGATTTCGAATTATATGTATTTTGCTTTAACACTTCTTGGTACAGTTTCCTTTGATCGGAACTCCTACTGGGCCCCGTTGACTAAGCCTATACAATTTTCCCCCTTTTTAGATGCTAATGCAAATCAAGGATAGAAAAGCGAGGCCGGACCAAGTGGCAGTCAGGCGTGAGCGAGATAGACGCTAGGAGATAGCGTGAATAGTTTAGTTCGATTTATTTTAATTTAATTTAGAGTCAGTATAGTTTATAGAAGATTTTCATTTGAGGATGTAATAACTTAGTCACTTTGTGTTCGGATATTTGTGTTTGGTTTATGGAGAACACTTTATTTTTGCTTAAGATGGGACTATGTTATGATCATGATTTATGATTTTATTTTCCGCTATTTGTTCTAGCATGTTTTAACTGTTATCATGGACTATGATCCATTCACGTGATAGGTTGGGCCAGTCGAGGGTCGTGTTTTTCGGGCTCGGACTTTACTTGCGTCGTGACACCAACCTCCCTCCTTGGAAATCTTTATCCATTTCACTCTGATCTTACTCTCGGAAGGGAGGGGTGTTACAGTTGGTATCAGAGCGTCGAAAAGCAAAATAAGGGAACTCCATAAGTTAAATATGAACAGAACGATTAGAAATTTCTCCAATCACACCCTAAGCGACAATATGTAGTGATGTATATTCGTCGATATGGTACTATGTTAGGATGAGGACTCTTATAAGTCATCCAGTTAATGAAATTTTAATATTTATTTCATGGCATAGGAAAATGCGTACACGAGGAGGACGCACCGAAAGAAGACGTCCTCGACAAAACATAGGATGTGTCGACGAGCTCAACGTCAACATTCCCCCCGTGACACCTGAGGTACAAGATTTGCTACAAAACTTGGTGCATACGGTGATACAAGCTGCACAGGGTGGAACCGACGCGACTTTCGCCGCTGATTCGCGAAAACGGGCTATGGTGAGGGATTTTCAACAACAACGTCGCCCTCACTTTAAAGGAACTGAAGGACATTTAGAAGCGGAGGACTGGATTGAAAACATCACGAAAATTCTGGACCTATTGCAAATCACTGGAGACCAGGATATAATCCTCCTGGCCACATCACAACTCATCAAGAATGCAAGCCAATGGTGGAAGTCAACAAAAAGGAGTCATGATGAGAATGACTTGGAAAGCTTTCACAGAATTGTTTCTAACAAACTATTTCCCGGAGGCAGAGAAAGAGGTTAAGGCTCAAGAATTCATAAACTTGGAACAAAAGGGCATGACTATTACAGAATCAGCAGGAATTCATACGACTCTCCAGTTATGCACCGTATATGTTGATACTGAGGCCCTCGTAAGTTCGAGAGAGGACTCCAACCTGCTATCAGATCACAGATAATTCCTGTTAATTGCAAAACCTTCGCGAAAATAACCCATAGAGCAAGTCTTGTTGAGAAAGATCTGATGGAAAATGCAATCTTCAATGAAAATAGAAGGAGGCAGAACAATGGGAACAATTATCGACCCCACAAGAAGTTCCGCCCAAACGCCAGATACCCTTCAGCCTCCACACCTGCAATGTCCACCAGCATACAGAATTCCAATCATCCTCCAGTTTCAGCACCTGCGGGCCAAACATCTAAAAATCCTTTCACATGTTTTCAATGCAGACATGCGGGTCATATCAAGATACATTGTCCACACTCCAAGCGCGGACTTTTCATCGTCCGTCAGGTAGACCAGCACAGTCCCATATGTCCCGAGTGCAGACTCAACCGGGACGATCATCTGCTCCAGTGGCCTCTGGACGAACATATTCTATTGTTCCCACATCAGAGGCGGCAAATCATTCTCTGATTCAAGGTATGAGGATTATTGGTAGTTCATATGCAGTAGCTTTATTTGATTCTGGAGCATTGCATTCCTTTATAGCTACATCCATGGTTTCTGTTATGGATTTACTTGTACAATCATTATCATCTACACTTACCATAACATCACCTGTTGGCGACACATCCCTTGGTCTAATTTGCACATCAGTGGACACCGAATTGGCTGACTTTAAGTTCAAGTTTGATTACCTTGTTATAGAAATGACAGAGTTCGATGTAATATTCGGAATGGATTGACTATCCACATATCACGCATGCATTGATTGTTATCACAGGAGGGTAATCTTTTGGTCACCAAAAGGACAGAGGTTCATTATACATGGGGATAAGCAAAAGATTACTGTATCTAGCAAACCACCGAATGAAGTTGGGCAAATACTATTGAATCGTATTAAAATAAAAGAGTCGTCCATTCCTACTCTACTGCCCATAGTGAAAGATTTTGCTGACATCTTTCCAACTGAACTCCCTGGCTTACCTCCTAACCGAGAGATTGATTGTGAAATCAAATTGTTTCCGAGTACTGCACCGGTGTCACTTCCACACTACCGGATGGTACCCGCTGAGATGTCTGAAATAATGAAGCATATTGCTGAATTGCTACGGTTGGGATTCATTCGATACAGTACTTCTTCATGGGGAGCACCGGCACTATTTGTTAAGAAGAAAGATGGCTCTCAACGAATGTGCGTGGATTATCGACGGCTAAATCAAACCACCATCAAGAATAAGTATCCCTTACCTCGGATTGACGATTTGTTTGATCAGCTTAGAGGATCCAGTTGTTTCTTTAAGATAGATCTTATGTCAGGGTACCATCAGATTAGAGTCAAAGAAGAAGATATAGAAAAGACGGCCTTCAGAATGAGATATGGACTATTTGAATATGTGGTAATGCCCTTTGGACTGACAAATGCACCGACAGTTTTCATGGATCTAATGAATCGAATCTTCCGCCCATATCTGGATAAGTTTGTGATTGTGTTCGTTGATGACATCCTCATCTACTCCGCAAGTGATGAGGGACATGCTAAACATTTCCGGATCATCTTGGAAACCTTGAGAAGAAATAAACTATTTGCAAAGGCCAGTAAGTGTGAATTCTGGCTATCCAAAGTGAATTTCTTAGGACATATTGTGACGGTAGATGGGATAACAGTGGACCCAACAAAGGTAGCAGCTGTAAAAGATTGGAATCCTCCTCGGAATGTCACCAAAATCCGAAGCTTTCTAGGATTAGCGGGGTACTATAGAAAGTTCATTATGGATTTCTCCCAGATTGTAGCTCCACTCACCCACTTGACTCAAAAGGGAGTCAAGTTTAAATGGTCAGAAAAGTGTAACAGGAGATTTGAAGAACTGAAAGAAAGACTTATAACAGCTCCTATCTTAATTATTTCAGAGAGAGGCAAAGGTTATGAAGTGTATTGTAATGCTTCAGGTGAAGGACTGGGATGCTCACTCACTCAAAATACCCGATTAGTGGCTTATGGTTCTCGACAATTAAAAGTACATGAGCGAAACTATCCAGTTCAATGATTTGGAACTAGCAGCCGTGATATTTGCTTTCAAAAGTTGGCGGCATTATCTTTTTGGGGAGAAGTTTGATGTCTTCTTCGATCATAAAAGTTTGAAGTACTTGTTTGTGCAGAGAGACCTCAACTTGAGATAGAGAAGATGGATGGAATATCTCCAAGATTATGACTTCACCCTTCAATAACCATCCAGGCAAGGCAAACAAGGTTGCAGATGTACTTAGTCGTTGACCTCATGAAACCATAGCAAGCATGATTAGGCAAGAGTGGGAGTTTCTATCAGGGATTGAAAATTTGAATTTGCATATAAGTGGCAGAGGATGTATGTACAACTTAATGGTGTATTCTACGCTAACATCAAAGATTGAACATGCACAAAAATCGGATCCAGAAGTGACAGAGATATTGGCCAAGCTATCTACAGGGGAGACAATGTAAGATTGGCAACTGCGGCCTGGTCATGTTCAGAGATAGAGTCTCATGTTCAGAGACAGAGTCTATGTACCAAAAGATTGCAGAGGAAAAATACTGACAGAAGCCCATAAATCTAGATTCTCAATACACCCCGGAAGTATGGAAATGTACCGAGATCTCAAGAGACAGTACTGGTAGTGTGGACTCAAGAAGAATGTGGCAGATTATGTCTCCAAATGTTTGACATGCCAGAGAGTAAAAACAGAACATCGGAAACCACCTGGTTTGCTCCAACTCCTTACCATTCCAGAGAGTGGCAGTGGGAGCACATCGCAATGGACTTCGTGACAAGATTGCCTAGATCTCCTAAAGGCAATGATGCAATTTGGGTAGAGAAATTGGGTAGATCTCCTAAGACCAAGTCAGCATACTTCATGCCGATCAAAACGACAGACTCCTCATAGAAATTGGGTAGACGCTATATAAAGGACATTGTTAGATTGCATGGGATACCCAAGACAATTGTGTCAGATCGTGATGGTAGATTCATAGGAAAAGTATGGCAGAGTTTGCAGAAAGCCATGGGCACAGATCTACTGTATAGCACAACGTTTCATCCACAGACCGATGGACAGTCCGAAAGGACTATACATACATTGGAGGACATGCTGAGAGCTTGCATGCTCGATTTCAAGGGCAGTTGGGAAGAACATCTCCCATTGGTGGAATTCTAATATAACAACAGTTATCAAGCGAGCCTCCAAATGGCTCCCTTCGAGGCGTTGTATGGCAGACCTTGTAGATCTCCAGTTTGTTGGACTGAGGTAGGTGAGGTTGCACTCATAGGACCTGACTTGGTTTCGGAGACGACTAAACAAATTAAAGTCATTCGGTAGCATTTACTAACCTCTCAAAGCCAACAGAAAGGCTACGTTGATAGAAGAAGAAGACCTTTGGCATTTGAGTTGAGAGATCAAGTATTTTTGAAGATTTCACCGCGTAAAGGCCAGATGAGATTTGGGAAGAAAGGAAAATTATCTCCAAGGTCTGTTGGGCCATTCCCAATCCTCAAGAAGATCGGTGAGGTTGCGTATCGATTAGGCCTTCCCTCACAGTTGTCCAATATGCATAACGTATTTCATGTCTCAATGTTACGGAAGTACAATCCAGACCCGTCACATGTTTCAGACTCAAAGGAATTGGATGTTCAAAGCGATGTGTCCTACGTCGAGAGGCCAATTAAGATCATAGACTCCGAATAGAAGGTGTTACGAAGCAGAGCGATCCCATTTCTCAAAGTAGTTTGGGAACGACATGGGAATGAAGAGCCTACTTGGGAACTAGAATCGGAAATGAGAAACTACCATCCAGAGTTGTTTGTGTAATTTTGTTTTAGACCCAAGCTTCGTCTAATTTTTGGGACGAAAATCCTAAAAGGTGGTAGTATTGTAATGACCCGACCCAGAGTAGCGAGTCAATAGGTAGGATTAGTTTAGTAAATTATTATTTTTTATGCAAATTTACTATTTGATTTTAAGTGAATGAACAATTTAGTTATTAAATTTGAATTTAATCCACATGGTTAGAATTTTTATTGGAATTATACAATTAGAAATTTATAATTTTGGGTGGGCCATGGGACCCACACCCCTTGGTTGAGTTTACAATAGAAATTAGCTTTAACGAAATAATTCTCACATTAAATTTATTTAATTAGGTGTATATGAATTATACACATGTGTTGTGTTAATGAAAAGAGTACCCAAATCATGTGGGCCCTTGGAGACCCACATGAATCCCATTCACAATAAATAACCCCCCTTAACTTATATCTCCAAAAATTCCCTCATTCACGATGGAACTCTTTCCCTTCCACTTCTCCACCGCCATATCCTATCTAGGGAAATTTTCCCCCAAATTCGACTCTCTCTCCTACTTCTTCTCCAAAATGGAAAGAAGCCCTATCTTCTTCCCCAATCCTTTCCCTAATTGGATTCTTCCTTTCACCTAAAATTCCTCTCAAGTCGGAATAACTAGCCGACCTGGTTTTGTATAAATTCATGCGATGTCAGCTACAACCCTTTCCCCATCTCTTTCCATCAGCATCTCTCTTGGGCAGCAACCTAGACCTTCTGCAACCAGCCTGTGCTGCTATGCACAACCAGTTAATCACCTACATTTAGGCAGCAAGTGAATACCCTATTTTCCAATGGTAAGTGGATCATAGTATTTCAGTTTACCATGTGTTATTTTACTTTCCCATTAGCTGGATCTGGGTTAATCTTATTTAAAGTTCAGGCCTTCTTTTGGCCGGCCAAGCCCTACAGTAAATAGTCTTATAAAGGTTACTCTTGACTGTGGCAAAAACTTCAATTTCTGCCCCAATGAAAATAGGTTGTTAGGCAGTTTTAAATTTGGGAAAATCAGCCTAAAGACTAGTGATGCTTGGGACGGATTTTCAAGGATTCATGGGATTTGGGTAAACCCAAACTTCACTCATATCTGACCAATAAACTTGATTCTTATTACCCAAATTTCAGAACTGTTTGGCATTGAGGACTGATAGAATTAGGACTGTTTTTCAGTCCCAAAGTTGTATGGCTTAGGATTAGTGGTAACCATTACTCTTCTGTACATTTAATACTTCTAAAGTAGGCTTACACATCTGGAATAAACATTGTTAGGTTGGATCTATACAGCTGAGACATCTCTTTTTTGTTTTCTTATATTATATATTTACAATCCCTAAAGTAATGTCTTTAAGCAAAGTGTTGCTTCAAAACAGCCCAAATACCTAATAGATGTTTAGGATAGTCATTACCTATCCCTTTGGCTATTTACAACCCAAGTCCATAGTCATAGAAGGGACAACAACATGTCACCCACTTTCATTAAATTTAGATCATTATAAATAATGATTAGACATAATATTAATGATATTTAGAACCTTTAAAACACCATTCACAGTGAACCTTGGGCTTGAGACTGATTGATGTTCAAAAGATACGTGGACCTCTGCTTTGCTGATCATCTTCGATCAGGTAGGTTTTCCGACATTATTGAAGCACTAAAAGTTATGATTTAAATATGATATCTTGTTATTATAAATGTGATGATTGATTTTCTTCAGATTTATGTGAAAGAGATTGTTTATTTACTTTTGAAATATTTAAGATATTGTCACGTATATTGCATAGAATTTAGCATCATGATACATTCATATACCTCATGCATATAGCATGGGATGAGAATTGCATTACCCGAGACAAAGCTGAGGTGTCCGAACATTCTTTGGTCTCGAAAATAAATTGATGAATTTGAATAAACATTTATATTTGGCCGCGCCCATTGTTATGAAGATACGGCATTGAGTTGGGCTAGAAAGGCTCCTGGGTAACAAGTCCCGAAACCCTGCACACAGAGAGGAGACCATACTCCACCGATAGTCTCAGTTGTTAAATTTGTGGATATGGAACATCACCCTCGTGGTTGCGCCCTGGAATTATTAGGACATAATTGGCCAATGATAGTAACCATTGAGAATATGACTTATAGTCGATATGTGGGGCATGAAAAAGGGCATTCATTATTCATTGCACTCATGACATGATATTGCATGATAAATATGATTTGAAATATGAGTTTTCTATTATGCAACATATTATGTTATAAAATGTGAGTTTCCTAACATTGATTTCAAATTATATGTATTTTGCTATAACACTGTTTGGTGCATTTTCCTTTGATCGAAACTCCTACTGGGCGTGTTGACTAAGTCCATACAATTTTTCCTCTTTTTAGATGCTAATGCAAATCAAGGACAGGAAAGCGAGGCCGGACCAAGTGGCAGTCAGGCGTGAGCGAGATAGACGCTAGGAGATAGATTGAATAGTTTAGTTCGATTTATGTTAATTTAATTTAGAGTCAGTATAGTTTATAGAAGATTTTCATTGGAGGATGTAATAACTTAATCACTATGTGTTCGGATATTTGTGTTTGGTTTATGGAGAACACTTTATTTTTGCTTAAGATTCGACTATGTTATGATCATGATTTATGAATTTATTTTCCGTTATTTGGTCTAGCATATTGTAACTGTTATCATAGACCACGATCCATGCACGTGCTAGGTTGGGCCAGTCGAGAGTCGAGTTTTTTGGGCTCAGACTTGACAGGCGTCGTGACACTCGCCTCCCTCTGTCGAAATCTTTATCTATTTCACTTTGTTCTTACTCTCAGAAAGGAGGGGTGTTCCAGGGGTCGCTGGAAGACAAAATTGGGTGCCACGGTTGCAGGTCAGAGAATGGATCTAGCACTAAACCCAGATCTGGATATCTTCGTGTGGGAAAGGGTTGTCGATTCCGAAAAAAAAAAAAAAAAAACCTTGATTTCTGTGGGTTTATGAGAAACCCATTTGGCTCTGATACCATGAATAGAGTTTGAAACTCGGTGGTTTTACCATTCCATTGATTGGTATTATATACAAAGTACAATCCCTAAAAAGGGAATAATATTAAATCATGAATCCCTTGATTGGGGATAAATATAGTCTGGAAAAATACAAAATAGGAAAGGGGATTCAGCTTATGATTATCCATGAGAAGATTGAGTGGAGGACTGAGATGACTTTCCATTAATAATCCCTCATGTAGATGACAACACCAAAGAGTAGTCAAGGATTGCTAGAACTTACACTTTCCACCTGAACAATCTTTATCTTAGATTTCGTAATGATATTCATCTTGAGAAATCTACCTGATGGTTCTACTATCAATTTTAAAAGTCAATCTACCCCAGTTCCAATGGTAGATTGTGAAATAAAACCCAAATAGGAACTATGGCAATGTATACCCTTGTGGGATCAAAATTGATAATGGCAAACTTTTCCCAACGACTATCAAAGGAAAATTAATTTTGGTTTTGAAGTTATTGTATTGCAATTGTAAGAAATTGTTGGCATTCCAACTCTCTTAATTCATTTTAGCATTTTCATCGTTGTTGTCATGAGTGTTTGATTGAGTGCTTTTTTTAATGACCTAAGGTGTCTAGGCATCTCACTCAACTTGTCATTTGGAGCATAAAAAAACCTCTCAATCTGCATACAACGGGTTAAACTATAGTGTAACGCCCCGACCCTGAAGTGGGCCCGGAACACTACTAATTTTTGTTTTTTTTAATTAATCTCAAAGACTTCTAACTGGGCTGGATCAAAAGTTAGGCCCAAAAATAAAAACCACACATGTTCTCAACATGTGGACTTAAACATAAACCATAAACTTACCCACATGCAAACACATATCATAAAATCAAATATTTTCATAACGAAATAACTCTTATACAAATCAGAGTAATTGCGGCTACATAGTGGTTTATACAAACCTAGACACTACGCTGAGACTATTAGTATTAAGTCCATACACGCTCAAAATACAATCCTTACAAGTACATCTCCGACACACCCAATGCCGGTACTGACACACCCGAGGTCAGGAACAAACACACCTAGTCCAGTAGACATAAACCGACACGCTCAAGGCCGGTAATAGTTCAGTAGTTAAGGATACGTGGAAGCAATATTAACATCATCATAGCTCATAAGCATCATCAACATCATAAATATTCATAAGCGCTCTTTACAATAGTACATCATGTCTAGGCATGTAAGTGGGTTCATCAAAACTGATCCTTTAAACCACTCAATACACTAGATCATTTTTAACTTGATTTACTCTTACTTTAATGTTAAGCCTCCTCACCGAAAATGTGTGGTATCGAAGTATCTGTCAAATATGCAAACAGATATACAATTAATAATTAGTCAATATACATAGCATAGAAAGCAATACATACTCATAGTATTTTCAAATCTTTTTATCCTATTTTCCAGAAATCTCTAGGGGAAATGGAACTGAGTCTCCTATTTTGTTACTAACCATTTTAAGTTATGAAAATCAGCAATATATAATAGGGTGCTCAAGCCACTTCTCATATTGTCTTCTAGATATTACCAGGTTGACGTATTGAGTTACGCCTAGAGGTATAGGGTGCTCGGGCCATTACTCTTATAGCGAGTTAGGCCTAGAGGTCACTTAGTGCCCGAACCCTTCTTTTCTACCGAGCGGCGAATGAAATCGCTCAGCTACAGATAGCTATCGATCTGAGTCAACCACAGATAAAGAGTATCAGCCTGGAAGTGAATATAATAAATATATACGCTATAATACCAAGAGAAAGGAGTTAGTATCATTTTTAATTATAAAAAAGAAATATAAACATCACATTAAAACCTAGGACCTAAAACATGCAATCCTAATTTCAACCAAGATTTACAAACCAAAATTGGGTTCCTCAGAACATGTTTCGGAACATGGTACTGTGGCTTCGAACCTTTCGAGCCACTGCCTAAAAACTGGTCTACAGAACCTTCGGAACATGGTTTTGTCTTTCGGAACTTCCGACGGTGCTTCGGAACAGAAAGATAGAAAACAGGAAAAACAGTGGGTCTTGGTGTGTCTCAAAACCTGCCGAGGGAAGCTCGGAACTTCCAAACAGTTCGGCTCTTCCGAACAGTCTCGGAACATCCCGGCAACAGAGGCAAAAAGGAAGGTTGGCCTTTGGACACTTCGGAACCCCGGACCGAAGTTCGGAACTTCAGAAGTATCGGCTTCAGAACTTTCGAAGCCTAACTCTCGGACCTTCCAAGAGTTGTCTTCTTCCTCTGTTTGCAGCTGCAGACAATAACGGGTAACGGTTTATGTGAAATACGAATCCAGAAATAGTGGGTTTTCTGAGTTCGTTCTTCACATCTAACAGGTCAGATGGACTCCTTAGTGAGTCCTCTTGACAAAGGGAATAAATTGAACTTTAACATTGATTTAAAATATCGGATTTTAACCAGAAAATCAGTGTAACACAAGAAAATCCAAGATTTCCTAAAAACTTCAAATCAAATTTTAGCACTCAAATCTTAACCAATTTTACTTTTGTTTGATTATAAACCGACTAGAATTTGAAAACTAACACAATGGTTACCTTCGCTTAAACTCTTGGGTCGAAAATCTGAAATTTGAAAAATCTTCCTCTTTTAAGCTATGGTAAAAATTTGAAAGGAACAGAGAGGGAGATGGTTTGATTTCTAGCTAACTTGATTTCTAACTGAGGGGGGTGAAACCAGCTGGGAGAGGGTAGAAATTTATAACCCTCCAGCATGGCCACGTGAAGGATACCTCACCGGCAGCCCACGGGCGTTGCATGGAGTTGACGCCAGCTCTGGCCACGTACTAGTAAAAAAATTTTGCAAATAAGTCCTTCAGGGGATTTTGCAAATAAGTCCATTTTTATCTTAATTAATTTTATATGATTTAAATAACTTAATTAATTTATTCTAACTTAACAAAAATGTTGGGTTTTATAAACTCTACTCATCATAAAATTTTGGAGATTTAAATTTCATCAAAAACCATAGATTTAAACAAAATTCATATTTTGACACTATTTACATAATTTAACTTGTATTAAATAAAAGGGTTTAAAACCTTTATTTTCAATATTTGAAAAAATAAACTAAACACTTATAATAAAGCCTAACATCACACATTTTTCTTAAAATTTTCTTATTTCTGAAATCGTAAAAATATTTATTTCTTCTCTTTCGGGGTCTTTTCGGATAATTTTAAATAAAATTTTCTGAAAATAATATAATACTGTAATTATAAATTAAAATCCTTGATTAAGGAAATCAATATTATTCAACAATAATCAAATAATTACATAAATAGTAAAAACAACATCGATAAATGGTAAATTACCATTTAGCCCTTCCAAGTAGACGAGCTGGATCATCGAACTTTCAAGCTCTGACTGGGCCAAACCTGGGCTTTTCGTAAAGCCTTAACCGTAATCTTCAAGATCAACTAGTCAAAGTATGATTTATTATACTGATTACGCCTAATTCGGTTAGGATATTATGATAGAGAGTGACCACTAGAGGTTAAACGTGAATCGAACATAAGACCTCCACTTTCTGAGGTGAGTTCTTAGCCGTTAGACCAACCCACATAGTTGAGTGTTTGGTTGATAGTTATGCACCCATCTCTCTTCAATCATCTCATCGATTTCCGTCACTTCTATTTGATTTTGGTGATGACGATTTAAACTCGGTATATCTTTTTTGTCCTTTTACACCAAATGGAAAATAAGAGAGGGTCACTTTTCAAAAATGTTTTCAATTTGAATTTACGTACTTTTCTACATAAAACCATGAAAATGGGAATTGGAATATGAATTTTTCTTATAATTCACTTGATCATTTTAAAAATGTGATTAAAGGATTTTAAATTTAATTATTCATTTCTTCATCTTTATTATACTAAAGTTTGGTGCTTCATGAATATAATGTTGCCTTTCACTTGATGTCGTTAGTTTATCAAACTTGAGTTAGAAATAAAAAGTTTAATAAAGAGGTCATGAGAATTTCAATCTGCTTATTAAATAGGTTGAATTTGAATAGGTCGTCAAATTCAATCAAACAACCTATTAATACAAGTGGAAGAACAACATTTTGGTTCAATTCTTCCACTTGTTCAATAAATTGATGTAACTAAAACTTGTTTAATAAATAAATAGATTTCAAATATATAAATAAGTTAGACTAGTGAGCTTTTTTATATGAAACTCATATAAGAAATTATGTAAAAATTTTGTAATAAATTGATCACTTTTATTTGAATATTGTTCAATCCAACCTCTTGAGTAGGGGTGGCAATTTTTAACTCAACTTGTGAACCCACCCAATCTAAAAATAAAAATTGAGTTTGAGTCATGCTTTAAAAAAAAAAAAAAATTGACCCAACTCAAATTTAATTGGGTTTGAGTCATGCCTTTCCTAAAAAAATTTAAACTGACTCGATTTGACTTGACAAGAAATAAACCTGGGTCGGATTGAATAGAGGGGTCCCAAACCCCATCTAAACCTGACCCTGATTGAATTAAAAATAATATTTAAATAATTTATTTATTTTTACTTATTAATTTTAACCAATCTATGCCATTATGTTAAAAACTCTCAGCCTATTATTTCAATTTTCTAAAACCCAAAGTATTCATATAAAAGGGAAACTCTTTTATCTTTCATTTTAAAAAAATCAATCATTTTTTTTAATTTTTAAATAAATTTTAGTCAGACAAATTGAATAAATATTAAAAAATCCAAGATAAATAAGACTAAATCAGATAATACAACTCAACCTCAACTAAGTATATAAATATCGATATCGACCGATATGTATCAGAAAATTGAAAGCCAATACATATAGGCCAATAGGATGTGTATCGGCCACAATATCAGCGATATTTCACGATTTTACATATTTTTATCTATATATTTTTTTCCAAATGAACATATATTTTGTGAAAAAATAGAAAAAAATGCCTAAACTTAGGAATAATTATGTAAATAATTTATTTTATTTTTTACTTTATATGGTTCATATTTTATTTCTGTTTAAAATATATTGTATTTTTTATCCGAAATTCACATATGTTAGTGAAAATCCAGAAAAAAAATATTATAACTCGAAATCTTCTCAATTGCCTTGAGAAAAGAGAGAAAATTTCTAAACTATATTTTTATATATCATGAAAAAGAAGAAGAGAAAAGGTAGGAACTAAGCTACTTAAATTATTTGTGAGATACATTATAAGTTTAGTATATATAATATGATAATGTGAAAGATATGTTTATAGTTAAAATATTATTAAAATAATCCACAATACATTTGAAATGGGTGTGGTAAAAATACTTAACAGAAACTTGCTAGCTAAATTAACCTTTATTTGGTGTTTAAATTATAGATCACCTCATATTTTGATAAAATGCTAGAAACTAGGGTTTTGTTGGAGTCTTAGCTTAAACAAATTCATTCCATAAAAGGTTTAAGTTATTTATAGACCATTATTTAACTGGTATTACATGAAATCACTGCCAAGATGAAATTGTAACAGTATTTCCAAAAAAATGTAAGAATATATTAAAACTAGATTATATAGTGCATGTGTATAAAAATATTTAAATATATAAAAGTGATATCAAAATATGGTTTTATTTAAAATTATACATATATAAAAACCACAGTTTATATGTATATTTATTTCTAAAGTGGGTTTTATGCAAATTGGAAATATTAACTACCCTATGATATCTAAAAGAAGTGTTCAAGAATATTAGAGATTAAAAAATAATTAAAAATCATCAAAATTTTGAGAATTTAAAATACATGGGCTTTGAGATTGGGTCATGTGAATTTTTATGGGGTTCTATTTTCCTAATTTTTCTACAATTTCTTTTTTTGTAATTTTTCATCAGTTTATTAATAATTTTTTTAATTTTTTGATGTTATAACTTCAAAATAATATTTAAACATGTAAATGATCGATATTTAATAAAAAATTACATATCTATAGCTCATAATTTTCTAAAATTAAAAATCAAATAAAAGAAAAAAATATCGTCAATCCGACATATCCGTTCATCAGATTTTTAAACCCCTGACCTCAAGGCGATCCAATGCCATCCTTACATTCCCTGACTCCCAAGAATTCCATGCAACTTGTGCTACAGGGATCCTTACCCGATTAGACTCGCGTGGATTGTACCCGAATAGGCATTTCCTCGCTCCGATTGGGTCTAGTCAACAACTGGGAAAGAATCCGCTTCTCACAGAGCCACGTGACTAGAGATTTCAACGGTTCTGATCTTTTCTCTCAAGAATCATCCGACGGTCAAGGACGAGTCACCGAAGGCATACTTATCGAGAAACCAACGGCGCCAAGGCAGCCACGTGTCTCCGCTCGATGCGATATTATGCCGAAGATCCAACGGACCCTCTGCATTCGCTTCTCTCCCCTCTCCAAAAGGAAGATCCAAAATCTCCAACCCCTTAATTTCCCTTTACCTTCACCCAAACCCTAAATCCGTTCAGGTTTCCGGTCAATATTCTCGATTTCTGGCCGCTCTCTTGTCGGAGGACCCAAATTCCGTCCAAGTTTCTACACTTTTCTGGGTGGGAATTCCAATCTCTGATTGAAACCCTAGCTTCTTTCTGTGAAAAGCTCAGTATTTGCTTTACTATTTGCGGTAAAAAACCACATACTTTCCCTCTCGACGCTAGTGGAAAAAACCCTAGTCGTAGCTTTTTTTTTTTTACTTTTTCCTCCTGGAGAAATTCCTTGACCATTTTTTTCGAGAAAAGCCCTGAAAATTTTGGGTTCATTATGTCTGGTTCTTTGCCTCTTGCAGAAACCCTAATTTCTATAGTTTTCCCCTGAGAACCATAATTTCTTCTTCTATCAATTGCCTGTCAGAAAGCGAAACCCAGTTCCTGATTTGCACTATTGGTTTCCGAGAAAAAAGGAAGAAAAACCCAATGTTCTTCTGCTTAATTCTCTACAATTTCTGGGAAACCTACATCCGGGAATTGCTTTTTTTATAAGATCATCTAATTTTTTTGAGTAAATTTGCGATTCTCTTAAATTCGTTGAGTAAACCCACACTCCTAATTCACTTTTCTGAGAAAGAAAATCTATCCTTTCTGACAAAATTTCCAGTTCGCTTCAATTGCTGCAGCCACATCTGCAACTCGCTTTTTCCGAGCAACTCTACGCGGAAATACCTGATTCCTCCCTCCCAGTTGGGTAATTTCGATCGATCTCGACCTCCCAAGTTGCTCTTTGGTGCAAAAGGCTCACTTGTTCCCAAGGAAAATCCAATTCCTCGCTCCAGCGAGTTTTTCAAGAAAAACTCAGTTGGGGAATTGGGAGTCCAGCCGCTGAATTCCAATCTCAAGATCAGATCCCGATAGAGGATGGCGGACTCGGACAACGAGTCGGGAGGGCAGAACGCGAGTAACGCGAACAGCGAATTCTCCCCTCGCGAGCAGGACAGGTTCCTTCCCATCGCGAACGTGAGCCGGATAATGAAGAAGGCGCTTCCAGCCAACGCCAAGATCTCAAAGGACGCCAAGGAGACTGTGCAGGAGTGTGTGTCGGAGTTCATAAGCTTTATCACCGGAGAAGCGTCTGATAAGTGCCAGCGCGAGAAGCGCAAGACAATCAACGGCGACGACCTTCTCTGGGCCATGACGACGCTCGGATTCGAAGAATACGTCGAGCCTTTGAAGATATATCTCCAAAAGTTCAGGGAAATGGAGGGGGAGAAGAGCGCCATGGGAGGAGGAGGAGGAGGAGGTAGAGGGGAGAATTCCAAGGAAGGAGGCAGTGGCAATGGCGTAAATTCGGGAGCAGACGGGGGCAATTACAATGGCGGTGGTGGTGGAGCCGGTGGGATGTACGGTGGGATGATGATGATGGGCCACCATGGACAGGTCTACGGCTCCGCTCCTCCTGGAGGTGTCTATCAGATGGGTGGCGTTGGAGGGAAGACCACCAATTCGGCTGGTGCCTCGGGAGCAGCTTCTTCCGGGCACGGGAGGCAAGGCAGGGGATGAAAGAGAGAATTCAAGGTCATGGGTCCCCTCTCTCTCTCTCTCTCTCTCTCTCTCTCTCTCCTCTGTCTCAAGTTTTTCGGATTTAGTTTTTTTCTTTTTTAATTTTTTGAGTTAACTTTGGTAAAAGGTGAGTAGTTTTTTTTTCTCTCTTTAAAGGTTTGTGAATTTGGTTGGTGGGAGACTTATTGTTATTATTATTATTTACTATTATTATTATTTTACAAATGTGGAGGGAGATGTGTAACATATGTAACTTTTTGAGGAGGATGAAGAAGGTGTGGTAATGGAATTTCTAATTGCAGGCTAAATTTGGACATGATCTGAATTAGAAGAATTGATGATGAGGATGATTATAATATATTTATGTTGTTCAACGTATGGAATGGAATGTTGGGTCATGAGACATTTTCTTTTATTTTTTTTCAATTTAATTTTGAAAAAAAGAATTGCTAGTGGATAATTTTCTTCTTTTTTAGTAAATACTCTTTATTTATGTTTCTTACATTTTGTTGCCTCTGTCACTCGTTGGGTGCTTGAATTTTTAAATATTCACATCAACAATTCTTCTTTATGTATTTAAAGATTTTAATCTATTGACTCCTTATGTTATTACTTGTCATGCAATTTAATATTGATTATTGAAAATTTGTGACTCCAATTGAGTAAGTTTGAATATCAATTTGAAGTAATTTTTTTTAAAATTTACGTATAAAAAATTGTGAAATACATAAAATCTGTATTGGTGAGTTCGCTGCTCTTGAGACATATCAAGATTAACTCATAGAGCTTGTTAAAACAGTTTTTATTTTAAAAAATTGTATTATTTGATTTAAACAAATAAAATCAACTGCTGATAAGGTGCTCTTTAATTGCCTATTTTAGAACAAATTTGGTGACTATGAATGTCAAATGGTCTAATTTTGTTTAAAATCTCAAATCAATGATTATTTGTCTGACTTTGTCAGACTACTGTTAAGTATCACTTAATCCAAATTGTGTCAAATCACCTTTATCACCTTTTCAATGAAAAAATGGTGAAAAAATGGAAATTCATGAATTTTTCTTTATGAGAAAGTGGATTGGCAGGAATTTGCTTACTCATCCAAATTTTTTCTTATTTTTATTTTTTACCAACTTACATGAAAAGAATTTGTTGATACATGGGTCTAGTTAGCAATCATATTTCTTATTGAATGGAGTAATTCGATTGAAGCTCAATAAAATTCATCGAGTCATTCAACTCAAAATCTATTTAAATCGAGGTAATTTGGACTCTTGAGTTTTACTTTCTAAATTATGGCTACAACTAGAGTGAGGCGGTTCAAATTTTGGGTTTGTCTAAGTCCAAATTCAAATTACAATTAAAAGACTTAAAGTCGGTTGATGTTAAGTTAACCTGAATTAATTAAAATTGAGCTTGACCCGAATTTTACTTTTCAAGTTTGAAAAGTAAGACTTATTCGGGCCTAAAATAGTATTTTTTATATTTTTCTATTTAGATAATAAATTATATTATTTAAATTTTATATTTATACAAAATATTAATTAAATAAAATTTGATTTAATAAATCATTGCTAAAATTTCGGCTTTTTGGCCAAGCTCGAGCTTTCATGTATGAAGTCTGTCTCATGTATGAAGTCTGTCTCAGCCCAAATTCTAATTTGGGTCTAATATTTTAGATAAAAAAGAGCCCATCTCCATATTAGGCTTTTAAACATAGGTGAGTCAAGTTGAATATATCTTTTTCTTTTTTCTTTTTGGATAATGAAGTATTTCTGAGGTATTGATTAAATAAGACTAATCTCGTATATCTATGATTAAGATCTTTATAACTTATTTAGTCAAATTTTTGAAGGTTTACTTCATAAAACTTTCCACAAAAGTATTTCTCTGTAGGTTACGATGATAAAAAAATTAAATTGTTTTCTTAATAAAATTGGCTCTAATAATCTGCGGAAAGCAACATAAGAATATCTTATTTTCTTAAAAACTAAAATTAAAAATTGTAAACAACACATTCCCGTAGTTACATAAATGAGTTGCAATTCTCTGTGAGTCTATTTTATATTGTACCATGTTTGACAATGCGTATAATCCAGTGACCTATTAAAACCAAATATGGGCTTGTTTGATGTAAAATTTAAAAGAAAAATAGTCTTATTAAATATGAATAATTGCTTGAAAATAAATAAATAAAATGGATGGTTAAATTGAGACTCTATCAATTGTCTATTTCATTTGCTTAAGTTAGAAGGTGGATTTAAAATGAGATCTATTTTTCATATTTTTTTTTTTTGAATTTACGTGTGAAAAATCGCAGGATACCCAACATATTATTGACTAAATTATTGAGTCAGAAAAACTCAATATTCAATTACATAAGCAGATGTGGTAAGTTTTGAAAAATATCACATTTTTTACATTGAAACTAAATAAAAAACACTTGCAATTTAGTTATGTCGACCAATGGAATAAATGATAAAAACATTAAATACAAAGTTAGAAAGTGTGTAAGCAATTAAGAATGTTTTTGCCAATAGAAATAAGTTTTAACTATTGAAAAAAAAAATCCCAATTAGGGGCATTTTTGTCATTGGGGATAAGAGGTCCGCAACCCGCATCATCGTCAACGGCCTCTTCACTGGTCCAATGGACTACTACACTTCCACACACCGTCCCATGAATTTATTGGGGTTATGGGCTTCTCTATTTTTTAAAAGAAATATGAAAACAAATAGAAAAATAAGAAAAATATAAGGTAAGTATATTTAAAAAAAATAATGATAGTTTTTATGGAGTTTTAGACTCTTGAAAGTCAAAATATTGATATGTCTTAAAATTTTGAAAAGTATTTAAAAAATTTAGAAAATGTCTAAAATTTTATAAAGAAGAAAAACAACATTAGGAAATAGTTAATATGAACTTCATGTTCTCAAGTATCCCCTAATAACATATATCTTCTATTATAATTCTTAAGTTTTTTATTTTTATTTTTTTGAGTTTCATAAAAATATCGGAATATTAAAAATACTACACAAAAACTCAAAAAATCTACCATATATTTAGGGTTCTTCATTTAATTCTAGAAACATTTGCATATCATTTCAGAAACTCGAAAATGAAAAATATCTTAGAAACTCGACTGTATCGACAGCAAAAAATTCTTCATTTGTGCATTGATCCACCAGTTTACTAGCAGACAACTTCATCTAAAAAAGTTTACTTTTAGCTCTCAAGAGATTAGACTGATGCCATATGTCGGTCGGACCGACTCCAGCCCAAATCAAACTCTTGGTCTTTTTTCCACTTTTCATGGTCCAAACCTAGACTCTAGGGGCTTGGTTTGGTTAAGACTTGGGCCCACACCGGTCCAAGTGGGCACTACGCATGCGCAAACCCATCAAATTTCTCAAAAGTAGCTCACATAAATCCACAATAAGGGTCGGGTCGCTACACCATTTTCCTAAAAAGATCATCCATTCCTTAAAGAAAATCATGAGAGACTTTGTCTAGGGTGAATAGGCGGAAAAGAAAAAGGATCACCTAGTGAGTTGGCAGCATGTTTATCTCCCTATTGAAGCCCGGGCTTTGGAGTTCATCCAATTAAGGAGGTCAACGAGGATCTTCTTTCTAAATAGCTATGGTGGATTAGGATTGAGGATGGTGGCCTTTGGAAAGCTCTTCTTATCTTGAAGTATAGAATTGGGAATAGAGGTTGAGCCATCATCTTGTCCCACAGAGCGCTTCAGGAAAATGGCAGGCCATTAGCGCTTTTGTAGCAAGGTTTAAACAAAGAATCCGATTCAAAGTGGGGCGTTCTAGCAAAATTTGACCCAACCCTATTATTCGAATCAAACCCGAGTATTTTAAATAAGGTATGTGTTTAAAGTTTTGTGACCTGAATCCGAAATATACCTGAACTAACTAACTCATTTAATAAACAAGTAATGGATTGAGGATTGTTGACCCAAACCTAAAACTAATCTGACCCACCAGATCCTTTGCTAAGTCTACCTTGAACTAGACTTGGTAAAATTTGACTAAACTCAATTACCCAAACCAAACTCGAACCATTTAAATTGGAATGGGCTTAAAATTGTGTGACCCAAACTCCAAATAGACCCAAACCGACTTACCCATTTAATAAACAAGTAAGGATTGAAGATTGTTTAACCGAATCCGAATAAGATCCGACCCGAAACTGACCCGATCGGACCCATTGCTAGGTCTATGTCAAACCCCTCTGGATCATTTTCAATGAAGTCCGTTTATGAGTGGAGAAATCAGTGCACTTCAGCTCCAGCAATAAACCGAGCTATTTGGTATTTTAAAGTCCCCCTCGAGCCATCAATTTCTTCTGGACCGTGGGTTTGGGAAGATCCTCACCCAGGATAACCTGTGAAAGAGGGGTAAGATCTTGATTGGTGGGTGCCCTTTCTACCTTGGCACCTTTGAAGATGTGGACCATCTCTTCATTCAATGTGTTTTCTCGTTGTCGATGTGCGGTCTTATTTTGAGCCAATTAGACATCCATTGGTCTACACCTTTATTTGTCACTCAACTATCATTTTCTTAGGAAATTTCTTGCATATTTTCTAGATGTTGTTGATGTGGAAGTTGGCACTCTTCACCACTATTTGGAGTTTGTGGTGGGAACGAAACAACCATGTATTCTAGAATAAGCTGAGATCCCTCAAGGTGTTTGCGAGTAAGTCTAGGTCAATTGAAAAGCTTGGGCGTCTTCCCTTACCCACTTTCAGGATTTCTCCATTTCAGACATTTGAGAGCTTGGAAAGAGTGTATTGATTTGTTGTAAATCCTTTCTGTCTCTCCTGAGTGTTTTTTTAGGGTATTTCGTTTTTATTCTCTTAGTTTGTATTGTGCACTTTTAGTAGCTTTTATTCTTATTAATGCAATTACAATTACTATTTCCAAAAAAATGTAACATATCTTATCTACTTTGTCACTAACATTACTTGCAACCTCTCAATCACGTGTCCCACAACAACATGGTGGCGTTCCTCCACCATCCCCTCATTTTTCACCTTCTCATTCTCATAATGGACCATTTTCTCCCTTTTTTCTCTACTATCCTTCAGTCGTACAGTCTCTCTTAGTCTCCTCTTCTTTATCACAAACTCTTGATCCCTCGCCGATGATGATAATGTTGGGATATGTGGCTCGATTCAACAAGGTACCACCGAGATTCTCTTTAGAAAGTCAAGGTGGTGCTGGCATGATGGAGTCCCAATCGAGATGGGATTGGTATGAGCAAAAATAGGAGAAGCCAGCGATTGTGCATACCGGAACCGTGTGCGATTTTCATGGGCAGCCAGCGTGTAATATGGATACACGACAATGAAGAGAAAGTCCAACATTGCTATGTGTTGGTGGTGTTCTTTTATATATGTGTTGATAGGCTTATGGAATGGCTGCCTTTGGCCGCATGTGACACATGGAGGGCCTTTCACGACCGTATGCAAAGAGGTACACTCATGCTGGACGTGTGCATAGGTGTGTATTTGCATGGTATCTTCTCTACATGGAGATGTGTGGCTGCATGAGATGAAGGCTTGAGACAGAGGAAGCCTTCGAGTGCACTCAGGTTATCTGTAGGGGAGCATATGATGCCGTCAGAGAGCGAGACAGAAGATGGGTTTATTCTTCTGAGATTGAGAATGGTAAGAAGAGATGGGTGTATAAGGACTTGGGTATTTGGATTTGAGAGTTAAACTAAAGGGAGTCATTCATTGTTGTATGTGTATTATCTCTTTTCTCTCATAGTGATATTTGTCGCTCCGTGAACGTAGGCCGAGTTTAGCCAAACCACATAAATATTGTGTGTTGTGTTGTGATTGATTATTCTATTGATTTATTCCGCATCGTCTATAAACCAATAGATAACATAATGAGGAATCCTTATAAAGCATTTCTACTATTGACATTTAACATATTTTAATAGAATAGTGAAAAGAAAAGAAACACTAGTTTCACCTATTGGGGTAGTGCACCCATTCCTTCACTTAATAGATCTAGATGGTGCAATAATTCTTCTTAGATACAAAAGGCCTTCTTTCATTTTGTATGACATGACTATTTATTCTAAAAGGCACATTGTTAGTTTTGAGGCCTTTTGCAATGAGTTCTAAGTTTGATTTAGATGTATATGAAAGAATTCCTTCCACACTCTTTTAGGTACGAGCCTTCAACTTTTCTCAAAAGGTTCTATTTTTTATATCATCTTTTATATAAAAATACCTCCAAAGATGTGTGGAATGGAGTTTTCTTTATGATCTAGAAAGGCTTGTCTAGGAGCAAACAGAGAGGACAAATTCCAACTAAGGAGGTAGCCTCTCCTAGTCCTTAGATCAGAAAAAAGCCCCTTTAAAGACAATAAAATTGTTCACATTGTTTCTTTCTTGCTAGTGGGCAGTAGTAGTGTTATTAAAGGGGAAAATATTGATGTTTCTTCCAATGAGAAAGAAAATCTAAGTATCCTACTAAGGTGGCAATAGATGTGAGGTTTATTTTACCTCTCAAAATAATAAAGACAATTATCTTCTTTTTGCAAGGGAGTTCATTTCATCCCATTAGGTATTAAGAGATCAAAGCAATAAGAAGAGTCTAATGTGAATTTTCACCATTTGTTTTCATTATTTTGTATCTGTTTTGGAAATTAATTATTGCACCAAAACTTTTAACTTTAGTCTACAAAAAATGAATAAAGTACGCATTTTATTCAAACAAATGAGCAAAAGAAAAGAAAAAAGATTGAAACAAATTTAGACAAAATGAAAAGCCCTTTTTTCAATTGATGAAATTTAATCACGGATATAAATTTTAGACACCTAAAATCACCTACCCAAATCGATCATTTTATGATTAGACATATTGATTAGTATAATGGTTGTCTCCATTTAAATTTCTAGTTAGATAAGTTTTGTCACTGTGTGATGATGGCAGGAAAGTATGTCGTGATATGATGTTCAACTGCCCTAGCTATAGGTTATGAGATTCATTCATAATTTTTAAAATTGACATTATTTCCACTTTATAAGTTGTGTAATCTAAGTAGTGTCGTTGAAAATATAAAATATATTAGTTAAATCAGACATCTAAATATTGGTCGATATAAAATCGTATCGTTCGAGATATCTTAATTTTTAAATTTATTATATAGGATATTTTATATTTTAATTTAAAAAAAAAGTAAGGGAGAGAAATTTTTTGGGGATATTAAAATTTGAACTCCTGAGTTAAATAATAGTTGTATGATGTAGACCACATGACATGTGAGACCCACTAGTGATAGTGCATGTTTTCAATATTGGGTTTAGTTTATAATGTAATGTAGATTACTAAATTTAGGAGAATTTCATTTAAAAAAAAAAATGTAATTTAAAGAAAGTTCCTATGACGGAAATAGTTGTCTCTATTGTAAGAGCCATTGGAATGTCAAAGGAACATTCGAAAGATGTCTATCAGCTCAATTTTCGATACAAGTTTATATTAAAGGTTATGATTTTCGAAGTTTCAAATCTTACTGTATTGCCATTTAATGTCATTTATGAAAAGGGCAGCCTACCTTTTTACTATAAATTAAAATAGAAAAATAAAAATAGTATTACCTCAATTGAGACAAGGCAAAATCGTAAGCTCAAGCGGGCATCCACAAATTAAAAAGGGAAAAGATAAAGTGTACAAGATTTTCCCTCTTAATTAAGCCCAATCTTAAAGAAATATAATAAGTTACAATAAGATTTAAACTTGATTACAAAGAAGAAAAAAAAAGAAACGATTATTGAATTCTTTAACCCATGCAGTGGAACCAAGCAATATTTTCTCTCATTCTTCTCTCTCACTCATAAGATACCAGGCACTATGTATTATATCGACCTATATCGACAGATATGTATTGATTTTTTAAAGATCAATGTATATCTGTCGTACATCTAAGATATATATTGGCCAAATATCAATAAATATCAATTGATATTCTTTTTTCTTTTTCTTTTTTAATAAAAAGGTCAAAAAAAATCATCTCATATTTAAAAAAAAATAGAAGAGAGAATAAGTGTAAAACAAAGTACCATACAAAATGAAAAATGACGATTTAAATAAAATGCAAGTGACCCAAAACTCAATCAAATCCAATAACATAAAATAGTATTTCCTTTCTTGAAAATAGACAAATCCATCAAGGATTTGTTAATTTTGGCAAGTTATTAAAAAGTTGGCATTTTAAATAAACAAGGCATAAAATATCGAATTCAATCTGATTTCGAAAAGATTGAATGGAGCCATATTTGTCAAAGTTAGATGAAAATTGATAACAATATCTAAGTTAACAGATTGGTTCCAATTAAGTCAATTCAGACCTAATAAATTTTCAAAACTCTAATTTTACTAGCCATATGAGATGCTTCAACTATATGAATTGCCACCAACGCTATTGAATATTTAAAGCATTTTTCTAAACTAAAAATAGAGGACAAAGCGCTGAGATCAGTTTCATTTTTCTAAAGGTATAAAATGTTAGTGAGATTTCCTCGGCCAAAACTTAATTGGTTAACCTCCCCTCTCATGATGTAGAAGGTGTTAAGTTCGAGCTCCTATGGTCTAATCTGGGATATCTTAAGGGCAGTAGGTATCACCTGTGGGGATTTTGGTGAATTTCCTGCAGTTTCCTACACGTAAATTCAAAAAAAAAAATCCAATATTGAGATTATTCTTTAAATAGGTCTCACCTCCACCATATGAATAGATGGTGTACGGAGTTCACTCCCCTTTGAGCATTTAACTTCTTTACATTAAATTTTTAAAATTTAATTAATTGTATTCATCAAAATTTAAATGAGTTAGATTGTATGGTTTAGAATGATCAATTGTCACCAAAATATTACATGCCATATCTATATAGTAACCTATGTAATGTTCTCAAATACATGAATAAAATGATCTCCCGTACATTGAATCACATAGTATTTCTGTGTACACTTAGGCATAGAGCTAATCAAATTAGGTGGCAATGGACCTAGGTCTTTCCTTAAACATGTGGCCGAACAAAAATTACCTCGATCAGATTGAATAAGTCATATTTTTAGAATCCAAAAAGATCAGAGATTAAAAATAGTTTAAAATGATCAAATTTGGAGATCTTAAAAAGTACAACTCGATTAATTTGATCGAGGTGATTTCTTATTGACCACGTATTAAAAAAAAATACCTTTCAAACAAGTTATGCATAATAATATTGTACAATTTAGTGTGCAATAATCATCTTATACTATATAAAACAATAATTTATTTTATAAAAAAATATATCAGTAGATATTCTCAACTAAAAAATTCTCATATAAAAATATCAAATTGTTTCCCACTTATGAATGAGAAAAATGAGGGAAGTCTTTGATCAAACATGAATTTTTTTTTTTCCAAATTTGTTTCATAGGATATATCTAACCCTCCACTAATAATTGACCCAACCAGAAGAGAGCCCTTCCGTCCACACATCACCCCTTTACAGGCTGGTTATGTCATGTCCGTGCCTATGGTTAAGAATTAATATCTAGTGGTCACCTAGATTTAATCATGCTCCTTAAATGTAAATTTGACTGTATATTATAATTTTAAAATGGGTCGTTATCCTCCCTTATTTTGTGTAATTCGAGATGGGTTTTAGTATATTACCAATTTTACCCTTCACATGAACAGTAAAATTTTGATGAGCCGATTTACTATTCATGCAAATTTCGGTGAGCCAATTTTATTGTTCATGTGAAGAGTAAAATTGATAATAAACTAAAAATCATGTTTGATTACACAAACCTCTTGTGGGAGGATCGCTGCCCTTTAAAAATTTGGAAAATTTACATCGAGTAAGTTTAAGTCTAGTCAACTTGCCTTGAAAAGATTTTAAATTAAACAAGTTAATAAATTTTTCTAAAGTATTTCATTTAAAAAAAATAAACAAATTTTGAATTAATCCAAATTTTAATTTTTTAAGTTTTTAAACACAATTATCTAGAGTAAAATGAACTTAATTTAGGTGTGGCCCATCTCAACCATGTGCCTGCCCACTTTACACATGGAAAACAATCTCTGAACACTTTTTGGGTCATAAGTAGACTGTCAATGATCTAAGAAATATTTCATGTGAAGCACCTAACTTTTTGTAATGAAAAAAGTGCTGTTGAAGATCAAGATCCATCCTTTTTGGTTTGGCTCAGTGAGTTGCCCAATTGACTGAATCACTGAACTCTTTGGACGGTCATTCTTCCAAGTTAGGGTATACAATTATGTCATGAATTATGATAAGAAAATTGCTATATATATGTGAGACTTATACATTATTTTTACTCAATTATATTCAACTTCTTGATTAAATATTTTTCTATTTCTTAAAAAGTTAATTAATTGTATATTATTACATAAATCTAAGAAAAAACAGAAGCTATAATTCTATGAAAATATAAATTACGGCATCTTCGTTATAATAATCTAATGCCTTCAAACACAACTACTATTGTAGAACATTCTATCTTTTTTTTTCAAGACCAAGGTGTTCAGGACTCTTAGAGCACCTGACTAATTTTTGAGGTATTTGCAAACCTCTTTATTACATATAGTGGATAATACTATAGGGAGTGTCCTTTTTGAACTGAAAGTGAGTTGAACCCAAGACCTCTCACATCTGAAGCACATTCTTAACCGTGAAACCAACCCTCAAACTATCTGATTTATTTTTCCCTTGAGAATTTCTTGTATACATTCAAAAGTACATGCATCACTATATATTTTTGTAATGTTTGAGTATGGTGTAATTCAACTACTTGCCTCCTGCCTCAGGAAGCGAGAAGTTGCGGTTCGATCCCCCATGGCCTAATCTTGGTGTGCCCTAGGGGTAGTGGGTTCACCCATAAGAATTTTACATTAGGTATTCTGCCGTTTCCATATGTGAATTCAAAAAAAAAAAAAAATGGTCTCGGAGAAGCCTTAAAAAATTGGTGATGATTTTTGCACAGTGTAAATGAGTATCTTTGCACCGAATGTTGTCATATTTCCGATCTTACCCCCACTGCTCTCCGCCCGAAATTCTGGAGGAAAAACCATATTGCTCTACATTCTACAATGTCCCGGCAACCGTTTTTCTCTCTTCATTTATCATTTTCTTCTGCTTACATCAAATTTTTGATAAAAAAAATCATTTTGATCGATATTTGTCAGATTGATGAAAACTTAAATTCATTTTCATTGAAATTTTAAATATTTTTCATAAAATTCAATATTTTATAATATTTATATATTAATTTCAAAGTAAGTATTTTGGATATTTTTAAGTAAAGTCCAAAATCTAAAACTTTTTGTGCATCTCAATTATTTTTTTTCTAGTTGTGTATAATTAAGTCTAAAACTTTCCACTGAGACCATCTCTTCACAACTTAAATTGAGAAAATTTTATAATTAACAGAAAAATAGCATACTTTTAATTATAAGAAAATATAGTATCTAAATGACTTCCAATTTTATTATTATATAAACTTATTTTTTATACTGCACATCATTGTCAGCCTCACATCTAAGGGTAAGAATGGGTCAGATGAAACGAGTCTGGTTTAGATCAGGATGACTATAAATAATAACATATTTTTAATCAAATTTGATTTAATTTAAATTTTATTTTATCCAATCTAACTTAACCTGAATTTATAATAAAAAAAATTAAAAAATAAAAATTTGAGAGAAGAATTACTGTATTACAAATTGAAAGATAAAAATATTTCCATTCACATGAATATATTGGAATATAAAAGATTAAGGCAGTAGCCTTAATTTTTTTAATTTGGCACTATAGATTAAGGGCTTGAGGCTCGCACGCAAACCAAACTCGACCCAAATTGAATTAAAATTAATACTTAACTAATTATTTATTTTTAACTCATGTACCTCAATTAAATTCAAAAATCTTAGCCCAATAGTCTAACATAAAAGGGAAGCCCTCTTATCCTTAAAATTTTAACTTCTTTGGGTGATTTGGTACCTTCTCCTTAAAATTTATATAATTGATTTGTAGAATAAATCATAGTTTATTTTAATCATATAGATGTTAAAAACCAGATATGATCAGTTGTTCTTATTGGGTTAACAAAAGCTGGACACAATTTGTATTTGGGTTAGATAACCAGTCAAACAGTAAAGATAAAAAAAAAAAAGTTAATAACTTAACTAATTCAATTGATAAGAGCATGAAACACAATTGATAAATCTTCATTAAGATTGGGAGCTATAGTCATATTTGAGCCATATTGATGATTGTCATAAAAAAACTTTGTTGAATTTAATTAATTTAATAATAATAGCATCATCAGCAGTGATCGTCATCATCATTATCATCATCATGAGACTCCACCATCTATCATATCTTTCTTTATCCATTTCCTTTACGTTTTCGTTGATCTATCCCTCCTCTTTATACTTGCGATTTGTAACCTCTCGACTTTACATACTAAAGTTGTCTCGCATCTTCTATGTACATGCCTGATCATCCAAAAAGGTTTTTTTTTTTTTCAATTTTTCATCTATTGAAGCTATTTTAAAAATATCTCTTATGCAGTCATTTCTAACTCTATCATTCATAATTAATCCACTCATCCAATGTAACATGCACATCTCTACTCTAACATTGTCTACTTTTCATTTCTTCATTGGCCAACACCTTCTTCCATAAAGCATTACTAGTCTAACAACTATTTTGTAAATCATCCTTTTAAATGAAGACTGATTCTCCTATCACACAAAGCTCTACTAGTTTGTATATATTTTCTCACCCCGGTAATCTTTCAAAAGATTCTACCATAGATCATCATTATCTGAAGTTATCATAGTGCACCATTACGTCATTTCCAATTTTAATTTTCTGGTCCTTTCTATGCTATGTTTCATTAAATTGACAGCATCTCTATTTTTGTTTTAGTTCTACTAACATCCAAAATCCTAATTTACTGTTGAGTTATTGTTTTACCTCACTAATTGATATTATATCATCTACAAAAATCATGTACCACGTTACTTTAACTAATGTTAAATTTGATTAATGAAAAAAAATACAAATTTAATGCCTATCATTGATGGAGTTCCCCATTGATTGGATTGAAGCATCCTACGAAGAAACATCAGGAAAAGGATTAAAAAAAAAGGTTTTGTCACTCATTCATGAAAGAAATGTTTGTTAATTCACAGTGAAATCAATGTAGGTTTTCCACCACTTATGATAAAATAATTCTTTGCCAACTGAAGAAGAAAAAAAATACCATTGACTCTGGTTGGATTCTTGTCCACTAGAGTGAAAGTTCACATGAATGCATAAGAGGAATAAATTTGCAAAGGTGGAAGAACGGAGAAATGGATGGATCTTCCATTTAAGAAATGGGGTGTGGGGACACCACATTAGAAGCTCCATTGTGGAAGAACTGTTGGATGGTAAACTTCCCAACAACTCCCCTATGTTTTCCTTCTTTGATGAGGACATCATGTTGGAAGTGAAAAATGAGGAAGGAAATGAGTTTCTTTTTAATTGTGGCAAGAACAAGTCAAAAGTGGTCAATTTGAGCTCTAGAGTTGTGGATTTGACCTCACCCGAGTCTGGGGCCCATTTAAGAGCAATGAGGACCCCACATGAGGAGTTGTTAAGGAAAAACCCCAGCCTTGTTCTGCATGATTTTGGTTGTTTCCTTTTTGGGCCTCGTTCTGGGCCTTTGTTGTGAATTTCTTGGCCCTAATGTCGGTTGTGCACTTTGTGGGCCAGTTTCTCTTTCCTTGCCTAGCCCAGGCTTCTTGTCTTATTGTTGTATCATTGGGCTTTTTTGTTTGTTTATTCTTTGAATGAAATAAAAACTTACCTTCATTCAAAAAAAAAAGAGTTACCAAGATATGGAGGCGCAACATGGCGAATATTTAGCCAAATTCGTCAAATTTTCTCATAGGTGGTGTGTGCAACTCTATGGAAGCTTGCATGTGGTGTGAGTTCACTTCATGGGTCACTCGTCAAAATGATTTTTTTACTCTCCATTCCTTATTGATTCTCACTTGGATGTTTGAGCATGAAAGTTTCTTATTGATTGGAACACCTCACCTAGACACATGATTTGTCGTCACTAATGGTTGGCATGAAATAGACAATAACTTTGCAAATATAATTGAGGCATCAAATTATATCAGATTTTGATGAAATTAGGTTCGTTAGGAAGATTATTTAATACCCTTTTCAACAAGCCCATGTTTTCAAAAATTGGATTTACGTATCCCAAGTTATGAATGTTTTTCTGAATATGAGTCAAGAGTGACAAAAAACTTAGTATTTTCTCCTATTTCAACTCAAATTCCTACATTGTAACGTCATGGACGTGTGAAACTCCTCTCCAAATTGAAGAGCATGGATGCATGGATTGAAGAGTTTGGATGGCTTTGGGTTTTAGTTGTCAAATTCTCATTGGTTATAGTTCTATTTGCATTTTTTTTTATTGGTTGATGTAATGCAAGCTAGACTAGGATTAGGTTTAGGTTTCCACACCAACAAGGGTTGGTCTCTTGGGCTTTCATGCTCATTAGTTTATTTTTCTCATTTTCTGTCTTACTCTTATATTATAAATAGAGACCTAATCATGTAACCAACAAATTTGGATGTGTAAAATCAAAGCAAAGGAAATAAAGTAAGTTCCGAATTTTACCAAATAAGTTCTACAATCGAATTCTAGTTTTTCTTTAGTTTGAATTAAATTAATGAATACATTTTTCCACTTTTACTTCAATATTTTAAGTGAGTAAATGTAATACTCCGCTCAGAGGGTGCCAAAGTCCCACATTATTAGTTGCATTGGAAATTCTCTGATATATAAGTGGTAGCCTTCCTCCTTCTAGTATGAGGCCTTTTGGGAGCAACAGTGGGTTAGCTCGCCAAAGTAAAGCCGTGCGGGCTTGTGTGTGTGGGTCCAAAGTGGACAATATTGTGTTAGTGGGACGGGTCGTTACAAATGGTATCAGAGCATGGCCCAACTCTCTGCCTGAGGGTGTAGGTTTCATTGTTGTGTGTGTTGAACCGATGACGGCTCTAGCTTTAAGGGGGTAGATTGTAATACCCCACCTCAAAAAGTCTCACATTACTAGTTGCATTGAAAATTCTCTTGTATTTAAGTGGTAGCCTTCCTCCTTCTAGCATGAAGCCTTTTGGGAGCAACAGTGGGTTGGCTCGCCAAATGAAAACCATACGGGCCGTGTGTAAGACCCAAAGCGGACAATATCATGCTAGCGGGACGGGTCGTTACAAATGATATCAGAGCATAGTTCAACTCTCTACCTGAGGGTGTGGGTTTGGTTGTTGTGTGTGTAGAGCAGAGGACGGCTCTGGTTTTAAGGGGGGTAGGTTGTAATACCCCGCCTAAAGGGTGCCAAAGTTCCACATTACTAGTTACGTTGGAAATTCCCTGGTATATAAGTGATAGCCTTCCTCCTTCTAGTAAAAGACCTTTTGGAAGCAACAGTGGGTTGGCTAGCCAAAGCAAAGCCGTGCAGACTTGTGTGTGGGGGCCCAAAGCGAATAATATTGTGCTAAAAGGACGGGTCACTACATTAAAATCTGGTGCCTTGATTTTAATTTAATTCAAACAAGTTGGAACTGGGTTTATTGGATTAAATATACCTTAGAGTTTATTGGATTGAAGAGAAGAGCTTTGGTGGGGGATGAGGACAACCTATCTTGTATCTTATGCAACTCTCATGTGGAAGATATTGATCATCTTTTTGTTAAGTGTGATGTTGCCAAAGGATTATGAACAAATTTCCTTGACTTTTTCGGTATTCCTTGGGTCTTTGCCAATTCATGTGTTCAAACGTTGGGTGCTTGGAATTTGTCAACGTTCAAACGTAGGTTGAAATGTGCTTGGCAATTGTAACCATCAGTCATCCTTTGGTCTATAAGGAAAGAAAGAAATGCAAGGCTTTTTGAAGGTGTAACCTCATCGGAAAATGATCTTTTTCAAAAATCTAAATGGAGATGGTTTACATGGCTTTTGGCGGATCCTAATTTTAAGGGTCTTAAAATGAATGACCTCATGCTATCTTGGGAGGGTTGCTTGAAAGGTCAAGATAAGAAGGTTAAGAGGAAGGAGAGTCGGAGCCCCCTCAATTGGGTACTTGGAAATTCAACATTGATGGAGCTTGTAGGGGAAATTCGATCCTGCAGGGATTGGCGGAGTACTCAGAAACAATTTGGGTGAAACATCCATGATGTTCAATGAGTCAATAGGAGTGAAGGATGCAAATGAAGCAGAAATTCTCAGTATTAGAAGAGCTCTTCTTATTTGGCAGGTTTATGGCCAAGGAAGCTTGATTATTGAGAGGGATTCATCGAATGTTCTTAAATGGGCTTCAGGTGTGAAACGCCCACCTTGGAGATTGACCAATGTGATTAGGGAGGTGAGAGACTTGACAAGTGGGATGGGTGTCTCCTTTGTCAAGATTGAGAGATCAGCTAATGGCGTGGCAGATTTTTTCGCCAAACTTGGAGTCGACAACCACTAGGAGGAAGTTTTTCTTATTTGAGATTTTCTCTTTGTCTTCTCTTCTCATCATGTTTCTTTTTCTTTTTCTCGGTCTAATTCTTTTAGGCCTTTTCATGTACTTTCTTCCCCTCTCTTAATGATTTTTTTATGATTGCTCAAAAAAAAAAAAAAAAATACCTTAGACTTGCAAATGGCTCATCTTTGGTGTGAAACCATGCGAGGTTCAATCTAATTTGTTTTAATTAAAGACTAAGAAATATTTGAATTACTTATCTTAATCTTCATCATTCTTGTCATTAGAAAAATGGAGCCCATCATTTGTAGCCCCCTTCTACCATGCGTCAAGGTAAAAACATATTGTGCAGCTTAAAAGTAGTACTTTATGGTCCACAAAGAAGTAAGAACACATGTATGAGCTCCACACTTGCAGCTGATGGTTGATGAGTAATACTTGTTTTTTAAGTCAGGGAGTCAAGACAAGAATAGTGGACCCATTTGATGAAAGCCTTAAAAGTAAAGACTGATTGGTCATTCTAACATGTCATCATCACATTTGTATTCAGGAGACAAAAACACAAACTACAATGGGTTAGGTTCAATTATTTTGTCCTCCATTTGTTGGCTTAAATTCAACTAGTAAGTCTGACTCTTGGAAAACAACTAAATTAGATACAGCGGTAAAGATAATTCATTGTTTTTTACTCTTGTAAGGAATTGAGGGTTTCAACTTTATTGCGAATTTCAAAGTTTAGGCCGACTGGATTTCAATTAATGTAACCTCTTCTCTTAGTGCAACTATAAATCGGCTCAGTTCCCATGAAAATTTATGTTTAGGATTGAGTTAAGATTTAGTCTAATTCTCTTGATTCAATTTTAACAATTTAATCAAACGTATTGAAGTATGAAATTCAACTCAAATCAAAACTCAAATCTAAACAAAGAATTAAATAAATTTCATGGTACTAATTTGGGTTTGATCGAGATCCAGATAACGATCGAAGCTCCAAGATAATTCAAATTTGAATTTAGAGAGAAATAATTGTTCCAAAAATATATTTTATTCTATTTGAATAAAAATCGAAAATTACAAGTGAATTTATAGGAAAAGAAATGCTAAAAGACTATTCTACCCTTTTCTAAAAATGTCCTATGAAAAATAAACAAAAAAATCTTATAAAATTACTTTCCAAATTGACATGCTCATGTAACTGCCAAGTGCGTTACAATGGACCAATAAAATTCATAAAAATGCCATTGGGATGCCACATTTGGCAGTCCCACTTGCTTATTCTAAAAATAGTCTTAAAAAATGTCCAAAATTGTCCATTGCTAGAGATCAGGCATCTCTGATTTTCTCAAAGCATCCAACCGTTGTAGCTAGCTCTTGGACATTGGAAAGAGTTGGAACGAATTGGAGGGAATTTAGGGCCAAAACACGTTGGAAGGTTGGGATTTAATTGGGCAGAAGATTTAAGACTTAATGGAAATTTAATTGGGTCATTGGGTTGGATTTAGGGTCACTCAAGGCATGGGGTTCACAACTAAATACTAATGATCCAATGGTGTAAAAATGACACATGGTTCGACTACGGTGTCCAATGGCATGAAAATGATGAACTAATTAAGGTGTCCAACATCGAATTTTTCCGATGTCTCCGTCTTTACAAATAATTCAAATACTCTAGAAAATCCTTTAAAGATAAAAATATATAAATGACACCCAATACAAAATTACAAAAAATAATTCTGTCTTAAAAAATATTGAGTTGGAACTCTACCCTTAACCCCAAGAATGAGGGTATTGCTCTTCTTTAACCACTTGAGTGAAGCTCCCCAAAACGTTTTAATTGAAGTCTAATTTTCATTTTAACTTAAATCACCAATAAATATAAGACATCAACACATCATAATTTTGTTTTATATTTATAATATGGTTTGGTTAGATCTTCTTATATCCCTACTCATTTACTTTTTATTTGATGTAATTCATTTTTTCCATTTGAATCTATCTTTTTATTAAAAACAAAATAGTGTTCTTTAAGTTTTGATAGATAAAAAATGTATGAAAATGTCTTCAAATCTCTTCAATGCTTCAAAATCTCTTCAAATATATTAAAATGTTTGTCAATGAAATAAGTAGTCAATTTTTATTAAGTCATCAAACGTGATAAATTTAAGAAATAATTAGAAATTTGAGACCATATTTTTGTGAATAGACCGGGTTCATATACGATATGTCAATTTTGCAGGATAAGAGAGAGACATCATTTCCTAGGTCAAGAAAAGGATTTTGGCTTTTTTCCCTACCAACTCCTTCTTTACTTTCATTTTAAGTAGTCCAAAAATGTTTAGATTGTCTATTGAGTATTGACTGTGCCACAAAAAGAAAGGGACACTTTGATAACTAGAGTCAAACATTCATCAAACTTTGAGAAATTTCTCTTAAAACTATAAAAGATAAAAAGGGGTAAGTAATGGTTGTTGTTTAAGGGGTGAAGATTTAGTCTCCATCAAGGCTGAGTTTGGATGGTACCCGTTACCCTTACTGTAACTAAAGGGTAGACTTTTTACCCTTTCTCTTTCACTTTTGAAAATCTTTTCTAAGTAAGAGGTATTTATAATATTCAGGGTAACCTCTAGTCAAGGATAATTCCTATAAAATTTATCCCTCGTCCAAACGCAGCCCAAGTGTAGTCTTTTACGGAGTCAGAATTTTAGAAAAAATCCAACAAAATATAATTATACAATGAATGTGCATTTGCATAAACACCGTGATTTTTCTAATTGAACCTATTTAAATAAATAAATTTGAAAAGTGTTAATTTGTGTATGATGATTAGTTAATCAAAGAAGAATTTAGTTAATCAGATTTCTACCCCTCTTTGCTCTGTGGACGATCAACTTATCTGGGTGTCTAAAAATCGGCCTTTAGAAAACTGAGATATCTCGGCCGATACGTATTTAAACCCATCCTATTACTACCACATGCAAGCAAATTCAAAATAGTGATATGAATGTTGATTGGGCTCGCTTTCTGAGAACATTCCCAAGTATTCTTTCATGGGATGGTTCTATTCAATGGGTATTCTTCTTACTTTCATTCCATCACATTTACAATATCCTCCTCGCTTATCCATCGTCAACTCACTCATGTCTCTTAAACCCTCGAGTTAATGTAGATTGTAGATTCAAATCAAGGATCTCAATGATAAAGACCCTAAGGATTTAACTCTCACTCTCAGTGTCACAAATATCAGTGATATTTTCAAATTTACCATGTTTTTTATCAACAAAATACCAATGGCCGTTACTATCCCGAGATTTATTGGCACAATGGTAAATTCTCGATAAAATCGTGATAAATAGTAATATTGCGATAATATCCCAATAAATTCTAAGTAAATTACCCGTAAATTTCTAATTAATATTTTTATTTATTACATTTTTTGTAATTTAAAATATTATATTATCTGCGAGATTTTCCAATTAATTTTTCGGTAAAAAACTGAGAATTTGAAAATATCCCGATATTACTAATCTCCGTTAATATCCGAGAATGGTATTTGTGATAATGAGTCACTCTCACTCTAAAAAAGAAAGACTGTGTCTGAAATTCCCACACGTTAATCCAAAAAAAAAAATATGGTTCTAATTTTAACGAGATAATTTAATGACAAATTCACCAATGAAATTAGTGTTCTAAGAATTCAATATGAACGAAGAATTGAGAAGTGGAATGCAGAGACTCAATGCAATTAATTCAATTAAATTAAATGCAATTAAGAAATCATGCACGAAAGTAATCCGGCTCAAATTCGAATCGAAACTCAAAGAACCTTATAGTTAACCAATTTGATCGTGGAATTAAATTTTAATCAAGTAATTAAATCATGCAAGAGATGAATATTAACAATTTAACATTCACCATGCAATCACACACCAAAACTTAATCAAAATTAATTCAAACACTCAAACTCAAATTGAACTTCAAAAGAAACTCAAAAGACTCACCAAACTTGGAGAGGCCCAACTAGCTTTCTAACTTCAATTTTATTGCTCAAATTCCATGTGTACAAATAATCGACCAATGACTGGGCTTTATAACAATTTCAGCAAATTAAACACAGGGATTTAAAAAAAAAAAAACCTGCTATCCTAAAAGGCTAAATCTGCTCATACGCCCCCCATGTCCTGCAGATTTGGGTCGGATTGCCAATTAAAGCCCATCTAATGATAGGCCAGTATCTGGACTCTTTACATTATACTCCACATTAGATGTTGAACTCCTATCTGTTGTGATCTTGACCGACCTCCAGCTCCAATCTTGGCCCTTGATCTGATTTCCTTGCCTCTGAAAATAGGTCCAAAAATCCTGGCCCAAAAATGCCTAGATCTTGTCGGCACCCTTCTGGATCAACTGCTGTTTTGGGTCAATCTCAGCCACAAAAATTTCTGATTTTGATAGGTTCAATTTGGCCCAATGTGTTGTCAAAATCTGGGTGAAAATCATCCTTGAACCTGGACCCTCCACCTCACCTTCTTGCCGTGTGAAAACATTGCAAAAATCCAGGCCCAGATTCGGCCTGATCTGTCTTTCGTTCAGCTGTCATTAGTTGCATGTTTTGCAGTGGTTTTCCACCAATTCTTGCTGTTTAAAAACAACCCGAAGTCCGTCCATGTCCAGCTCAAAATGGACAGCTCACGCCCAAGGAAACCTTTCCATTCTTGGCTTTCTATTTTGGTCCCAAGCAGGCCCAAACACCCAGGCCTTCCATTTTGGATGGACTTTCTGCCATGTAGGAGTCCTAAGTGGCATACAGTGGCAGTGACATGGACGATGAGGTGTAAAACAGAGTTGGCACCTTCAAGGCAACAAACGGGCTTGATCTCTTGGCTTTGAGGCCCAAAAAGCCTCCAAATGGGCCCAGGCCCATAAATGCTCAGATGGGTTTCATTTTCGATGCAAGTGGCTCCATTAGGTTGCATTTGAGGGGCCTCTCTTCCCTTCATCAGTTCGGAGAGTCATTTCGCCAATTTCATCCAATTGGACCCGCTTGTCTTCAATCAGGTCTTCGTCGGGTATGATGGCCGCATCAATTATACATGATATCTGGCAAACTAGTTTGAACCAGATTTTGATGTAAATGGTCCAATGGTCTCACTTGGTCCCACATGAAAATGTGGGTTTGAAAGGCCTCTGCTCCTATATGGTGCCTACGAAATTTTATCTTAATTAAGAAAAGCTTAAGATTTGGATGTCAGACGATAATCGAATGTTGAAAGAGATGGTGTTATCATTAAAATGTAGATTTCAATATTTCATCCAACAATGGAACTTGTATGATGCATCGTTGCTTGTCTTCAGAAGGGACATCAATTCGTATGAAAAAACCATTCGTATCCAAGGAGTTTAGAATCCCCATTATACTGGTTCTGCATCTACTTTTGGTGTGTTCGGAATCACAATCGATTGAGATTTTGGCAGAATGCATTGCTAACCGTTGCAGAATGCAGTGTGCATGTATCGTATGGGAATCGGACTCTTACAAGATTGGACAAACATTAAATGAACAAAACAAGAAGCTCAATGTCCCTTTTTATCAAAAGCACCGGTGTTCCTAAGTGTCATTTCTTATTTCGACACTCTACAGATGCAAAGCAGAATGAACAGACTTTTAGTTCTGCGTAAGATTCAAAGACATGCCATAATCACTAGCTTTTACCTGCATTGAATCTTAGTAAGCTTGCTTGCAGTTCTCATGCCAGTTTCCTACAAAAGGTGAGCTCTCATCAGTATTGAATCATTTGTCCTATATTATCCACGACGATTTTCTGTGTGATCAATCGGATTCTGTTGCTACTATTCCTGGCCCCCCATAGAAACAGAATTTTGGTCATGTTGGTTTCCAAGTCCAAATGAACATGAAAGCTTAGGTCTGGCTTCTGGAAGAGCTCAAGTTAACCGTGTACAAATAACATCAGGGATTCAAATATCATTTTCATATCATTTTTTACAGATCGAGTCCAAGTTTCTGGGGTTACAACACACAATACAAACTGAAAGTATTCAGAATCATTGGTTTCGTCTTTTGCTTTTTCATTCTGTTGGTGGCCATATTCCAATTTCAGAATACCCATCTTCTGTAGCACATGCCCTGAACATGCCCGTCGTGTTAAATGGCATGGTGACCTCTCCAGTAGCAGATACAGCAACGAGGCCAGCATTGCCTTTGGGGACACAGTGCTCAATAACATAAGCAGCCGCTTCCTCGAGAGAAAGCCCTTTGTACTCCATAAGGGCAGCAACATCCCGGGCAACAGTAGCTCTAATGATAGCTTCACCTTTGCCCGTTGCTGAGACTGCACAATAACTATTGGCATATGTTCCTGCACCTATGATGGGTGTATCTCCAATCCTCCCCACCATCTTGTTTACTAACCCACCAGTGGAAGTAGCTACAGCAAGATTCCCATGCCTGTCAACAGCCACACATCCAACAGTCCCAATCTGGCTATCTCCTTTGTTGTATGCAGTATCTTGAGCTACGTTTTTAGCTGTAGGTTGTGTATAATCAATCTGTCAAGCACAATACAAAATTTCATTTAGAATTATATGGCCCTGGTGCATGAGAACAGCAGTCTCCTAATCTGTTCAGTACAAGTAGTTCAGAGTTCCAAACAAGTGAAAAGTCGCACATGGTTTGGTAATTCAGACCATTTAACTAATGAGTCTCAATTTTTATGCAAAATGCCTCTATAGTATCACGATTCAAAGACCTACTAAGGATTTCAGGCAAAATTTACATGGACCATGTGGGAAAGGACCTAATTACAACATCCTTCCTTCCAAAGACCAAATACCAGCTGACCAAGAAAGCTTCTGGCCAGATTACCAATAAAAAAGAATATGTCCATGCATAACGAGAATGTTTTTGTACTCCCATTATCAAAATCCAGTTCCAATACCTTAGGAATTAAACATTTGATCCATATGATGAAAGACTGGAAGAAGCACCCTTGGTGGGAGAAAATCCAAAGAAGAGAAATTCTAAAGATTGAAAACTGTCGGGTGGTATTTCATTTTTACCGTTCAAAAAAAAAAAAAAAATGTTGGGTGTCTAATTACGGGGGTGACAAGGATCAACTCAGGTCGTGTGGGTGCCTACAGCTATGTTGGCTGGGTGTGGGATAATTGGCATGGATATTGGGTGGGTAAAAAATCCCGTCCTTCAGATAATATCTTTAGTTATCTTATTATCTTTATTATGATATTTAATTATCTTTAATATGGTTACGGGTGAGCTAATGATATGGATTGATCATCAGGAAGAAATATGCTCTCAAGGGATGATGACCATGGGTTTTTCAGAACAATGACAACGGCTTAAAAGGCAACATTTAATGGCATCCAAGAGTAGATTATTGTTTTACCAGTATCTGTATCTATGCATGACAGACAGATTCTCATACACAGGTCTTTTAACTAAGAATAGTCTTTAATTGAGAAATGTTGCATAAACTTGTAATGTTCAATCTCAATAAGGACTTATGATCCATATTCTGGATAAGGACAAGAACATTCTTGAGATGGATTAGTTGAGGAGCAACTCAAGGGAGGCTGAGTTGGTATATTTCCGTAGGGAAGCTGACCATCTAAGATGGGTTTGGAGAAACTAGCTTCATAAGATGTGCCACAATAAATCAATGATTTATATCAGTTCAATTTTCAAAGTCCAAAATCACAATGCTAGGATGATAAAATGAAGGTCAAATTTTACACTATCACTTGTTCATGTCATTTTCCCATGTCCCACTCAAAGATGTGTACACAGCTTGAAAATTAATTAATACCCTAATAAGAGATGCTTAGGCAGACTACCCAGTACTTGTTAGTTGAGAGGGAAAAGGAATGGCAAGTGAGAACAGCTAACTTAATCGGATATGAAGATGACCACTAATGTAGAGAGGCTTGGGAATATTTTTTAGTAATTATTTTTTGTTAAATCCAAGGTAAGTCACTTGATCCAGATCAAATTGGGATGCATACAGTCTCTGTCTACCTAGACTTCGGAGAGAACTCTCTTTTTTTGAGACCCTTTAGGACAAGGAACACCTATTATGAACCATAAACCTTCACAAACAAGACTAGACAACAAGTGGGCCATTGGGTAAAGATCATCGAGTTAAGAGCCCAAAGTTTTAACAGCTGCTATGGATGTTGTGGATGTGTCCATATAGGTATCCATTTATGTGCATAATGGCATTTTTCAATATTCTATGCATTCTATGAAATAATAAAAGTTTATATACTGATAAAATTCCTGACTAGATGTCACAGACATTACAGCATGTAAGTCTTCCTGGGTTTCTCATGTCTGATAACCTTGTGTATGCAAACTTTGCTGGGTGTCTTGTCTCTATGTCCAATCCAATGCATTCTATGCATCCAGGATTTTATCCTACTGCCAGAAATGGTAGGGAGCAGGCGGGGGCTTAATCCTCTTTCTTATGAGGGATTTTCAATTACTAAGAACTTGTGTAGGTTCTGTCATAGTGAAATTGCTTCATTGATCCAATGGGTTAAACTTATAATGAAACATACGAGAACCTAATCTTCAGGACTCATGCTGAAAATGTACAAATCTAAAGAAACAGCAAAAGGGTTCAGTAAACACAACTTTGTATTTCAATTTGAATAGGACCTAACATGAGTACCCTGATCACGTAATTTGGGGCCAAAAAACAACCTGATTGGATGAGGTGAGATTTGTTTACAGAGGCCTTATATTGATTCTGCAAGTAGAAAAATTTCATTCTAAAAATTTGATATCACTCAGACTGGGATCAATTTGAGAATGAATACCAAAATACTGCTTTTATCAAGAGAGGCTGCTCTCTTTTTTAACCTTGAAACCCTTCTGATCCTTCCATGAGGCAGAATATGAACCCAAATCCATGGTATAGAATTCTACTTTCTTAGATTCGAGATGGGCCAAAAATCAGCTCCCTTTGGATGAATACTTTTTATGAATGATCCCCATTGGATGAATATTATCATTGATTTAAGCTCTTAAGCTTCACCAAGGATCCCCTCTGAGCCTTTATTTATTTGCTTTGGTTTTGGACAACTCACCCTAGAAATCAAAGGTATAGTTCCTTGGTATACTTGTTAGAAGATAATGTAGTACAAATTAGTGAGACAAGTAATCAACTAACTTTTAAATTAGGAAAAAAGCTCTTGAGGCAAACAATCTAAAATCACTAGGAGAAAGACAAATCTAAGAGTAATTAAAATTGAAAATGACTTCATACGACATAGTAAGAAATTTCAATACTTGGGTGTAACTGCAGAACCATGCAAAGGGGATGATTCGGGAATAGCTAATAGGATGATAGTGTAGCGTGTTAAGTGTAGGGAAGCTGGTAGAGTTTTGTGTGGTAGAGGGTGATGCAGCCATCTCAACCTTAGAAGATCCATTTGATGAATATTTGAAGAATTTGCATTCCAATTTCATGCAACAGACGATGGAGGCAAGAGAGGACCTTTCAAGCTTTCCAGTGGACCTAGTTTCATCAAATTATGAGCCCATATGAGTGAGCTATGGGTGAAGGCCTATTTTTGATGTTTTGGGCCTCCAAAGCCATGTTAGAAGGCTCATATACTGCAAAACAAGGAGGAGTCACGAATTTCACATCATCTTCCATGTCATTGCCTTGTTGAATGCCATGTGGATGCCATATAGGATGGAATCTTTCAAATAAGGGAAAGGCTTGGGCTCATGGAGTGTTTTGGACCACAAGACCAACTTAGAAGCTATCAAAATAGGCATGAGTTCTTACTTGGGTGTGTGGAAGAACCAATGGAGGGATTTTTGGTTCAAAACTTGGGAACAAAAAGGATCAAAATCAACATATTCCTGATGCAAAATTCACCCATGGCTATGTTTAGTTTATGATGTAACTTTTTATTTTTTTTATTTCTTGAATGATGTAATAGCCACATCACTAAAGATTTGATAGAATTCAAATTAGAATTTAGGTTAAGATAGCAAGGGTTGGGCGTGGAAGCCTTAGTGGCTAAGCAATGTTTTTTATTATTTTATTTCCTCAATTCTCCAACTCCAAATTTATAAATTAGAGCTTTGGGCAACCAATGTAAACACAACTTAGAATTCGAATTTTATGAAGCTTGGAGCTTTGGAGACTATCCTAGTGTGGTGAGTCTTGTTTTGGTTTCTTTTGAATTTTTAATTGAAGTTGTATTGAGTTAATTTTGATTTCAAGTGATTGGTGTGTTTTGATTGCAACTTGAATTTAAGCGTTCAATTGTTTGCATCCAACCAATACCAATTGAAATTGGATTTCACAATTCAATTTAAGTTCATTAGAAGGTTCTTTTGTTTTCAATTTGAATTTGTGTTGGATTAAAGTTCATGTATGCATTCGGTCATTTAATTTGCATTTAATTTGTGGATTCAATTAATTGCATTTAACCATTTACATTCGGAACTTCAATTCCATGTTCATATTGAATTCATTTGAAAAACCTAATAACATTGGTGAATTTGCTAAGTGCAAGTTATCCCACTGAGATTTGAACCATCCTTCTTTTTTGGTGCGAAATTGAGAGTTGGGTTTTTGGGGCTTCTATTACTGAAGTCCTTGGTTCGAATTCAAGAATTCGGATCTAAGTTTCTTGTAAGTGAGGGTTTTTGGAAGTGTGCAAGTTTTTCTTGCAATTATGATCATCAGCCTTCATGAGAAGGGAGTCACATCAATTAAGGGATATCTCTATAAAATAACAGTCAGACGTGCCAATGCTATATAAAGCTAAATGTTGGGTAACAAAGAGAAAAAAAGATAATAAAATAATGTTGAGATTTATGCGTATAGAATTAGAAATGTTGCTTAATAAAAGAAAAGATGAGGGAAAGACACTTTAAGATATTTTTTTGGGGGGAAGGGGGGGGTCATGGGCATGATGAGAAAGTGAAAGGATTACAAGTAAAAGAACTAGGAGAAGGAAAGAGGCCATTAAATACATGGATTTAGGTTGTATTAAAAGACATGGTACATTGCAATATGCTGAAGAATATAAACTTTCATAGGGATCAGAGGAAACATACTACTTGAAAACTAAAACCAAAAATATGGCGCAAATGGCTTTAAATGATGATGAATAGTTGGCAAGGACTATTATAAATTTGTAACAACTGCTAATGTTTGCACTACTAGCACCATCGTCCTTGTCTATTTTCAAACGGCAAAAGTTTGAGAACTGTGGACTCAAAGCTAATTTCCTTACATAGTGTGTATTGCAATAGCTTGAATCAAGGACTCGAATCAAGCAACTCTCAAACTGGATGATTGCACACCTACTGAAAAAAAAAGACCTACAACATATGGATGATTCATTGCAGAAAATTAAACAAGTATGATTTTGTCACAAGAAAATTGAAGATATGTTGCTAGGTAATTAGGTGAATTATAGTGCCACTACCAGAAATAAAAGAAAAAAACTAAAAAGAAGAAGGAAGAAAAAGATACTTGGCCACATTTTTGGAGTGACCTCTCGAATTAAGAAGAGGGGGGGGGGTGGGTGGGATGGTGGTGGTGGGGGGGCGGCGGCTGGCGCGGGGGGGTGTTGTTGGAGAACTCTAGAGTAACTTAAGAAGATACCTGAACTCTGTTGGCTTCTTTTGCTTGAGTTAACCTTTCTATGTTCTCTGGAGTGATGAAATGACTTGCATCCACAGTTTCAACACCCTGCCCAAATTGATAAGTAAAATACTTAACTTTGACATTGTGCACAATCTAATGAGATAGGTAGGTATTGCATGAAATCAAGAAGAATACAAATTAAACAACAAGACTACTGAACAAATACACCTGAAATATACATAACATATGGCATGCTATGGATGCTTTGAAAAAGCATAAATCAATATGTTATAGCATTTTCTGATATTTCAATATGGCTTTCTGAATAGACATAGGGAGAGAAATTGAAAGATTTAGCATTGAGCACTAAAATATGAAGAGTTCTATCTCCGTACCAATTGTAGAAAATGTTATCATTGCAATGTATGGCCTTTAGGGGAAAATCATATGGTATGATTTGAACCTACAAACTTTGGGGTTGAACAAGTGAGCACTACCAAAGTGCCACAGGCTCTTCTCCAGCCAGAACAATTAAGAGCGAATAAAATAAGAAGACATGAACAAAATCAAAGAAGGCATGGACAAATTAAAAATCTGCCAACTTTTTACAAAATCATATGAGGTGACATTAATCTTCATCTAAAACTGGATAGAAAGACAATGCATTTAGAACATTCAAGATAATTAAAATTTCACTTGGTTCTTTTAAAATTCAGTCTCAAGGAATGACTCACACTAAGACCAGAATCAACAAGTCGACGAATATGCTGTGAAGCCACTTCTCCATAACATATAATATAAGTTGCAGTGACTTTGCTTTCTAGAAACACAGTTAAAAGAATTTGACTTAATTTTGGTAACTTTTAATTCCTTGCTCAATCCAATAACCGTCAAACTAGTGGCCATTGGCAAGAAATCCATTCTGCAACTTCTTATTGCCGTGACGTGTAGATCCAATAAGAATATTACATCAAGAAACAATATCATTCCAGGGATCTTTTATTGAAGTTGATGATGAAGGCGGGGATCAAAGCAGAATTTTCTAAAAGATAATCTTAAAATATATAAGCTTCTAAGAGTCAAAATATAAACTAAATGAAAAGAAAAACTTCATACAGTTAAACATCCTATTAATGTATCTAAACAAAGCCTTTACCCCCGCACCACCCCCGCCGCCCCCCCCCCCCCCCCCCCCCCCCCCCCCCCACAACCACCAGCCAAAAAAGAAAAAATGAGAACTAGAAAACTGAGCCATACCCAACTTCCACTGGTATGCAGATAAAACTAGAAAAAATTGGAAGTACACTCAAACAACATAAACCTTTTTTGAGAGAGAATATAAAAAATAACATAAACCTGTTCTCTTGCAAACGCCTCTGCTCCATCAAAAGCCAGATAAATATGAGGAGTTTTCTCCATCACAAGTCTTGCAAGAGAAATGGCATTAACAACAGTGGATAAACCGGAAACAGCTCCACATTTCTTTGTATTACCATCCATTATACATGCTTCCATCTCAACTGTTGCATTGGTTGTTAAAACAGAGCCTCTACCAGCATTGAAATTTGGATTGTTTTCAAGTTCACGAACCTGTGGAAGGAAAATTTTGAGTTAGACAGTACAAACCTTTTCTTTTTATCTATGGTGGTGATTCCCTATTAATTAATTAAGAATTCTGTAAGCAAAAATTTTGTTAGGGACCTAATCAATAAGCCAAAAGTTCCAAAGATGAATGGAACACAAAAATCAGACTTTTTAGCCTATCCCATGCTAGGTTGGCCCACATACATTGGACCCCACCAGGCATGTGACTAGTCATCAATGAATCTCAATACTCTCCCTAAGCGATGACTGATCACATAATAAACCACTACCATGCTTCCCTACCAACCTCCTTTGACAGCCCACTCTATGGCCCTTTTCCTAAGTTGTCATCACCAAGACAGGTAGCCCTTTCTACCTCTGTGGTGACTTTAACACTTGCACCAGATGACCCTTTCCCTAAGTTGTTATCACAAGATTCAAATACAGGAGATGGTACCTGCTCTGATGCCAGTCACTAGAGCCTCTTGAAGGAAGAAACTTAGGTCCTTTTCTTATCTCATGCTAAGTAGCCCTACACCCCAGACTAGACCCAACCAGACACATGACAACCATGGCGCTAATTGTACATCACTTTCTTCAGTTCTTCATCTAGTCCGTAGTTAAACACAAGAGAAAAGCACACCCAAGGGCTAAAGGACTATCTACAGATATTAATATCATACTGTAGTTAAAAAGACAAAGTGACGACAAACTGAATTATTATTAGCAGATGTATGAATGTCAGAGGAGAGGAGGGTAGACAGACAGAGAAAGGAAACATCACCACGCAGAAATTTGAGCAAACATTTGTAAGAAAATACATATAAATATAAAGATAAAAGAAGAGAGACAAAAAAAAAAAAAAAGAGGAAGAGAAGTAGAGAAGAGATGGGTGATGTCTGATTAGAGTGAGTACCACGAGCTCAACAACGTCTAAAGGAGATTGGTTGGACTTGAGAGCAGAGACGCCGACGCTGAGACAGTGGCGGAGGGCGGCCTCGCGCGGCTCCTTCCGGTGAAGAGGCAGCGACCTAGGGATGTCGCCGGCGCCTCCATGGAGTGCTATAGCCCAGCCCATTGCCTTGCCTTGTTGAGTCTCGATCGATCGATCTCTCGAGCCAAGAGAATTTGAGACACATTGATTGCAGAAGAAGCTTTGCTGACTGGCTGGAAACATAGAAAAGACCTTAGGTGGGTCCACTTTTTTATTCCTTCAAGTTTGGACTTTGGATTCCACACCCACGGGTGAGCGACGCACCCTACCCTAGTTGTATTTGGATGGGGGGTAAATTTTAGAGGGGTTATTCTGAATAGGGATCACGTTTGATTAGAGGTGATCTTTAAATTGAAATTATTTTTATCTTATTTGATAATTGCAATAGTAAAGTAAAAGTTTATTTTAAAGGTAAAAAATCTTATTTGGTAATTACAACTAAGGGTAATCTGATATATTAATATTTTTTTAAAATTTTTTATAAAATATAATTTTTAAATAATATTCATGAAGTAAATTCTAATGATATAACTTATAATAATATTATCTATTTTTTTATAAATTATTTTTTATAATTATAATTTAAAATGAAAACTTGCATTTTAACATTAAAAAAATAAATAAAGAATTTTTTTGATATTATTATTTCTCTTCATAAAAAATTATAATTATAATTTTTTATATTATATGAATTTAATAAAAATATCAATTCTCATAAAATTGTTAATATGTCAGATTACCCCTACTTACAGTTACCTCTACTCAAGGGTAACCCCTGCAAAGTTTACCCCTCATCGAAATGGATCACGTTAAAAATATTGATAACTTTTTAAAATAAACATTCAACAAAATAAATTACTAATTACCCCAAAAGAGATTACCATAAATCTCAAACTCTTTTGGAGTTTCAAGACCCTTTCGAAATTGGACAGAATCACTCTTTAAAAATAAGACATTTTGACAATTATGTTTCATAAAATTTTATTTTATTTTTAATATTATATAAATTAAATAAAAATTATTAATTCTTATAAAATTGTTATGTCAGATTACCTTTCCTTGTAGTTAGCCCTACTCAAGGGTAACCCCCGTAAAATTTACCCCTCATTCAAATGCATCATGTTGAAAATGTTGACATATTTTTAAAATAAACTTCCAAGATAATAAATTGATAATTACTTAGAAAGAGATTATGATGAACCTCAAACTCTTTCGGAGTTTCAAGACTTTATCGAAATTTCAACAGAATCACCCCTTAAAAATAAAATATTTTGACAATTATGTTTCATAAAATTTTCTTTTTATTATTTATATTAGATAGATTTAATAAAAAAATATTAATTCTCATAAAATTATTAATATGTCAGTTTACCCCTACTCAAGAGTAACTCCCATAAAATTTACCCCTCATCCAAATGCATCATGTTGAAAATGTTGACACATTTTTAAAATAAATTTCAAACAAAATTAAATTTCTAATTACTTGAAATATTATTTTTTTAATTATATAATATATATTTTTTTTAAATATTTTAATTTTATAATATTTAATTGATAAAGAGAGGAAGGCAAGGGGTATTGAGGGGTAGGGCATTGTGAATACCCCAACCTTCAAAGGGATATTAAAAAATGGGAGAGGGGTAAATTTTCAAATTTTTACCCTCACCCCCTTGTTACCAAACAAGGGTAACAAGGGGTAATGGGGGGTTACCCTCTCTTACCCCCCATCCAATCGCAGCCTTTGTGTACGAAGAAACGGGTTTTAGCGTGATTAATATTAGGGGTGAAACTCGGGTCGGGTTTTGGCCTGAACCTGCATAACCGGACCCTAAAATCATGTGAGTCTGGTTATGAAGGTCGGGTCAGCGGGTCGGGTTGGGTTGAGAAGTCAAAAACCCACATTGAATTCAGGTTGGGTTGTTTTTAAGTTAACTCGACCTAATTCGATCAAACCCGACCCGACCCGATAAAAAGTAGGCTAAAGTAGGTTCAAAATACGGGTCGGGTTTCAGGCTGAGTAGGGTTATAATTCGGGTCGGGCCAGGTCAAAAGTTCGGGTCGGGTTCCATATATTAGTAACTCGGGCCAAGTAGGGTTTTAAAAAACCCGACCCTACCCGTCTCGATTTCAGCCCTAACTGTGATGCCCATTTTACCTTTTATCTACCGTACTGAAAATGTAAAACAATAGGAATGTCAGAAATTGGCTCACCAATCGGATCCCTTACTAGTTTTTGGCGAGCCGATTTACTGTTCATGGATGATTCGGAGTATTTTACTGTTCACAGGTAATTCGGAGAGCCGATTTTACTGTTCACAAGTGATCCAATTAGCTGATTTTACTCTTAGCGAGCAGATTTCTGACATTCCTATTATTTTACATTTTTGGTACGGTAGGTGAATGGCAAAATAGGCATCACCGTAAAACTCGTGTCTGTATACACAAAGTGCTCATAGGAGGATCGCTCACCTGTAATATTTGGCATGATATATTAAAAAAATTTAGTATGATGGGATCAAATAAGATTTATCATTTAAATTTATTTAAATATACATTTTAAAAAATATTCTTGAATTTATATAAGTTTTAAACATAAGTTGATAAAAAAATATTTTTTTTTTTGAATTTACGTGTGGGAAACCGCAGGATACCCAGCGTAAAACTCCCATGGGTGAACCCACTACCCTTAAGGCACACCAAGGTTAGGCCAAATTGGTAACATTATATTTTATAAATAATTTTTACATTTAAACTGATCTGATGAATAGATGTTATTTCATATAATTGATGAGTCTAAAAAGATGTCATATATTATTTTATTAAATTAAAAGTCACTGAAAATAATATATCCAAACTCATAGATGGATATTGCATTCTTGAATATGCATATTTGGTAATTAGTTTAAAATTTTATTTTTTAAATTTTCAAATTTAATCAAATAATTGATGAATATTAACACTATCAATAACTTGCATTTGGATTGAAATTCACTCTGATTAACATTCACTAAATAAACAAGTTGAACTAGACAATCCCGTAATGAAGCAAACCTCAAAGATGATGACTTAACCTATCTCAAAATATAAATGGTCTTTTTTTTCTAGTAGGGTGAATTGAAATTATTAATTATATAGATTAGAAAAACTCATTTTAGTGCACTATACTATAAAATACCTACACACATGTATAAATATTAAATACACACAATTTACAGATAAATTTTAAGATTAAATTGATGATATCAGTGAAAGTATGTCATTTTACTCATCTAACTTTTTAAAATCTTAAAATAATAATTAAATGCTTTTTATGAAATTTATACTAGAATAAAATTAGAGAGTATACTATTTTAAAGAAGTCAACAAGTAAATATCAAAAATCATGTATTAAAAAATTTCAACTACTTTATTATATTCCTTATTTCTTTTTGTATAATTGATAAAAATCTGTAACACAATTGCTAAAGGCTCCTTACTACAGCTTAGATATTGTAAGTTCATGATTTCAAATCTCACAAGTGATTTTTTTTTATTTTTTAAATTTATTTTTTATATTAAATAGTAAGTTACGTTTTATTATATAGTTTTTCTTCTCTAAAACCCGTTAATCAAGCCTGCTGATCTTGTCCGATCCCCCATCTCATCTCTCCTGCTAAGTGAGCGATTCAGAAAATCCTACCCTCTTCAGATGCTGTTATTCTAGTGCAGTCGGGGCCTTTTAGAATAGGAACCTCAAGCAACCAGATGGAAAACAAATAGGAAAAAATGGGAGTTACCACTTCTCTTCCTGATGAAGGTGGTAAGAAAGCAGAGTCATGTGGAGGTATAGATAAAGATGAAAGAAAAGAAGCAACATCAAGAAGGGAGAGGAAAAAAGCTAAAGAATTAAAGGAGTTGAAATCTAAAGGATATTCTGATCTAGATGGGTTAGAAATCATTCGAATTGGGAGAATTATGGGAGTCAATTTTGATAAACCCAATCTAGTTCAGCAGCAACCCTGTTTGTTGGACGATCTTGATCGATCATTCTCAAGCTCTTATCGTCCGGCCAGGCGTAATAGTGGTGCAGGTTCCTTTCTGGCCAGAAACTCCTTCCTCAATTTCCGTCGAAAACAGGTTTTAAGAGTTTTCAAGAGAAGTTCTAGCTGTCCTATGAAGAGTGCTGGGGTCTATCAGGTTTCATAATGAAAGTTATTATATGGAATGTGAGAGGCATTGGCATCCAGGAGAAGTGTGATGTTATTCGTCGTTTTAAAAGGAAATATAAAATTGATATGCTGATGATTCAAGAAACAAAAAAAGAGGACATCTCATCATCCATCATTAGGGAGCGATGGGGTATCGAAGGGGTAAAGTGGTTCTGTAAGCCTTCGATTGGAGCATCCGGGGGCCTGCTTACTATTTGGAATCCATCGGTCTTTAAGGTCTCCTTAAGACATATGGATGAATTCTCAATATCTGTTAAAGGTGATCTATTAGAAGAGAATGTGGAAGCTTGTTTTACCAATGTGTACGGTCCGAATGTAGATGGAGAAAGGGAAAACTTTTGGTTTGAGCTGGATTTGATACATAGCTAGAGCTCATCAGTTTGATGCTTGGGTGGGGATTTTAATACTGTGCAGTTTCCTTCAGAAAGGAAAGGTGTACACTCTTATACAAGAAGTATGGAAGATTTCTCTGATACCATAGTTAGAAATGATCTTTCAGATCACGCTCTCATTGGGGGCAGATTCACTTGGAGCAATGGACAAATGAGATGTTCCATGAGCAGACTTGACAGATTCATATTTTCATCATAGTGGGATAATCTCTTTCCCAATTCTAATCAGGTGAAACTTTTTAGTCCCATTTCAAATCATTGCCCGGTAATGATGGATACAGATGAAATTGACTGGGGTCTCAAGACTTTTCAATTCAGTAACTGTTGGCTGGAGAATCCGAAATTTTGTGGGACTAGTTAAAGAATGGTGGAAGAATTTTGAAATCCAGGGTGGGGGGGGGTTATGTCCTCTCAAAAAACTCACTCTTCTTAAATTAAAAATCAAGGAATGGGTGGCTACTGAAGGTGGTCTGCTTAGAGAAAGAAAATAAGCAACAATGATTGATTTAGAGAGGTGGAATAAGATAGAAGAGGATCGAGATCTTAATGAAGAAGAAAGGTCAGCCAGAAGCAGTAGCAAAGCTAAATTTTTGGAATGTTTAAGGCTGGAAGAGGTTGAATGGCGACAAAGATCACGTTTGTTGTGGTTACAGGAAGGTGACAAAAATTCAAATTTTTTTCATATGTGTGCGAATGTCAAAAAAACCGTTAATACTATCAGATCAATTGTCGTAAATGGTCCATGTATTGGAGATAAATTTGGTATTAGAATGGCTATCAAGGACCACTTCTCAGCTATCTTTTGTTCCCCTCCTGGGACTGCGTTGGCCCTTCCTATCCCCTCTCCTAATGGTTCCTCTTCTCCAGTGCCGGATCAAGGTATCTTCTCTTCTCCCTCCTTTATTATTTCTCTAATCCTTTTCTGCACCGTCCTCTTGGCATCTTCTCTAGATTGGTGTGTCAGTTCAGCGCAGTGAATCTCCAGGATCTTTCTCCATCTACTGTCTTTACCTCAGTGCCAGCAACTATTCGTCCAGTTTTTGATATCAAGACTTATGGTGATCTTCTCTTCAGTTTCTCCACTGTTGCTCCACATTTCATGCGTGCATTCTCTTCTACCTTGGAGCAATCAACGGTGTTGTTCTTCTTCTCTTGGGCCCCTTCTCCTGGATCCCAGTCTCTCCTTTCTTCTCCTATTTTGGAGTCGAAGGACCCTCAGTTGCGGATTATTGTCGATTGTTGGGATCCCTGGGAAGCTCTACTCAACCATATGCAATTGACACATCATCTCTTCATTGATCCTGTTGGTTTTTCGCCTTTTCTTAGCTCTAATCGGGTACTTTCGCTTCTCTTCCCCTCTCCATCCCTTCCCCTTTGTCCCTTTTCTTGTGATCAGGTTCCACACCACGCTACTTCAGTGCTACATTTGCCACTGCCTTTGGTCAGTGAATCTCAAGTGAGGGTATATGATGATTATCCGTTTCATATGCTTCAGTCAGCCTCACTGTCCTCTTCTAGCTTCGCCAGACCAACTTTGGATGGTATTCTTTTTTCAGAGATTAGTAGTGAAAATGCGAGATGGTTGGAAAAGGGAGTTTTCAGTTGAAGAAATCAAGAAAGCCTTAAATGGTTTGGCTAGGGATAAGGCACCAAGACCAGATGGTTTTAACTTTTCTTTCTTTAAGGCATGTTGGGAGGTAGTATGTCTGGATATTCTAAAGGTTTTTAAGGAGTTTCACCAATATGGTGTCATCAATAAAAATCTGAAGAACTCCTTCATCACCCTTATTCCAAAAAAAGAGGACCTGGATTGCCTATCTCATTTCCGTCTAATTAGTCTTCTGGGAAGTGTTTATAAGCTCATTGCTAAAGTTTTGGCAGAAAAATTGAAAAAAAGTGTTGTCAAAGATTATTCGAGAGACTCAGGGTGCTTTTGTGGATGATCGACAAATCCTTGATGGGGTTCTATTGGCCAATGAGTTGGTACATTGTAGACATAGAGACAGAGAATCAGGTATTTTGTTTAAAATTGATCTAGAAAAGGCTTATTACTTCTTTGATTGGTCTTTTGTAAACTAGTTTAAAAGGATGGGGTTCAGGGTCACCTAGCAACAATGGATGAAAGCATGCATTGAAGATACTTCTTATTCAATAGTTGCGAATGGATCTCCAACCGCTCCAATTCAGGCGAACAGAAATTTAAGACAAGGAGATCCCTTATCTCCATTCATCTTTACCTTAGTTGGTGAAAGCTTGAACAAACTAGTGGATAATGCTAAAGAGATGGGAATAGTGAAAGGTTTTCAATTGGCACCAAACAGACCAACATTTATCCATTTACAGTTCGCAGATAACACTTTATTTTTCTGTGAACCCACTAATCAGGAGCTAGTGGGGGTTTAAAGCCATTCTTAGATGTTTTGAATTGGTATCGGGCCTAAGGATTAATTTAGCAAAGAGTTCTCTCATCGGTATCAATATGGACGATGGACTGTTGAAGGAGATAGCTAGTAATATTGGATGTGGAATAGGGAGACTTCCCTTCATTTATTTGGGTTTGCCGATTAGGGGAAACTCGAGACTCAAAAGATTGTGTACTCCAATTATTGAAAGAGTGGAAAGAAGATTATCTAGTTGGGGCAGGAAATTCTTATATTTGGGTGGGAGGGTTACCCTAATCAAGGCGGTCCTTCAAAACCTCCCAACTTATTACCTTTCTCTTTTCCAAATTCCTAAAGGAGTTGCAGGGAAGCTAGAACAACTTTTTAGAAAGTTTCTATGGAGTGATAAGGAATCAAAAAGGAAGGTGCACTTAGTGGCTTAGCATGAAGTGGTGAAACCCAAAATCAAAGGTGGCTTAGACCTTCTGCCTATTCTTATAAAAAATGAAGCTCTCTTATGTAAATGGACATGGAGGTTCGGTAAAAAGAAGAAGGCTTTGTGGGTCAAGTTTCTTTCAGCTAGATATGGTGTTGAAGGCGTGGGTGGATGGTTTCTAAGTGATAACGTGAAAAGTTAAGGCTCCTATATTCTAAAGTGCTGGTGGAAATTGGGTTCGGGTGAAGGCAATTTGGGCAGTTTATTCAGTCGTCACATCAGATTTTTTGTTGGAAAAAGTGATAGAATCCTATTCTAGAATGACCTTTGGTTAGGTGACAGACCTCTCAAAGAGTCCTTCCCTAGACTTTTCAGAATCTCGAGGGATTCCGATGCTTTGGTTCATGATTATGCTAATCGAGAAAATGGTAGAATTTCCTGGCAATTTGATTTTCGTAGAAGCTTGAGATCCTTTGAAGAGGATAGCCTTAATAGTCTTCTTTGTCTTCTTGAGGAGGTCCATATCTTGCCTCTTGAAAATGATGTCAGGCGACTCGTCAGGTAACTTTTCAGTCAAAGCAATGTTGCATCTGTCTCATAATCAGATCTCTAATGATGATGATATCAATAATTTGGTATGGGTCGGTGCAGCTCCCCTTAGGGTTCAAATATTTGTTTGGTTTTAAAGGAGAAAATTCTCATGAGGGTTGAGCTTAAAAGGAGAAGTTTGCTTAGAGATAAGGATGATCTAAAATATATTCTCTGTGATTCTTTTCATGAAGATGTCAATCATTTGTTTGTGAATTGTGAGGTTGCTAGTGGTCTTTGGTCAAAGTTCTTCAATTTCCTTGGTATTCCTTGGGTCTTCACGTATTTCTGTTATCGCTTGATTGTTGCTTGGAACCTTCCTAGGCTGAAATCCAGATTGAAATGTGCTTGGCAAACGCTACCGGCTGTCATTTTGTGGACGTTATGGAAGGAAATGAATGCTAGATTATTTAATGGTGCCTCCTCTTTTATGGAAAATCTTTTCTATAAAGCCAAATGGTGTTGGTTTAGTTGGTTGTTGGCAAATCCCAAATTCAAAGGCCCTTAAAATCGATGATCTTATGACTTCTTGGGATGGATGCATGAATGTTCAAAGGAGAAATTCTAAGCCGAAGATAAAGTGGGAACCACCTCCACTTGGTATCTCGAAATTTAATGTTGACGGTGCTTTTAGAGGAAAACCGGGTCCATCAGGGATTGGTGGTGTGCTTCGAAACCATTTAGGTGAAACTACCATTGTGTTCAACGAGTCGGTCGGTATCTTGGACTCAAATGTGGTGGAAATCCTTAGTATAAGAAAAGCTCTAATCATTTGGAAGGATTACGGTTATGGTTCTCTCATCATTGAAGGGGACTTGGCAAATGCTATCAAATGGGCGTCAGGGTTGAGGCGCCTGCCCTAGAGATTGGTCAATATGGTTAGAAAGGTGAAAGACTTGGCAAGTGAATTGGGAGTTTCTTTTTCCAAAGTGGATCGCTCAGCTAATGGAGTGGCGGATTATTTTGCCAAATTAGGAGTCGACAATCAGTTTGCAGGCGTTTTTCTTTTCTGATTTTCTCTTCTGTTGTCTTCATTTTCTTTTTCCTTTTCTTTTGGTCTAATTCTGTTATACCCTTTATTTTTTCTTTGTATATCTCCTTTCTTTTCTCTTAATGAATTTTTTTATTACTACTAAAAAAAATACATCTCACATGATGAAATAAGATAAAAATATTTATATTTTAAAAAAAATTATATTAAAGCCAGTTTCAATAACCTATTCTAACAATAAAAAAAAATTTAATGTAGAAAAACTATGTTTAATCCAACGAAAAGTGTATTATTTCAAATAAGATAAAATTAATTATAAAAATCTAATGTAGAGAAATTATAAAAGTAATTATTCAAAATGAATAACTTCTTTTTTTTAACAGTAAAAATGCATCATATATACAAATTATAAAAGTAATTATTCAAAATGAATAAGTTCTTTTTATTAACGCTAAAAATTCATCATAGATAGATCAGTTCCATTGTCGGGATTTGAACCCGGGTCGCCTAGGTGAAAGCACGGGTCGAAATCTCAGTCGATACGAGATGTATCGGCTGTACCGGCAAGATATCAGCCAATATGTGTTTATACAGCCGATATTTAAGGGAAAAATTAGGAGAGAGATATAGGCGGAGATATGAGATACTGAGATATCGGCAGAGACTCTGATATCTCGGTATCAACGTTTTTTTGACCCATGGGTGAAAGTCAGGTATCCTATTCGGACTAGACGACAGTGGATATGTATAATGAATAAGTTCTATTTTGTAAGAAAATGAGAAATATTCTAAAAGGGGTTGCATGAAAGAAAGAATAGACCTTTATTAGTGCATTGAGCACGAATCCATATCAGGTTGATTTCGACTAAAGATGCTTATCAACAAATGGCACAAATCTTTTTTGAGTAGGGGACTGCAATGGGAGTAATGGAGATTTTTAGGTATAAAATATGAGAACAATTTGGAAATGCTTTAATTTTCAAAAAAAAAAACAATTTGGAAATGCTTTATTTTAAAAGTTAGGTTTTTTTTTTAATTTTTTTTTATGATGAAGGTATTTAGGTCTCATCTGACTGATATATGAAGCTGCCTTACTTCTACAAACCGAATTACCCAATGACTTGAACTCCTTTGGATTAAAAGTTAGGGTATTTTGACAAGTTATTAAAGTGACTTTATTTTTTAATATGAATAAAGTCCATTATACTAAATAATTTTTTTTATTTGAGCATTAATTTAAAAACATGAGATAAACATTTGTTAATTAAAAGTTTATCCAACGTAGAGAATAAATTAAATAAATTTACAAGTGAAATTTGAATAAAAATAAAAAATAATATATTGAGCAATGTGGGTTTATACCAAGTAGTCTCAACTTTGAGATTGTTCACTCGAGCGGAATCACAATTTGAGTGTTGTTTATAAATTTGTTGATGAAAATTCAATGTACTTGTTAAACGTGTTACTATGATAAGTTTTTTAAATATTATTAAATATCTAAAGTTCAAAAGTCACTAATTTTTAGTATGATCGAAGTTATAAAATCAATGTTTAAATTTAGAATTTTTATTTTTTGTTGGAGTGATTATTTTATTATGTTAAATTGGCTAGGTATAAATATTAGATGAGTAAAGTATTAATGTACAAATGATTTCGATAATATTCTCTTGCATTAGCAAAGTTAATATATCAATATGCCCTTCAAACATATCATATATTGTATTTTAAATTGTTAAATCAAAATTATGAAGCATTTGTTACTAATCTCATTCTTTCACTCAAGTTCACTTCACTAGATTATGATGCCATATACAATATCTAAATTAAGAATCAAGTTCACTTCACTAGAACAGTAAAAAGGCTACTTTGGAAATCGATGCTCTGATAACAAACCCAGAGCAAAAATAGAGGAGTGCTGAAGTAACCTGAATTCAGTGGTATGTAATAAAGATAGCCTTCAGCAATATTTTCCGGATCAACAATGTCATTCACTCCCTCAATGCTATACAAGGGATTCAATCGTATCCCCATCATGCATCGATTTTTGTGTAATCCGAAATGGATTTTAGTGTATTGTCAATTTTACCCTTCGCATGAACAGTAAAATCAGACCCTTCACATGAATAGTAAAATTTCGGTCAGTCGATTTTATTCTTCATGCGAATTTCGGCGAGACGACTTACTGTTCATGCGAATTTCAGCTATTCGATTTTACTGTTCATGCGAATTTCAGCGAGCCGATTTACTATTTAAGCGAATTTCGGCTAGCCAATTTTACTGTTCATGCGAAGGGAAAACTTGGCGAGTCGGTAAAGGTAAAATTTCGACAAGCTGATTTACTATTCATGCAAAGGGTAAAATTGACAGTACACTAAAATCCATGTCTTGTTACACAAACCTCCCGTGGGGTGATTGCTACCCTTAAAAAATCAGTGATTGTCATGTCAACATATTAACTTGTACACTAACCCATGCATCTATTTATATCTTTATTTTGATTTAACCCCTTAAGTTGATTCTTTCTTAGGTGGATATCCACTATCATTGATATTTTAAATTTAGTTAATTCAATTCATAATTTGATACTAATTATAATTTCATATCTTATTGTGTCAGGTTCACTTCACATACTCAGTATATGCAATTTTGATACATTACAACAATTTTGAATATCGACACGTCCAATATGTATATGCCTACACAAATACACATTTTAGAGGTTCATTCTTTTATTTCAGATTCATTATAATATATCTCATTCTATAGTTTTAATTGTTTTTATTGTATCATTTCATTTGTTTCATTTATTATTCATTCTTTATCTCTCATTCTTGAATTGTAATGATTTTTACATTTATTTCATTCTTTTTTAATTTATTTGTACTTTTTAAATTCATTAGACAAGATTATTTTAATTTATAAACATTTTCCTAAGTTTTACCAAATTTTAATGAATATTTGACTAAATTTTTTACAATATAATCATTTCATAATAATTAACCACCTCAATAACTTAGCAAAAATTATTAGAGTTTTAGATAAACTGAGCCATGTTTTAAAAGCTCTCTAAATTTTTATCACTTTAAATTCTATTTTAAATCCTAAATACTTATGAATGGGTTAAGGACAAGTAGTGATCAGTGTAACAAATACCGCCGGTATTTTCATTTATACCCCGATAATACCGAAAAAATACCGTTCTCGCATTAAAAACGCGTTTTTAACGCCGCTCTTGTTATTATCGGGAATTTAACGATAAAAACGTGTTAATAATGCGAGAAATGATAAAAACGCGAGAAAAACGCGTTAAAAACGTATAGTGTAAATCCCGAATACAACTTAAAACCCTCTTTTCTAGGGTTTCAGTTCGATACCGAAAATCCCACCCTCTGCTCTTCGGTGATTCCTCTTCTTCCGATTCCGCTTTCCGAAAATCCTCTGCTTCCTCTTCTTCCGATTCCGATTTCCGAAAATCCTCTGCTTCATCTTCTTCCGATTCCGATTCCGAAGCTCCTTTGCTCTCTCACGGTCTCCATCTTCTCTCCCACCGGCAGGCGGTTGTTCTCTTGGTGCTCTTTCCATCTTCTCTCCAAGTTGAGGTATAAGAATTTATGTTGATTGAAATTTGGAACTGAGCATAAAAATCACTTGGGCTTTTTGGATTTCACCAATTCGTCCCCTTCATAACACAAGCTAGAACAATGGGGATTACATAATCCCTTGCTGGTTCAAACATTTGCATCTTTAGAGGGTTGCGGAACTACGATTTGCCCTGTGGATCTCCTTCATGCTTTCTTTCTATCAACTGTTTGATGAAATGTTTACTTGTATTACTTATCCACTTCCACTTGCACCATTGAATGACTAGGAGGAGAAAAACATGTTTTATGGTGTTGGGGTTTCTTCACCTTGGGTTTGCTCACTTAATAGTATGGCCACTTTACATGTACTCCAATCCAAATGCCACCTTAATGTTTTGGGCCTGATGCAATGAAGTGCAAGATGTAACTGTAAAAAGACGAAGAGTCAAAGCTTATTTATTTGAGTTTTTTAGTACATTTCTAAAGAGGAAATTGTTTAGAAATTGATTGTGGGTAAGTGTGTTTTTAAAGTAACTAGGAGGGAAGATGGAAAGCTAAAAATATAAAATGTATCACTTATTATACAAGGATTTAATTGAAGGGATGGAGTTGGTGTCAAGGGGGCTCACTTTGTTATTTGAAAAGGTGCTCAAGGGAATGGTACTTGAGCTTCCACGAAGTGAATATTGCGTCCTATGGAAAGAAAAAGGAAAAACCTGAGAAATTCGATTTGTCATTGGAGCAGGTTCTATGTTTTTTATATATGTAAATGTCATATTTTTCTCGAGTAATTACTGAACACATTGGTTCTAATGGGAACTTTGAAGATCATGCTCAATTTTGGGAGAAATGATGTCAGAGTAGCTTCTTTTGTTTGGGGGGATTTAAGTACATTTTAACAGAGAAGTGAAGGTAATAGGCTTCTCACTATCTCACTAACAGCTCGTTATCATCGTCAACAACCATTCCCATCTATCTACTATCAACTTTTTAAGTTCTAGCATCTCCATTATATCCTATAAAAATTACATTTTGTCATTCCAAAGTCCAAACTGTATCATGTCCTTTACCCCTTCAATCCAAGACTTTAAAGACCTCCCCTTTTCCTGGTGTCTACCACTTATAATCATTTAATTCTTCATATTAGGGTTGTTTTTGGCTATCTACTTGTATGTATGTATATTACTTGTATATGATTTGTAATGTAATCGGTGGATCTATATGCTAAATTATTTAAACCGATGGGTATGTATGTTACCTTTTTTTCTTGTGTTATCAATTGTTTGTTTATTATTTTCTAAACTTTATGTTCATATTTTTTCTAGATCTTTGTGTCCATTTTTCATCGAAAATACCTCGACAAAAAGATCCATTATGGCAATATGGAGAGGAATTGGGTGCAAATAAGTTAAAGTGTAAATTTTGTGAAGAAGTTTTTTGTGGTGGTATCACACGTTTTAGAAACCATCTAGCGAAAAGAACATTGCATGATGTAAAAATGTGTGATAAAGTTCCGGAGAATATTTGTGAAATGGCGAGGGATGCAATATCGTTTAAAGAGAGAACAAAAAGGCATAGAGGAAGTGGAATATCTGTTGGATCTGCTGGCACAGGAGAAAGTTTGACATCATCGGTTGTTTTTTCGTCTTCCTCGGGACAACAATTGGTTGATACCATGATTAAAAGACATGACAAGGATCATGTTGACAACTTGATATGTAGAAGCATGGTGATGAACAACCTCTCCTTTAATTTGTTAAGGTCTGAAGAATAAAGAGAAGCAATCCATGCCGCTATAGCATATGGGCCCACTTATGTCCTTCCTAGTAGTGAAACTTTAAGGACTAAGTTGTTGAAAAATGTAAAAGATGTAGCAATATCATATGTAAATGATATTAGCAAGAATTGGAAGACAAGTGGATGCACACTTATGTCCGACGCATGGACAGATATGAAGAATCGGCCCTATATTAATTGTTTAGTTGCTTGTCCACAAGGCACAGTTTTCTTCAAGTTTATATGTGCACAAGGGAATATTAAAAATGGGGCTTTCATTGCCGGTTTTATATTTTCTGTGATTGATGAGATTAAACCAAGAAATGTGGTGCAATTTGTTACAGATAATAGGTCAAATTATACATCTGTAGGAGATATACTTGAAAATAAGTATCCAAATATTTTCAAGACACAATGTGCTGCCCATTGTATTGATTTAATGTTGGAAGACATTGACAAGTTGCCATTTGTGAAGCCCTATATGGACAATGCTCGAAGAATTGTTAAATTTTTGTATCGGTATCAACATGTCCTTGATTTGCTAAGGGTCCACACCCAAGGAAGAGAGTTGCAAAGGCCAGCCACTACAAGGTTTGCAACTCAATTCATTTGTTTACAATCTGTCCTGAGTCAAGAAGATGCATTGAGATTGATGGTTGCTTCCGTTGAATGGAGAAACATGCCACAATGTAAAAAAAGTGAAGGAAAAGACGTGGTGGACGTTTTACGTGGTGATAAATTTTGGGAGGGTGGAAAGAAGGTAATCCAAATTGTTGAACCTCTTGTTAAAATATTGAGAATGGTAGATGGTGATGGGTCCACAATGGGTTACTTGTATGAAGGACTTAATCGTGCAATAGCAGTCATTAGAAGTCTCTATCCAAATCATGATGATCAAGATAAATGAATGGAAATTTTGAGCATCATAGATCAGCGTTGGAAGAAAAATTTGCATAGTCCTTTACATGCAGTTGCTGCATTTTTACATCCCAAATTTTTTTACGAGAATATTATAACTACAGATTCAGAAATCAGAGATGGCCTTGATAAAGTTATCACAAAAATGGCACCAAGGAGAGTTGAGAGAAACATTTAGAGAGTTGTCTCTTTATCATTCTAGAGATCCAAAAAATTTTGCAGGAACGATGTCACATGAAATGATGCAAACATCTCATCCTAGTAAGTTTCTTTTCATTTGTTTTCCTAATTTAATTTTGATTTAGTATTTTTATAATTTATATTAATTGTACATTATAATGTGTATCTAATTCTTTTAATTATTTAGGACTTTGGTGGGACTTATGTGGAACTTCAATTCCAAATTTGAAGTCCATTGCTATAAAAATCTTGAGTCAACCATGCAGTGCATCAGTATGTGAGCGCACTTTGAGTATTTTTGAAGCAACTTATTCAAAAATGAGGAATAGACTTCATCCAGAAAAGCTTCAAGATTTGGTCTATATGAAAGTAAATTTGCTAATGAAAAAGAATTCAGAGTTGAAATTATTTAAGGACTCAAAGGCCATTTCACTTGATGATATTAATCCATTTGATGGTATGAACGAAGAAAATGAAGAAAATCAATGTTCTAGTGAGGATGATGAAGATGATACTCCACTTGAGGAGCTTGAGGGCGTACATAATTTGGATTTCTTAGTATAATGATGACTTTATTGACTTTGGATGTTATTTATCATGTTTGTTGAGTTTAATGACACTATTAACCTTTTGGTAGTTTGTTAATTGAATGTTTGTATCACTGTTGCTTCTTTGATCAATGGGAATTGAGTAAATTGTCTATCTTATAGATTTATATGCTATTTTTTTTATGTAAGAAGTGTAAGATGAGAATTAATTATTTATTATATTTATTTTTATTATTTTTTAAATATTTATATTTTCCGCGAGATTTTCCCGTTAAAAATCCGAGAAATTGAAAATATCCCGTTATTAACAGTTGTTGTTATTATCCCGAGAACGGTATTTGTTACTATGGTAGTGATGAGTTAGGTAGGATATTGTTCAGATTGGATTGGCTGTAGGAAATAACATATATTTTGTCTAATTTGATTGTCCCCCAACTTGAACTTTGTTTTTTTAAATCTTATCCGACCAAAAGTTCTATTAAAAATTGAAAAAATAATATAAAAGTAAGAGTACATGAAAGTTCTCCCTTGGTGTTAGAACACGATTGATCCTAGAGGGGGGGTGAGTAAGTCAATCCCAATTCGTTGGTCCTTTTAAAATTTCCTTGATTGATTATTTAGAGTGCAGCGGATACTTCAATCAAGTGTGTGTGTTAGCAAATGTGATTATGCAATCAACACAAGAAATTGATTCTAACACCACAAGCAAAAAGACACACGATATAGAGTGGTTCTTTTAGCCAATCTACATCCACTGTTAGGACCAGCTCAACCTTGAGTTATCCCCAAATTTACTAAGTAGAGACTTACACCCTCACAATTAGAGTAGGAATTCCACTTTACTCAATTGGCTGAGAATTTCACCCACCTCATGTAAAATAGGAATTCCACCTATTTGAATTGACTGTGAATTCCACCCACCACATGTGCCAGAGACTAGGCTCTAGATTTTTTTATAGTGGTTTCGGAGCCAAGCCTCCTTAATCCACTTTCATAGGACAAAGGTTTTAAAATAAAATTAAACCAAGAAGCACTTGCCTTTTAGCTTTTTCTCGAAAATGTGTGCTTCTCAAAGATCCACCCAATATGTGCCCGAGTTAATCCCGACGCTCCGCCTTATAGTCGTCATTGAGCAATCACAATTCAGGATGACTAGGAAAGTGATTCTATCCTAGTTGGTATCTTTTCTTTGCTCCTCTCTTTCTCTCTTTCACTAACTCAATCAATAGATTGGTTGTATTAAATTCTCAGGTGTAGGCACAAGAGAGATGATCATTCCTTAGAGTGTGTGACTTTTTTCAGTTCAAGGAAGATTATTAAACGATTATACAACTCTCATATTTATAGAGGAGTCAACACAATTTTTCAAATTGTCCAATACCGACAGGTCGAGGGCACCGATGGGTTGAGGGCACCAATGGATCAGTGTTCATATTTATTACCGTTCAACTACCCGACCATTGCACATTAAATGCACTCCCAACGGCATGATTAATTCCTAGTCGACAGGTCGGTGTCATTGATGGGTCGACACTCGACATTCATGGCACCGAGAGGTCGGTCCATACGAGGGTCTCGATTTGGGGCAACACCATGGAAACAGAGTTTCATGTCCAGAAACTTGTCCTGCCCATAACAACACGTTGCCCTTTACCGAGGGGTCGGTCCTGGTACTCTCGATCGGTCTTGAATTATCGAGATGATTGTTTTCTCGAGAGTCCACTTGAGTTCTAAGTTCGAGAACTCATAAGTTATCATCGACGAGTCGTTGACCACGAGGTGTCGTTAAGTTCATCACCAAGGGGTCAAAGCATACGAGACTCTCGGTCAGAGGCATGCCCAGAATGACAGTTCTATGATCTAGAACCTTTGTCAATCTGGCCGACTAGTTTTGACCACGATTGGTCAATCCTGTCTCCACCGAGGGGTCGGTGAGAACGATTGGTCGAGCTGGCAGTGAACTTAATTCATATTTCCAAGTTCGCTTCCAATTCACTGTCAAGCTTCCTCTCTAGGCTTTTATGATTTTACCACTTGTTCAACTAAGCCTACGAATGGTCTTCCTAAGTTGTGGTACCACCTAAAGTCATCTATGGACAAATACATGTTTTATGATTGGCATAATGATGAGTTTCAATCTGGTGGAGCATGATCTTCAATCTTGATCACCTTGAGTCTTCAAACTTTTAGCAAATGCTTCTTCCCGAGTTATGGAATTGACAAACTTAGGGATTCGGCAAGATGGGGCACTAACAGTAAAAAACTATTTTAATAAAAATGTGAAAGATAAAGAGGACTTTCATTTGATTTGAGGCTATTATGGTATGGAAAATTGAGGTCACGAGAGAATGTAGATTTAACTATTTGGTCAACAATGTTCATTTGAGAGTTGAAGGATATAATATCATTTGGAGTGCGTGTGTATTATGTAATTATTATCAACTTGCCTATGTACTAACCCCTCACAAATGCAAGAGATCTAATGGAGGTGGGTGCGAGGGACCCAATGACGAAGTTAAGGACCTTGAACTTACACTTATATTTTGAGATGTAAATATTGAATCCATGTATTTTGTGATTACTTGTGGACATGTAATGTACTATTTTAAACTATCATGGATGACAGTAAGTATCTATAGGGTCTTGGAGACCTTAGAGACTCTGAGAAGGACTCATGAAAACTCTGTTTGGACTGTTTTAAGTAATCATGAAAACTATAAGATTTATCGTGCTGAGATGTTTAGTTTTGATGGAGAAAAATAATAGAAGATGTATGATAGTGTTGTGATTAAGAATTTGATTGGATGGTTAGTTGAAAAAGGTCGTCAAAGCACCTATATTTAAGAAACTCTGTTGAAATTTCAGTAGGAATTCTGAAGCCTGAAGAAACTTAAAATCCCTAGAAGCTTTAGAATGTTGGTCTCACCCTACGTGTGAGCGGTCACACGTGTGGGGACGAACTCAAAAAAATAAAAATAGTCACGTTGGGGCGAGCATGACATGGACCCACTTTATATTGAATTTAGTATGTTAAAACTACTTTTTTTTCCTCAAAACTTAGATCCAATCATTTATAATTTCTATTTGATGCACCCTCACTATTAGATTAATTATGATAGTCAAAATATTTATCCAATGGCTTATTTTTAATCTGAAAAAATCCAAAGCCATCGCTCAATGAGTCTCATCTTTTATAAAATGATAGCCCTCATGATAATCTATCCATTCATATAACTTTTGTGATTATCAGATGGGATCCAATATTTGACATGTCTCATCAGAATTTTGAGCTTTTTCAATGCAAGCATTTGCTAAACTTGAATTTGTGAATTTTATAAATTTGACTCGCCATTGAATAGATAAATATAAAAAAGGTGAAATAACATCTATTAACAAATATTATGTTTATATAACAACTCGAGTATTTGCCAAACTTGCCTTTATGAACTTTATAAATTTCTTAGGCTCGTCATTGAATACATCAATATGGAGAGGTGGAATGATGCACACTTGGTAGGGTAGGGTATCCAACCTCAATCGTAAAGCGGAAACTCTAACACAACCAAGATACCCTGGTTGTGAAAGTTAAAGAACTAAATGAATTTAACACAACCTGATGACTTTAAACGATAAGCCAACTCAAATAATCAATGTTTATAATTAAATCAAATCAATTTGAAACATTATAAGGCAGTGAATTTTCCAAAACAACTTGTCCAATTTAAAAAAAAAAATCTTCACAAATATCAACCTAACATCGATCACCAATTTCTGACCAAAATAGTTAGGTTGGGTTTTTAAGAACAAAGATTTTGTAAACAAAGAACTGAAATTACCCCAATGGATAGTCGGGTCTAAATGGGTCCAGAACTGCAGACCCATAATTTAGGCGGATTCAAATGTATTGAACCAAGCCCATGCAGGATAAATGTGTTAGGCACACTTTCAAGTTGGAATAACCCACTAAGTCCACACATTACCATCCTACACCAAGGCATTAGCTGAATTATGTTTCTTAGGACCTGGGTTTCCAGCCCAAAATACTAACTATTAGGTGGAGTGACTCAAGTCTTTTATAAACCCCTAGATCTCCTTCTACATTTTTAATGTGAGACTCATTTTATAACAACCCATACTATTATAGGTGTTCTTACTCATAAACATCCCAATAAACGATAGGTCCACCATATCATAAGATAAATTCAAGGAGTAAAAAGTTAAGTACAGTCATCCATATACATGTTCTGATTAAGTCTCAATGTATAAAGTGTTTTCCCATAAAAAAGGCAAAACTAGAAAACACGCAAGTCAACTACTCAGTTCTCTAAACTTGGTCGGAAGGACAGACGTGCCCTCCATCCATCGCGTCACCTGAAATATAAGGGAGTGAGCTTAACAAGCCCAATGAGGAGACTACATAAACAAGTATATATGTATATCACAAACTTTCATTACATAATACATGCAAATATGAGTGTATCAGGATCTAGGGTTGCTACTTGCACACCTAAAACCAGGTGGCGGCATGTCCTGCTACATGGGCTGAGTTTGGATGAGGGGTAATTTTTATAGGGGTTACCCCTAAGTAGGGGTCACCCTTGAGTAGGGGTGACCCTTGAACTGGGATTACCCTTATCTTGTTTGGTAATTCCAGTAGTAAAGTAAAACCTTACCCTAAGGGTAAAAAATCTTCTTTGGTAACTACAAGTAAAGGTAACCTGATATATTAATATTTTTTATTTTTTTATAAAATATAATTATTAAATAATATTCATGAAGTAAATTCTAATAATATAACTTATAATAATATTATCTAATTTTTATAAATTATTTTTCATAATTATAATTTAAAATGAACACTTGCATTCTAATATTAAAAAAATAAATAAAGATTTTTTTTATATTACTATTTTAAATCCCAATAAATAAATAAATAATATCAACATATCTCTTCATAAAAATTATAATTATTATTTTTTATATTATAAGAATTTAATAAAAATATTAATTCTCATAAAATTGTTAATATGTCAGTTTACCCCTATTCAAAGGTAACCCCTATAAAAATTTACCCCTCACCCAAATGCATCCCTTTGAAAATGTTACAGAAATTTTATTTTTATATTATATAGATTTAATAAAATTATTAATTCTCATAAAATTGTTAATATTTCAGTTTACCCCTACGTACAATTACCACTACTCAAGGGTAACCCCTGTAAAAATTGACCCCTCACTAAAATGCATCACGTTGAAAATGTTGAAGAAATTTTATTTTTATATTATATAGATTTAATAAAATTATTAATTCTCATAAAATTGTTAATATGTTAGTTTACCCCTACGTACAATTACCCCTACTCAAGGGTAACCCCTGTAAAAATTTACCCCTCACCTCACTAAAATACATCACGTTGAAAATATTGTAGAAATTTTATTTTTATATTATATAGTTTTAATAAAACTATTAATGCTCATAAAATTGTTAATATGTTAGTTTACCCCTATTTACAATTACCCCTACTCAAGGGTAACCCCTGTAAAAATTACCCCTCACCCAAATGCATTACGTTGAAAATGTTGTAGAAATTTTATTTTTATATTATATAGATTTAATAAAATTATTAATTCTCATAAAATTGTTAATATGTCAATTTACCCCTACTTAAGGGTAACCCCTGTAAAAATTTACCCCTCACCCAAATGCATCACGTTGAAAATGTTGACACATTTTTAAAATAATTGTAACGACCAGACCCGAATACAGGGCTTAGGGCTTGACTCAGTGTGATATTGTCCGCTCTGGGCCTCGCACATCAGCGAGCCCGCACAGTTTTGCATTTGGGCCCAAGCCCACCTGACCTGGCCCAAAAGGCCTCACACTAAGTTACACATGGGTGGCTTTCTAATAAACCCACTCCCTCCTTCTCTCCCACCGATGTGGGACTTCAAGAGAGGGAAAGATAGGGTACCACAATCACCCCCCCTAAAGTCTCGAGCCGTCCCCGGCTCGATCCGGTCCAGCTCAACAATTGCAGGGAAGGAGGAAAGCCCACACAGTCCGAGTGTAGAACCTCGGTTCTGATACCATTTGTAACGACTCGATCTGAATACAGGGCTTAGGGCTTGACTCAGTGTGATATTGTCCGCTCTGGGCCTCGCACACCAGCGAGCCCTCACGGTTTTGCATTTGGGCTCAGGCCCACCTGGCCTGGTCCAAAAGGCCTCACACTAAGTTACACATAGGTGTCTTTCTAATAAACCCACTCCCTCCTTTCTCTCCCACCCATGTGGGACTTCAAGAGAGGGAGGGATAGGGTATCACAATAATCTTCTAACAGAATAAATTGTTAATTACCCTGAAAGAGATTATCATGAATCTCAAAAAAATTCAGAGTTTTGAGACCCTATCGAAATTTCGACAGAATCACCCCTTAAAAATAGAACATTTTGACAAATACGTTTCAGAAAATTATATAATATATAATTTAAAAATAGAGGAAGGCACGGGATAAATAGGGGAAAGGTTTCCTTAAAAAATAAAAAACCACTATTATTATTTTAAATTTCAATAAATGAATAAAAAAAATCTTTATATCTCTTCATAAAAAAAATAATTTGTTGTTTGGTGTTATGAAATTTATCAAATGGAAATAATGGAGTGCTTTTAAAAAAAAATAAAAGCCAAGTACTCACCAAAATAAATAAATAAATAAAATGTAAAAAAAAAAATTCTCATGAGCAAAAGGGAGGGTAAGGAGGGGTATTTATTCTTGAATACCCCTTGCCCCATGGGGTATTCAAAAGAGAGACAAGAGGGGCAAAAATTTGAATTTTTACCCTTCCCCCCTTGTTACCAAAAGGGCCTAACAAGGGGTAACAGGGGGTTACCCCCTCTTACCCCCCATCCAAACGCAACCATGTTTCTACCCGTGGTACTTCCACGACATCCACCATACACATATCATAACGCCCAAGGCAACCCTCATCCATACCTCGCACCATATCCAACCCGGTCTCTGACCCGAGCCTGTAACGCCCCGCCCTTTTTCACTCGTTCTTTCCCATAAATTCAGTGTATATATATATATATTTTTTTGTAACAGAGTAGAGTGATAGAGAGCGGGACGTCACGACGTGAGCTAAGTCCGAACTTCCAAAGTCCGACCCTTAACTGGCCAACCTTATGTGTGTATGGACTCAGTCCAATAAAATGGTTCACACATAGCAATACCGGCTTGCGGAATAAAATCATAAAACTGCGGAATCATAATCATCAAAATACGGAATCATATTAGAACCAAGTTCTAATCCATTCAGATAGTAAAGTACGTCATAATCATCAAACCAAAGCATTCAACCATCTAAGTTATTACATTCCAAAATCCGAATACTCAAATACAAGTTCATGAGTAATTTATTCAAAGCATATAAACTAGATCTTCCAAGCTCCTATTCCTGGTCCGCCTTAGGTTCATTGTTTCCTTGATTACCTGTATCACCAACTACAGGGTAGAAGTAGGGCGTTAGTACAACGCCCTGTAGGTATTCCAGTTACAGCTAACACATGGTTAGTACAAAACATATCATAGAACATAGTGATATCAAAACCATATAAATCCATGTCATGCAATGATGACAAATATGCAATAAGTCTCACCCATCACCTGTACATAAATGTGCCTACCACATTGGTCTTTCGGTCGCCCCGACGGAGTGTGGACCCTCCGGAAATCTTCTTGATGGAAATCACATCAAGGTGTTGCACATAGGTTTTTTAGACGCCCCGACGGAGTGTGACCCCTCCAGTTATAAATCCTTCACCCCATGCCATGCTATTTTATAACATAAACATAGCATTGAAAATCATCATTTGAAAAACATATCCAATACATGCTCTTTATACAATTAAAACCTAGCATGTAAAATCACCTTTGGAACATAATCAACCCATGCTATTTAAATCAAGGTAAACATAGCATTTGAAATTTAATAATAAATCAAATCAATTGAAACACATTTTCATCAAAACATAAGATAAAAACAAGTACATAATCCATGGTTTCAAAGAGGTGGAATCCTACCTAAGACCGTTCATAAGTCCTTGCGTTTCCGTCCAAGATTCGATCACCGATCGCGCACCGCTTGCGAGATCCCGCTACCTTATGATATAATAATAAATCAACACCAAAACTCACCTAATTATAAGGTTCTAAGTCTATAAACAAAACCCATGGGGTTCGGCCATACACCATGGCCGAACCCATGGTTTACCATTTTTTATACATATTTACAAAAATGCCATTGTTGGTAACCCTAGCCCCTTTTCTTTGTTTAGGTTCCAAGTTATCCTTTCATGCTTCCAAAATACTCAATGCCATAAAAATAACTCATGGGGTTCGGCCATACACCATGGCCAAACCCTATGTCCGACATTCTCTCATATTTACCAAATTTCCATTGGTTTCCTTCTTCCTTTAAATGTTCCATAATTAGAACTTAAAAACTTCCCTAATAAAATAAGTTCATCAAACATAACACATGGGGTTCGGTCATACCTCATGGCCGAACCCATGGTTCTCCTACTTTGGTATCTTAATTACATTTTTGACATTCCCTTCTCCATCAATTCTTATCATACATTGTACCATTTTATTTTATTTAAAACTACACATAACTTAACTCATGACTTAGGTTCATAATCTGATTTTCTCAATCAGACTTTAACCTTGAATTATAGATACATTTAATCTCTTAATTTTAGACCATGGGGTTCGGCCATACACCATGGCCAAACCCTATGGTGTATAATCTCTACCTTTCCATAATTGGAAAGTCCCCAAATTTATATTTCACCTTCCAAAAATAGAATTTCCATTTATTAATCTCCCCTTCTATCATTAAAAGGTTTCCCTAATTAATTTACCAAAATATCAACCTCATTCCATAAATGGAAAGTTCTCTAAAAATAACTCCACCTTCCATTTTTAACCTAAGGTCCACATTTACAAGGTTTCTTAATTAAACATCAACCCTTCTATGATTGAATATCATATTCCATAAATAACAAAGTTTCCAAAAACTAAACCCTAGTGGGGTTCGGCCATACATTGTGGCCGAACCTCACTCATGTCAATTAATCCCTTCATTCAATTAGGTTCAATAATCAAGTCTTTACCTTCCATTTTTAACCTAAGGTCCACATTTAGAAGGTTTCTATGATTTAAGATCTAGGAACATAAACCCAATTAATAAATCAACACTCTCCATGGTTTCCAATCTTTAAAACCAATTAATTAAGCAAATCTTTCCATAGGGTTCGGCCATGCACTATGGCCGAACCCTATGGTTCTTTCTTCTCTTTTAAAACCATTTACCCATCTCTAATTTTCTCTTCATGGGGTTCGGCCAACCACCATGGCCGAACCCTATGGTTCTTTTGATTTCATATATAAAATTATAACATTAATACTTAGATACTAACTTCTTCCTTGCTCTTCTAATCTTTCTCTTCCTTTCTCTTTGATTTTCTCCAAACAAGAATTCCTTCTAATTGCCGCCCTTTCTTCTCTTGCTCTTGCCATGTAAGAGAGGACTTGAGAGAGGGAGAGAGAGAGAGAGAGGAATATAACTTGTAATGGGGTTGTAAAAACCGTGCATCCCTATGGATCTCTCCTTTTATTAAGCTCTCCTTAATCCCATATTAGAATGTTCTTAATAGAATCTTGCCCTCTTGTGTTTCCCCTTTTTTTACACGTATATTATATTGTAGCTCAGTTTTAACCTTGTTAACTTCCGAATCAGAAAAAGTGTTAAACTACAAAGTTGTAGCTCTTGAAATCTTCTTTCCAACAAAAAAAGAATAAAAGCAATCAGATATCAGAGTGAAAAGTTATAACCAAAACACTGGACATATGTCAAACCTTCCTTATTTAACCATGGCCAACTTTCCCTCTTTAATTAGCCATATCCGACTTTCCCTTGCCTTATTAAGACTTCCTTTAATTCTTATTAGCAAGTACTATGCACATAACCCTAATCATAATCCAAATATTCTTTTAATTTAATTCATAGATATTTCATCCCTTTTTAAATATCTAGCATATCATTGTGGATTTAAAAATCCTACATATCTCTCATGTGCATAATATGTAAATCACTATCTAAAATTCAGTCAAGATAATCTTTATTTGATTTTTTTAACATCTACTTGGATATTTTAAATCCACTACTCGGCCATAATATCCTTTGTTTAAAATTAGATATAATTCATCACTAAATTAATTCAACCCATTTGCATTTAATAAAACCAATTCCAACATTGGTTGGGTCCTAATTGGGTCATGGCCCAATTTTTGATCCAAATAAGGTTTAATTCTAAAATTCACAATTTAAAAGAGTAAGTGTCATATAAAATAATGATCTAAAAATCCGAGGTGTTACACAGCCAACTGGCACCATAGCCGTCCATCGGACCATGAGGCAAACCCCAGTTCATGTCCGTGAAAGAAAATTAACCAGCACCTCAGCCGTACACAGGACCACGGGGACAAACCTCAACCCATGTCCATAAATAATCAACCGGCACTACCGCCATACACTGGGGTCTAGACAATCACCTGGGTCATCCTACAGTCCACTCTAGGAGTGGGTCATTCTCCCATACCCAAGGCCGAGAGGTCCATGGAAGCCGCACCCGTGAACCAACGTGGTGCGCGACCATTCACCCCACACATAACCCCACCATAATAAGGTTAACTCAACCACCTAGGGTAACCCAACCCCAAGGTCCAACAAACTTGTAATTCGACTACCCATCACACCTTCATGCATACCATTCACATTCACACACGTTTGAATGATAATAATTATCACCACATAATAAAGCATGATAAACAAAAATTGATTATCTAAGGTTAACATAATATCATAAATAACACATGTACACCAACAAATAATCAATCAACATATCTTTTATTCAATAATGAAACAACATACACAATTGTATCCCATATAGTCGACACAGCCACACAAGTTGGGATCCCTTGCCACTTTTATATCTCAACAGTTGTTCCCTTACCGAGTGGCTCACGATCCCCAGGGCATCCCACTCATGTTACCGAGTGTCCAAGATTAGAAAGTTTTAAAATGCATAATGATTCATGCCAAAATGAGTGTGATATATCTCCTCACATGTGTGTGACTTCAAAACAACAACAAGAAAACAAAGCGATGGGCTGGCGGGAGTGAAACACGAGCTCGAAGTTGAGTTAGTCTGCAAATAGGCCAGCAAAAAGGTCAGAAAAGAGAATGAGCTGAAAACGGGCCAAAAAGATAAATGAGCCGGAAATGGGTTGTGTCAAAAATGGGTCGGGTCAGGCCGAGAACTGGGCAGGCCAAGGGCTAAATTGAGTTGGGCCTGGACTGGGCCAAACCCAACTAGGCCGAACTGGGCCCAGATCAAACTGGGCCTAGACTGACCGAGCCAAGCCAGGCTCGAACTGGTCAAGCTAAATTGGGCTGGGCCTACCTACTTGCGTCAGACTGGCCCAAACCAAGCTGGGCCCAAGTTGGATCTGCTCGAATCGAGCCCAGCTGCTGGGCCTGAGAAGGGAAGTGGAAAGGGAAAAAGAGAAAAAAAGGGTTTAGGGTGGGAAGAGGGGAGAAGGAAGGAAATACTTGGAATAGGGTCGGATTTGAGAAATCCAGGCTCTTGGGCGGCCACGAGAAGGATGGAATCTGACAAATCTGGCAAAGAGGCTCCTCAGGCGAAGGAGAGGGTGGGGGAAAGAGGAAAGAAGAGAGAAGAAAAGGAGCTCGAGGAGGAGAGGCAGTGACACAAGGGGTGCTGGTCGAGAGAGAAGGAGAAGAAAAGGGAATGGATTTTGGATTTTAGGGTTTGAAGGGGAGGATGAGAAGAGGAATCGAAAGGAGGGAGATTGAGAGAGAGAGAAGCGGCATCAGCTACAGTTGAATTGTAGCTACTCGAAAATGGGGGAGGTTTAAAATGAAGGAAAGGGGGTTAGGGTTTAGGGACGTGTTTGGTATTTTTAAATTGTTTTTTTTTTTAAGCAAAACCTGAGTTTCCAAAATAAAATAACAATAGTAACAACAGTAAAAAGAAAAGGCACCCTATATAGACACCCGATTTTTCTGCCTTTACACACTCGATTTCAAATAATCGAGTGAAATTACCATTACCCCTTCGTGTTTTATCATCCGAACGAACTGTCAGTTCATTTTCAGTTCTTTCGGATCAATATACTCATCCGAATGAACAAACTAGTGTAATTTCAGTTCGTTCAGATGAGTATTCTCGTCTAAACGAACTGAAATTACACTGATTTGTTCGTTCGAACAAGTGAACTTATATATGTTCATTCGTTCGAATGATCACTTAGGATCATTCGAACGAATATGCCTTCTCATTCACTTCCTCAATCTTGTCCTCTTCAGACTTGGCCCATGTTTTGGATGCATCCCCATAATCAGTTGTTTTGCTTTGAGATCTGCCAGCAAACATGTCACTGCTTTGCTTTTTAAGAAAGAATCCGAAATAGCGAACCAAGAACATGTACTGTAGGAGTTGCCAAAATTACTTTGAGAAATTGCTTACTGATATTTGATATCTCCTGAACTAGCTCTCCATTGTGTGCCTTGTGCACCACATTTACTCCAGCATTCTTTGACATTTACCATGTCACATTGTTTACTCATCAAAGGAACAAAGAATTGTTAACTAATACTTGGTATCTCCAGAACTAGCTCTCCATTGTGTGTCTTGTGCACCACATTTACTCCAGCATTCTTTGACATGTACTATGTCATATTGTTTACTCATCAAAGGAATAAGGAATTGCTGACTGATACTTGGTATCTCCAGAACTAGCTCTCCATTGTGTGTCTTGTGCACCACACTTACTCCAACATTCTTTGACATTTACCATGTCACATTGTTTACTCATCAAAGGAACATATTATTCTTAGGGTATATCTAAACTGGTCATTCGAATGAATGAACTTATATATATTCATTCGTCCGAATGAACTGAAATTGCACTGTTCTGTTCGTTCGGATGAGTATATTCGTCAGAACCAATTAAAATTATATTGATCAATTCATTCGGATGATAAAACACAGAGGGGTATAATGGCAATTTTACTCGATTTTTTTGAAATCGAGTGTGTAGAAGCAGAAAAATCAAGTGTCAAAATGGGGCGGCAAAAGAAAATGATGAACTTGTGTGATTTTCAAATTAATTCTTAATGAGCAACTTTGACGGAGACCCAACAAATTGGATCGGGTCGCTACATGTTCGCAGCAACTCCAACAATCTCACCTTCAAACGAGGTCCTCGGACAGAGAGAGCGACGCTGGCCATCCCGCTCATCTCAGAGATCTTTAGAGCCCATATGAGGTAACATAAAATCTAACTCTGATATCATTTTTTAGGACCTAAGCTTCCATCCCAAAAGACTAGCTTGTTAAGTGGAGTGAACCAAATCCTTTATAAATCTCTAAATCTCCCTCTACACTTTTAATATAGAACTCGTCCACAACAATTCCAACAATATTTAAGGGCTGCACAACAGTAGGAAGTTCGGTCCTTTCAATTACAGGTTGCAGCCGTGAATCAATCACTTGTAAACACAGTTGCTGCCATTTTATCTTATTTAATGGGTAAACACCTGTCCTAAAATACAGTCACAGCTGAACACGTTGCACTCAGGATTTTAAACTCAACAGAAGGTGTGTTCATTTTTTATTTATTTTTAAAACAAAATGTTGGCTGGTTTACACGCTGTTTCAACTGAGTTTAAGTACATTATGACAAATACCGTTCTCGAATATTAACAGCAATTGATAATAACGTAATATTTTTAAATTCTTGAATTTGAATATTAACGGCAATTGGTAATAACGAGATATTTTTAAATTTTCAGATTTTTATCGGAAATTTAACAGGAAAATCTCGCAGAAATTATAATATTTAAAAAATAAAAAAATAGAATAAATAAAAAAATTAATGAAATAAAAATGGTATAGGGAATTTACCGAGAATTTATCGGAAATTTACTGGCAATTTATTAACGTTTATCGCGTTTTTAACGCGATTTTATCAGGAATTTACCGAAAATTTATCGTCCTGGTGATAAAAATGCATTTTTAACTCGGTAATGGTATTTTATCGATAAAAATGCTGTAAATTTGAAAATAGCGCCGATATTTGTGATAAGGAGTTTAACATCATTATATTGGGTTTTAAAATACAGTTTCGGACTGTAATTGCAGCCCAATATTCAGCAAAAATGGTCTGGATTCTTACCGCCAAACGATTGAACGGTTCTGCTATGGAATCATCAAACTGGCTTAGTTTAAGATTCAAAAATTGGTCCCCAAAACTAGTTTTTAAAAGTGGTTTTAAATTCCTTTAAATCAGTCCAAATACCACTCTAAAACTCCTCACAAACGGCCCAGTTTCAGAAACAAAATTCAGGTTTAATCGATGTTAACTTAGTTAGTAATCTCCCGCCTCAGGAAATGAGAGGTGACAGGCTCGAGCCCTCATAGTCTCACCTGGTGTGTCCTAAGGGCAGTGAGTATCACATGTGGGAGTTTTACACAGGGTTTCCATGATTTTCCACATGTAAATTAAAAAAACAAATTAAAATCACAACGATTTCAGCAGGAACTAAATTTTAATTAATTAAAATTTTTTATTCAATCAACCCAACAACTAAACGAGTATAGTGTTACCTGATTTATGGGGCTATATAGAAAAAAAAAATCCAAAAGAAATCTCTAATATGAGCCGACTCTCATATTACCTATTTCAAACAAATTACCAACCAGTGATAATAATATCGGCGGTATATCGGTCTTTTAGACTGATGTATATCATATCGGCTGTACAGACATATTATCGGCTGATATGTCCTATATATCGACCTATATTATTAATATCGGTCTTTTCAAAAAAAAAAAAAAATCAAATTGGTGGTGGGCCCAAGCCGATATCTCGACCGATATTGGCCCATATCAAACCAATATCGGCCGATAATACATTTTTATTTTTTTTAAAAAAAAACCAGCTTCCTTTTGAATTATTTATTTACTTTTTGATTCAGAAAAAAATAAAATATATAAAAATATCGATATAAAAAAAAACAAAAGAGGAGAGAAAAATTTATCGGCCAAGATATCAGCCAGCCAAATTTTTACCCCTGTTACCAACTATAGTACTAAATAATCTAATCCTAACTGCTAAAATCGGTGATGCCCTTCATAATCCAGACAATCTTGGATTAATGGCCTAATTCAATTAGGATGCCTGGGAAGATTTCAAATTTGATTTGAATCGGGAGCATGGCTTTTACACGTGTGGGTTTTAGGTCAGCAGATGGACCTGACCTGTTGGGCTTGGACAGCTTATTGGGCCCAATGTGGAATCCAAGAGAGGCTCGATTAATCTCAACTGGGCTTGGGTCCATATATGGCTCTAATGCACCGACTTAGAATCATATCTGTTAATTTGCTTATGCACCTGTCTGAATAAAAAAAAATTAAATTTAAATCTAAACATAAATTAAAACAAACTATTAAATAAACATTTTTACCTATATAATCAATAATATAAACGTATTTAATAAATATCAAATTAAATTATTAGATTAAATATATTAAATTAAAACTATTTAAATTCATGTATGAATAAAGCCCACATCAGACCGACGTTCGTGTGACTCTAGTAAACCCTGGCTCTTCACAAGTCTCTTCTACAAACTTCTTCACTCTTCCACCGCCTTCATTTCTTTCTTCTTTTTCTCGTCTGTCCCGCTGTTTTCGTTTCCCGTCTTTCCCTTACTTGCTCTCCAAACTTCAAACGAAGAAAAAAGATCTTTTTATCGTCTTTCCCTTCTTCGCTTCATTTCCCGTCTTTCCCTTTTTCGCTCTCCAAACTTCAAACGAAGAAAGAAGAAGGAAGCACCAATGTCTCCGGCTTCAGTAGCTACTGCCGCTGCAAGAACGACGAGGCTTGCAACTGCGGCAAGAACGACGAGGCTTGCAAGATCGCTTTATTATGTTCCTGGGAATGGCGCCCTCTTCTCCTCTACTGAACATCTGGCTTATTCCTCCCATCTTTCTTCTCTACCTTCTTTTATTGGGCGCAGAAACGCCCCCATTTCAAATTCCGCTGCAGTTAGACTCGACATGGGTTTTCGTCACCACTTCCATTCTTCCACTCCTTCCCAGTTCAGCACAAGCAATTCCGCTGAGGTTTTTAGAGCTTCTTCCTCCCTTTATGCGTTTTATTTTCTTACTTTTATGTTATGGTCTGTTTGGAAATACCCCAAACCAATTCTCAGTTTCAAAGTTATGAATGCTTGGATACTCTTGTTCTTTTGGGAAACTGCAATGGAATGGTGATTTGAATAATATCTGATCTGGTTTTAATTTGGAGTACGGTACATCTTTGAAACATCCAATGGGTTTTGAGTTTTCATATTTTGTATTGACTGTGGATTATGTGAATTTCGTCTATCTTTTTTTTTTACCATGATGAGGAAGGTGGTACAGTGATATAATCATGCATTTCACTTTTTGTTCTGTTGGAAATCGCAGTTGTTTTTGGGGTCACCTACATGACTACATCTTCAACCAAGGAGACAGTTAGTTCCACTTTTCATATGTTAGTTTGTATTAACATAAGTTGATTGCGTTTGAATCTTCCGTCAGTGGCATTTGCTTTGAATATTTTCTGAAGAGAAGGAATTGATTTATAGGCTGATTTATCATATTGGAGTTTGTGACACTTTTTTTTTTCTTCCTTAAATCAGATTAGCCAAACAGAGTATACTGATATGGCATGGGAAGGGATAATTGGTGCAGTTGATGCAGCACGTCTGAGCAAGCAGCAAGTTGTGGAGTCTGAACATTTGATGAAAGCACTTCTGGAACAGAAGAATGGTCTGGCTCGAAGAATATTCACCAAGGCTGGGATCGACAATACATCAGTTCTACAAGCTACAGATCTGTTCATTGCACAACAACCTAAGGTATATGGTAGATGTATTATCATATGCTTGATTGGATGAATTTATCTTAGCACCCATTACATTGCAATCTAGGCTATTCATTTGGTGTGTGCTTGACTTGAAACAGTAAAGCTTCTCATAGCTGGACACATTTTTTAACATGAGGTGCATTTAACTTGGCTTGTGCAGGCTAGTTGAGGTATTAGGCTCAAATCAGGGTAAAAATTAGGCTACTTCTTAAAATCCCTTCAGTGACCAGTTGCTAACCAGGTAGATCAACTCAGTGAGTTGAATGGGAACCCAACCAACCAAAAAGAAAAACACTCATATACACACAGATTTTTTACATGCACACCAGTGAACAAGTGCCTCTGGATGGACTTACCTTTTTCCCATTTGGGCCAAATCCAACTCCGCCTACAAGGTGTAACCATTTTCGATTAGCACCCGCCATTAGATATGAATTTAAAGGTTCTAACAAGTGCCCTAGATGTGGTCCACCTTGCCCTCATTTTGGGGTTGAACCCGAACCCAACCTCTCACTTACAAGGTTCTGCTGTGTCCAACTTACACCTGTGATTGGATTGAAACTCAAGGGTTTGCCCCCCTCATTTTCCATTTATCTTGAGGCCTTGATCAAGGTGATTTTTATGGACCTGACATCCATGCATAGCCTTTCAATACCATTTGTCCTCGTGCATTGTGATGTATCCAAATGGTCTATTTTTGCTGCGGGTTCCATATGGGCCCCATGTGGGGCACTTCCATTATCATGGAAACATGGGGTTGAAAATATCTATGTATGGTTTAGACCCCAAAAATTACCTTGACTGGATCACTGCTATTATGGTTTTTGCGGCCCTAGAGGAGCGATAAATAAGTGTGTAAAATATTGGGGCTTCAACATCATGCAGAGAATAAGAAAAAATATTGGGGCTTCAAACCAGTAGCAAGAATAAAACAAAGGGGGCTAGATTAAAAAGTTTTAGTTACTTATAAACAAAAAGGGCTAAACCCTAAACACAAATTTTTAACTCAGAATATAAGCTAAAATTATTTTTAAGCAAGAAGTGAAGAGAGAGACGTTTGTTTTTAGAAAATTAAAATAAGGTTTCGCCTTCAGATTCCACCTTCAGATTCCACCTATTATTTTACTGTAGATGAACATTGTTTCAGATAAAACTCTTTAACACCAAAGGTTAGGAAGATAAGGGGTCCATCTCGCTTCCATACTTTCTACTGTTTAGAAATTATCCATCTTAATTTTAAAGTTTAGCAAACAGTGATACTCAGAAGGAATGTCAAAATAGACATCCGGTGGAAATTCCAACAGGAATACTCATCTTTGGCGGTGCTACGGCTTTGTCCAACATGCCTACTTCCATCTGAACAACGGCAAAGGACTATGCCAGCGATGCCTCACTATGGCCAACGGTTGCCAAAATACATCATTTGAGATATCTTTTTTATTGATTTCAAGCATAAGAGAAGAGAATCTAAACAGTACAGTACACAGAGAGATTTAGACCAAATTTGATATTCACGTATCTGAAAATACTATTACAAACTACAAATAAAATAAAGAGGCTTCCTCTTCAGGCTACTCCTGAAGTACTTAGCCTGCCATACCTTAGTTACAACTTTGGAGGTTTTTTTCTTGAACTCCAAATCCTCTCTATAAAACTTACAAATGAAGCCCTTATATAGAGTTTGGGCAAAGCAAACTTTACAAAAAAAAAAGAATAAACGGAGACTGCCGGTAAACAGACTTTCCACGCGTCAAGCGGATGCCTTTGATGCGGGACAGAACACTCCTTTAAGAAAAGCAGATGCTTTTTCTTAACTCATGCGTCGGTGGAGCAAAAGGCAACCGACAAAAACTTTTGCTTTCGGCGTCTTTATTTTTGAAAAGACAGAAAGCGGGCTCACTCCCCGAGGTTTACGTGTCTCATCATTGGACGGTGTTTATCTCAAGAAATCTCATCATTCAAACAGAGACAATCTGTGGGAGCAAAATCTTGCTATCCATAGAAAAGATTCTACTAGAAAGCCAGTCATGATCAAATGCTATTACGGTGCACGACTCATGACTGCCACATGTCTTCTTGATGAAGAACCATCTGCAAAAGCTATCTGTCACGCCCCGAAGGGTGGGCCCGGAACGCGACTGATTTTTTTTTGAAAGATAAACTAAACCAACTCACAAGCATTCTAATTGGGCCAAATCAACAGTTAGGCCCAGAGGTCACACATGATCCTAACATGTGGACTCAAACATATACCATAAGCCTACCCCACAAAAGAGACATAATAATATCAACACATAACATGACCAAATAAAATCCATCCATTGATTCATCATTCAAAATCACTACAAAATGACTACCGCAACGTAGTAGTCTCAATACATAATGTTTACAAAGACCAAGTACCACATCCGGTACTTAACAAAAGCAATTGGTTCCAAGAACCAACAAGAAAAGATTAGGGCATTCCCCTTCGGGGGAATCCCGAAACACTGCATCAGCTTATCCAGCCTAAGTTTGATAAAGAGGGTCCTCCTCATCGGGTTCATCGCCTGAAAGGTGAGTGGGGTGAACTAACTAGCCCAGTGAAGGAAATATAACAATGCAGTTTAAGTAAAAACATAACAGATTAACAACAGTTCAATATCACATGCTTGATAACAATAAGCATAATCTCATGTAAAGCATCAACATCATCAATTACTGCTATCATCCGACGTAACGCCTGCCGACTACGCTGAGACCAGTATTAAGTCCCGACACGGTCAAAATACATCCTTGCAAGTGCATCTCCGGCTCTGACTTAGCCGATACTGACACCCTCAAGTCAGCAACTGACGACATCATCGTCCGCCCATGGTCCAGTAGACATAAACCATCTCCCATATGGCCGATATTGGTTCAATAGCCCAGGTACGCGGAAGCAGTCTTACAAACTCATACGATCAATATCGTAATATCACAATCATCGGCACTCTTACCATAGTGCATCATGTCTAGGCACATGAGTGGGTTCATCAAATCTGAAACCACCCATTGCCTAAGACTTATTTCATAATAAAACTTGTTTACATATCCTGCAGAGTTAAGTTCCCTCACCGTGATGTGTGGTTTACGCGGTCTCTGTTCAAACAAACAGACAAGTGCACAATCAATATACAAATCAAATACATACACACGAGTAGTATTTTGAAATCTCACGTTTTTCCAAAAATATCCGAAGTATATGGAATTGAGTCTCCTACTGGTTTCTATCATTTTTTAAATTATCATAATCCACAATATAATAAATAAAAAGGGGCTTAGTCCAAAACTCATATTGTCTTCTGGGCATTGACCAGATTGACTTATTGAGTTAGGTTTAGATCCTCGGGTCACTTGTCGGTTATCTTCTGGATAGGATCAGATCTGACATTTTGAGTTAGGCCTCAAGGTCACTCAGTGCCCGACTATATAGTGTCGGCTTGAAAGTGAATCACTCAGTGCCCGACCAATAGGGTCGGCCTGGAAGCGGATACAATAGTATTTACACTATAAGTAATAAGAGAAAAGAGGTTAGTACATTTTTAATTAACAAAATGGGGTACTAACATAACATCACATAATCTAACAAAATTTTAATTTTTTTTTTTCTCTTCTTCCTCCCGTTCACTGTCTGCAACAGACAGTGAACGGCCGGAAAAACGTGAAAAACGAATTTGAAAATGGAGGGTTTCCCGGATTCGATTTTTATATCTGACCGGTCTGATGGATTCCTCTGGGAGTCATCTTTCCATAGGGAGAGGTTTGGAGATTTGAAACTTAGTAAGCCATCCGATTTTAGCACCGAAAGCTCACTGATACAAAGAAAATCGGGTTTTTCCTTAGATTTCAAACTTGATTTTCTTGCTCAAAACAGGGTCAAATTCAGATTTTCTTGATTCTAGACTGAATGAAATTTATAAAGGAATGCAATGGTTACCTTTAATTGAGTTCCTGGGCTGAAATCTGGTCTTTGGAAAATTTTCCCTAAAAGCTACGGTTACTGAAAACAGAGAAAGAAGGGGTCGGCCGGTCGGATTTCAGCTGGGCTGAGAGACAGAGAGAGAGGAGAAGGTTTGTGGGAGTTTAGAACCGAAGGCTGAGGGTTCCTTTTATAGAAAAACCGGCCGGGAAAAGGGGCGAACCGGCCACTGCATGCGGTGCCTGGTGACGCCCCAAACAGTAACAATTTTTGGGGGTTGCAGTTCAGCCCTCTTGAATTTCTGTTTTTGCAATTTAGTCCAAGTTTAAGTAAAAAGCCGATTTTACACTAAAGGCATGATTTTAAAAGGTCAAAAACTCAATCCAACCTTACATACAGATAGGTTGGGTTTTAAAAATCTTAATCACCAAAAAAAATTTAGAATTTAACTCTCATTAAAAATCATTTATTTAAATAAAAAACACAATTTAACACTATTTACTTAAATAAACAAATGTTAAAATAAACAATTTAGAAATCTAATTTTGGAGTGCCAAAGAATAACTAGACCATTTTTAAAATGGTCTAACACAAAATACTAGTTTTGAAATTAATCTCATTTTCAAAATCACTTAAAATAATTATTTTTACCCTTTCGGGGTTTTGACGGGTGGATTTAAAATACTATTTTCTAAAAATAAAATTATTTTAAAATCAGAAATGCAAATCCTTTATTAAGGAGAATATTATCCACCAATAATATTCACATAACAATATAATTTATAAAAATAATAATTATAAGCGGTAAATTACCAAAATGCCCCTCCAGCTGGGCGAGCTGGATCACTGAGCTTTCGAGCTCGGATTGGCCAAACCTGTGCTTTCCTTAAAGCCCTAACCGAAATCTTCGAGATTAACTTGTTAAACGAAATTATTAAGCTAAAACACGCCTAATCTGGGGCAGGGTATTACACTATCGACCTTCTACCCCCAAAAGAAAGGAGAAGAATAGCTGAGCACATCAAGATAGAGTATCCAGACAGCAGTGATATCGAGCTGGATGATGGTAGTCCTAGTTGGCTGCCACATGAGCTAGAGCAGGAGACAGGTCAGCATGATATCTCTGACGAGACGTGAACCTCGAGGAGTGAGCCCGCTTTCTGTCTTATAAAAAATAAAGACGCCGAAAGCAAAAGCTTTTGTCGGTTGCCTTTTGCTCCACCGACGCATGAGTTAAGAAAAAAACATCTGCTTTTCTTAAAGGAGGAGTGTGCTGTCCCGCATCAACGGCATCCGCTTGACGCGTCGAAAGTCTGTTTACCGGCAGTCTCCGGTTTATTCTTTTTTTATGTAAAGTTTGCTTTGTCCGAACTCTATATAAGGGCTTCATTTGTAAGTTTTATAGAGAGGATTTGGAGCGCAAGAAAAAAACCTCCAAAGTTGTAACTAAGGGATGGCAGGCTAAGTACTTCGGGAGTAGCCTGAAGAGGAAGCCTCTTTATTTTATTTGTAGTTTGTAATAGTATTTTCGGATATGTGAATATCAAATTTGGTCTGAATCTCTCTGAGTATTTCTATTGTTTAGATTCTCTTCTCTTATGCTTGAAATCAATAAAAAGGATATCTCAAATGATGTATTTTGGCAACTGTTTTCCATAGTGAGGCATTGCTGGCATAGTCCTTTGCCGTTGTTCAGATGGAAGTAGGAGTGTTGGACAAAGCCGTAGCACCGCCAAAGATGAGTATTCCTGTTGGAATTTCCACCGGATGTCTATTTTGACATTCCTTCTGAGTATCACTGTTTTGCTGAACTTTAAAATTAAGATGGATAATTTCTGAACAGTAGAAAGTATGGAAGCGAGATGGACCCCTTATCTTCCTAACCTTTGGTGTTAAGAGTTTTATCTAAAATACTGTTCATCTACAGTAAAATAATAGGTGGAATATGAAGGCGAAACCTTATTTTGATTTTCTAAAAACAAACGTCTCTCTCTTCACTTCTTGCTTAAAAATAATTTTAGCTTATATTCTGAGTTAAATAATGTATTTTGGCAACTGTTGGCCATATATATATATATATATGGGAAAGGGGGCGGGGGTAGGTTTGCTACAAAAGAAGCCCTAAGTGGGCCCACAAGTATATGGGAAAGGGGGCGGGGGTAGGTTTGCTGCAAAAGAAGCTCTAAGTGGGCCCACAAGTATATGGGAAAGGGGGCGGGGGTAGGTTTGCTGCAAAAGAAGCCCTAAGTGGGCCCACAAGTTGCTCTGCGTGGCCTTAAACTGTTGTGTGGTTCTTACTTGGAAATTTAAGACACATGCACGTATGGATACATATGTGGATGTATGATGAATCAGTGAACGGATGCATAGATGTTCCCATGTACAGTAACATTTTATATTGCCTTGATCCTTTGAATCAAGCAACCCAGAACACACCTTTGCTTTGTATATTTTAATACCATCTTAACATTGCTTTCCAAAATGTCAAAATATCATCACAATTTTTCCCCTTTAAGATCTAATCATAATGGTGATGATTTGATTGTTTAGGGTAAAATTTGTATATTATTTTTATTATTGATATTTTGACTTGTTTATTTTATTTTAGACATACATATTTAAATCTATTCAAAACTTTCTGTCAATGCAACTTATGTTGCTTCCCTTTGATATAAAAGGAAAATGTAGGACATGATTAGATGGAAACAATTAATGTTGGATAACCAAAAGGTTTCCCATTGAATTGTTAGTTCTACACTTTGCAGGGCTAATTAATTACATGTTATTTTCACTATTTCCTCTGTAGGTATGGCAATGACATGCGAGGAAATTTTTGATAATTTATTTCTTTTGACAGGTAGTAGGTGACACAAGTGGTCCATTAATGGGATCAAATCTTAGGTCCTTATTAGACAATGCCAAGAAATATCAAAGAGAGTTTGGTGATGATTTTCTGTCAGTGGAGCATCTTTTGTTGGCTTTCCATTCAGATAAGAGGTTTGGGCAGCAGTTACTCAAGAACCTCCAAATTGGTGAAAAGGAATTGAAAGATGCCGTTTTAGGAGTGCGTGGGAATCAGAGAGTTACTGACCAGAGTATGATGTCTCTGAACTAATTATTCTTTGGTTGTCCATTAAAAAAATGCTATTTGGTTGTCTAATTGTTTGATAAGGGAACTGTTGCAAATTGACAGTTTTAGGACTGATATCTACAGGTATATTCATATAATTAGACCCATTTTTCACAATCCGTTCTCACCCTATGTGTAGTGAAAATCCAATAAACCCCCCAAAAAATGAGGGTGTAGACTGTGTTGTTCTACTCAACAATGTGGCCTACCATTCACTTCAAAAGGAAAAACAATGGGGCCGATCATATGTTGCTTAGACACTTCAAAATGTGTGACGTACCCATGTGGACACTTGTAGACAGTTTTACATGTGTTGGACACTTGTAGACACTCATACTCATTCTTCATGGGCTATTTTAGTACTTTTTAACTTTGTTTTCCAAGGTGATTAAAATATTACAACACATTTCCTCTCTTAAAACCTTTGTCACCTACATGTTTAGAGTAAAACTAATATATTATTTTCTATTGGTGTTATTTTCATACCATATTTTCATTTAAATTAAACTTAAATTTTATTTTATTTAAATATGGTGTTGTGTCCCCATGTCCTACTTTTTTGGGGTCATCATGTCTGATGCTTCGCACCCGTGTTAGATACCGACACTTGTATCCATACTCATGCTACTTGTTCCCTAATTGCCACCCCCCAAAGTCCACCACCCCATACCTATCCACCAACACTGTTCTCCACAATGCATCCTTCTCTAACATGAATCTCCATACCTATTTGCACAACATGGCATGATTTCTATCCCTAATACTACAAGTGTCCTATGTTTCTTAGACACTTCAAAACGTGTGACGTACCCATGTAGACACTTGTAGGCACTTGTAGGCACTCGTACTCATTCTTCATGGGCTATTTTAGTACTTTTTAACTTTGTTTTCCAAGATGATTAGAATATTACAACACATTTCCTCTCTTAATACCTTTGTCACCTAAATGTTTAGAGTAAAACTAATGTATTCTTTTCTATTGGTGTACCATATTTTCATTTAAAATAAACTTAAATTTAATTTTATTTAAATATGGTGTTGTCCCCATGTCCTACTTTTTTGGGGTCATCGTGTCTGATGCCTCGCACCCGTGTCAGATACCGACACTTGTATCCATACTCATGCTACTTGCTCCCTAATTGTCACCACCCAAAGTCCACCACCCCATACCTAGCCACCAACACCTTTCTCCACAGTGCATCCTTCTCGAATCTCCATACCCATTTGCACAACATGGCATGATTTCTATCCCTAATACTATATATCCCCAAGACCCCTTAATCCTTAAGATTGGTAACCTCTTCCCATTAACCAAGTGGATTTGCCTCCTTTTCCCCTTCCCATAGAAAGTCTCTATGTTGGTAGGTTAGCCAAGATAGACTAAATTAAAGTCAACCTACCTCCTAGGTAGAGAGAGTTTTTGCTCCAAGCGTTAAGCGTCTTGTCAGCCCTTTCAATAACGGGATTCCAAAAGGACTTGGATCTAGGATTGCCACCGACCGGTAGTCCCAAGTATGAAAAGGTATTTTACCGATATCGTACCCCATCTCCCACGCCAATGACTCCACTGTCTCAACCTCCAAGCCTATACTAGTTAAGTTGTTTTTTCCTAGGTCTATCCTCAGTCTAAACACCATTTCGAAGCATCTGAAAAATCGCCTTCACTTCGATTAACTCCTCTTTGGACGACTCGCAAAACAAGAGGGTGTCATCTGCAAATTGAAGATGAGTTATAAATGTTTCTTGAAAAGACCCCTAGACCCCCAACTAAACCCAATTCTTTAGCCTTTAGCAACATGCGACTGAGGGCTTCAGCAGCCATAGTGAACAAGAACAGAGAAAGGAGGTCTCACTATTTTAGTCCTCTTGTGGCGAAGATTGGTTCAACAGGTGACCCATAAACGAGGATGGAGTAGGACAAGCCCTGAATACATGCCCTCATCGCCTCCACCTGGGTCCAAATCCCATCCGATCAAATAGGAAGTCTATAAAACCCCACTCTACATGATCATAGGCCTTCTCCATGTCCAGTTTCAACAACACTCCACTCTTCTTGTCCTTGCATCTAGAATTCTTATTTCGTTGACTACTAAAACCCCATCCAATATTTGTCTTCCCTCGATAAATGTTGCTTGTGTTTCCCCTATTACCTCTCCAATGACTTTCCCAAGTCTTGTAGCAAGTACTTTGGTTAGGAGTTTATAAGTACACCCGACTAGGCTAATTGGTCTGAAATGAGAGAGTACCGAGGCACCCTCTCTCCTCTATCAAAGAGATTAAGGAGTCCTTCAACTCCTTGTTAGGGATACCTTTACTTTGGAATTCGTCGAAAAACCTCAAGAAGTTCTCGTGCAAAATCCCCCACCATGATTTCAGAAACTTGCATTGAAACTGTCTGGGCCCGGGGCCTTATCTCCGTCAATACTTCCTAAAGCCTCCAATGTCTCCTTTTCCTCAAATGCTCTCTCCAGCCAGCTAACCCTCTCCTCTGAAATTCGATTGAAATACACCCCTTCCAATACCGGTCTGCCTCCTCGTCTAGTATCTAATGTCTTGTTAAGAATAGAGGAGGCAATAATCCTTTGAGGCCGGTCAGACCGAACTCTAGGAGTGGGTGGGAATGTCATCTCCTATGATAGGTGAATCCAAATTTATCCTCGTGCTAGTTCTAGGTAATGAATCTCCTAGATTCTGGCCTACATTGCTAGTTCCAATCAGAAGCATAGGAATAGGATAGATAGAACCTATGTCCTAATGTCTCGGTACCAGTGGCGTCACAGTCGTTGACCTGTCCACAATAGAAGTGTCTCCTGTTGCCAATGTAGGTAGAGCCTCCTGCTGCATCTCCAAGTGAGGTCTTTTTGGTCCAACTTCCCCATTGCCAGAATGGTTGTACCTATACAAAAGAGAAGAAAAACCTCCCTTGTTTGCCTGTGAAGGGGAGGGCTTAACCAGCAACAACAACGTTCTTGGCTTGAGGATTCGAAGGATGATGTTGGGCCTGGGGTTGCAAATCAGATACAACCATAGGGTGGGGTAAGACATGTGAGCAAGACAGATCTTGCATGGATAACCCCCCATCCCCCCTTATAGCAAAGACTATAAAGAAGTAGTTCTTCAATGCTGACCTTATCTCCCTTTTCCCCTTCACCCTCCTCCCATTGATTATAACTACTCCTATGGTGTTGGCCACGGATCTCTCATTTGTCATTTTGTAAAAGAACTTTAATATTTCTGTCACCTTCTATGAGCCATGTATCCCGTGATTTCTGTCTCCATTCCACCTCCTCCCTCCTGAGAAGCTCCCAAAGTTTCGTCGTCATGTAACCACGCTTCTCCCTCAACTCCTCTTCAAATAAATCCCTCTCCTCAACTCCCTCCCATTCCTCTATACTCCCATAGTGGATCTACACCATTCTCTAATTTTTAGCTTCAAGAGTTTCAACAACTTATGTAGGATAAACCCACCCACCCCCCAACCTCAAATGAGCTCCACCAGGCCTTCACCCTATCATGAAATTCTTTGTTGTCCAACTAGGAATTATTAATTGGAAGGGTTTAGGCCCCCAATCCTCCATCTAATGATCTGACCAGATCTTTTTTAATTTAATCTGTGAAGCGTTTCAGAACATCTCATCTCATCCCACAATAATGAGACAAGAAACATGTCCAACTGGCTCATGGATGGACGATTCTACTCATTAGACCATGTGAATCTTCCTCCGCTCATCGGGTAGTCAATAAACTCACAATAGTTTATACAAACTCCCTTATTCTTCCTCTCCTTTCCGAAAGAAACCTAGTTGCATTGATGTCACCCCGAGGCACCACTGACCATTCCAGTTATTTTTCAAACTTCTTATTTCTTCCCAAAAGGCTTCTCTCTCAGAAGGCACATTTGGACCTTACACATTAGTCAACAAGACCTTTTCATCCTCGTCAATCAGTCTACCCTTCATAGAGAGGGTCCTATTTCCTGTCTCACCTGCGTCAAAAACCCCTAGGCTCCAAATGATAAGTAACCCCTGGCACACCCTGTCGATGGCTTGAAGCTCCAATCTTCTCTACGGACTCCCCAAATCTCTATGTTATTTCTGCTAGTAATTTCTTCCCTCTTAGTCTCCTGAATAATTATAAAATCAGCCCAATATATCTTGAAGATTCTTCGCGTAGCTCTCCTTTTCAACCTGAGGCCAAGCCCTCTTACATTTCAATAGATGATCTTCATTGGGAAACCAATCCTACTCCTCTTCAAGACTCTTTTCCTTGAACTGGATACCTCAAAAATTTAGGAGGTACCCACCATTCATTGTGCCTTGCTTGTCCTCCTCAAGTGTCTTGATTCCAGTGATGAACTATCTCGCTCAGTTCCTTTGTTAATTCCAAATTCAGGAACTTTATCCCCATTCTGCTCCCTGCAGTTAGAATGTTCTTTGCGTCCTCTTTGCTACAGCCTAGTTTCATAGCCATAATTGCCTCCCCAATGCTACATGACTTATTTGGCATATCCTCTCCTCTGATTTCTTCAAAAGGAAAACCAACTTCAGCACCCTCCCTTTTCTTTATCGTCACACTCCATGTATACCATCCCTCCTTCCCCTATAGTATCACCAACATCATGGCCAACTGCCATTTGCCCGTCGCTGTTGTTTCTCCATGTGGCTCCCATCTCTCCGTCACAGTCTAGAGAGTGTCAGTCAAATTTTGTGTCTTCCTTAACTTTCTCCTCTCCCTGTAGTGTCGGTGACGACTGTGACTTGCATAAAGAATGAAGACTGCTTCGTGGATCACGTGGTTTGTCATTGCCGAAATGCTCTACATCTGGCTCCGACGTTGTGTCATCCTTGGAGAGGCAGGTGGGTTCATCCGTGTCAGAGGAGAGACTCGTTAACCTAGTTCAATCTAGATCCTTTCCTCTGCAATGGAGAGTTCAAAGGATACCTATCCCTTCGAGTTTTAAAACCCGCTGAGTCAAGCTGTGTTTCTTTAGTGGGCTCAGCTGTTAGGTTTTGTGGAGCCTGATTGTCAGATATTTACTGGTGATCCCATCTCCACTGGTCCGGTCGTGGGTCGAGCTCCACGCTAAGCTCGCGGGGGGTCAAAGTGGGGCAGCGCTCCTTTGTCCGGGGGCACTGGAGCGGAACCCCCAAGCCGAATTTTTTAATGGAGGGCAATTTTGTAATTTTCGTATTACATATTTTGTAGCCCTAATTAAGGCAGTATATAATGTCTCTTTTCGTGAGAGAGCTTTGAGAGAGCAAAAATTGTAACAAGAGTTTGTCATTTCTTTTTCGTTGTTTTGCCTTTGAGCATAATGGATCTGGTTTGAACCTGTGGACGTACTGAAAGGGAACCACGTAAAATCTCTCTGTCTTTGTGTGTTTGATCTGTGGTTTGTTTTTCCATTCATTGTTTTGTGCGCTTCTATTCACAACACTAGCCCCATGAGACTCAGCCCATCTAGTCCAAATTACATCCCATTAGCATTGGCCCTACTGTTGTTGTGGGTTGAGCCAGGCCCATGTGCCAGAAATTCCAAGACCCGACCCACATTCTCTCTTTCAATTACAAAAGCACTGGACGCTGAAGCCATTGTCCTAATGTCTCTCCCTTTTTCTCCATCGTCCTTTCTCTTCCTTGGATTTTCTCCCCTTCTCCACTAAACGTGCGCTCTCCTCATTGCCCCTCATCCCCCTCCCCTTCCTTCTAGAGGGAGCTGTAGTATGTTTCCTGTTAGTCCTGCCAAGTCTCCTCTAGAGTTACCTGCTTCCTTCCTTAGGTGGAGAGTCTGATTATCACCGGAGTCAATCCGACTTCTTTAGTAGCCTTTTTGCCCTTTCTTCCTGTCATTGTCCTCCCCGAGGTCAAGATTTGAATCTTGCCCCATCAATGTCTCCACTCACCTCTATTCCTCCATCCTCCAACTGCCCCCTTCCCAACATCCCTTCCTTGCCCGATTCCTTAACTAAACGCGCCTCCGCCTAGTCCCCTCCATACGTCGTCTCCCTGACATGGATCATGTAGGTTCTACCAAACACCCTAACTATCACCTCATCTGGGATGGTTTTGGATTCCTAACTTCCGGGAACAATCTCAATCTAGAGAGGTCTCTCCTTTCCAAGTTATCTTTGTCCATCTCCAGACCATTCCCCATCTTCCTCCTGAATTGCTAGATTGAGTTATGATTCCATGCCACCAATGGAAACCAAAACAGTGAACCCAAGTTCACCTGACCGATTGATGAGTCACTTTCCACCGAATTGAAGAACCTCTTCCAATCAGGATCTCTAGCCCATTCCAAGTTTCCTCCTCGCTCCAAGTTGTGATCAGAAACCATACACCAACCAGCCACCTCATTGTAGAGCTATTGATGCTTTCTCTTCACATAAGCTCCTCACCTCTTTTGGGCTGATGCAGAGCTCTACCAAGACCACCAATGATCGACAAAGCCACTCATAGGCCTACCCCAAGTTTGATCTATTCATTGGAATTTCATGGACTGGAGGATTGTGTTCCCCTCTATTCAAACTCTCAGTGGCCAACAACAGATTATCCTTTAGAACCCTGACCCATGATCGATCAATAGTACCATGTGCTTGAAGCTGAGCACCCGGTTCATCTTGGTCTTGTAGAGTGGTTGGGTTTGGTAAGAGTAATCAACATCACAACTTCCTTTCTTTTCCCCTTCTTCCTTTGATTTTTCTCCTTTGCCAACTCCCCCTATGTCCATACCATACAAAGTGACCTGCACCATAATCCTTTTACCTCCCAATGAAGGCATCCACCACTCTTCCCCAAGCGTTGTAAACCTCCATCAACCATCTTCTTCTTGCAAAATATGGTACATTTTCCTTGAAAAGAGTGACCAATGTCGTGCTTTGTTGTGTTCTCTGGCTTTTACTGCTCACCTCCTACCACCTTGCACCCTCAGCTCGATGATTCTCGCCCCATACCTGCCAAGGCCTCCGTCCATGTATGCTTTCTGCATTTGCTCTCTCTCCATCTCTTTTAACATTAAAGCAAAGTATAGGATGATAGCAAATACCACATGTGATGTTGGGAACTCCTTGATGTGTTTTTACTAGTTGTACCTCACATTTTTCTCCGAACTGTGTTTTTTCGCACTAGGGGAGAATGATGGAGGAGCCATTAGTTTTATTTTTAGATTTAGAAAAATTTAGGCTTATTTTCGTGATTTACAAACCCAAATTTGTGCAAATACTAACACCAACTGCAGAAGTTATGGCCAATTTTCTAATAGGGTTTACTATGGTCGCTAATTTATTATTATTTGTGGTCTAATTTGGTTTTGTTTATTATTTAGAATTATTAGTTTAGGTAAGCTATTTCATTAGAAAGTCAAGATGTATGGGGGATATTTGTAATTAGTTAGTTCAGGTAGCAAATATTTTAGTGTCTATTGTAATTAAAGCAATTATTGATAAATGAAAAGGAGAAGAAGAAGAGGAGACTTCTTTTTGAACGAATTTGTATAATCCCTTTGAAGTGGGGCTTTGGAAGCCATAATATCACCATGAGGTGTTTCTTTGACTTAGAAATTTAGTGTTTTTGAGTCTATATGCTTTAGACATCTTACTTTCATGTAGGTGAGAGTGAATTTAATGTTTTGTCTATTCTTGTCCTTGCTTTCCCCGTTATTTGGTTTATTTTGAGTGTGGTTTTGCATTAGAAATTTTAGATCTTTGAAGTTGTGGGAGAGACTTTACATTGCATCATATGAGCTTCTGGTTGGTTGGATTTTTGTGGAGTCTAGATATTTGTGGATCTGTTAGATCTTGTTGGGTCTTCATTTGATCAGTGCATATGAGGTCTATTTTGTTATGATCAAACACTGTAAAGTCTAGCTTGACATGGTTAGAGTCTAAATATTGTGATCTCTTGTGGATCCATTTAGATCTTCTTTACTTTTGTTTGAACTTGTAGAGACCCAATCATCTCTTATTAAGGCAGTTTACAAAAATTTGAGGTGCCAACAAAGGGTTTAGTGGAATTTTTTGTGTTTGCCTTTTTTTTTTTTGTGGGTTGCACTTGTAATTTTAAGGTATGTAACACTAAGGCTCGGTGATTAGAGGGTAAAATTCTATTTTGACCAACTTCCTATCGATTGTCCCCATGCTCTTCCTAAGTATCCCATGCTAATAGGCGGGTGGTAACCGTAGTTTCAATTGTCATACTGGATTTCCATTGGGGTATCAAAGGAGCAGTTTTCATCTTCATCACTTCTCTTTGAGATTCAATTGATGGGTAGTCCAGTCTATTATAAGAAGCCCTAGACTCCTTTGTTTTTATGAGGATCTAACCCTCATCATTCTGTGCTAGGCCTAATTGTGGCAAGTCCAAGTGTGGATTAGAGGGAACTGTGTTAGGTAGGTTTATTTCTTATAATTAGAGGTCTCTCTCTCTCTCTCTCTTACATTTGTTTGTGAATTGTATGATGTTGAGCCTGTTTGAAATGAAGGCCTAATTGTGGCAAGTCCAAGTGTGGATTAGAGGGAACTGTGTTAGGTAGGTTTGTTTCTTATAATTAAAGGTCTCTCTCTCTCTCTCTCTCTCTCTCTCTCTCTCTCTCTCTCTCTCTCTCTCTCTCTCTCTCTTACATTTGTTTGTGAATTGTATGATGGTGAGCCTGTTTGAAATGAAGCCACTCCATGGTATTTTTGTTGAGTTTCAACTCCAAAACACCAAAGGTTTTTTTAATTTTTGTTTATGAAATGAAGATGTTTGAGAAAATTGATCCCTCAATCACTCTCAATGGGCACATTCATGTACCTCATCTATAAATATGCCTTACATTTGTTTGTGAATTGTATGATGTTGAGCCTGTTTGAAATGAAGCCACTCCATGGTATTTTTGTTGAGTTTCAACTCCAAAACACCAAAGGTTTTTTTAATTTTTGTTTATGAAATGAAGATGTTCGAGAAAATTGATCCCTCAATCAAAAAATACCTCTACACATAGCGTCAACTAATACAAATTAAAAAAAAAACACAACAAATTCCCTCTTCAGTAAAAGGGTTGTTTCCATCCACCATAACCTGTGTGTAATGGATCAAAAAACATTACATGTATCCATTCTTTTTCTTTTTTTATCTTGTATTTGTTTTGTGATGGTGCATTCATATTCATATTCATTAGGTATGCCCCTATAAAGTGGTAATCTCTTTGGAGTTCCTACCCTTTTTGGGGTATAAGGTGCCCCTAGAAACTATGTTTTTCTGATGGCGTGCATGAACTGTATAAAAAGATCAGTGAAAAAAAAGGGGAAAAGAAAAAGAAAAGAAGATAATAGATGAATGGGTAGTTTAGCTCTTACATGTATTCACTTTACATGAAATCTCAAGTTTGTACATTTGCTACAGGTCCTTTGTTTGACCAGGACTAAGTCGTGGTATTTCCTGTAATTCTTCTCTTCTTTCAAAGCTGACAAAATGCAAATCATTTTTTTTTTTAATGTGAATTGTCTGTTATTTTTGTTACTTTCTTCTGGTCAACTGTCTCCATTTATTCTAATTTTCTTACACATGACATGAACCATAACTTTTATGCTTGCATCACTCAGCAGTTACAATCTGTGCTACAGCCTACAGGCTCGTCTATTCAAGCCTTCATTTTGTTGAAGTGATTTCACTAGGTTGTTTTGTAGCAGCCCTAAATGCATGTTGTTGTTCCTTGCTATAGATCCAGAAGGGAAGTATGAGGCACTAGAGAAGTATGGAAATGACTTGACGGAACTTGCTAGGCGCGGAAAACTTGATCCTGTTATAGGTCGTGATGATGAGATTCGTCGTTGTATCCAGATATTGTCCAGGAGAACAAAAAATAACCCTGTTATCATTGGTGAGCCTGGTGTTGGAAAAACAGCAATTGCTGAAGGGTATATGTCTAGAAATCCTCACTTTGCTGTATTTTGTGAAAGCTTATAACTTCATTTCATGACTGTCATAGAAAATTTGCCTTTAGAAATATTTTGCATGGGTCTACAAAATGGGTGTCCTACAAGCAATCCAAACCTCCCACCACCTACCCACCCACACAGCACAAGAAATGCGATGATAGTTGAGACAAGTAGTTGGCCTTAGGACACCATTGAAGTTTGGGCGCTGAGCTATTTGAATCATGCTTAGGATCATAATATGGGGATATTTTTTCAGCCAGCATCCACATTAACCTTTCTATCTTTCCCCATCTACCCTTCTATGGTTGAAAAGCATCCAGGTGGGCCCATTGAATGTTCTGTAGTCTACACCCATTCTGTATGGTGTACTGGATTTTTGCCATATATATTGGAATAATTGTTGTATTGACCATGAAGACTAAAAATGGTTGAGATGGAAAACTTTGAACGAACCCATGTGGTTGGCTCTCTACTGTTAAACAACCAGTAACTAATGCTGTAGCATAGTCCTTGAAATATTTGGATGCTAGTTCATTTGTTTGTTTATTGATTCTCAAAATACATATGCCAGTGCTGAAAGTCACTCATGAATTTGTTGGTATCTAGGGTTGTAAATGGATTGGATTGAGCTGAATTGAAGTAAAATCTACATCTGCATCCGACGAAAGTATAGATCCAAATTTGCAGTTGAATTCAATCAAATTCTTAGTCCACAAATCTGCATCTATGTTTGGTTCAGTGACTAATATCTGGACCTAAGTTTGAACCTATCTCAAAATTTGGATGCAAAGGCAAATTTGGATCTAACTAAGCATATGTTTGCTTGTTTCTAACCTTGCATGGAAAGTTGGATTTTCATTGAAAAGCACTTTCAGGAAAATATTGGGTTGGGATCAGCTCTCCATGTCATACAATTTTCCCCTGTTTGTGTTCGGGGATGGAATCCTCTCATTTTCAACTTATTTTTATGTCAAAAAAAATTCATTGTTTGCTTGTGCAATATAGGAAAAATGGATGTAAAGGTTATACTTGCTTGTCTTTTGGGGGTGTTCTTTTATTCTTTTCTCTTTGCTTGAGAGGAGTGAGCTGGTTTGTCAAGTGTTTGGTGGCCTTTCTATACTTTTCTTTCTCTCTCTTTGTGCACCTCTTGCACCCTTCTAATGAAAGTTACCATTTCGAAAAAAAAAGTTGGCAATGGTTGGGTTTGATTTGAGTTTTGTCGAGAATACATGAATTTATAATTACAGGAGAGCAAATTACGATGGCAAAAGGGGAATGTAATTAAAGAATAACTAATTACAATAAATTACACATCTAGCGTTATATTTCAGGTCAACTTTCCAAAGAGGGGTGATTCTGGTCAATTGGGACAAAAAATGGGTCCCACGACAGTCCCTCTTAAGCTGGTGCGAAGATGTCGAGTAGCCCAGCTTGCTCAAAGCATGATCAAGTTGAGTATGAGAAACGATCTTAGTAAGCATATCTGTAAGTTGGTCCTTGGATTGAAGATAAGGGGTGAAAATACGTCCAACAGAGATGTGGTGTTGAAGGAAGTGACAATCCAATTCAATGTGCTTAGTGCGTTCATGAAACACAGGGTTTGAAGTGATGTTGATGACAACCTGATTGTCACAAAACATATTAGTGGATCAGTAGGAAATTATTAGGAGCCAAAGCAACTCTGGCGTGGTATTGGCCAATATGGCCGTAGGACATGCATGGCAAAAAGAAGAGAACGGGGTATCTCAAGAAGGTGACTTTTTTTCTATTCAACTACACCATTTTGTTGAGGTGTAGATGGACAAGAAAGTTGAGATTTGACACCATGGTCTTGCAAAATTTAATAAAGGAATGTGACAAATGTTTCCCCATTATCACTACGGAAAATTTGAGAAAGTAATAAGGAGAATAATGAAGAAGAAGAATTTCTCTTGTATTGAATTGTATCGAAAGAATACATGAAGTTATAATTACAGGAGAGCCAATTACGATGGCAAGAGGGGAGTGTAATCAAAGAATAACTAATTACAATGAATTACACAGCTAGCATTATCTCTTAGCTCAACTTTCCAAACCAGGATAATTCTGGTCAAACTAGGACCAACGTGGGTCCCACATGGTCAACTATAGTGGGTCCCAGAACACCTATTTCCTGCCAATTGGTTATACAGATCAGTGTAGAGAATGGTTGCTGATATGGTTTATAAGAGATCAGAAAACCCCTTTCTAAACCCTGGAGTGAAAGAGATTTTCCTGTGTAGGGCCATCGAAAAATAAAAAATTATACTTTCATTAAAAAGTCTTGGGTTTAGAAATAGTTTTCCGTAAAAATAAAAGAATAGTCTAACTTAAGAACATAGAGGTCAGAAGATGACCTCATTTTCAATGAAAATGAGCTAAGTTGGAAAAATGCGAACATACCCTCAGAGGAATAAGAGTATTACCAAATAAATTGGGAAAAAAATACAAGCAAGAAAATGAAGACTTGCAGATTGATTATGGAAATTGAAGAAGAACTAGAAGTGGAAGGGAAATAGAAGAGAACAAAGGATTTGGAGGGGAAAGAAAGGAGGATTTGGAGGAGGAGAGAGAGAGGGGGGAGGGGGGAGAGAGAGGGGGGAAGAAAAAGAGGAATTCTCCAAAATAAAATAAATAATGAAAGAGGATATAAGGAAAAGTAATGAACCTTGACTAGGTTTTTAAGCTTATTTGTTTAGTTGACATCAACTGTGTGTGTGTGGATTCGCGATGGCCTTTGTAGGATACCGATGGAAGACATAAGGATATAAGGATTTGGGAATGGAGGGCTGGTGCGCCCCTTAGTAGGGCTCATTGAGGTGGAGATGTCATACACCAAGAGATGGTGGTGAAAACCTCTTTTTACAACAAGGGAAATTGATAGGGCGCGGTGTCAGATTATGTCTTCAAGAATTACCACCTTGTATTACATTTCTACTTCAGATTAGTAGGGTATTAGATCCGGATTTGATCATATCCCAATTTGATCCAAAAATCAAATGAATTTTCAAATTAGATGCGGATTTGCATTAAAAAACTAAATGGATCTGAAATATGCATCCAATGTTTATTTCAAGTTGGGTGTTTTAGATATTGGATTTTCAAATATTTGTGTATCTATTGGTATTGGCATGGCAAGGTGGGTTTATGCTAGTTGGCTGCCTTGGAAACCATAATAGACAATTTCTTCTTCTTTTTGTAAGGCAAGTGCATTGGGTTGATTATCGTAAGAGATTGTTTGAATTCATTGTTTTGGGGAGCCTTCACTTCTTCCATTGTCGGTTTTCATGCTAATTTTGATGAAGGAAAAACAGCAAGGGAGTCTGGATATCATTTAAAAAAAACAAGGGAGTCTTGACTGTAGATTCTGAGGTGTCATTTCTCATGAATTAAGGATGGTGTCTCAGGTTTTAGTGGTATAGCGCTGAAGTAGTCTTCCATATGGCTACTCATCATGTGGTTTTATGAGATTTTGGATGTAATGTTATTGTTTTTAGTAAACTGCTTTGGACATTTGTTTTCATCTATCTTTCTTTTTTGGTAAATCCATATTACGAGTTCTTTTTATGCTTTTATACCTAATACTATTTTCCCTTCCAACAGGCTGTCATTGTGGGAATTGGACGTGACAAATCAAGGTAGTAGATAGGCAATGGCATTAGGAAAAGGTGGAAAGAAGTTGATCAAAAACTAAAACTAGCATCTGGAATATAGGCACTTTCATAGGAAGGAGCATAGTTTAGTAGACATTATGAGAATGAGGAGGATAAACATAGATTGCTTGCAGAAGATTAAGTATGAAGGACAACAAGGCTAGGGATTTAGGTGGTGGTTAAACATTTTTGCATTAGGACAAGTAGGGTAGGTATTGCAATCGATCGGAGTTCAAAAATAAGATTGTAGAAGTTAAAGAGAGGCATGATAGGAATTTTTTTTTTTTTTTGAAGACTGGGATGGATAGGATTATGACAATTAAAATTGTATTAGATAAAGAAATCTTAAATATCATAACATATGCACCTTAATCAGAACTATGAAAGAGCAAGAACAAAGAATTTTGGAATACAATGAACAATTTGGTGCAAGGTACACATATTGGAGAAATTTTTATAATTATAGATTACCTTATAGACGTGGGGCATAAGAATGACGTATAGAACTATACATGGGGTCCATGGATATGGAGAAAGGAATGAAATGGGTGAATCAATTTTAGATTTTGCATCAGCTTATGATTTGACAATAGCCAATCCTGATTTCTTGAAGGGAAAGAGCACCTTGTAACACAACTAGCCACAACTAGCATACGGATGATATGTGGAGAGAGGAAAGTTCTGCGTAGGTGTTGGGCTGCACTAAAGAATATAGGGAGTGTAACTTTACTGATTTAGAGAACATAAAGAGGAACCAATTAAAATTGGGATTGAGTTGGTATCACAGTTTGATGATTTTAGACACTTTGGTGCAATTGTTGAATTGAGCAAAGAGATAGATATAGGTACAGAAAATTGGAAGAGGTGCGGAGTGGGGGGGTCTATAAAATAACTGGTAGTCCAGCTATGGAGATCAGTGTTGGGCAATTAAGAAAAACTAGTACACAAGGTAATAGTAACAATATGCATGTTCTAAGATGGATGAGTAGTGTTATTTAGAATGAGCTCATTAGAGAAACCTGTGGAGTAACCCTGATAGGTGACAAAGTAAGGGGAAATTGTTTAAGGTGGTATGGACATGTACATTTGAGACTAGAATGGTCCTGGTCAGGAAAACATATTCAAGAATGCTAGTAAAAGGAACAAGGGGAAGCTGACCTTCAAAAACTTAGTTGGAAGGGGTAAAGAAAGATATGATGGATGTTAGGGTAATGAAGATTGATACGATAGATTGGAAGAGAAGAAGTTGGAAAACAGACCCAAATAGATGGGATTAGTGTCTTTGATGATGATGATGCTAATGGTGATGGAATTTCATCTATCATCAATTTGTCAAGAGGTTATTTATTCATTTATTTATTTTTTATGTAGGTTTCTAAAAAATGAGTGTATATAGATATTATGCTTAATGGTTTAACTACATGAGCTTGTAGAATAATCTAGTCATGCTAATGATTACTTGAGCTTTTATTAGAAAAGATTGGATGAATGGATATGCTAAACCTGTGGGCCTCTGTTACTCTAGCTAATGGTTCATTGGAGTTGAAGTTGATAGGATCATGTATCGAATACTCCATTAGGTATTCAGTTGTTAGATGTCATGGTTAATGATCTCCTAGTGACTAGGTATCATCATTGCCAATCTCTTTCATTATTTTGTGTTGTCCCAATTTGTGTCATGAGCATGTCTGTGGCTTTTGGAATTCATCTCCCCACATCTTGGTGGCTGGCTGATATTATGGTAGGACTTGGGGATTTTTCATGTCCCTCTTTGTGCCATTTGTCCATGTGAGAGGGACAATTAGTAAGGTAGACAAACTGGCCTAAAAAGTGGAGCATTCTAGGTTGGTGGTTGGTAATGTTTTTCCTCTATTTTCATTGTGTTTTCTCAAAATGTTTTTATCCTATCTTTTTATTTCCTGCCTTTTAACTATAAAATTTTACCATAGTTCAGAAATTAAGGGGAAATTTGCTTTTGTGGTTTTCCTTATAGATTAAATAGATTTCTATTGTTCATGATGATTTGGAGTTTTTCACTTTGCACTTATGATCCTCATGTATAGGATGGATATTTATTGATGTTTTCTATGTTGAAAATTTTATTGTTGCAGATTAGCTCAGCGTATTGTTCGAGGGGATGTTCCTGAACCTCTATTAGATCGAAAGGTTATGATCTTTAGCTCTATTATTTGTATTACTAAAAGATTTTTTTTTCCATATTCAAGTGAGTGAGTGAGAGAGAGAGATTAGTGTACGTTCTTTAGTATTCCTTACATGATCAAGGTCTCTTGTTCACCTTTCAATATCTTGGTAAAGAATGTCAATTCATAGTTCTGTTTCTTAATGTTTTCACTATTTTTCATTACAGTTGATCTCACTGGATATGGGCTCATTAATTGCCGGCGCTAAGTTTCGTGGAGATTTTGAGGAGAGGATAAAAGCTGTTTTGAAGGAGGTCACTGCATCCAATGGACAGATTGTTTTGTTTATTGATGAGATTCACACAGTTGTTGGTGCAGGTCTGTACCTTATGTGCTTTGGAATTCTGCCAAGTATCATTGTTAATAGAACCCAACATTCCTATTCTGCAGTGTTCCTTGCGTAGAGCTGCAAGATATTTCATATTTTGGGAATTTTATAGGCCCATATTCATTTTGATGGCATGAGTTGACCATTTCGAGTACAAACACTAGCAATGCTGGTGATAGGGATTAATTTTCATTAGCAAAACATATCATTAGCACTTGATTTGATCTAGTAAGTTTCTAGAATAAAAAAGGAAGCAAACCCATTGGATTTCTTCTGATACGGTGGTTGTACAATACAGTAAATATCAGTCTGTAAACATCAATTGTGTGAAGTTTCATATGATTAACATAGAGATGTGAGAAGGGATAGGCAAATGTACTGTTAAATGTTTTGAAAGAACTATATTAAACTAGGCCTTTGATACTTGTTATAGCGCAGTTTTAACAAGTCCTGAATTACTTTGTAGTGGGATCGTGGACCTGTTATTTCCTCATGAAAAGTGTGAATTAAGATAATTTGAAGTCATGTTATTAAGATTGTAATTTAGTATCAAAATTGCATCCTTAAATATCTAAAGCTTAATATTAGGGTGTCTTTGGTTTTATTGCATTTTATAGTAGGAAAAATATTATTAATGGGTGTGTAATTTTTCAAGATACGGTACAATAGCTTACTGTTTAACAGAAGATTACTTTGCAGTGCATCTAGCTGTTCATGAATTGCTGCATTTTTGTTGGTCATGTATACAGGGGCTACAAATGGAGCAATGGATGCTGGAAATCTGTTGAAACCGATGCTAGGTCGAGGAGAGCTACGATGCATTGGAGCAACAACGCTAAATGAATACAGGAAATATATTGAGAAGGACCCTGCTCTCGAGCGAAGGTTTCAACAGGTTTACTGTGGTCAGCCATCTGTAGAAGACACTATATCTATCCTCCGTGGACTGCGGGAACGCTATGAGTTGCATCATGGTGTTAAAATATCTGATAGTGCTCTAGTTTCAGCTGCAATTCTCTCAGATCGTTATATTACAGGACGCTTTTTGCCTGATAAAGGTAAATAATTTCTTGCTTTTGATCATGCAATTGATGAATCTAGCTTTGTATGCATTGTATCTATTTTAAGATTTTGTTTTGGTAATCAGTATGTTTCATTAAGCAAAAAACAAAGCAAAAATAGATGTCTAGAGCAACATTTACAAAACAAAAAAGAAGTAAAGTGGTGGCTTGTCTGAGTTGGATGAGTGTTCCTCGATGAGTAATATGTATGCTTTGGGCCCACATGGGTCCACACGGCTTTGCATTGGTAAGCCAACCTAAGATTGTTTCCAAAAGGCTTTGTGCTAAAAAGAGGAAAACATCCTCAAATATACCAGAGGAATTCTTCCCTCATAGGCGATGTGGGACTAATTGTCTCTCTCCCTGGCGAATTTTCTCCCTACAACACCTATACACAACTCAGCCCCCTCTCTAGGGCGGGGTATTATAATCCACCCCCCTCAAAGCCAGAGTTGTTTTTGGCTCTACGCACAACACAGGGATCACACACAATACGCTCACATCTTCAGGCAGAGAGTTGAATCGTTTTCTGATACCATTTGTAACGCCCCAACCCTCCAGCACAATATTGCTCGTTTTGGGCCTAGACCCTCCAACACAATATTGTTCGCTAGGGGCTCGCACGGCTTTGCATTGGCGAGCCAACCCAAAGTTGCTCCCAATAGGCCTTGTGCTAGAAGGAGAGAGGCATCCTCAAATATACCAGAGGGATTCTTCCTTCATAGGTGATGTGGGACTAATTGCGCCTCTCCCTGTCGAATTTTCTCCCTACAACGCCCATACACAACTCATCCCCCTCTCTTGGGTGGGGTATTACAATCCACCCCCTTAAAGCCAGAGTTGCCCTCAGCTCTGTGCACAACACATGGGTCACACATAATATGCCCACTCCCTCAGACAGAGAGTTGAACCGTTCTCTAATACCATTTGTAACGCGCCGACCCTTCAACACAAAATTGTTCGCTTTTGGCCCACAGGAGCCTGCATGGCTTTTCATTGGCGAGCCGACCCAAAGTTGCTCCATTTGATAATTTTAATCCCAGGATCTTGTTATATCTCCTATATAGTGTGGAGGCATGGGAAAATATTGTGTTATCTCCTAGCTTGACACATTGAACTTTTGATTTTTGCACCCAAAGTTGCTCTTTGAGTTTCAGGGCATTGTGGTGGCATTGTAGTATTTAGCCAAAGCAACAAATTCATCATGATATAATTTTTCGAAGGATTTCTAGATTTTTTTTTTTTGAAAATTAACTTTCATTAAATAGAAGCCAAAAGAGGAGCAAGAAATACACTAAGGCAGGCTAAAAGAACCCCACCATATGCAATAAACAACCAAAAATCCTCCCAATCCTTTACAAGAATTTGCTTACAATTTCCATAGTCAAAGTTAAACCCTGATGCGCCATCTCATTAGCCGCTGAGTTAGCTGACCGAAGAGCCCAAGCAATAGTAAAATCATATGACGCCATGGAATCTCAGATCCTCTCAATTTTATCTAAGAATATCCATGAACAAAGAGATTTCATCTCCCACCCCACAACTACCTTCGAATCACCTTCCACCAATCTCCCTCTGACACCTAACTCTTCCAACTCCAATATGCCTAGCCATAAAGTAAACAATTCAACCCCAATTACTGTTCCGTTAGGAAAAGGGCCCGCAAAAGAGATCATAGTGGACCCCTCATCATTACAAATAACCCTACAATAACCTGCAAACCCAATCTCTCGAATACAATTACCATAAAAATTAAGCTTGAGAAGCCCAACTACAGGAGGAGACTAAGGAACTTGAGGCCTAGACTTCAAATGCTGCCTAGTTGACTCCACTGAAGCCCAATTCCTATAAACATCTGAAATAGATAACCCCGGAACTTCATTGACCCAACAACAAGCCACCAAGCCACTCTAAGCTTAATAACTTCAATAAGATTCACCAAAAGAGCATTCCTTGCCTTGAAAAAATCATTTTATTTCTTTCTAACCAAATGGACCAAACAATAATCAAAATTATCGCTTTCCAAAGAGACTGACGAAAGGAACTTCCAAACATTATTACCTCTTTAGTGAAAAACACACTCCAAGCTCGAGGAAGACAAAAATCAACACCCAACAATTGAAGGATTTCTAGATATTTTCCTCTGGAATTTTTTCCACCTCATAGTTAACTTTCTAACGTTTGAATGTTTATTTTCCATTTTGTCATTCTAGATTCTTAATTTGGATGTTGGGGTATTCTTGCCAAACGTATTTGACTTTGGGGTCATAATTGGTTTCTTCAAGTCAAATGGCTTCACACCTAAAAGGTCTTGAGCGTTTTGAGGGGAATATATTGATGAATGATGGATTATGGTTAGAGGCAATTCTTGGGAGGTGCTCAACAAGGGTTTTGGGGAAGGACTGTAGGACCCTATCCAATCATATTTGAGTATTTGTGGCTCCTTTTCTCTTGTTGGTTCAAGTGTAATGGGGCCAGTAAAGCCAGGGTAAAATAAGCAATTATTTTGGATAAATTGGGCAAACTCCAGGTTCACCCTATTTTATGATGTAATGACTATACCTTCAATGCAATTGATTTGAATATTTTGGCTGAATGTTCTCACTACTCGAAATTAGGGTCCTTCATAGACCTAAGCATAGCTTATACCCAGCCTATATAGATAGGCTTAGTCAAGTGGTTCTCTGGAGACTAATCTTTGGCCTTTTAGGCTGAAAAAGTCTATTAAGCTCAATAGGCCCATTAATTTACATGAAATTATGCAAATTCCTCCTGTATATAATATAAACATTGTATGTGAATTGATATAAAATTATACATATGCCACACAAGCATTCACCTGCTTTGCTTTTCATTAATAAAATAATGTTGTCCAGACACACCCTACCCCGTATTTATATTTATAATAATTATTATTATTATTATTTATTTATTTGATGACCGAGGTGTCCAGGGCCTCTTAGAGCACTAATCCTTGGGGCGTGTGCAAGCCTCCCTTTACCCACACACACCGGGTAAAATTACAGGAGGTGGTCCTTTGGGGTGGGAAGGGATTCGAACCCAGGACTCTCGCTTCCCAAGGCAGGTTTTGGCCAACACACTAAGCCCTTGGGGTTTGTACCCCTGTATTTATCCTTTTGTGCACATGCTCCTGCCATAAATTTGTGCATGCACATTCACAATAAACGCTCATTCCTATATGTACCTCTTTGTGCAGATACCCTTCTCTATAAATGGTGGGTCTTTGACAAAATTGTTTTTAAGCATTCCATCCCATGATCAGTATGGACCCCACTTGGAGCTCTCATCGCATGAGGGGTGGTGTAGATACCCTTCTCTATAGATGATGGGTCTTGGACAAAATTGTTTTTAAGCATTCCATCCCATGATCAGTATGGACCCCACTTGGAGCTCTCATCGCATGAGGGGTGGTGCAGATACCCTTCTCTATAAATGGTGGGTCTTGGACAAAATTGTTTTTAAGCATTCCATCCCATGATATCAGTATGGACCCCACTTGGAGCTTTCATCGCATGAGAACTCCTCATGAGTTCTCATGCAGTGCTTGTTGGAGAGCAACGTTATGTAGACATGGTTAGTCTGCTGCTTGGCAACTTTGGAGGAAGGGTGTTTTAATTGCAAAGAGGGGGACATCTGAGATTTGCAGATGTTTGCTCTCACACCCTCTTATGCTGTCCATGGAGACGGGCCCACGAATAGTTATGATGGTTGAATATGTGGCCACCAAAAGTCAGCTCACTTGGATCGATTAAGTGATGTTTTTTAGCTCTTTAGAATTCAATCACTTCAATTTTTATTTTTTTTAATCCTTAATTTTTTGCAGCCTTTGAAAGATGGCTTAATTGATCCAATGAAAGTGATTTTTGGTAGGCTACATGCTCATAGGACTTTATGATGGATCCTTCACCATTAATGGGCCCCCATCTCTTTGTGCAGATGTTATTACCCTGGGCCCATGTGCGTGGGAGAACATCTTTTTTCTTTTTCAAGATTTCCCATGAATTTGAGAAAGGAAATCTAAGAATGACAAAAAGCAGTTCTTTTCCATTTCTTGTCATTATTCAATTTTGTTATCATCTTAGGTAATGTGGTTCTCAGCCTGAAAGGCATAGCCAACTCGGGGCTTATATTTTGAAAAGCCCAGTTGCTTATATGGAACCATTAGTTAGGCATTGATGTTAATTTGTGTGAGACGTGATCCGATCTAAGATGCATAACATAATGGATAATCATTCCTTTCACCAAAACATTCAGATGATTTGTTGCCAAGAATCTGCAGCACAATTGGTAAGCATTGATTGTTGCAACAGTAAAGGTTATGGTTGTACAGTTTTGAGAATTTTCAAGCATTGTCCATCTATTTTAGCCAATATTTTGAAAATCAATTCGTACAACAAAATCGTTTTATGTCTTGAATCATGAATCACGAATTATGAATGATAGAATCATAAGATCCATAATTTCCTCAAAATAAAGGGACTTTCTTGTGTACTGAAATCCATGTGTACTTTGGTTGAAAAAGGACTTGAAAAGGCTGAAGTATATACTAAGCTATGATGTATGGGAGAAACCTTCATATATAAATACATGAAATAACGTAAGAAATATAAAAAAAAAAGTGATTATATGAGACATTGTCCAACTTCCTTCCAATATTAGGTGAAGATGCATATATATTGCAATGCAACACAACTATTAAATTGGATTTCAAATTTCAAAATTCCAAACTCCTGAAAATACTATATCAGTGTACTCCAATCATTGTTGTAGAGTTCAACAAGAAGCTAAAAAGTCCCCCAAAGAATCCATAGGCTCCAAGTCCTCAACACTCCAACCAATAAAACCATCATAATCAAATTTTCATACTTTGAATTCCAATTAAACAACAAATTGTGTCATACAGAAACAGTCAGGGTTTCTAAATCACTTCCAATCATTATTCTTATGATATCATACAAATCATGGCATATGTATTGCATATCATAAGGATTTAATAACGTTTATTTTGACACTTAAATTTTGTAGAATTATTCATGTGTATACACTGGATGTCTCCACCTGACATTTTATTCTCGTTACCTGTAGCCATTGACCTTGTTGATGAAGCTGCTGCTAAGTTGAAAATGGAAATCACATCCAAGCCCACTGAGTTGGATGAGATAGATAGAGCAGTGCTGAAGTTAGAGATGGAAAAATTGTCCTTAAAAAATGATACAGATAAAGCATCTAAAGAACGGCTGAACAAGCTTGAAGCCGATCTAGCATCTCTTAAGCAAAAGCAGAAAGATCTTGCAGAACACTGGGAACATGAAAAGGCTCTCATGACTCGAATTCGCTCAATTAAAGAGGAGGTTGCCTTTTTGCACTTTGATGTGATTAAGAACTCATTCCTAATGCATTAGAAAGATGTATGTCGTCCTGATGTGCATCCATTCTGTACTAATGATTCCTTTAATTAGTTGATTCGGTCAATCTATATGGAGTTTTCCATGGATTTGGTCTTGGGCATCATATCATTGCCTTTCTAGGTTGTAGTGGTATTTTATTCTTTTAACTCAAGAGAGTTGTACAGGATCATCCAATCTGGAAGAGCTTAGCGCTTCCTCAAAGCAGGATACCTGGGTTTCTATGATTGAGGTTCTGGGCTGCAAATCAACATCTTATACAGAATGGGTTCGACATAACCATATAGTTCTTAAACAATAAATTACCATTATGAAAATTCTCTCTCAAAGTTAAATTCATGTCTTTTTATTTCTTTGTAGGTTGATAGAGTTAACTTAGAGATGGAAGCTGCCGAACGTGAATATGATCTGAGTCGTGCTGCAGAGCTTAAGTATGGGACATTGATATCTTTACAGCGGCAACTGGAAGAGGCTGAAAAAAACCTTGCGGATTTCCAGAAGTCGGGCAATTCAATGCTTCGAGAAGAGGTTACTGACCTTGATATTGCAGAAATTGTGAGCAAATGGACAGGTATCCCATTGTCAAACTTGCAGCAATCTGAGAGAGACAAGCTTGTTCTGTTAGAGCAGGTCCTCCACAAAAGGGTCGTTGGTCAGGATATTGCCGTCAAATCAGTGGCTGATGCAATTCGGAGATCAAGGGCAGGGTTGTCAGACCCAAACCGCCCTATTGCGAGCTTTATGTTTATGGGCCCTACTGGTGTTGGTAAGACTGAGCTTGCAAAAGCCCTTGCTGGTTACCTTTTCAACACAGAAAATGCACTTGTAAGGATTGACATGAGCGAGTACATGGAAAAACATGCGGTTTCTCGTCTGGTTGGTGCTCCACCGGGTTATGTTGGTTATGAAGAAGGGGGGCAGCTGACTGAAATTGTTCGTCGTAGGCCTTATTCTGTTGTACTTTTTGATGAGATTGAGAAGGCCCATCAAGATGTTTTCAACATTCTATTGCAACTACTGGATGATGGAAGGATTACTGATTCACAGGGTAGAACAGTTAGCTTCACAAATTGTGTTGTCATCATGACATCAAATATTGGTTCACATTATATCCTGGAAACTCTCCGAAATACAGTGGATACAAAAGATGCGGTGTATGACCTAATGAAGAGGCAGGTTGTGGAGCTGGCTAGACAAACATTTCGTCCTGAGTTCATGAACCGTATTGATGAATATATTGTTTTTCAGCCTCTAGACACTAAAGAAATCAATCATATAGTTGAGATACAGGTAAGAGTAATGAAGTTTCATCTTTTCATTTTCTTTTCGTTTAACTTTTTCTCTTGGTAATTCTTGAAAAATAATATGATGTGAATAATGCCAATAATCAACCTTATCCTTTGATTAAAACCTTGCCCCCAAGTTCATGTCTACAAGCAGAATTGATCTAGCATTTTTCATGTCCAAGTTAAATGTTCATACTGGATGATTTGATACCTATTGCATTAAAATTACTATTTTTGTTCATCTTGAGAAAGAAGAAGTTGATTATTGATGGCTTGGATGGGGAGCCCCTTTAAAGGTAGACATATTGTGGCTTGGAAAATGGTTTCGTTTGCTGTTTTTTGGGCAATTTGAAAAAAGTGTAATGGAAGGATTTTTTAGGGTAAGAGGGGGAACCCTAGAGATGTCTTTGAGCGGGCAAAATGGCAGATGATTAGTTGGTTGTCTGTGTGAAGAATTTCAGGGTTTAGCTCCAGAGGATTTTTATTTTTCTTGGAATGGATGTATGAAAGGGGTTAGTAGAGGTAGCAAGCGGTCAGTTAAGTGGGTCGCGCCTCCTATGGGATTTTGTAAATTCAATGTTGATGGCCGAGGGAAAGCCAGGGCCGGCAGGAACTGGGGGTGTGCTACATAATGATAGGGGCAGAATGTTGGCAGCCTTTTCCGAATCAGTAGGGTTGATGGTGTCAAATGAGGCTGAACTGAGAGCAATTAGGAGAGCTCTTTAGATATGGTCAAGTTTTAGGGGTGGTAATTTCATTATTGAAGGTGACTCAATTAATGCTATCTCCTGGGTTAGTAATAGGAAATTTCCCCCGTAGAGGTTGGTATGTATTGCTAGGGACATTTGGAGTTTGTGCAATATGGGTAACATGACTTTCACTTATACACCTCGCTCAGCGAATTGCATTGCAGATTTCTTGGCGAAAGTTGGTGTTCATCTACAATCACCAGCTTTGGAATTCTTTCCTATCGCCAACCTTGGGAGTTGAGGGTTTTGTTGTTGGGTATGCTGGTTGTACTTTTACTTCTTGTATGTTCTTTCTTTTCTTGCTTTATTTTGGCTCTTATTTTCCTTGTTGTTCTTCGTCGATCTGAGTATATTTCTCCTATACTCATTTCCGCCCTTTGTACTCTCCCTTATTTTAATGAAAGTTAACAGTTAATCTTTCAAAAAAAGAGAGAAGAAGTTGATGCATACCTATATTATAGAAGGTTGTTATAAAATAGTCTATCCCTATTGCATGTAACAGTTGTCAGCCTAAAAATTGATATCATTTTATTCATGTGGATCTCTTCCATTTTGGATTTTCCCTATCTAGAGGTGAACTAGATGCAATGTTTTCCCTTTCACATAGGGATTTGATATAGGTGAGCTGGATACTTTACTTGAATTAGGATATACTAGTTCGTAATTGTGTAGATACTGATAACCTTATCCTTATATTTTGTAAGTATAAGGTTAAGACTCTTATTGAATAAAGTGAGAGGTTAGAAAGTTTCTCAAAGTATAATAATGTCCAATAGGGTATGGCCATATGTATACCTGTATGTGATACATTCCCCGGGTTATAGGTTATCCAAATGTGAATTTGGAGTGGGAATGCACCTTTTTCTAGACATGGTTCTAGAAAAAGGCAAATGGTTGTTGAAAAGTTACCTTTCCCCTTTTTCATGAATATTAGATTCATGTGTAAGAAATCATAGCAGAAGAAAATCTGTTTTCTCCATCTAATTGAGGGGAAAAAATTCTGTATAAAAGCCTCCCTGCAGCTGTTTTCTTTTTTCCATTCTAAATGTCTTAAAAAGCGATGCATGTAGTCATTCTTTATTGAAAGATATCTTCATTTCGGTGTTTCTGGGATTTACAAGAAGTGTATTTGGCATGTTGATTAAATGTGCTTTCTGGTATGTGAGATTTCTGTGCCTGATAGAAGCTTTATAATGCAGTTGAACCGTCTTAGAGACAGGCTTAAACAAAAGAAGATCGATCTCCACTTCACAATGGAAGCTGTTGATTTACTGGGCACATTGGGCTTTGACCCGAACTTTGGGGCAAGACCTGTAAAGAGGGTGATCCAGCAAATGGTCGAAAATGAGGTTGCTCTCGGCGTGTTGAGGGGAGATTTCAAAGAAGAAGATTCAATTATTGTTGATGCTGACTTGTCTCTACCAGTTAAAGACATCCCTCCAAACAACAGGTTAGTCATCAGGAAGTTGGATCCCACTCCTGATGCATTGGTGTCCAGTAACTGATTTTGCAAGTTGTCATTTGGTTATATTGGCAGAACTTTATTTTACGCAATTTGGACATTTTTGTAAAGGTTACTTCATTAATAAAAAAGGATACAAGAAAGAAAAGCAGGACAAGAGGAAACCCACCACACGGAAAAAACCGCAAAAATCCCTCCCAAATCATTACAAGAATTTGTTTACAATCTTGGTTTTATCTTTTTATTTACCATGATGGGAAGGAGAAATGTTTGCTGCATCTAGAGCCATGCAAACAAATCGATGTGCCATGTCAACTGATTGCCATTTCCCTTGTAAAAATGAAGGTGCAAAGGAATGTTCTGGGTACCATAGAAATCTGAAACTGTAGAAAACAAGGGCTTGTTGATGCACTCCAGCTCCTTGCTTGCAACTAACAATGGCTGTGAACAGCAAATAGTGTGTGCTTAAAGGGGAGCCTTGACTGCTTATGCAAAATCCGGCTGTTCAATACTGGAGCAGATGAAATAGATGTGATTTCAGCTTGATTGCATCGACTGTAGTACCTGCCTGATGAATTCCTCACCTTTCTGGTGATCTTTGTAATTAAAACCCAGGGTCGACAAAATAAAATGTATAGCATGTGGTCCGATATGTCGCCCAGTACAAGGTTGATGAATAGGTCCAAAATGTTCTGCACTATGCCTGTAAGCTTATGGTGGTTATTGGTTGATATTGATATATATTGTCGATATTGGTGGGTTTTAATTACAAAAAATGAGAGATTTCTCTGTTGATACTGAGATTTCAACCTCTTGTTGCAACCCTAGATGGTCTAAAGCCAAACAAGTAGGTCAGCTATGTTCGAATAAAACTTCAATGCTGAGCGCTCTGTGAATGTTCAAGTTAGCCTTGCAGGCTCGGCTTGATCAAATTCAATCTCAAGCTTAAGCCATGTAGCTTGGGTTGGCCTGATTAAAACCCACCTCAATGACCCAATTAATTGATTTGGCCTGAAAGATTTAAATGGTCCATATATTTATATTTAACCTTTTAAATCAATGTTTATATTTCAAAATTTGAAATGATTCAAGAAAGTGTTCAAAATATTAAGGGGCTGCTTGTCAAATTTCTTAAAAATTAACTTCAGAAAGAAATTTATCTTAGAGACACATGCTATAAACTCCACTATCATGTTGGATCAAGAAAACCCTACATTTACATTTTTTGCATTAAAAATCTTATTTTTATAAAAAAAAATGATATTTTGTCTAGCCAAAAGAAAAAATCTTCCTCTTTTTTCATTAAATTTTCCTCTCTTCCCAAGTAAGGAATGAATTTCTTAGGAAAAAAAAATCTCTCTCACATTTTATCATTTTCTTCAGAGTGATGGATAATTTACGAGATGTCATATTTATGTATTAATATTCAACCATGAAAATAAAGATAAAATTATCAGCAGTTATGTAATTAATTATTAAAACCATTAAGCGTTGAGATCAAAATAATAAATGTAAATTTTAAAGATCATTGATTGTTAATTCCAAATATTTAAATTGATAGTGAACGTCGACTCTAATTTTATCACAGTTCTTTCTAATCTAACTTTGATTCAGTGCAAGAATATGATCTTCTGACTGATGTTCGTAATCTACTGAAAAACAATTTTATAAAGCATTAACAAAGGACGATGGTAAGGATATTGGAATCTTAGTTCATTGTAGACCATTTTTGGAACGTTAATATGTGAAAAAAAATATTAATGTTTTTAATAAATAAGAATTTCAGTGCTCCCAGTATTATTATGGATGAATATAATAATAGAGATGTCTTTATAAAGTGTGTTGTGAATCGGTTTATAATGAGCTATTATAAATTTACGTGTTGGAAACCGCAGGATACCCACCGTAAAATCTCCACGAGTGACCCCACTGCTCCTAAGGAACACCAAGGTTCGAATTTGCAACTTCCCATTTCCTGAAGCGAAAGCGAACCAGTTAAACTACACTCATGGTTTTAATAATGATTTTTAAATGAGAATATGACTCAATTAAAAAAAAAAAAAAATGAAACTTAGGGCGTGTTCTGCAACCATCAAATCATTTTATTACTTGGAAGTCATGTTCTAGAGTTGAAATGGGTTGGAAAGGACACCTTTCAACTGAAATTTGATCAATTCTAGCTAAGGTTTCCAAATTTCTTTGCTTCCGTTGGTTTTATCATTTGCAGAGAAGGGAAGAAGAACACATAGAGTGAGTGTTGAGAGAGAGAGAAAGTAAGGAGGGAGCTGCAGTATTTATAGAAAACATAGAGTAGGATGATTGTGCAAGCGTGGTGGAGGGAGAAGCCACGCACACCTACGGCTATTAACCGACGTTTGAAGTATGGGCTACTGTTTAATTATTTAAAACTATAGCTCTTGTTCATTAAAATGAATTTTATTGGACTTGATTTCGGGGTCCCACTAGAGTGAGCTGACTTTACGGATAGCTTCAGAACATTGGACATAAGTTAGGGATAGAACATGGAGAAAAATTAACATTAGAAGTCCCTTGATTTAAATTAAAATATTATTTTGGATTAAATCGATGGCGCACATCACATGATGCTGATGTTAAAGATTGAGTGTCTAAAACTTTTAACTGAAATTCTAAAAAACACAGAAAGTTCGAATAAAATATAGATTAACTATCAAAAGTTTTTCATTGGATTTTAAGGTTCGGTGATACTTTAAAACAAGTAGCCCTCTCTACCATTAAATATTTGAAAAATTCGGTACACTTTTTTTTTTTTTTCACATTTTCACTTCATCAAGATTCGAGGCCAACCCAACGCCATGAAACCACCAATCATGACCTGGCCACACGGACAACGAGTGAGTGAAAATCTAGTAAACCTATTTGAACAAACTTTGAAATTTACAACATTCAGTTTTTAAATGTCATTCATGTGTGCAAGTGTTAAAGTCTAAATATTTCAAATGAGTGGATTTACATATTGAAATTGTTTTTGAGGTTATTATATACTATTTTTCAAAAATAATAAATGAGATATGGTAAATAACTATTTTGTCCTTCTAATGCCAACGAATTCGGTGTCCAATCTTTTGCCATTTCAAAAGGCCTATATAATAATCTACATAACCGACCATTCACAATCCATACATAACAGTGTTAATCACACCATTTAGTTTAATTTCGAATCAAGTTATTACACATCTATTAAGAAAAAGTTTTTTATTTTGGTTCAACCTGTAGTTACATGTGAAATAGCTTATGGGATTAATTTAAAAACACTTTTTCCCATGATCCCTTACAGAAAAAGATAAGGTGCAACTACGACATGTCAATTATATCCTTTATGAAAATGACGAACCAATTTAAAGAGTTTCTCATGCAAGTTTTCAATCAGTTCAAATTTGTTTAGCATGAGACCAAGATCAAAATAGTTCTATAGAAGAGATTCATGCTTCCTCTGTTGAAATAAGGGCAAATGAGCTGATTCGAGATTTTTTAAATATTGATTTAGTGAAGCCCCTGATGCAATATAGGTTTTCTGCTTATTGTGGATGTGCTTGCATTATGAATATTTTTTTATACTTTTTTGATGCTTTAGACTTTCAGTAGATGATAGTGACCTACATTAGATTGGCTTAGTAAATATACAACTGCATGTAACACTAGTAAACAACTTGTATTATTAATTTTTTTTAAAGTACAACATCCTTTCACATGATTTATTGAAGTCATAAAAGCATATTGCACTTATTATTATTACATTTTAGTAAATTTTGATATAATTTCTTGAGAAAAGAGATTGACTGAACAATTTTTTTTTATATATAAAGAAGATAAAAGATAAGTATTATACAAAAATATTTGTAATTTAACATCTGAATTAAATGAATTTAATTTTTAACTATTTTTATAAAATTAATCAAATTTGGGTTTATAACTTCGCGAGGCATGCGTGTGCAGGCACACTATTGGATTGATGAACTCGCGGAACACCAAACGTTTTGACTAGGGTTTTCCATTTCCCTTGTATAAAAGAAGAAAAACCCTAAACAAAAACGCCCTCCCTCCTTTTCCCTTCTCGCTCAAGCTGCAGAGATTAGGGTTTCGATACGGAGAAATATGGTATGCATTGATTTTCCTTATCTTTTGATCCTTCGTTATTTTCTTTGCTCTCGGTTACTCATGTTTTGATCAAAAGCTACGTTTTCTTTTTTCTAATTTTTTTTTAGTATTGATGTCCGGAATCGTAAAACCTCTGCAAAGTTTACTTCATTTTGATATGAAAATCATGAAGTTCAAATCGCGTCTTTTTGCCTTTTTCCTGGCAGTAGAAAGATCAAATCTTTCTTAGTGGTTTGGCTTATTGTGTCTGAATCTGCTGTATAATATAGTAGCTATATTCTTTCTCTCTTTTTTTTTTAATTTGCTTGTGAAGGATGGTCAAATACTCTTAACGTGAAAAATAGAGTTGTTTTTCGAGTGACATGTGGCATTATATGGATTCACTGATCCTATTAAATCAAAATCGAAACGCTGGATGTGCAAAATAAAAAAGCAGCTTCACTGGATACAATCAAAGGCAAATGAAACGAAGGGTTGAGTAAAAACTCTGTTTTTATTATCCCCTTTTGTTTACCTTAGATTGGATTAGTAGAAATGTCTAATGCAGCCATTGTTTTGTACTTTCCAGATCCATCGCCTAGTGTTGTTTTGGTGGGTTCAGTGGATCTCATCTCCTGCCACTTGATTCACTAATGAAATTGACTCACTTGCCCTCATAACTTGACCATGTCATGCTGTTTGTTTCATAGATTATTCATGAACTCGAACGAATTCATATTAGAAATGCTGATCATGAAATGGTTACCATTAAAATGTTTTGAGCTAAAATTGAATTCTTCCCAATTTCATAAATGTATTGTTTACAACATTACATAATCATCACTTTCCATAAGGATACCAGGCAAGCCCCATTCAGATACAAGAAAGAGTCGTATGTATCAAAATAGATGTATTTCCTTGTAGACATGATGGAATATAGATTCTTAAATGCTGCACCAAATGTGATTACATTCCTGTTGATGGTGCACCATTTATATTCATCTCTCTCAAAAAAGGGTCTACACTTTTGAGTTCAAAAGAAATAAGGGGCCTGGACTTGTGACTGCATGCAATTTTCTTTGATATGGAAATGCATTTTCTTTGATTAATATTTACATGCCTAATAGTTTCTACTCTCTTGTTTTTCAGGCCCCAAAAAGAGGTGGAAAAGCCCCAGTACCAGCAAAGAAGAAGGTGGTGGTAAGTGATGGGCAAATTTATAAAATTTTCAGGAGCAGTTGCATCAATGATGAACTTTCTGTGAAAAATGACGTTTGAATGAACCCATTGAGTATTTCAATTCACCAGGATCTAAAAATGAATGAACTTCCTGAGTCTTTGAATTGCTGAGATTTATTAGTCTTTTAGATCTTACATTTCCAGTCTTCTACATGTCATTGTGATTCTTTGCAGGTATTTTCTGATTAATGTTTTTGTGATTTATTTCAATAGTATGAAAGCTTTGATGTTTCTTCAGTTACTTTAGTTGGTAAATGGCATTCTTGCTTAAGTTTGAGTATGATTTGGTGAAGCCGTGCATTTATTCTATTGATTCTTTTGTTTTCATGTTGGCAATAACATTTTGTATTTTCTCAATTTTTTTTGAACTTTTCTTGAGTCTCACAGATTTGATTCAAGTTTAGAAAACTTGGATTTACTAATCTGTTTTGAGTTTAGGGGCATGCATTTCTTCTCAACTTATCTGATAAAGACATGATCTCTCTTTTCCTCTTCTTTTTGTGGTTATCAACTGTGTTGTTCTTGTTAATTTACAGGAGAAGGTTGTGAATCCTTTGTTTGAAAAGCGTCCAAAGCAATTTGGGATTGGTGGTGCATTGCCCCCTAAAAGGGATTTGCACAGATTTGTAAAATGGCCAAAAGTTGTTCGTATTCAGAGGCAACGAAGGATTTTGAAGCAACGGTTGAAGGTTCCTCCTGCTTTGAACCAGTTCACGAAAACACTTGACAAGAATCTTGGTATGACTTGCCTACTTCATAATATTGGCATATTCTCCTACTTGTGTGTGTGTGTGTTTTCTTTCCCTTTCTTTTTTGGACACTAGATTATTTCATTAAAAATGGAACTGCGGATATGATTTGGCTTTATAGGAAATGTACAGTGAAAATAACAGAACATTTTTAAAAAATGAATCTCTCGAGTTAAAAATATAAGAATATCCTTTACACAATTTTAAGCTGGTTTAAAGAGCTTCCTACAAATATTTCTAGATGCTTCACACCATGTTTAAACAAATTTGTGTGATTGTGTTGTTCTCCTAATATTAGAAAAGGTCATCTCCACAAAAGAGAACAGGTCTTTGATTTCTCCTATGATTGTCGAAAGCCTCCATAGCAGTTCTATTCTTTCTGAAGTGCAAACTATTGCAGTTGTAGAGCACCCTTCCTTTTGACACTCAAAAGATTCTGAAAAATTCTTTTATTGCCATCAACCATAATTTATTGGACTCTTATATACCCACCTTGAGAAAGAAGACTTTTACCTCAGCTTTTTTCATCATGTAACGTGTCACTCGCTCCAGCTACCCCTGCGAGCTTCTTGATGCACTGAACATTGAATTTAATGTGCGCTTTAGTAGGTTCCCTCCATAAGTGCCACTCAGTTCCTCTTAAAGACTGAATACATGGCCCTTAAAATTCCTTGTTACTTGTTAACCACCTTATCATTATAGTTTTTGCTAATTTACAACTGTCTTTTAGATTTCTTCATTCCTCTCCTGCCATATGGACCACAATTGATCTGCTGAAACCTGTTGTATTTCTTTGCCCTTTCTTGAAAGGACACTCTTCCAAATCCCAAATATTTCTTATACATTGATCCATCTCTCATGAAACCCCAGCCAATCCCCACCTAGCCCCCCTCCACCAAAAAAAAAAACCTGTAGGAAAAGTACAGTAAATGAATAAGTTTTCTTTGATTTCCTCTTTGTCATGACAACAAACAAATCATGGATCCTTATATTTGTATTGCAGCAACAAATCTTTTCAAGATGTTGCTGAAATATAGGCCTGAAGACAAAGCTGCTAAGAAGGAAAGGCTTCTGAAAAGAGCACAAGCCGAAGCTGAGGGGAAGACCGTGGAAGCGAAGAAGCCTATTGTTGTCAAATATGGCCTCAATCACATTACCTACCTCATTGAGCAGGTAAATCCTACTTGCTAATTTGATCACTTTTTTGCATCTTACTTGCTTAAGGACACAACTGCTGTTGGACATGGTCTTGTAATGTGACGAGGTGGGCAAAATTTTCAGAAAATTCAAATGTCCTTGAGGGATGGTTCAGACTGATGCTGATGTTACTTGTAATTCTTAGATGCACCATAACTGTTGTGCTTGGGTTCATTGATGTACAAGGACACACATTAGTGGATGTGAATGGGACAATTCATGCTTGTGTGTGTTTGTTTGGGTCTGGGTGTGTGGAATATGGCCTCAATCACGTTGCCTACCTCATTGAGCTGCTACTTATTATTTTAATCACTGTTTCACATCTAATTTGCACAAGGACACAGCTGTTGGTGACATAGATTTGAAATGTCAAACATGGTATGAAGTGGGCAATTTTTGTTGTTTTTTTGCAATTTTTTAGAAAATTCAATGTCCTTGAGGGATGGTTCAGACTGATGCTAACTGATGGGACATGTAATTCATAGATGCACCAGTAGCTGTTGTGCTTGCCTTCATTGGCGTACAAGGATTCACATGAATGGATGTGTATGGGACAATTCGTTCTCAGATGTGCGTGTATAGGAATGATCCGATATCATGGTCCATAGATCCTCAACCATTTACACGTGTTTGTCCCTGATAACCAACATGTTCTCTTCATGTGTTACTACCGATTTTTGTATTTAATTGTTCCCTTATATTTATTCATGTGTTTTGAAAATCACCTTCTTCTGTTTCAATCTGGATGTCTGTTATGTTGAGGCATACTCTTGTGAAGATTATGATGAACATGAATGATATGAAGAAGCAGTGAACTTTTTTTTCTTCTTAATTTGAAATAGGTAGTGGACTTCTATTTGAACTATCTCAGTGGCTCAGGTGACCATTATTTGTATAGCAAATTGTAATGTATTGATCTTTTTCTGTCACAAAATTTAATAGATGTATCTGTTTACAACTATATTCTGTTTAAGAAGTTGGAATCAGATTGAGAATTGATAATTCCTTTTGTCTGTGCATTTTGAAATAAATGTGAAACTCATGAATGGGTCTTGCTGATATTCAGATGAATGGGGCCTTGCCAGCCAAATGAAGTCCTAATGTTTTTCTTTCCAAAATATTGCTTGTTCATGTAGTTAGCTGGAATTTACCAGGCATGCCACATCAGAACCATGCAACAAGTAACTCCCATTGTTTAGATCTCTATGCCCATGATAGGTGCACTTATCATTAGCTGAGCTCACATGGATATCAAATGTGTATTGTTGGCCTAGTTTTAAGTGTTCATTTGTTCCGTGTACCACTGTAGGATTGATTTTTGAGATCTACACAATGGGTTGCACTAAAGATGGTTTAGATCTTGCAACTTTATCTGCCCAGTTCACTGCCACTTGATCTTTGAAATCCTTTCAAATTGCTATGCCTTCCCTCTACTATCTTTTTTTATCACGTGTTCCTGTAATGCAGAACAAGGCTCAGTTGGTGGTTATTGCTCATGATGTAGACCCTATTGAGCTTGTGGTCTGGCTTCCTGCTTTGTGCCGGAAAATGGAAATTCCTTATGCAATTGTGAAGGGAAAGGCACGTTTGGGTGCGGTATGTTCCTTTTCATCTCATTTTCTCATCCATATTTTATTTTATCTGATTTTCTCTCACAATATCATTCAAATTGTTGCACCTTTTTATTCCAACTCATTGTTACCTGGCATATGTTTGTTCTGCAGATTGTGCATAAGAAAACTGCCACGGCTCTGTGTTTGACATCAGTAAAGAATGAAGATAAAATGGAGTTCAGTAGGATTGTTGAGGCAATCAAGGTGATGGAATCAATAACAAATTTGGATTTGCCCAAAATGAAAATTAGTCTGAATATTGTGTCTGGACAGATCAATGTCTACCCTGATTTGAAATACAAGCATGAAGATAATGCTTTCACATACCTGGGTTTTCACTTGGAAAAGAAAATGATCTTTGCATTTGAGTCCATAAACATGGGTTGTAATACATTTGACCCTATAGCTCGTAACAATGAAGTGCTATAAATTGGTGGGAGATGGTAGAAATCAGTTTTGGAACTAATAACATTTGATCTTCCATTTGCTGTAATGTGCAAAGTACCTGGCAAAATTTTGGATGCTCATTTTAATTTGGTTGAAAAATAATCAGTAATATCTCACCAAAGTGCTCGCCTTGCTTACAAATTTGCCAAGCCTGAGCTTAGGCCTTTCATATATTTATGCTTGTGTTATATGTAATTATGCCATAAAATAAATATTGTACATGTATTGCAGTAGTAATTATACCTTGATTTCTAAGCAAAGTTGAGATTGAATGCTTCATTAAATACTGACATGCCAAGTTTGAGCTGGGCTCAAGCTTGAGTTGAGCTTGATGGGTTAGGCCAAGTCTGTCTCAGCTTGTTTTCGATCTCTAATTTAATTCATGTTTACTGCAGGCCAACTTCAATGACAAATATGATGAATACCGCAAGAAGTGGGGAGGTGGCATCATGGGTTCCAAGTCCCAAGCCAAGACCAAAGCAAAGGAGAGGGTATTAGCTAAAGAAGCAGCACAGAGGATGACCTGATTTTTTTTTTTTTTTGAGATATTCCATAGTAAGCATCATGACTTAAATTCTGAGAAGTTTTGTATTGCTTACGTACTTTATTGATTATGATCTTAGTTTTGCTCCCTTTTTCTTTGTTTTTGCTAGTATCAGAAAAACATCTTCTGTTATTGTGTGTTACTTTGATCATAAATGAAGATTGGAACTCGGAATTAGTAGTACTGGACTTGGTTTTCATCCTCACCACAGGATCTTCATGTGAGGGAGTTTTCTTCTTTGTTCACATTTATTCATGTGACATTGTGAGAGAAGGTTTACATGGTTCACTGCTCTGAGCCCCCCACATTCGGCGGCCGCGGCGGCCAGTGAGCCACAAACTGGATGGTGAACCACTAACTGGATCATGAGTGGGATTGCAATGTTAGCTAATCCGACCCATGGTTAAAAAGTTACCATTGAATGTATTTTTGGCATTCTTTTCAAATAGTATTTAAATTATACTCTCTCTGTCCCAAATTAATTGTCCCAAATTAATTGTCCCAAATTAATTTTGAAATTGTTCTAAAATAGTTGTCTTATTTGTATTTGAATAATATAAAAGGTGTTGAAAATGGATGAGATTACATGAGTGCTAGTTTTATATAGAGAGTTCTTTAAAAAATACAAATATTTCAATTGAGACAACTAAAATGAGATGAAGGGAGTATATGATATTACTACAATTAAAAAATATCATATATTTGAGATGAACATATGATTACACAATTCAATTAATGATCACTGCTATTTGTTTTCTTCCTTTTTATACATGTTCATGACAAGAATATATAAATTTGAAGTTTCTTTTCTTAAAAGCTATTGTTGGCGTTTACATGAAAAAGATCAAAGGCGATGAAGAGATTCATAGATATATCGTTGTGCCTCATTTTCCACAGTAGAAATAAAGCTTTCTAATAAAAAAGTAAGTTTTCAAAATTTAATCTATTAAAAAATTTAACAGTAAGTAATTTAAGTGTAAAACGTAGTTTTAGGTTGTTTATGTGGTATATGCTGCAAAAATTACGATAACACTAGAATATATGGAACTCGTATAATTTGATTTTGGTTCTGAATATGTCAAATAGTATCTTATCAACTTATTAAAAGATGGTCAATTTTCACCTGTATTTGTAAGAGGTTTTGGAATTAAGTTTTTCTTCACACAAAAAGGGTCACTGTCTTTAGTTTTATATTCGGTGTGTGTAGATTGTTAGGTTTATACATGTTCTATGGATTTATCACGTGAGATGTAAATTGTAAGGTTTACACATGTTTCAAAAATTTATCTTATCATGTGAGATGCTTGAAAAATTCTGATGTAAAGATTGGATACTTTGATCTTAATTTTTTTTTTTTTATTAAAAGGTGTATTTTGATGTTAGCCTCATCCTACCCCCCTTTTTAATATATTATATGTAAAGAAATTATTATAAAAGTTTTGTTGTATTATGATAAGGGTGTTTTTTTTCCGTGGAAAATTGACAATTTTGGTATGGTGAACTCAAATTTTGGCTGATTTTGCCCTGCTTAATATGGTGGTTGTAGTCATTATCACTATCATAGGCTATGGTTCTATCCATTTAGTTTTGGTTTTAAGAGTAATACTTTTTCATTTGATTCTATCTATGGAATTCGATCTCACCCAGATGCCTTGATCCGACCCGGCCCGAATTATATCTGGACTCAATCCGAAACCCGACCTAGCCCTCATTTTGAACCTACTTTAGCGTATTCTTTACCGAGTCGAATCGGGTCGAGTTTGATCGGGTCGGTCGGATTAATTTAAAAATCTCTCAACCCAACCTGATCCAAATTGAATGCGGGTTTATTACTTCTCAACCTGATTTGATCCGCTGACCAGACTTTCATGACCCGACTATATTTTTTTGGGTCGGGTCATGTGGGTTCGGGTCAAAACCCAACCCAACTCGAATTTCACCCCTAATTCTATCATAGACATATGGATTAAGTGCAACTTATTGAATAGAAATGGATTTAATGGGAAATAGGGTTGTGGATAGATTCGGAAAATGAAGAGTATAGAACAAGAATAAAATATTCTCATCTTTCATGAACTAAAGATTGTCCATAACGGACAAAAAAAAGTTTTTTTTTTTTTCCTTGAAGGATTCATTTACGGAAACAAGTATGTTTGGTAAGATAATGCTTTATTTAATTTTCAATAAATGGAAATAAAGATTTTAATACAAACATTTGCAATAATAAATTTTTATAAAAAAATAATTTTGGATTTTATTGATCTTATTGGATGATGTAAATTGAATCTATATCTGATTTTCTCACAAAAAAATTGATTGATCCAAAATTTGAGTGGAGAAATTGATGAGTAGTACAGACAGAATTTTTATTTTTTTAGATTAACGTGTGAAAAATTTAGACACAGTCTTATTAAAACTTTCAGCCCACTATATCTAAATTCTAAAGCATATCAAGATTAGGTCATATAAGTTCGAATCCACAACTTTCAGTTTCTTGAGTTGAGAGACAACCAGTTAAACTAAACTCATATTGGTTACCATTGAAATTTTTATTAATAAAAAGATTTCATTTTGTGCACCGTCAATCAAATCAATCAACTGTTTACAAGTTGACCGATATGATACCCGAGACTCATGGAGTTTGTTTGTATCGGCCTAGTCAACATTCTGTAATGTGCAGCTTTTGGTTTATCTTTAAATTATCTGTTGCATATGATTCAGTTGGTGTAAATTTAGATTCATGTCCCAATAAATGGGATTTTCCCATCCAACCAATTATATAATTATGGACTTTCTCAACTCTTTTCACCTAATAATTATGGACTTTCATATTCTCTCATTTATTGGTGACTTTAAGCTACACAAGATATTATTATTTAAAGATTTTGATCTTTGATTGATTTTTTATATTAGATTGAATTAGATAAGTAAAAATATAAATTCAGCAGTTTGCTTTCTTTAAAAATAAAAGAACTACAATACTTAATTGGTTTTTATTTTGAGAATATGATAGTCTCTATGATAATCTATCTATTTATTTAATTTTTTAACTGAAAGGTGAGAGTCACCCTCCTTATGTAGTCCATCAAAGTACACAAGCATTTTATCCTAATAGAGCTGCCCATTAAATTAGAGGTTTACATTTACATATTATATGTGTTGAATTTTTTAAAAAATCGTTTTCTAAATATAGTAATGGATAACCTTAAAATCCCAACTACATTAGAATAGTTAGAATTATACAATATACCTCAGTATTATACGTATGGGTTTGCTCAATTATCATCAATACGGTCACTTTTCTCCTAAATTTTAATTTTAATTTTTTTGTAAAAAATTCAAAAAAATTACAAAAAAAAAAAGAAGGAAAAATCGAAAACCTAGTGTGAGTATTTTTTTTTTTATATATAAAAGGATCTTTTCTCATGAAGTGTTAATTCATTGAGAGCCGAAGTTTCGATACAAGTAAAGTATATCTTAAAAATTTGAGAAATGTCTAAAAAATTTAGAAATTGGAAAACCTACATGAGAAAACACCTAATATGAAATACATGTTCTCTAGTAACTCATGATGACATGTATCTTCTATTACAATTCTATTTTTTTTTTTTGATAAAAAAATTGAATTTCATGAAAATGTTAGAATATTAGAAAAATCACACACATCCTAAAACTATGTCAATCACATCAAGAGCTCCTCATTTAATTTCATAAGCATTTGTATATATTTTTTTAAAAAAATTGTTACCCCAAGGACACCCGCAAAATAAGAATTATCTTAGAGAATGGGGATTTCATGAATTTTTTTTAAAAAAGAAAATCACACAAACACGATACAAATTATATCAATCACATTAAGACATCTTCATTCATTTCCATAACCACTCAATATCATTTCATTAAATTATCTTCACAAAATCCTCCAAAATCGAGATTATCTTAAGAGTAAAAATTAAAAATTATAATATTTCAAAATGAATAAATTTTAAGGAGAAAAAAGTTTGGAATAGACAAATAATTTTCACTGGGAGAACTTGTTTCTAAACCTTCTTAATCGTACCAATGCAAGATTCAAACAAAAAAAAAGGTCGAAATGGCATTTAAAAAAATAAAAAAGAGTGGAAAATGGTTGATACAGTACGGCTAATAAAATGCCCGTATTGGCCAATACCACCAAGTGTATAGATAATACAATACGTATCGAAATATATAAAACCGATACATATCGACCGACCTATGTATCTCATATATGTGAACACCTTTTAAAGTACTGCTGACCTATGTATCTGATATTTTGGATTTGCTTTTTCTTCTCGCAGTCTGATTTTTTTTTGTATTTTCCCAAAATCCATTACAGGAAATTCCCCATAATTTTTCAGTTTAAATTAGAACATTTTGACTAATATCAAATTCTGGGATATGTTTTTATAAAATTTTTGGCTGGAATTAAATTTTTTTTCTGAACTTTTTGTATTGTGCAACTCTTACACACATTTTACACCAGTTTTCATATGAACAAAATCCAAAATTTCATACAAGTTAAAATTATCGGATTTTGGCCAATTTTTAGAACTATTTACCAGAGCTTTTATAATTCTCTGCTGTATGAATCTGTTGCCAAAAAAAAAATCCTAAAAACAAATAAATGTTTAAATTAAAAATTAGAAACTTTGATTATTCAGACTTAAAGATATTTAAAGCCCTAAACCCTGAACTCCAAACTTCAAATAGTAAAAACTTAAAACCATAAGATCGAAAAAGAAATTCTAGAGATGGCTCTAGGCTTTGGGCCTATTTGGGTTCAGTATGGGGTCCATATATTTTAGGTTCAGGGCCTGAGGCCCATATTGTCTTGTACCCAAAAAAATACAAAATATAATTAGACAGAATATGCTAGGATAGTGTAAGTGGGGCCTAACTATGCGATACACTGTGTTAGGTTATTTACTTATGTGCTCTAGAAATTGAATATTGGCTGAAATATCGGTGATTATTTGTTTATTAATATGATGATTATAATGTACTAACTATGTTCTTTCATCAATTAGAAAATAGTAGTGTTCAAATTGATGACCATTAGATTCAAATTGACACAAATGAAAGCTATTATAGTATAGTGGTAAAGATATTTATTTAAACTCGTACTGGTAGCTCAGTTGGTCTAAGTTTATAAGATTAGATTACAGGTCTTGGGTTTGACTCATCCAAGGCTTACTTGATACATGAGGTTTGTGGGTGGTTTCTTGTATCCGTGAGATTAGTCTCACCTCAAATGTAGAGTGGTGATACTTATATATATATATATAAGATTAGTTGGAAACACTAATATCTACTATTAAATGAGAACATTACAAACACTAATTGAAACTTTAGACTTTGGGGTCCTAAATCAAAGGATAATTTTTGTGAGGATGATATTGGCCAATCTGTATCCTCACAACTCACAATCCCAAATTCAGCCAAATCTGATATATTCAACAAATCTCCTGCGGGCCCTACACCACTTGTACCAATTAAAAATATTGGCCAAAATCCAAAATCCAAAATTTTGATTTGGGTCCTTAGTAAAATGAGAAGTTGATAAGCCTCAGATTTTTTTCAGAAATTTGACAAAATTGACATGGGCCAAAATTTGGGCCCAAATGGGCACGAATATCAGCCCTTTTTGGTTTTTTTTTTTTTTACTTTTTTTGTCGGAAAAAAAAACTGGGCCTGAAATGGATGATATTTCAGCTGAAAATTCTCTCTCCCTGTTTCAAGTGACATTTTAAACTTAGCCTAATAAAGAAATAATGAAAAATGAATATATTGAATATTTTGAAACATGGAAGAATTTGTGTTGGGCCGAAGTCCAAGTCCAGATTCAGCCTTCCCCAAACCGGATTTGGGTCAGGCCTCCTAAATCTTGTGTTTTGAACCATTTTTCAAAAACCATATAATTAAGACATTCTACTTTGGGAATATGAATCACGATTTATAAATTATAGCAGAAAGCCAAGAATGATTATTTATTCAAACTTTCTTCCATTTTTTTTTATTCCAAAAGTTAAAACAAAATCTAAATAGTATTAAATATAATATTGATGTGGTATGAAACAATCTATAACTTGTATACTCCAGATATAATATACCCGCGAACATATCGATATCAACTAATGCTCAAAAATTTGAATCTCGGACTCAACTCAAAGTCCAATCGAGTTGAAAAACTTGGAAAAACTACATATTTACGCAACTCAACTGACTCGTCCAAATCATTTCTAATTTTTAAACAATGAAATAGACCAAAATAATTTTTTTAAATATAGTGTGATTGGTAGGTAAATATGGGGACCAGGCCACCAGCAAAGCAAATGAGAGGCACAGTTGTTTAAGGGACCACGACCAGCTAGCTACTGCTCTTACAGCTTGAATTTCACAGAAGATGGTCCCATTTGATAAGATCCAAATCCAACGATCATCAAACTCCCATTTATCTTATCCATAATTCAATTCAATGGCTGAACTTTCACACTCAATCCTTTCACACTTTCTGGTTTTACTGCAATGAGTCAGTGTAAGGGATTTAGATCTGACATTTTCCATCATGGTTTAAAATTTTCACTTTCACTCCTGAAATTTTAGCCATAATAGTATTGAAAATCAGCTCATATGATCATATCTATTGATTTTATCAAGAATCTAAATAAGATGAAGCAGTTGAGTTACTTATATAGTGATTTTTTGGGTCCCCTAATTTCGAACTGAGACAAGTCTAGCCTTTCTAGAATTTTTGGAGTAAAAATTAAACTCAGAAAAGAGATATTTGTTACCGGGGTGAAACTTGGGCCGGGTTTTAACCCAATCTAAGAAATCAATAGATTCGAGTTATGTCTTTGTATATTTCGGGTCATCAAAATGTTGGAAAAGAACCGCATGAAATTCGGGTCAGGATGGGTTGAGAAATTTAAAATCAACTCGATCTGAACCGACGTAATCTTACTCGACCCGAGTGCATCGAGTTATAAAACAGTAGCGATTAGGGTTGAAACTCGAGTCGAGTTGGGTTGGGCTAACACTCGGGTTGAGTTGGGTAAGAAATTCGAATCAGGTCAAGTGAATAATTCTGGTTGATTTAGATCGGGTTCAATAAGTTTTGACCTAAGTTGGATTGGGTTTATTAAAATCCAGCCCGACACGTCCGAGTTTCAGCCCTATCTATTACAATGTCAATGTGGAATGTGAAAATGCATTATAGGTTCACCCATTTGAATTTTGAATTCAAACATTATGAATCATCATGAGCATGACTCCTATTTCATTCTGAGCTCAACCCATTTCCACCTCTAAATCTAATCATGTGAGGAACTTGGCTAATGGGCAGCAGTACTTCTCATCCACTCCCCAAGTGATGAGTGAAGGCTTTGATTCTGCACATGTTGAGACAAGTCCCAATCATTTCTTGGTGAAAACATTCCATCCTTTCCTTTATTCTCTTAATCTTCTCTTAATCTCTTTTTTCCACAACAAAGTGGAGGTTATGATTGAAACCTAATTACTAAAATAAGAATAGGATGCCAAGTTCCCAATTCTCCCCAATTGAAATTTGGGAGTTACCAATTAATCCCACTGGCAGATGACAGCATGACACGTGGCCTTTAGAGGAGACTTAACTATAGAATCTAGGGTTTTTGGTACTTGATTCACTTCAGTGGAAGCCAATCATGAATTCTCATTGATGAAAAGAAAGAGTACACTGCAATAAAAAAAAAATGTTTTTTTAGGGTAGGCTATTGTGGGTCTCATTTTTTTTTTTCTCCCAACTTGCATTCAATCCAAAGTGCCAATTGGCTATGGAACACATGAAAGTCATGGAAGAATTTATGGTCTGAATTAAAATAAAATTGCCATGATCTGCTTGCTTTTGTATAATAATTAATATAGCTTAGCTACTGCATTGAAATTGTTTTAATTTTCTATTAAATTAAAGGTTAAAGTTAGGTGATCTAACTATCACAACTAACAAATCTCACAAACCCACAAAGGTAGATTTTATGAATTGTGATTCCCACACCATAATTCTGTCATGGGTCCCTATCTCATTATTAAGCAAGCTTGCTTTTCTATCTAATCTTCAATTTCAAGACAAATCTACAAATATTTAAAGGGTGGGTTTAAGTATAATAATGTTATTAGTAGGAAAAGTTGAGGACAATAGGAACTTCACGTGTCTCTCATTGGTACACAGAATTATTAATATTATTATTATTGTTAGTCTTTAAACTGTTTATGTGGCATATGTGGATGATATATTTCCTGCAGGTACTAAAGTTACAATATTTTTAAGGCCCACAACTCAAAAATAAACATAATTAGATCATCCCAAGTAACTATTCATAAGAAGATAGAACAACATGTACTAATCAATTTAAAATTTTAATATAAAAATTGAATTACAAAATATATGAATTGTCAATCTAAAATAATCAATTCAAAACATTATAGAAAAGTGATATACACGCCCAAAAACAAAAGGTGAAAGTTGATAAGAGCAATCTCAACAAATCTAAAGTTAGGCAACAACCAAATTTTTATATATTTTTTTTTATCAAGAGCATGCAAAAGTTGCATATTGTATAGTCTAATAAAAGGCATTGAACAAAGAAATTGTGCAACTTCTTCTGTAAAACATTAACATGAAACTCTTCTTCAGGATGGGCCCTGACATTTCAGAAAAAGTGCATGGTGGGGCCCTAGGTCATTAGTCAAATTGGACAGTCCTAAGCGGCCGCCGATTTGGCCTTAAACTAGGCCGGCCCTGCTCTTCCTCATGTGGAAGGCATCCTTCTCGCTACTGATGATTGTTTCTTTGTTTCGGCCAGTATCAAACAAGAAGCCAGCCATGAGGACCATAAAGGCAGGGCTCCCATATTAATTCTGCACTTTAGAGCCATTTCATCCTCTGAATCACAATATCAAGAGTCACTCAGTTGGATAATGGATTTTTTTTATAGATAACATGAGTATCTCTATTTTATATTGGAGTTGAGACTAAGCTCACGGATACAGAAAACCACACACAAACCATGTATATCATATAAGTTTGGGAGGAGTCAAACACAAGACCTCCCACCTAATCTTAAAAACTTAGACCAACTAAGTTATTCGTATGGATTATTAGAGGTGTTCTTCTCAGTCTTACACCATATAAGTGCTCTTGCTCCTAAGGTAATGAATAGTTCGGATGAGATATTCTTCAGTCAGAAGGTAATTCACATCCTTTCATCATTTTTATTATTATTTTGAATTAATGATCCCTGTGTCCAGATATTAGATAATTAAATCACAAAAAGTTATTTTATTTTTTATTTGTCAAATTTAAATTAAAGTCCAACTCCATATTGAAGGGATAAATGACTTACGTGACAATGATAATGAAAGTCTTCTCATTTTTCCTATATTGAAAAATTGTTAATTTTCTTTTTTATTTTTTCACTATTTTTTCATCTATAACCCAACCACAATCCTAACACTAATTCCTTAATGGAAAAAAGAAATTCAAAGTTAGTATAATTGATTCTTAAGTTTTATGAGTTTATATTCAATTCAATACGTGCCATTTTATGGCATTCCCTAAACTTATGGGATTAAAGTAGAAATGGCAGATGTAAAAGTTATAAGAAAAAATTCTCCCCTACGTACACTAACAATTAAATTTAAGCAAATAAAATAGAATATTAATCCCTTCAAACTTTTGAACGAAATTCAGAATTTCATATATTAGACTTACATCTGACTCAAATTTTAATTAGATCATGATATTTTGAATCTATAAATGAACTCGAATCGAAGCTAAAACATTTTTGAGGTTTTCATGCATCTACAGATCAATGTCACAAATATCAACGATATTTTCAAATTTACCACACTTTTATCCACAAAATACCATTACTGTGTTAATAATACGTATTTATCAGCGCTTCAGTAAATTCTCAATAAAATCACGTTAAATAGTAATAACTTGATAATAACCCAATAAATTCTCAGTAAATTATCAATAAATTCTTATTAATTTTTAATTTTATTTATAATATTTTATCATTTTTTAAATGTTATATTTTTCGTGAATTTTTTGATAATAATTTAATAATTTAAAAATATCTCGATTATCATTTATCGTTAATATCTCAATAACCGTAATCAAGCCCCCTTAGACTTTGGGAATCCCTCACCACTAAGTTGGTGTGAAGACTAACGTCAGCAAATGCAATGCTGACGAGGTTGCTGATGTGTCAAAGTCCTCGGTGTCCCGTTGCAGAAGCCGAGCCGAAAACTATTGTGGAAAGTTCTTCTCTCCGTGTGAAAGGCAAAAGGCTTGATTGACTATCGAGGGAATGGGAAGCTTTTAAGGACATCATCACACTCACACTTATTATTTAATAAATATAGAATAATTTAATAAGATAGATAGAAGATTTTCTAAATAATATAAATAAAAAACCCTTAATGTAATTCTTATAATTTTAAAATAAAGGCTATGAAAAATTAATAATTCTATAATAATTAAAAAAATTAAATCTAAAATTAGAAGATTAATATAGTTTCTATATATTTTATCAAAAAAATATATAATCCCTCTCAATATTTCAAGGATAGTTTCTCTACCTAGAGAGACTTAAGTTTTCTCCAAAAACTAAAGTTTTTATTGAGAAATATATTGAGTTTTGCTACATTAAGACTAGCCACGAGAAAATTAGGTACATTTATCATTTCTTCTTTTAATATTTAGACTTCTTATATCAAATGTACTTTTTAAAAAATTATGTTTGCTGCAGAAATCTATATTTTGACATATTATAAAACACACTTCTTTAAAAATAATTTATGAATTATTGGCTGAAAATATCTTTGTTTAAATACAATGTTTATAAAAACCACTTTTTTCAAATAAATAAAATCATATTTTCTTTAAGGTCTCTAGAATTCAATTTTATGGTACTAGTAAACTTTATGAGATTAGATTAATGGTCAATTGATTCAATTGGGTAACAATCCAACCCAAGAGGTATATGGGTGCAAAGTGTATAATTTTGGCCAAAATGAGCCTTATATGTCATTGCATAAACCACCTCAGAAGGAAAAAAAAAAAAATATATATATATATATATATATAAAGACCAAAGTATACTGGTGTCTCATCTAACTAATCTTTAGAGAATGTATAAACGCTCTACATATGCTGGGTACAAAACAATAAGAGTGGTCCTTTCTATATTGGGGGACTAGATCCTAAGACCTCCCGCAAACATGGGCGAGTTTTGATTACGAAGTCAACCCTTTAGAGTTTTTTTTTTTTAATTATGCAAATATATACTTGAAATATTTTATTTTTAAGGTAACTAATAGAGTCCTAACACTAAATTTTTATAAAAGATAAAAAATGAAGAAATATGCAAATATATCATCATGACTCTTTTTTACCTAATATATAGTATAAATAAAGATTTCTTTTTAAAAAAGTTTTTAAAGTTACTTTTTTTTTTTTTTGAATTTACGTGTGGGAAACAATGACATACAAAGTGTAAAACCCCTATGAGTGAGCCCACTACCATTAAGACACATCAAAGTTATGTCCAAATCTTATCTCATGCTTTTACATATTCATTTTAGACTTTTAATCCATCCATTTGTATAGACTAAATTTTTATCATACTAAAAACAAAGTTCGTATTTAAGTTACATTTTTCACTTATTTGAGCCTTTACTTTTGTATGAATTAATTTTTGAAAAAAGTTTAAAAAATTGAGAGTAATAACTACCGTGAGTCTTATGATTTCTCAAAGTTAATGATTTTTACATTTAATCAATCAAATAATTGTTGGGAGAAAATTACATTCTCTTCCACACATAACAATATCAAAAAAATAAAAATGAAAAATCAAGAAAAGAGAAGCAACCGCAACAGAAAGGTTTTACGTGGTTCTCTTTTTGTACATCCACGGGTTTAAACAAATCCACTATATTCAAAGACGAAATGAAGAAAATATTGCTTTCTGATGATCCACGATATAGATTAACCCGCGACCAATTTGACTGTACATATTTGATGATCAAGTATTAGTATTAGAGAGGCTAACAACATTGAAATGTAACATAGTAATATTTTAATTTTAATGATATCACTCTCCCTTTTTCGATCCACTCCCAATTCCCAAACCATTGGGCTACAATTACAATTGCCAGTAAGAAAATTCCAAGATGGTGGGAACATTGGAGAAATAAGTATTTTTCTTCTTCTTAAAATATAACTCTTGAATGAAAATTAGTTTCTTTCGTAAAAATATACCGATAACACACCGCTCTGCATATATATGTTCTACATATCGATACATTAATAGGAGTAAAATGAGAATTTCACTATATTCTATATCTCCTAATAAATTTTACCACGTGTTAAAATGAGCGTCCATTCTACAACCTACATTCTTAAGTTATATTTAGCCCTTAGTGACTTATATTCATCTAGAATGTAGACTATTCCTATATTTCAATAAATATTCAAATTACTCCTCTGTCATGATAATGTATCCAAAGCTTTGAATATCGTAATCTTTCATTTGGTGCAATTAAAGATTTCCATAATAATTCATAAAAAAAAAATATTTAGAGATAGGTGGGAGAGAAATAGGTTGTAACTCGATTATAGCTAATTCTAGATCACGATGGTGGTGATAATGACAAGCATAATTATCATAATAATCAAATAATAAGAACAATAATAATTATATACATTAAATAGTTGATTCAACCTATATTTTACTTAGAATGATAATAGTATGTAATGAGGAGTATAATTGGTTTAAATATTAGTCTGACCTAACTCAATTTAATCTAGAAATTCATAAGTTAAGTTAGATTATGTTGGTTAATTGATTAAGCAATTGGTGAAGATGGGATATGAGTTGAGTTTAGTCATGAATCGAGTAAAAGATTATAAATAATATGTCTAGTTAGGTTGGACCATCAACTAGATTTTAAGTTATAGATTGGTTTATAAGTTTGGTTATGTTGACCGTGACATAGGATTTTTTATAAGGTCATGAATTAGATAACAGATTGAGTCAATTGCATCATGGATTATGGATAAGGTCATAAGAATCGGCCCAAGAGAGGGTGGGCTTGATCTAAAAATTTCAACCCGATTTATAATGGGGCTGAGCTTGGGCAAAAAAGATCTTATTGTTATTCAGACTAGACTCGGGCTTATGCATGTGCCGGCCTAAAAGCTCGAGTCCATTGTTTAGACATATAAAACATATATACGAAGTTGTTCATCACATTAGTCCATTTTTATTTTTATTAATATTTTAAAATTATAAAATTCTAACTGGATAAATTGAAAGCTCAGTAAATTACCTAGATGTATAATAAATTTCTTCAAAAAATTCAAATAAAAGCCACTTGATTTTAATGGTCAAAATTATCAGATGCCATTATTCGATGCTCATTGGCTTTAACGACTAAAATCATGTAGCTTCAATTTGTTTTTTGCGATCAAATTTCTTTTGGGTTTAAGACATTGCGTTATCTTTCAATCCACACAATTGGATTTTCACTATGAGAAATAGAAAAAGATCATATATAATTGAAGTTATATCTAATATATAATTTACTTAATGATTATTTTCTAATTTAATAATTAAATAATATTTAAAATTCACACTTCAGAGGAAACAAAATTTAATTAGCTTTTTAGGCAAATGTTTGTACAAAAATACTTGCTTTCCGACTCATATTTGGGCTCAGGCTCTAATGGTCAAGCTTTGTTAGGCTTGGATTGAGCTAGGTCATTTCACTTAATATCGAGGTTGGTTTGGGATCAGGCTTTCCACTTGATAATTGGGTTCGGATGACACGACTGATGACATGACTCAAGCTAAGCCTGAGCTTGGTTCGTTCTCTTCCCTACATATTACGCATTGCTACAAGACCTACCATAATTTGACTTGACCTAGTTATTTGAATTGAACTCGAGCATTTTATATGAGTTATAGATTTAAAGTTTTGTGACCCAAAGTCAAAATAGACTTGAACCGACTAACTCATTTTATAAACAAGTAAATAATGGATTGACAGTTGTTTACCCAGATATAAAAATGACCCGAACTGATTGGCCCATCGTGAAGTCTACTTTAAACTAGACTTGACTTGAACCGGAGCAATTTAAATTGGTATGAATTCAAAATTTTATTACCTAAATCCAAAATAGACTTGAACAAGTAACTTATTAATAAATAAGTAATGAGTTAATTATTATTGACTCGAATTTAAACAAGATTTTAACTTAACTTCCAATCTATTATGAGGTTTAATTGCTACTCAACTCGTTGTCAGTGAACATAACATAATAGAGCCTGACCCAGCTTATCTTTTCCATCCGTAGCCTTGTTCCTAGGGGTGAAACTCGGGTTGGGTCATAATCTGACCTGAGAATCATATGGGTCGGTTTGAAAAAATTTCAAATTAACCTGATTTGACCCGACCCGACCCGACTCGACCCAACCTAGTTAAAATTAGGCTAAAATTGGTTTAGGATGCAGGTTAGGTCAGAATTCTGGTTGAGTCGGATTAGAATTTGAGTTGGATCAGATAAAAATTTAGGTCAATAGCTCGAATCGAATTGAGTTCCATAAAATATTAATTCGAGTCCAAAGTCAGATTTTAAAAAATCCAACCCAATTTCAGCCTTACCCGTTTCCATTCCTAAGTATTGCGCATTGCTACACAATTCATTGTCGGTAATGGAACAGAAAGAGCCCGACCCGGCCCGGACCGGCCTATCTTTTCCATCCATAGCCATGTTCTCATTCCTACCGAAGTACATAGTACATATTATGCATTGCTACTCAATTCGTTGTCGGTAACAGGATAGAAGAGAGCCCGGCCCGACCCGACCCGACCCGACCCGGCCTATCTTTTCCATTCGTAGCCACAGTCAAGGGTAGATGGACTGATTGATAGGACCCTTACTTAACAAAAGGAGTATGAATTGGCAGGTAACCGTTTGACACGTGGAAAACATCGTACATATCGTATCTCCTGACCCGATCTGTGTAACGTACCAACCACATGGGAGCCAGCTGTACGTGGCAGCACCTGTTCACTGCTTATCACGTGCTTCCATACTTTTTCTGCTTTCTCTTTCACTGTCTTTTATTATTACTTTGACTCTTTATTAAGACTACGATATTCTGATTTTATTATTATTTTTAGTTAAATTTTATTTTATTTCGACCAATAGAAGAAGAGACTGGTTTAGGCGTTGACTGACTGGCTGCTCATTGGTTAAAAGGAACGACTTCTTTTATTTGCTCTTTTGTAGCCTTCTCTTAATTGGTTATGTAAAAGCAATCTCACAAATATCTTTTTTTGCTCGTACAGGCATCCAAATTTTCTGTTTTTATATATTATTTTCGATTTTTAAGATGAAATTATTATTTTATCCCTAAATTTTAATTTATTCAAATAAAATATTAGTTCATTCTTAATTCATTCTCAGTTCGTTCAGATTGATATAGTAATTCGAACGAATACTTAAGTATATTTTTAGTTCATTCAAACGAATGAACATATATATGTCAATTATTCACAAAATTCGATTCATTTATTTGAATGAACTAAATTGTTCATTCGAACGAATGAACATTCGTTTGAAAGAATGAAAATTACATTAAGGTGTCCGTTCGTATAAGTATATTCATTCAAACAAACTGAGAATGAGCTGAAAGTTCGTTGGAATGAATTTATATACGGGGTAAAATGGTAACTTCACCTAAAAATTCAAAAACGAGTGTGTAAAGGCAGGAAATCCGAGTGTTTATATGGCTGGCTATATTATTAACTATGAATAATATTCTAATATTTTCAAATTTGAAGTTTTTATCACAATATTATCTAAAAAATATAATATTTAAAAATTAATAATAAATATCATAATGTGTAAATTCAACTATTATTTAAAATTAAAAGGCCATTAATAAATTGTGATTTTTACAAATATATTATAAAAATAAATTATTTTAATAATTATATAATAAAAAAATATATTCATTATCTAACTTTTCTTGAAATATAAAAAGTCATCCAATGCCACATAAATTCAGTTCTAAATACCATCATCAAACTTATCAAACAAATTTCTACTAAGTTACTTTTTTTTTCTCCTAAAATCTTATAACTTTGAGTTATTTTTATAATTTTTATTGAATTTCAACTCTTAAATAATATTATATTCAATAATGAAGTGTGGATTTTTTTTTTCCGTTCGTATTGAAATAATAAGAGAAAAGTGGAGTTATGAATCGTATCGACCGATATGCGGATATTTCCAACGCATCATATCGGCCGATATCACAATATCGGCCAATATCTCAGTGGTTTTTATTTTTTATTTTAAAAAAGAGAAAGAATTTTGTTGAACGAGATATCGGTCAATGTCTCAGCCGATACCTAGATTTCGAACCCCTGCTCCAAACAGATTGGAAAAATCGTGTTCTGCACATATACTTAGAGCACTTCTTAATCTGATTAAGTATATCAAGAACATTAAAAGTCTTTTCTTAAGTATCTTCATAATCATGGATCACGAGATAATCACGGTTAAAGTTTCTAAAATTCAAAAGTCAAACTTTGACCACAATTTCGAATAGGGAAATGATGCCAAAACACCTAAGAAGAGTATGAAACACCGAAATATTCCACTATAAAATTCACAATTATGGTTTAAAAATGAAATAAAAAAATCACTTTAATCACATCTATCCTGTCATATTTTGAAAGAATTTTTAAAATATTAAAAATAAATTCACTGGACTTCTTAGTTTCCTACGCATTTAATTGTCAATGAACTTCTTATCCTGCAAATGTGATTTGTCCCGTCGAGGGTAGAAAATGAGTTCCAATGAAAATAAATTTTAAGAATTTTTTCTTTTAGAAAAATGACTGATGAGGAATTCACTTTCTAATTTTAAAATTTTCTAGGCTTGTTTGCCACTTATGTAAATTTGGAAATAAATAGGTGAAGTCGGCTTGAGTTAACTCATTTAATGAAAATAGATTGAGACTCGTAGGTATTGGGTTAGATCCTTCGTCTAATATCTGGATTCTGGAAGTTTTACAGGATATTTGAGTCAGCTCAACGTACTTAATAAATAAATTATTTTAGACACATGTTGGATTGACATTTAGAAGTATTCGAGTTAGATCAAGCCATTTAATAGAAGAGTTAAATTATGTGTAATTATGTTAGATCAATCATTTAATAAATGGATTGAAGGTTGAATCAGTCCATTTAAATTTAGTTGGACACTTGGATTGAGTTAACTCGTTTAATAATCTATCTAGGTCATGTATGAGTTAGTTAGACCAATTTAAATTTTTTGGATTGGTTAATTATGGTACAAGGTCGGTGTGGATTGATCTTTTAATAAATGTGCCACAATAGGTCAATCCATTAAACTTGGTAGTCAACTAGAATTAGGTCACCTCACCTATGAGACCCATTTGGGTTCAAATTATTTCATATATGAATTTGATTGAGTTAAACTATTTAATCTTAGCACGAGTCAGATTAACTCATTTAAACTTAATAGAGTCAGATTAATCTATTTAATAAATAAATTAAATTGTGTGTATTTATATTCAAGATTGTCTAACATTAGTTGGTGAAGTTTGTAAATTTATATGTCTTAAGGTATTTATCCATGATTCAAAAAAATTGTAATATTTTTCTTAAAAACTTTGACATTGAAAAATTAAAATTTAAAAAATTTGTGCAACCAAATTTAAAAATCTCATTTCTCTAAAAAATTTTAAAAAAAAAAAAAAAGGTTCTTTACAAACAGACGTGTCGTAAATGTTCAGAATGTCTAGACTTTAGGCTTTCCATACATCATGAAAACAGCTGCCATTGCAAAGAACTTTAAAACCCTCGTCCACTCTATCATTTTACATTTGTATTGTTGAAATCTACTTTTTTTATTTTTATCTTAGAAATAGACTATATCATAAAGTTTTTCATAAAGTTCACATGTGTAATTTAACTGTTAATATCTCGTCTCAGTAAGTGGAAAGTGTCAGGTTTGAGTCCCCATGACATCATCTGATGTGTCTTAAAAGCATTGGATATCACCTGTGGAGATTTTACGCTGGGTTTCTTGCAGTTTCTCACATGTAATTATTTTTTTAAAAAATATATAAGTGAATGGCGAAGAAGTCTTACAAATTTGTTTCTTTTTTTTTTTAATTTGTAAATTAGTTTACAATGGATAATTTCTTTGATGATCCCATCTATCACCCATTTTAGGTTTGCAAGTGTTTAAATTTAATAAAATTTTATATGTATGACACTATGATGTATTCGATTTTGAGAATCACAATTGGCTCATAATATGAACTTATAAAGAAAAAAAAAAACTAGGAAAAAAAAGGTAAGGTGAGTGATTCCTCTAAAGAAAGGAACTCTATCTTTAATTCTTTGGTATATTCTTCAGTCACATCATACAATGGAAGTATTTGATTTCTCAATGTCCTGACCAGTGTGTAAAGTTTTCTTATAATAAGTTTAAAATATGAAAAGGCAAAATAAAAAGATTATTAATTTATTGTGATAGACAAAAATATGTTTGTGGGTTGAAAGGCTAATTGGCATCGGATAGGGTCGTTATTTCATGAAAATAATTTACTAAAAATATAAAAAGTCAACTCTAGATTAATAGGATAAATAGTTTGATAATAATGATAATTAATTTATTGATAGTGAAAGTATATGGCCAAAAACACCCCATACCATTTCTCTTAGCACTTTCTTTTCAACACGAGAGGAACCAAAATTTGAGTAAACTTTCAAAACTCAAAGTGAGATTTTTTTTAATATGAGACACCAATCTTAACACTTGAGTGATGATAGCTTAAGTCATTGTCACACATGGCTTTTTAATTTCAAGGTGGCACAGAGTCAAGTTGAGAGGTTTACACATTCTTGTGTCTTTGAGCTCTTTAATCGAAAAAAAAAATGGGGTTACTCTTCATCGACATACCAGCGCGTGTAGATTGATAAGTTTACATATGCTCGTAAGATTAGTCTCACTTCCAATATATGCTAGGGATACCCATGTTAAGACGATGACTATGTTCATAATTTGCAATTATGATCCATTGTAGTAAAAAATTCAAATCAACACGATAATTGGTCACGAAATTAATGAAGAAGAAATTTTAAAACAAGAGAAATATACCTCAAAAAAGAAAAAAGAAATATAGTTCTCCATTTATATCTTATGGATGAGGTGATTTTCATAATGCCTATGCGATAAATGTAGTTAAAATTGGAAAGCATTTACATGAAAAAAGTTTTAAACAAGTTGGTTTTACTTCAAATAGTAATTATAACTTTTGAGATGAAAAAAATGTATGTTTGTCATCAATCACTTCAGTCAGTTTAATAAAATCATTTATGAATTATTCAATATTGATGTAAAAATCGACAGAGAAGACAAATCCCTTCTTCCTTTAAAATCACTTTCTAAATTGTATTATCATCTAATTACCACTCTAGTCTATAGTTAAAAAAAAAAATCAATGTAGATGACATTATGTCATATCTTTTATTTGAAGAGTTTAATGTAGACTCGAATGGTTTAAGATTGTCCAAGGACTGTTTCCACACAAAAAAAGTTCTTATATAACCCACAAACAACCCTTAATCTCAATGAAAATAGTGTTTACAACAACCTTAAAATAAAACTCCACTTATAGTTCTCTTAATGTAAATATCAAGGCCAAAATATATTTGAAAGGCGACTCTACAAGATTCAAGGATCTTTATATATTTGAAAGGCCAAACTACTCTCTTGTCATCCGTAATGTCATAAAAATCGGCGATAATTTCAAATTTACTATATTTTTATCGGTAAAATATCATTACTTCGTTAATAACTTGTATTTATCGGTATTGCGGTAAATTTCCTATAAAATCGCATAAAAAATGCAATAAATGGTAATATCGCTATAATATTCCAGTAAATTTCTGATTAAAAAATCTTTGCAATAATTGTAATGAAATTTTTGCAATGATTTAAAATATTGACAAATATTTTAAAGATTGTAGAATATTTATTGGACTATATTTTAATAAATTGTTTATTCTGAATTGACCGTTAGTTATTCATAAATGGTATTGAGATTTTTATTTTATTAATATTTTTTATTATTAAAATATTATCTTTCTATTAGATTTTCCTATTAATTTCTGACAAAAATTTAAGAATTTAAAAATATACTCAGTATTGTGACGACTCCATGACTCAAAAATACTTTTAGAATTCTGTCACCTAAACATCAACTGAATGCTCTTCTAGGGTTTGCTGCTTTTTATCGCAAGTCACAAGCTAAACAAAAGTAAAAGTTGGGCAGTTTATCTTTTATCGTTTTCTTTAGGCTGCCCGTTCTTTTCTATCATGAGAAACCATTTTTTCTAAAAATTGCATCAAATTATCTTTTTGCCCTTTCATTTTAAATCATCGAAACGAACGTCCAGTTCATTTTTCTTTCATTCCAACAATCAGACCATTCGAACAAATATTTCAGTGTAAAATACGTTTGTTCAGACACTAAGACTGTCCGGACAAACATTTCAGTGTAAAATAAGTTCGTTCGGACGGTCTTCTCTATGGGTTGTGGAGAGGGATTTTCAAACGAAACCGTTTCTCGATCAATTTCTACAAACAATGTATCAGATTTCATTAACTCTGAATTTTATGAAGTATGGTACTGATTTTAAGTGAAAAAGGTATAATTTTGGACTTAAAAAATCGTATTCAAAAAATTAAGGAAAAATGACATTCCCTTTTAATTATTTGGGTACGATTTTTTAAGAAAAAAACTATACAATTTTCACTTAAAATCAGTCCCAGAGTTTATAAAATTCAAACTAGATGAATTTTGATACCTTGTTTATAATAGTGGAGAGCGAATCATTACAAAATCTTCTCTTTAACTCAACAGTAAGACACTCATTTATTGATACTTTATTGGCCATGGTTGTATTGTTTTATCTTATATTATAAGAACTTAATGATAGCCACACATTTTTACATGACAACTTAGTGGAGGGTATTTAAATGCATTAGCTAGTAGGGTTCAAAATGAATAGTAAATAATACTTTCTCTGTTCCAAATTATTTGTCCTATATGGATTTTGAAATTATCCCAAAATAGTTGTCTCATTTATACTAGAATAGAATAAAGTGTGTTGAAAATGAATGAAATCACATGGATTGCTTGACTTATATAGAGAGTTCTTTAAAAAATACAAATATTTTTAATAAGACAACTAAAATAGGACGGAGGGAGTCTGCAAAGTTAAATGAGTAATTTTATGGCTTTAGGGAGTCTCGTATAAGCATTCTAACATATTTTCAAGTAAACATCACTTCATAAGAAGTAATTATAATTAGCATATTTACTTTGAAAAGCTTTCAAATAATTATTTCATTTATTTGGTGATTTATGTTGATTAGTAACTCATTTCAAGTTATCTATAACATAATTATTAACCATAAATGATGAAAGAAAATATACATCAGGGGAAATATGGAAAAATGGTTGGAAAGAAACTCTCACCGACATTGAGATTGTTGTAATTAAAAAGTAGAAAGCAGCTCACCGACTATATGGGTTGGCATAACAGAGTTAGGTGATAGCAAGCCACCGACCTACAATGGCGGCAAAACCCACTGCAATTATGGCTCAATCTTCCTCTCTCTTTCTACCTATTTTGATTAAATTAATATTTATTTGATGAATTTTTTAAAGATTTTATTTCTTATAATTTTGGGAATCTCAAGTCTATATAAGAGAGGCAAAGCCCTCAATTGAGACGTACAAAAATTTGTGGTTTTTCCTTTGAGTTTATTTTGAGAGTACGCAAACCAAATTTTTTAATTCCTTTTAAGTGATTTAAAGATCTTCCATATATAAGATTAAAAACTTTGACCATTTTAGTTTTTTACTTGAAGCATTGAAATTCTCTTGCTATTTTCTCTTTTCGGTTTAGTGAAGTTGTTTTACCTTTAGAAAAAAACATTAAATCACATTAAATTTTTGTCTTGCCTCATATTATATATGTGTGATTTGATTTGATTTGATTTAATTTTTTATTATAATATTTAAATTACACTTTCTTCGAACCGCAAAAGCTTTTAGCAATCGACTATTATATTGGACCCACTCAATCTTGGTTATATCAGTGACTTTTCGAGTAGAAGGAAGGTAAATTATAGATCTTAAATACTATTTGTCATATATGAGCTCTTTTAGACGTGGTTAACTTTTGTTTCCTATTATATCATCTATTCTTTATACTTGAGATTCTAGACAGGGAGAGTTTAAGAGAAAGTGAGATTACTTTGAGAGATTTCCTTTTTTTGAAAAGAGAAAATGAAAACTTTTTCCACTTTTTATCTTTATAAAGAGAGAAATATAGATGGTAATTATATTCTACCCATACTTGATCAAATCAATTTGCATGGTTTTGATATTATTCAAAGGCTGCTAAGATGTCAAATGTGACATTCTAGGTGGAGAAATGTAGTGGGAAACATCTATAATTATAAAAAGTTAAAGTAAAAGATTGGCTAGTTTAGTAGGGTCTAAATAAGGGTTTGAAGGAAATCCGAAATTTTCTTCAATCAAACCTAATAAATAGGAAAAAATGGATTTGAGGGCTATTAGTAGCATCTGATTACATTTAGTGGATGAGGTGATTTCAAGTGTTATTAATAAGAGAAATCGACTTTATTAGAAATAACAATTATACACTTTGGAGATGAAGGAAAGTTTGGCGGTCTATAATTACGTCAAATTTTTCAATAAAATAAAATCTTATGCTTTGGTTGAACCAGATTCAAATGGTTGCAAAGTCATTACAAAAAGTGGAATCATTAAACTCAGGGATTTAAAATTCGGCATCGGCCGATATTTTTCTTTCTTATTTTTTTCTTAAAAAAAAAAAGTTATCAAAATCAGCCGATATCGGTAATATATATCGCCGATGTATATCTAATATCGGCCGATATATATAGGTTTTCAAAACCGATATCTCGAACACTAATTTAAACTTTCAGAAGGTCCTTTAATTGTGATGAAAGAAAAAAGTTGCAAATTTATATGAGCTTCTAGGAAGTAAAGTACAAGTGAAGCAGTGTTAGTAATTTCACTAATTCATATTAAACACTTTTATGGCACATGCAATTAGATCGCATAAGTGAGCAAGGCCTTTCAAAGTTACACAAAAGGAATCCAATAAAAGGTATTAAGTCTTATTTTTTTAAAGGAAAAACCTTAGATTTTCACTTTGAAGAACAAATTTCAGTTATTTGCAACTTCCGAAAATAGAAGGCCATAGTTAGGAAAGTGCCTGTGAAAAGATTAGGACTGAAATTGGGGTGGGTCGGGTCGGATTTTTTAAAACCCAACTCGACCCGAGTTACTAATATATGAAACCCACTCCGACCTGACCCGAACTTTTGACCCAGACATCTTGACCCGGCCCGGCCCGACTCGACCCGACCTTCATTTTGAACCTACTTTAGCCTAGTTTTTTACCGAGTTGGATCGGGTTAACTTAAAAAACTCTCAACCCAACCCTACCCGAATTCAATACGGATTTCTGACTTCTCAACCAGACCCGACTCACTGACCCGACCCGCATGATTTTCAAGTCGGGTCATGTGGGTCAGGCCAAAATCCAACCCGAGTTTCACCCCCAAGAAAAGATAATAGGCTGTGAATATACATCAAAGAATCTAGAAAATTTTGCAAACATGTTAGTATCTTTCTATCACTTTACTACACCTCACATCCTACAATATAATGGTATTGTAGAGCATTTGAATAGTCTACTTTTGGAAAGGGCTTATTGAAATCTTTTCATAAGAAACAAATATAGAATCTAGTAAAATTATTGAAAGGGAAAAAGTCATTAGTTGCAAGTGGGTTTCCAAAAAGAAAGAGGCATCTCAAGGTTCCAGTGATTGGATATATAAGGAATCCTTATCAAGGATGAATGAAGTTGAAAGTTAATACCCAAAAAGAAGGAATTGACCTCAACAAAATCTTGTCACTAGTTGTAAGGCACTCTCTGTTTGAATTACATTATTTGACCTTAATTTAAAACAACTTGATATCAAGATAACATTCTTAAATAATAATTTAAGAGGAGGATATTAATATTCAGTGGCTAGAAGGATTCAAAGTTAAAAGGTAAAGAGGATTGTATTTGCAATTTGAAGATATTTTGTTATGGCTTGAAGAAATCTTCTAGCTAGTGATATTATTTTGAAATGTTTATGGATAAGCAATGCTTCACTAGAAGTGAGTATGATTGGAATCTTTACTTTAAGAAACTTTTGCATAATTCCTTCATTTATTTAGTGATTTATGTTGATAACATGTTAATTGCTATTAAGAGCATATATGAAATCAACAAGATAAAATTAAACCAAGGAGAGAGTGGAGATAAAAGATTTTTGTATGCCGATCACATTATAATTCTTTAAATCTACTTTTTTATCTTTTGATTAATGAACTTATCCTGATATTATCCCTTTTGCTTGTGAACCTAGTATTGGTTATGGGGCCAGCAATCTAGCGTTGGTGTGGGACTAACCATCTTAGTGGACTGACCACCACAATCTCACAAAAAGGGTCACTTGTGCCGCTATAGGGAGTGGGTGAAAAAGTCAAACATTGCCTAGGAGGTGCATAGCTTGGGTGCTTGTACGAGGGATTGCCTCCCTCATCTAGTGTAACGCATTTTAAAGCCGTGAGCTTTGTGTGTGCAATAGACCAGCTAATCGGACAATATCACAAGTGTGGAGCACGAGAGGGGGAGCCACGATCCTTACACGTACCTATCAATGCTGAACCACAATAAATTCGTGTCTTTCCTTCTATCGTATGTTTATCTTGCCTTGAAGTTTGAATAATAGGAAAATTCTAAAAATTAGTTTGATTAACTTTGGAATTTGGTTGAGGTAAAAAAATTATCTTTACAAATGCACGTATCCTGTCAAAATCCTCTATTATAGAAGTGAGTTACCTGATGGTGGCGACATTGGCCAAGACCCATTTTTCCCCGCAGGATAAACATGTTCTTATTTGAGATATAAATGTTGGTGCATATGCCTTAAAAAAAAAAAAAAATATATATATATATATATATATATATATATATATATATATATATATATATATATATATATATATCTTCATTGATTTTTCATTCTTTACATTATTCATACTATATTTATCATATATTAATATACATACTAAGTTCTTCATATTAATGTATACCGATAGAATCTAAAATTAATGTAATTATAAACATTTCATATGTAGCAAAATTTTGATTTTCATTCAACTCTAAAGGGTCATTTCCCATAGAGTTATCCTGTTTGTATGGATACGGAGACTTGTACATGTTCCGAGAATTAATTGCATTTTCTAAAATGCTTGAACATATTGATATTAAAAAAAAAAAAAAGCAAAATATCGACCGATCTAGATTGCCATAAAATTTACTGCATGAAGGTCATGACCACCCAATACTTGGCATAAAAAAGAAGAAGATGAAACACTAGTCAGTGATCGAATTTATGGACAATAAGGCATTCTTTTAAGTGAGCAAATATACTCTTGTAAATTGTCAAATAATTTCTACTATTAAGTATTAACCATGATTCCTTATTTGGAGAAAAATAAATGGAGAAGAAAGTATTTTGAAAAGGGTATATTGCCCATGTCTAATTGAGGTAACTAAAGATTTTATGTTAAATGATTTAAATGTAAAACAGGTGATTTAGGTGCTTTTGCTAAGGCATTTTTGCATATCCAAACATAAAATTACTCTAAACTGTCTCAGTGCATTAAATTAAATTAAAAAGAATTTCTCATTGTATAATTTATGCCTGGAATATGTCTCCAAGATGGTGAATGTGAAGGATCCATTTGAGAGAGTTCTTTTTGTAAATCTATACAACTGAATAGGTTAAAAAAACTATTAATTTTCAAAGAAACATTTTAATCAAATTATTTATTACAAACATCAATCGAGGGTTGAAAAGGAAAGAATGATACAGGAGTTATTAGTTTTAATTTTGAATTTAGAATAATTTAGGCATATTTTCGAGATTTTTAGTAATAGTCATATTATGAGTCCTGTATAATGTTCAAATTACATAAAATTGGATAATTTGGACAGGTTATTGAATTACCTTTCTAATCCGCCGTAACTTATGCTATTTTGACACTAATTGAAGAAGTTATGGTCAATTTTTTAATAAATTTTATTTCGGTTGCAAATTTATCATTATTTGTACCTAATTTGCTTTTCTTTATTATTTAGAAGTATTATTCTTATTAAATTATGTCCTTATAAAGATAACGTGTATGGGATTATTGAATCTTTGTATTAGTATGTTTGGTAAGCAATTTTTCTTGGGACACCCATTGTAACAACTAACAAGGGCAAAATTTGTTGGGAGATAAGGGATGGAGTGAAATTCTCATTTTATCCCTACAGGTGTACTGATCGTCAAGTACCGATGTACCGATATGCAGAGCATATTCATGCAGCAGTGTGTGATTGGTATAACGTTACTTGATGAGTGGTATACCAGTAGAGATAAAATGAAAATTTTACTCTATTCTTTATCTCCTAACATATTTTGCCCATGTTAGGATCGCTGGCTTGTTTCTATTTATAACTCAAGCAATTATTTATAAAAAAAATAAAGGAGAAGAAGATTTGATTTATGAGTAAATTCGTGTGTATTTTCAAGGTTGGTTTCTAAAGCCATAACTTTATTGTATAATGTATTTTAGACTTAGAAACTGAGTGGTTTTGAGTCTATATGTTTGGAACATATTAATTCATACTCGTGAATGTGATTTGACGTTTTATCCATTCTTATGATTGTTTTTTAGGGGTGAAATTTGGGTCAGGTTTTAACTCAACCCATATGACCCAATCTAAGAAATCAATGGGTTTGAGTTATGTTTTTGTATATCTCGGGTCGGAACGGGTTCAAAAAAAATTAACCTGCATGAAATTCAGATCAAGTCGGGTTGAAAATTTTAAAAGTAACCCGATCCGACCTGTCTCGACCTGAGTACATCAAGTTATAAAATAGTATCAGGCTTGAATTGGGTAAGAAATTCAGGTCGGTTGGGTTGAGTAATGGGATCGGGTCGGGTTAAATAAATTTTTACATGTGTTGAACTGAGTTTATTGAAATCGACATGATCTGACCCGAGTTTCAGCTCTACTTATTTTCTCTTTTATTTAATTTCGTTTAAGAACGATTTTACATTAAAAACCTAAGACCTTTGATTTATTCCCTTAGGAGACACACCTATACTGCATCAGATGTCGTGTGTGACTGCTAACCCCATAGATGGTGTTATCCTATTTTTTAAAACAAATTGTTCTTTCTTTTTCTCTTTCTTTATCAACATAATTTCCAATTATCTACACGTATAGTTTAACTGGTTGACTTTTGCCTCAGAAAATGGTAGTTTGCGGGTTCGAGTTTCTATGATCTAACCTTGGTCTGCCCTAACATTAGTGGACTCACCTGTGAGAATTTTATGCTGACTATCCTATGATTTCCACACATAAATTAAAAAAAAATCCAATTATTTGAATCCACAAATCTGAATGGGGAAAAACTTTCTCATGAATGGATTCTTTGCTCATATCATCTGAATTTTCCAAGTGAATGGTAACATGATTCATTTAAAAATGTGTAAGATGTGGTTGCAATCCTGACACAACCCACATTGATTCAATGTACTTGAGCCTTGTCATGAATTCTTTCTGACCATATCATGGTATACAAACATATATGGCAGCTGACCAATTTCAAACTTCCACCTGACCCTAATTTTCAAATCTTAGGACTATCCATAAAAATGAAATATGAAATGGATGAGAGACCCAAAAGGAATCCAATCCACAAAGATCAATAGTACTTGGGGCTTGGATGGGTAGAAGAAGACAATAGGAGGATCCAAAATAGACCAGGTGCCACATACTAAAAGATGGTAAAGACACTTTTTCATGTGGTAGTGAATTATCATCCACGTGATGATTGATCAGTGAATGTGATTAAATTAAATAAGGTAAGATTAAGATGTAAAAAAGATAATAATAATAATTATTATAATGATGCATCGGATTTAATAAATTTGATTCAGATCCAATTGTGCAAATTGATCCTTTGAATCGCGGAGGTCAGACTGATGACGGGTAAGATTCGAAGAGTAAATTTCTCAAATTTGTCCAATTGGGTCTGGATCGAACAAATTCGGATGCCTATATAAAATAATTAATATTATTAATTTATTATAATAATATTAATAATAAAGAAGCGGAGGTGCAATTTGGTGAAGAAATGGGAGGCAGTCCCATCCACGACCACTTTTGACACTTGCAACTTCCAAGGTGGAATACACCAGACGTCGTGTGTATGTCCAACACACCGTCACCACGTTTGGGTCTCGGGATACCCCGATGGCCAAACACTAAGGATGCGTTTGAACGGGGGGTAATTTTTATAGAGGTTACCTCTAAGTAGGAGTGACTCTTGAATAGGGGTGACTTTTGAAGTGGGATTACCCTTATCTTATTTAGTAATTGCAGTGGTAAAGTAAAATCTTACCCTAAGGGTAAAAAATATTGTTTGGTAACTAAAAAGAAGGGTAACCTGATATATTAATAAAAAATTTTTTATAAAATATAATTATTAAATAATATTTATGAAGTAAATTCTAATAATATAACTTATAATAATATTATCTACTTTTTATAAATTATTTTTCATAATTATAATTTAAAATGAACACTTGCATTTTAATATTAAAAATATAAATAATTTTTTTTTTGATATTACTATTTTAAATCCCAATAAATAAATAAAAAATATCAACATATCTCTTCATAAAAATTATAATTATTATTTTTTATATTATATAAATTTAATAAAAATATTAATTCTCATAAGATTGTTAATACGTCAGTTTACCCCTATTCAAGGGTAACCCCTATAAAAATTTACCCTTCACCCAAATGCATCACTTTGAAAATGTTGCAGAAATTTTATTTTTATATTTTATAGATTTAATAAAATTATTAATATGTCAGTTTACCCCTACGTACAATTACCCCTGCTCAAGGGTAACCCCTCTAAAAATTTACCCCTCACCCAAATGCATCACGTTGAAAATATTGACACTTTTTTAAAATAATCTTCTAATAGAATAAATTGTTAATTACTCTAAAAGGAGATTATCATAAATCTCAAAATTTTCAGAGTTTGAGATCCTATCGAAATTTCGACAGAATCACCCCTTAAAAATAGAACATTTTTACAAATACGTTTCAGAAAATTATATAATATATAATTGAAAAATAGATGAAGGCACGGGATAAATAGGGGAAAGATTTCCTTAAAAAATAAAAAATAAATAAAAAACAACTATTATTATTTTAAATTTCAATAAATGAATAAAAAAATTCTTCATATCTCTTTATAAAAAAATATAATTTGTTGTTTGGTGATATGAAATTTATCAAATGGAAATAATAGAGTGCTTTTAAAAAAAATAAAAGCCAAGTACTCACCAAAATAAATAAATAAATAAAATGTAAAAAAAAAAAAAATCATGAGCAAAAGGGGGGTAAGGAGGGGTATTCATTCTTTAATACCCCTTGCCACATGGGGGTATTGAAAAGGGAGACAAGAGGGGTAAAATTTTAAATTTTTACCCCTCCCCCCTTGTTACCAAACGGGGGTAACAAGGGGTAACGGGGGGTTACCCCGCCTTACCCCCCATACAAACGCAGCCTAATTTCTCCCAAAAAGTTTTCCCCTCCCCTCTCCGCACCCTCCTCTCCCCCTCCCCTCTCCCCACCCTCCTCTCCCTCTCTCCTCTCTCCTCTCCCCTCTCCCAAACGAATTTAAAGTAAAAACCAGCCTTGCCAAATGATTTTTGAAGATGATTATATTGTGGATTTTGATTTTTCACTTTATCTTTATCTAAAAATCAATGATACAAATATCGGTCAATATATATCATATACATATATGACGATATATATATTGAAAAATTGATAGCTGATACATATTGGCCGATAGGATATATATTGACCATCTCAGATAAGTATCGGCAATATGCGTCAAGATATCGGCTGATATGTACAAATATCAGCCAAATATTGAGTTTTTCTTTTAAAAAAATAAATTAATTAAATACCAATAGTTCAAGCCACCGATATATAGTCGATATTTGGCCATATCTGTCAAATATCAGCCGACATTTTCAATTTTTAATTAGAGGCCAAATGAGCAACTTCTAAATTTACATCATTCCGTCTCCCTTTTAAAAAAGTATTGATTCACAAACCAAATTAAAAACTCCTATATCGTTATTGTTATTATTATATAAAGCTTATTGTTCAATGCTTCAAAATAAGTTTCTAGGAAAAGAAAATGAAATTTTATAATTTTCATATATTTATTAAATCAATGATGTAGATGAATTACATACATATTGTATTTAAGTCAGATTTGAAAAAAGTGGGTGAAAATCTAATAAAATCTAAAACAATAGAACAATTGGGCTCGCCTATTATCAATCTAAACTCTTAGGTACACTTATCCATCAAAATTATTATATAACTTAATTTGAATGTGATCATAGTTCTTACAAAAAAATGCTAAATTCAATTCATGTAGAATACTTTTCCATCTCTACTATCTTTTACTATTTGTAAACCAACAGATGAGATTCATGATTGAGTAGTATTTTCTACATTTTCAAAAGTTTTAAAATTTACTGAAATTTCTTTTCTGAGTTACTGACAATAGTAATAAATCTTATCATTAGATAAAATTTTCTTTCATTTAATACATATATAGTTATGTATAGTTTACAAGGGGTTTTGATTCGTACATAGTATTTTTATTAACTTCGTACATTTGACTTGTGAGAAAATAAAATTACCTTTTTTTCAATTTTATCTTTTCACAATAATATTTTTCCAATAAAAACGATTGGTGGAGAATGATTGTAAAATGATAAAATTGTAAGACAAAGATTAAAAAAAAACTATTTTCTCACAAGTTGATGTTTGAAATTAACAAAATCACAGTCTAAATTAAAATCCTTTACAAATATTTATCTTTAATTAGATGTAAGTGTTAGATAAATATTTTCTATATAACCCTATTTGCAAGGGAACAACCATCTATTTTTGGAGTTAAATGGCAAAATTGGAGTATGTTGAATGGGGAAGAGGGAGAGCAGTGAATAAAGGAGTGTAGAAATTTCGAGAGTCCAATAGATGAGATACAAGACTTTAGAATTAAAATTACCGTTTCAACGAAATACGTGGACATGTTCTAAAAAACTAATGAGATGAGACCACTAAACACTTTCAATCACATAAGATAAAAAATAAAAATAAAAATAATAATAAGTAGGTCAATGATGACAATGAAAGTAAAGAGCGTGAGACGACACAATGGTGAAGCAAATGTGGCAGGCATGGGCACGTGCGAGGGACATGTGCGAGGCAGCTGCCGTGAGACACGCGTGTGTGCGGGAGCACCCAAATTTGACTGCAAATAAAAATATAATAAAGGAGTGAGATGGGGATATTTATTAACCGGATTCCCGGACTGTCTCTGACGTGTGGCAGACTAGCAATCCCGCAAGGACTCCTAACTTACTAACCGCCTCCCCCGTTACATTCGTTTTCTGTTTCGGCCGACACTTTTGGCGTTGGATACCGGAATGGACCAACCAGTTTGACCATAAACAGGCCAACCAAATAAATGCACCTCAAAGTTGGTATATACATCTTATATATATCAAAATAAAATAAAATTATGGAGACATGTTGTGTCAGACATACTCTAAAAATGAATTTTAAAGTCTGCATTGTTGGTTTGATACTTTGATGTAAAAGGGATTATATAAACATTTTTTTTTATAAAATTATATCTCTCTTTAATGAGCATATAACTTGATTTTAATTTTTAAAAAATAATGACTTATACTTATCAAAATTTAAAGGTCGAGATTACATGGCTTTAATCATCAATTTATAATAAAATATTATACACTCTATATATATATATAATCATCTAAAGTCAAATTGATAGTTTAGTTGGTCTAAACTTTTAATATTAGATTATAGGTCTTGAATTCGATTTCTCCTGAACTTGTTTTGCTTGATACGTGAGACTTGCGGATTATTCAAAAAATATATATATTTGCTCGCCTTTTCCTCCTTCTCATCTAAAAGATAGTGTTTGTGTATTTTACCTATCATTTAAAAGGTAAAATTGTTTAATTTAACATGACAAATTTTTACCACTAGATAAAGTTAAAATTTTAATTTTTTTTAAAAATATAACTTTTTTATTTAATCAAAATAAAATTTTAAGAATACAAAACATTTCCAAAAATGTTTTAAGATCCCTGTTATATCTTTTAGTTATATATTATCTAGGACAAGTTGCTCATAAAATATAGAATGATAATCTCCAATGGTCCAAACCCTAGTCTTCACGCATGTGAAGATGCGTTGGGAATCTTGACTTGTCTAAACTCCATGTTACGTTACATTGGGAATCTCACTCTCCCATTTTCTCGCGACACCACGAGAAATTTGAAACAGTAAGAGAAACTTTAGAATTTAATAGGCTGCCATGCTATCCTACTAATTAATTATTAATTATAAGAAGGTGATTGTGCTAATACGTTGCTAATAGTGATTATATGTTGTGATTAAAAATGTCGACGTATACTATTCACTCAGTGGGCTCAATAGGATGATGATATTGGGCTTATTGGCCCCACTTGACAACTACATGTTTAGATTAAAACATCAATATATTAATTAAAGTATTAGCTATTTTGATCTATTTGAGCTCTAATTTTTCTAATTTTTTTAAATCTAAAATATCGGCTCAATGTAGAAGCTAACCTAACTAAATTTGATAAATTTAATTCTAGACCTCAATTCAATTGCTCAAAGTACATTAATAGCTTAAATTTTTTGATAAATTTTAATTCTAGACATCGATTTAGAAAAAGGAAAACTCATATAAAGATCTTTACGACTATACAATTTTTTAAATTTGATAGGATAATGATTTGATAATGATAATAAAGATTGCGAGTTTTGACATGATTATGAGCATGGATGTAGACATGGTGGTGTGTCATGTCACGTGAATAACTGAGTTGGCACATGTGAGAGTACTGTGTGCGCCGCGTCATTAGTGTAACTGTGTAGGTACACGTGAGAATACTATGTGAGCCGTGTTGTGAGTGTTGATGAGAGTGGACCTAATGGGCGTACATGAGAGTATCGTATGTGCCGAGTGGGAGCATCACTGCGTTGGCATGTGTGATAGTATCATATGTGCCTCGTCATGTCCATAACTGCATGAGCATATGTAAAAGTACTAAATGTGCCGCGTTGTGAGTTGTGTTGGCATTGGTTATTTGAGTCCATCATGTAGAGTGACACTTCGTGAGTTATGTTTACATGATTATATTGGATCTAACATGTGTAAATGAATTTTCATATGCTATACATATAGTAGATGCGTGCATATATATATACCTATGATGATTGTAACACTCTGCCCTATTTTTCAGCTGTGATATTCTCTGCTTTGGGTCCACTCTGCCTTCATAGTTTTGCTTTGGGCCCTAATCCCACCTGGCCAGGCCCAAAATGCCTCACATTAGGGAATGAGGGCTTCTCTCTTATCAAGAGCCATCCCACCCACTTCACAACTAATGTAGGAGTTTTTTAGATGGATGGGGGGTATTACAGTGATGGATAAAGATATTCTAGTGGTTTAATTAAAATATAATATAATACATGTAGTGTGTTATTATTTTCTGCATTAGGCTAGTACAGCTCACTTTCTTACAAATTTCAGAAATAGATAGATTGCTTAAGTGATGGCGCACTTGAAACTAAGGCTATGAATTAGTTTATATTCCCATGAGAGTTCATTTGAGAACTTTATTTAAGTTTTGAAGTATCGTTATTGAGGTTTATGTATTGTAATAAATTATTTTTAAAATATTTAGTTGGATATTTAAACTCCGAACATGTTTGAGCGGAGTACATAAATGTATTTAATGTGATTTCTTTGAGATATAATTTTTATCAGGACTTGGTGATTGTGATGGAATGAGATAGGGGGAATTGAAATTTCCTAGATGTCCAAGGCCTAGGTTGTGTTTGGATGGAGGGTAATTTTACAGGGGTCACCCCTCACCTGGAGTCACCCTTAAGCTTGGGGTCACCCTTGAATACCCCAAGCTTCAATGAGGTATTCAAAAAAGGTGATGAGATTTTTTGAATTTTACCTTTGGGGTAATTTTTGGGTTATCAAGCAAGGGTAAGGAGGGTTGACCCGAGGTCACCCCCACTTACCCCCATCCAAACGGAGCCCTAGGGGAAACTCTATTATATTTTCTGTTGACTATATGGATTTAGGCAGTTTAGAATTACCCTTTTTGGAAATAGAGATTCAATTTTGAATGAGGTTGAATATTTTAAAGTTATTCTCACGTGCTCGCCACGTAGAGAATCGTGACATGTTGGTATCACAAGTTCGTCGCGAGGCAGGGCGTTACATTTTAGGCCCATTTATTTTTACGTACGAGGCAACGTGCCTCGGCGGGCTTTAAGTTAAACGTGGGCCCACCCCAACCTAAATAAATGAACTTGAATAAAGATTTTTTTTCAACACATCGGGCTCATACTTAAAAATAAACGGGCTTAAAAGTCCAACCTTGAGCCCGATGTGTTGAACAAAAAATCTTCGTTGAAACCCATTTATTGTAACGACCCGTCTCCACTAGCACAATAGTGTCTGATTTGGGCTCAAAAAAATCTGCACAGTTTTACATTGAGCTTAAGCCTCACTTTTAGGCCGAAAACACGTTACTCTTGGTGGAGGGGTGCTCCCTCTTATATTCCCACATATTTTTTAGCCCTTGGACGATGTGAGACTTTTCTCACTCTCTTTCAGTGCCTAGCGCTATTGGGCTTGGGGCATCACATTTATTTAGGCTGGGGGTAGGCTCAAACTTTACTTAAAACCCTTCGAGGCTCGTTGGGCTCGTACTTAAAAAATAAACTGGCATAAAAGCCTGAACCCAAGCCTGCCGTGTCGAACATAAAATCTTTGTCTAACTCTTTTTATTTAGGTCGATGATGGGATCAGGATAGCTCATCGGGCCCGTTGGGCTCATGCTTAAAAAAATAAACGGGCCTAAAAGCCTGACTTGTCGAACACATAATATTTATCGCAGCTCGTTTATTTAGGTAAAAAATAAGTTGAACAATATTTGAGCTTAAAACCTCCAACAAATAACATTACCACTAGAATACAATAACCTTGATATTTTTAATTCACATTTTCTTATATATATCCCATTGTGTGTTGTTAAAATGCTAGATAAAGTAGCACTTTCATGTTAAAATGCTAGATAAAGTAGTACTTTCTCGGGAACATATGCATTGATAAAACTAATGTATTGTTTTGGCGATCGCAGTGTTATATACCTGGCTACGTTTGTGATTCTAAAATAGTAATATGGGTAATTTGCTTAAAAAATATCTGACTAAATGTAAAAAACACCTTAATCAAATTTTAAAATTTGTAGACATACTCATTCAAATTTACAAATTTCGAGATATTTTCAACAAAATTCCCTCTTTTATTTTATTTTATGTGACATTCAAAAGTCACGTTTTGAACAACCATGCCCTCAATTTCTCCCCATCGGAACATGTATATGTCACATTGCATTAACAATAGAAATAAGAATAGAAGACCTAGGGCCTTCAGACGGGGACAAGCCTAATCCATTCTCCATGAACGTGGGAGTATGGTTGGTCATACCTGCCCAAATTAAAGTGAAAGTGAAAAATGAATTATAGGCTACTCCAGCAGGAGTATCCCCTATTCAAACCCACCATAATTATAAAAATTATTCAGGTCAACGGAATTTTAATGATTAAAAAGCTGTTAAAATTTATTTTTAAATCTATTCAATTATTTAAATACAATGATTAAAAATTCACACTAACTTATTGTAAATATATTTATAGTAGGTATTTTTTTCCCGAATTAGTAGCTGTGTTTGAATTAGAGATTTTTTGTTTTAATTCTTAGGTAGATGACTCTTTTGATTAAGAGATTATTTGGTCGATATAATTTATTGAAAAAAATCGGAGAAAAGTAAATCTTAATTCTTTTTAATAATTATAAAATTGAAAAAAGAGAAAACTCTATTACATTCTCCTGCTTTTCTCCGATCAATTTCAATCTCAATTCAAGAAATTAGTCAAAGTAAGTATTGGATCCAACCAGTCTGAACCTACTTCTCCATAAGCCCACTATTTTATCTGTATTATGTTAAAAATGTCAAAAAGTAAGTTGAAGATTCAATCAAATTCAAATATCAATTCATACTCAGATTCTCATTTAGAATTTGGGGGCAGATTGTGAATTATATATTTAACTTTTAATATTCTAGTAGAGTTTGAATTTAAATTCGAATTTTGAAAACCTCATTTGGATATATATATATATATATATATAGAAACTATGAGAAACTCAGCGTAAAATCCCCATGAGTGATACCTACTGTCCTTAGAGCACAGTAAGTGAGGTCATGCAGACTTGAACCTGACACCTCCTACTTCCTGAGGTGGGAGACTAGTAGTTGAATTATACCCATATAGACATGATAGAATTATATTGAAATGAAACCCCATAATATTTTAAATTTTCTGTAAATTTTTAATTTTTTGAAAGAAAATTAGAGGAAAAAAATCATATTGATGATTTATGGCCGATACGGTACATTTCACCATACAAACGTAGCGGTCATTCTTATTGACGAACCAAATTTTTTTTTTTTCCTATTTGCATTATCTCTAGTGTGTTCTAAATTGACCCAAAAGGCATCAATATTAGATCCATGATCTCTAGTGTGTTCTAAATTGACCCAAAAGGCATCAATATTAGATTGATAAAAGGGAGCACTTATACACACTCAGATTTTCTGCCTCTACATATCCGAAATCAGATTTTTGGATGAAATTACGATTTTACCCCCGTGTTTCCATTCATTCGAATGAATGCCCAGTTCATTTTGGCATTCATTCGAATGAATCCTCAAGTGTATTTTCAATTCATTCGAATGAATGGGCTGAACAGTAACACAGAATACTGCTCAGCCCCATTCATTCAAATGACCTATTCATTAGAATGAATGGGCCTCATTCATTCAAATGATCCATTCATTCGAATGATTTAAATATTAAGATTTATTTTAAAATTTTACACTTATTTTTTAAGCACTGTGTATTTCCAAAATTTCTCAAATTGAATATCTAGACTAATTACAATAACCTGATAAAAATACCTTAAGACTTTAAGGTCTTTTGACACTCCTAAATATTTAAAACACAGTATTTTACAAATAAGGGTATCCCTAAAGTGTGTCAAAAACACATTTGGAAGTGTCAAAAGACCTTGAAGTAATAAGGTATTTTTATCAGGTTATTTTAATTAGTCTAGATATTCAATTTGAGAAATTTTGAAAATACACAGTGCTTAAAAATAGCTGTCTATATTTTAAAACATAGACCGTTATTTTTGAAGCACTGTGTATTTTCAAAAGTTCTCAAATTGAATATCTAAACTAATTAAAATAACCCGATAAAAATACCTTAAGACTTTAAGGTCCTTTGACACGTCCAAATGTGTTTTTGACACACCCTACGGATACCCTTATTTGTAAAATACTGTGTTTTAAATATTTAGGAGTGTCAAAAGACCTTTAAGTTTTAAAGTATTTTGATCAGGTTATTTTAATTAGTTTAGATATTCAATTTGAAAAATTTTAGAAATACACAGTGCTTAAAAAATAAGTTTAAAATTTTAAAAAGATTTAAATAAATGTAATAGATAATGTAAGCTTTAACTCATGAATCATTCGAATGATTCTTCTCATTCGTGATGAATCATTCGAATGATTCATATAAGAACGTTTTCGTATTCATTCCGTCCGTGTTCATTCGAATGAACAAATGAACCGATCGTTCTGAATATTCATTCGAATGAACGGTCGGTTCATTTAACTGAATTCACGAATGAGATGAATCATTCGAATGATTCATCACGAATGAGATGAATCACTCGAATGATTCATGAATTATAGGTTACAGTATCTATTACATTTATTTAAATCTTTTTAAAATTTTAAACTTATTTTTTAAGCACTGTGTATTTCCAAAAATTTTCAAATTGAATATCTAAACTAATTAAAATAATCCGATCAAAATACTTTAAGACTTAATGGTCTTTTGACACTCCTAAATATTTAAAACAGAGTATTTACAAATAAGGGTATCCCTAGGGTGTGTCAAAAACACATTTGGAAGTGTCAAAAGACCTTGAAGTCTTAAGGTATTTTTATCGGGTTATTTTAATTAATTTAGATATTCAATTTGAGAAATTTTGAAAATACACAGTGCTTAAAAAATAACGGTTTATGTTTTAAAATATAGACAGCTATTTTTAAGCACTTTGTATTTTCAAAATTTCTCAAATTGAATATCTAGACTAATTAAAATAACCTGATAAAAATACCTTAAGACTTTAAGGTCTTTTGACACTTCCAAATGTGTTTTTGACACACCCTAGGGATACCTTTATTTGTAAAATACTGTGTTTTAAATATTTAGGAGTGTCAAAAGACCTTGAAGTTTTAAGGTATTTTTATCAGGTTATTTTAATTAGTCTAGATATTCAATTTGAGAAATTTTGGAAATACAAAGTGCTTAAAAAATAAGTGTAAAGTTTTAAAATAAATCTTAATATTTAAATCATTCGAATGAATGGATCATTTGAATGAATGGGTCATTTGAATGAATGAGGCCCATTCATTCGAATGAATCGTGCATTCATTCGAATGAATGGGGCTGAGCAGTATTCTGTGTTACTTTTCAGCCCATTCATTCGAATGAATTGAAAATACACTTGAGGATTCATTCGAATGAATGCCAAAATGAACTGGGCATTCATTCGAACGAATGGAAACGCGGGGGTAAAATCGTAATTTCACCCGAAAATCTGATTTTGGGTGTGTAGAGGCAGAAAATCCGGGTGTGTGTAATGCTCCCTTGATAAAATGATCAAGCATATCTTGTTTATCCAATGGTTGCCATTTTAAAGTGGGGCCCACTAAAGCATGATCCAAAACCTAGAAAAATATTAGTTGGCCTTCAATATGAGCTTGTTTAGTAAATGAACCAATAATATTGACAAAAGGTAGCAATCTTTCCACGGACATTTTATATAACGAGACACGAGATTCAGGATATTGTCCATTTTACCCTTCCACTGCCGTATGAAAGTATTTAAAAAAATTCAATGATCTGATCAGTGAGCCAGTTAGTGATTCGATTTGTTATTTTATATGAAAAAAATAGTCTCACTTAGATAAATTTGAGTGCGTCGGTCAATGATCTAATGAGCCGGTTCGAAGGGCAAAATGGACAATACAATAAAACTCGTGTCGAGTTACATGATCGCTATCTATTGACAAATTGGTTTAATTCAATTTCAACTGCTAAAGGAAAACTTTGAATTATAACCTTAAACCACTTTACATGGGTACCTTGCACACACCATCGGATTTGAACTAAGTGTTTGAAATCTAAAATTTGAATTCTAAGTTAAAATTTTATTGAATAGAAAAATTCAGTTTAATTTATAAAAAATTAAAAAGTTAAAAGAAAAATTCACTGGCGTATTCAATTCAAAATTCCATCCAATTGAATCAATTCAAATTTTATTTTCTTAAATTATTTTAAAATTTTAAACAATGATGGTTTTACTCCTAATGGGCACATGAATAAGATTCTAAGAAGTTCATTGGGCCCCATGTAGAGGGCCACCATTTTGCCATATATGTTGTTGACTGCTGATTACTGACCATTATGAATGTACAGTGTCCACAAACAAGTGTATAAAATAAATTACATAAAGTCTAATTTGGTTGTGGAATAATTTTAGTCCTTTTTATAGGAATTGTTGATTGGATAGAAAATCTTTTATTATTAATTTTCACATGCTATAATTAAAATTTAATTTGATGATTTGTCTATTATATGAAAATGAGGTAATTTGTTGGATAGAAAATCTTTTTATTATTCATTTGCACATGGTATAATTAAAATTTGATTTGATAATTTGTCTATTAAATCAAAATGAGGTAATTTGTTGGATAGAAAATCTTTTATTATTCATTTGCACATGCTACAATTAAAATTTGATTTGATAATTTGTCTATTATATGAAAATGAGGAAATATGAGTGGTTGAATTAGAACAAATGCCCATTTTATTTTAGAAGCCTGTCATTGTATAGTTATTATGGTAATTAATTTAGTAGACTAGTGATGCATAAACTAAATTCTTTGAAGTGACTTGAGAATGTATAACGAGGACTAAAGAAAAATTGAAAAATAATTTATATGAATTGTGGAGAGAAAGCTATTAAGAAATTAACTAAAAGAGTATGAATAATGTGGTATAATTAACTATAATATAAAATATAATTTTTGATATAGGAGAATAATAGAGTAGAGAATTTTTAGATATATGATGATGATTGAATCAAAGAATTTCTTTTTTCCTATGTAAAATTTATATGAGATATGTATAAAGACATTGTCTTTAAACTATTGAAACTATAGACACATTTCTTGAATCCGGGACATTTTCTTATTTTTGAGTTTCTAACTTTTTATATTTCTATATAACAACCACTTAAAATTTTATAAAATAAGACATTTTATACATTTGATTCATCTTGCACTCTACCCTCTCTTACTATCATTAGGGGTGAAACTTGGGTTGGATTTTAATCTGATCTGCATGACTCGATTCGAGAAATTAGTAGATTTGGATTATGCATTTATATATATTTTGGGTTGGGTTTCGTTGAGTTGGGAAAATAAAAACACGCATCAAATTTGAATTGGGTTGAGAAATTTAAAATCAACCTAATCCGATTCAACGTAACTCGACATGACTCGTGTACACCAAGTTATAAAACATCACTCGGGTTGAATTGAATTAGAAATTTGGGTCGGTCGGGTCGAGTAATTCGGGTCAGTCGAGGTCGAGTTCAATAAATTTTGACTTGAGTTGGATCAAGTTTATTAAAATTCGAGTTAACTCAACCCGAATTTCAACCATAGTTTTTATCGAAAAATACCGAAGTAATAGATAAAAGTAAAAAATTATTTTGGCCGGTGGTCCTTATCATATTGGAGATAGAACTATAAACTACCTAAATTCAAAATTTAAGATGAGAAACATTTCTAACTATTCGATTAAAATTTATCAAAAATAACAATTAAATAGTTATAAATTTCAATACATTTTGATTAGAAGGCTAATTTTTTTATCTCAACTTGTAACGATCTGACTCGAAATACAGGGCTTAGAGCTTGATTCAATAAGAAATTGTCCACTTTGGAACTCGCACACACACGCGAGCCCGCACGGATTTGGATTGGGCCTGGCTCACCAGAGATAGGTCCAAAATGCGTCTTGCTTGAGTACAAGTGGGTAGCCTCATATATACCCCATCCTCTCTCCCTTCATTACCGATGTGGGACTCTCCCACATCGGTTCAGGGTGCCACAATCACTCCTAAAGCCTCGAGCCGTCCCCGGCTCGACTCGGTCCAGCTCAACAACTCAGGGAAGGAGGAAAGACCCATACAGTCCAAGTGTTGAACTCGACTCTGATACCAAATTTGTAAGTCCAAGTGTTGAACTCGGCTCTGATACCAAATTTGTAACGATCCGATCCAAAAAACAGGGTTTAGGGCTTGATTTAGCAAGAAATTGTCTGCTCTGGACCTTGTACACAAGGGAGCCCACACAGATTTGAATTGGGTCTGGCTCACCAGGGATAAGCCCAAAACGCGTCTTACTTGATTACAAGTAGATAGCCTCATATATACCCCATCCTCTCTCCCTTCATTACCGATGTGGGACTCTCCCACATCGGTTCAGGTGCCACACAACTTTAATTCAAAGATAATTCATAATTGTTTATTTAACATGATTAGAGCCATTGACTCACTACATATAATCTATGGAAGGAAATATGGCTTCTTTTGCTATTTCATCTTTAGTAACCATGTTTAGAATTCTCATAAATATTTAAAATCTTGTATTATATTCTAGAGTAATTAACATTTTGATCTCTCTGAGACTGAATTTTTCTATTTTCTTAATTTTTAATTTATCAAATAAAAATAATTTATATTTCAAAAATTTTAGTCGAACCACAAAACTAACCCATATTGATTTTATCGATATTTTTGCAAAATTGAAATTTCTTGATCTTTCTTGTTGGATCTATCGGCTGAAAAGAAAAATATGGAATAATTTTCAGTGGACCCCACATATTTTGAAGTGTATTGTGGGGCCCTTGTGATGGCAAGAGTGAAGATCCTATTCAGGGGGGTTTTGCTAACCTACGCGGTTATGAACAAGCGCGCTTTAAACGCCACCGACCACAACGCTGGAAGATCAGAGAATTTCGGCCTTTGGATGATGGATGGAATGCTATCTTCTGTAGCAAATGCTACAGATATTTTCTACAGCATTTTAAAAGCGAGACAACACATTAGTGGTTGCATTAATATAACTAAATAAATAATTGAATCTTCAAAATTAGAAAAATACCAATTTCAGCTAATTTAAAATTTTTGCATTTTTATTATTAAAAAATGTTACATAAGAGTCTCTGTGGCATTTGGCGCATCAGATCCTGACTAGAAGGCGGCTTTTGTTATATTGTGAGTCTCTCACTCTTGCGACGGAGTGTCCATTCATTTCATTTCACGTAGTTTAGAAAAAAAAATTAAAATTCAATTAGGCTATGGTTTTTGGATATTCGTGTCGGGGAGAGCTCTCTGTTATATAGAGGAGAGGGGTTTTTGCGAGGTTTTGATTCTCTACAGACTCTGAGAGAGCGAGAGAGAAGGAATCCTGCAGAAGAAGTGAATCTTCAGGGGAAATGGGTATGTTTTTTATTCTTCTGCTTCTTCTTCTTCTTGATTTTTGGGATCATATGACTTCTCATGGGTTTCTGTTTCCTGGGCTAGTTTTGAATCTTGGGTTCCCTTTTCTGTTCTTTTTTGGGTGATGGGTTTTCATGGATTTGGATTTGTTTTTTCCTCTTGGGGTGGCTTCTAAATTTCTAACGGTGTTCTTTTTTCGCTACCAGTACTTTCTAGGTGGTAAGATAAGATTTGTAGCATTTTTTTCCCTTTTTTTGTGCAATTTTAAGTTGGTGTTTTGTGTCATTGGTGTATCACTTCTATATTTTTATGGGTCGCTTGGTGTTTACGGCCTGGTCTTATATGTTCCGTGTTTCTATTTACTTCTTCTGACCAAAAAAAAAAAAAAAGAGAGCTTAACTGGTTTCTTGCATTTCGGTGATGCTTTTAAGTGTTTTTTGTGGCTGGTCTTTTAATGTTTGAGTTTTTATTTGGGTGATAATTTCTCCTATAGTTTATGTTTTTTTTTTTCTGGAGCTAAATTGGTTATTTTCTTTGATGAGTTTTTGGGTGGATTATGTTCTGTTTTTAATATAAATATCAATATATTTTCTTATATGTATGTTAATATGTCTTTTGGTCTTGATTGATTGTCTTTTATTATGAAACCATATGAGTTTCACTTTTCCATTGACCATCTGATGGTTTTGAGTCTTGGGTTTTCAAAGGCTTTCTCCTTCCTCCCCCCTTTGCTGGCCTTTGGTTTATTACTGCTAATTTTTATTTTATTTTATTTTTTCATATTGGGAGGTGTTTCCCTTCACGGGTTTAAGAGCTTTTATAATTTACTTTGATTGATTTATTGTTTCCTTTCATTTTATTTTTTCTGCAAAGCCTTTTTTAACTGGAACTTGTGGTTTTTTTAACTTAATTTCCTTCTTGGGTCTGGCTGTAATTTCTGTGAATTTCTTTTATTCTCAGAGGCAGATTTGGGTTCTTTTGAAATGGTTGATGAGTATGAAAAGTTTATAAGAAGGATGAATCCACCAAGGTATGTTAAATGAATGATTCATTCTGATTTCTATATGTGAGAAAGTAGCTTTAGCACCACCCTCCTAAAAACACCAGAATCTAATACTTTCCCATCTTTTCTTCTTTCCTTGTTTTAGAGTTGTAATGGACAATGAAACATGCAAGACTGCAACAGTTATAAGGGTATGTGTGGCCCTTTTGTTCCTTTCTTGATTTCTCCTGTCTTGTGGTAATTTGTGATTTTACTGTAATGGCATCATTTTCTCTTTTACTTATTATCATGTTCTAATTTATTTTCTATATATATATTTTTTTTGGTAAAAAAAGGTTGACAGTGCAAATAAACATGGAATCCTTCTAGAAGTTGTACAGGTCCTCACAGATCTGAATCTGAGTATAATTAAAGCTTATATTTCTTCTGATGGAGGATGGTTCATGGATGGTATGATTTTTCCTTTTAAATAGCTTCTCTTTGTCTCCCCAAGCTTGTTTGTGTTAAAAGATATTTGAGGCTTTGTTCTCAAGTTTTTTTTTTTAAATGTTACCAGTTTTTAATGTTACTGATCAAGATGGAAATAAGCTTAGAGATGAAGGAATTCTGGATTACATTCGTAAGGTAAATTTTTTAGTTTAATCCTGTGTTACCCTTTATTCAGTGTTTTTCTGTTACAATACGATGCTCAATCCTGAGGGAAATGGTTTATTTTGCTTCAATCATCAGGCTAGAGATATGGGTTTCTTGTTGGTAGGCCCAATCATGGTATGGACTATATGTCCATTATCTCCTATTTCATGAACCATGTGGATCTGATGAAAAGAAAATGCTTTTGTCGGATAAGGTTGCTAATTGGATGGTTAGGGTCATCCAATTGGGATGATATTATGACCATCAACATAATGTATGCTATATAAATGAGTTTAGATCACCACAACTTGGATCGCAGAAGTACATCAGCGAATTCTGATTGGGCACTGTGTATATTCGGGTTAACCCATCTGACTTTAAGGCTTTTTTGCAGTCTCTTGGTGCAGATTCATATTTTGTACCTACATTGAGAAGATCTGTTGGGGTTGAACAATCAAGTGACCACACATCGATTGAATTAACTGGCACTGACCGACCGGGTTTGCTATCTGAAGTAAGTGCTGTTCTCACCGACCTGAAATGCAATGTGGTGAATGCCGAGGTTTGGACCCATAACACGAGAGCTGCAGCTGTGATGCATGTCACTGATGAGACCACTGGTTCGGCAATTACTGACCCTGAAAGGCTTTCAAAAATCAAGGAACTTCTTTGCAATGTCCTGAAAGGAAACAACAAGATCAGGGGAGCTAAGACTGTGGTGTCGTTGGGCGTTACCCACACTGACCGACGGCTCCACCAAATGATGTTTGATGATCGGGATTATGAGAGATCCCATCATGATACGTCAATGGATGAGAAGCATAGGCCTAATGTGACCGTTGTTAATTGGTATGACAAAGACTATTCAGTGGTTACGATTCGTAGTAAAGATCGGCCAAAGCTTCTATTCGACACAGTTTGCACATTGACAGACATGCAATATGTGGTGTTCCATGCAAATATTGATGCTGAAGGACCGGAAGCTTATCAGGTATGTTATAACATGGTTGTCTAAACAAATTGTCTTTCTGGATTTATTGGTCCATGTGTGACCTCTTTTCTTTAAGGACATAAGGCAATCTTTTTATTTATTTATTTATTTTTTTCAATCCTCAAGGAATACTATATAAGGCACATCGATGGGTCCCCTGTAAATTCGGAGGCTGAGAGAGAGAGAGTAATCCAGTGTCTTGAAGCAGCAATAGAGAGAAGAGTATGTGAGGTATGGACTGTTCCTTGGATTCACTCCCTCACTTCCCAGATATGGGATTAATGGGCTGTGCCTGTTAGCAAATTTAAATTTGCATGATATGAATTTGGAACTACTCTAAATTGCAAATGATTTCACATAAGCTGGGCTTCTTATTTTTCTCCCCAAATGCAAAATGTGATCAGAAGTTTGATATCTTTCCACCATTTCCTTATCCAATTTGGGAACAGTTACCAGATATTCATGCAGAGTCGATGAACATTCCCTTTTATCTGAAGCACCAATTTCCTATTTCTATGTTTTGTAAGGCCTGGTATGAAGCTTGCTTAAAAGATGAAGTGGCTGTCTTTTCTACTTTTGACTGAACAATGATACTGTAAAGTCCTTAAGAGTATAAGCATTTGCCTTGAATGGCCCCAGCATGGAAGGAAATTCTCTGATCTGATATTCATGATCGTTTGATGAAAATGAATGTTATGCAAATGGTCTGCATTTAGTGGTGCCCCTCAGACAGTTATGATCAAACTTGGGACTGTTTTTTTTTTTTTTTTTTTTGTATTTTCGTTCTCCATCTGTGCTACCCTTTGAACAATGTGTGGTGCCCACATGTAAAATTGTTGAGGTTTGTAAGCAAATCTCGAGCAGACAGATTGCTTATTTCTTCATATTTTGATATGCACATTTCTGCATTATCTCGGTCATACATCAGTTCGGAAACATATGATTGTCCATGTGGTTTTGCAGGACTTGAAGTTGGAATTATGCACTACTGACAGAGTTGGGCTGCTCTCAGATGTCACTCGCATTTTCCGTGAGAACAGTCTTTCTGTCACGAGAGCTGAAGTCACTACTAGAGGTGGCAAAGCAATCAACACCTTCTATGTCCGGGATGCAGCAGGTAATCCTGTTGATGCCAAGACAATTGATGCCATTCGGCAAGCATTAGGCCAGACAATACTGCAAGTAAAAGGCAACTCGGATCACACAAAATCCCTCCCACAAGAATCCCCGACCAGATTCCTCTTTGGTGGTCTCTTCAAGTCGAGGTCTCTCTATAATTTTGGGTTGGTTAGGCCGTACTCTTGATTTCAAGGTTCAACCATGTACGTATTTGTCAAGTTCAGTCACAGACCACCTCCATTACCAAAAATGCAAACAATAGGTCTGCTGTAAATGTGGGCAGCTGTACATAGTCGTTTATCCATACTGCTTGTCTGATGGGCCTCCACCATTGATGGGGGATGATTCATAAATGCACCTTCGATATGCTTGCACATAGACAACCGAGATTACAACATTGGTCTGAAAACGGGGCAAAGAGAAGAAGAATTACAGTACTCCGGAGTGGGATTTATGGGGCATCCCCAACCTAGGGTAGGGTCCATGAGATGAAAGATTTGGACAGAAATATGTAATGGAACCCAACAAACTGTGTCTTTGTTGAGGTTCTTGTGGTATGGGATCCATTCTGGGATTTGGGCAAGGAAACTGAAAAAATGTAAAGGAAAATGCTGTTATAATTTGTAAAGGATGATTGGCTGGCCCTTGCTTGTATGGATGGATGTAAAGTTGTTTTACAGTAAGAAAAAACAAGTTCCATGGTCGTATATTATTCATCTTTTCAAGTTACAGGAATCATGCTTCTGTATTTCTGACTGCGCATTGCATCCATTAGCTAATGAATGGGATGTGGATTTACAAGAATGGATCACGTGGCTGCCTTAAATTGATTGCTTCTGTCCCATGATTGGGTCCATCTGTATGGATCTGAACAATTACAGTTGCATATACTTCCATGGAAACGGGCGCTTTGCAAATTTTCACTGCATCTGATGGGAACTCTTGAAACCAAATGAAAAATGATGTCGGTTGTCGATGTGTTTAATGTAACAGTGGATGGTTCCTGTTGAATTTTGAAATTTGCTAATTTTCTGAAGTATGTATGTTTGAATATCTGGCTTAGATAAAGATTAGATAAGGACTTAACCCTTATTTTTTATGCATTTATCATTAATCTATTGGTTTGATGTTAAAATCTTCAGCTAAGATCTCCAGCTGTGACTACTTTTGGGAAGAAATTGGCAGACTTGACACAAAGTCGTATCATGAGTATTGAGTGATGCAATGTCTCTAGCCTGTAATCATAAATTTGGCTTTAACTGATGTTCAAAGTCCAGTCTGATTTTCCATGCTGAAATTTCAGTTATTTCGTTGATTTGGACCTCCACATGTGATTCTTTAACAAAAAATTCAATGAAATAAATTGAACTAAGTTTTCAAAATGAATAGAAATGCTCAAGGAATTGAACTGAATTTATCTACATATGTGTAGTTCAACTAGTTGTCTCTCGTCTCAAGAAGCGGGATGTTTTAGGTTTGAGTCCTCATGACCTAACCTTGGTGTGCTTTAAGGATAGTAAACTCATCCTAGAGATTTTAGTAGAAATGTGTGAGTTTTCTGCATATTAATCCAAAAAAAAAAACTCACAACTTTTCAAAATTTACATCATAGATTGGTGTATATTCAAATAATTTATTATCAAAACAGAAGATAGGGACTTTTGCAAGTGACCTTATGCGTCAGTAGTCATGAATGCAAAGGAAATTTGTCAGTATCAAGTTGAATGGTGTGGATGGATGTTGGGTGACTGGGGTTACCACAAAGTCATGTCAATTAACTCAATTAGCCATCCTTTCTTCCTTGATTGAAAGGTATTTTGCTGGAAACGTGTTGGTGGTGATTGAAGAATCTTCTAGGTAAAAGAAAAAGGTCAAATTTTCATTTGAATTTTCTCTTCCTCCATTAGAGGAGTCTGCAACCAGCCAAAAACTCATGAAAGATACTTAGATTTGAATACTTTGAACACCTAATTAGACCAATCACAAGGGTGGAAACAAAGCTGTAGCACTGATGCCACTTGTCATGCCCTTTGGGAATTTGGGGGGCTGGCCTTTAAGTTCCACTATGTGTACACACTGGTCCGGTCAATGAAAAAGTTATTCTAGTCATACAAGTAATTCCTTCAACTTTGGAACTTAATAAAGTAATTCATGATTTTGATGGTTGTAAATGAAATGGGACTTCAAATTTAATTAAATATTAGTATTTTTAATTATTGAATAGAAAAATTGTCACATTTAATTGCAATTACCAATACAAGATTAGATGAAATAAATAATTTTGGATTGAGGTCATTATCTATATAAGCTGCTTCTCGTTGCGAAATGAACTGTTGAGATAGAAACTCCATAAATATGTATAAATTATTCATTTCATAGTCTTGTAGTGAATCGGAAGAAATCTCGAACAATAAATTGAATTTTTTTTTATTGGATTAACGTGTGAAAAACTCAGATAACTCTACGGATGAGCCCACTACTCTTAAGGTACATCAAAGTTAGGTCATGAGAGTTCGTACCCATAGTCTCTAACAATAAATTATTATTATTTTTTGCCATTGAACTATGTAATCATGCCATAGATTTCTCATCTATAAAAAATAGAAATAAAGGAAATAAAATATAAAATATAAGCTACATTATCCATGGTTGATCCAGTCCAAATTCCAAGAGCAACTTGAGCCAAACCCATTTGCATCAATGATGAAGTGTGAGTGCAATCTTATTAGGAATTTCTACTAGCCACTTGCCCACTACTTTGGTGGATAAAAATGACTTGACTTCACAATAATTGCAATATGCTTTCAACCATGGAAACACACTATGTAAAGTAAATTATGACTCCGTTAAACAAATTTAGAGTATCAATAATAAATATATTACAATATTAATGAACTACTGAAGGGTTAGCTTGATGGTTAATTTTCACTCTGGTCCCTCAATAGAAAAAGGGTCACTCTTCTTATTTCTGTACCTAGTGTGTGGGAGGTTTACGCATTCTCAAAGGATTGATGAAGTGAAATGCTTAGAAAATTCACACTTAGATAACCCAAATTTTGAGAAAGGCATGGTAATTAAAGTCATTCACTTTCATGGAAAAAAAGTCAGTCAAGATATGAACTTTTAGCTGAAAATTTTCAATTTTGTGCCTATCTTACATAAAAATTAGTATTTTTTAGATCCTACGGAAATGCTGAAATTACTGTAGTAATTCAATATTTGAGAAATTATATATCCAATTTTGTTTCTAATAATAAGTCCTTCCCTACGTGTCCTATTAATTGGCAGACTCATTAATTTGATAGAACAAGGAAATATTTGTACTACATGTTCCAATGATTGCCATTTTTATTATTAAAAAAGTTGAAAACGACAATATATGATCATATCTCGTGATTTAAAAAGACCATCAATTGGAATCCCATATTTCTAAAACACTAAGAAAGTCATTTCTTTTAATTTAATAACACTTATAGAAAAGACAAAATTGCATTAATTATTATACAAATATTTTTAGTATTTCAAAAATTAATAATTTATACAAACAGCAGTGTTTTTTATAATTAAAAAATCAACAGATAAAAATAATAATATCCTGATTAATGCTTAAAAGTAATTTCATCAACATATTTTTCAATTAATGACGAATCCAGTCGGGTAATTGGGCCTGCGGTGGAAAGCTAAGGTCATAAATTTAAGGGGCCAATCGTGTCATGAAAGCGATTTGGTGAACTCAATTCATGTGACCTCAAAATATCCACGTACTTTGTACAATGTCACATCAAACAAAAACAAAATAAATAATATTATTAAGTATGATATATATTTTAAGGTAAAGGTGTTCAAGTCTTTTAGAGTATCTTACTAATCTTTAGAGTATGTGAAAATCTTGCTATTCACATACTATATAACACTAAAAAAAAACAATAACAAACATGAAAGAAATTGTAGGTGTTCGGTCATAAATAGAAGTGAAATTATAATTCACATACTAGTTTGCAGCATATTACACCGAGCACAAAGGTATAGAGCCCACTAAATAGAATAGTGATGTGTGTCTCAGTAAGATCATTTCTTGAATATTTGGCGTAAAAAAAATCACCTTGATTGAATCCACTAGAGAATGTAATGGACAGTTGAGTTTCGTGTAGTGGGTTAACATGAATTAGTAGAAAAATATTAAAATATAGAATTTGGAACAAATGTATTATAGAAACCTTTAGAGTAATCCTAATGGAGAAAAATTAGGAAAAATAGTTTAGGGAGCACTTACACACATCCAGAAATCCAATCACCTGATTGATTCGAATGAATACCTTCAAACGTGCATTCATTCGAATGAATCAACTGATTCATTCGAATGAATGTATTAGCGAGAAACTGTGAATGACAGTCCCTCCGGTTCAACTCATTCATTCGAATGAATGGGTTGATTCGTTCGAATGAATGCACGTTTGAAGGCATTCATTAGAATGAATCAGTCGATTCATTTGAATGAATGTATTAGAGACAACCTGAGAATGACAGTCCCGTTATTCATTTGAATGAATCAACCCATTCATTCGAATGAATGCCTTGAAAACGTGCATTCATTCGAATGAATGGTTGATTCATTCAAATGAATGCAACTTAATATATATTGACCGGCGATTCATTCGATCGAATCACCGAACCCTAACCTTCTTCCCTCATTCGCCATCTCTCGATTGGAAACCCTAAATCAAAGCTCTCCCTCCCCCTTTCACTCTCCTGTTCCGTCTCCGACTATGTCTCCCTCATTCTCAGCTCTCCCTTTCCTCATTCTAAGCTCGCCCGTCCCTCATTCGCACGTCCCTCTCCCGAGCCCGTTCCTCATTCATTCGAATCACACCCCCATTCATTCGAATCACACACCCTTTCATTCGAATCACCCCTCCTTTCATTCGAATCACACCCCATTCTACCTCTTTCTTCATTTCTTTTGAAAAAACCACCCTTTAACCCATGGCATCGTCGAAAAGGAAAACAACCTCAACAAGGGGAGGGAAAAAATAAAAGAAGGACACGGCATTCGATCCCAACTATTTCGTATCTTCGGAAGCCGCGACCATATACAGAGAGGATTTCTCCATACGGTCCTATATATTTGGTAAAATCGTGGACCTTTCATTTTTCACACAATTTGGCTTGAAAGTTGAATCTTATTTTAAAAAAAATGGGTTGGGGGTCTTTCTTGGCATTAAAATGTGATATGTATCCTATATTAGTTAAATAATTTTATGCCAATATAGAAAGAATTGATGATGAGTCGGTTAAAACATCTGTCCAAGGGCAAGAAATTGTTGTTACACGGGAAAGGTTAGACTTCATATATAATTTCCCCAAAGATGCCATTAGAAAGTACGACAGTCGTACATGGCCCACTGATGTTGAGGGCTTTGATGTTTTGGTAGCCCTAAACGAAATCTGTGGGATGACAGATATTATAGAAAAGAAGACCCCCCCTCTGACGAACTTAACATTAGAAGCACGAATCATCCACCACATAGTTGTCAATTGTCTTTGCCTTAGAAAAAGGCATATTACTGTGACATGGTTCGATGTCTTTTTAATTTGGTGCATCATGAATGGGAAACAAATATCCCTCTCCCATATCATCATCAGTCACATGCACGCCTACCAGAAGACCAGAAGATGTAGTCTTCCGTACGGTCTTTTTCTATGTTCATTTTTTGAAAAACGCGGAATCCTTCTTCCCCCCGATGATAAAGTTTGTTTAGACCGATTTGATTATTTTAATGATTCAACTTTGAAGAAGATGAGATTCCAACTCGACACAGTGAGTAAGAAATGGCTACCCAAAGTTGTCGAAGCACTTCAACTTGAGCCACTTGCACCACCTGAGCCATCTGAGGCATCTGAGGCGCGTGAGGCACGCAAACCAGGTGAGGCAGGGACTCCTCAAGAAGGATCAACTGGAATCAACACGCAACAGATTCTTGATAGCATTTCTTCTTTGGATGAGAAGATGAATCAAAGATATGATCAGGTTTCTGTAAGGTTGGATGTGATGCAGAATCAGATTATAAATACTTTGAGGTTGGCAGTGCTTATAGCACAAGAGAGGGGAATAACAACAGCATTAGGAGCAGAAGCAGATGAGAGTTTACGAGTAAAGGTATCTAAAGAATATGCAGGAGCCGCTTTTGCCCCTATTCGTCCATTTGGATCAACAGCTTCAGCTTTAGGAGCAACATCTGGCACCCCTGTCGTCCATTTCGATTAGCAGCTTCAGCTTCAGTAGCAGCATCTGGCACTCATGTTCGTCCATCTGGATCAGCTGCTTCAGCTTTAGGAGCAGGATCTGGTACCCCTACTCATCCATCCGGAGTAGGTGCTTCAGCTTCAGGAACAGGATCTGAGACCCCTGCTCGTCCATCTGGAGCAGGATTTGGCACCCATGCTCCTACATCTGGAGCAGGTGCTTCAGCTTCAGGAGTAGGATCTGGCACCCCTGATCGTCCATTTGGAGTAGTTTCAGGCCCCCCTAGTTCGGCCGAGTGGATTATTAGCTTCTGGCCACTCTACTCGTCAGACTGGATTAGCAACAGCTTCTGGCCCTCATATTCGTCCGACTGGAGTTGCAGCTGCTACTGACCCTCGTTCTGTTCTGAGTCGAGCACCAGTAGTTTCTCTCCCCCGTCCTCGTCAGATTGCACTTATTTTATATGTACATCTAGTTCATGCACCTGCCTCCACTCGTCCACCTGTTGCACCAATTCATGCACCTGCCTCTACTTCTCCGACTGTTGCACCAGTTGATGCACATGCTGCATCTCTTGTTTCTGCTTCTGCACCTGCCAACGCACCTGTCGCTGCACCTTCTACATCTGCTCCGGATAATTCTTCTATTTGATGTACTTTTTTTTATTTTTTTATATTGACATGTAAAAGAGATGTTATAAATTTTATATTTTGAATAAACATGTTCTATTTATCAGATTGTCATTGTGAATTGATTTGAGGAAGGAATCGTGCTACTTTTTATTTGTATTACTACTTAATTTCACCTATATGCATTCCCAACTTAAATATCAGAATAAATATACTCCAATCGGAGGCCATTCAAGAGCATTCCTAACTTAAATATCAAAATAAATATACTCCAATCGGAGGCCATTTAAGAGCATCCCTAACTTAAATATCAAAATAAATTTACTCTAATCGGAGGCCGTTGAAGAGCATTCTTAACTTAAATAGTAGAAACAACATACAAGAGAGTACATTTCCACTCCTATCTTCACTTCATTGATTCCACCATTCTTGGAAATCGTCATTATCTTTAAGATCACCAGACCACTGCATAACATTAAGAAAATCACATTAGAACATATGAAAGAGTTATATGTTGATTGGTCAATACATATCTATATCAATTAAGGAAAGAACTTACTTGAGACATGACAGAGTTATATGTCGATTCGTCACCAAAGTTGTAAGATCCACTATGCTGTGGAAAAAATATTTTGAGTTGTTAGTCTTTATTACCTTATTATGACTGTAGAAAAGATATAAATATCCACTTACTTGGACAAGTTGAGAGATACTCGCTGTTTATGATTCATGGAATTCATGTTGATTTGGACTAGCATTTAAATCTACACTCGAAGATACAGATGTAGAATGAGTAATTCTATACGGACATGTTCTAAAATTATGACCAGTATTTTTGCAAACTGTGCATCTTCTTCCATTCAGTTGATTATTTACAATTTCAAATGTAGAAGGATCTTGACGTGTAAATGTTTGGCCCTGTGATGAATTCTTTGAACCTGGATGACGTCCTTTAGAATATTGCATAATAGGGTGACTAACTGGCTTATCGTGGATGACAAGATTTTGAAGATGATTTAGGAGCATCTCTTAATACCTTTAAAGTTTACATCTAATACATCCCCAGGGCTTCTCCTTTCAATCCTCAAGTTGTCCAATGAGATTAAGTCGATTCTCCATTGTGGGTGTATGTCATACAAATGTAATTTGTCCATCCATTGCATTTTGTGCGCACACGGTAGGCCCATTTAAGCTGCAAACTCTTCCGTACAAATGGGTGAAAATGATCGGTTCATAAGCATATCATATTGGTTGTAAACCTCATTCATTGCGAAATGAGAAACTTTGCCGTTCAATTCATCAAAGAAAGGAATAGACACATCACATGCAAACCGAATCTTCTCATCTTCAAGTTGAATCTTTAACTCTTCAAATTGATTTTCAATGATATTGGTTATCTTTCTTCGGACAACATCTAGATCACCTATAGATGTAGATATATAACTTTTCAGAATAACTTGTGCACCCTCAACCTTTGAAGTAACTCAATTCTTAAAATGTAAACTCCATCCGATCCATGCCTTGATGAATTGTTATCTATGTGTGATCCACGTCCTTGTTAAATAGTTCATTGCCTGCGAATCATCTCTAAAATTTTGTTTGAATGCCTCAAACGCTGTATTGAATGCTTCTTCAGTTGGGGACTCAATCAGGTCATTCCATTCGGTAAAAAATGCATTCCAGTTTTCGATTTTTTTAAACAAAGGTTTACAACGAGTAACAATATTCTTATTTATATGCCAATAACACAAAATATATACAGCATTAGGGAACTCCAAATCAATGACATTTTTTAACTCCAATTCTCTATCAGTCAAAAGAACTTGTCGATCATGCTTCATTCCGAAGACCTTTTTAAACATCTGTAATGCTCATACATAATATTCAAATTTCTTATTTCTTAGAAATGTAAAGCATGAGCGGAAATTCTTATTGAAACTTGTCACACCAATGATATGAAGCAATGGCATATGATATCTGTTGGTTTTGTACGTGCAATCCATCAGAAACACATTATGGTAACTTTCGGTAAGAAAAATTGACTTCGGATGTGCGAAAAAGAGATGGGATAGATGACCATCACTATCATAGTCAAGAAAGTATTGATAACCACCTTCTTGAAGATCTTCTATCAAAGCTTCAATTGTAGTTCAACCCCTTAGTTTCACTTTCCGAAGCGCAGAACAAAAGTTGTACAAATCACCCACTGATATTCCAATATCTGGATTTTGATTTCTAAGGGTCGTCAAACTTTACCGTGGTGGTATATTGCTACTCCTCATTTCAATGATCATTATTTTCTCAGAATCTGAAAAATATCTTGTACTTAGATGACTTAATAATACATCCGATATATCATGATTTTGTTCCAAATTCTTTATGGTCAACTTCCATGACTCATTAACAATCTGTTTTTCTTTAACTTCAAAAGGACAATTACATTAGCGAGAGTATGCTTTCCTCTTTCTGTTATCGTCATCCAAGCTAACCTTGCTGCGGTATTTATCTCCTCTATCGCAGCCAATGACTAATTTATTTTCCTTATTATATGACCTCTTTATCGTACATACAAATCCTTGTTTAAGAGCTATATTCTTAACATAATTTATAAGGTCCTCATGACTTTCAAAACATCCCTCAACAAACTCCATGCCACTTGAGGATTTAAACCTACCTCTAAAACACTAATAATAATGATTTCTAGAAAAAAATGAGATAGGAGTTATCTTCGATTCGAGATACGAGATCCAGACATTAGCTTGAGAGAGATAACTTCGACCCTAGGTAAGAGATTCAGAGAGTGTGTTGAAAATGGGATTGAGAGGTTTAAGGGTTTGGGATTTAAAAGGGGTTCAATGTTTTGGGATTAAAAAGGGGGTTGAAAATGGGGTTTTAGGGATAAGTCTTTGAAAAAGGTAGTTCAAAATGGGGTATAAGGGTTTGTGATTGAAATGGGGTTCAAGAGTTTGGGATTGAAAAGAGAGTTGAAAATGGGGTTGAAAATGAGGTTGTAGGGAGAAGTCTTTGCAAAAGGGGTTTAAGGGTGAAAAAAGGTGTTGAAAATAGGGTTTAAGTTTTAAGGGAGAAGGGATTGAGAAAGTGGTTCAAGGGAGAAGGGATGGAGAAAGGGGTTCAAGGAAGAAGGGAGAGGGAGAGGGAAATGACGGTTTAGGGTTTTGAATGGAATGAAACGAGTGGAATTTCGTGGATCGATCAAATGTATGTTTATATATAAGTTCCATTCATTCGAATGAATCAGCTGATTCATTCGAATGAATGTATCAGAGACAACCTGAGAATGACAGTCCCGTCATTCATTCGAATGAATGCCTTCAAAACGTGCATTCATTCGAATGAATCAGCTGATTCATTCGAATGAATGCACGTTTTCAAGGCATTTATTCGAATGAATCAACCCATTCATTCATATGAATGCCTTGAAAATTTGCATTCATTCGAATGAATGAGCTGATTCATTCGAATGAATGTATCAGAGACAACCTGAGAATGACAGTCCCGTCATTCATTCGAATGAATGCCTTCAAAACGTGCATTCATTCGAATGAATGGATTGGTTCATTTGAATGAATGACGGAACTGACATTTTCTGGTTATCTCTGATACATTCATCCGAATGAATCGGTTGAACCGGAGGGGCTGTCATTCCAAGTTTCTCTCTGATACATTCATTCGAATGAATGCACATTTGAAGGCATTCAATCGAATGAATCAGCGGATTCATTCGAATGAATCAAGTGTATACGAATGAATCAAATGAATGAGCTGAACAGTATTCCGTGTTACTGTTTATCCCAATCATTCGAATGAATGCCTAGTTCGTTTTGGCATTCATTCGAATGATTGGAAACGAGGGGGTAAAGTGGTAATTTGCCACGAAAATCCGGTTTCGAGTGTATAGAGGCAGGATTTTCGGGTGTGTGTAAGTGCTCCCATAGTTTAAAATGGTTTTATTTGTATATATGGAACTAGAAATGAACTTTATTAGGAGAATTGGAAAGGTGACATAGAATGTAGGGAAAAGATAGGAAGACCTTTAAAACTTAGTTGGAAAGGATAAAGAAGGATGTAATAGAATATAGTCTAATGGAAGAGATGATTTTTAATAGGATAGGATAGAAGAGATGATTTTTAATAGGATAGGATAGAAGAGAAAAACTCGAAAAGTAAACTCTAGATATGGGAAATACGTGACTTTGTTATTGATGATAATGAGTATGTCTGATAAAAGTACCAAAAATCTTAATTTTTATCGAGGTAGAACTCGAAAATGACATTATTTAATTCAGGTTGGGTTGGGCTAATTCAATTAAAGATGGGTTGGTATTGATTTTTCAATTCAAATTGAATAATGGGTTGAGTTAGAGTTAAGGACTTGGGTTGAACTTGAATAAAAAGAAAAATAAAAAGCAAACTAATAATAGTTTCACAGTTAATAAAATTAAATGGAAAATCAAATAAAATTAATTTCTTCGATTTTTGGGTCGGCTGTGTTTTCCAATTTGTTAGCTGAGTCGGATCAGCCACGGGTTGTCCTACATCAATATCGGAATACTGGGGCTGCGTTTGGATGGGGGTAAGAGAAGGTAACCCCTCGTTACCCCTTATTACCCTCGTTTGGTAATAAGGGGGTGAGGGTAAAAATTTAAATTTTTAGCCCTCTTATCACAATTTTGAATACCCCTATGGGGCTTGGGGTATTCACTCTTGAATACCCCTCCTTACCCCCCATTTTGATGTTTCATGAGATTTTTTTTTTACATTGTTTTATTTATTTATTTTGGTGAGTACTTGGCTTTTATTTATTTTTTTAAAAGTACTTTATTATTTCTATTTGATAAATTTCATATCACCAAACAACCAATTATATTTTTTTATGAAGAGATATGTAGAATTTTTTTATTCATTTATTGAAATTTAAAATAATAATAGTGGTTTTTTATTTTTTAAAGAAATCTTGCCCCTATTTATCCCGTGCCTTCCTCTATTTTTCAATTATATATTATATAATTGAAAATTTAATAGATTTCAAATAATTAGCAATTTATTTTTTAAATTATATTGATTTTCAACATGATACATTTGGATGAGGGATAAATTTTTACAGGGATTACCCCAAGTTACCCTTGAGTAGGGGTAACCTGACATATTAACAATTTGAGAATAATTAATAATTTTATTTAACCCATATAATATAAAAATAAAAATAAAATTTTTTGAAATGTATTTATCAAAATGTCTTATTTTTAAGAGGTAATTCTGTCGAAATTTCGATATAGTCTCAAAACTCTAAAAGAGTTTGAGGTTCATGGTTGTAACACCCCAGATTTTCAAGTTATTAATATATATGAAAATTAACCATTTAATTTGTGAATTATTAAATATGAATTTTAGATATGTAAAGGATTGGGTCATTGCCCAATCAAGATCCAACGGTTTTGGAAATGGTTTCAATAAGATTTAAATGGGGTTGAATTAAAAAGGATATGCGCATGAGATGTATGTGGGATTTTTATATCCACATTGATATACTAGAATATCTTAAGAAGATATCTAAGATTAAATAGAGATTGATTTTGGCCGTATATAGGGATTTCCAAATCCAAGGTTAGGCGCATAAGATCATTTAAAAAGGGTATGCAAATTGTCTAAAAATTAAGTAAAGAAGATGTCTAATTAAATAAAGATTGTATGGGCGTGTGTGACATTGCTAAATGGGAAGGTCGACAACTTCTAAATCAAGGCACAAGAGGGGCGCACGGCATAAGGGAATTGTTATCTTAGCACCTTTTAAATATGGGATCAAGAGGAGTTTTTATTAAAGAAAGAGGGAAGGGGGTGCACAACATTACATACATACACCAAGGCCGAATTTTATTTCCTTCTCAGGTCTCATTCTCGGTATTACACAAAGAAAAGGAGAAGGCAACCAGCAAAGGTGAAAGATCTAAGAGGAGAGAAGTCTAAGAAAGAAAATGATCGGAAGAACCAATCGGAGCGAAGGAGAACCGGAGGAGTTGCGGAATCGGTTAGTATTTTGATGTTTTTGATTAAAAGAAAAGAACCACAGGGTTCGACTATGTTGTATGGCCGAACTCCATGGAGTTGTGTTGGTAATAAGTATGGGATTTTGAAGGATGAATCCCATGGAAAGGATAATAATATTTTTAAAGGGTTTAAATGGTTTTAGAGAAGTTGATGAACCATAGGGTTTGACCATGATGAAGGGCCGAACCCCATAGAGGAACATTGGTTAAGTTTCATGGATGGTATTGTTAAATTTAATTTGATTTATGGGAGGAAAAAATGAATCATAAGGCTCGGCCATGGTGTTTGGCCGAACCCCATGTGAAAGGTAGATTATGATTTATTTTAAAATGGATTTATGGTTGATGTTTTCTTAGATGCAATTTGAGCATGAAAACCATGGAAAGGTCTTAAGGAATTTATATTGGTTAAATTTTGTTAAAGTGAGGATTTTGAAACCATAGGGTTCGGCCATGGTGTATGGCCGAACCCCATGGAAGATGTTACTAATTTAGAAAGTATCTAATAATAGATTGTTTTTGGAAGGTGGAGATTAAATTAGAAAGTTTCTAATTATGGATTTGTGGATCAAAAGGAAAGAACCTTGATTTATGGATTCAAGAATAGAATTGCTACAATTGGAAAGTCATACATTATAGGGTTCGGCCATAGTGTTTGGCCGACCTCAAGAATCAATTTTATGGTTCAAATATGAATCTAATATTGCCTATGTTTAATTTTAATGAATGACACCAAACCAAGGGATTAAGGGTGAGATTAATGGAATTATAGCCTTGGATGGCAATATGGTAATTATGTAGAATTAATGGACCATGGGTTCGGCTATGGTGTATGGCCGAAGCCCATGAAGAAATAATTGGTAAACTTGGGGTTTTATGAATGATCAATTTTGGAACCCAAACATAAGTGGATAGGAATAATGGCAAGGAATGTAATTAAGTGAAATCAATGGACCATGGGTTCGGCCATGGTGTATGGTCGAACCTCATGGGGAAGATTTTCTGAACTTAAGGTGTGATATATCTTAGATGATCAATTTGTCTATCATTAGATTAATGAATAAAAGTGGTATAAATGACATTGTTGTAAATATAAAAAAAAATGATGGATCATGGGTTCAGCCATACATTGGAATGATTTATGGACTTAAATATTGTAAATAAATGGGACATAGTTTTGATTGATTGATATATTATAAGGTAACGGGACCTCACAAGGTGTGTACGATCGTGAGCGGTTACCGGACAAAAGACGTAAGGACACGTAGTGGTCTTTGGTAGGATTTCACCTTTTTGAAACCATGGGTTTATGTATATTGTTTATTTCTTTTTTTTTTTTTTATGAATTTACGTTGCAAATGATATGTTTCAAATTATGTTTATATGATAAAATAACATGTGTTAGATATGTTTCAAATTGTGATTTTAAATGTTATGTTTATATGATAAAATAGCATGTGTTTCAATGGCATCCCATGCATGGCATGGGTGAAGGATATGTAACCGGAGGGGGCCACACTCCGTCGGAGCGTCCGAAAAATCTATATGGGATACCTTGATGTGCTTTTTCATCAGGAAGAAACCGGAGGGTCCACACTCCGTCGGGGCGTCCGAAAGACCTATGTAGGGGTACTTTTATGTACATGTGATGGGTGAGACTCATTGCATTTGTCATTATTGCATGGCATTGTTTTATATGATTTTGAACATTATGATATTATATATGTTTTGTATTAACCATGTGTTAGCCCTAATTGGAATACCTAATGGGCGTGTTGTTCTAGCGACCTACTTCTGCCCTAGTGGATGATATAGGAAACAAGGAGAAGGATGAACGCGAAACATGCCAGTTATAGGAGCTTGGATGATTATAGTTTATATTTTAATAAAGTTAATTATGGACATGTAATTGAGTAACTAGTTTTCGGGCATATAATAACTTAGAAGAATTTGCTATGGTTGGATGTTTTATTCGATATTTATGTTATGATTAAAGACTTGACGTACTTTGTTATCTGAAATGGAATGGAACTAGGTTCTATTATAATTCCGCATGTTGATATTGCTATGTGTGAACCATTTTCATTGACATAGTCCATGCACACATAGGGTTGGCTAATTAAAGGTCGGACTTTAGAAGTTCGAATTTAGCTCGCGTCGTGACGTCCCGCTCTTTATCACTCTTTGTTTATAAAAAAAAAATAGACTCTGATTTTCGGAAAGAAAAGCGAGTGAAAAAGGGTGGGGCGTTACAATGGTAATCTCTTTCAGGGTAATTAACAATTTACTTTGTTAGAAGTTTATTTTAAAAATGTGTTAATATTTTCAACGTGATGCATTTGCATGAGGGGTAAATTTTTACAGGGATTACCCTTACGTAGGGGTAACTGTAAGTAGGGATAAACTGACATATTAACAATTTTATGAGAATTAATAATTTTATTAAATGTATATAATATAAAAATAAAAATAAAATTTTTTATGTGATGCATTTGGGTGATGGGTAAATTTTTACAGGGGTTACCCTTAAGTAGGGTAACTATAAGTAGGGGTAAACTGATATATTAACAATTTTATGAGAATTAATAATTTTATTAAATCTATATAATATAAAAATAAAAATAAAATTTTCAACGAGATGCATTTGGGTGGGGTCAATTTTTACAGGGGTTACCCTTGAGTAGGAATAACTGTAAGTAGGGGTAAACTGATATATTAACAAGTTTATGAGAATTAATAAGTTTATTAAATCTATATAATATAAAAATAAAAATAAAAGTTTCGACGTGATTCATTTAGGTGAGGGGAAAATTTTTACAGGGGTTACTTTTGAGTAGGGGTAACTGTAAGTAGGGGTAAATTGACATATTAACAATTTTATGAGAATTAATAATTTTATTAGATATATATAATATAAAAATAAAAATAAAATTTTCAACGTGATGTATTTGGGTGAGGGGTAAATTTTTACAAGAGTTACCCTTGAGTAGGGATAAACTGAAATATTAACAATTTTATGAGAATTAATAATTTTATTAAATCTATATAATATAAAAATAAAAATAAAATTTTCTGAAGCATATTTGTCAAAATATTCTATTTTTAAGGGGTGATTTTGTCAAAATTTCGATAGAGTCTCGAATGTTCGAAAGAGTTTGAGGTTCACGGTAATTTTTTTTAGAGTAATTAATAATTTATTCTCTTAAAAGTTTATTTTAAAAATGTGTCAACATTTTCAACAGGATGCATTTTGATGAGGGGTAAATTTTTATAGGGGTTACCCTTAAATAGGAGTAACTGTAAGCAGGGGTAACCTGACTTATTAACAACTTTATGAGAATTAATAATTTTTATTAAATCTATATAATATAAAAAATAAAATTTTATTAAATATATTTGTCAAAATGTCCTATTTTTAAGGAGTTCAGCCCGTGATAATTTTTAATATTGATTTTATATTTGTTGTAATTTATTAAACTATTATAATAGTTTATTATATTATATATTTCATGTTACCAATGAACAAATTATATTTTTTTATGAAAAGATATGTGATATTTTTTTATTCATTTATTAGGATTTAAAATAATAATATCTATTTTTTTATTATTTTTTTTTTACTGTTAGAATGCAAGTGTTCATTTTAAATTATAATTATAAAAAAGAATTTATAAAAATTAGATAATATTAGATTTACTTAATGAATATTATTTAATAATTATATTTTATAAAATTATTAATATATCAGATTACCCATGCTAATAGGTACCAAATAACATTTTTACCCTTAGGGTAAGTTCTTACTTTACTATTGCAATTACCAAAAAAAATAAGGATAACCCCTTTTCAAAGGTGACCACTATTCAAGGGTGACCCATACTCAGAGATAACCCCTATAAAAATTACCCTCCATCCAAACACAGCCTGGCCCAATATATTGTCAAATTTAGACCATATTGACCTGTTAAAATTTGAAAAAGATATCAATTTGATTCTCACGCTACTGTAAAGGCCACTCCTTGGACATATGCCAAAGATCAGTCGAGTGCTCAAAAGAAAGAAAGAAATAATCTAAATTTCAACTTGAGACTAGGACACTTGTCTGAAAGTAAGATATCATTTTATAGGTGGACCCTACTCTTGATAAAGTTCTGTGATGTGGCCTTAGTGGCCCACAAATAGTAGAAGTTTCAAGCTTGTACGACAGGCAGACGGGTGGAAATAGACATCACAAATAGCAGAGGGTGGTGAGGACATTGGTTAGGTCATTGGCGATAGCAACAGCACATCAGCAGACGAAAGAGGTAATATACTTGATATCTAAATTTAGAGTTTCAATTCTCTGTCACTTTCCTGTTGTTTTCTTCAAGATTCTTGTGATCACTCTGTACATCTCTATCATCATCATCTCATTGTGTTTTCAATTTGTCCATAAAAAATGACGCCTAAAGAATTTGACTTGGATGGTATTAGGTATACATAGGCTTCGGAAGGATGGCCATTAGGTCAAAATCAACATTCTGTAGGACCTCCTAATTCAAGTCTATTTAAAATTTTAAAGTTCATTTAATACAATTTTATGTAGAATAAACTATATAATGGTGGAATACATGACCTCTAAAGTAGCCATAGAGATGGCTAATTATCATCATCATCATTGTTAAATCTAGAATTTCATATATATCGAATTGACTTTTTAAATTCTACTTCTTTAATTGATTGATGAAGGAAGGGATCACACCGAGATTTAAAAAAAAATCCTCCATCATCTTAACTTTTTTGACTGCTGTAATTTTGACTTGTCAAACTTTAACTTTGAACAATTATTTCTTCTAAAATGTGTCTTTGAAGTGCAACTCGAAGGTTGGTCTTAGAAGATCAATTTGCAGTTTGAGATTCATACTTGAAAACTTTGCACTTCATCAAGATTTAATATTGAAAATTTTATTATTTTTATAATTCTAAAAAAACACTTAATTTTTGGTTTGAATGTTAAAAAAGCCTTTTGATCATGTTGACTAAAGTCAACTTTTGTATGAATACTATCTGTTCTTATAAGCAACCATTTAGACAATAATGATTTACTTTATAGGAGCCATATGGTCATTTTTGTCACCATCTTGCTCTTCACACCCACTTAGGCCTGTAAACGGATTTGGGTCCGGCTTGGCCGGCAAACGAATCGGACCGTCCACGGCCCAACCTGTTAATACAGGGTCTGATAAGAGTTAGATCCGGCCCAGTCCGATAAATTTATCGGACTGTCCACGGCTCATTAAGGCTCCGTTTGTATGTTTGATCCAACTTATGGCCCTAATTCCTTCTTTGATGTTACCAGACTCCATATCAAAAAAAAAATTAACCTTAATTTTTATGCTATTTGACCTAATATTCATTTTTAACTTAAAATTTGGTGCGAACGAGTTCAACATCCATTTTTTATGTTACCAATCTAAATACCCATTTTTGACCTAAATATTTATTTTATCAAGCCCAATATCCATTTTTAATCTAAATCAATATTTCACCTAGTGAAATTTCAAACTTCTTACCATTGTTAGCATCAAATAAAATGGAAAGAAACCTAAAAAATAGTCTATACTAAAACTTGAAAATATAAAAGTTTGAATTGGGCTTGATTTCCAAATTCAGACTTAACATTTATAAATTAACTTGAGACCTGAGAAAGCAAGTGAAAAAAAAACATTAATGATGCAATATATGAAAAACAACCCATGAACATGTAAGAGTAAATAAATATGAAAGATTAACATAAAATAACAAACAATGATCATAAATATGAAGACTAAGGCAATTTTATACTGATTAGCCTCAAGACAAAGTGTCTCACAATAGAGATTGGATTACACAAATAGAGGCACTGGTATCATTTATTTCTTTAATTTCCCAGCTAAATTGTTTACCATTCTTAGGTAGTGTATGGGTGCCAACAAACATCTCAGGCTATACTCTCATAAATGGGTTCAAGAAGAGTCAACCCATTTATTAAATGGACAAGATACTCAACCCATTCCTAGACAAGATCTCAACTTGCTAGAGTGGTTTGTTGGGGGCTGTAAACGAGTCCCACATCGGCTGTGAGAAGGGTAAAGAAAGGAGTTATATGGGGCTGGGGATCTCCACCTATTAGACTAATCTTTTGGGCTGGAAGCCCAGGGCCTAATATGGTTCATAAATTATAAGGTGAAAAAGCCCAAATAAAAGATACACTAAGGAATAAGTTTTAGAAGCAGTAGAAAAGGCAAAAGATGAACATGAATCTTTCTGTGTAGGTTTGGAAATGCACAAAGTAAAATAGTTAAAACAAAATGAAGTGAAATGACTGCTACAAGAGATTGTATAACAAGCTTACCTTCTATCTTTGGTAAATTCCTGCTGAACTGAGAATATATAAAGGCAATGGCTTTTGCTGTTGGACATATTCATTTCTGCTCGAAAGTTAAAGTCTATTTGAAGAGAGGGATTTACTAGCTATTGCAGTTCCTAAAGTGCAGAAAAATAGTCAATTAATTCAAGAAATTAGGATACGAGTCTCTCAATTAATCTACATATGTGCTTATGTAGATTGTAAAACATAACAACCATAAGATACTGTACAGGGTTTTGGGCCCTGGGTACAATACTGTGTAAATGTTTTGTTCCACGCTTGGTAATTGGAAACTTGAAGCAACAAAGTGACACACTAACAGAAAGTTTTCCCACCAATCAGGACCGGTCCTGAAATTTCAGGGGCCCTATGCCTAGCACACTGGTAGAGGTCTTAGGCTTTAGGGAAAGTGTATGGTGGGGGCTCTAGGCCATTGGTCAAATTGGAGGGCCTTAGGCGGCTGCCTATTTGGCCTTAAGCCAGGACCGGCCCTGCCACCAATCCTTAAGGTAGTAATTCCAAAAGGTCCAAGAAACACACAAAGAAAGTAAGAACCACAAACCAAAAGGACTTAACAAAAGTAAAGTGCAACCTGAAGGGGTCCATGGACTCCTTCATGTTGGGTTTGGCTCAATATGTCCTTATTGGGCCAGGTTGAATAGTTGTAAGGCCCAATGGGCCCAGTTCTATATTTTGTAATGTCCAGTATATAAGGGCTTATTATTTTCAGAGATTTCAGTTGGGACATTCTCAGAGAGGAGAGAAAAGAAAACGGAGAGAAGAAAAGAGAGGGCATAGGGTTAAGGGTGGGGAATCCATCTTTGTAACAAGTTGTCCAGTATTCTTATAGTGATATTGAGTAGTATTCGCTATGTGGACGTAGCCTTCGGGTGAACCACGTAAAATCTTTATCTCTTGTGTGATTGATCTGTCTGTGTTTTTACATTTTCATTCCTTACACTTCATTCAATAAAGAAATCAAAGGACTTGCCCTTCATGGAGCAAAGGATACCCAAGCTACTGCCTACTATACAGAGACATGAATTTGGGTTTGGGTGAGTGAGTGAAAAGATGTAGAAAAAGAAGTAAATGTTACAAAAGATACCACTGAATAATTCTAGCAAACACTCGGAAGGATTCATTAAAGGAAAGTTTTAAAAGATAAACATACACTAAGAGTATTATCCCCTCAAAATTCTAAGAAATAGAGATTTTTCTCAATTACAATAATGGATTGCCCGTCCTTGTAACAGTGTATATTAACACTGCAAGACGAAGAATTTTAAAGAAAATTGCATATCAGCAACCATTTACCTACAACAGAAAGCACATTTATATCATTGAAGTTTTGGAATACATAAGCTTTTATATTTATAACTCCCTTTCTTTGGTTGTCCTCTTCATAAGCTTGTGAAAATTATAGAAACTTATCCATTTTGATCATCCCTTGTACCCAAGGAAGGAAGGTAACAACACGTAAAGCAATAAAGGAAATGATTGAGCAGTGACCTCAAGTTTCCAAATATGCAATTTGTCTCTTACTCTCAAATCATGCCAACAATCAATTCCCTTTGGTAGAAGAAGCCCAACCACAAATAATCAAGAGTGAAACTTAACACCATCTAAAAAGAAAACAAAAAGAGAGGCAAGCCCTTGACCAATTCATCCAAACTCATTCATGAGAAGTTCAAGCAGGAGGTAAATCACCATTTACATGACTGTAGGAACACATTTGAAGAACATGAAGCATATATTATAGGATTAAAAGGAAATGCAGAGTGGCAAAGTAAGTAGAACTTATTTTATCTTGCTTGGTGCAGAATATATACAAACATGTGTACATGTTTTCACTCAAAACTATTAGGGATATATTTAGGTATTAGAATATATTTAGATATTAAATATATTTAAGACTTACTTAATATTGTGTTTACTATATTTAGGGATTTTCCTGATTATATCTTCCATATTTATATGTCAGTTTATCTATAAATAAGATTGAAGAGTCTCTCCTTGATTAAGGAAGACATACCAAATATCTGTGTGTATAATTCTACAAAAACATGCATGTGCACTGAAAATACATATACATCATCAAGCATGTCTTATAAAGCACTATTCCAAAGAAATGAATGTTGTCAAGTTGTAGGAATTCTATCCGTGGGATAGTCCCACGCCCATCCTGAAAAGAATGAGATATCAATTGGACAACTATTCGATCACGAGTTTAAGATGGCTCCTCGGTTGGTTTGGCGGTCTTATATCTTTATCTCGATCGTGCAGGAATCCCCACCTCTAACCTATTTGATCCAACCATTGCTTCTATGGCTATGGTCAAGAAGTGGTTCGATAGTCTCCTAGCCTTGACTTTATAGAGTGAGAGGACAACCAAAACTAAAATGAAAGGAGAGATCAAAAAATAAAAACTCATAATGCCATGAAAACTACTTTATTACATTAATTGCAAAGCATGTAAAAACCTATCACCATCTCAGAATCGACCTCAATAATGGTTTGGGTATCCTGTAATGGGAAAATAATTATGCAATTCTTCACAAGAGCTCTGCTAATCTCAAAGATGAAGTATGAAAAAATGATTTGTATATGTGAACCTCACTGCCAATGGAAACCAATCAGTGCCCGTGGATAATTTTCCTATGCTACTGTCTACCATCATTTTGCTTGTTGTAGAGGCTCTAATATATGGCTTCCAAAGGTGTAAAATTGGATGACAAGAGCTTCGGTGGACTGACTTATCTTGAGGAAAATGCTCTTTCTAAATGTTTTTTACAGTCCTATAGAACAAGAGCTAGGTGAGTTTTTTTTTTTTAATTGTCTTGCGAATTAGGAGTTGGAAATTGAAAAGAAACTGTGGGTGCAATGAAACCAGTTGAAGCAAATCACTTGGATAGATGGTATTTTCTTTGACAATATCTCACTTTGCGTGTATTGAGGGAGTACAAGGAGAAGAAGAAGATATTATGATGAGGGCATGAACTCGATGATTTACATTCGGTGGATTTCTAGAATACTTTGATCACATGGAGAGTTGGAGTGGCTGCCATGGTTCGATTTAATCAAGACAAGCCTCATTGGAATCCGTCTAATAAATTTAACCAATTTGTTAGCCCAAGCCCAATGACCCAATAACCCCGAATGAGTCAGATGAACCTGTAAGTCCAAGCCCATACCTTATTCAGGCTTAATCCATATCCAAGCCCAATCCCCAAACTCTCTCCTACAATGCCAAGTGTCCGGTGGAAAGGAGCAAAGACGGAAAGAGTGTGAAGAGAAAAGGATCTCAAGTGGTGCCAACATCCATCCCTATCTCCTCATGGGTGAAAATTACAGGCTTTATCCTGCCACATAGGAAATTCCAATATTTTAAGGATTTTTCCTAAGTATTAGGCTTTTTCTTAGTTTTATTTAAGTGTGTTTCTTAGAATAAGATCTTGTCCATCCATTTGTCCATTGTGGCAAGATGGTGTGTTTTCATTGGTTATTAATGTACACATGAATCATTCTCACATGAGCCAGGTGATCCTTGCATATTTCTAGGATTTTTTAGAGAATAATTCCCTCTTTGGTATGGTCGACCAGGGCAGAGATAGGTATGTCATTTAGCATATTCTCTCCTATAAATTGCCTTGTAATGTTCGTATTTCAATATATATATTGAAATCAACTTTTGGAACTCTTAGAGTTGAAGTTTTGAGCACATTGGACAGTGGCCCTTGGAGCAAGCCAAACCCTCAGGAGGGTAAATCCAACTTTTCAAGTAAGTCTTGGTGATTATGTAATACCCTATGCCTATGGAGAAAAAAAAAGTCCCACATTGCTAGTTGCATTGGAAATTCCCTGTTATATAAATAATAGCCTTTCTCCTTCTAGCACGAGGCCTTTTGGGAGCAACAGTAGGTTGGCTCGCCAATTGAAAGCCGTGTGGGCCGTGTGTGAAGCCCAGAGCAGACAATATTGAGCAAGCGGGATGGGTCATTACAGATTATAATTCAGTTGTGGTTTATGGGTTCTATATTAAGAATTATCAATTTTGAATTTCATATATCTTTTAATTATTTGCTTCTGCATCATTCAATCCATTGGATTAAAGGAGACCTTAATCTAGATTCCATAAGGTATAATTGAATTCCTGGACACTTGTGTTTTCAGTGTTTTCGGTTTGGATATTGTTGGCTACGTGGATTTTTCAGACGCAATAGATCTAAACAAACGCTCTTTGAATCTGCAGCCAACTGGCGGGTTTCTCTTGAGATTCAACCCTAGGCCTGCATCATATTACCTCAGTTTGACCGCATGAGGGTCCTTCATTATCAGCTCCCTCACTACTTTTACATGCCCAATCTGGTCTGCGAGTCTTTATTGGACTCTAGAGTCTCACTCGTTATGGGATTCTAGGATTAGGCCTGACTGTTCGCGGGCCGGATCCAAATCCGTTTACAGGCCTACACCCACTACATGTTATATAGTTAACATACCTCCAATTTAATCATGATCAAAATAGCATTTACGATAAATCGAAACTAAGATTCCTTGTCATTATTGATATTTTAGCCTCAACATTTAAATTTACGATCATCTGCCCTAATTTATTTTTGAAATATTATTAATTCATAAAAATTACTTTGTAATCAACCCACTTTCTTTAAGTAGTGATGCACTCAAAATGAGCTTCACAAAAATTATCAAAGTAATAATAATATATCATTAGTCAACATGGTCAATGGGCCATTGCAAAATTGGACTTTTAAAATTATAAAAATTATAGAAGCATTCTTTCAAATAAATTGAAAAGATAAGGGCCGTTTAAAAAATCCTTTTAATTATTTTGACAATTTGAAACTTTATATTTGCGAGGACATAGAGAATGATTAATGTTAAAAACTTCTAACTAATTGGGACCACTGCTACGCTATAAATTATGGCCCATAAATCACCAACCCTAAACGACCATCTAGAGTTTTCATCTTTCTAATCATTACTATCATATAAAATTTCTTTCCTTTGGAAAATATAAGCCGTTGGGAAATGTGCTCTTAGGGGTATGTGTGCAATATTTTCCATGGAAATGGAAATGGAAAATAATTTCCATGTTGAAATTATTTTTTATTGTTCCATGCAAGCTTTTTTTCCATAGAAAATGATTTCTGTCGGTCATCTTCTACAAGAGACATGGAAAAAAAATTCCTAGGAGGAAGGCTGGAAAGTAGTTTTCACAACATGAGGATTTCAAGCTATATGATCCAACCAATAGACTAACTATGGCCCAACTCCTAAGATCCAACCTAAACATGAGCCGATCCATGACCCAATCCATGACCCATGATCCATTTCATGACCCAATTGATTACCCAATCCATGACCAACCAATCCAACTCTTGTTTCATTGTCAACTTAACCAAACTTATGAACTAATCTGTAATTTAAAATCCAGTTCATGGTTCAACCTAATCAAATATAATATCTAAAATCTTTTACTCGACTCAGACCAAACTTAACCCATATCCCATGCTCTCCACTTCTCAATCGATAAACCTGTAACGGTCCGGCCAAAAAACCAATCACCTGGGCTCGGGTCAGCGTGATATTGTCTGCTCTGGGCCCACATGGAGGCCCGCATGACTTTGTCATTGGGCCTGGCTCAACTGCAGGCCCAAAACACGTCACACTGAGTAGGAGGGGCACTACCACTTATAAATCCCCTCCAAAAATCCCTCATTTCCGATGTGGGACTCTGTCTCCACTCAACGCCATTCCACTGTTGGGGTGTCGGTTCGACCGACTATACTTGTCAGTCGGATCGACACAAACCCAATTTCACCTTATCAGCCCTCTATTGGACCGATGCCTAGGCCTTTTTCTAGGTCAGGGCCCTTTCAACTCACCTCCCTTAGGCCCAGAGCCATCCCTGGCTCGACTCGATAAATCCAGTGGAAAGCCCACATGGTCCAAGTGTTTAATTCAGCTCTGATACCATTTGTAACGGCCGACCCGAGCTAGGAACAACGTGATATTGTCTGCTTTGGGCCCACACGGTTTTACAATTGGCCCTCGCTCAACAGCAGGCCCAAAATGCATCACGTTGAGTAGGAGGCGCACTGCCACTTATAAACCCCTTCCGGAAATCCCTCATTTTTGATGTGGGACTTTGTTTCCACACAACGCCATTCCACTGTCAGGGTGTCAATTCGACCGACTAGACCTGTCAGTCGGACCTACACAGGCCCAGTTTCACTTTATCAGCTCTCTATTAGACCAATCTCTAGGCCTTTTTCCAGGTCAAGGCCCTTTCAGAACCATCCTAATCTGACCTACCTTATGAAGTTTTAGATTAAATTCAGTAGGCTAGACTAAGATCTGAATCAATTATACTATTTCTTATATAAAATTACAATTTTAAATAAAATATAACTTGCAGTAACTATTTAATATATATAATAATTATTATTGTTATTATTTTATTGAAAGTCCCCTTTCACGGTGCTATAACAACATGATGGACCCTAGAGTGGGGTGAATAGGTCAATCCTATTTTTCATGGTGTTTACAAATTTCTGGATTGTTTAAAGTTTAAGTGCAACGGAATATTTATCAAGAGATTTGTTTAGTGTGATAGATTGTTTCTAATTTTTTTAAACGATCACACTAAGATTATAACCCTTTACATATTACTTGATTATCAATGCTGGAGCACAATGTATAGATAGAGATAATCAAATGCAAAGTGATGTGTGTAGAGAAGAGTGCTTCGATACGAAACACAACAACACAAAGATCAAACACCATAAGACCAATTTAAAGTAGTTCGGTTAGCCAACCTACATCTACTGTTATGACTAACTTAACCTTGAGTTACCCTACATCATTAAGTGGGGACTTAAACCCTCACAATTAGAGTAGGAATTCCACCTCACTTAATTGGCTGGGAATTTCACCCACCACTGTAGAATAAGAATTCCACTTATCCAATTGGCTGAGAATTCCACCCATCATTGTGCCAGAGACGACGCTCTAGAGTTTTTTATAGTCGTTTCAGAGCAGATCCCCTTAATCTACCTTCGGGACAAAGATTTTAAAATAAAACTAAAACCAAGAAGCACTTGTCTTTGTAGCTCTATCTCTTGATGTGCACTTCTTCAAGATTCACCCAATGTGTGCCGACGCTCCACCTTCTAGCCGTCGTAAAGCAATTACAATGTAGGGCGACAAGGAAACTGGTTTTACCAAAGGTTTCCTAGTTTATTATCCTTTCCTCTCTTTCTCACAAACTCAATCCATATGATTGGTTGTATTAGATTCCCCAAGGGTAAGTACATGAGAGAGAGAGTGATCTTTCTGTTGGCCCTTGTTTAAGCACACTGATAATGATGAGGGTCCAACTCATTTTGTCAAAGGATACCAATTGGTTGCATAAAGATTGGTTTATATAGAGAAGGCAACAAGTTGCAACAACGGTAATGTATCTACAGGTCGGGCGCACCGAGGGGTTGGTGACTAGAAATGTTATCGTTCAACAACCCGACTGTTGCGCATTAATGCACTCCCAATGGTAATATTCTTTCCCGGTCCACATGTTGATGTCGCTAATGGGTCGACACTCATGGCACCGAGAGGTCGGTCCATACGAGGGGCTTGGGCTGGGGCAACACCATGCTGACAGAGTTTCAAGTCCAGAAACCAGTCTTATCCAGAACGACCTGTCTCCCTTCACCGACGGTCGGTCCTAGTACTCTCAATCGGTCATGAACTACCGATATGTCTGTTTTCTAGAGAGCCTACTTGAGTTCTAAGTTCTAGAACTCATAAATCTTATCGAAGAGTCGCTGACCATGAAGGGTCGTTTCAGCCTTTCACCGAGGGGTTGGTGCATACAAGACTCTCGATAAGCGGCTTTCCTAGATTGACAGTTCTATGATCCATAACCTATGTCAATCTGGTTGACCAGTCTTTGACCACGATGGGTCGATCCTGTCTCCACCGAAGGATCAGTGAGAATGATTGGTCGAGCTGACAGTGAAACCAAATACATATTTCAAAGTTGAATTCCAATTTACTGTCAAACTTCCTCTCTAGACTTTTAATGATTTTACCATTTGTTCAACTAAGCCTAGGAATTATCTTCTTTAAGGTGTGGGTACCACCTAACGTCATCTATGGTCATAATACATGTTTTTGTGATTGCCATAACAATGAGCTTTAATCCGTTGGAGTGTGATCTTCATTCTTGATCATCTTGATTCTTTAAGATTCTAGCAAGTGTTTCTTCCCTAGTCATGGAATTGACAAACAGGGACTCAGCAAAGCCGGGGCACTAACATTTTATTATTATGACAATTATGATCATTATCATCATCACCATCACCATCACCATCACCATCAATCATCATCTAAAATTAGCTATAATAGAGTTATAACCTAAATCTCCTCTACCTAAAATAATGATGGAAACCATTTAAACTGAAGAATAAAATTTATGAAAACCAAAATCTATAATTTTTATTTTCTATAGAAATGGAAATCATTAAAGAACTTAATTTTCATAAAAAATAATTGTACATCAACATACCTTAATTGTTATTTAAGGAAATAGGAGTCTGCAAGCAAGGGAGGATTCCTATGAGCACCATTCTACAGACACGGCGAAAATTGCGTGGAGCAAATCTAGTCCACAAATGGAAACTAACGAGAGACTCAATACAAGATAACAACTTCCGAGTGAGTCAACTATATACATAGACTAGGACTTGGCCATTTCCAGGTCTAGTTAATCAGAAGAATCGATGGGTTCATCAAATGAGTCACATTAATTATTATTTTTAATTTGACCAAGACTCGGTTTATTACTGGATTGGTCATCTAGATGACTCGACGAGTCAATTAGATGACTTGATTCAATTTTATAATTTTTAATTGAATCTTATATAAGATTTATTTTACAAAAATTGTAAAAATTACTAAAATAATTTATATAGTCAATAAATCATCAAAATAAAACCATTGCATATAAACAATTGTGAAACTTTTAATAAGATTAAGAGGATAAATATAATCATAACTCATACATTTTCGATAACTTCATGATCATCACTTTTATTAACGTCCAATTCTCAAATTTTAACAAATAAAAATTGTTATTTTATATGAAGATCTAACCTACTCAATGAAGTGATTCAACCGTTGAGGTGGCCAACTAAAGTCTAAAAATAACCTTTAAAACCCAGTTTCTCCTAATTATTCTGTTCAGTGACTAGGTATAAAATCATATATCTCAACTTTTTTTTAAGACCGAGATGTCCAGGCCTCTTAGAGAACCTGACTAATCCTTAAGAATTTTCGAATGTCAGCGAGTTCTTGACCGCTAAGCCAACTCCCACGTGTTACATATATCTCAAATTATTCCTAAAACTATTTTGGGTCATTTGATTCAACTAAGATAATTAAAATGGATGACCAAGTTGTGTCTATAGGCCATTGTTCATAGTTCATACCCCTTCTTTGGTTTGATAGGGCATCTTCATCAGTTCATCGTTGTCTCTCGAGGAAGTCTCTCTGTTTTACTTTTCTTGGTCTAGTTTTCTGTAACTGGTTCCAGTCTTATGCCCTGCAGTCAAAAGTCCAATCTCGGTAATTCATGTGTTTTCCAACTTATATCACTTAAAAATTCTAATATTTTATGAGAAATTCTTCCAATTTCACGTGGTTCATGTTCCCTTCACATGGATGACACTCCCAAGCACGCACCATTACAGAATGTAAATGGAGAAAAAAAAAAAAAAAAACCCATCAGCAATTAAGGCTGGTTTCTTTTTAAATCTAATCTAAGTCAAACAAACACGTATGAATTAAATAAATAAAACCCTTTAATTTTTGTTTTTGGCTACTAAAGGTACATGTCCAAAGCAGGAAAATAGAGGACTCCTTGCCCCACCAAGAAAGGTTGAAACATGGAAGAAGACTCCAATGCTGCATTTCCTGGATTCCATGTTTGTTCTTTTAAAGATGAGGGATTGTTAAGGAGGCCTTCGAGTCGATTGCAGGCGCAAGCACCGCCTCCTCTTAAGATCAAGTCGATGGCGCAACGACAAAATGTGGGTCTAGCTAAAATGGATGGTGATGATGTAAATTGTTCACCCTGTTCGTCATCGTCATCATCGTGGTTGTTGTCATCTTCATCTTCATTGCCATTTCCTCATGGTAAGGCTCCTATCCCTCTGCTCACTCCTCTTTTTCTGCCAGCGTTACCCGGAAGCAATGATCTCCTCGAGTATGGAAATGGATCAGCCTAAATACAGAGATGGCCTCCGCTCGTCCGATCATCAATGTCCATTTCTGAAAGGATCTCAAGATGCTACTTGCCTCAAGAAGTTTGTACATTATCTCTGGACCCTTGAGAGGAATGGCAAGGTTAGGAAAAAGACTGTATACTATACATGTTATCTATCCAATCATTCTCATTGCAAAATTGATGTTTTCCATTGATGAACATAGTTCTTTGAAGTGTTAATTTTTAGTAGGTTGAAGAATATTATGGACTTGTTTGAATGTGGAAGATTAGTCAGTAAGTACTTGTTTCTTGACTGAGATCATTAGAGCAGAAGGAGAGTGATTGGCTACTAAAGTTTGATTTAGAGGCTGCTTGTATTTTAAATTTATTGATTACAAGTAGAAGGGGAATCAAGGTCTCCCATTCTCAGTATAGATAATTTTATTAGAAGGTAAGAAGTTTGTATGTCTGTCTTGTTACTTTCAGTATGACATTTGGGTTGTTCACTAGTTTCTTAGAAATAATAGCCCAAGGATTTGTTTTATCACTTGGAATGAATGTGATTGATGGCTTATTTCTTTCCTTGCAATATTTGGACAAGACTAAATTTTACTTCTTCCGTCCCATTTTAGTTGTTTGATTTGAAGCATTTGTATCTTTTAAGGAATTCTCTATATAAGGCTAGCACTCCATGTGATCTCATTTATTTTCAACACACTTTATGCTATTCCAATATGAATGTGATAACTATTTTGGAATAATCCCAAAATCCATATATGACAATTAAATTGGGACAGAGAGAGTATAAGATTGCAGCTTAAGAGTTAGTTTGGCCAAAGGAAAATCAAACAATTAGCTTCATATAAGTGTTTGTATGTTGAAACTGTTAGTCAAGTCCCACATCACCAGTGTACCTTTGGGTTATCGGGTTGATAAACATATGGGTTCTCTCTCCTTAATAACTGGTTTTAAGGATGAGTTCTGCTCGTTGGGTTATGGGGTTTATAAGCACATGGGTTCTCTCTCCTTAACATCCGATTTTTAGAAGAAATGAAGAAAATGCGGCTCTCTTTATAATATACATCTCTCTCACAAAACGACTATATATACTATCCTAATTAGGGTTTACATAAAATATCATTTCAAATTACGAAATTGTCCTCCAAAACCTTTGGACCGGGGCCTCGACCCTGCAACCTGTGACAATACAGGTCAAATCAACAATACACCTCTGATGATTAAGCTCCACAGATCCTAACAACCTTGTGGATGTATAATTGGTTTAGACATCCTGAAAGAAATTCATACTCGCAGATCCGTTTCTAGTGGTAGAGCCGCCGACCAGCAACCGGTGCATGCTTCTTGTGTTGTTAGCATAGGCAGCATCGTGTTTGAATCATAGTAAAACTATTTATGATCAAAGTGGAAGCTAAGTTTTGAGAATCAAATGGTTCCACAATGTAAAAATCTTTATCATGAATGTTATCATCAAAAAAATTTTCCATCTATCTTTTCCTTTTAAGTACAATTTGGTCAATGAGATAATAAATGTCACCATGGAATCATCACTGCTAGTGTGTTTCTATTCTAATCATTCTATTACAAGTGTTTTATTTTTCCTCAAGCATGGGTTGGTTCAAAGTAAAAATACTAATTTTTGACAATTATAGGAAGGTTACTATTAGGATATATTTAGATGATAAAAATATTTAGGATTTGTTTAATATTATTGTGTTTCCCTAGTTAGAGATTTCCTTCTTAAATTTACCTTCTATATTTGTATTTGTCTTTCTCTATAAATAAGATTAGAGGATCTTTCTTTGATTAAAAGAGACACACCAAACTCTGCGTATGTTCTTCTACATAGTAAAGAGCCAAACTTCAATCTAGTTTTTTTTTTTTTTCACTAATCTTTTGTAGAGAAAACCTTCTTCAATAATCCTCTCTCTCTCTCTCTCTATCGGAGACAAATCTCCGGCAGAACTTCTACAGCTACTAAATTGCCTGTGTTGTCATTATCATCGTCATTGTAGTATTTTCCACTTCTACTTTTCCACTGAACCTTTTTAGAATCGGGTTCTTTTTCACCCTTATTTTATCCATAGTTCAAAATCCTAAAACTCGGAATTAACTCATAATTTCATCGAGTTAAATAATTTGGCTGAGTTTTTGGACTTCTCTTGAATTTTTTTAATAAAATTCATCGACTCACTTCACTCGAAATTCTGTTGAGTCGGATCAACTCATACCGATTCCATTGAGTTTTTCTAAGTTTTCAAATTATAATTTTATCATGTCACAACATACTCCCTTGACCTCTCCTTTCTGCTACTGTCTTATATTCCTAATCATTCAGTTTTTCATACTATAGTTGTTTTTAATTTTCTATGGCATGTGGCTAAACTATTTTAATTAATATTATCTAGTCTTGTTGAGATAGGGTAAGAGGATGTATGGTCCAGCTCCATCCCTATGTGAACCAGGCAACAGTTCTCGAGGTTTATAACATGTACTGGGTATTTTGTATCTGATATGTGCCGATTCCCAAGTGTGGCTTAAATAAATGTTTCAACCACTGCAAGCAGACAGAGAGATCTAGAAATGTCTCAAGGCTCAAACACTTCAAGAAATCATTTGCGACGTGGGAAGGATATGAGCAAGAAATATAATTATTTTTTTTTAACTAAGATGTCTCATCACATTATTACAAGGCTTTATGCGAGTTCTTAACCGTCAGTCCAACCTCTTCAAATTAACTATTTTCAATTAAAAAACAACTTTTAGAGCAATAAAGGCAAGCCATTTCTTTAAAAATAAGCATTTCAACGAAAATTAATCACTATTCTTAATTAATTCTTTAAGAAATTACTTTCCTTTTAGTACATTGGTAGGAGCACATAGGGTCATCATTTTCAAAGAAAATAAATAAATTCCAGCAAGTGACTGGCTGTTAAATGTACTTAGGGTTTCTACAATTTTAATTTTTTTTGACTTATTGTGAAATAGTATTTAGATGGACTATTTTTTGTCTAGGAAAACCAAATATGTGAGGAAGTTATATTTCTATGAGAGGTTAAATACTAATTATTAGGACCCAAAATTGAAATTTTAGGAAGATCCTTATCTATAAATAGATAATGTAGAATTGAGTCTTGTTGAAGGTGTCTAGCGTCAGAGAGAGACGTTTGGAGCTTTGTTTTAAAAGCCGGCCGTCCCACAGTTGAATCGGTGGTTCAAGAGTGACCGGCTTGGATACGGTTTGGTTTCCTCAAAACCTTCGCTGCATAAAACTGTAAAAAGAGGGTCAAACTTGGGTTTGACAGATTTTCTTTAAAAAAAAAAAAACTGTGACTCATAAAAAAATCATTTCTAAAATTATAAAATAAAAAAGTTGTTTTTTTTTTTCATTTTCAAAAAAAAATCAACATATGTTTTTTAATTAAAAAAATATTTTTTGCTTAAAATTTTATTTTAACCCATCAATTAAACTTTAGTTAATAATTTAATATTATTTATAATATTATATTAAAGTGTCACCCGGTTGAATTTTGTTTAACTCAATCTTCGCTTGAGATGGTTCAATTCACGAAGTGCGTAATTCAACAACAGTTAACTTGTTGGAAATGTTGAGATCATAGTCCTTACATGAAAACATCTACTAGTTGCTTGGTTGAAGCAACAAAAGAACATGTTTGCGAACAAAGTGAATATCAATTTCCACATGTTTCGCACAAGCATGTAACAGAAGATTAGGAGTCTTTTATATTCTACTAGTATATGATAAGAGAATTAGCAAGCTTTGAAGAAAAACATCCAACACTCTCAAGAGTGTTTGGAGTTTTAGCAAGGCCTTTCTATTCTGATTCAATATCAGATCGGGGAACTATAATTTGTTTCTCGGTGCTCCACAAGATAATATTAGACGGAAATTAAATTTGGAAGGCATTAGTAGACAAATGACCACTGGGTCACCAATTCAATCTGCATCAGAGTAAATCATACTCCATCAGTCTCATTTTAGTTGTCTCATTTGAAATATTTGTATTTTTTAAAGAACTCTCTATATAAGGCTAGCGCTCCATGTGGTTTCATCTATTTTCAACACACTTTATAATACTCCAATATAAATGAGACAACTATTTTGAGATAATTTCAAAATCTATATATGACAACTAATTTGAGACAGAGAGAATATATGATTAGATATGAGTTTTGTAGAAGATGGAGACTATAATGAACAATGCCATTGAGCAAAATGCATCTTACAATTGTCCAATGAGTAGTGGTTGGATGATGCTGAAGAGATGGAATTATATGAATTCTTTGGGAAAAAAAAAGATATTGAAAAAAATCCCCATTTGGATAAACTTCACAAATCTGAATGGTAAAATGAGAACTCCTCACAATCTGTCAAAATTGGCAAGTCTCCTTAGTATACCATTATTACTAGATGGAGCTACTGCTCAAGGATTGAACTTATTTGCTAGAGTTATTGGTGGGGTCCTATGAGGCCACACCGGAAGAACATCAATGGTTTTTATCAGAATCAACAGGGAGGCGAGAGTCCAATGAGGCAGAACTATTGAGCAATAAGAGAGCGTTGACTACTGGGATTTCCGTAGGACTAGTTAGATTGGTCATTGAAAGTTATTCGATAGTCAAATGGGTATCGAGAGTAAAAAAACCTATGTGGAAACTAATAACTATGGCCAGGGAGATGAAGACCCTATTTATCGGCCGAGAAATATATTTTTCTCAAGTCAGCAAATCGGCCAACAAAGTCGCAGATTTTTTTGCTAAGCAGAGAGTCGATTTAGCCTTTCAGAGAGTCTTTCACTTATGAGTCATGGCACAAAGTTATTGGGAAGGGTTGCTTAGTTTGTATACTTGGTTCTTGTGATCACGTAAATATTTTTTTTAGGGTTTGGGTTATCTTGTATCTTATTTTCCTTTTTCTTTTTCTTGGTTCACTCCTTCTGAACCCTTTTTCCTTTTATGCTTTTGTACCTTCATGATTTTTTAATGAAACTTCTTTGTTATCGCTTCAAGAAAAAAAAGGATTGAATTTATTTGTTGCTAGAGTGTGTATAGACATTACTCATGCATCAATTTTTTCGAATGTCATTTTTGAACCCGATTGAATCTTATTTAACCTAATATTCTTCAGATACAGTTCGGTAGAAGGTCCGGTTCTGATAACACTTTATCTACATCAAGAAAATACTTAGTTATACTGTGCACCTCAGTGTGGTCACGGTATTTTTTTTTAAAAAAATTGACAAGTGTCCTATTTTGGGTCCTACTAACTATTTCATAATCATTTTCGCTAGATCCATCTAAATATAAAAATATCTTCTAAAAATTTGGATAACATGAGTATCCCCACCGCACATTGGATGTGAGACTAATTCCACGGATATATGAAACCACCCGCAAGCATCATGTATCAGGTAAGAAGTTCATAAAGAGTCGAACCCAAGACCTCTAATCTAATCATACGAGCTTAGAATAATTATGACAGAAAGACACAAAAATAAATGATCGAGTCTACAGACATAATTTTTAAATTTGAAAGAGACATTGAGAATTATATCCTGACTCAGTCATCTATTTTTATAGTTTTATATAAAAAATCTAAAATTAAAAATAAATTTTATATTAAAATAGACTTAAAAGTAAATATAATCTAAATGATTTGATTTGACACCTACAACACGTATCATTAAACTAAAAAAAATTACCCCAATCGTACTGAGATGGAATCTCACTCATTCAATGTGATAGAATAAAAGTGTGAACCTTTTGTTTAATAAAAATGAAATAAATTAGTACTTTAATATCTAAAAGCCAATTTCAACAATACATTTTCCCGGTGACCTTTGTTTTGCATGGAAGGGTCTGCAATTCTTCAGCTTCTTTGTACTTGAATATATTCATACAATATTTATTCCATAGTAGTAGTAACTATACTTGCTTTGTACTATCCTTGAGATGCTGAACACCACAAGTAAAAAGCAATTCAATTATCATTACCAACTTAAATCAAGGAAATTCTCTCTTTGATGGAGAAGCAGGGGGAATTCCAGGGAAAATAGGTGGCAGAGGTGGGAAGTGAATTGGAGGAAATGGAACTGGGAAAATTGGTGGTGGCGGCGGCGGTGGCGGTGGAGGGGGTGGTGGTGTAAAGAATGGAAGCGGTGGAACTTTAGGAAATGGCGGGAGTGGGGGAAAGCTGAAGAATGGTGGCGGCGGTGGAGATGGGGGTGGAGTGAAGAACGGTATGGGAGGAAGATTGAAGAACGGTGGTGGTGGCGGTGGAGTTAAGAATGGTATAGGGGGAAGATTGAAGAACGGCGGTGGCGATGGCACAAACGGGAGCGGCGGAAACAGAGGTGGAGGTTGGAAGGGATTAGGTGGAAGAGGAAGACCAAATGGAGGAGGTGATGGTAAAAATGGTATGCCAGGCGGAGAAAAAAAGGAGGCTGGCTGGTCTAGTTTCTCATCAGAAACAGTAATTGAGCTCGATAAGTCATTTGCTTTCTGATAACAGAGCTCCGGTTGCTTCAATGGCTTGAAAGTGAAGATCCCAGATGAGAATATGTGAGTTCCTCGCTCTCTCGACTTGAGACGGAGCGACGAAGAAGCCGCCACAGAAGCCACAGAACAGAGAGGCTCACTGCTGCTGACCAGTTTCACTGAACATCTCCTTAATCTCTTGACATGCTCTCCAACTGCAAATGGAAGATGAAGTTTAAATTCTCCATGTTCATTCGTCTTTGCCTCCATTCGAAAGCCCGATTTTGACCCTTTCTTTCGACATTCAACTGCAACCGAGGCACCTACAGAGCAAGAACTATAGATTGTTAGTGAGACTTCAAATAGATTAAATAAGGGTTCAATGATAATTAACATGCGATATGATTTGAAAATTGATGAAGCAGGAACCTGATATGAAGTGGAAGTGACTCTTCTTTGAGAATTCTTGGTTGAAACAGGTATGACAGTAGACAGTTCCCACAATCATTGCTGGTTGGAGCTTCTTCTTTTCATTTTTGTCTGCAGATGAAGATGCAGATGCAGGGGAGAAGAAGGTGAGAGTAAGAATGAGTAAACAGAGGATTCTCATATTGCCTTTTCTCTGAAGTCTATGAGCATCAATCCTTTGTGGGTGGGTCAGTTAAGTTATAGGAGGAACCGAGACTTTTTAAACCTCAGGCAATGTACAGTTTCCTGTGCCATGAATTTTATTTTAAGGTTTGATAGAAGACAATTTTTTTTTTTTTATTAATTAGTGATATTGATGTACTTTTTTACTCATGAATGGAGGTCTTGAGTTTGATTCACGTTCAACGCCTCTTTGAATCACTCCCCTTAGTTGCTTACGCGATGTGTATGGAAAGGTTTTCACATGCTCCTAGAACTAGTCGAATTAAAATATCCCCTCTCCAAATACACATGAGACCCCTAGACATCTGGATCATAAAAAAAGAAATCATATTTTTCTTTTACTTTTATTATCTTTCTATTTCTACTGAAATTTCTCCATTCCTTACCTGTCTTTGACAATGAATTCTCTCAGTAAATGTACACTTTGGCTTCACTGCGGTTGGATTGCAATCTGTGGTTTCTGTTCCTTGTTTCTATTCTCTCTTTGATAATGTATTATATTGGGGAGCTTTGAGAAGATGGGAATTAATTTGTCCAGCTATATTTCCCTTTGAAATTCATGAATTTTGTGAGTTGTGACCATCAAATTCCAATGGGCTTCTATAACTAAAATCCAGTCTAATGTGAAAGAAGAATGTTTTTCTATTGCAGCTACTGCTTCTTCATCTCTGTTTTTTTCTTGCGTCTTTTGTTTCTTTCCCAAAAGAAAACTACAGAAAGAGTTAGAATTGGGTCCACTGGTTCACGAGCAGAGATTTCTGGCCAAAGATTCGAAGGCAGAAAATGACTTCTGGATTGGAATTGGAAGGATTAACATTCAACTTTCACGTGAAGACTTTCATGTGCCTTCAGAATTTTAGATTTGTGCTACCGCTACTCCATCTCTGACGATGACACACGTGGCATCATAGAGCTACCAGTTGTGCACGTGTGCTTTCTTATTTGATAATCCAAATCATTAACATGGTGGTCCCACTGTCACATGATGTAATCTGAGTAGTTGGATGCGTTCAAATTCCACTGTTACGAAAAGCCGATAAATTTCACAAATACAGATTGTAATACCCCAATTTTTCAATATATCTATATTTACGAAAATGCCATTGGAATGGTGAATTAAAAAGATATGAATCTTAGATGGGTAAATATTGGGTCAATAGCCCAATTATGATCCAATGGATAAAGGATAGAATTCAGTTGGAAATAATTGGGTATGTGTGATTAAATGGGGTAACTACACAATTGAGACTCAATGGGTCATGGTGGACTTGTTTGACTATTGAGTGAGCTCAAGTTTAATTGGGTTAGGCTGAATTGAATGGGAGTTCAATGGAGGATAAATGGGTAAGCTATGTGCAATTGGGTAAACCACATTTAAATGGATAATTGTCATTTAAATGGGTCATGGCGCTTAATTGGACCAAGAAGTTAAATGGGGACCCAATGGGTCAAGCTTGACCATGTGGACCATCAAGTGAGCTAAAAGGTTTGAGTTAGATTATGTGGAGTTGGGGCTGAATTGTGTTGGAAAGGAATCAAACAATTGAGTTTACTCAAGTGAATTAAATGAGTGGAATTAAATGAGTGAGTTGAGCTAATAAGTTGAATGAGTCAGATTGGAAGTCATGGAGACCTTTAACTCAAGAGAGTCAAGTGGGAAGATGAGGAGTTGTGTTGATTTTAAAGACCCCAAAGTAAAGACCCACACGTTGGTGGCATGGGAGTGGTATCCCATGCATAAAATTCAATGGAATGAGATAAGATTTACATTGGGAACTTGGAGGGTTTCCATCTCATGATGGGAACCCAAGGCCCAACGTTGGGGAGATGGAAGGATTGCATGAGCTTAAGCCAAGTGTCCCATAGTTAAGCCATGGGAGTCCTTTGTTAGACCTGTTGGCTTAAAAGTTAAATCTGCCTCCCCTGAGTCAGACTGAGTTGTCAATTTTGTGACTGTGTCCGACTGAGTCATGAGTTGTCAATTTGTGTGACTTATTGTGACCTTTTTCGAGTGTCAAGACCGTGCCTCTGGAAGACCTATATAGTCAAATCAAGTTTGAAGTTCCAGAAGACACGTCATTTGGAATGTACTGCACCGAAATCGGAAGAACTTCATGAATGTCAACCAACACAGGTATTTAGACCTTAGGAATGACTTAGAAGACCTAGAATTACCATTTGGACAAACCTTAGAATCCATAACTTAGAATTTGGTTGGACTAATTTGGATTTCTTAGGTTAGGTGAATTTTGCTCTATTTTGGGCAAGTTCTTTCTTCCATCAAATGTTCCCAAGTATTAGTAAAATTTTAATGATTTTATGGAGCACTAAAAGAGCTTTTCAAAAAGTCCAAGAACACCCAATTTGGAAATGTATAGCTCAACTTATGAGCATTTCAATGAAAGGATGCAAAACATATCAAAACAGTTTTGTCATATACCCTCACTTTGAGAGATTATTTGAGATATCAAATGGACCTCAAATTCAACCAAATTTAGTGAGTAGATAGATCTCTCAATGAGCTTTCCAACGACCCCAAGAACTCCCAAAACCGAGTTCGGAAACCCAAGTTATGGTCATTTTAGTGGAGGTGTACAAAACTGCCGAGTTTCAGTCGGCTGAATTTATGTTTCAGTCGACTGAAAATGTTTTAGTCGACTAAATCTTTATTTCAGTCGGCTGAATTATGCTCAGATGTTTCAACGGTCATTTCTGGGCATTTCAGTCGGCTGAATTCATATTTCAGTCGACTGAATGTTCTGCAGATTCGTCTTTTCAGCCTCAGGCGAGTTTCAGTCGGCTGAATTTATGTTTCAGTCGACTGAAAATGTTTCAGTCGACTTAATCTTTATTTCAGTCGGCTGAATTATGCTCAGATATTTCAACGGTCATTTCTGAGCATTTCAGTCGACTAAATCTTATGTTCAGTCGACTGAAATCGCAACGGGAAGTTTTTTAACGGCTCTATTCTTGTGATTTCGACTTCCAACGGCCATATTTTCAAGAGGGCTTTAAATGTATGACCTTAGGGCATTCCAAAGTTTGATTCTTGATGAGAAAAATCCTCTCTAACATTCTCCAAGACTCCCAATCATTTCAAGAGCACTAAATCTCCATATTTAGATTACCAAAGTTCTTGAGCTCCATCTCATTCACACTCAAAGCTCTCATAGGCATATCTTGAGCATCTTAGGCTCACTCTTGAGTGTTTATTTAAGAGAACCTTTAGGGAGATTGTTCTCATAGGAAAACCATTTATCTTCCCTAAACCTCTTCTCCTAATCTTTGGTTTGATATTCAACGGAGCATCTACTTATCACCAAGGAGCATAGCAAGGAGAAGGACATTCAAGAGCACGCCGAAGTTACTTCAAGCAACTCGAGGCTAGTGTTCTTGGTATTTCTCAAAAACTATTCTTTCCATTATTTATTGAGAAAATTGTAAAGGGTTGGTGTAACCCTTGTGAAATCTCAAGAGAGGTGTTCTCTTGTGTGTCATCGGTCAAATCTTCACCAGTGAAAAAGATTAAGTGTTGTAAAGGTTCGATCTCCACCCGTTAAGGAGATCAAGGGTTGTAATAGGTTTCTTCTCCACCCATGAAGGAGAAAGTTAGTGGAATCCTCAAATGGTGTACTTGAGGCGTGGATGTAGGCAAGGTTACCGAACCACGTAAAAATCCTTGTGTTAAGATTTTCCATTTCTTCTCACCTCCTCACTTTACTTTGTGCATTTGTGTTTATTTCCTATATTTCTAGCACACTTGTTTGGTGGAATTGTGTTTGTTGAGATTTTACTTCACATTCATTATTTATTGTAAATCTCAATATTTTGAAAGATCAATTGGATTAATTAGTAAAGACCCAATTTTAATTGACCAAAGTTTTAAAGAAAATTAAAATTCCGCAATTGTCCTATTCACCCCCCTCTAGGACAATCTAGCTTGACCAACAAGACCAATAATGATGAGGGTAGATGAGAGGTTTTGAGGGCTGATATACAAAAGAGATACACTACACCATTTGGCCGATTCTCCATCTCAAAGAAGCTAGAGATTTTCATCTCTCTCCCTCTCTCAAAACCTACCTCCTTGGCCGAACCAGCCCTTGGTGATCTCATTTTGAGCAAGCACACAATCGGCTAAAGGACCAAAGGAGCAAGAAGGGAGGAAGGAAGGATCAAAGGAAAGAAGAGAGGCTAAGAAGATTGGTAAGTACATCATAATTTTTGTTAAATAAAATGGATAAGGGAGCATGATCCGGCCATTGTATGGACGAATCTATCAAGGGTTTAAACCTTGGATGATGATGTTTAAAAGGGTAGAAACATGGATCATAGGGTTCGGCCACTTTGGATAGCCGAACCCCATGAAAGGACTTGATAAGTTTTATGGTTATTTTGAATGGTTTTTGAGAGATAAAAACCATACAAGGTATGGAAGTTTTAAGGTGTTTTAAATGAAGATTAGGCTAATGTTTGGGTCAGCTATTGCATGGCTAAACCCTATTGTTGTTATGGCTAAGTTGTTATGTATAAACCATGCATGATTATTAGAAGATTTGGATCAAGAGAATCATAGGGTTCGGCTATGTGTATGGCCGAACCCCATGGACCATTTTATGGGTTATATGGAGTATGAATATGGTTAGAATTATTATTGATTTTATGATGTTTTAAAGGGTTTAACATAGATGGAAAAATGATGGATTTAGATGGTTATTGTTTATAAAAAATGATAGCAAAGAGGAGCACCAAAACCAAAGGGGTGAGGTTCGGCCATGGTGTATGGCAGAACCCCATCAAGTGCTAAGTATAGTGTTTGGTTTTAAAAGGTTTTAAAAAGTTTACAATACTCAAATGGATGGAATTATGAGAACCATTCATAGATGGATAAATGTTTAGTTTGATGTAAGGAACTATAGGGTTCGGCCATATATAGGGCCGAACCCATGGAGTGACAATGGTGGATGGTTAAGGACTAGATAATTGAATGGATGGATTGATAATTAGTCTTAGATGTGAAGGATTAAAGGACTAACTTTAAGGTGGTGAGGTTCGGCCATAGGGTATGACCGAACTCCACTAAGGTGGATTTATTATAGACATTGGTTACTAAGCAAAGGTTAGACCAATGGTAAAACCGTAAATACAAGTCAAATTATGAATATGGAATGAATTGATCAAGGGACTTGAAAATAAGGCGCTCAAACCAAAATGGTGAGGTTCGGCCATGTTGTATGGTCGAACCCCACTAAGTGATATTTGGTGGATTGAGCTTTTTTAACAAATTATTTGGATGGTATTGATCCAAAACAAAGAAAGATCAAATCCAAAATGGATGAGGTTCGGCCATGGGGTATGGCCGAACCCCACAAAGTGGTGTTTGGTTTTAGACTTAGTTTGAAACCATATGAGACATGTGTTTGACTTGCTGTCATATAAAGAAGGTAACAAGACTTCTTGAACGGTACTCGAATCGTGAACGGGTGACGGGTTAAGAAGAGCGGACAGTTTACGTAACTTTTCAGTAGGTTTCCTACCTCTTTATAACCACATATTATACTTACTGTTTTTATGTTGATTTTGATGAGTTATTTGTGTTAAAGTATTATGTTTCAAATGGGATTTGAATGTTAAGATTTATTTACAAGTGACATGTACTCATTGACATCTCATACATGGCATGGGGGGATGAATATGAAAATCGGAGCTCACACTCCGTCGGAATGTCCGTGATGCAACTGTGGGGCCTCCTTAGGTGATGGGAGTCTCACAGGAGGAATACCTTGATGATGAGAATCTCATCAAGAGGAAACGAATGAACACTGTGGGTTATCTTGATGATGAGAGTCCCATCAAGTGATGGCTATGTATAATTGTAATGGGTGAGACTCATTACATGTGCATACATACATAACATTGTTTTTGTAAGTTTTGTTGATCATGTATTAATTATGATATATGCATGTTTTATACTAACCTTGTGGTAACCCTAATCGGAAGACCTACTGGGCGCATTGATCTAACGATCGATCTATTTCTATCCTTAGTGGATGACGCAGGAAAGGGAAAAGGAAAGGTCGAGGATCGCGAAGGAAGCCAAACATAGGAGCTTGGATATGGAATTGAATTATTTTTTGACAGTTGGATATTTTATATGGACATGTAATAACTTAGTAACATTATTATGGTTTGTGATTAGTTTTGATGATGGTTATCAGATTTAAGTAATTTTGGTTAGATAACTTGTACTTTGCTATCTAAACAGTTTAGTTCCGCAATCAGTTTATATTATTCCGCAAGTTTTCTATTTAGTACCATGTGTGGATTGGTTTTAATGGACTTAGTCTATTCACACATGGGTGGCCAGTTAAGGGTCGGACTTTAGAAGTCCGGACTTAGCTCGTGTCGTGACGTCCCGCTCTCTATCACTTTTTGATCACTTTTTAAAAAAAAAAATAGACTCTGATTTTTGGAAAGCATAGTGAAAATGGGCGGGGTGTTTCACAGATAAATCTCTCTCGAATGAGTGAAACCCAAGACCCTAATCTAATATTAGAAGTTTAGACCAGCTAAACTATCCGTGTAGGTTAAATAATAGATTTTGATGAATTCTTCCATTCAATCAACACCACTTTACGAGATGTGTCATATCAAATCAATAGTTTTATAGTGATCAAATTCTTTAAGATCCTTCATCACGATACTAAAATGATGATGTGAGTGAAATTTACCCACCTATTACTTGTCAATTTTTATATATTCGACTAAAAAAATGCATGACCTATTATAAATTCTAAGAAGAGCCTTCAAAAATAAAAAGAATTGATGAATCTTCTTAAAATTTTCAAAATTTAGTTAGATCACTCTTTTCATTAAATATACTATGACCTTAGTTTGAACAGCTTATTCAGTTAATTTAATTTTTTAAAAATAAATTAGAGGTCTCAAATTTGAGTCCTCTCTATATAACCTCATATACTTAAACGTCCATTTTAGTCTCACCTCATAATATAACTTTAGAAATTTAGAAATGGATAAGACCTGACGTCGTTATTATTTGACTTTATTATGGATCTTATCAAGACAACTATATAATTAGAGAATATTCAAGATATTTTTTTTTCAATTCTCGTAAATATCACGATAGTTTATCTTTCTCATTTGGATCCGATGTCGTACGCATAAGAACATTATAGCTGCGTTTGGATGGGGGTAAGGGGGTTACCCTCCTTTACCTTGTTTGGTAATAGATGGGTGAGGGTAAAATTTTAAATTTTTACCTTTCTCCCTCCTTTTTTTAAAAATCTTTTGGAGTATGGGGGTTTTCATGAAACCCTTGCCCCTCTTTAACCCTCTTTACCTATTTTTACCCCTCTTTGCATTTATGGAGCAAAATATTTTAAATATTTTTTAATTTATGAATATTATTTAATCATTATGTTTCATAAAATTTTATTTTTATTTTTTATATTATATGAATTTAATAAAATTATTAATTCTAATAAAATTGTTAATATATTACCCTCTTTGCACCTATGGAGCAAAAATATTTTAAAATATTTTTTAATTGATGAATATTATTTAATTATAAGTTTTATTATTTTTTATATTATATGAATTTAATAAAATTATTTATTCTAATAATTTTTTTAATATATTACACCTCTTTACTCCCCACTTTGTACCTATGGAGCAAAAATATTTTAAAATATTTTTTAATTGATGAAAATTATTTAATAATTATATTTTATTATTTTTTATATTATATGAATTTAATAAAATTGTTAATATATTACCCCTCTTTACCCCTCCCTTGCACCTATGGGGCAAAAATATTTAAAATAATTTTTCATTGATGAATATTATTTAATAATTATTTTTTATAATTTTTATTATATTGAATTTAATAAAAATTATTAATTCTAATAAAATTGTTAATATATCATGTTACCCCTGCTAATAGTTATCAAATAAGATTTTTTACTTTTAAGGTAAGTTCTTACTTTACCACTGTAATTACCAAACAAGATAAGAGAGTAATCCATGTTCAAGAGCGACCCCTACTCAAGGATGACCCCTAATTTTAAACTTATGCTTGACCCGACCTGCATTCTGAACTCATTTCAATATTACCCCTAATTTCAATATTACCCCTGCTAATATTGAATGTACACATGCTTGACCCGACCTGCATTCTAAACTCATTTTAACCGGGTTGGGTCAGGTCGAGTCAGATTGGGTTAATTTGAAAATTCCTCAACCCAACCCCACCCGAATTTCATACGAGTTTTTATCTTTCCAACTCGACCCATATGATTTCTCAGATCAAGTCATAAGGTCGGGTCAAAACCCGGCCCAAGTTTCACCCCTACTTCTCGTGAACACTGTTGCATTATAAATTTCATGAATATCATCTAATTTCTTAAAAGGGGAAGCTGCGAGAGAAGATTGAAGAATAACCCTTCTGTTATAGTTGCATAAGTGAAAACTCCAAGCATGTGTACATTCAGCCGATAAACATTTATTGTTATGTCTCCAATTAACGTCTGTAAGTAGTTGAGACTATGAAGTATTATTTTTCTTCGATTATTTAAATATCAAGTCAAATTTCAAATTGATATTTTTGCCAATATTCTAGACTAACAACTAGTTTGTGTAATGTCTATACAATAAGGGTAATTTGCACATGGTCCATGGTCTATTTGGTCAATGTTTTAGTTAGTTGTAATTAAGTACCTCATTTTAATTAATTGTAATTTCATCTCTAATCTTTGAAAATCATTCTCAATAGAATTTTTATATGATCCACTAGGGCTAATGCCAATGTCCAAAGATCAATGAGATAACGAGATTGCCCACATGGGCATAGTTCAATTGGTAATCTCCCGTCTCAAGAGAAGCGGGAGGTGCCAGGTTCGAAACCCTCATAACTTCACTTGGTGTGCCCGAAAGATAGTGGATATCAGCTGTGAAAATAAGCAGACTAATTCAATCCGTTTAAAACATGAGTTGATCCAGGCTAAAATTGCTTGACCCATTTTTAATTTAGATTGGACTAAGATCATCCTTCATATAATTATCCAAATTATATAAGAAGAGATCCAAAAGAAGAACAGACGTTCTCACAGTAATGTACCATTTTTCTTCGGGTAAACATTCTCATATGGGAGAATCATTTTATCTCACATGAGAAATCATTTTTTTTTTTTTAAATTCCCATTTTACACTTTCACTTTTTCTATTGCTTGGAAGGGTAAAACGAGAATTTCAAAAAAAAAAAATTAATTCTAGTGTGAGAAGAAAAAATTCTCCTGCGTGAAAATGATTACCCTTTTTCATCGAGGAAAAGATTGAATATTTAGAGTACTCCATCCCTATGAATCTATGACAAGGGCCGGTGTCCAACCTTAATCATACAAGAGTATCATTCATCATTAAATTGAAATACGCTATCGCATAAAATCAAATTTAATGATGTGATGCTCAATCCAAACTCTGAATGAATGATGTGTGGATGATTTTGGGGCTATCACTTATGAGTTAAACCCTTGAATAGGGCTTGTTATGAGTTGGTTGAATACTTTTTATTGAACTAACATCTACACTAGGTTCTCTCCATTATTTTTCAAATTAATTTTTTATCTAATTGGAACTCATTTTTAGATAGACCCACCATTAAATTAACCTTAAGTCATATGAATAGTTTAAAATTTATAGTCTTTAAAATATATATTTAGAATAATTTATTTAAGTTGAATATTATCGAACTTTGTATAACAAGTTAGATGTGAAATCAATTATCTTGTATACATGAACAACTTCGCAACACATAATTGCTTTCCAACAATCTAGTCGACCTCCATTATTGCAAATTCAGAACTATACAACTTAAATCGATTGTCTCAATCAGACTTTTTGCTAAGTTACCATTTTAGTTACCAACCTAGAAGGAAAAAAAAATGTAAGATGACAGAGAAAAGTTGAGAAAGTGAGGATAAAGCTATCATTTCAAGGATATGAATCAATCACTTTATTAGAATATCATACGATATCTGATGTATATTGTCGATATTTTAGTTGATATCGGTGATTTTAATTAAAAAAAAATAGAAAGAGAAATTTCACGACTAATATATCGACTGATACTTAAATTTTCAACTCCTTACTAAAACTATTTTGGAGGAATATTATATGATCATATTAGTATTCAACTAAGTCTATAAATATGCTTTGCTTACAATTCAAATAATAGAAGTGAATCTCTCTCTATCCACTTATTAATTGTAGTTACTGTCAAAATATACCTAAAATATTTTATTAGATCAAGATCCTAACATTTCCACCCCATGGGTTTGGAAGACATCCTAAGCAGCAACTTTTGGAATTAAATTCTTCTAATGCAATAAAATGTCAAAAATAATAATAAGGATAAGGATTTCAATTTGAGGAGAAATTAGGCCTTTGAAGCTATTTTAGGAAAATTTGTTTAATCATTTCATTATTCAATTAAGCATATAAATAGATGTTACGTACTATTCAAATGTGAAGTACAATGAAGGAAGTGAATCTCATTCTATTCACCTATTAATAATTATTGAAAAAATGTTCCTACAATACTTTAATAGACCAAGATCCTATCAAATTCATTTTAACTAACTGACCTTTCTAGTTAGTTAACTCAATTAAGTGAAGATTATTTAAACAACACCAAAAAACTTTCTCACCCTTTTTTTCAATTTTTTGTGAAAAAAATATTGAAAAATAGGAATACATATATATTAAAAGTTTTATGAAGTTTTAGATCTTGAAAGTTGAAATTTCAATACATCTAAAAAGTTTGAAAAGTATTATAATACTTTGAAAATTATCAAAACTTTATAAAGAAAGAAAACGACATGAGTAAACACTTAATATGAACTACATGTTCTCAAGTATCTTCTAGTGAAATGTATCTTCTATTACAATTAATAAAAAAAATTAATTCCTTGAAAAAAAATTAATATTAAAAAATTACATAAAGACCCTTAAAACTCAACCAATCACATTTAAGACTCCTCATTTAATTGTAGAAATATTTGTATACCATTTTATTTATTTTTTTTATAAGAAACTTAAAAATGAGAAGTATCTAAAAAATCCTAACTTTCATCAAAATTTCAAAATAATCTTGAAAAATCACACAAACACCCTACAAACTATGTGAATCACAATAATGTATCTCCATTGAATTCCATAAGCATTGAATATTATTTTCACAGAAAACTCAAACTTTGAGATAATCTTAGAGATATAGAAAACCTACATCGGCAGATAATACGGGCCGCATTTCACACTTGGAGCAAAAAAAAAAAATATGATACATATCAGCCAATTCTTCGACCTATGAATTCACCGATGTATAAATTGACTCAGTTCCCAGATGACACTTTAGATCATAAACTGGTCTAGCCAAGAGGCCAACGAGAGCCATGTAGGTAAATGGGTCAGGTGAACGTTCATCACAAATGCAAATCTGATCTTTGTCTAAGAGTTCAAGCCAAACAGTGCCAACAGTTCCATCACCAAAGCCATTCAATATTCAAACAGCAAAGCTGTTCTTTCAAGACACACTTGGCGTCATACTCTACTGGTTCGCTCTGTCAAGAGTATATGCATCCGTGCATGGTTGGGTGAAATGTGCAAGAAAGACAAGGAAGGTGAGTGAAGTTTTGCCCGCCGCCCCTCCTCCTGCTCATTATTCACATGACCTGAGCAACAGCTAAATCCAATAGCTTATTACTGTCAATTTTCAAGAGCCAAACAACCAAAAACTAGGATCAATGGACGGAGGCAGAACTTTCCCCCACGATGTCTTCCTCTTTGCTAATCACGGCTCCAGATTAGTATAGTATTTTCGACATTTATACATGAGAGACATTTTACAAAGGATAAAGGTACATTTAACAATTACTAAAAGCACAAGTTTCTTCAAAGATTGAGGCAAAATCACAAATCACCAGTCTGTTAGGATTAAAAAGGAGAGCGGTGTGTCCTACAACTCACCCAGTTCATGTAAATACAGTAATCTGCAAGTACAACTAATTAGCACACGATAGTTTTCCCTTAATTTTGTATTTAATTATGTTAGAAAGAGTTTGAAGTGATGGCGAAATGCCCAAGTAGCACAAGACGAGCATTTTTGCAAAAGTTTTCATGTAAAAAATAAAAGATAAAAAAATATATATATACTCGCAACCATGGTCATATTTACCTCCACAGTGACATAACTTTGCTCACATATGACAAACTGCTAAACATTATCCCAGTTTCATATGGAAGATTTCTTAAAAGGGAAAAATTTCCTAGACAAAAAAGATGGGTTTAATAGCACTCGTTACAATCATCACCAAATTCACAGCTGAATTACAAAATTGCAGACTAAGATGCATCTATTTTAACAATGAAACATTATTTCAAAAATTGCTTCCATCTAAAGAATCATACCCACCTGAAGACAAAATGAATGCCCCACCCCAAACTCTTACATCTTGCTTTCTGATGTATGCAACTTCTGATAAAGAAAAAAGAAAAACCTGCACCTATGAAAGCCGAAACTGTTTTGGTTCGGACTCTGTAAAATTGAGGCGAATCCAATCCATCAAATGTTTGGACATTCAAAATGCCAGATATGACATACCTCATAAATGTAGGGTAGATGTAACAAGCATTTTACCGAATGATGCAATCTTTCAGAAATGGGTTTGTGCGATTGACATAGCGTTCCCAAAGAGGCTTATACCTTTTAATACCCAATCTCGTCCACGGCTTCATATTCCCATTATAGTGCAGAACAGCTGCACTTTCAATTAGTCGGTCATCCAAGTTGAAGTCATAACCCAACCCCAACACATGCCATCTACGGTCAAGTGGTTCTGTCAACCCATAAAATGAAAGAAGGCCAGGAGGAAGGGTTCCTGCCTTCCATAGCATCTGGTGGGCATTTTGTTCCTGCCAGTAGTGATACCGCTGGGTCACGTTTGCATTCTTCCATGCTATAAGATCAAAAACATTCATCCCAAATGCCCATCCACAGGTTTGCGGATCAATTTTTGAGCTAATAATGGGGTTGGAGAAGTTGAGGTACCTGTAGAAACGATGAAATGCCTCAAGACATGTCTCCACAGCCCCATTGACATTACCATGTAAATCCAAGGAGAGAAGTGGCGTTAGATCCTTTTGGACAACAACATCATCATCTAAAAACACCACCTTTTCAAGTGAAGGGTATATTTCTGGGACATAGAACCGCAAATGGTTCAGCAATGACAGATGCTTTGGATTACGAAATTTTTCTTCAATCCTAGGTTCTTCAGTACTGGAATCATTTTCTGAGTGTTGGAGCTGCTTCAAAAGAGGGGAATATGAGGCGTTTAACCAAGAGAACTCTTCCACTTTCTGCACTTCAATTGTAGACCCCTTGAAATCATGCTCAAGAAACCATGCCTGCATTGCCCCATAATGGATGTCATCTGTGACTATATGGAAAACAAGTTGTTTTGGGTGGTCTGCATTAGAGATGGTAGAATTCACAACGGCGGAAGTTGCCAGCACATTATCAGAGAATATGCAGAAGTGATAGAGGTTGTTGTCCACAAGCCTGGGAGAGTTTCTTTGCTCATCCACAAGATCCTTTAATGCTGGATTTCTGAGCCAATCAAATGTAAGCTTGATGTTCAGACAGTGAAGACTTTTTGTTATTCCTTCTGCTGCTAATTGTCCAAATGCTGTACTCTGTACCAATGCTACACCGGCCCGTTCTTCAAGAGCTTGGATGTGGGTCTTGAGCGTCATGATTGTGGTTGCTATGTCATAATGAGCATCTTGCGCCTTATAAATTAGAGATGATAAACTTCGAACAATGGGTTCTGCTTCAGTTACAGTTATAGAGTTGTGTCTCATTGCAGCTTTTGACAACAAGAACTGGCAATTCCTGATCTGTGTGCTGAATTCCCAAGCCAGCTTGAGATTGTTGTGTTCTTTTGCAAGAATAAGATACGCCTTGGCAAGAGTCATTTGATCGCTCAACTGCCTGGCAAAAGAGGTTGCACTTAAAATTTCTTCAGTAAAATTAAAAGCTTCATTGGGAGCCTGTTCCATGGTCACATCTTGCTCCTGTAGGATAAAGGGGGAAGAAAAAGAAAGAAAATGACTATATTAGAATTCAATCTTTTGAGCAGTTATATTAGAATTCAATCTCAATGGATTTTTAAGCACTCTTCAGAAACATTGATGAACATTATTAAGATAATGGGTAAACCACTACTAGAAAACTTGAATAAAGATACAAGAAATTTTACTATAACAATAAGATAAAAGATTTTGGTTATCTGATGTAGTTTGGCAAGCTCCTCCTTGTTCAATATCATTCTCTATGAATATGTCTGAATGAGACCTCTAAAATTGAAAGGTCCTCAACTTTATAATGAAAAGGCCCAATGACTTAAAACATAGAGACGTACAAGATGAACAAGAATATAAAAAGTAAAATAATAATAATAATAAAAAATCAACATCTCCCAAGCCCAACTCTTCACACATGAGAAGTCTTCTTCCACAAGTAACAGCAACAAGTCCCTTTTATCAGCCTCCTGCAAATCAAAGAGGAGTCGTCACCTCTATGAACTATATTCGTCCATTGTGTGAAAGTCTTCAAACCAATTGGCATTTGGGCTACATCCAAACAGAATGCACAGTTCCTCTTATTTTTTCTCTCCCTTGATTTTGTTTTGCATGTTGGCACCATTGTCTACTAATCTTCTTTCTACAGTAGTCCTACATGATCCTTAATTGCTTGGCAATCTTTTCTCCATTCCTTGTGTTTCCCAATACCTAAAGACTGGAAAGAAGATTGGGGGCAGCATCGAATCTCACGTCTATATCAACTTCAACCTCATTTGGTTCAAGCTCATTTGTCACACCAACCTCTGTAAATGGAGCAAGCTCTTCTTTTGGTCATCCATATTAGGAAATTTTGTAGAATACTTATGATTCCTTTCATAACATTCATGTCTTAGATTGGGTGTTCGTCAAATAGCGAAACAGACTTGCTACTTCTTTTTCTTTAAAGTCTAACGAAGTAATCAACAATTTGAGTTAGTTTGTAATGGTGTTCAAACCTCTCCGTACTTCCTATTACAGATTACAAGCATTTTATTACCTTTATTACACATGATTTGACACTCTTTCACGATACTACATGAAGAAATTTTCCCCCTTCTGTGTTCAAACTCTTTCACATGATGAGGAAAAAAAGAAGAAAAACAATCCCAATAAAAGGAAAAATAGGCATATTTTGGAAGTGGGCCAGAGTCTTACTCTTTAAAATGAAGGTACTGAAATATTTGACCACATGCTTTTGTGACTAGTTGTAATCTTAATTGTGTGCCTACTCTAGTTTAAGACAATCTCTTTTGCATATCATGCTCCTACAAGAACCTTTTTTTCACATTGCTCCCCATGTAATTGGATTTGTTTGTTTTCTTCACAATTTCTTCTCATCAAAAGACAAATTAAATCCGAAAAGTATATTGTATCTTCGTGTTGGCTATCGCAATTCTCAAAAAGCGTCCTGTTGTTATCTCTTCCAAGTCATTGGTTGTTTACATTGTTGGATGTTACCTTCTATGAGTTCACTCCAATTTTTTTTCTCCAATGAGCAAATCCCTTGAATCTTCTAGTCGTCCTTCTCTTTTGTTTCTCGATTCTGATTTTCCCACAAAAACTCTCATACCAATAATAGTTAAGTCCAAAAAGTTCATCAAAGGAAACCAATGCACAATTTAAAACCTTTTCCATTTCATCAGTCTTTTTCCCAGTTAAGTACAAATGATCTCATTCTTTCTTTTCAATTTGATCTCCCTACAATGTTAAACATAGTGTACTTCGCATTTTCTTAATAACTTCATTCTGATGAAGATTATTTGGTCCCGCTTCAATCTTTCATAGCAGCTATTGTTGCCTTTGTTCTCAAATCTTGACAAGCGGGCCTTAATCATCCTGAAGAGCAATATGCATTGCTTGAAGAGATGGAGGCTCTCGGGGAAAAAAAAACTTGAAAATTTACTTATTTACCCTTTCAAAGAATCGTTGGTAGTAAAAGGGTCTTTACTCAAGCACAAATTCAGTGGCACTGTAAATCACTACAACGCCATATTAGTTCCTTGAGGCTTTACTCAATTCCATGATTTGATCTTTACAGAAGGTTTGCACCTATTATCAGAAGATCCAGAACTAACTCTATTCACTTTTTTGTTTGCATCACTATGAACAAAAATGGGTCCTTCATCAGTTTGATGTCAAAAAGTTTTTTTTCCCTCTAATGGCTATCAATATGAGGAAGCTTATGTACAACCTCCACCAAGGATCTTGGCAAAGGGGGAGAAAAATATTTTTTTTTTGAACTTAAAAAGAATTACTTATGGGCCTAAACAATCTTCATGAATATCAAGTTGGGATATACGAGGTGTGATTCTAACAATTCTTTTTTTTTTTTTAAGTCACCAAGGTATTACTCATTGTTCTTAAAATCCTATGATACATGATTCGTATCTTACCAAGTATGTGATATGACAAAGGGATCATTCAAATCAGTTTAGAAATTGTACGATTCTGATGGATAATAGAATGAGCAATTCGGTATGTGAAAACATGAAACTTTTGGTTTTGATGGGTTTAAAGCTTAAGTTGTTGGGCATCTATGATCATTGGATTTTTTTAGGGTTTTTAGTTTATTCTTGACTTTTTTATGACATAACTTAAGAGTACACACTAGTATTGTACTTTTGAAATTAGAACTTCAAAATTTGAACTCCAATGAAATAGCTACATAGTATTCCCTTAATATAGAAATCTTTTGCATCATTTCACATATAATATGGTTTTCGGGAATACATGTATGAATCTTATGACTATAGTTTATGATACATGATTTACAATTCAAGAAATACAACTATTTTAGGACATGATTCGATTTTCACAACATTAGTATAATTATTGTCCTCATTTACGTTGATGACATATCATTATTGGGGATGATGCGATGACATTGTTATTATTGGGGATGACGCAAAGACTCTTCACAATCTGAAACATTTTCTTTATCTCCAGGAATCAAGATTCAAGACTTAAGACTTTCAAAATATTTTTTGGTCATTGAAATGGCACACTCTTCATCTGGTATTTATCTTTCCCAATGTAAATACAAATTTGTTTAAAACTATGGAGTATGGGCACTCTAATCATTATCTTGGCATAGATAATCGTAACCTACTAGACAATCCTAGTGAATATGGATGTTTGGTTGGTAAACTTACAAATTTCACTATCACCTAACTTGATATTTTTATGAAGTTTCAAATCAATGTTGCTGTTGGACATCAACTTGGTGTTATGTTTGCTAAAGCCCTTATGAAGGGTCACTTCAGCAACATTACACCCAAGTTGAGCATGATTAACATCAATACATCAGTTTGCAGGGAAGTGTAGAAAGTCTCGTGTAATTTTTTTTTTATTGATGACCGAAGGTGTCCAAGCGTCTCATCCGACTAGTCATTCGGGGTATGTGAAAACCACTCAATCCTCACACATTGGGTAAGTCTACGGAGAGTGGCCATTCATTGGGGTTAAGCGTGAATCGAACCCAAGACCCCGCTACAACAGGCCAACCCCTTGGGGTTAGAAAGTCTCATGTATTTTTTTTTTTTGAACGGTAACGAAGAAGATCTATTATTAAAGAAAAACAAAAAGTACAAGAAGGTGGTCTAAAAGGTATTGACCAAAGAAGAGAAACAACAAAAACCCATTCCAAGAGAACAAATACAATACAATAACAACTCCGACTACAATCACATGAATCATCCTCTTCAAATGTGGAAAACGCCTTGAACAGATCCCTCTACCCCATTTTTGGCGAAGCAGTCCACTACTCCATTTGTTGTGCACCTGGTGTGAACAAAGGACACCTTAAGGCTTCTAACTAGTGTCTTGACTTCCCTAATTGTAGTAATCAATCTCCAAGGGGGTCGTTTCACACCTTTGGCTCATTTTATGGCATTTGCCAAATCTCCCTCTATAACTAGCTTCCCACCACCTAGACCAACTCAGATGGACAAAGCTCTCCTAATACTGACAAGTTCTGGTTCATTAGAATCTCTAGTCCCTATTGATTCTGTGAAAACCACCGATGTCTGGCTATGTGATCTCTAAGTACGCCTCCTATACCTGCCGGACCCGGTTTTCCCCTATAAGCACCATCAACATTAAATTTCATGACCCCAAGTTGAAGGAGTGACCATTCCCCCAAGGCTTTGGACTTCCTAGATCTACCTTTCAAAGAACCCTCCCAAGAGAATAAAAGGTCACTGGCTTTGAAATCTTTGAACTCCTTGTTGGGCAAGCACCATGCTCATAGTCTCCATTTGACTTTCTGAAATAGCTCGCAGATCTCATTAGACTTTTGTTCAAAAATTCTAAAGTTTCTTTCTTCCAAATAGTCCATGCAATAACTGCTGGAATTGTGAACCACGCCATCCTCCACTTCTTACTGGGAAAAGAGAAAAACCATGAACTCAAGGTTTCAACCCAGGTACTTGAACCGACCCATGCCCATTAAGCTATAGGACTGACTCCAAAGGTGCCAAGCAACTGGACAACTGGACAAGTAACAAAAAGATGATCGATTGTTTCTTCTGATAAACCACAGAGGACAAATCTTCCTCGGATCTCATAAGACCTCTCCTCCTAAGATACATTCTTGATTGAGAAAGTCTCAAGTATCACATGCATATAGAACATATGCATGGGAACTACTATAAATGTGCTCATGGAGAGTTCATGGGAATTTGTTAAGACATATAAAGACTATGGGGATAATTACTAAGGTTGTTTTACAATTCAGATTTTTGTAGCCAATTTACAATTATAAGGGAGGCTAATCACTTCAACAGACACATGCTCCCCTCTCTCTCTCAAGGATTTTTGTTGATGATTTTCCTGAAAATCTTCACAAATAACAATATGTAGGTCCCAGTTTTGATAAATCATACCCTTTCGTTACACCAACCCCCTAAATTGTCATTCTATGATCCTTACAACCATAAAAGACATTTTTTCTCAACCATCACCATCATTCGATAACCAAGGATGCCTCTTGGCATGTTTAATAAACATGTTACAGGTGCATCCCACAAACAAGGATGCACTTTTAAGAATTGAACTCAAATGTACTCCGAATTGATAGCCATATAAACTCCTAAAAATGCATGTCAAAGAGTTGGGAGGAAAATAAAATAAAATAAGAAAAAAGTGCACCCTTTCCTGTGAAGTTACCTATGCATGACAAATTCCATTGACTTGACGAGAAAATTGTGATGTGTTTAGGCTATGCAAATATCACTACAGTGAGAAAATTGTAGCCAATGATAATGAAGCGTCAAATTTCATCATACAAATTGATATTGGAATAGTGGAAATCCCCAAAACCATATAAGAAATTATATATCCAACAAAGAATAAAATGGCACAAAAGTAAGGATAAGAAGTATAAAAGAAAACCAAAAACTCAAATGTAGGAAGAATCCACATCCCAATGGCCAAAAACCATTTTCCAACCCAAAAGGCACCTGTCTAGTCAAAGAAAGGTTAAAAAGAATTGAAGTTTTTACATGATGAAGAAACCAATTTGACATCACTAGAAAGGTAGAAATGAAACATTCTCTGTGCTTTCTTTTCTCTGCTCATTTGCACTCAACCTTTTTGCTTTAAGCTTGAGACGCTGACATGCATAGCTATCTCATTAGAAGTTGTAATAAATTACTTTAGATTTAGCATACAAAATTATGTATCTTTGTGTTAAGTATGACGACACTTAAAAAACACCTAATTTTCAATATCAAAACATCCTCTTCAAATTTTCTAATAAGCATTCTTTAAAAAAGGTGTCAGAAATTGACATGGTCTGAAAATTATCTTCAGTATGGGATTTGCAAATCAAATCAACATGCTTTTTCATATTTTTGTACAAATTGAGCCAAAAAGGATGCAAGACCATTTTTTTATTTATTTTTCATAAAAATGAAATCTCTTAATAACCACATCAGTTAATCACTTAGTCATGGATAGATTGCCATCCTTAAAAAATAAAACACTCCAATGTATAACTGTTTCAGATAAAGAAAATGATGCGGACCAGCAGATCCCAGCAGATCTCCTTTTATTATTTCTTTCTATTTTTTATTTGGTTGTAATTAGAAATTAGGATTTACTATTTTCAATGAGTTATTTTCGTTTTGAGTATAGTTAGAGGTTTCTAATTTAGGTATTGCTATTTTCTTACTTTGAAATTATTATAAATACCTATGTAATCCCGTTTTTGGGAGAATATAGTTGAATGAATAAAAGCTTGAGAAAGTTTTCGCAAAATACCTGTGAGTGGTGCGACAATCTTTGGGGATTCCTTAGCGTGAGGCAACGGTGTGAGGCTTGGCGAAAGGCCCTACTTCTGATTCAGGTACTTCTCTTCCCCTTCTACCTCTATTGTCTTCTTCTCTTTTCTCCTTCTTCACCTTCGTTCCCTTTCCCTAACCAGACCCACCTTTCCACCATCCCCATGTCCCCTCTCTGGCTTCCGTGACTTCCACTACCCCTTTGCCTCTTTTCCTTGCAGCCGCAGCCTTCGTCTCTCACAGATTCGATCACCAACCCTTCTTTCCTTTCCGCCTCAAGCCTTCCACCAAGTTTGAAGCCTTCGCAGCTCTTCCTTTTTCCACTAGTTCCTTCCGTATCCTTTATTTATTCCTTCCTTGGAAACCTAAGTTATATGCACATGTCCATTTTAAACTATATACTTATTTGAACCCATGTGCCACTTCATTCAAATCCATTTCCTTTCATTTGTTTAATCTTTCATGTAATTATTTACATCAGATTTAGGGGATATTTTACATGATTATGTGATAAATTTATATTAATTAATTCCATATATTAATTGGTATTTAATTTCAGCCCATTTTAGTTTTAAGGTGCATTATTTTCATCCCTTTTAATATTTAGGGGACCACATTTAGGCATTTAGGGTTACCCTATCCCTTGTCTTGCATCAGAAAATGGGTTGTCATTAAAAATGTAGTGTTAGTCCCATCTTAATGAGTGAATCATCAGATCTTCTGCAAGGGCTTGTTCACATAAAAAAGTTGGCACCTTAATCCAAATTGTGGTCTATACTCGTTCAACAAACTATGTAGCAGACTTCTTAGCGAAAGTTGGTGTTCATCTACAAAGTCCAGCTTTGAAAATCTTTTCTTCTCATCAGCCTTGGGTGTTAGGGGAGTAGAGGTCTCCTTTTGGATCATGTGTTGGGTGGATTGTTTGATGTATCTTTTCTCTCATTTCATGTTTTTCTTTTCTTCTTTTTACTGTTTCTTTCCTTCTTATTGGCTCCAGGTATATACCTCTTATACTCAGATCCTTCTCTTGTATTCTCTTTTGAGGCAATATTTAAGTTTCCTTCAGTCTTCTTGTTTCTAATTTCATTTTTTCTTGTTACATGAAATCTAATACCATTTGGCACTGACCCATTTTCAGTTTAAATCAACTCATAATCCCCATCAATTTTAGTGTACTCATTTGCAACTCTATCAAACAAACAAAAGTTATGCCCAAAACATTCCATACTTTTTTTGAATGATCAAAATATTCCATATTTACCACCCTAATTTCCAAGTCACCCACTTCAGTAATAGATGACTTCCAGTTATGATAAATCTTCGTCTTCCAATATGACAAATCTTCGAAATAGTCGGCAACGGCAAGAAAGTCCTTCCTTATGGCCACCCACAAACCCACTCTGCATCTTACTAAAATGACCAGCTGATCCACCGTCTCTGCTAAGTTGTTTGAGGTTTTTTGGTCCCTTTCACCCTATAAGGATCAAAGCATTGTTGGGAGTGTTAGCTTTCACGACACTTGGCATTTGGCTGGTCTCCAATAATGAGACCAAAGCAGCCAACATTACAGCTAGAGAACATGATATACTACCACTAAGAGATATATCATAGTGTCACACTAATTCATTTTCAATTTAACAAACTCCCTCCCTTTCAGTTGCACTTCATATATTTTATCTTCTTTTTTTCTTGGCATTTCTAACCATTTTCCTCCAAAACTTAATCTTGAATTCTACCTTAATGGGTGTTTGGCAACCCTAAATCTCCAAAGATTGAAATTTTCTATTTCCAAACAATTGAAGACTTCAATTTTGGCATTTGGGAAGCAATATATTAAGACAGAAATTGAAGAAAACAGGATGAACCTTGTATGACCAGATCTTTTCCTCAGACCGAGTATTCCACTAAAAGTCCCCTCACATCTCCACAACCCTCTCTACTCAAATGATAGCCAATCTCTCATCCTGGTAATGATAAGCAACAAGAGTTCTCCTAATTTCCATGCTTGGAACCACTCAGTTGCCAAAGAGATCTTGATTGTTTAATTCATTTCTTCTCTAATTAACCTTTACTACATCATTTGCAAATAACATACACGGCAAACTTCCTTTCGGATATTTGTTGTTAAGCTGCTCATAACTACTTCAGATAAATAAGAGATTAAAGCTGACCCTTTCTATGTTGCTTCTCCAAACAAACTTCTCATTCTTAGCATTGCCCTTCATGTGTATCTTTTACAATCTAGACATATCCATTTTGGTGGCATTTTTGTTCAATGTTAATTGCCCCAACACCCTCTCATAGGCCTTTAAATTAACATAAAAATATTGTTGTTGCTTCTCCAAAGAAAGATCTCATTCTTATTATTGCCCTTTCATGTATCTTTTACAGTCTAGACATATCCATTTGGGTGGCATTTTTGTTCATTGTTAATTGCCCCAACACCCTCTCATTGCCTTTAAATTAACAATAAATTGTTGTTGTTGTTGCTCCCAACACCCTCTCATAGGCCTTTTAAATTAACAATAAATTGTTGTTGTTGTTGTTGACCCATTTCAAGAAAAAGATCGAAGCTTCGATCGACACATAAGGAGGAAACATTCTATAGAACTCTTTTGCATAGAAATCAAGGAGAAGAGTTAGCATGATGAGAGAGAAAATTGATCATAGCTTTCATTCAATAGGGAATCCTCCAAACAAAAGATGCACAGTAGATTGTGACAATTTTAGTTTAAAAGATCACAAATGAGATACCCTCGTTAAGTCAAAAGGACAATAAGTTTCTTATGGGCATCTCTTATATGACCAAGTAAGGGATTGACACAACCACCCCAGATTGTTGCCCCAATCTGCAATCTACTAGCACAAAGAATGTTGGAAGAAAAACAATGGGAAAAATACACGTCCATAAATTGGTCCAAAAGCTGACCACGATCAGATGGACAGTAAAATATCACAACCTCACACCAAGAACAAAACCTCGAACTAGCACAAAGAATGTTGCTCCAATCTGCAATCTACTAGCACAAAGAATGTTGGAAGAAAAACAATGGGAAAAATACACATGTCCGTTTATTGGTCCAAAAGCTGACCAGGATCAGATGGACAATGAAATATCACAACCTCACACCAAGAACAAAACCTCGAACTTTTAGACCGATAACCAACTTTTAGGTGACTTGGATGAAGTAAAGAACACCTCCCCACCAAAACAAAAAATTCTAGATCTTAAATACCCATGATACCAACATATCAACCACCTTAAGCACCAACAAAGGGGAAAAAGAATCAACCAGTGATCCACAAATAACATGGGAGGGGAAAAACTAGTGACTTGGATATATAGGTGTTCCTCCGGCGGTCAAATCTCATGTGAATCTGGCTTCCATATTGGCCAAAATACAAACGTTGCTCCTCTGCCTGATCGTCAGCATCATACTTGATGACCGTTGCTTGTGACAGTTTCAGACAAACAATTTACAACATGATATCACAAAGAATATATCATATAAATTTCCTCTCAGTGAAATCCTCGACCAATTGTTACTAAAGATAGATAATAAGTTGTAGGATTTTGTGGGCATTGGTTTGTCGATTGCCTGTCCGACACTCATATCAAATACATACAACAAAAGTAATTCGACCCATAACTTTAATGCCCTGTTGTAGATGCAGTTTGGAGCACTCAGGCAATCACTGTGCAATAAGCAAACTACAACATCACCCCTGTGGGCATGTGCAATAAGCAAATCATGACAAGAGAAATCATGTGCAAGGAACTAAAAAATACATAAAGACTATATATGGTTCTTCCCAAAAGTAAATGACTAAATAAAAGAAATACAGAACAAGCAGATGAATGGATATGGACTACATAAGTGCAGAATCTTGGATGATTATTTCTCCAATCAAGCTCATCAATCAACTCTTAAGCAAAACTGTCATTGTCCCACGAGACATTTCAGTCACTTTGACCAGACACAAAGCTTAGTAAACTCATACACCAATCAGATCAAACTTAACAATACTGCAATCTAGCAACACAGTGAGTCAAAATAAACAACACAAAGTAAAGAGCCGAATTACTAGTCTTCAATTCATTGATTCCAACCCATTGAAGTTTCAACATAGTCAATCCTCAACTCAGACAAAATCAACATGATCAGGCACTACAACAGTTCCTGTTCATATTATGACGGGTTTAGTCAAGATGCTTATATACTCTATTTTTTCTCTTTTGAAAATGAAGACGCCTAAACTGATAAAGAGATCTTTTAGATTTCAGAGACAAATATGAATCGAAATGAATCAAGGTGACCGAGTTGAAACTGGATCGAGAAGAATTCCCTTCAAACATACCTGTACCTTAGGCTCGAACTGCTCCTGATGGTTATGATGGAGGATAAAAAGCACCAGACCTCCGACCAGAAACAACCCAAGAAGCCCAAGGATCCAACCCGAGAACCTCCTGCGAACTGGGCGCCGGAATTCGGCCTGCCGACGCCGCATTCTCGGCCGATTTCTCCCACAACTCAGCACCAAATCCAAGAACAAGAAAATCCCATTTTCAAAAAAGGCGGAGAAATCCCCAAACAGAGATTTCCTCTTCCTCTCAGCTCCTCAGCCTTTTATTGCAAGATCCTTTGTTTCAGAGAAGAAAACAGAGGAGGAGGAGGCTGAGGTGAGATTCTTTGTCGTTAGGAAGGGATCTGAGGTGGATTCATGCACAGATTTAAAGATTTAAGAAAAGGGAGTGATTAGTGATTACGACAGATAAGAGACTGAAATATCGGAGTTGGGTTTGGGAGAATACAAAAGAAATCTCCGTTTTTGCCAAAAACAGGGTGGGAAAACGGGGGAGGTCTCAGATATGCTGAATTGGAGAAAGCTAATGTCATTAATGCCACTTTCTTGAAGAAAAGAAAATAAGAAATAGAAATTCCGGAAAATGTTGGAAAGCTCCTTCGTTCTTCTTCCCTCAAAAAATCAATCTCATACCGCCGGGTGTTTGCATGTGGAAGTAAATTTGGTAATTACAATTTGAGGGCTTCTATGCTGTTGGTGCTGGCGGCTCTCTTCTATCCTTCATGCATGCATGGCCCATTTTAATCAATCATCAGATTTCAACATGAAAAATTTTGAAAGAACACATTGACATTGTTAATTATAATTCACAATATTTTGAAAAAAAATTAAAAAAATTAGGCAAATTACTCAACTTTGATTGAATTTTGGGTTGATTTTTTATTTATTTTTGGACTACTATTATAAGGTTGCTTGATAGTTTTGCAAATATTATAAGATCATAATGCATTTATTTTAGAATGAAAATGATGAAAGAGAAAAGCTTTCAAGAAATATTTTTAAAAATTAAAACAAAAAAATAATAAAAATAAATAAATAAATAAATATATATATATATTATGAACAAGTCAATTATTCTTTTTAGCATGTCTATAATAGGTCTAATATGCTTCATAGTTTTTCTTTTGAAATGAATAAGGTGTCCGGCCTTTTTAGAGCATCCCACTAATTCTAAAGACATGTATAGTCTCCCTATCGACACACACCGAAAAATCTCCTAGAAGTGATAGATCCTTTAAAATAGAGTGGGAATTAAACTCAAGAGTACCACATTCTCAAACGAATGTCTGATCTATCACTTTAACCCCTTTGATTTATTATGCTTCATGGTTGTCATTGTCAATTACCATTAGCACCAATATCTATTTAACATCAACTAGAAACTAGAATAAAATATTTTAAATGTGTTTTGTTGTTTTTAAATAATTTGTATATATTTATCATTTATTACCAATTCATTTCACACGTTATATAATTTGCCAAAGTCTTATTTTTTTTCTAAATTTTACCTCACTGTTTCATTCTATAAATACCTAACTAATACCTTAAAAATTCTAAAATTGATAGAGCACTTGAAGTTAGACATTTTATCACTAAGGTTGCCAATTCATCATACAGTAAATGGGCCATTAAAAGTTATAATGACATTAATCACATGATTCATATGCCAAATTACGTGATCATACCAATGTGAGATCACATTATGATTATAGTTTCTTTTTATACTAAAGTATTTGAGCGTCTCACCTGACATTATCATTATACTTGATCTCACATTTAACTTTTTGATGCCTTGATGTATATTAATAAAGAAAATGTTAAGAATGACATAATATTTTATAACAAGAGACACAAGTATTTTTTTATTATTTAAATGATAATAATAGATAAAAGTACAAGTTTTATATCCCTTAAAAATAAACACTGCATTAATCAACATGAACTCTTATTAGCTTTAAATTCAAGTAGTCACAGAAAATGAATGAAGGGTTAAAATGAAAAAGTTAAAGTAATGGCTACATTTCAAGTCAAATGGCCTTCCAGAGAATCTCATTTATTGTTTTTGCCTGGAATAACCAAGTGCCAAACAGTAGCATTTGTTTGGTGTCTCAGAGGTCCACATGAATTGGTACATCTCATCAAATATTGCCATTTAATAATGTCTAAAAAGGGGTCGAGCCAATTGGAAAAACCCATCGATCGAGCATCTCATATGGGTAATTAGTCCATTACATGAAGTCTGTTTTATATTAGTTTTAAATAATTTAAAGAACAATCCAATGAATTCAAGTTGACAATGAATTATTCAACTCAAGTTAGGAGCAATTTGGTTTATTTAAGTCTAAGGCTCTAAGCCCAAACCCAAATAGCATTTCTTATTCCAAAAGTGTCGGTTTGAGACTTTGAGTAAAGTTTTCTTGTATCTCCATAAAAGGGCCCAGATTCAAGCCTAAGGAAAGCCTACCCTAGCCCTAGAAAACTTGGGTTTGGGCATGTGGGTTGAGTTGGGCCCAACCTAAAGTCCTAAGGTCCAGTTGTCCTCTTAACGACTTCACTTACCCTCATCGAATAATAAAAGAGGTGCAGAGCTTATGCACATGAAACCAAGTGCTGGGCCTGGGCCTGGGCCTACTAAACACATAAGGAGTCACTTAAAAGGCCCTTTAGTTTGCGTGGGGCTCCGGAGGGATTTTCAAAGCTTGAATATCACCACATGCTTCAAAAAGAGTTCCATGATTCCAGTCTTGTTCAAGTGAGACAAGTATCATATAATTTTTTATTTTAATTTTTGAGCTGAAGCGACCTTTTAGTACGTTAGATATAATATAAATTATAGAGGAATGATTAGATGTTAACGTGACATTAAAGATAACTTCAAATGACACTGATTAGGACATGAAGGTTTTTCCGTTAAAATGTAAATCATTTATTAATCTTTAAATGAAAAGAGATGGGTGTAATTCGGTTGATTGCCTTTACTTTCGATTTCAGAAAGTAGAAGGTCACGAATTTCAACCTTAATGGCATAATTTTGATGTGCCCATATATATATATATATATATATATATTTAAATTTTGTAAAATCATTTGACCTAATGGGTTTATGGAGAATGGTATGATAAATTTTGTAGATTTTCTAATTAATTACTTTTCGTTTAATTCATTTAATGGTGGATTTAATGGTTTAACAAAATATAAAATGATATATATCTTTGTATTTAAAAATAAAAAATAATTTAAATATTTGAAAAGTGGACTATATATATATCTTAAGTGACTTTACTTGACATTATTTTTATCATTAAAATGATTTATGTTGATTTTGTTACTTGATTCTAACTTCTTACAATGTTGGTAGTTTGGTACATCATGTGGACTATTCTCAACGGTGACCAGATGTGACCCTTAATTTGCGACATTTTGCACCCCTTTTGACAATTTAGAATGCATTTATGGCTTGGATACATCACTCGATGTTATATTGGATTAATACCATTGGATTGGATTGATGTAGATATATGTAAACACCATTCATATTAAGAGAAGTGAGAGAAAAAGAACATTATAATTTTATTTTATATTAATATAACCACACTTTTGAATTATATAAATCATATATATATTTGTGTATGATTGTTTATGTATTTATTAAATTGCAATATATTTATTTTTAACAATACAAAATCAAATCATCCTATTTATTTCCTCCATATCTATCTATATCTTTAGATTCAACTCACGACCTAAGGTGTAAATATCAACTTATATGCGATAAGACTGAGTTGATACAGACCAAATCCAATACAGTCGTTTAGTATTTAAAAAAAAAGAAAGTTGTTTAAAAGAAAATTTAATGGGTCAGTTCATATTTATTTACTGATTTTCGGAGCTTTATCAAATATCAACCAATATATATTAAATTAAATGGCTAGAAAGTCGAGAAATGCATGATACTTGAATCAAAGGTGACAGAAAAGATGGATCATGGCTGACCTGTATGACCTGACTCAAGAAATTAATAGGTTTGGATTATGCTTTTTCAGGTCGAGTTGAAAAAAGAGATCTAAATGAAATTTGGATCAGATTAAGGCAGGTTAAGAAATTTTAAAATAATCCATCTAACCTGAGTGCACCAAGTTATAAAATAACACTCGAATTGAGTCAGATTTTAAATTCTAATCGATCAAGTTGAATAATTCAAATCAGCAATTTGAATTAAATCGAGTCGACTATAATAATTTTTTATATGAATTTGAGTGAAACTCAACCCGAACGCTATTGAAGGGTCACATTATCCCTCTTATACTTGTGTAAATGAGGCCTTTGACAATTCTATAAGAGTGATTGGGGAGGGAAGATGTTACTTTAGAAGTGGACATGATTTTGATTGATAATATCTACTCGCTTGTTGCATTGAAATCCTGCCAGTGGAAATTTAATCAACTTTTTCCTATAATGGTGACGATGGTGTACAGCGTTAAGTAGTTTTCATAAGTTCCATCACCGTTGCAAATTGAGATTCCCCCTTATCTTTTTAATAATATTTTTAGATAAATTAACTATAAAAACTTATTTTAAATCTATAAAATGAATGGCTCATTTTGGACAGAGATTTTGAAGGTTTTTAAGTTAATTTTTTTTTTAAAGTCAGCCATCTATTTTTTGTAGCCTTATATTAGATGAATAAAAATATTTTAAAATAAATCTCTCTATTTAATAGATTTAGTAAATACGATTAAAATGATAAAGTTAAGTAATCGAACTACTTGCCGTGAGGAGGAATATGCTTTGTTGAGTATACTTCTTCAGGTGAACAAAATAATTGGCTTAATAGGCTGAAATATCAGGAGTGGAAATCTCGACATCGGTCAATACCATAAATCGGCCGATAAAATTCTATCTTTTTTTCCTTTTCTTTTTTTAACAAAAATTACTTAAATATCGGCCAATATTCGGACCCCTAGAATGAATTGCTTTCCTCATATGAACAGTTATTGACTTCCTCAAATGAACAGTTGTTGCTTTTCTTGGATGAAGAGTAACTAATTTCCTTAGGTGAGCAATGGCAGACAATAGTGAACAGAAGAAAAAATCAAGATACTGGAAGTTCAGTTTTTGAATACGTTTGCCTATGTGTACTCTTTATTAGTTTTCTATTTTTTTTTCTAATACGATTGATACACAAAATCACCTGTAAATTTCGTGTATTAGGTAAATTTAGGAAAATTCAAACTCAAGATTTTTAATCTAATCTTAAAAATAACAACTCATGCTGAGTTAGTAATTTCTCTTTTTAAGGAAGAAGGTAGTTAAGTTCCAAACGTATTTAAATATAAAGGCTATAACATACATCAGAAGAAGGAAGACAAACAGAGTGTATCTTTAGGTGGGGGTTAGTCTGACGGTCAAGAAGGTCTTCTCATGAAAAGAGGTTTTGAATTCGATTCACGCTCAAATTCTTCTAAACCACTCCTCATGAGATTACTCTACATCGACTTATCAATGTGTGTGGATTGAGAGGTTTACATATACTCGTGAGATTAGTGTCACCTCCAATATGAGGTGAGGATACCCATATTTTAAAAAACTAAGCATATCTAAATGTAAAGACTATAACATACATCAGAAAGAACTTCATTATTGATTACAAGAAGAAAGATAGGTAAGAAGAAAATGAGTAATTATTGATTACAAGAACTTTGATAAATACATAAATATATTTAAATGAGTAATTTCATGAAAAGAGTATCGGAAGATGATTGCACCTTTGCCAATGTTATTGGAAAAGGAGTAATTTAGTTAGTTGAATAGTGACTACTGAATACTAGTGAAAGGGCTTTTCAGCCCCTTAAATAGGCGTTCACACAAGCAAACAGTTTTAGGTCTACCCAGGGGCCGAAAATTCGGCCCGTATTTAATTTCGGTCGAGATTTTTCTCTCTCCTCTTTATTTTTTTTAAAATATCGGTGTTTTTTTTTTTTTGGAAAAGTTCATTTTTAAAAAATTTAAAAAAATATAAATATCGACTGAGATATCGAACGGGCCTACGCCGATATTTGTTTTTGTTTAAGTAAAAAATAAAAATCGGCCTATATTCAGCTGAATTTTTTTATCTCAGACCAATACTATGTGTATTGGCTGAGATATCTCGTTCATGAAAATGTGTATCAGCCGAGATTTCGATCGCTTGGTCTACCCCATTTTTCAAACAAGTTCACTTTCGTTGTGGAGGTTGACACATCGCAGTCCTATGTCGAGAGGGAAGCCCACTTCCCAATCGCCTGCTTTAGTAAAGCCTTGTTTGGTTAACTTGAGACTTGAGAGAAGGAATGCTTACTGTCAAGTCATTACCGCTGTACAAAAGAGGAACCCATGCCTCTTGGATAGCCGTCGCCGCTGCCGTCGCCACTTTGAAATACACACTAACCATAAGATGAGAGGCTCAAACGTAACCATAAAAATGGGCAAATAAAACAACAATTATCAAACAATAAAAAAAAAATCCAATCATAACATGCGAAACTTATGTGGTTCGGAAATTTGTCTATGCCTACAGGACAAGCTCCGAATCAATCTTCCACTATAAAAATAATGAAATATAAGGTTTCTTTCTAACCAAATTAGAAACTCACAAATAACTATATATCATCACGAACACAGTATTCTTGGTTCATCACAGTAAGATATTCTTCACCTAAAGGTGGATTCCAATGACACCAATGAAAATAATATAGGAGAGATCTTACAAAATGGAAATGAGAGTTTGGTTGTGGAGATACTAAATCTATGATCTGATCCGGTAAATGTGTTACCCACAATGTCAGGAGCAAACCCTCAAAATTTGAGATGAATCGGAGCAAAAACGGTGATTAGATCTCACCTTCTTCTCATTTTCTCTTCTCCATGTGGTTGCCACCTCTCTTTGTGAAAATCATGGCTGTAATATACGCTCAAAACAAGTTACCGTTTTCCTGCAGATTTTTTTTTTCTCTTGTGGATCTGGCTAGCCTTTATTTTTGGTTCTCCTTTGACCCTTTTTTTTCATTCTTTAGTTGTGGGTCCCACCTCACATGAGGAGGGATCCCCAATAAATCTCTCCCTCCCGACTCATGTGAGGGGCTCAACCAAGCCTACTTTGCTTCTGAACAATTCATACTTCTCCTTAGACAATGTTTTGGAATATTTTCTTCATTTTTATTGTATTTTTATGTATTTTTAATTCTTTATGCCATATTTCTCAGAACAAAACACTGAAAATGAACAGAATGTCAAAATGTTAATCCATGAAAACAAAATCGAAACAAGCTCTAAAACAAATCTGACAATTATGGTGGAGACTGCTAGTTATTGCGGCAATGTTGTTAATAAGTGAAAATGGGTTAAGAGTTGGACCCCATATGTAGCAGAGAATATGAGAGATAAGCTGTCTTCTTTTTTTCACTTTGCATTTTTTTTTTTTTGAGATTCTAAAATCAACGAATATTGATTACTATTTTTATTGACATTCATATTCATTAATATACTGCTGATATATAATTTATATATATAATATTTTCAAACTAATCACATGATTTGTGCAATGTCTTAATTGATTTTTTTAACAAAACTATGAATGGCCATATGTAATTAAAGGTAGAATTACATTTAGACAATTTGATGATTACTTAATTCAAAAATTATAGTCCTGTTACAACTTAAATTCTTGAGTAAACCATGTGTCTACACAACCCTCCATTTATTAGTACTTTGCCAAAATAAAAAAGACACTTTGAATGTATGATTTACTTAAAGGGAACTTGAAAGTTGGAACACTCAATGAATGAGTAAAAAACTTGTAACAGAGTAAAAAGAATTCTCAAGATTAAAAGAAAAAGAAGAGAGATGCTGCGATAAACAATAGTTGCGGCCATTACTACCTGCTTTTATATTTGTAATTCATCATATCGAGTACAAGTAGAAAACATAAGATTACATGAAAGAGTCATCAATTAAGTTCCCAAACATTAGGGACAACTTGGAGCTTATTGTTTTAAACTCAACAAAACTGACAAATTTAATTTGGATTTCTCTCTTCAATCATCCTTCCCTTAAGCATGTGTACCGGAAAACTTTGCCATCGGAAAATCCAATGATCTCTTCCTTTCGGCCAATATGTAAGGCACCTTAATTTGGACAGAGATATGAAAGACCTGAACTTCCTTCCATTTAGACTGTCGATTTTGCTTTCTTTTCCTGCCAAAAGATCCCCTTCGACTTCTCAAATGAAGGTGGAGGTTTCCTTGTATAGATAGAAAACAAAAAGGCATAATTAGATAAATTGACAAAAAAAAAAAGAGTATCATCAAGGCAAAAAAAGAAAAGAAAAAAGAAACACACATTGGATCCCAGTTCCTTCACACCAATGCAGGATGCTTATACAACACATGGTTCACACCGGCCTGAAAAATGTGGGCTGTCTGATTAAGTCTGCAACATAGCCATCATGGACTACAGCCTGCCAGTTCTTTGCTCGAATGTAGATTTGAGAGCTAGAAAATTTGTGATAAAACAAAGCCAACATTGATATGGGACAACAATGCCCTTAAATATATGGTTGGGACTAATTTTTAACCACTAAGCACATTCCATGAAAGCATCAACTGGAGATCCAATACACATGTTAGAGTTGCAACTGGGCGAGGCCAGCTCAGATCTGCCCCATTGCCATGCTAATAATGGGTGCTATTCAAACCGCACATAGGGCTAAGGACTTGAGAGCTTGACCATGGTTTAGTTTTCTGGCCAATAGAAGAAGTTCGCCCGGACTTCTCGACTTTAGCTAAACTGGTAGGCCTACTACTAGGCTGGCAGTCTTTCAAAGGTCCAACTTTTATTCACACAGGCAAGATACACGACCAAAGATCAGGCCAGGCTTAGACAAAACATGCAGCTTGTCCAGCCCCTATCCCTATTCCCTGGTACCAGCACATCATAAAAAGTGCTAAACAGAATACAAGAACCATCAAACAGTACGCTAATAAATAGTGAAAATACCTGATGCTTGACATGAAGTTAGAGAACCAAAAAATGTGTGAATTGGTAGCTTTACTTCCTTCTATTCCGACCTTTCCCCAATTGTCCAGATTTGAAAGCACTTTCCTGTTCCTGGAGGAACGCCAGAGCCTTCCCATATTTTTCAGCTCTTTCCTCCTCCAGCAGTGACCTATTCCTCTCCTTCACCTCGAACAAGAAATAGTTATCCTTGCGCAGCTCACGAGCAGCACCTTTAGATTCACGCTTTAAAAGTTTCTTCAACTTTTTCCTCTCAGCACGTTCACGATCAGGATCATAATCTCTACCTTTCACAAAGCTGCATACAAAGCATATTTGATTAGAAGATAAAGAAAGAAATGGAATAAGGTGCAAATAAAGCAGGAAAACATATATAATTGACAAATACAAATAAAATAGGATCTATATGTTTATTCACTTCTTATCCAGAACCAGGGTGCTTCCATTGAGGCAAATATGTCAGCTCTGTCTCTACAAGGTAAGCACCCGGAAATATCCCACCTAATCCCAAAATCCTAATGGGATTTCTCATTGGATGGTAAGTGCTTAAAACAAATGGGCTCCTGAGCAAAAATTGTGTCAAATATTTTTTGATTCTCCACTTCTTCTGTAAACTAAGATCCAACCAATAGTAATTCCGTCAGAGTCTAGAGCTGAAGCATCTATAGTGAGGTTGACCTAATAAACAGCTAATATCTCCAACAAATATTGGGTTACAATGGTGATAAATGTTAAAAAACCTTCAGACACAAAGCGGAGAAAATGAAATAAGTACTATAAAGAACTCAATCTTAGAATTGATAGCACAACAGAAACCTACTTGAATAACAATGGCATGGATGAAGCCTTGGGAAAGTCCTACTACAGTAAATAGTTCTGCTTCTTTTTTCCCCCTTTTTCTGAAAGAGCACTATAGTAGATATAGCTAAAAGGATGAGTGTGAAAGAAGGCCACTTTAGCCATAATCTGATTCATGCAGATTATAATGTCGGCAATTCATGTATTTCTCCGGGAGGGCCCACTACTTTCTATGAAGGAATTACCTGAATTAATGATCTACATTAAGAATCATTAGCACTATACACTATATTACTTTAATTTTACTTTCTCCCCTTTTGAGGCTTATATGCAATGAAAACACCAATGAGTTACCAGGAATAATACAATCTCAATCAGGTGTAATAAAGTTCAAAGAAGAGTAAATACTTCTCCTCAAATTTTGGATTTAGCAGTTTGATGGCCACTGGCTTTTGCTTCTGCATTTGGACTGGTTGCCGCAACATCAGATATTCATTGGCTTTCTTCTCTATCACCTCAGCAACACCTATCATTTTGTCATGCAACAAATCTGGTTTTTTCTCTTGCTTTACCAATTTACGTAGAATAGCAGAAATTGGCAAAAATATTTCAGGGAAGGAGTTAAATTCTCCATATATGTTGACAAATCCTTGCAGTGTTTCAACCACAGAAACAAGCATCTTCACTCTGCAGGAGTAAAAAAGAACGCAGAAGTAAAAAAGAAAGTAATGACATGGTCATCTATCTAACACACACACAGACAGTACACACAGACAGTGACAAGGATCACCCGACAAACTAGTTTGCACCAAGCTTGGTGCAAATGGCCAATGGGTGCCACCTAAGCCCACATGGATGGGAGTGTTTGAAATGCCTTATCTTGTATATGGTGCCTATAGAATTTCATCTTCATTGGATAAGAGAAGACATGTTTTTTTAAGGTCCTCAAAATTTCACATTATCTCATACTGGAAATTCATCGAGTTAGATCAATGGGCTTCAAAAGTCAAATTGGTTTCAAATTGAGTATGGGTGCAATTCACATGAGTAGGTGGGTGTGGGGGAAATTGGATCCATTAGATTTATTAAAGGCCCCACAAGCCACAGTTTGAATGAAAGTCTCATGAGAATTGCTTTTAGGGGAGAATTATCACAATACTACACATGCATGCGCACACACAAAACACACGCACACATATATATAGGAAATATAGAAAAATGATCAACTACACAAGTTGAGGTGGGTCTAAACGATCTATGTGTGTATACAATGTTTACAAAAAAAATTAGCTTGACTGAATGACTTTAGACATGGTTTTGAAAGATAAAATAATCAACAGTGGATAGAGGTGCAATTTTATCAAGTTCAATCCCATGTGATGTAGCACATTTGTGAAATTGAAGTTAAAATGTTGCTCAACTTTTGTAGATTTTTTGTTGGTCTACTTGGCTAATTTTTAAAATATTTAGGCCCATAAATGTGTGAAAGAAAAAACCCAAGGTGTAGTATATGGGCCCCCAAGGCCTTATTTTTGGTGTTGGGCCTCCAAATATCCTTTTCCCAAGCCCATATGCTAAAGAAATGGTGGAATGACAAGATTGCAAAGGAGGTGCATGAAGTAGGTGGTCAAAGAATCAAAGGAGGTGGAAGGATTTCTAACAATAGTCCAAAACAAGTAAAGAGGTGAAGCCCATTGTTGTTTTTATTTAGTCCCTTTTTTAGTTCAATGTAATGAATGGTTGACATATATTGTATGCCACATGGCAAGCATCCAACACATGGCAACATTGTAATATTTTTCGTGACATTCTTTACAAATAGAGGGGCTAGGGATGCCCATAAAACATCCCAGTTCAGTTTCTCTCTTTGTTTCTCTCCAAAATTGGCGAGTTTTTATCCTTTTTGTCTTTTGATTTCTACTTAACTAATTTTGCAATTTAATTTTCTAATTTACATTAGATTTTAATTTCATAGTGTCAATTAGCAGGGTGTTGACTTCCCTATGATATTTGAGCCTATTTTCTATTCTTCAGAGTAAGACTAGATCTTAAGTGATCCATCGGGAATTTTAATTTTCTCAAATTTGAGCAATCTTCCCTTTGGTTTTCTTGAATTGAGAGAAATATGAGGATTCTCTTTTAAAATTCTTTTGTGAATTTTGAATTTGAGTTTCTTCATTTCATTGAACCAAATTTAAATTTCCCTTGATATAATAGAAAAATTAGATCTTTTTTTTTTCGAAGGATAGATCTAAAATTTCATTAGAAGATCTTTGGTCAAATTCTCCAAATTTTCAACCCTTGACCTTCATCACCAAGACTAGGATGATTTGATTGAGCTGATTTTTTTTATAAGCACAATACACATATATTTTCTAAATTCATTCAATCCCATGATCATAGGTGGGCTCCACATAGAGCTCTCAACATAAAAGCACTTTATGGGGGGATGGGGCTGAATGTATATTGCAATTTAGACATATTCCAAGGAAATTAAAATCTTCAACAGTTCCCAAACAGACTGACCTGAAATTATCGGAGCTGAAGTAAGGAGAGTTTGCTGGCAAGTCCATGACCATGAGGAAATCTATAGGATCAATATCATGTACACAACTGTGTATCTGCAGCCATGGTTTCAGAGCTTTGATCTCCATAAAATATAAGTACTGTTCCATCCCAGATTGAATGACCACAAGGGTTAAAATTAGAGCAAGAAATGCATCTCTAACGGATATTGTTGAAATAAAAAGGAATAATAAGAAGCAACTAGAAAGAACAATATATTTCAGATCCCGGAGGAATGCATGAAGAGTCAGCTTTAAGCCCTTGTGTATTTATGTTTTTGTTATGGACCACTTAATAGCAAAATCTAAAATTACATATGAGGTTCTTTGGACTTTGAAGTATGCCATTTCTAGATAACGTGCTGTTAATTAATCAGAAAAGGAATCAACTAAATAGTCAAAGAATCATGGAGAAAGGCTTCAAAGGCAAATGGTTAGTAAATTAGTAGGAAAAAAAAAAAGACAAAACATTGGACGGTAAGTTTGGACCTAAGAATTAGGAGATGACTTGGTACAAAATGATAAGTGCCACATTGGTTGAAGCTCTATAACAAAAATAGAAGGTTTTATTTAGAAATTACAAGTTAGATTACTGCAAGGTGGCTTTGAAGATGATACACAATTAGTGCAAGGTGGTCAAATTGTGGACAGGCTAATACAGTGTAATATAATCATCAAGGACATTTTTATTAAATGGCAGTTGAATAGCATTGTCAATGACGTTGCATGATTAAGAAACTAAAAGGTGATAAAATGCATGTGGCAGAGATGCATATATCAGTACCCAAGTACGCAAAGACCAAGATAAAATTAAAAATGAGTACATAACAGGAGAGCAGAACAGGTTGCATGGATAGAAGAGAGGATCAAGAAACATCACTTAAGATTTAGGTAGGCAATACTGAAATCTCTGCACTGGCTGATTGAAGCTTAGTGGATGAGAGATGGGGAGAATGAAATGATTAAGCAAGAAGACTAGAAATAGACCTACTATGAAAAATGGAAGAGGATCATCCATGGAAGTTCCCAAATCAGGTGGAAGAAATATGCATGACTAAATAAATAGAGAGATCAGCTAACTAGGAGCTGATGCCCTAGCTAAGGATAAGGCTTCCAAGGAAAAATTATAAGCTTGTACACTTTGTAATAGTCCTACTCTTGGGGCCATGAGTTGACGTTAAGCTGTTAGGAGGTTGATACAAGACTAAGGTCATGGGTATGTGAACTTGCTCCATCTGTTTCTTGCCACATTCTTTTCGACTTGTATTCCTTTTTGGAGCTGACATGGGAGTATAGCTGTGCATGTGCCTTGCTTAACACCCAACTACACACTTTGTCTACAGACCTACGTTGCGAGTTGTCTAGTTCTCAGGTGGGCTCACCATAATTAAGCTGTTTTTCAGCATTTTATCCACAAGTGGTCCTTTCGCAATAACTTTAAATTTTTTTTTTTTTCAGTTAAAAAAGGTACTTTAGATGTTCTAGTTAATATGAATTCATATCTAGTCACATTAATTGGAAACTCTTATCATCATCATCAAAGGCTAATACCCCATCTATTTGGAGTCTGTTTTACAAGTTCTTCTCCAAATGACTATATCATATACCACACCAACAATCACTTTACAATCTAGCATTGAGAAATGACAAAAGTCCTACATCGGTTACTTTGAGAAACCAATGACTCATCTAACACTTTAGGCACCCTTCTCTCAACGGCTAGCTTTTGAGAGTGAGTTCTACCTCAAGAATGTTATCAAGTCATGGTATTAGAGCACAACTCCACATGTGTCAAGTTTCCACGTGCAACCGCATAGTCCAGCTGCACGTGAGGGTGGGTGTGAAGTGATAAAAGCCCCACATCAGTTAATTCAAGAAACCAATAACTCCATATAACACTTGAGGTACCCTTCTCTCAACGGCTAGCTTTTAAGAGTGAGTTCTACCTCAAGAATGTTATCAAGTCATGATTTTTAACAAAAAAATCCTTCTTTATCCCTTCCCTCTATGTTTTTAGTGGTCGGCTTCTCTCCTAGTGCCTTCGAGTTGTGGTCTCTCAACTCTATGCACTGGAACCATGTCCAGTCTTCTATAGATATGACCAAACTACCTCAATCAAGTTCCTCTCAATTTGTCATCCATTGAGGCTATTTTTAAACAATCTCTAATACGTTTATTTCTAACTGTCCTTTAGGCGTACTATACTTTCTCTTGCGAAAAGAGTGACTTCAAAACATATCTCCCCTCATCCAACATACCATACGCATCTCTAGCGTACTATACATATCCGATAATTTCTAATACATTAATCCACTCATCCAACGTACTATACGCATCTCCGCAATCTTAACTTTGTTTATTTGTTTTTTCTTTAATGCCCAACACTCTGCTCCATAGAGCATAATAAATCTAATAATTGTTTTATAAAAATGTCCTTTAGGCAATAGTCCGGATCCTCTAGGGTTTAACTTCATTGAGCAGCCAAAATCACCCAATGAATGGGCGACATCTCAATAGCAACTCTAGAGAATACACATTCTTTAGGCTAAGGGGAACTCTTTCATCGCATAGAACCCACTAGCTTGTCTATGTTTTCCCCACCCGCTCTTATCATATTCGTTATAACCAAATCAAAACCTTCCTAAGATTTTACCATAGAGCCTAAGTATCTAAACTTATTACAATGTGCAACTAAATCATTCCGAATTTGTACCGGGTTGCTCTCCCTATCGTTTAACTCACTAAAGTTATATTATATGTATTCTGTTTTAGTTCTACTAATTTTTAAACCATTGGACTTCAACGTTCTCCTCCATAATTCTAATCTTGCATTGAATTGTTGTTTTGTCACTAATTAAGACTATATATCAGCTGCAAAAAGCATACACCATGGCACTTTCGTGTTTTTTTTTGAAAGACGGTGATTTTAATAAAAGGGAACTGCAGTACAAGACACAGAGAGAGCCAAAGCAACAAAAAAGACTAGCTGGGCCAAAATTGAAAATCACCTTTACAGGGAGGCCTACCCAAAACCCTACCCAAACGAAGAAAAAACAGTAGCAATTAGGCTAAGCATGTAATGATGTCAACTGTGATCACTCTATCATTTGACACCTCTCTCTTGGCCAAAGAATTTACATTGCCATTTGCCTCCCTCAAAGAATGGACAAAGTTGAAAGATTTGGATCTACTAAGGTCACATCCAGGATTACCTAAGGAAAAGAGTCCACATTCAATGCCCATCTGATAGTATAGGAAGAGTCACCTTCAACAACAAGGGGGAGGAACTCCAACTACATGGCTAATTTGATGCCAAAAAGAGGGCCTTAGCTTCAACAACATAGGCAAAGAAAGGGTCGAATGGGCCAGAAAAAGCATCTAAGATGACACCATTTTCATTTCTAATCAGACCACCAATACTAGCTGGTCCAGGAGCCCCAAGAGCACACCCATCAAAATTTAACTTATAAAAGCCAGAATGAAGGGGCAGCCACCGAGGGGACAGTCTGGACTGACGAACATCTTGAATAACAGCAGCTCAATTATGAAAGATAAGGTCCACAACAGCGCAACGGAATTTCGGTAATATAGAAGCCCAACTAGAAACTTTCCACTTAATCGAAGAAAACAACACTTCCAACTGAGAGGCTTTGTCCATGAAGCACCTGTTGTTTCTCTCAAGCCACACCAACCACAGCGTCGCCACAAAGGAGACTCGGGTTTCTTGTTGTGATAGGGCTGGTTTTGTTTTGTCTGCATTTGATTTTGTGCAATTTAAGTCCATTTAAATGGGTGAAAACCAGATCTCTATATGACAGGGAGTCTACCCATTTCCGTTTAAAGCTTTGTATCCATCACATTTACCAATAATATTTCTGAGCACATTCGTCCTCTTAAGAATTGGGAAAAGGAAAGCTTTAGCTAGCTGATTGTAATTCCAAAACTTTGCAAGATGACTGAATTAAAAAAAAAAAATCATCCATACCTGGGAATGCTGATCCAATTTTGAATCTGTTTCTATAGCTGACATCAGCATAGTTTGCAGAAAAATTATTGCCTCGGGGCAAAATTTCCGAGATTGCTTAGTGACCTAAAATACAGAATTCAAGAACCAAAATCAACTAGAATGAAAAAAAAAAAACTATAAAAGTAACTAGCAGAAAGGATAATAATAATAATGAGGTTGTTAGAAGAATTTAGGCATCTGACAGACTCAGACAGTCTAGACAACATTAGCAGGTAAATCAATTTCCCTAAAAAACTACCATCACATATGGTTTCCTTTCTGGGAGTATCAAATTGAAATACAATAAGTTCTTGTGCCTCGTTATGAATCACGTGACACGTGACTTCGCAATAAGATCCAATGACCTCATAAATTTTAAAAAATAGTAGTTGATAACAGAATTTAAAAAGAAAATAATTTCATTAAAAACTTAACAGCCACTTGAACTATTCTAAATTAAATAAAACAGATAGGCAAATCGAAATGCTCCATTAATTAATTATTTCATTTGTTTAAATCTAATGATTAAAGATGTTTAAATGATACGTATTTAACCCATCATAATTCTAATTTAAATTGGTAGGACTAGGAGGTATTAAAAAAAATCACATCTTTTTACTTGTGAATCGGTTATGCCAGCTTGTGAAATAAAGAGTAAAAGTGAAATAAAAAGAAGAAAGCAAAAAGCGCTGCAGCTGGAGAGGGAAAAAGAGGGATTGGGAAAGAGGGCTTAGGGTTCTATGACGACTATAGCTGCGCTGCGGCGACCATTCCTCTTCTTTTTCCATCTCTCAGTGACCATTCCCTTATTGTTTCGTCTCTCAATTTCAGTATGCATTCCTCCTCTCCTTCTTTTTAAAGACAAAACACTTCTTTTCTTCTCTCTCAGTCAAAGGGTTTTTTTTCCCTCAATGTAGTCGTGTCCACCACATTCCCATGCACATTCTGTCCCAGTACCATGTCTGCACGTGCACATGGGGCCTGGCCTTGATGAGGACATCATGGGACGCCAGTGGAGAAGGATGGATTAGAATTTAGATTTTACCTCAACATGGTTAGATGGTGATTTTTGGCACCATCTCATTATATCTAACCATGGATTGAGAGAGATTTGGCCATAGATAGCACAAATTTAAGTTGATCCAATAGAGGGTTTGAGAAATTGGTTCTATCCATACATTTACATCATCTAAGCCATTCATTCATGGATTGGACCAATCTGACTCTTGATCCAACGCCATCCTAGCATTTGTTTTCAGTATATTTTATCAGTGTCATATATTTTTAGTTTTTATGTGTTTCAAGATTGTTATAGACATGTATTTGTTTTCATGGTTTTAAATTGTTCACATGTGTATAGGGTTTTCATTTTATATAAATAACTTTGTAAAGACACTTTTATGATAACGATGAATGCATGAAAGAAAAAAAATCAAGTTTCTCCCATTTGTAGATCTGGTGTGACTCCTTTTGCCTCCTTGGTGTAAGATCAAAGAACCTTATGTGACTCGAAGTATACATCCTTCTTCTTCTTCTTCTATATATCTTTTTATTCCCTTCCCTTTTCTCCCCACTTTTTCCCTCTTTCTACAATTTATTTTTGTCCCTTTTGTCATACAAACCCTAAGCCTAACCAAACCAAAGCCCAACCCGACCATCAGCTACCAAAACCCCGCTAGGACCCACCACTCTTACGGCCTGAATGGTCGTCCATACATGTCCATACGACCATTGCATAGGCCATTTTTGGCCCGTTTTACCCTATTTTGGACCCCAACCTCTGGATCCTTATCTTAGACCTATTTCTTTTGGCAAACCCTTGGTGATCCCATAGCCCTATTTCATCCCTTGGGTGGCTGATTTTAAATCTAGAAGACCTTGTCTAATTAGTCTTTTTAGGGATTTTGCAATGAAGGCCAACAATATAACCTTGAGAGTTTTATCTGTGTGTGTCACTCTTTGTGAATCTCTTTGATTAATTGTGTATATGAGTTTGCACAGTTTTTGTTATATTCTTTATTTAATATTAATTTATCTTTCTAACATCTTATGTGAATCATAGATATAGGTTGCATGTCATTTTAGGATTTGCAACATTTTGCATTCTAAACGCATTCATTTATCATTTAGATCTAGGATTTTCACTATTTTAGCATGTCCTACACCACATGGGTATCAGAGCTTGTCATGTGTCAGACTTAGTATTAGAGTTGAATCGATCAAACCATAAGTTGTCTTAGGTTGTAGTTAACCAAGTTGGTCTCATCATTCATCTTGAGATAGTGCATGCTTACACGTAGCAGTACCAAATACCACGTTGAAAACCCTACCACCACCATGAGCCTAGACCCAATGTGTGAATTGCTAACAAGAATAAAAGCAAACTGGATACCTTAGAAACCGTGTGTCAAAGGTATTCAAAAAACCAATGTATGTCTAGGAGTGCTAGAAAATGCATCGCAAAATAGGACAAAGATCAAATTGAACCCCTGTTTTCCTAGAAAGTTTAACGTGTGGGATGTGAAGGGGCCGACTTCAAAGGTTGAAAAGAAACCTTTCCATTTGTCGATAAAAAACAATTTGAGAATGGGGATAAAGAGCAAGAGGTTGTCTATACTTTAAAGCCCAAAGAAGTTAAAGAGTCTCCCCAACAGACACCAATTGAGATTCTAAGGGACGTCACAACTTTATTTGATGGGGGTAGTGATGCAACCCTTGAGGAACTTCGAGATGAACTCCCTCTTAAATGTGATGTTCAACCCACAATGGGTTTGGTTCCAAAATCACTTCTCCCCAACCTTCCGATTATAGGATGAACCTTATTGAACATGCTAAATTGAATAGGCAGGTTGATGTCATTGTTTGGGATCATATTCACCTCATGGCTGAATTTGCCCATGCGAATTCAATTAATCGGTCTACAAGTTCCAATCCTTTTGAGAAAATTGCAACCTTGGTAACCTATAGACCTCATATCTCTTTCATCTGCATGTAGTCCTTCTAAGTCCACTGAGTCATTTGTTAGGAATTGCTATGATTTACATGCTAATATTCAAAGAAAATTTTCCATTTGCAATGAATATTACAAATCTTCTGCAGATGAGCACCACATGTATCAAGAGTTTCATGAGGGAGATATGATCATGGTGCACATCAAGTTTCAATGGTTCTCCAAATGAAACGTAAAAGAAATGCATGCCCAAAGTGCTAATCCTTTTAAACCGCTTAAGAAGATTAGTGCAAACACATATGTCTTGGATTTGCTTCCATTTAAGAAATCAACCACTTCTTCATTGTGGAAGATTTAGTTCTTTACAAAGGACCACCTATTCCTTTAGACACAAATGCACTTCCATCATCACATCCTTCAAACACATTTCCACAAAATCATATTGCTTTTACATCATTGTCACCTTTGCCCACTCATCATCCACCACCTTTGCCATCCCTACCCAAGAAAGAAGACATCTTGGATGCACATATTGTGCCTACCAAAAGATGTAGAAAATTCCTTGTGAAGTGCAAAGATCAACCCAAGATTGACTGCAAGTGGAACATTGTCGCAACTCTACCGAGACTCAACAAGGATATGTACGAGATATACTAGAGCATCTCTTCAACAGAGGTGAAGCTTTCCAAGCGAAGGACAACATGACAGAACTGATAAGTACAACATGGGACACGAGCAAAGGATTCATCAAAATTTAGATTTTACCTCGACATGGTTGGATGACGATTTTTGGCACCATCCCATTAATATCTGACAATGGATAGAGAGATTTGGCCATGGATAGCTGAAATTTAAGTTGACCCAACAACGAATTTGAGAAATTGGTTCCAACCATACATTTACATCATCTAAGCCATCCAATCGTGGATTGGACCGACCTGATCGTTGATCCAGTGCAATCTAGGCAATTTTTTTCATTATATTCTATTAGTGTCATGTAGTTTTAGTTCATATGTGATTCAAGATAATTATAGAAACTAATCTGTTTTTATGATTTCAGATTGTTCATATGTGTGCCTTAAATCACGTGTCTAGGATTTAAAAAAGTTTTTCTCACAAATAACCTTGTAGAGACACTTGTACAATAATGATGAATAAACAAAAAAGAAATTCAAGTTTCTTCCATCTGCAGATTTGGTGTGACTCACTTTGCCTCCTTGGTGTCAGATCAAAGAACCTTGTGTGACTCATATTACTCTCTTCCCTTTTCTTCTCTCTTTTTTCCCCATTTTTCCCCTCTTTCTACACCTTATTTTCATGCTTTTTTCATCCAAACCCTAACCAAACCAGAACCCAACCCCACCATAGGCTACCAAAGTCACGCTAGGACCCACCAACCTATATGGGCATTTGTACATGCCCGTACGACTGTATGGACAGGTCCCTTTTGGCCCTGTTTTGCCTTATATTTTGCACCCCTATCTCTAGATTCTTATCTTAGACCTGTAAATCTAGTCCTGACCTACAATAAACCTATTTGAGACCTTGTTTTGATTGGAAATTAAAAAACCAAAAAAAGCCCCAAGTCCTTTGGAAAACCCTAGGTGATCCCATACCCTATTTCATCCCCTAGGTGGCTGATTTTTAAACATAGAAGAGCTAGGACAGGGTTTGGTATGATGTAATTAGTGTTTTTAGGAATTTTGCATTGAAGGCCAGTAATACAACATTGAGAACTTTATGTGTATGTGTCATTCGTTTTTTTTTTTAAATCTCTTTGATTAATTGTGTGAGTTTGCATAGCTTTTGTTATATTCTTTGTTTAATATTAATGTATCTCTCTAACATCTCATCGATATAGGTTGCATGTTAGTTTAAGATTCAGAACACACAATTTGCATTCTCATAAAGGCATCTATTTTGTTAGTGCCTCGGCTTGTCCGAGTCACCCGATTGTCAATTACGTGACTCACTTGGACCCTGCTTTGGAAGAATGTGAAGATGTCAGAAGATCTACTATGCATTGAAGAATCTTTGGCACACAGGTAAGTGAACCATAGTGGACCTTAGGTCAAGCCTAAACACCTTAGAAGTCAATGGTTAATAAATTGGAAAACTGAAAAATGTTGGATTCTCAGCCTCGAGGCCTCAAGAGTGACCATATCTGAGCAAGAATCGTGACAGCTGGATTTCAGCATGTAATCTCAAGGACATTTGTCCTTTGACCAAATATCTCACAAGATATGGTAAGAAAAATCTGAAAAGGGGGAAAGGCTCCTCATGATTTCGAAAAATCTATGTCTCATCGTGATTGGAAACCTTGTGGAAATATGGAGATCCTAGAAGGCTCCTATGGATTTAGTGAGATTATGAAAAATCAATTTGTCATCTCATACTTATGAACAAATCTTTTGAAGCTAAACATCGTGGGTGGAATTCTTATACATATTTGGAAAGGCTCCTTAAAAGATTATTGAAAAATCATTTTGCCACCTCATGATTCGGTAATTAAATATCCTAATTGGCAATCACGGACAGGTGGCGAGATGGTGAGCTGGTCTTTGACTAAATATCATTAGATTTTATGTTTGAAAGTTGAAAATCCAGTGAGCTGTATTTCCATATACAGGCTCGAGGCCTCAAAAGAAACCTGGAGGCCTCGAGACTTAGCTGTTGCAAACCTGTATTATAAATATACGGCTGGCTTAATTCAAATGAGAGGACTGAACATTGGAAATCTGAAAACAGTGACCAGAGACCTTTCCCCATCCATTATCTCTCCATCTTCATCGTCCTTTAACAAGGAAATGGTTAAGTATTCAATACTTGGTGGTTGGTGATGAAGATGACGATGTTTTTTCTAGGACCAAAAACCAGTCATACTCCTGTCCTAACACCTATGTTCCGTTGTGCCAATACTCAACAATGATGGACCGGATCTGAAGGAAGAGGTGCAAAGACACTGGCAAAGAAGAACACACTTTTTAAAGACTTGTTAAGGCCCAAAGCAAGTCTTCCTCTTATTCTTTTTATTTGAATCAATTGTAAGGTGGACTAGAACACTGTGTTCGAACCACCCAAGAAAATAGGTGTCGAGGACTAGACCATTTGGGTCGAACCTCTATAAAAAATTAGGTTGTATTATCTGGGTGTGAAGCTCATTCATAGTATAATGGGACGACCCTAGAGTTGGAAAATCTAACAGTGGACGTAGGTTGATTGAAAACTGAACTACTATAAATCTCTGTGTATACATGGTGGTTGATGATTTGCTTGGATGGTTTGATTGATTATCTGTCACTTGCACACACATTGGATCAGCTACAGTAAATTAATGTTGTTTACTTGAAAAGGCAATAAATTGGATCATATCATACATCATACATTTGAGTGCGCTTTTAATCAAGGAATTTTACCTATTTACAACCCCCCCTCTCTCTCTCTCTCTCTTTCTCTCTCCTCTCTGTCTTGCATTATTCTAATAACGGGATTTCATATTTATCATTTAGAACTGGGGTTTCCAATATTTTAGCCTGTCCAACATCAGATTTTGCATCAGAGCTTGCTCTACGTCAGGCCTATAGACGTGTCTATGCATCATAGGTTGCATTTGAAACTCTATCCATCTAATATGAGGCCATGAAGACAATAGTAAAGAAGTCGTAATTTTGACCATCCATTTCATGCCTTTATATTGGATGCCAGAAACTTCTAATAGGGCCTTTGATACATGGGTAATCTAGAGCTTATTCTTTCATTAGCTAAGGGTCAACATGCCCCCAAAAAAAATGCCCATATTTAGCCACAAAAGTCCCCCAAAAAATACAAGGATGGATTCTTGAGGTGTCCCAAATATGCTCCTAATTTTCTTCAAAAGACAACCCCTGGCTCAGAAGCCCCAAAGAGAACCTACTAAAATTCAATGCAATGTGTCTCCAAAACCTTCTCCAAACTCTCCAATATCGTCCCTAAAAATGGATAAAATATGGTATTCATAGGTCAAGGTGTGGGTCAAACAATGGCCAAAAAGGGGAAGGAAAGAACAAGAGTAAAAAGGGAACTCCCAATACTACATGTGTGGTTCAACAAAACCACATTATGTATTATTTATCTTCCTTTTATGTCACTTCTTCCAATATCTTCTTCATGTCTTAGATATGACACTTTTTTCTTTAATTTTTCTTCTTCTTCCATTTTTTTGGGCATTGCGAAGCTAATTCAAAGGCTTATGCAACCTATTCTATGTGTCCACTTTGGGATACTTTTAGACATAAGATGGGCCAACATGGCAATGAATTAATGCAGATATATTTAGACAGCCCATCGCATTTCAGATATTTCTTTAACTCACTAAAGGCACACACTTTATTGGAAAGCTAACTTGAAGATCTCCAAAATGGCAATAATGTTGTGATTGTTTGATCAAAGAAAGTACTGCATTGAGCGATGTAAGTGCCTTGCACCTTTTCGCAAGTATATTTGGATTTGTACATTATATCAATGATTCATCACTTCAATGGTAGTCCTTGGATGAAGATGCAAAATGGATTAGGTTTTGAGACATTTTTCTGATATCCATGGCCTACATTTGATTATATATATATATATATATATATGGAAAGGTATTGACAGAACCATAGTAGCCATAAATCAATCCAATACCTCAATTATTTCATTTGATTTTATTGGATTTTGATGAACAAGGATTAAGCAATCGTATTTGAGACAAAAATCACACTTCGACTGACGTTTAGAGGCAATTCTAGTAAAACTTAAAGTTCCAACAAGTTCATTATTATCTCTCTACACCTTCAAAAGAAATCTCTTCCCTATATAGAACAAAACTCCTATAACTATTGGTTAATCCAATGTAACCACAATGAAACAACAACAATATGAACATAATGATCTACATTGTAGACAGTGGAGCTGATGCAGACCTAGGTCAGATTTCAGGAAAACCTGTCTCAGACGCGCCAGGAGAGCGGATCCAAGATGTTCCCATCTAAGGAGCTCGTGCAGCCAATCAAATATTTATGAAAAAGGGTTTTGCTTGATATGAGGTGACTAACGATCTCGCACAACAAGCTTCCAAGGAATTCAATTACGATTAATTGGAATTTGGATAAAGCTCTCTTTTAATTAATTGATTGGAATTGCGGAAGTGAATTAAATGCAAATTGAAGTTGGAATTCTTAGTTAAAAAACATTAAGACATAATTGAATTAAAACAACTAGTATTCACTTGGATTTGGACCACGTTCCGGCCTTGGCTTGAGAGGCCTTGCAAAACACCAACTCCATAGAGTTCAAATTTCTCGAAGAATATAGTATTAATTGAGCTGCTCAATTTCGAAAATTACATGTGCTTCAATAGAAGAAAACAAGTGAAAAGACCATAATACCCTTACCATGGTCGACCACACCATAGAGGGATTCTTGGTGATTATTTCCGCTCTAAACTCCTAGAAAATCAAGCAAGAATTGACTGTTTCATATGGGATTAATCCTTGTCCAAACAAATCAACCAATAGGAATACACGATCTCGTCAACACATCACAATGAATGGTTGAGATTTTATTCTAGAAAACACACAAAAAAAAGAAACAAATCCTATCCCTACAATAGTGCACACACCCATGTGAAGTCTTATCCCTGCAATCTATGCCAACTGCACATGCTCTCCATAGGGATTTGTGCCAACATTGCTCTTCTATCCTCTCTTGCTCACACGCCATTCCTGTTTGGGACTGAGAGTTCTAGGGGACACACTTATCACAGGGAAAGAATCTGTAGGGGTAGGGACAGTTTTGGGCTTTGTGGAACTCTTTGGTTTTGGGCCAGGCCTGTTGTGTTTGGATTTGGGCTTAGCAGGCTTAACTGGATCACTCGGGGCATGTTGGGTCACTGGACTCTAACTAATAAAGTGAACAGATTTATTAGAGGGAGTCCAATGGTGGTTACCTCAGTCGAAATGGTCCATGAAGACCAATGCAATCTCCTCCACATGATCAAGGTCCATAGAAGAATGCACTGAGTGTGAATCATTGGGATTGGTGCCCTCATCATCTCCTTCCACCTGAGAAGAACTTGACCTCGAGTTGGCTCGTCTCCACTCTAAAGAGGTTCCTCACCGTGTTAAGGCCTCAAATCCCAGACATTGAAGGTGTCTGAAATGTTAAGATAGTCTGGAAAGTTTACCTTGTATGCATTGTTGTTGATTCGGCATAAGATCTCACAAGGCCCAATGTTGCGCTTCTTCAACTTCACATAGGTGTCGGTTGGAAATCTTGATTTTCTCAAATGGACCCACACTAGAACACCTTCATTATACTACATGTGTTGCTTATTGCAATTCACATCTGCTTGGTAACTCTTGTTGCTTTCATTGATCCAAGTCGTGACTTTGCAGTGTATACTCTACAAGGTCAAGACTCTATAAGGTCAATTTAGTAGCCAAAATCTTAGGTTAAGCTAAACTCAGTGGGTTTTCCAAATTTCCCAAGGAACTTTATACTTTAGAATAACCAATTCTAAAACCAACAAATATTATTCTAAGAGATCTATAAATTCCAATTGAATGTGTTACTTTGAAATTCCAAAGCTTGAATTTCTTCAGATATTGTTTGAGGAACAAACATGTTGATGTAGCACTTGTTCCTCAAAAAAAAAAGAAGAAGAAGAAGAAGAAGAAGAAATCAAGATAGCTTATGAGGAATGAATAATATGAGTCACTCGTAAAAGATGATTCTTCTCTAAGAGAATTGATTTATCTCCATACTAGTTATTGGTAGGAATAGAGAAATGTTCCACCCAATTCCTATAAGAGGAATCTGGGCCTTAGATTTATGAAATTCTAGAACTCTAGTCAATAATACCAGCCTACAAAAAACAACTTCAGAAGTTCTTAATTCCCAAAAAAGATCTAGTGAAGGAAGATCCCATTGCAGAACTAACAGAATTTAAAAGTTCTACCATCTGGGGAAATTATAGATAATGCTACGATTTGGTAAGATATAGACCTTTAGTCTTCCACAAAGCAAAACTTCATAGCAACTATTAGAATGTACAGTTTGCATAATCTTGATCTAGACTGTCATAAGGGTGGTTGGTAAAAATCATGCTATCATGATGAACCCAACTATTTTTAATCCAGCTATTGAATTTTGGGAGCTCGTTATTTTCTTCTCATCCATCCGTTTGATTGACACCTATGAAGCACGGATACTCCGAAACCATTCGAGTATCCGTGTCGGGTACGTTTCCGACCCGGATACCGCTCGGATACGTATCCAATTAAATAAAACATTTTTTAAATACAGATACGTCAGACACGGAGGGATATGGAGGGACACGGCACGAGATACCGCAGCATGGGAGAAAAGGGGAAAAAAATAATATATATATCTTCAGTATTTTTTTTAACCTCAATAATCATTCACATATTATATACTGTAATATTGTAAATATTTTTTAAACATATTATATATATCTTTTCATAATACTAAATTGCTAATAGTCTAATCTTTATAATATATATCTTTTGTAATCTTTACTAATATATATCTTTTATAATGTATTATATATATATTGTATTCATTATAAATATAAAAATATAATTTTCTAATAATTTTTATCTCATAGTAGAATTTATGATATTTTTTGTAAATGTCTGAATTTATTTTGTTGATATATATATATAATACTTTTTTTAATTCGGCGTATCCAGCCGCACGCGTATCCTAGTCTTTCAAAATTTGCAGTATCCCCATTTCGAATACGTGTCGTATCCGATACGCGTACCTGTATCGGTGCTTCTTAGATTGACACCCATTGGATGGTCAAAATTCTATTTAGTCAGGATGATCTCTTGTTCATAATTCATTAACATCCTATGATTTCCATTTCCATGGTCTATCTTTGTTTCCATGTATCATTCACAATAAGATATCACAAAATGAACCAAAACCATTCTAGTCGCAAATAGAGAATACCACAAAATCATGCTAATTTGTCAATTTGATAATCCCTTCACTCCCAATATTGAATTTTGGCTGCCAATTATTTTCTTCTTACCTGTCTATTCAATACACGCCCATTGGATGGCTACAATCATACCTAGCCAGTAAGATTTTCAATCTATGATTCACCAACAATGTAGGCTTATCATTTCAATAGCCTAGGTTGACACCAAAGTCCAGTATATGTGCAGTGAATGAGTGGTTATACCACTTTAGTCTCTGCGCCATCCCACATCCCAGCACAAGAGAGAGAGGAGACTGAACGAGTTCATCTAAGCTCTTAGATGAAACTCAATGTAATTTGTTCTCTTAACCAACTTGAAATCCAACGAAGTTGATGTACTCACAATAAATTTTAATTGTAACTAAAGATGTGATGAATGTAATCACATATTTATTTATAAATTGGACAATAAATATGAATAAATTCAGCGATTATGAGAGGAAAGTAGAGAAAACTGCAAAATCAATGCCTCAAATTCTATGCAACAATGTGACAACAATCTCACAAACTAATCAATGAGAGAAACGTAGGATGCCCTCTAAATAGCATACTTACATTGAGTACCACGGAGCACAAGAAAGTCCCAATTGCAATATCTCGACCTGACACTATAGGAGAACGCATCAAATACTCGCACATCAACAAGATCATTGGTGTCATAACAACATGACGGAAGTCAGAACATGGAAATATCATGGACCACAGCCTAAACAAAAACAATGTCTTCAATAACGGCCAGCTGCTCCTCTCTGTTGACATTTTGGTGGAGGGAAAAGATATGTCCCATTAATGAAAATAAAAAGTTTTCTCTTAAAAGGCAAGCAATGGGAAATGGCTAGCATTAAGATCATCCTAACAAGTATAATACATCAATACATCCACATTTTTCTATATTACCATAGAGGTAGGTGTTTGTGCAAATGCAAGGGCATGAGTCAACCAAGATTTTTTTTGAATGGTTAAGTCAAGCAAGATCCAATGTTAGCTTCATGTAAATATTATTTCAACAACATCACCGCCATCATCATTTATTTGTCTAGGGTTGGCAAACATTTTCTATGGGTTGACTGCTTATCCTAATGCCTATAGGACTTGAACTTGCAACCCTGTGGTTGCAACAATGAGTATTCATTGCATGCAAAGGCGCAAGCATCAATTAATTTGTACAAAATATTATTTATGTACTTTCTAACAACAACTAAAAAATATTAAAGAATGAAAATATGAAATCATCGTCATATATTTATAATATCAAATTATGAGTAAAAGAATAATTTGTGCCACTCTTCATTGCTCCCAATAGCAACCTAAAATACCTAGATCTAGCAAAATCTTGCACAACCCAAAGCCACCCAATTAAAGGTTATGTATCTGGGCTTCAAACCAATTTATTAAATAGGTTGTGTTGATGCATACCATCTGAGTTGCACAGTAGCAAATCATGTGCGTTGAAATCCATTGCCAAAATTGGGTGTCAGATTCAGCCAATCCCCAAATAAAGGATTTGAGATGAACCCAAGAAGGGGTTGCCTAACGGTCAAGAAGCTCCCCTTGTGAAGGGATGTCTTGAGTTCAATTCACGCTCAATACCCCTCTGGGCCACTGGTCGTAGTTGCTTACCCAATGTGTGTGGGATTGGGAGGCTTGTACATGCTCCAAGGACTAGTCGGGTTAAAATGTCCCTTGTCTAAATACAGGTGAGACCCCAGGACATCTTGGTCATAAAAAAAAAAGGAATTTGAGATTCAGTATAATATTTAAATAAATTTAAATGTATTCATTTTCAAAAGAAAATAAGGTCTAAAAATAACGTAGTAGTTCTACTCTAAAGTCTAAACAATTAAGTGAAAAACAATTTCATATTTTAGTTAGGTTTAAAAATAGTGAAAATGGCAAATGATGATGGTGGTGATGGTTTAAAACAAGAAATGTGTGATAATATTTTTATTGACTGGAAAAAGAATGTTATGTACCAGAAGAACCAATGAAAAATACATGAAGAATTTGATATAGATACATCACACATTCCAAAGAATCCATGCAACATAGCAAACCAGCTCATAAACAATTTGGTTTTCAATCTAATAGCTAGGTCATAACTAGATCTTTAGGTATGTTAATCCGTTTAGCTGGGTACAGAAGTACATGGGTTCAGGTTGGTCAACCTTATTAGTTCAATTTGAGAAATTTTCACCTCATTTGGAAACAATTTCAAGTCATTTGAAGACATATATAGACATTTTAAACATTCTTATGCATGGAAAATGGCACTTTTTTTCTTTTTTAAAGTTTAGGTGGGCAAATAGGTCAATTGCATTTAGGTCAGATGGTCATCTAATAAATAGATAAATGAATGTAGGTCAAGGTTAACTCATTTATTTGAGTGTGTATGGTCAGGAAAGGTCAACCCCTATAATAAACAGAGCATCAGATAAACAAGTCAAGTAGACTAGGCTTGACAATGGATAGGTCTTTGGAAAAAAAATTGGAAGCACAGACAACTTTAGAAAGTAAAACTAACCTGGGTTCTTGATATCCTCACAGAATTGAGTTCGCATTCGCAATATTCTTTGCCGAGCACAGATAGCTGCAAAATACGGTGTCTCTACACTCATCTCCATCAATGGTTTGACTAGTAAATTTAGTTTCTTGAAGTTCAATGGCTTCTGATTTGCTAAGATGGCAAAATATTGTAACAAAACACCATAAAAGACCTGCAAATGAATGAAGTATTTAGAATCTAATTTCCTTGTCTTTTTTTTGAAAAGTTATTTAGAATCTAATTTCTTAATATTGTAGTAACATTTACTCATGACGCGGATAGGTAAATCCTCAGAATAAAATTTGGTTGAGGCCAATGTTATAAACACCGGACCGTCTACAGAACCTTCTTCGAGGAAGGTCAGGTTAAATAAGGTTCAACCGGTTTCAACCGTGGTCAAACTCGGTCAAACCCATGCCTTGTCAATATAATATTATAAATAACATTTAATTATTGACTAAGGTTTAATTAATGAGTTGAAATAAAATTTTAAGAAAAAAATATTTTTTTGAAAAATAAAAAATAGATGTTGAATTTTTTGAAAAATAAAAAATATATATATTTTTTTTATAGATGAAATTTAAAAAAAAAAATAAACTTAAATTCATCCACCTAAGCCCAATCCAAATTTATCATTAAGTTTTATAATAAAAGCCCATTTTGAATTGACATTCTTTGAGGGGGACTGGGAGTGGGATGAATCTTCATACGAAATATGAAATTGACTCAAATCTTATTTTAACTTCTAATTTGTCAATCAAATAATTTTTTTTTCAAACAGATGGGAAATTACTTCAAAGTTAAAACTGCGTTAAAATTTTTATCAATAGAATTTTTTTAATTTCAATTGCAAAAATGAGTGTACCCTACCATCACAAATTCATCCATGTACATCACAAATTCATCCATCTTGAAATCTCTGGGTACATGAACTTTTGAATCTTGCATTATCCAAACATGTCACGATTCACATTCAAGTTTGGTTTTTTGTAATTTTGGTGAAAAACATCGGTCAACCCGTAATTTCACCTCCCAAGTCCTAACCCCACATTGCAATAAATTTCGCCCTATTTCCCGTTTTCCCGCCCTCTCTCATTTCTCTCAGATGAAATGCCCAAATGAAGAATCAAGGGGAGTGTAGGCCCAGACAAGAAGTCCCACATCAGCCAGGATAAAAAATTACACCATGTGAGGCTTATAAATACAGCCAACCTTGTTGGGCTCATGCTCATGCTCGGCCTTGTTGCTCATGCTAATCGTTTATTAAGGACTAACGCTTTTTTAAGAAAAAAATAATAATTTCCCATTTTTTTAAGACTGACGTGGTGACCCGCAGGTCACGAGTCAAAGTTTATTTAAGAAAACCGCATTGACCTGAAGGTCATAACGGGTTTTTGCGGTTCAACTTCTCATGAGATTTTTTAACCGAACCGAACCTCGGAGATGACGGCCGCAGTCGAACCGGCAATTCGCCCACGGCCCGATCCGGTTCTAATAACATTGGGCATAACAAAATCTAGGTCACTTCACACCACCTCACCCAAACCCAACCCAACAATTTCTGAACCAACCCAGCAATCCAAACCAGAAAACAATGTTCAAGTAGAATACCCCCAATACCAACACCAAGTCCATCAAGGTAGTATAGCCACCAGTCACAAGCACCATAAAGCACAACAACAAAGGAACAATGAGTAATGTAAGTGTGTAACAGTTAGGTATATCATACTTGCATTTTCCTTCGGTTTTCAGCAGCAAGGCTGATCGCATTGCAGACACGAATTCGGCGGATTGCCTCAGGCACTTTATCATCTGACAGATTGTCAAGCAATGAAGATAGTTCTTTGAGGCTATTAGGAGCTTCAATTACAAAGGGAACAGACTCGTGTTCAACTGAATGTGGTTTTGCAGAAACATTTCTTCTATCCACGTTTAGAGAATCTGTTTTCTGCTTCCTAGTTTTTCGTACATCATTATTGTTCACATTTAGCTGTATTCTTTCCACCTTTAATTCATCTTGTTCCCCTTCTTCGAGATCAGTCTCAAGATTACTGTCATCACTTTGTTCCCAATCCTTCAATGAAAGTATATTCGCTGATTCACCATCAATTTCACCACTAACTTCTGGATCACCATCTCCACCACTTACTTCTTTCTGGCTACTATCCTCTTCATCACTGCCTTCCATTTGATCATCATTGTCATCAGTTTCTGCATCATCAGACGAGTCGCCATTTTCACTTTCAATATCACCCACATCTTTCCTACTGAGGATTTCATCAACCCACCCTTTTTTCTTCGGTTTTTCATCGTCAACTGAAAAGGAATCACCAAGATCATCCCCAGAAACAGATCTTAACCTCCTTTGATTTGATTTATTAAAATCTTCATCACCATCACTGACCGCATCATCTGAATCATCAAATGCAAACATCCTTTTCTGACGCTCTTCCTGGGAAACAAAAAAAAATGAAGAGGAAAATTACAGCTAAACTGGTATGAACACAAAAACTCTGATTCTCTACATTTCTGGGCCAGAATAACTTTTGTAGATGATTATTCTGGCACATTGAAAGGGTGAGTAAAGATATTTTTCAGAGTGAAAGCAATAGTGATGAAAAAACAACTTTGAAAATTCAATAATTTGAGGAAAGAAAACCAACCACATTGATGCTGTAAAGTCTAATGAATCCATAAACATTCCAGGGATATATCTATCCCTCCTGGGAAAAAGGTTAAAAAGAAGGGACATAGAGATCTAGGATGCATTTGGTTTGGGAGAAAATTTTAGGAGAAGCTTGAAGGGATTCCGTTGTCTACACAGTAGTAGAAAGGTTTTGATACAAACTATGAGAAAGTTGTTCTACCATGAAGATGGTAAAAACCATTTTTCTCCGAAGAGACAATGATTATGTGGCATGATGTCAACGCTATATCTGTTTCTCCAGTCAAGAAATTACCGAACAGGTTACTTCAGGAGAAACCACTACTTTCTCCCAGTCTAAACAGACCCCTTAAAGAAAGCAAGAATGACAAACCTCCAACTGTTCAAGCCGCTCTCTTTCTTCTTGGGCTATCTCTTCAGGTGTCTTTATCCTGTCAGATGGACGAGCACGCATATCCAACACCATTTCTTTAACAAGCTTGTCATATGTATCAGGTTTTTCCTGTGGAAAAGAAACTCTTGTTCAGCATATATGATTTTGGTGACAGATCCTCAAACCAGATTGCTAGAGGTAAATATGGAACCATATTAACACGCAGAATAATTTGCAAGAAATACTACATTTGTGAGAACCCTACAGCCATTAGTAATATTGAATCTTCAGCGGATGCCATTGGCAACATATCATGAGTAGAAAAAAGAAAACTAATAAATTTTATAAAAGAAATGAAATAAGAAGTGTTTTCCTTTTAAATCTCATTTCAAAAAAAAAAAAAAAAAAACCAGACATCTAGCCTCTACCAAGGCAGAACAAGGAAATACTGAACTATGACAAAAAGGGTTGCTTTCATAAGCCCCCAACAAAGCAAGAAGTCACCCATTTGTTAATAAAATGAATAACAAGGATAAATCTCTCTCAATCTTCTGTGAGTGAAGTTTTCATAAAATTACTTTTCTGATGGACGAAGGAAAAGGGAAGGAGACAAAAAGATCACCTCAGGACCAGCACGAGGGAGGGAGCTCAGCTGGGGACGGCATATGGAACGAGGTTACTGGTCAGAGTAATCAATCCTCAGAGCACAGCAAATCTGTGACCTTGTTTGTGGCTAATCTTCCAGATTTCACCACCAGGAACTGGCTACAAGGCTTCTTCAAGCAATGGGGAACTGTATGGGATGTCTTCATACCAACGAAAACGATAGGAAAGGAAGAGTGTTTGGCTTTGTTCGAATGGAGTCAGGCACCCAATTGCCCAATTAGAAGACCCAAATCCAAGGGAGAGTGAAGCCATGCGAATTTCCTTGCTTTTCTTTGTTTGAAGTGGTCCAAAGGTCAATGTAGGCAAAGTAATCATAGAGGAAAGCAACTAAGAGAGGCAACATGCCTTTTTGTTATTTTGTATCAATGGTTGAGAAGTAATCTAGTTAAGTAGGTGACGCACTACATGCATCTAAGGATGCCATTGATTGTAATTATTTAATAAAATTTTCTTATAAACAGAGGCCTTTGGCATGTACATAGAGCATCCCAAATTTCAATTATAATTGCTTTGTGCAAAGTTTGAGTTCTCTCCTTTTGCAGTGAGTTTTATTTTGCTACTAGTTAGCTTCTAGTTTGATTTTGCTTAATTAATTGTTAGGGTTCTAGTTCTAGTTTGCTCACCTTGGGCGAATAGCCTTCTAATTCTTTGAATTGGGTTTAAGCAATTCAATTCTAGTATTCTAGAATTTCACCTCTAGGTAGAATTTCGCATGGCATTGATTTCTCCTTGAGTGTTTAACCTTATTCTATTTTTCCAGTGAGAAATTGGGGTTTTGGTTCATCCAAATGAAGCTCCATTTGCCCGAACTACCGGTGTGAGTGATCATTTGGCGGTTCTAGTCGGTGAAGATCTGAGGAACTTTATAGACTTCCGAAATTCGTTGAGTTCGGATTCTCTCATGCGCATCACAACTTGAGCTGGATTTTGCAGAATTCTAGCTTCTTTATTATGGAGGCAAAGGTAGGTGTTAAAACTGATCCGACCCTTCATGATATCATCAGTCTATGTTGGAAGTCCACATACAATATGTATATGGCTGTCAAAGATCCAGACTGCTAAAATACTTCTATTTTCCATTCATTTGGTTAGACTTCAGCAAATGCACAGTGCCGCAGACATACAAGGTTGGATGTCCAACTCAAGTTTCTATTAAAGAAGACGACATAAGAAAAAGGGTATAATGGCCTTTTAGTTACTGTTTTAATCGATAGTATTATTTATTATCCATGTCATTTAACAATTCCGATAGAGAAAACCTTCTCTGAAATATTTCATTGACTGACACTATCGTATAAGATATGTGATTAATTTTATTCTACTATAAGTAGAATATAACTCCAAATAAGCATTACGATCACAACAATTACCACTTGACAACTGCTACAACAGGGGGGTGGGGGTGAGGGGAGAGACCCCGAACATGCCTCTTTTCTCCTTTCACTATCACTATCAATAAACAGGAAGAATAATACATTGTCAAAAACAGCTGTCATTTCATTTCTTTATACTAAGAATACATGTCATTTCATTTCTTTATACCCCCTTTATATACAGAACTGCCAGCATCATCAAACACCAACTGGATCCAAATTAAAAAAGCAATAGGACTAGGCATAATATAAGAGACCCAAACCAAATTAAAGACTCCACAATATTCATGGAAAATGTTGACATACAAGAATAAGTGATCCACTACAGCTGCTTGGAGACTGATACCAGTGGCACTTAAAAAACAATAATCTGCTGTTCACTACTCAGATGATCAAACATCAAGATCTCACCCACTCCCGGCAACACAACCAAAAATGATTAACACAGGGGACCCAATTAGTGAGATTATACAAATGTATGCATAACATGCATTCAAGAATAAAAGCTGTTTCATTTCAAAAAATCTTAAGTTATGATATCATTTTGATGAAAATAATGCAAGTCATGCACATGGCTTTAAGGAGTTCTTCATACTATGTCATGTAACTGTGGTATTGACTAGATGAAAATCTTCCAAAAAGAAGAATTCTGTAGACAAAAATTCCAAGTTTAAATCTAAAATGTGTATATTGAATTCCAATATAGATGGTATATGGTTTTTAGTGTGTGCTCATTGGTTCTTCCTTGAGAGTTTGGCATAACAACTGTTTTACAAGTAAACAATTGAACACTAACCACAACTCACACAAATCATTTTTTTGTTTTTTTTGGTAAAAAAACTCAGATAAATAATCAAATTACATGTTTTTTGATGTAGGAGACAAGGAGACACTAATCCTACGTGGATCCACTACTATTTATTTTTATTTACTTCCTTATTTATTTATTTTTTATTAGCAAGTTTGAGTAGAGTAGGATTTCTTATTTTCGTTTGGGTTTAATATCCTAGTTTTAGTTAGTTTCCTTGTTGGTTTTAGATTAGGTTTCTATTTTCGTTTGGATTGTTTTTATTATAAATACATGTACTACATAGAGAAAGAAACACACGATGGATATTTGAATAAAAAAATCAAGGTTGTCGAAATCATGCGATTCACGATTCGAATCGCACGATTCGTATCGAATCGGAGGTTCTTAAGGTACGAATCGGTATAATATCGAAATTAATTAAAAAAATTGCATTATTGCCAGAATCGTGAATCGTGCGATTCGAACTGCGAAGGAGTGGAAGAGGAAAAGACTTAAAAGTTTTTTTTATTTAAAAAAAAATATATATATTTTCGAAATATTAAAATGTTCTGTTTTTGTTGAGAATGCAAAAAAATGAATGGAAAAACAAAACCACATATCAATCACATACAAGACACAAGGATTTTATGTGGTTCCCTCCAAAAACAAAACCACATATCAATCACATACAAGACACAAGGATTTTATGTGGTTCCCTCCAATAAAAAAGCCAGTGGGAATGGGATCACCAATAAATATCTAACAATCAAGCTCCAGTATTACAATATATTGTTATACTGTTATACAATATTTACATAATATTGTATTATTGTGTATTTATATTTAAATATCATATTAATATATTTTTATTCTTTTTTTGGATGATTGTTTGTATATTTACATATATATTATAAGAATTGAACACAATGTTATAAATCTTACGATTTACGATTCACAGTTCACACCCCTAGACCGATTCACGATACGATACATTTTTGACAACCTTGAAAAAAATATTGAAGGCATAGCCTTTTTCTTATCTTTTCCTATTTTTCTTCTTCTTCTTACCTAGTTACAAGTTGGTTCCACATTAATTGGTTTAGAGCAAGGTTCTCTGTATCTCTGTTATACAAAGACGACCCTGTTCGGAGCCAGGTCCCTGCGTTATCAGGGACGTTCCTATTCTCAGTCCTCCATCTTCAATTTTGACCAAAAAGAAGAAGCCAAAGCCTCGGCTTTATCCCTGGCGTGCCTCCGTTGCAGACAGCTTCACAACCCCTTACCTCTTTTCTCAATTACCCTGATGCAGGACAAAGTATAGAATAACCCTAAATGCCTAATATGATTCCTTAAAAAGTAAAAGGGATGAAATTAATGCACCCTAAATCTAAAATGGGCTAAAATTAAATATCAATTAATATATGCAATTAATTAATATGAAATTTAATAACACATAATCATGCAAATACAAAAAAAATATGATGTGTTTAAGGGGAAGAACGATCTAAGCTATGAAGCACGGATACTCCGAAACCATTCGAGTATCCGTGTCGGATATACTCCGAAACCATTCGAGTATCCGTGTCGGATATGTTTCCGACACGGATACGGCTCGGATATGTATCCAATTAAATAAAACATTTTTTAAATAAAGATACATCAAGGATATGGCAGCAGACACGAGAGGCGGGACACGACACGAGATACGGCAGCACGGGAGAAAAGTGGAAAAAAAAAATTATATATATATATATATATATATATATATATATATATATATATATATTCAGTATTATTTTTTTAACCTCAATAATCATTCACATATTATATACTGTAATATTGTAAATATTTTTTAAACATAATATATATATCTTTTCATAATACTAAATTGCTAATAGTCTAATCTGTATAATATATATCTTTTGTAATGTATTATATATATATATATATATATATATATATATATATATATATATATATATATATATTCATTATAAACAAAAATAATTTTCTAATAATTTTTATCTCATAGTAGAATTTATGATATTGATATATATATATATATATAATAATTTTTTTAATTCGGCGTATCCCGCCGCACCCGTATCCTAGTTTTTCAAAATTTGTCGTATCCCCGTTTCGGATACATGTTGTATCCGATACGCGTACCCATATCGGTGCTTCTTAGGATCTAAGTGGTCAAGTGGCAATTTGGTAATTAAGAAAGGAAAGGCTAATGTATTGGGACTTAGGGGACATATGGTTTCAAATAAAGAAATAAAGGAAGGTAATAGAAAAACAAAGACACGATGAACTAAAGGAAGGTAATAGCAAAACAAAGACACGGTTAAAAAAAGGGAAAAAAAAGGGCTTACCACGACACATAATCATGCAAATACAAAAAAAAAAATATGATGTGTTTAAGGGGAAGAATGATCTAAGGCAGTCAAATGGCAATTTGGTAATTAAGAAAGGAAAGGCTAATGTATTGGGACTTAGGGGACATATGTTTCAAATAAAGAAATAAAGGAAGGTAATAGAAAAAAACACGATGAGAAAAAGAAAAAAAAAAGGGTGCTGAACATGACTGAAACTTACAGAAGGGTGAAAGGCAAAAAAAATAGCGATAGAGAAGACGGCAGCGGAAAGGTGGGAGTGGAATATGGGATTTGCAGCAGCAAGGAGAAGAAATAGGGAAGGTGCAGCAACTCATATGGCTAAAAATAAGGGTAGCGGCAAAGGGATATGGACCTTGGGGATGGGCGACAATGTAAGGATGGATATGGGATGCGTTCGGCTGGTTGTAGTACAGATCTGGGACTAAATCTGGGGTCGTGGGAGGGTAGAACAAGAGGCGGAAATCAAGGGGTTTTGGAAAAGGGTATGGCAGCAGTAAGGAGGGATGTTTGGAAAGGGGTTAAGGCAGTAGGATGAGTTTCGGAGGTGGGGTGAAAGCTAGGAAGGCAACTTAAAGGGGCAGAAGGTCAGAAGGGTTCTATTGGGTTGCAGTTGCAGCAAGGTAAAGGAAAAACGAAGGTGAAGAAGGAAGAAGAGAAAGACAAATAAGGAGAAGAAGATGAGACATAGTACCTAGAAATGAAAGGATGATCTCACGCCAAAGGAATCGCTCCCAAATTATTTTTATATGCCTCATATTTAAATATAAATATCTCTAATCGAAACAATTTTTTATTAGCTCACTTATTTTTAATTAATGCAAACTTTAGAGGTGAAAAATAATTAAAAAAGTAAAATTTTAAAAAGTTGAACCTATTGATTAATCAAGTTAAGGTGACACCATAATAGATAACGTGTGACTGATTGCATGGGTCTCAACCTGATGTTTCCCTTTATGTTTTAAAGAAATTGACTGTTACAATTGAAATTAGATTTATGAACTACAAGTTGACTAAATTTCAACTCAAAACTCAATTTTAAGCTATGAAGCACGGATACTCTGAAACCATTCAAGTATCCGTGTCGGATACGTATCCAATTAAATAAAACATTTTTTAAATACGGATACATCAAGGACACGGCAGCAAACACGAGAGGCGGGACACGGCACGAGATACAGTAGCACGGGAAAAAAGTGGAAAATATATATATATATATATATATATATATATCTTTTCAGTATTATTTTTTTAACCTCAATAATAATTCACATATTATATACTGTAATATTGTAAATATTTTTTAAACATATTATATATATCTTTTCATAATACTAAATTGCTAATAGTCTAATCTTTATAATATATATCTTTTGTAATGTATTATATACATATATATATATATATAGTATTCATTATAAATATAAAAATATAATTTTCTAATAATTTTTATCTCATAGTAGAATTAATGATATTTTTTGTAAATGTCTGAAATTATTTTGTTGATATATATATAAAATAAATTTTTTTAATTCGGCGTATCCCGCCGCACCCATATCCTAGTTTTTCAAAATTTGTCGTATCCCCGTTTCGGATACGTGTTATAGCCGATACGGGTACCCGGATCGGTGCTTCTTAGATTTTAAGCCACTTAATCTTAATTGTTAAAATCACCAGGTGTCTTTAACAAAAACAACGATGCCTAGTGATTTCAACCACTAATGGTCCCAACCAAAGTTTAACAAAAACAACGATGCCTAGTGATTTCAACCACTAATGGTCCCAACCAAAGTTTATCAAGTATGATATCTATATGAATAGTTGATTTTTCAGTGGAAGTCAAAAAAAATTAAAAAGAAAAATAACTCAGATGCGACCCATACAATCACTCGCACATCTCATCTTTCATAAATTTTAAACTTAAATACAATTTTTTATTCAAAATAATTCCTAATAAACTCAACAGTTTCCCTTGCATGGAAAGTGAAAATAATTTTTTTTTAAAAAGCCCTCAACGTATTAAACACATAAACGATTTATTAAAAAATCTCAAACTCCAGGGCCATCTCGACACAAATTGAGGTCTAAGGAAAAAAATTCTAAATGGGGCCTTCTTGTATTTAACATATTATTATAAGTAATATTTAATTAAAATTTTAATTATATAAAATAAAAATAATTTATCTAAAATCTATTTTTCTTGCTTTTCGAGATACAAAATTAACTAATTAAATTTTTGTATTCAAATTTTGCTAAAAAATCATTTTCAATTGATAATATGGCTAATTCACTTAATATTTCTTATGACATTGTTGATCGTAGGTTAGATTTTATCAATTTTAGTTTTGAAAAACTTCTTTCCACAGAAAACTTTTACAAGCAATGTTAAAAATTGAATTTTAGGTTTAATTTTTTATCTACTTATGGTGTACCATATATAATTTTAATTCAACATTATTTTGTTATGAATCATCTTAAAATAATCAAAAATAGAAAATACATATATAATGGCTAAATAGACTGAAAGTCGATTGACTTTTGTGACTTTTTGTAAAATCATAATAAAAAATTTAACTCGGGTCGCTCCAGTAGGATGTTATATCCTATGAAGCACGGATACGCCACAACCCTTCGAGTATCGGTGTCGAGTGCGTATCCGACACGGATACGGCCGGATACAACTCAGATACGTGTCGAATACGCACCCAAATAATTAAATATTTTTTCAAATACGGATACGCCACTGATACGCGTACGTGTTCGAGGATACGACACCGCAGGACACGCACGGACACGCGACACGATTCCAAAATTGTCAATCGCACAATTTTGCGATGTAGAAGGAAAAAAAAAGAGGGAAAATGAGTAAAAGAAGAAATGAAGAAGAAAAAGGAGAGAAAGGGGAGGAAGAAGGGAAGAAAAGCATACCAAGAGCCTTCCGCCTCCACTGTTTGCCTTCACCTTCGCTAACCATTCTTCCCCTGCAACTGTGCCTCCTCTCTGTGTCGCCTCATACTGCTTCCCTCTTCACCTCTCATTCCCTTCTTCCGCGACTTCTCAGTCCCTTCACATCCTCTCTCGCTTCAGCCACCAGACCCATCTTCCATTATCTGTTTTCCTTTTTACTTTCCATTCCAATCGCATCCCTGCCCTAATCGCATTACCCTCGCGTGCTTACAACCCCCGCCATTCAAGTCATAGTTCCCACATGTGAGCAAGCTTATGAGTCACGTGAACAGAAACTTCCACCCCCACGTGTTCCCCATCTGCCCAGTCTTTGTTCACTCAGCCCCATCCGTGACCACTAATTCTCCCGTGTATATTATTAATTTTTTTAATTTCAATAACTATTTAATTAATAAATTAAACAACATGTGGTAGGAAATTAATTTGTACAATCATGAATAATAATATATCAATTAATATTTCATATTAATTTTACTCATTTTATATAAAATCAATAAAATAATTATATTTAAATAAAATTTATTTACTATATTCTACACATAGACAAATTATAATTTAATTTCATAATATTAATGTGACTAATAAAAAGGTAAATAACTAAATATATGGAAATATAACTTATCTTTTAACTTACTTCACTCAAAAAATAAAAGAAACTAAAACCCCAAAAACCCTACTAGTTTTTCAAAATTTGCCGTATATATATATATATATATATATATATATATATATTTTTTTTTTTTTTTTTTTTTTAATTCGACGTATCCCGTCGCACCCGTATCCTAGTTTTTCAAAATTTACTGTTTCTCCGTATCGAATACGTGTCCTATGTGATACGCACACCCATATCGGTGCTTCTTACGTTATATCTTATGTGTTCAAATTTAATAATGTATGGCAAGTTTGACGAGTCTCAAGGTTTGAATTGAAAAAAAAAACTTACTCAAATACCAAAATTCTACACTATAATCTATTACAATTTCTTAATATTATTATAAAATTATAAATAGACAAAAAATAATCATGTAATTACTTTTTATTTGAATTACCCATTTAATAAATTTATATCAAATGAAAAACCTTAAAAATTAATAGAATTTTCCTATTTAACTAATCTAGATAACCACATTTTATTGAGTCAAATTTTCTGCCTCCCAAGTATTCTATTTATTTACTTACATTTATAATAGAATAAATCAGACTATAAAAATAATCTAAAAATCTTTAAAACCTCTAAAATGGGTAATGTTACAAAAAAAAAAAACCACTAAAAGGGAGCTCACAAGAGAGCTCCTTAAAAGAAGCTTGTGATTTTTTAAGAACCTCTATCTCACGAAAAACCCTAATATTTTATCTTATTCTCATCTCCCTCACCCCCTCTCTCATGCCAACGGTGATAACCCTCAAAACCCTAGGCGTCGTGCCCTCTGAGAGAATGACTAAAGCTTGCGTTTGGGGCCTTCATAAAATGGGGGCCTAAAGCAGTTGCCTTAATCGCCTTACCCTTCAACCGGGCCTGTCAAACTCTCAATTCATATTTTTTCTCTCATGGAAAATGGCCTTTAGAAAAAGAAAGACCCAAATCATGATAAACAAGTTAGCATGAAGCAACTTCTAGAAAATTTTAAATGCCAATGATATTAGCACTTTGGGGATTCTGCTAGCTTAAACTGTATAATCAGCAGATTTAAAGTTGTTTCACACAGTTTTTCATCTTGTTTTCCCACTTCTCCACTCCTGCTGTTTTGGATTGTTTGGACTTTGGAGAGTTTTCTGTTCTAGAAATGACAAATCCTATGCTTAGCTTTCTCTGGCATCTGCATGTTGGACATAAATCATACCATAGCTTGCATCATTGAGGAGAGTGAAGACAAGGTCAATGTCAAAAAGGAAACACAATCTAAAAAGTATTGGGTCAAATGGGGAAGGGAATCAAGATCAGCATATCATTCACTAAAATACAGCATTGCTGCACATATGACAGTAAATAACTATTCATGCAATGAGAGACCACGAGAAGTGCATTAGATACAAAGAAGGAACAAAAAACAAATGGCTAACAATAGGAAAAGCAAAAGAAGAACAAGGAATGGTATCACCTAATACAAAATCCACGCAATAAAAAACAACTAACCAATGCCAATGCTTTCCTTCCAAGCACAGCACAAGTCAGATGTGGGAATCCCTTGGAATTCTTTGCAAGGGTAGACCCAAAATATACACTTACTTTTGACACAAAAGAGAGACTTCTATGTAGTTAGAGATGGGGTTACCAAGCATTTCATTAACAACAGTTTTCTTTTCTTGGATTTTAAAATCAGAGAGCACAAAGTGTGAGGGCATAGTGTCTGCATATTGACATACCTGCCCCAAAGCATTCATCTTGCTGCGTTGAATCGATGATAGCAATGCATCAGTTTGTGACAAGGATGTAAAGCTCTTATCTAATTGGTCCAATAAATGCTGATCTTCTTCCTTCTCCTTTGCCTTCTGTGCCTGCAATGTATATATGTTGAGCTGAATCAGAGGGGTGGAAAAAGAGAGTACAGTAACCTACTTTTAAGTCCAAATACAAGTCAAAAGTTCAATTTAGGACCAGCTTACAGTTGGCTGATAATGCTTTGTAATGAGTCCCACACCAATATTGGATCAATGCCACTTTGAGATCTTATTATTTCATGTGTAAATTGTTTGTATGAAAACTATCGTTATTTAGTCAATTTGATTGTATCTGTTTTTACATTTCAAAAAACAAAAATTGATGCAAAAAGATAAATAAGAGAGATGCAAACCTTGATCTTAAGCCAAATTTAAGGCCTAAATTAAAAAAGATATACAATTTAAACAAGAATTAACATGTGGCACGCAAAGTGGAAACATGCTTCTGGAGTTGTATGCCATTGCCAAATTCCACCTAAATCAAAGGTAAGTGGAATGAGGACACTCCTTTTTTGGGTGTGTGAACAGTGAAATGTAAGTGGGGTTGAATCCCAGCCTTGTGCTTACAACAATAATCACCTTCCAACTCTACTGCTGTCTTGCCAACAAAGAGACAAGAATAAGAAAAGGAACAAATGGCTGAAATGCATATCCTTAAAAGATCTGTTGGCTGACAAGAAAGATAAAATAAAAATAAGCACAATGATGGTCCAAGTATAAGAGGGTAAAGAAATAGCATTTGAGATTATTTGTATGTGCATAGAAGAAGACAAATAGGTGTCAAAAGAACTGTGAAGTTTTAAGTCCTATACACCAAAAGGGAGAGGGCAAAAAAATACTTGGAATGAATTTTAGCCTACGGAGAGACAGAGAAGTTGTTCCTAAATAGAAGGAATGAAGTAGAACTCCAAAAGCCCCCCAAATAAATGGAATGAAATTTGAGGATGACGATAAAGCAGCAACACTTCAACATGAAACACGAATAATTAGAAACACTGCACAATATAATTTCGAACTCAATAGGAGTGTTTTGTTGTATGGAGTGATACCTTTGAGATCACCCAGTCTCATTGAGTATTTATTGTCTACATGCAAAAACGCTTTTAATGAAATAAACAAGAAAAAAAAAAGCCACAAATTAATAAAATGGCTCCAACCAAGTATGATTTGCTACAGTTTCTACACTATAAAAGTTTTACCTTCCTTGCACTCAAAACAGAAACTGAAGATAAGCTAAAAGAACAAGAGAAAGTCAACAACCAATATAAAAGCTAACACAGTAATAACCACTTGTCCAGCTACCTTGTAAAACTTGCTCTTCAAAATAATCTCCTCCATTACTTGCTTTTTCGTTTTGTGTTTCTGCAAGGGAAACATCATTGTAATGAGGTAAAAGTCAATAACAACACACTCATAAATATAATCAAAATAAATCTGAGGACGTGTGACCTACATTCACCAAACACTTCACATACAATACTATTTCTGCAGAATCAAAAGAAACAGATCTATTTAACCAATAAAAAGGGGAAAAAGAACCAAAAAAGGACTCTCCACAACATATTCATGTCAGTCAGTTAACCTCCTACTTCTCTAGAAAAGTGACCTGAAATAGTGAGCTTCTAAATGAGATATTACTCTTCTGAACTATTCAGTCGAAGTACAAAATCTTAGTTAACAAATTTAGAATGATCCAGGATCTATACAAATCCCTACAGAGAAAAAGCATGTCCATGCAACTACAGCATGATAGCTTCAGAATAATAATAATAATAATAAGAAGAAGAAAATCTGGCGTGTAACTGCAATAAAATCAAATTAAAGCAACAATCTACTCATAAACAAGAATATACCAAGTTGGATAATCTGAACAATTTAAAGTAACATACAGTACAGATACACAGCAAAGTTGAGTGGGTATGGGTAAAAGGTGTTGGACTTGGAAAACACACACACAAGGACATGGCATCAAGGACAAGGAAGTTCAATGTCATGTGGAGTGCAGCTTTTGGAAGGCATTAAAGGAAGAAGAAAGACAAGTATGATCTACTATGTTGAATGAATATCAACTTTTTAGGGAGAAGGATGACTTTAAGAGTATGGACAGGAGAAACATTTACAGATCATAGTTCGGGCATGTATTAAAGTAGCTAGCCTTCCCAAGGATGGAATCTCCTCCACCATGCCCAGTGATTTGGAAAGGGGAGCTCCACTAAGAATAGCAGCTTTTTGTTGGGGTTCCATAATGTGGGAAGTGCTAACGGGATGCAACTTACAAAGAAGATTTTGTTGGAGGGAGCAGACACCATGTGTAATTGTGAGAAGTTACCTATTCTGCAATTGCAAGTATTTGGGTAAGTTTTGTACTAGCTTTTCTAAGCCTAATTGTTCGCAATTGGTGCACAAGAGCTCAATTGGTGCAGCATTGAAGCATCGGAAAGCACGACCTTTAAAAGGAAAAGGTATGCTTCCATGGCAGACCATCTGTCAATAACTCTACAGCAAATATGGAAAGAGGGGCCAAATACAGGTGAGACCCCTGGACACTACGGAAAGAGAGGATTGCACCTCTAGTGCCTCCTCTTCTATTAATATAGTAACCATTCAAAAAATATATATGGAAGGAGAGGAATCAAATGATTTTTTAAACCAAAGGAAATTATAGAAGGTTCAAAAGCAAGCTAATTAAATGATTGTTGACTTGTAAGGAGTTCAAAGGGCATGTCTAAAAACAGAACTAAACAAGCTCATCTGACCCTAACAGATGATTCACTTATCCTACCAATGGCGCAATTCATGTCAACCCTAAACAAAGGATTCATAAATATCCATGTAAAAGTCTCACCATTTGACTATTATAACTCCAAAGTTGTAACTTAGCACTCAAATACTCGTAAAAAGGGTGTTAGGCTATGTTACATGGACATTTCAATATAAGCAATGTGTTTGTGTCTGGCACTACATTTTTATGCATAAAATTTGTGCCCCTACCATGTCCATGTCGTGTTTGGGCATCATACGAGTTAAGATCACCTCTCGAGAAAGAGTCCTTGAAACAATGGTTACGAGTAGATTACCCATTCAAATTCAGTTCAATATAATGGCAGATACACTTTAAATATGTATGCAGTATAGGCACAATGTATAATGATATGAGATCCACTATATCCACTTATATGGAGCCCACGTAAGATCATGGGAATGGGCTCATTGGAAAGATCCATGCTTAGGTATGGGGCCTAATTAAGTAATGCATTTCAGGTCACAATGATTACAATGTAGTATGTATGAGTTTTTTTTTTCAGTAAAAAACTTCATTTGTAGTATGAAATGAGTTTTAATCAAATGGTAAGTGTAGTTTGAACGGGGTCTCATCAAGTATGAATCTAGCTAACAAGGGGTAGACGTGTAAAAATGGGTGGGAGGAAGGGGGTGGTTAGGGTTCAGATGGACCTCGTTGGAGATGATTGTGTGTACCCTCTAGTGAGGCCTCTCTCTAACCCCATTTGCCTCTCCACCCCTTCCATCCATTACCATCCCATGAGTTGGATCCTTACCCAATTGGAACTCATATCTAAGTTAGTTAACGAAACAAATAAGGGTGCAATTTCTCAACTTTCAATCCAATGGAAGATATAACTTAGGTAATTGATCAATTGAGTTGATATTGCACCCTTATCTACCATTGATTTTTGTGTCATTAGAAGTTAAAACCCATACCAAAATGCATATAATTGAACTTATGATCCAAGCATACACCTTTCTAATCATATGTGAGCCTCACATAGAGCTCTCATCATGAGAACCGCAACTGGGTGTGCCATAGGATCATACTGTGAAGTGACAAAAAGTCCCACATTGGTTAATTCGAGAAACCAATGACTCTATATAACACTTGAAACAAATTTCTCTCAACGGCTAACTTTAGAGAGTGAATTCTACCTCAAGAATGTTATCATATTCTTGGTTTTCTAACATGGTATCAGAGCAGATTCCGCGTGAGGGCAGGTCTGAAGTTTCCACATGCAGATGCAGAGCACAGTTGCACGTGTGTAAAGTTTCCACATGCAACCGTAGGGTCCAGCTGCACGTGAGGGGGGTGTGAAATGACAAAAAGTCCAACATCGGTTAATTCGAGAAACAAATGACTCTATATAACATTTGAGGAACATTCTTTCAACAGCTAGCTTTTGAGAGTGAGTTCTACCTCAAGAATGTTATCATGTCTTGGTTTTCTAACACATACACCCTCTACATACTACATACAAATATACAAATCTCGACATTTTCTCAAAAAAACAAGAAGTTACTTGTTGCTCTTGTAATGATTGAAAATTTGAGGCCATAATGGCTAGACACAGCAGGGACAGATTTTACACATAAATGAAGTGTGACAGACACACTACATACATTTTAGTCTTCGTACAACATGCAAAATAAATATGCAACTCACGCCCCACCCCACACTAAAAAGAGAAAGAAAGAAAGAAAAAGAAAAAAAGATAATCAAATTCAAAAACTCAACTCGATTTCCCAACAAGTTGAGTCAACTTGAAGACTAGGCAAGTTTTGAGCGAATAAAAAAGTCATGACCTGGTCAAACTATTAAAATAATACTTATTTTAATATATACTATATAAGCTAAAAATTATAAAAATGTCTAAATCATGAAAATCCTGCATAAAAACAAAAATGATCTGGAGTAGAATAAGCAGAGAATGATAATAATTAGAAAAATAAAAAATTCTTAAAAAATGTAGGTATTAAAAAGAAACAAAAAATAATAAAGAACATAAATTAAAAATACAAAAAAAATTGAAAATAAATGAAAATAAACCAGAAAAATGAGATAGAAAGGAAAAATTGAAAACAAAAAAAGTAAAATATAAGTAGTTCCCCACATGAAGGGGGTTGGCCTGACGGTCAAGAAGGTCCCCTCATGAAGGGAGGTATTGGGTTCAATTCACGCTCAAACCCCTCTGGGCCACTCCCATGGGGTTACTCCTCATCGATGTACCAGTGTGTGTGGATTGGGAGGTTTACACATGCTCGTGGGATTACTCTCACCTCCAATGTGGGTGGGGATACCCATGTTAGAAAAAAAAAAAAAAGGGGGAAGAAAATCAGAAAATTGGTAAAAATGAAAATAGAAAACAAAAGAGAGAGAGGAGACGGAGAGATGATGAGAAAAAGAAATTTGAAAAAACATATAACAAAAATTGAATATGAAAGGAAATGAAAATAAAAGAAAGAATATAATAAACAAAAATGATGAAGTAATAACTAAAAATGGAAAAAAAAAAAAGGGGGGGGAAAAAGGGAATGGCAATGGTCATACATTGCTTGCCACATTTTATCATCCTTGCTTTTACTTTCTCCTCTTTTGTTTTTTTAAGTGAAATCTATGGCTTGCTTTTACCAACTTCCTATATCTCTTAGTTTTCCTTTTCCTTTACCCTTGATTACTTACAACTGAATCAAATCGAATCAAGTCTCCACTAGAATCAGTCAAAAACTCATAGACAAATCAAGTTTTCACCAAGTAACTTGATTTTTACAATGAGTAAAGTTGACCAAGTCAACCAATTCAACTCCAAGGTTAAAGAGTGATCCATAGACTTTTCCAACTAACTCATCTCCATGAGCTCATGTGGCCCCATAAAAAGTTCACACAAACCTTATAGAGAATGATTGTTCTACATATACAATAATTCTCCCTACAACCACTAGCGGTCGCTCGTACAACCCCATGTGGAATCGATATGGGACCATGGTGATGGGTTTCTTAGAAAGATCCATGGTCAAATACGAGGCCTACCACAACTTGCTTAATCAAGAAAGCATATTTTTAAGGTACTAGATATTAACAGTGCCACGGCATGAGTTTAATCCAATAGTGAACATAACTCAAAATGGGGTCAAATTTGTTAGAGGGCCGGATCAAATGTTATCGGAAACTTGTCTTTCTGTGTGTGTGTGCATATGTATATACACACAAAAAAGCATGCATTGAATGGTCACCAATAACCATAGTACAACTTGATACACTGAAACTCCCTATTGTACCCACCCTAGGACCTATTTGCACACCTTTCCCCTCACTCCCACTACCCTCATGAATTTGATCACTACCCATTGGATCCCATACTAAAGTCGAACACACCATTGGATTGAAATTAGATAAATTGCAACCTTATTTACATAATTAGCAATTAAAGATTGCAAATACATGATAATTGCATAGATTAGACAATTTATCTTCCAATGAATCATGAAGAATAGATTAAATCGTAATCAAATGGTTCTTACATTTTCATCTCCATCCAATGAACTAGATTCCAATGGATTGTTCACTTCATCAGAAATAAGTGAAATTCCTGAAAAAGAAAAAAGGGAAAAAAAAGAGAGAGAAATCAAAAGAAAAACACAATTAGCGATAGCAACAGAAACAAGACGCAAACACTGAACTAATAAAATGCTATAAATAAATAAAATATTACACTCATAAAATGCTCATCCTGAAAATAAATTCTGTATATCAATAATTCCAACGCAAAGGAGCAGTGATTACATTGATGAGGACAACTAAACGAATACCCAGCATTGAAGTAAGGACCCTTTAGTAGCCATTGACAAGAATGAGAATTGGAAGAAATTATCCAAGCGACTCCTATCCATTTCCTCCTCAAACTGTTCCAGCAATTGGAAGACTGTACTAAACAAGACATGTTATCATTGGAATAAAAGTTATGTACACCAAACACAACTTTTTGAGGAATGAGTAACCATGTAGGCATCCATTCCCATTCCAATTGAATCATACAAGGTAGCAAACAGGCCCTAATTGGAGTGTCTAGGTTGACTAGATTATTTAACAAAATCTAAAGTAAATAATGATTTAAAAAAAAAAAACCATTTAAGTCCCATAATCAAGGAAATTTAACATTTTACTAAGAACCCATTAATCTTGTGAGCCATGGCATGGAACTTTAAGAGAGTAACAGTAGACTTGGCAAAATCCGACCCGACCAGAACTGACCGTTTTGATAAATGACCCAACCCAACCAGACCCACTTAATAGATGACCCAACCCGACCCGACCCCAACCTGAAAATAAATGGGTATGCCTAATTGACCTGATTATTGCCTCATCCATATGCAACACATCCAACTGTATGAGGTTTGCACCTATTTAAGGGATATTCTTGGTATATGTCTTCCTAGAAAAGTCTCCTTAGTCAGGTAAATAAATAAAGTCGACCCGAACCAGACCGGAACCGAATCTGAAATAGACCGGAACCGACTTAACCCGTTTAACAAGACCCAAACCAGATAAGACCCGAACCAAACCTGACCTGGCCCAACTCTTTGCCAAGTCTAAGTAATAGAGCAACAGATAAGACATGGACCTATTATTTAATAGAATAGACAAGCAAATCTACAATTGAGTGACTCCTTTCCACCAAGTCAAACAACTCTGCGACACATCCCAATAAAAGGTGATAATGTCTTAAAAACAGTAAAGCAAGATATAAAGATTCCATCAGCATGATACCATTTTTAAATCCAATATCTTAAAATTCAACATCCTCATTCCTACGGATTCCTAAGTATCCAATCATGCTCATTTGGCAGTCCTTGGTCCTCCCACACTACTCAAAGTGGGGCAACACCTTTTGAAGTTAAACCAATGCCCAGTTGGAAGTTATGGCTTATTAAGAATCAAAAAGACAAATTTGTTAATAATGGTAGTAACATTCTGTGTAACCCTCCTTAGACTTTAGAATTCTACATCTTTGGTATTGACTAACTTGTATTCACACCAAGTGAATATTACACATCTCTAAGAGCATCAATTATCAAATATGGAGCTTCATACGCAAGGCAAGGCACTAGAGAGAGATTTAACAATGTAAGGTGGGTGCATTAAAAAGGAAAAAAAGTATGCACCTGGGTGCATCTGGGCATGTTTTTTGCCTTGGCACGAAGTGTGCCTTTTCTAGTAACATTCATATTAAGTTGGTAACTTTCCTATGGAAGTTCTTTTTCCGAACTCATCCTATGGAGAAATGCTTTTAAAATATAAATAACAAATCATTTTCATAAGAAAGTAAGCAAACAATAATGGAGCCTCAATGAGGTGATGGTTTGTGAGATACTTGCCTGAGTGCATCACTTATATCATTTCAAAAACAAAAAGTAATAAACTAATGGTCCCATTTAGCTTTCTACCTATCTACCAGGGCAGTAGTTTCAGATAGAGTTTCCTCGAAGTAGTAAACTTGGGTGTTTGACCAAACAATACAAAGGAAGATGCATTCCAAGATATAATATAGCAGGTAAGCAGAAATGGAAGACATTCATGATTGCAAATGAGCCTAATATTCCAAAAGAATAACGCATACTTTTTGTCTCATTTTCATCCATATCATCTGGTGACATTTCGTCCTCAAAATCATCCCTTCTTGTCAGGGAATCAAAGTCCTCTTCCTCCCCATCAGACAAATTGTATTTGCTTTTCTTGTTCAACATTGACTGAAAATAGGAACAGAAAGTCACAAAAACACGAGCATTGTGAGGAAAAAATGAAAATCAACAGACATGAGAATTGTGACGTATTTGGAGCAGTATTAACTCCATAAGCAGTAGTATATGATGCTAAATGAAGAGGCATTGCTATGAAACTTTGTGCATAATCATTCATTAACAAACTAATGTAAATACACAAAGATGGATAAGAAACAACCACAAGATTTAACACAGATTATTTTTCTTGATTAGATAATTCACCTAATCTTAACTCACACCAATTGCCTCCCCCCCATCAGCCCCCTCCCCAAACACACATACACACACAATAAAAAGGTCACATACACCACTCAAAAAAAAAAAAAAAAAATCCAGCAGGTCCAACTTGCGCTTGAATTCATTGAACTAGACAATAAGACAGCTAAAACCCAGAAAGGAAAAAATCTAACATACAGACGGCAAAGATATGAAGGGATCCAACACAGAAGATGATCAACAGTAGAAGATGCCACAGATTATAGAAAAGATAGTATCAACATGCCACTGCAGTTAATTAGCAAAGAAGTAGACAGAACACAGTTTGGCATTCTGGACCAGCAGTTGGCAGATCAGGATGACATCGAAGGGTGAATCCAGAGTAGACAAATGACCTAAATGTTGCCACAACAGACTCAAACAGGTGCATAACAGGCTATGCAGACAAAGAGAAAACCCAATCCAATTAGAATCAACACAGCAGTGATAGAGGCTGTCACAGGGCATGACGGAAAAGATACTAATCAAAGTTGAGGATGGATCCCAGAAAAGAAAGAGAAGAGAGCATCATGGAGTTAGAGAGGGACAGGGACATATCCCAGAAAAGGAAAGAGGAGAGAGCATCATGGAGAGAGAGAGAGAGAGAGAGAGAGAGAGAGAGAGCTAAAATAAAAAATACAGAAAGATGGAGAAGTATGGCAGAGTAATGAGAACAGAAATCAGGTGAGCAACACAAAGATGATGGAAGTAAAAATAGGAAGCATGCGCATGAAGACATAACAGAAGGAAAAAAAGCAGACCTGAATAAATTATAGAAAAGAAACTGAAAAGGTAGTACAGAGAACTGGAAAAAGTTCATAGAGTAGAAGAGAATCAACGGGAGGAAAAGGTTGTCAAGAGTGGTGTCTAGAGAAACAAAGAAACATGCAGATAGGTTAGATGAGCAAAACTGATGAAACATGACCAGAGATGAAGAAAAAGGTCATCAAATTAAAACGAGAAAGAGAGAGAGAGAGAGAGAATATGGAGTGGTCAGAGAGGGAAACCATAAAAAAAACCCTTGAAGAAAAAATTTTACAGGAGAGAATATTTGAGATGTGCATAGGAAAGAGACAGATAAGTAGAAGAAAATAAAGATGCAATGCAGTAAAAGGGACAATAGCAGTGGAAATCAGTGATGGAAAACAGAACAACACAAAATAGATAAAAATAAAAAAAAACTATGTAAATTCATCAGAATGTGTTGCCAATTTTAATTAGTTCCTCTACTATGCTTCCTAAACCACTAAAGTTATATTCCATATTTCCTGCTTTACTCAAACCATAAATCTCTAGAGCTTATCTCCAATAATTCTAATTTCTCATTCAATTGATTCTTTGTTTCACCAACACACACTATATTAAATAGCATAGACCACACTCTGCATCTGGTATATTAGCTGTAAACCATTACTGGAATGAATAAATATGGACTAAAAGCATAGTTGTCAGAACTGTTTCGGTTTTGTCTCTATAACAGAATGCTCGTTTTGGCCATTTCGGTGTTCCCTTCTGGAAAAGACAACACCAAAAATTTTTAAAAGTAAAAATATAATAAAATATGAAGACAATAATACAAACTTACAGATATATTTAAATTAATTATTTTCATCGTTTCACACTAATCTACATAAATAAAAAATAATTACCATTAAATAACTACTTATGTTTGTAATCTCAATTTGTAATAGTATAATTATCAAATACTAATTCAAGAATGTTTGAATTTTAGTCTAATAAGAATCAAATACAAATTGAATTAGACCCAAAAAATCGAAAAAATACCTAAGAAATAAACTTGAATTCTCATTTTATTCAAAATTAAAGATCAAAACTTAAAACATATAGGCACACCTGGACCATTTTACCTTTTCTCAAACTTCTTCATAAACATTAAAAATAAACCGTACGAATTGAAAATATACTTAATGAACTACAACTAGACCAAATTCCATCCCGAAGATCAATTTCCAGACACTTGATCTTAGTGGTCAAAGTCACTTGAACTTAGTGGTTGCATATGAAATTTTAGGCTCAATTATCTTTTCCAACTATGGCCAATGAAGTATATTTTTTAGTTGTGCATTTGGATTTTATGTGTATCTAAAAAATTAAAAAAAAAAAAAATGAAATCTCTAGAGCGGAATGGGTAGGGCCAAAACGGGCCAATCTAACCCGTTTCGCCCAGATCCAGCCCGTTAAAGCCAGTTCCCAATACCATAATTGGACCCACTCCCTTCCATTTTCGGCTAAATCCAAAATGGAGCGGAATTGACAACTAAGGCTTAAAGTTGATCCTTGATTAAGTCCAACTCCTAATAGGAATTTCCTCATCTCCCCGCACTCTCCTTACAATAATTGTTGCTTGTTCATATATATCTTGTATAACCTCAACATTCTTATTAGGAATAAATTTCTTTTTCAAAGTTCGCCAAACTAAATGCTTGGCACTCTATCATAGACCTTTTTTAAATCTATAAAAGTCATAATTTTTTATTTTTCTCCCTAAACTTCTCCACCAGTTCCTAAAAAAGAAAAAAAAGAAAAAAAGATTCCTCCAATCATTGACCTACTTTGCAGAAACCCAAATTGATTCTCTAAGCTATTTTGTCCTTGTCTTAACCTCAATTCTATCATTCTACCCAAAGTTTTTGGTAAGGCTCATTAAGTGTAATCCTTCATAATTGGAACAATTCTAAATATCTCCTTTATTCTTATAGAAAGGAACCACCATACTTTTATGCCATTCTCAGCCATCCTTTTCAAATATAAGATGTTAAACAACCTAGTCAACCACCTAATCCCGGTCTCACCCAATAAGATCCACTTCTATAAAGATAACATCTTTTTTTTTTTTGAACAGTAACAAAGGTAATTCATTCATTCTATAAAGATAACATCTAGCCCTAATGTTTTACTTTTCTTCATCTTGTTCATGGCTAATTTTAATTTTATTTTTGATATTCCAACCCCTCATTTGCTTCTTCTTTATGTATTTCTCTCATGTTTTGTATTTAATAAGTTTCTATAATACCATTCCCATCTATCCCATATTTTACCAAGCCAAGGTCTAGCATGAGTCCAACCCCATCCTACTTGCATTTTCCTCTGGTTTTCAGCAGCAAGGCCGATTGCATTGCAAGACACGAATTTGGTGGATTGCCTCAGGCACTTTATCATCTGACAGATTGTCAAGCAATGAAGATAGCTCTTCGAGCCTATTAGGAGCTTCAATTACAAAGGGAACAGACTCGTGTTCAACTGCATATGGTTTGCAAAAATCTTCTATCCACGTTTAGAGAATCTGTTTTCTGCCCTCCTAGTTTTTCGTACATTATTATTGTTCACATTCTGCTGTATTTTTTCCACCTTTGATTCATCTTGTTCCCCTCTTCTTCGAGATCAGTGTCAAGATCCCTGTCATCACTTTGTTCCCAATCCTTCAACGAAAGTATATTCCCTGATTCACCATCATTTTCACCACTTTACTTCTTTCTGACTACTATCCTCTTCATCACTGACTTCCATTTGATCATCATTGTTGTCAGTTTCTGCACCATCAGACGAGTCGCATTTTCCCTTTCAATATCACCCACATCTTTCCTATTGAGAATTTCATCAACCCACCTTTTTTTCTTTGGTTTTTCATCATCAACTGAAAAGGAATCCCCAAGATCATCCCCAGAAACAGATGTTAACCTCCTTTGATTTGATTTATTAAAATCTTCATCACCATCACTGACTGCATCATCTGAATCATCACATGCAAGAATACTTTTCTGACGCTCTTCCTCCAACTGCCCAACCCCATCCCAACCCAATAATTTGGTAAATGGGTAGGTTTTGGTCATAGGCTAAGACCAAGCCACAATTCAAAGCCCAACAATCTCAACAGGTAAAACCCCAGCCAAAGGGGGTCTGACCCTGTTGACATGGCATCCTTACTACAAAATATAGTTCAGGAATCATAAAACAACAAATTACGATAGTAATGAAGTAGTTCAGAAAGCACTCTACCATTAGCTTAAAAAAAAGGTGGTGGGGGGGGGGGGGGGAATTCAAAAAAGTCCCCCTAAGATTCTCAAAAATCTAAAAACACCTTCTGTTCTTGAAAATATAAGAAAACCCCCTTGTTTTCATGAGAATCACACAAAACCCTCCGAGTAAAAGTCAAACTTAAATTCATGGTTACACGCCATGTAAAATATTCAAAAAAACAAAACTACCCTTTATAGGCAAAAACTAAAAAGAAATACGTAAATTTTAGAGAAAATCTTTCTTTATCTGTCACTTCTTGGTCCCAACTGTCATTTATCTTAGAAAGAGTAGTATTCCCTAATTTTATTTTCACTTGAATTATAATTTTTCATGGGTTCTTTTGAGGTTCACCTAAATATTGATGGGATTTTTTAATATTTTCATTGTCATCCCTCAACGTTTTATCTTAAGTTCATCCATTTTTATATTTACTAATTATCATGGAATCAATTTTTTATTATTTCATATGTGATTTATTATCATTTTCTTTTTTCTAATTCTTCATGAGAAGGGTAGCTTTGCTAAAGGAATGCACTGATAAACAGTCAAGAGGGGTTTTGAGATTCTCATGAAAACTCAGGGGTTTCTTAATATTTTAGGAGACATAAGGTGTTTTCATTATAGAGAGAAAACTTAAGAGGTTTTTTAAGAAGTTTCCAAAAAAAAACCTACCCATGAATTGCATGCATTTTTTATCCATATGCGTGTGGACATTTTACACCATATTTCACTAGAGAGCTCTCTAATCCAATGACTATATTCCACCAAATTAGCATTATGAAGACAGTAATGAGTATACCCAACTTGACATGTTTATCTTCTTAGGTGGATCAACCCATCATTTTTAGGCCTACTCTGTAACGAGGCCTGTTAGAAAACCATGACACTAGAGTATTCTTGAGGTAGAACTCATTCTCAAAAGCCAGCCATTGAGAGGAGGGTGCCTCAAGTGTTATATACAGTCATTGGTTTCTCAAATTACGCGATGTGAGACTCCCTTGCCACTTCACACCCGCCCTCGCGTGGATCTGCTGTACGTGGAACATGCTCTGATACCATGAAGAAAATCATGTTAACATTCTTGAAGTAGAACTCACTCACTCTCAAAAGCTACCCATTGAGAGAAGGGTACCTCAAGTGTTATATAGAGTCATTAGTTTTTCAATCTAGACGATGTGAGACTTTTGTCAACTTCACACCCTCCCACACGTGCAGCAGCGCACGCGAAACCTACTCTGATACCATGTTAGAGAGACAATAACATTCTTGAGGTAGAACTCACTCTCAAAAGCTAGCCATTGAGATGAGGGTGCCTCAAGTGTTATATAGTCATTAGTTTCTCAAATTAGGCGATGTGGAACTTTCTTGTCACTTCACAATGAAGTGACAAAAGTCCCACATTGGATAATTTGAGAAATTAACACTTGAGGCACCCTTCTCTCAATGGCTAGCTTTTGAGGGTGAGTTCAAGAATGTTATCATGACATGATTTTCTAACATGGTATCAGAATTGGTTCAGCGTGCAACCGCAAGGCGTAACTGCACGTGAAAGCGGATTTGAAGTTTCCACGTGCAACCGCAGGGCGCGGCTGCACGTGTGAAGTTCCACGTGCAGCCGCAAGGCACAATTGCACGTGAAGGCAGGTGTGACGTGACGAAAGTTCAACATCAGTTAATTTGAGAAACCAATGACTCCATAGCTTTTGAGAGTAAGTTCTACCTCGAGAATGTTGTGACGTCATGGTTTTCTAACAAGGCCGACCTGGCCCGATCAATTTACTCAGTGGTCATGACCGTTACCAAGGGGTTAGAGCCAAACCCATCCCGTTGGAAGCCCTACTTAATTCTAAATCTTTGACTAAAACCCTTTGGTTTAACCCTTAATATATCTTGACGATCTAGGTCCCTAGTTCTCATCTCTCTCACCTTATCAAGCTTATATATTCCCTTTTTTCCTCTGATTTCTAATTTTTCATTCAAATCATCCAATTCTTTTTTGAAAAGGAAATCATCCTATTCTTCACACTTATCTTATGGCTTTGCTTGCAAATCTACAACCAAAAATTCATTAAAATTCCTTATAATTCTTCTACAAAAAAGTCCACCTATATTTTGTTCCAAAAATATGTACAGGACCAGAGAACATCTACATCGTCACACCTTGTTCATCTTGGAGAATATTACCAATTCGAACCAACCATGATTTCCTCAAGTCACACCAACCACATTATGATGTAGTGCATCCTCCAGATCTGGACTTTCCATTTTCGTATTTTGGCTATTTTCGTTTTTATTTTTATTTTTAGATAGGGTTTTTTTTAGGAAGAATTTATTTTTAGTAAGGAGAAGCTTATATAAGTTATAGCCTCCATAAGGCAAATTGACGATTGAATTGAATGAATAAAATTTTGGAGTTTTCCAAACCTTGTGTAGAGCGATTCCTTTAGCGTGAGGCCCTTTTGGCGTGAAGCTTGGCGTGAGGCTACCTTTCCTTCTTCTTCAGATACTCTTCATTTATCTTCTATCTCTCTTCCTCTTCCTTCCTCTTCTTCTTCCCTGGATTTCTAAAGCCGTCCCTTTGCTGCCCAAACCATATCTACCCTTTTGGCTTCCGTTCCCTCTTCCGATCCTTTCCCATGGCTGCTGCAACCCTTGTAGCCCTTCTCCAATGTGCCGCAACCTCCAAATCTTCTCTTTGTTACTGCCGTGACCTACATACCCTCTCCCATCTTTCCGCCAGGCTTTCGTAGCCCAATAACCCTTTCCATTCCTTCCTTTTTCTTTTTATTCCATTCCTTTATCTTCTATCTCTCTTCCTCTTCCTTCGTCTTCTTCTCCCTCTTGTCTTGCCGTAATTTCCAAACCCCTTCCCTGGATTTCCGCCTCCCATTCTTCGTTTTTCCCTTTTGCTCCTCTTCGTTGGTTTCCACCCTTTTCAATCGATTTCTTCTTTAGCCCTTATCAGTTAAACAGTATCCCATCCATTCCTCTCTCCTTTCCCACATGCCAAGTTGTGAACCTATTAATCCTTTCATACCCGTGGCCAGCCCTTGACTAAATGACCAGAGACTTTGGCGGGATTGATTAAATTCTTAGGATTTACACAATTAATTGTGGTAAATTTTCATATTCATTAGTTGCATTTATTAATTGAATTTTAATCTCAGCCCATATTAGTTTTAGGTGCATTATTTTCATCCCTTTTTAATTTTTAGGGACCACATTAGGCATTTAGGGTCACCATATTAGTTGTCTTGCATCAAATTTGGTATCAGTAACCTAGGTTAGGAGAGTTTCTTAACTTTCCAGATTTTAAGTCGCATTTAAAAATTAATTAATTAATTATTAAAAAAAATTACATTCTTTATAATAAATAAAAAAACTCATTCATGGCATATAGACTTAGGTCATTACATCACTGCATTCATTAGAGTTAAGCCACATCATTTAGCATATCTTCCTATGCATACCTACACGTAGTGGCCGAGAATATCAACCCAATATCGATCTCACATCGTTTACCAAAATCCTAGACAACATCAATGGCCACTTAGCCAACATGGAAACCAGAATAGCAGAACAGGCGACCAAAACCGATAACCGCTTCGATGAACTAGAGATTTCCCTCAATCAAAACATTGACATGGAAGTTGGTAGTGGTAGAGGTCGAGGTAGAGTTGGTGACCAAGAGTGTGGTAGAGGAAGAAATGGTCTCCACAACCATTATGCTTTTCATGACCTTCCCGACCCTGAATCTGAAATAGTGAGATCTATTAAAGTTGAGGCTCCGAGTTTTGATGGTCGACATGACCCAAAGGCTTTTATTGACTGGTTGTCTGGCATAAAACACTACTTTGAATGGTATAACATGTCAGAAGAGCGTAGTGTGAGATTTGCAAAAATGAAATTGTTGGGTCAAGCTAAACTTTTCTGGACCCATGTAGAGCGTCAAATTGACAGAGTCGGAGGTAAGCATATTTCTCATTGGGATGAAATGAAAGAAAAACTGAAAGAAAAATACCTCCCTTTGACCTATAGAGAGAGATTAATAGATCAATGGCAAGCACTTCGTCAGGGAAACATGTCAGATGGCGATTACATCGACAAGTTTGATGAGTACATGATGAGATGTGATATAAAGGATGACCTTCTTGTGACTCTTTCTCGGTTTCGAATGGGTCTCCATCCAGATCTCCAAAAAGAATTGATTCCCCACAGTGTCAACACCTTGGAGGAGATTTATCAGAGAGTCCAAGAGTTGGAGCGTTACTTGACCCTGAACCCTGTTAAGCAATTTGAGTGTACTCCACGGGATACAGTGAGTCAAGCCAAGTCAACCACCAATGCTCATTCCAAAACAAGGATGTAAATGTTAAAGGAGCTTCTGGTGCGAATTCTTCCAAACAAGGGATCAAATGCTACAACTGTCATGGTTATGGGCATTTCGCTCACGAATGTCCTACAAGAATCGAAATAAAGAAAGAACCCTTATGATAGAAACAAAATCCAATGAAAAGACTGACCAGAATGTTGAGAATGAATTGTTATATGCGGGAGAACATCCCGAAAGTGACGAGGGCATTGACGATTTCGATGAATATTCCCTTGGGTTGGTTAGGTGTGTTCTCATATCATCTCCATTCATAGACCCTAGTCCAGCAGCCTTACCACTCAGTCCTACCTCATATGAGCCTCGTCCTGACCCACATACTGGCCTACTTAGTCCACTTCATAACCCATGGCCTGAACCTACAAAGCCTTCCCTGTCACCCAAGAAAGAGAAGGTAGAGTTTATACTGAATGAGAAAGTAGTTCCCACACGCCAGCCGAAATCAGAATTTACATTGTTGACAGCAGATGACCTTCAGCGACATGATCTGACTCTTCTGGAGAGATACCACAGCTTTGTATTACCAGAGGCGTCTTCTTCTCATTTACAGCATGTTGACCACAGTGACAGTTCAAATATCCGAGCATCCCAGCGACGACGGAAGAAAGCCATTCCAGCAACATTGTGGCTTGATGATGACTCCATTGGATGACATTTGAAGACCTCATGTGCGCGTGATGCATATTGAATATCCCACACTGGGAAGACGCGTGCGTGGGAAGATTGATGTCTTTTCATCTGTTTAAACTCGAGGTCGAGTTTTTTTTAGATGGGGAGATTGATGCGGTGCATCCTCCAAATCCGGACTTTCCATTTACCTTACTTTCCATTTTCGTATTTTGGCTATTTTCGTTTTTATTTTTATTTTTATTTTTAGATAGAGTTTTTTTTAGCAAGAATTTATTTTTAGTAAAGATAAGCTTATATAAGTTGTAGCCTGCATAAGGCAAATTGACGATTGAATTGAATGAATAAATTTTGGAGTTTTCCAAACCTTGTGTAGAGCGATTCCTTTAGCGTGAGGCCCTTTTGGCGTGAAGCTACCTTTCCTTCTTCTTCAGGTACTCTTCCTTTATCTTCTATCTCTCTTCCTCTTCCTTCCTCTTCTTCTTCCCTGGATTTCTGAAGCCGTCCCTTTGCTGCCCAAACCATATCTACCCTTTTGGCTTCCATTCCCTCTTCCAATCCTTTCCCATGGCTGCCGCAACCCTTGTAGCCCTTCTCCTATGTGTCGCAACCTCCAAATCTTCTCTTTGTTGCTGCCGTGACCTCCATATCCCTCTCCCATCTTTTTGCCAGGCTTTCGTAGCCCAATAACCCTTTCCATTCCTTCCTCTTTCCTTTTATTCCATTCCTTTATCTTCTATCTCTCTTCCTCTTCCTTCATCTTCTTCTCCCTCTTGTCTTGCCGTAATTTCCAAACCCCTTCCCTGGATTTCCGCCTCCCATTCTTCGTTTTTCCCTTTTGCTCCTCTTCGCTGGTTTCCACCCTTTTCAATCGATTTCTTCTTTAGCCCTTATTAGTCAAACAGTATCCCATCCATTCCTCTCTCCTTTCCCATGTGCCAAGTTGTGAACCTATTAATCCTTTCATACCGGTGGCCAGCCCTTGATTAAATGACCCGAGACTTTGTCGGGATTGATTAAATTCTTAGGATTTACACGATTAATTGTGGTAAATTTTTATAATCATTAGTTGCATTTATTAATTGAATTTTAATCTCAGCCCATATTAGTTTTAGGTGCATTATTTTCATCCCTTTTTAATTTTTAGGGACCACATTAGGCATTTAGGGTCACCCTATTAATTGTCCTACATCACATTAACTTCCATGAATCTAAAAGAGTAGGTTGGCACACTAGTTGTTTGCTTGTTTTTGAACCCTCCTTCCATCAATTCTTTCCAAATATTGAGAACACCTCCAAATGAGTCCCTTTCAATTCTTTTCTAACTAGTAACCAAGCTACTACTTTCACATTGTAGCAAAAAGACCTCTAATCTTAAAGCATTTTTATTGTTGAAGATCCTACTATTTCTCTTATTCTCTTTTCCATTACTGACCAAAACAATGATGCAGAAGTGCATTTCCATTTTAGTTAACAGCTTCAATGAAAAATTTAACCTAACACGGTTTTAAAAAATCAACCAAGTGCAATTCAACACAAGTCAAGTTTGAACTTAGTTGATACAAAACAGTGTTCCATTTTAGTATTGTTAGGACTTCGCATTTTCTCGAATTTCAGTGATTTTTAATCTATTTTTATCCAACTTTTATGCGATCAAGACTCAATGCCTATCGAGTGAAAGATTGACTCCTACGTTTATAACCTACTCCCAATCCACTGTTTAACTGACCATTTATCTAAATTGATCCCCTACTACTCAAAAAACTCTATAGAGGATACTAGAAAAAAAGTGGAAAATTCAATCCATAAAAGAAAAACACCATCACAATGTTGAACCAAATCAATTTAGAGAGTACATTGTATAGAAATCATTGATCAAAGAATTCATCCTCCGCATTGCAAAGTGTGCTAACCACTAATTAATTTATGACAAGACTCCCTTTCTCAATATTTAACTCATGTCATCACCTTTCTAGCTACCCTTAAACAACAAAAGGACCCCATCCTTGAGGGTGCAAGGCCACTTGAAAAAGAAGGTAATGCCTCAAAGAAAAGCTTGACCAAATTGACTTATTGCTAAACCTGAGAAAGGAAAACTCAACAAAGTTAACAATTGGACATTCTAGGTCAACTCCAACAAACACATTTAAATGGAACTCGCCCAACAAAAAAGAAAAGAGAGAGAGGGGGGGTCACAACTACACATTTTTCCTTAGGCACGACAACAATGTACTAGCTTAGAAACTCAAGTTTTCATCAGTGATTTGCCCACTCAAGCATCGTCCCAACAGCTCACTGCTCCCAAGACACGGTAGCATAACTAATATCTTAGTGCCTTCCTAAATACTAACCCAATTTAATGACTTAAAAAGCAATACTATGAAAGTCTATGATGCCTGAGAATGGACATGGGAATGAATGCGGGACACAAGTGTGTACACAACACGGCATAATAAAAAATTTAGGACACAAGAACGAGGACGACAAGGACATGGCATATATATAATATATATAAAGTTCTATATATGGTCATCTTAATTAAGTTATTTTAGATCATAATTTTAAGTTGAAAATTTTTAAGTAAATTTATATCATATTTTAATTTATTTTAATATATAAGTTATTCAATTAGGTCAAGTGCTACATTGGATGAGTATATTAATCCTAAAGGATAGAGTTAGAAATGACCGCACTAGAGAAAATTAAGATGGCCCCTCATAGATGACAAATTGAGATAAACTCGTTTGAAGTGATCTGGTCATGTTACCAGAAGACCAAACACAACTCAAGTGTGCAGAGTCGAAAAGCTACAAATTGCAACCACAAGGAGGAGAGACCACTAAAAATGTGGAGAGAAGGATAAAAAAAGACATGTAATATAATAAAACTACTGGCAGTATAGTTTATGATAGAATCAAAAAGAAAAACAGAACTCGAAAAGCTAACCCTGGATGGATGGGATACTAGCTTAAAATGATGATCTTTTTTTTTTGAAATGGTTCATATACTAATAATAATGATAAAAGCACCAGAAGTGCCAATACAAGAAAAAAATGGGAAAAAAAAAAGACTAAACATTTGGCTCACAAACAGGAAAAAAAACTGGTAGAAGGAGCTGCAAATGATAGGCTAGCGAGCAACGAAAGAGCTGTAGAGCAGCAGGAACAACTGGAGGGAGAATAACGTGAGAGACGGAGATGGTGAGCAACAGGCCAACAGCCACGAGGTCATAGTCCACAGCATGATAGTTTATAATGATGATCATAGTAGTCAAAGGTGCACTAAGGTTCTAGAAAAGGGGTTTGCGCCTTAGGTCTTCCCAAGTGCACCTTGCACCTTATATAAAAGTGTGTTTTTCATTTTTCTTCTTATTAGGGTTAAAATGTAAATAGTAAAACATAATTTCCCTCTTAAGTGTTAAAATATAAACAAAAATGAGTCTTTTCATTTGCTCTCTATTAAGTCTAAAAATATAAATAGTAAAACATAATTTACATCTTATATAAAAGTGTATCTTTCTTTTCTTTTGTTGTTGTACATAGCCATTGGAATGATGATTTATTTATGAATTTGACTTGTTATTACTTAGTTTTGTATATTAAGTTTATGTTATAAGCTTCTTATATTATGCAATTGTGCTTTTACATTTGATGCATCTTCTTTATATTATAATTATATATCTTGCATTGTTTAGTTGTAGTGAGTCAAAAAAGTAATGCATTTGTCAATATCTTAGAAATAGTCGTAAACAATAGTATTACATTCATACTAGTGCAAAAATATACATAACTAAATAAATAAAAATATGTTAATATTTTAAAAAGAGCACCTAGAAAAAAAAGCCCATGCCTCGGAGTGTGCCTTGCACCTTAGGCTTAAGGATCTCTTTGTGCCTTAAGTGAGCCTTGTGCCTTGACTACTATGATGACGATAATGATGATGAATTAATTGGATCAAGTAGGGCACTATATATGTAGGAATTATCTAAAATATTATCTATTTTTTTAGTTTCATATGTTTTTTCTTATTAATATAAGGACGACAAATATTTAGAGGCAATTAGGCAAAATAGTATATGCACTACTATTTAGGGGAAAAGCAGTCAAATTAAATAAGGGCAAAACCATCCTTTTATTTGTGTTAGTATCTTAGGGAAAATCATTTTAATTAAAGCCCTAACATTTTAAAGGAGCTTTTCTTATTTATTTTTAACAATGAAGAACCCCAAGACCCCCCCCCCCCCCTGCAAGCTACGGGCATCGGGTTACTACAGGACTCGAACTTGGGACCTCTGGTTCTTGAGCAAAGAAAAGGTCTTGTTATTGCAAAAGATGAAGCAATTCCACTTCTACTTGGTTCGTAAGAGCTTCCACCACTTCGCCATGGCAGCCTGTGTACTTTTTTCTCCCAAGATTTTTTTTCTTTTTTCTTTAGAAAACACAAAACATAGGAAGCTAGCCATGTCCACCCTGTTTTCATACCATGTCCATCCCCATACCTGCACATGGACCTAATGCACATGTCCGTGCATCCCAGGTCAAAGTTACGAATTGCAACAAGAAAAGGGGAAAAATACATATATTCCCAAGGAGAACATAATGACATGCAAAAAAAAAATCCTCTTGTCATTTCATTACCATCCACCTATTCTTTACCAAAAGATTTATCAACACATTTGCACTTCTACAAATGTGATTAGTTGATAAATCCAGCAAAGATGTGAAGTTTCTCTCTCTCTATCATGTAATGCAAAAAAGGCATTACTTTTCTCCTCATTACCAAACTCCAATTCTTTGAATGCACTTCTATAAACTCCAATGCTTTGAATGCACTTCTATAATGAGTTTCACATAAATCTCTTGGAAGAGAAACATAATGCTTGCCTCGTGGCCCAAATTCTAGCTCAACTCTTTGACAGGAATTGGACAGGGGAAAAAAACTATAACAATACCTTTATCACCATGCAACAATCCATGATGCCCGACATCCTCCAATTAACCTCTTCCAATCTTCCCAAACATTTACACTAACATTCCATACTTACACAAGAGGAAACTTACATTTAACTTACGCCTCCCATTTCAAAGACATTCCCTAACATCTCCTTCCAAATGATTCAATAAATCTAAAGTTCTATGACCTTTAGATTATTTCATCAACACAAGTTAGAAAGCTTAACTTGCAATTGACATTTCCAATACTACATTCCATCCTTTCTACTTTCTTTCAAACACCTTGTTGTTTCTTTCACATATTTGAGTAAGGTCAAACTCCCAACCAAGGATAAGTATCACCCTTCCATGATGAAAATCCCTTCTCAAACCGCTTTGATGGATCTCATGAGCATTTCTTCGTTTGCCAATGCAAAATGGTGATGTGAGATATGTAAAGGAAAGGGGTCTGCCGTTGTATGGAAAGAGACCTGCAATGTTCTTCAACCATCGATTATCCAAATGGATGCAATTAAATCACACTCTTCTTTTAGGATGGTGCCAATTGATTCACTGAGATAATTTATCTTCAAACTGCAGCAAAATTTAAACCAGCCTAAAATTTCTTTCCAATCCATCACATTGTCCTCTTCAATATCAGAAAAAGAAATGGTTTCACTGGCAAACTAAGGATGGAAGATAATCAATTCAAAATGTTTAATCTGAAAGCCTTTAAATAGACCCCTGCCCAAGGCTTTCAGAAGGCCAAAAAGGTTTTCATAGGCAAGTGCTCCTAGAACTTCAAAACAAACCCTTGAGAATATTACTGACCATCATCAAGAAATCAGTAGACAAATAGTAGAAGCTACATACCACTCAATCCAAAATCTCCAATTCTAGCAAAAACTTGTTATGTGCTTTCCTTCACTGGTCCACTTCTTAATGGAACAGTTAATGAAGCGGAATTATTTGCTTTGTGGCGGAACTTGCTGGAGTTGGAAAGTTGGGAGTATCGAGGAGTACAGTTGAAGGTGATTCTAAAGTTGTTCTTGGTTGGCCTTTGGGTTCTAATTGCCCTTGGCTTTACTTGGACAAAATTGTTTAGAATTCATCATATCATTGCTTCTTTTGAGTTTAAGGTGGCTTGGGCTCCTCGGTCTGTTAATACGGTTGTTGATGCCTTTGCTTGTCAAGGATTATCTTTAACTTCTAAAGTTGTAAACAGAGTCTTGTAATGTGGGGTTGGGCCTTTGCTCATGTTTAGCGGATTTCTCTGCTTGCTTGTTCTTTGTTATCTCTTTTGAATTAATGAAGTTATCTTTCAAAAAAAAAAATTGTTGGAGAATTAAAAAAAAAAAAAATCTTGTGGGCCACCAGAGTCCATGATATACCATTCCTCGATACAAGCCCTTGGCTAAGGGATATAACTTCATAAAGAACCATTAACTTTCTTAGATGGTGACATGATTCAAACCGACAACCTTTATGGTTGGAACAATAGGCTCTTGTCAACCAAAAACCTGATGGTGAGCACTTCATATAACAATTTGCACCACCACAACTTAAATTAATTGCCCTTAGTCCTTTGAAGCAATAGCACAGCATTGGAGAAGACAACCACAAAAAGGTACATTGATCTCCTTATATGATGACTCTACCATTAACCAGGTTCACAATGGATGCATTTCAGGGATCTTCATATCAAATCTCACTCTCATCCAATTCCTAATTTCCACCACTACTCCCAATGCACAGCTGAAGATAAGAGTTCATTAGATTTTGATATGGGTTCAATTACAGTTAGAGATTCATTCAACTTCAACCAACAAACCTAAAGTTCATTGTTTCTAAAATAGAAACACATCTCCATATTGCTGCACTCCATTTTACTCTTAGAAAAAAAGGGTAAAAATCAAACTCAAGATCTAACCAAAATAATAGAGACAGTCAGTGCTATTTCTTTTTTTATTGTTAAGGTTGTTGTTTCTTGATAATCTGATCATGTTATAGATGTTTTAAACTAATAAATCGATGTTTCCATAGAATCTTTTTAATTTAGACGCAATGTGCTTAACTATTTGTTAAATGAATATGACTTGGAATTCCATTCTGCAAGCAATCATCTTTGTGGGGATTCTAAAACATAGGTCGAACTGTTCTTTCAAGTTCCAAACACAAAGATCAAGGAATACAATATAAAATCACAGAATAATGCACCTGCCGCTCGCGCTGAAACCGCAAAATGGCTTTATCAAATTCTCCGAGTGAATCATTCTTTTCTCCAATGCGCTTGTCAAGAAACATAGAAGATTTGTTGCTTTGTTCATACTCTTTCAACAGTGTCTTCTTCCGCTGTTAAAAAAAATGAAGCAACATCAGCTAATAAAATGAAGAAAATGCAGAAACCAGAGGAGATGTGGCCTTTTGCGGTAGGAACCCAATGCAAACAGTTGGGCAGACCAAAGGCTATCCTCATTAAATTATCCCAGCCATCTCATCAATGAATTTCATCTACCCAAAAGCAGCATCCAGTCTATCTACACAGCAGTAGTTCCAGTGTAGGCAGATGATATATACAGAAACATAGCATACTTCTATGTGATCATAATTGTCATCAAAGCCATCATTCCATCCATCTGGGTTTGGCTTTCTAAGATGCATTTACAGCCTAACCCTTGTGCAGGAAAGGAAGTGCTTTCCTAAAAAGTAATCATTTAATGGTTAACAAACTGGTTAACTTCCGAAATTATCTTGATTCCATGCACACAAATAAAGTAACTATTTGTCTGTTTCTTATAGTTATATGCATCTTTCTAAAAACAATTCTATTGTCTGTTTGGGTGCATGGTAAGCAAAGTTCTTTCCAAGAAAACAATGATTTTTAACAAAAAAGGCTGGAAAGTCAAGTGCTTTGCTGAAAATAGCCAATTAATTTTTTGGTTAAAATTTACTATCTTCCAGGAAAGCACTTCCTTTTGCAGTACGCAGCCAAACAGAGCTTATTAAAATCATTTATATCCAGAAAAGCAAAGTTGACAAAGAGAGAGGAGGAGGAGGAGATGATGTCACCTTATCAATGGCAACAGAGCGAGCGAGGGCAATGCGGCGTTCTTCACCCTTGCGCTTCTTTCCGAGAATGTCGAACTTGCGACGAGACCAGATGGTCTCGAAGGGGTTTGCGTTGGAGTTCTCTTTCTTTGATTTCATGGCATTGGAGGAGACGGAGAGAAGCTTCTTGCTGCTCTGCTTATTCTTCTTATTTGCTTTCAAGTCTACCTTGTTCTTCATCTTCGCCATGAGAGAGAGATTGCAAGAACTACAGAAGAAGCAGTCTAGTCTAAGAAAAAGAAAACAGATATTTTAGGGTTTTGGGTTTTTAAGTACTGCTGCTCGGGGAGAGAAGGAAAAACCGCAAACGATCGCAGTTTTGGGCAATTTCTTTTTCTTTTTTTATGATACCAATCGACTATTAGGACCTCCCATTCTCACTGATGGGAGGAAGCGACGCTCGTCAAAATTTGACATGAAATTCTTTTTAAAATTTATAATTTTTATAAATAAGTTTTTATTTAAATATTAATATAAAAAATGAGTCATATTCTTCAAAATTACTGAATTTAATTATAAAAATATATTTTACTAAATATTTCATAAATTTTCTCTATTTTTAAATAATAATATCATAAAGTTAAATCAAATAATTTTAACTTATCAAATATCATCACAAAATTTATTATATTTTCAATTATTTAAAAAAAACTTAATATGAAAGTAATTCACAGCCACTCAATGAGAAAATAGTTATGATTCATTTATGTGTCCCTACCTCTATATATATATATAAATATATATATATATATATATATATATTAATATTAGTAGAAAATATGTGGGAGCGCAATCCTCCCACGGGCATTTTTTGTCCATGAACATGGGATTTGACTGTTACTGATTTTACCCTCTCCGTCCGTATCGTAATCACGAGAAAAGTTGCAACTCGGATCACCAAACCGGATCCCTTAATCTCCCTTGGCGAACCGAATTCACCGAATACTGGAATGTCCCAAAACGGATCACAGACCGGATCCCTTGATGGCCTTTGGGAAGCCGAATTCACCGAATGTAAAAAAAACAGATCACTGACCATATCCCTTAATGGCCTTTGGTGAGCCGAATTCACCAAATATAAAAACGACGGATCCCCAACTAGATCCTTTAATGGAACTCGGAGAGCCGAATTCTGCGTTTGACTCTATTTTTTAATACGCATCGCTTTGATTTTAAATGAACACCTACCAACTACCAACTACCAACCTCTGTTCTCCCACGCTTTCCGCCTCATTTACTTCCCCAACCTCTTCTTTCTCCTTTCCTCCCGTGCCTTAGAAACTTCAAGTAACATGTCGAAAAGAGAAGTTGCTGAATCTAGCAGTTCTGGCTCTGCTTCAAGGAGAACTCGCCCTTATTTTCTCAGGTCTAAATCTGGAAAAAACGTCAGAGGCTCAGCAGAAGTAGCAGAAGTAATATCCTTGCTGGAGAACTCGGATGAAGAAGGAGGCGTTAATGTCGAAAATGCAAACCCTCAGCCAGGCGTGAATGTCGAAAATGTTGACTCTAAGCCAGGCGTGAATGGTGAAAATGCAAATAACCCTAAGCCTCAACAAAGCCTGATTCGATTTATTTGCAAAATCGAAGAACGTGTGTCTCAAATTGAGCCGATTCTGGATGGGTTAGAAAAATTCATGGAAGAATTCTCTGCATTAAGAAAATTGATTGTCAACCTTAACCGACATATCGACCCTTCTCCAGAAGCTCCTGATGACTCTGATTAGATAGTTTTTGATGACTTGTTTTTTGATATTTTGTAAACATTTTGATAATGTTTCTTTTACACCTCACAAAACCATATGTACTTATTTGGAAAATCAATTAAATGATATGGTTGAATTTCGCAACAGTGCCTTATTTCTAATGTTACTGTATTTGAATTTTGTTAAATGGAGTAACATGGGATGATTTCATTTTGGGATCGGGTTGTAAAAATTGAACAGAAAAGAATGATAAACAAAATATGTGCCTGTATTCGGTTCGCCAAGAATTCTTGGCGAGCCGATGGTTTTCTTTATTCGGCTTACCAAGAAATTCTTGGCGATCTGGATTCTCAGCTCTAGTACAATTCGGTTCGTCAAGAATTCTTGGTGTGCCTATGATTTCCTGTATTCGGTTTGGTAGGAATTTCTTGGCGAGCCGATTTTCTCTTTCCTCTACTCTAGTACAATTTAGTTCGCCAAGAATTCTTGGTGAGCCGATGGTTTCCTTTATTCGGCTCGGTAGGAAATTCTTGGCGATCCGGATTCTCTCTTTGCTCTGCTCTAGTAAAATTCAGATCGCTAAAACTTTTTTGGCGAGCCGATTCTCTCTTTCCTCTGCTCTAATACAATTCGATTCTCCAAGAATTCTTGGCGAGCCAACCTTAAACCTGTGCACCTCTAAATGCATTCGGATAGCCCAGAATATCTAATTCGGATCGTCGAAAGGTCGATTCGGCTAGCCGAAATGCCAACTTAAGGTTATATTAAAACCCAAATTGAGAGGTTTAAGTCCATTCATGTTTTTTCTTCCCCAACTCCCGAACCCTTGGCGATCCGATTCTCCCTCAAATCGACTCCATTTTTCTAAATCTCTTCGACGAATCGTCAGAATTTCAATCTCTTCTCTTTCCCTAATTCTTCTGCACCTATTACACTTGATGGCACCGAAGACTCGTGGAAAGAGGAGGGTAGCAGCCGTCTCTAGACCAACAAAGTGGCAGAGAACTGAGGCAGCTAATGAAGAGAGAGGTCAGGAGAGAACAGTAGAGAGAACAGAGGAAAGAACTGCGACTGAAGAGAGAGTTGAAAAGAGAACCCTTGGCGAGGAAGCTACTGAGCCGAGACGGACCAAATTTTGAGGAATGGCACATCTGTTCGTGTCGGATGAAGCTTTCAAACGTTTTAAAAGTGGATTATTCCAAAGGAAAGTGATTCCTGGTAAGAGTATCAACCTAAGTGTGTATGATGCATATCCATTTTGTTTGAAAGAGTTCTTTCAGGTGTCGGGTGGGTAAAATTTCTTCAACAGGAAAACAATTTCTACTATCCCACCCTTGTAAGGGAATTTTACTGTAACATTACCAAAGCTACCGGTAATGCTATTCTGACCACAGTACGTGGTTTCAAAATTGAACTGACTATGGAATTATTGGAAGAGATGTTTCAGATACCCACAGGAGGAGTCCGAAGGTATGAAACAAATAGTTAGATTGTTACGGAGGATTACAGTACACTAGACATTTTAAAAGAGATATGTAATAGGACTGATATTACTTCTCTCTTTAAGGTCTCTGCCAGTCAAATCACTCTACAATGACGCCTTGTTCACCTCATCATTCTTAACAACATTCTTCCAAGAGGTGGACATGTCGATGAAATTTCATATTTGGATCTGTTTGTGATGTGGTGCCTCCTCAATAAAAGGAATGTCAGCCTTGGATATCTTGTTCTTAAACACATCCAAGTTACAAACAAAAAACATAAATCCCTTCTTCCGTATGCAGTCCTTCTAACCTCAATTTTTAGGAAATTCAAAGTTCTTCTCCCCACTGAGGATAGAATTGATCTCAAACATTCGAACAGTCTAAATAACACCACAATTAAATTTATTGGCTATAAACTGGTCGATGGTGTTTGGATTCGGAAAGAAAAGGGCACCAAAAGACAAACCGAAGAAGTTGAAGTCCGAGAGATTGAATACTAACAGCTTGAACCCGGACATGTTCAACCACTTCCACCTACCCATGCCCGTCGTTCGACACATCTTACCTCTACTTCTGCAACTTCTAGTGCCACCAATGAATCTGAACCAACTTATTTCAGAGAATTCAAAGAGTATGTCATCAGTTGTTTGGACAAGATGGATAGAACATTGGATGCTTTAGCAAGTCTCATGGGAATCGTTATTCCACCTGCACATCCAGCCACTCAGGTTGCATCTCCACCTGTTGTTCCAGAGTCTGCTGCTCCAGAGTCCGATGCATCTCCAGCTGCTGCTGCTACTACTGCATCTCCTACTGTTGCTGCTGCATCTCCTGATGCTGTTGATGATGCTGCTGATGCTACAGCTTCATCTCCACCTGTATCTCCAGCTCATGCTCCAGACTCCACTGCAGAATCAACTAGACCTACTCTCACTCCCGTTGCTATTTCTGCACCTCTTGCCACACTTGCTGCTGCCTTTGCATCTCCTGCCACACCAGCTGCTACAGCCGTCTCTGGAACTCCTGCAACACTTGATGCTCCTGTGAAAACAAGATTTACTGGCGTCTGATGTCCTCCAGAGTTTCTTTTTATTTTTTTGTAATTTACAAGCATTCCTCTGTATATAAAGTACTTTTTTTCTTATAATATTTTGATGTGCATCGTTTAAAAATTGTTTCCTTTCATTTTTAGATGAATGAATGCCAACTAGTGATTCAATGCCTCTCTTTCTACAAAATTCTAGTTTGTACAATGGTTAAATTATGACTAAAAAAACCCATTTGATACCAAGCAAAAAAGAAAAAGAAAAGGACAACACTAAAAATTGCCCTACTGATTGAGGCCATTTGCTTTCACATGTCATAATCTATATTTGAAGGTATGAATGTTTTAAAAATATCTATATTTGAATTAAAAGTGATTTTGAATGCCTATGTGATTGAAGTGTATAAGAAAAGACCTACTGTCAAGTACTCGGTCTTAAGTGGTGTACAAAAATTCGGCTCGCTGACATGTTTCTAAGTGATTCGGTTGGTGATCCGAGTTTAAACATTCCTATCTCAACCGTCGAATTCGGCTCTTCAAAGGGCCATTAAGGGATCCGGTTGGTGATCCGTATTTGGACATTCCTGTATTCGGCTCGCCGAGTTCCATTAAGGGATCCGGTTGGTGATTCGTTTTTGGACAACGTAGAATTCGGCTCTCCGAGTTCCATTAAGGGATCCGGTCGGGGATCCGTTTTTTTACATTCGGTGAATTCGGCTCGCCAAAGGCCATTAAGGGATCCGGTCGGTGATCCGTTTTTTTACATTCGATGAATTCGGCTCGCCAAAGGCCATCAAGGGATCCGGTCTGTGATCCGTTTTGGGACATTCCAGTATTCGGTGAATTTGGTTCGCCAATGGAGATTAAGGGATCCAGTTTGGTGATCCGAGTTGCAACTTTTCTCATGATTACGGTACGGAAGGAGAGGGTAAAATCGGTAACAGTCAAATCCCGTGTTCGTAGACACAAAATGCCCATGGGAGGATCGCGCTCCAAATATGTGTTGCACACGAGTCATGTTAGTAAAAAAATTATAGAGACCATTATTTAATTTGTACATTTTTATAGATATTTTTTTTATTTTTAGATATTAAAATAAAATAATCTCGATCATATATTTCAAAAATCACCAAATTTAATCATATATTCTTTTGTCAACTGTTACATGAATTTTCTCTATTTTTTAGATAGTATGATAAAGTTTAAGCAAATCACTTAAACTCTTCAAATCCAATCTTAAAATCTATTTTTTTAGTTTTATTATTTTTTGTATGAAATTTAACATTTTATTTGCCAACATAAAAGTGAATCACAACCGTTCAATGAACAAATGATCGAAATACATTTGATACACATAAATTGTCTCCTTCCATATAAATAGAGTAGAATGATGGAGTAAAATTGACTCTTTACATTATAAACTTGTTTACATAATTTACGTATTTCCTTTGAATTTATAATTATTGAATTATTTTTTAATCCAGTGAAGATTCTCATACAAACAATATTATTAAAAGTTTATGAGACCCCTTTACCTCATGTTTTGCTTCTCTCCCTAGTAAGTATAAAGTTTCATTATCAACGTCAAAATCAGTCAAATATCGAATCTAAGGTCAGATTATCATATCATAAATTATCTCATTACTCAATCTAAAGTCTAGTGACCTTTTAAATATCAAGTAAAGAGGATAATAAGGAAGAAAAAACTCTAGAAAAGATTCAACAAATAGGTAAAAAGACGGATCGGCTGCCTTATCTAAGGTCCCGTCCTCATGGGCATATTTAGTTTGTTTATCCAATTACCTCAATTAATATCGGACTATGAATATTGTCTTCATATCTAACTGTTTTAGAAGACACCACACTTGTTTATTCAAAATCATGATATAAAAGCTCCGTCATTAAAAAATTAAGTTATATTTAATAAATAATTAAAACTTAATCTATTTGAAAAATTCGTGAAATTGGTGGGACACTTTTATTTTATAAGGAGACCCTTTTATATTTTTATTTTGTAATGAAGACAAAATTGCCTTTTTAAAATAGTAATTATCCCTAATATTACATTTTATGGGTATTTTCATTTAAATCAAAAAAAAAAAGTATAAAGACAAACAGAGATGCCCTAATCAATTTCCAAATTTTATTGACTTTATCTAAATTTTTAGAATAGATATAAATTAATAAGTGATTAGTAACATTAAATGATCCTCAATTGAATATAAACTAACTTTAAAATATCATTGTCATTTTCAAAGATGATATAATAATTTTTCGATATGTAATTTTTTTTATAATGCCAGGTAAAAGTAATGAATGATTGACCAAGCATCCAATTTTTTAACATTGTGTGCATATTATGTGGACACTTTTTCCTATGATGTTAGGTTTATTTGAAAGATTCATGTTTGAATATAAAATTTATTAAAAGTACCATGTTTAATCAATTCAATCTTAATTTTAAATGTCACAAAAATTTAGGGATCAAAATTTTGCAAGTTCAAAAAATTGCTTATTGATGAACAGAGGAAAATGATAATTTTATCCCTGATATTTAGACTAGTTGTCCTTTGAATTGTAATAAATAAAATAAATTAATAGGATTTTGGAGTTTTACAGGAAATATGGAAAGATTCAAAAAAAAAGTGAAGATTGAAGAAAAATGTAGGAAATTGGCTGAAAGAGCTATTTTTGGAAAGTGTATGAATTTTACCACATAAATTTGGAAATAATTTTAAATTACCATAATTCAAATCTAGTTATGAGAGTTTGGATTATACTAATTATTTTGGAGTTTAAATTTTTAATTGTGGTAAATTCACAACATTTGATGAAAGTGGGCCCATGCATGAAGTCAAGCCCATGTTAAGAATGTAACGACCTGTCCCCGCTAGCATGATATTGTCTGCTCTGAGCCTCACACACGACCCATACGGGTTTGCTTTGACGAGTCAATTCACTCTCGCTCCCAAAAGGCCTTGTGTTAAAATGAGGAATGCTACTACTTTTATACCAGAGAATTTCCAATGCAACTAGCAATATGGAACTTTTTTTTCCCCTAGGCACAGGGAATTACAATCTACCCCCCTTAAAGTCAAAGTCGTCCCCGGTTATGCGCACACAACAACCAAGCTCACACCCTCAAGCAGAGAGTTGAACCATTCTCTGATACCATTTGTAATGACCCATCCCTCTAGTATGATATTGTCTGCTCTGGGCCTCACACACGACCCACACGGCTTTGCTTTGGCGAACCAACCAACTGTTGCTCCCAAAAGGCTTTGTGGTAGAAGGAGGAAGGTTACTACTTATATACCAGAGAATTTCCAATGCAACTAGTAATGTGAGACTTTTTTTTTCCATAGGCACAGAGTATTACACAGCAGCCCATAAAGAAGTCCAAGATGAAGGGATGAAATCTTTGGGGGAGAAATTAGCAAATTAAATTCATGTGGAATCCCAAAAATTTAGAAAAAATCTTAAAAGAAATATTTTGACACAGTCTCAATATTTTGGTCATAACTTTTTACTACGATGTCTAATCAACTTGATTATTTTTGCATTGGAAATAATACTTCAAGGGTTACAACATTGTATTTAAGATTTTTTCGTGATTTGAAAGTTTACTAGGTCAAAATTGAGCTGAAAGATGATGAATATGTAGAAGATGGATTTACACCTATTTTCTAAAATAATCCAAAATTCGAAAATCATGGAGATATTTGGCTAATTAAAGGAGAGAAAATTATAGAGAAAGTCTCTTGATTCGAAAATTATCGAGAAATCATCTCTCGAGCCATTGCTAAATCTCTCTCTTTTGAGCATTATAAATAGAGGAGCACTCTTTTGAAAAAATTCAATTGATCAAGAGGCTAAGGTGAGCATTGAAGTAGGAAGAGGAGAAGATCAAGATTTTCAAGGGTAATATTCAAATTTTGCAAAGGGTTTAAGGTTGGTAATTTTCGATTTAGATTCTTGTAATTTCTTGTGTTTTCAATTCAAGATTCCTTGTTTTGTAATTCATTGTTTTTTCCCATCAATCAAATAAAAGGCAAGGTAGACCCTTTAGATTTATGGTTTTTCAAATTTCAAATTATGCATGCTGATGGTGTTATTTTATTTCTAGTCATTTTATGATTTATGTTGGAAATTATTCTAAGATTTTCAAGGAAAGTAGATAATAATTAGGATCGGTAAAAATTGATTTTTTCAGTTTAAGGTTCTTTTCAAGAGTAGATATTTTTAGATTTAGAATTAATAGTAGAAATTTTACCTACGCCTAAGGCTTGAATTTAATTTTTTTTGTTTAATAGAATTCATATTTTTCATAATTAGAATTTAGTGGATGAAAAACTTGAATATATATTTGAGAATTTAAGTGAGCTCAATGATCTAGGCCTTGATATTATTTTTCTTAGAATTTGTGATATGATGCACCATCTTTGGTGATTGATTCAATTCACTTGTAAATAATGTACATAATGTTGATTTTTATTTGTTTATAAACTCAATTTTGTGAAAATTGGAACTAGGTTGGAATTTGACGTGAGTTTCTTAATTTTGTTAATTCTAAGTTAAAATGGGGTTGTTTAAATTTTCTAAATTAATTCTACCATCTTAAGTGAGTTTTAGGTAATTTTTAGATCTAAGGTAAAACACATTATTTGAGATTTTAGAGATGAATTTTGGTGAATCATGTTTTTTCTATGAATTTGGTGTTATTAAGAAATTCACATGATTTAAGTACACTAAATTCATAGAAAAATCACCGGTGTCAGATTTATCGTGTGGTGTTTCTATTTTATTTTATCGTATTGTGATTGATCCATTGATTATTTTACATATTTATTCCTAACATTTTTTTAACAATCCCAATACTTTTTTTTCCACCTACTCAACTCGGGTTTCAACTGTTAAACCTCTGTCTAGAAATTTAACTCTAACAATCATCGCAACACTAGGATTGTGATCTGTGTTCTCACAAATATTTGTGATTTTTCATATGAATTTGATGGAGCTCAATCCCACATATTTGACAAGTGAAAATATGATTTTTTTTTTTTAAACAAGGTCTCAAATCCTTTTAGAGCATCCGATTAATCCTTAAAGCATGTGTAAGCTTGTCTATCACACACATTGAGTAACTTTATGGAGAGTGACTTTTTAGAATGGAATGGAAATCAAATTTAAAACTCCTATTTTCACAATAATACTAATTATTGTGAAATATTATTTGCATACGATTAATATGCTCAATCCAAACCTTAAAAGTAAAGGAGAAAAATAAATGGAAAGAGAGAGTGAAATTTTTTTTACGTAGTTCGATCTTCGATGTATAGACCAACATCCACAAGGCAAAATACTAGGAAAAATGAGGAATACAAAAATTGGCTCACCTCAAATCAAATTTCTCCCAACTTAAAAGCATTCAAACCAAACCTTATGAATTGATCTCAAAAATATATAAATTGCTTTCAGTCTAGGGTTCTTCTCTATTTTAGGAAAGAACTAAAGCAACATTAAATGGTTCGTCATAGAGAATTGAGGCCTTGGATTCCTAACAATGGCTTCAAAGTGGTCTCCAAAGATTTTAGGAGGGTTTTGAGATGCTATAGATGGTGAGGGTGAGAGTCCACTACTACATGGTCTAACCCAATGAACTTCTAACATAAACATTTTTGACCCAATGTCTAACCCACACATTATAAAGTTGTAGTTAATTATTCATAGGCTAATTAGTTAGTACACTTGGTTCAATGACCATTTGATTTTTTTTATTGGACAATTAATAAGCCCATTTGAATTGTATTGACCATTTATTAGGTCTATCTAGGTTTCTTGGGGTGAACCACTTGGTGGTTCCTTTTGAATGGACCTAGCAGGTCCATTTCAATTTGGATGGATCCACATGAGTTCGATTGAACCATAGGAAGAACTCATTTACATTTTGAGGGACCATTTAATGGGTCCATTTCAATTTAGATTCAACCATTTAATAGGTTCATGTGGGATTGGGTGGACCTTTTGAATGGTCCATTGAGCCTTCATTAGAGTATCCATTTAGATTTTATTTTGGACCGCCCTATGGGTTACATTTGGATTTGGGGGTGGTTCATTTGGTGGATCCATTTGAATGGACCATTTAAAGTGTCTTTTCAAATTTAGATGAATTATTGATTAGAACATTTAATGGGTCAATTTGTATTAGGTTGACCATTTAACAAGTCAATTTGGATTTTGTTTTGGACCATTTGGGTGGTCCCGCTGAATTTGGATGGACCATTTAAAGGGTCCTTCGGAATTTATGTTGACCACTTTATTGGTCTATTTGAATTTGGGTTGGACTATTTAATAGGCTTATTTGAATTTTGATGGATCCATTCGGGTTTGGATTTTGGTATGTCATAATGATTTAATGGGACATTTGGCAAATTCTATGGAATTTCTTGGGATAACGTAGCAATCTAATTTGACTCCAATGGAACATTTAGTTGACCCATGCATTTACTGATTTTTCACCTCAGAAAACCCAAATAATTTCTTTTAGAAAAATAAGTGCCTACACCAATCTCTTTGGAAAAACCAAAGATGTCTAGTCAATGCAACTGTAAGATTGTTGGGCAATTTTATTAGAGAAGAAATAGGTTAAGTTATCCAAGTAATCGAAATCACAACTAAATCTGTCATCAATTTTTTTTATTAAATTATCATAGTTATAATTTGATCAATAAAAAATTCAATGGTGATAGTAGTGTGAAAAATACAAAAAGAAAGGAGATTTGGATGGGTGAAAGTTGGCTTAGTTTGACCCATGTATTTATTAATTTTTCACCTTGTAAGGTCAAATATTTTCTTTTAATTCTACAATAAAAAAAAAAAAAGTGTAAGAGAAGCTCATTTTTCATGAAAAAGCAAGTAATACTTGAAATTACTCTGTGTTTGGTGGTAAGATTACTTGATCGATTGAATTCTATCAGTTATTGCCACCAAACACAATATGAAGGAAGCTTCACCAAATATTGCTGGACTGTTCAATCTGATATGCAAGGTTAGAAACAGGAGTTGGATATGGAACCACCAAAATGTTCACATATTAAGATAAAAGGAGATATTGAAATAAATGATCGAAAAGGAAGCAAACAAATTTAGGAGATTTGCAGCGATGAAGGACACGAGGGAGACTCCCTGAGAGAGAAAAGCAGATGCGAGAGACATGGAAAAGGGATACCGAGCAGACGTGAGAGAGAGGTCTTGTGAGAGATTGAAAGACTGAAATTCCTCTCGTAAAAGAATAAAAGAAGTAAAGATGAAAATAGGAGAGTAGTAAAAACCCTTCTTCTTTCTTTCAAAAACCCTTCTTCCTTCTTTCAATCCCTACTTCTTTCTCCTTTTACCTCTCCATGGTGAAATGGGGAAGTCAAAGATATCCCCCAAACCCAAGCCTAAGCCTAAGCCTAAGCCTAAGCCTAAGCCTAAGCCTAAGCCTAACCCCCCTGGGTCGTTCCCCGAACCTGAGTTCAATGTTGCATCTGAGGCAGATTATCTAGAGAGAACTCTCCTCTCTGATTGGTCGGATGATGTAAAAGTTGCATCTTTGGTCTCAGCTATTGAGAAAGGAATTGCCCTTGCTGCTTTTGATGAACTCATTGTTAGGGCAAAAACAAAGATCAAATCTCACAAGCAGGAGGTTTTCAAGGAAAAATATGTCAAGTGTTCGGACGACATTGAAAGAATCGAGCTTGTTGCAAGCTATATTTGTAGTAAAAAGCCGGACTACATCTCTGAAAGCATCCCATATGAAATCCTTCTCCAAGGACAAGAGCGTGCGACGCTCTACGAAAAATATAACCCTTCTGAAACCTTTAATGAGGCTTTCGGGGGCCTTCAACCAACAAGTTTGTCTTTGATCTTCAGGCATTCCATCTAGCCAATGATGAAGAGAAAATCAACTCTATCATGGCTGCTATTCTAACCAAAAATGGGAGTTGCATTCCTGTTGATGCCGATCCTGTTCTCGTTGCTGAAGGTAGGAGACACATTGTTGAAGACCATATCTTAGTTTCATCGTGCCATAGTTCCGATGAATCTTCCGATGAGGTTGAGGCAACCCAGAAGGACACCAATTACACCCAAGTTGTTGTATCTACCCAAAGGTCACAAGAGCTGAGGCTACCTAATCCCTCCGTTTCCATCAAAGGGTTGCACCCCGATGCTGGCTCGGCTTCCAAGCCAACAAAAAAGTCAAATCTGGCTTGAGAGGACTGCATGCTGTAGGCTCCACCACTCCCAATACAGGAGAAATTAATGTGGATGCTGCAAAGACTGCCGCGTCCCCCTCTCCTCCTCGATCCTTGAATCCAAACAATGACTTACCTTCCAAGTCACTTCCTGGCATGCAACCCATCCAAACCATGTTTAATTCTTTTAAACAGGGGGCCAACTCCAACAGCAATGACAGTTGTCCAACCAATGGAAAATCTGAACCTGTAAAATAATGGAAATCCCTCTTTACACCTGACAAACCAACGGCTCTCTCACTCAAGTTCATTGAACCCAATATTGAAAACCCTTGCACCATTCTTTTTTCGGATGAAGAGATTGAACGGGGAGATGCTGGATGGAAATCCACACTTGTGGGATATCTCATTAGCAAGAAATCCTGAATCGGACATGTTCGTAGTGGTTTGGCCAAGCAATGGAACCTTTCCTCTGGTCTGGAGATCTTCCAAATGCGTGATGGATTCTACTCGTTCAAATTTGCCTCGGAGGAGGACTGTCGAAAGGTGTTAGAAAAATGCCCTTATTTCATTCAGGGAAAGCCTTTAATGCTCAAATATTGGGTTCTTGGATCCACTCTGGAGAAAGAGGATGTTCAATCTATTCCCATCTGAATCAAATTTCCAAATTTAACAGGTTACCTGCGCACTTCTCACAATTTGAGCAAACTCGCTAGTGCCATTGGGGTCCCTATTTGCATGGACTCTGCCATAGCCAATAATACGAACCTTGCACATGCCCGGCTCTGTGTTGAAGTTTCAAGTAAACGCACCTTTCCAGAGGAGCTCAAAATCGTCACCTCTAGTGCCACTGTGAATCATCCAGTTGAGTATGACTGGAAACCAAAGGTATGTGCTAACTGTAGTACCTTTCTACATGCTACTGATAACTGCCCAAGACAACCGAATGTAAAACAAATTTGGGTCCCAAAATTATCAAAATCTGCTGAAGGGAAGCAGCCCATCACAAATCCAGGAAACAAGCATCCTAGTGGTGATCCAGAGAACCAAAAATTTGTGGAGGTAGTCCATAAGAAATTCAGGAGAGAATCGAGTGCTGGGCCTTCAAACGCCACCCAACCTCCCGCACTTTACCCGATTCCCCCCATCAAATCAGTAACAAGAAAGATCCGCCTATTAGTGAACTTTCCATTTTACCTTCGAATCCAACCAACTCGAACAGATTTGAGATGCTGGAATCTCTGGAAGACGAATCTACTATCTTGGAGAATGCCCAGGTTGATCTAGCTAATGTTCCTCTGAGTATTGGTATTGTCAATGATAAAGCTCTTGACACTATTGACACAATTGTCGTTGCCTACAATTGGAGCAAGGAATGTGTTGCCAATACAGAGGTCTCAGGTGGGAATCCCCATCATTCCCAATGATTTTAGCAATTTGGAATGTTAGGGGGCTCAATCGCCCTCACATGAAGTTGGAGGTAAAAGATTTCATTGCCTCCATGAAGACGGACATCTTTTGTGTTTTAGAAAGTCAAATTCGTGCTAGCAACACCTATGTTTCTGTTGTTTCTTTCTTTCATTCTCAATGGAACAACCATTCTAATGCCCCTCACTGCTCTTACGCAGGAATTTGGGTGGGGTGGAACCCTTCAATCAACATGACTATCCTTCAAACCACTGATCAACTTATCCTAGCTCGTGTTGTCCACCCTACTGATGGTACCCCCTTGTTACTTTGCTGCATCTATGGATCAAACAACCCTCAGAAGAGAATGCCTTTATGGAATGACATCGTTAGCATCTCCAACTCTCATCACCTGCCTTGCATGTTCACTAGAGACTTCTACTGCATCTGATATGCAGCTAAGAAATGTGGTGGATTTGCCCCCATTCCTTTTGCTTTGGAAGCCTTCAATAATTGTATTCACAGTGCCAACCTCATGGATTTCCGCATTTCCGGCGCTGATTTCTTTTGGTGGAATTCCTCTCATGGGGTGCGAAGAGTTGAATTCAAGATAGACATAGCTCTTATTGATCACCATTTCCTTACTTCTTTCACCTATGCTTTCTCCTACTACTTTGGTCCTAGTCTCTCCGATCATCGCGGAATTCTCTTAAACTTATTCGTCACTCATTCAAACAGAAGGCCTCCTTTTAGATTCATCAACCATTGGTGCAAAGATCCAAATTTCAAGGCTGCTGTCTCCTCTGTTTGGTCCATGGAAGTCCAGGGTACTCCCATGTTTAGGTTTGTCAGCAAAATGAAATCTCTTAAGAGAGCCCTGATCAGTCTCCATCGCTCTAGACCAAGGTTTAGTGTTCAACCGGATAATGCTCGGATTGGGCTCGAAAAGTAAATGGTTATCTATGAGAAAAACAGTTCTCATGAAAATTTCTCAGAACTTGTAAAAGCTAAGAGAAATCTGGAGTTGGCCTCTGATTGTGAGCTCAGCCTCCATAAAAAATCCCAGCTACTTAACCTCATTCTCAGAGACATGGGAAGCAGATTCTTTTATAATGCCATTAAAACCAGGGAGCACAATAACAAAATCCTGATGACTACTTTGGACAATGGCACCCTATGCAGTGATCCACTTATCATCTCCATTACCTTTGTTGATTATTTCACAAATCTTTTCGGGGGTGACACCTCTTTCGAACCGGACTCCAACTTCAGCATATGTTCCCCCTTAATCAATGGGGAAGCTGACTCAATTTCTGCTCAAGTTAACAGGAAAGAGGTGGAGATGGCCCTCTTTAGTGCTAATCCCAACAAGGCTTCGGGTCCGGATGGTTTCAACCTTCACTTCTTCCGCAATTGTTGGGAGATCATTGGTGATGATACTATGAATGCGGTGACTGATTTATTCAAATCGGGTAAAGTGTTAAAGCAAATCAAAGCTTGCTTCATTGCTTTGATTCCCAAATCTCCGGCTGTGGATCGCCCTGACAAATTTAGACCAATCTCATTAGCGATCGAAATTTACAAGTTGATATCCAGAATCCTTGTCAACAGAATGAAACCTTTCATGTCCAAGTTGGTTAATCTCCATCAAAGTGCCTTCATTCCTAGAAGAGACATATCTAATAACATCTTACTCTGCCACGATCTTGTCAAAGACATTCATCTAGACAGGGGGCTATCTCGCATGTGTCTTAAGATTGATCTCAGGAAGGCTTTTGATAGTGTCAACTGGGACTGCATACACCACCTTTTGAGGGAAGCTAATTTCAATGAAACCTGGATTGGTTGGATTAAGAGCTGCCTCGACTCCCCCAAATTCTGTGTCTTAATCAACGGGACTCCACACGGGTTCTTCAACAGCACTAGAGGATTACGGCAAGGGGATCCTATCTCCCCCTTCCTTTTTGCTATTGTTATGGAAAACTTGTCTTTTGCCATTAACAAAGTTGTCGATTCAAAGGAAATCATCTGCCCTTTCTCTGCGGGCGGCATGTGTATTTCTCACCTCCTTTTTGCAGATGACCTTATGATTTTTTGCTCTGCTGACATACACTCTGCTTATGCTCTCTAGACACTCCTGGCCAGATTTCGTGCCTTCTCTGGTTTACATGTCAACCTCTCGAAGAGCAATATTATTTTCTCTAAGTCAACCACTGCAAAGGATGAGATTTGTCCCTTCTCGGCATGCCTGAAGCCTCCCTTCCCATCAAATACCTTGGACTCCCTCTCTTCTCCAGTAGGCTCCTCATTGCCGACTGCTCCCACTTTCTTGATTCTATCCTGTCTCGCATTTTTGGAATGCAGTCCAAGAATCTCTCCTTTGCTGGAAGAATTGAGCTTCTCCATTCCACCATCAACCATTTCCACATATACTGGAGCAACTCTTTCCTTCTCCCCAAATACTGCTGCTTGGAGATTGAGAAGCTGATGAGGGGTTTTCTTTGGAGCAATGGATCCAAAAAAAGGATGCATAATGTCAACTGGTACAATGTCTGTCTCCCCAAAGCTAAAGGTGATCTGGGTCTGCGGAACATATGTGATATCAACTCTACGTGCATCATGAAACAAGCATGGAATATCATTCGCAAAAAAAATAGTTTCTGGATCAGATGGGCAGACGCTAACTATTTACAGGGCAGATGTTTCTGGGGGTTAAAAGTTTGCAGAAATGCTTCGTGGGGGGTGGAGGCCCATTCTTAAGGTTAGGGACCAAATGAAGCCTATGATTTACAATGCTATTGGTGATGGGAGAAATACTTTCTTTTGATTCGATCATTGGATTCGACCAAGATTTATCTTGGCTGAATAATTTGGTGTTAATGCCATCTTAACTCTTAGTATGGACAAGCTTATCAAAGTTGCAACCTTCATCAACAATGGGTACTAGCATCTTCCCGAATCCTCCTCTCCTATTATTAACAGAATTTGGCGTCTCGTTTTGGAAACTGCTTTCCCTCAAGCTCCCTCCACTGATCAGGTAATTTGGACTCTCAATCCAGATGGTTTGTTGTCATTGGTTTCCTTCCTTCTTGATCGATCACCCAATGCACCTTCTCCAAATTGGTTGCACCTGGTTTGGTTTACTGGTTGCCTGAATAAGCACTCGATTTTCGCCTGGCTTTACTTCCACAAGGGCCTTAAAACCAAAGATGTATTGGCCAGTCGGGGCATCAACTCTGATCTCCTATGTCCTCTCTGTACTGTTGCGCCTAAATCCAGTGAACACCTCTTAATATGCAATTTCACCTTTGATGCCTGGTCGCTTCTTCTCCGGAAATTCAGCCACCCTATCACTGCCCATGTCTCGCCCGACTACTTAGCCAACCTTGCGGTGTCCTCTATCTCTTTCATTGAGAGGTTCGCTGTTGCTCTCTCTGTTTCGGTGATGATTTGGCATTGCTGGAATGAGAGAAACAATAGAGTCTTCACCCACCGTTCGCGCAGCCCAGAGAAAATCTGCATTTCTGTTGCCATGGATATTCGGTCCCGTATCCTCTTCCTGCTTTCTAACCAGCATTTGAAACAGGTTTCTTCCTTTTTTCTCTGCTGCTTGGGACCTACCCCCTTACGAGATGCCTCCGTCCAAACCCCTTGATCAACAAATTCATCCACTTCACCCCATCCACTCCTCTAGCTTGTTGATCCACGCATTCAGTTCCTCTGGGAACCCCTAGATTGGTGCTATCTTTTTTTACTGTGAGAGTGAGATCATTGGTACCAAGGCTAAAAGAATTTGCAATTCTCAATCGGGCTACCTGCCTATCCTGTTGTTCATTGCAGACTGTCTCTCTAATGTCATCAAATCCACTCTTCAACTGGACAAAATTTTCATCAATGATCATAATCTCACTATCATGCTGAGGAACCGCAAGCCTGGGTGACACCTACTGATTCACAGTGCCTCTATCCGTGCTCTCCTCGGCATCTTGCATTGTGACACTGACTTCATTCAGGAAACCCCCTCGAGGTTACTTCACATTGCTGAGAACACTTGCTCTCAGTTATTAAATCAGCCTCCATCCCGTGCTTTGGCTACTGGAATTTTAAACAATACTTAGCCTGTTGCTTTGTTCAGGCTATGTTTTAACATTTTGTGGGCCTCTTTTGTGGGCCTAGTTTTTTGTTTTGGCTCTTCTATGGGCCTTTTTTATTTTATACAATTTTGCTTGACCCGAGTTGTGGGATATGCTATACATTTTGGGTTTCTTCCTCTTTGAATGAAATTTACTAACCATCATTCAAAAAAAGAAAGAAAGAAGTAGTACAGACACGATTGACTTTTTATAAGTGTGTGTCCCATTATTTGGTAGTTTCTCAATTACGGGGGATTGTAATTGATTTGTTGATTGATTCTTTCCCTTTAGAGGAGCTTGTTATTTGATAGTTTCTCAATTACAGGATTGTAATTGATTTTGTAATGACCCTGACCCGACTCGACCCACACAATATTGTTCGTTCTGGTCCTACACTGGCCTGCACGGCTTTGCATTGGGTCTAGTCCAACTCACAAGTCCAAAACACACTGTGATGGGTTAGGGGTGAGCTGCCTCTTATATACACCCCTCAGATTTTGCTCCTGGGCAATGTGGGATTTTTTCCCACATCCTCACGGCCATTTAGTTGTTGGCCGTCGGTCGGACCGACACTAGCCCAACTCACTGATTTCTGGCCCTATTTGGGCTTGCCTTCAGGGCCTCTTTGATAGGGCCTTCACCACTTAAGCCCAGGGCTGCCCTTGGCTCGATTCGGTGGCCTAGGCTTCTGGGCTAGGGCCTTATTCCACCCCACTTAGGCCCAGAGCCGTCCTAGGCTCGACTCGATTACAACTCAGTCAGCTGCATGGGCTTTTGGGCTGTCCTGGGCTCAGTTCGACTACAACACAGGGGAGGGGCAAGGCACCTATACAGGCAGAGGGTGTTGGGTTTGTGGCTCAAAGCCCTTTTGGGCCTGAGTTGTCTGATGGGCCCAGGCCCAGTGGGTCCAGTCTATTATAAGCTGCAGTATAAATATTCTCTTTCTTCATAGGGTTTCTTAGGCTGTGCAGTTTCTCTAGGAGAGAATCAGAGAGGAGAAAGATAGACTGAGAGGAAGGGTAGGTAGGATTATAATCCTTGTAACCTGCGGGTAGGATTGGTGAAATCCTTATAACCTGACCGTTTCTTCTCAGTGGAATCTTTGCATGTCCCGTGTATTGAAGTAATTCCTCTCATCTCTTTACTTCATGTATTTCTCAATATATATGTATTACAAAAAAGGGGAAAACCCCAAAAGGAAAGAATCATACACAAATCAAAACACTCCCTATCCCGTGATTATCGGTGAGGATAATCACGGGTTCCTGATAAGGAAGGAGGTGCTGGAGGCTTATCTCTAATATCCCCCCTCAAGCTCAACGCGCCATCAATGAGATTGAGCTTGTCACGGAGGAACAGAAAACGAGGAGACGAGAGACCCTTGGTGAAGATGTCAACCAATTGATCCTTGGTTGAGATAATCTTAACGACCAACTGTTTGCGAGCAACCATATTACGAACGAAATGAAAGTCAATTTCGACATGTTTCGTACGTGCATGAAAGACTGGATTGGTTGTGAGATAAGTGGCACCAATGTTGTCACACCAAAGAGTAGGAGATCCAGCAAGAGAAAAATGTAACTCCCCAAGAAGAGAAAGTAACCACGTAAGCTCGGCAGAGGCAGAAGCAATGGCCCCTGTATTCAGCTTCAGTACTAGAACGAGCAATAGTTTGTTGTTTCTTGGAGCTCCAGGAAATCAGATTGTTGCCAAGAAAGATAGCAAAACCACCCGTGGACTTTCAATCGTCGGGACAACCGGTCCAATCAGCATTAGAGAATGCCGACAAATAGGATGGAGAAGAACAATGAAACTGCAACCCATAGGAGATGGTGGCTTTAAGATACCGCAAGATGCGCTTAACAAAAGCCCGATGGTCAGAGGTGGGTTGATGCATAAACTGACAGGCCTTGTTAATAGCGAACGCAATATCAGGATCTGTGAGGGTCAAATACTGTAAGCCGCCAACAATACTACGATAGAGAGTAACATCCGCCAATGGCTCACCAGCATGTTTTGACAAAGAAGATGAGGAGGCAACAGGGGACTTGATAGGTTTGGAATCACACATATGTGACCGGGAGAGTAATTCCCGAACGTAGTGTTGTTGAGTGAGAAACAACCCAGATTGTGTGGTGCAGACCTCAATGCCCAAGAAATGATGAAGATGTCCAAGATCTTTGAGAGCAAACTCTCGGCCGAAGGCCGAAATGAGATCTGTAATCTGAGAAGAGGAGTTGTCGGTAATCAGAATATCATCCACATATACCAAGAGATATAAACGAACATCGTTGCGAGAGTAGATGAATAATGAAGTATCGGTCTTGGAACTGATATACTCCAAACTGAGTAAGAAATCACTACGGCGACGAAACCAAGTACGCGGAGACTGCTTAAGGCCATAGATAGACTTCATCAGTTTACACACATGAGTAGGATGAGCAGGGTCCACAAAATCAGGGGGTTGACTCATATAAACATCTTCATCAAGATGACCATGAAGGAAAACATTATTAACATCAAGTTGACGGAGAGGCCAACCACTTGAAACGGCAAGAGCAATGACCAAGCGTAAAGTTGTAAATTTAACAACATGACTAAATGTGTCATGATAATTAATGCCAGGAAGTTGATTGTACCCTTTGGCGACTAGTCTCGCCTTATGTCGAGCAACGGACCCATCAGCATGACGTTTAATGGTGAAGACCCACTTACATCCAAGAACATTCATAGAGGACTGTGGATGAACAAGGCGCCAAGTACCTTGTTGGATGAGGGCATTTAATTCGGTACTCATAGCAGCACGCCAAACGGAGAACTTCACAGCAGTGGAGACACAAGTAGGAATCAAATCAGTAGTGTTCGAAGACAAAGCACTCTTAGTGGCAGCAAAAACTTTTCGTTTAACAATACTCGACTTGGCACGTGTCTGCATAGGATGAGCAGAGGTGGACGTGGGAGCAGTCATAGGTGAAGGAAGAACACCAGGAGAAGAGTCACGGCACGGTTGGGCAGAGCTAGTGACTAGCACGGGGTCTGGCGGAGACCCAGCATCAGTAGAGGGAGAAATAGGCACAGATGCAGGTGATGTCGCAGGCGCTGGAGAGGACGCCACAAGGGGAACAATTGTAGAGACATCAGACGTAGTAGAAGATGGGACTGTAGTGGTGATAGGCATGGAGCCAAATGGAAGCGGGACTGGAGGGGACACAGACGTGTGTGTCGTTGCTGGCGATAGAGGAGAGCCAACAAAAGGAAAACGCCCTTCATAAAAAACCACATGGCGAGCAATAACAAGCTTCTTACTGTGAGGATTATAACACTTGTAACCATGATGACGAGAACTGTAGCCCAAAAAAGTACATAGCATAGAGCGAGGATCCATATTGTGTTTATTATAAGAGCGCATGTACGGATAACATGCACACCCAAAGATTCGAAAGAATGAGTAATCAGGCAGTTGGCCAAACAAAACTTCCAACGGAGAGCGATGTTGCAGAAGCGGAGTAGGAAGACGATTGATCAGATAGACGGCTGTCTCAAAGGCATGGTTCCAAAAAGATCAAGGAACATTGGCATGAGCCAGTAAGGTGAGGCCAGTCTCCACAATATGCCTATGTTTGTGTTCAGCTGACCCATTCTGCTCATGCGTACAAGGACATGATAACCTGTGAAGAATCCTACACTGTGACAAATACGAGCTTAATTTCTGATATTCACCACCCCAATCCGTCTGAATTGCTTTGATTTTGCGATTAAAATAATTTTCCACAAGGCTTTTAAAGCGTATAAAAACAGTAAACACATCAGACTTAAAAACAAGTGGAAAAATCCAACTGAACTTAGAATAATCATCAACAAAAACCACATAAAATTTATGTCCATCAACAGAACAATTAGGGGGTGGTCCCCATACATCTGAAAATAAAAGGTCTAAGGGACCGGACGATGTGAAAGGTGAGCTCGAAAGAGGAAGCTTATGACTTTTTCCGAACTGACATGCAGCACACACCTCCGGACTTTTATTGAGAGAAACTGGTAACTTGGCCTTGGAAATAATCTGTCGGACAATCCGACTAGAGGGGTGACCCATGCGAGAATGCCACCGCGCGAGAGACACACATTCACCAATGAAGGCGGTAGGAGACGAATCTGTGATCGGTGAGCAATGAAGCATGAGCTGATAGAGGCCCTTCTTACTCGGCCTTTGAGTGAGAACTGTCCCCGTGGTGCGATCCTTGATATAAAAATAGTCAGGATGAAATTCAAAGAAGACATTATTATCATGGGTAAACTGATTGACGGATAATAAATTGCGAGATATAGATGGAACATGTAGAATGTCACCAAGGCGAAAAGACCTATCATGAGAAAATAGAGTAGAGGAACCAATATGATGAATGCGCAAACCTGCCCCATTGCCTACTGTCAACTGATCGGAGCCGCAGTAATCAGACTGGAGAGATAGATTGCCAAGATCCGTGGTAACATGATAAGAGGCGCCAGAGTCAGGGAACCAACTGCTATCAACAGGTGGCGAGACGGAAGCAGTATAGGCGGCAGTAGAGTCCACTGGTTGGAAAACATCATTAAACCGTTGACGACATTGCAAAGCAGTGTGGCCGATGCGGTTGCACACCTGACAAATAAGTCGAGGAGATTGAACCGGAGAAGGCAAATGAGGACGAGTAGCGGAAGAGGTAGACTGGACTTGACGTCCCTTAGAACGACCACCATGCCCGCGAGACCGTGGAGGCGGATTGAAGGAAGGACCTCGTTGATACTGTCGAAAAGGCGGCGCGTGATGTTTAGTGGTGATGTGCGCAGTAGGAGACTGTAAATCAAGAGGCACAGTCTCATGAGCAAGTCGAATCTCCTGACTATAAAGAAGACCTTGTAATTCTGAGAATGTGATCGGTTCGGCCCGAGTAGTGATAGACGTAACAAACGTGCCATAGTTGGGCCCAAGGCCGCCAACAGTATGTAAAACAAGATCACCATCTGAAACAGGATGGGAGGCGGCCGCAAGACTATCAGCAATAGATTTGACAGATGTGAGATACTGAAGCATAGAAGAGGTGCCCTTCTGAATATGAAATAGTTGCAGACGAAGCTGCATAGCGCGGGACGGAGATTGAGATGAAAAGGACCGCTCCAATTGGAGCCAAGCGGCGCGAGCAGTAGGGACCCCAACAAGCTGAGTTTGAAGAGGTTCAGTGAGTGTAGAGATAATACACCCTAGAAGTAACTGATCATTCTGCTGCCAAGTCAGAAAGTCAGGGTTGACCGTTGTAGAGGGAGAAGTAGTAGCCTTAGGATCAGCAGGCAGAGTCTCGGCTGGAGCAGTAATAGTGCCATCAACATAACCAAGAACGTTATAGCCACGGAGAAAAGGTGTCAGTTGAGACCTCCACACCAAATAATTCTCGGGAGTTAATTTCACTGTAATAAAATGTTGTAAATTCGTAGACAGGGAGACAAAAGAGGCCATGGTCCGTCGCGACGAAGAACTGTAGCTGAATGGATCTCAAGGCTGGGAGCCGAGGAAGCCCAAATAAGAGAAGGAAGGTGCTGCCGACAGAAGGAGTCTCGGCGCGGGAGAAAATCCGAGCAGCACAATGGCGTGGCCGACGGTCCAGAGTGAGACAGCAAGACGGTCGGAGGAGACGCCTACTAGAGATGGGCGAAAGAGGAGCAGATCGGTGGAGACAACCAGATCTAAGTCAGATTCGAAGAAGTGAGCCAGATCCAGGAACAAGGAAGCAGGCCAGAGTAGGACAGGCACACGATTAACCAGCTGGTTTCTTTGCTCACGGCTGAGTCCATATCGCCACTGGATGCGAGACAGCGCTGTGGCGTCTGCGAACGGCAGGAAGGCGGCGATCTGGAACCTCTGCTGCGTCGGCGTTCTGCAACCGAGAAAAAAAACAGATCCGAATCCGATCTGTTTGGGTGTCCCGAAAACCGAATTTCTGCCGATGAACCTGGCCCAAAACCGAATGGGCAGCAGCGAAGCAGGGAAGCGGAGAAGAAGTCCCACGGTCGGAAAAACCTAGACGCTCTGATACCATATTGAAGTAATTCCTCTCATCTCTTTACTTCATGTATTTCTCAATATATATGTATTACAAGAAAGGGGAAAACCCCAAAAGGAAACAATCATACACAAATCAAAACACTCCCTATCCCGTGATTATCGGTGAGGATAATCACGGGTTCCTGATAAGGAAGGAGGTGCTGGAGGCTTATCTCTAATACCGTGGACATAAGCAACATTGCCGAACCACGTAAATATGTGTTATTGTTGTGTTCTCTTGTGTGTGCTTGATTCTTGTGATTTTAATTTTTCCTCCAACAGAGGGTTTGAATCTTGGTTTCTGATACTATTTGTAACGATCTTGACCCGATTCGACCAGCACAATATTGTCAGCTCTGGGCCCACACTGGCCCGCATGGTCGCATTGGGCATGGTCCAACTCGCAGGCTCAAACACGTTGTATTGGGTTAGGGGTGAGCTGCCTCTTATATACACACCTCAAATTTTGCTTCTGGGCAATGTGGCCCACATCCTCACGCCCATTCAGCTGTTGGCCGTCGGTTTGATCTGCACTGGCCCAACTCATTGATTTCTGACCCTATTTGGGCTCGCCTTCAGGGCCTCTGGGCTAGAACCTTCGTAGATTTGTTGATTGATTTTTTCTCCTTTAAAAAGGTTTGTATTTTCTATATACACAACCAGTAAGTCATTTATCAAATTCTACAAGAAGAAAGGGAAAACGAGAAGCATGGGAAGAGGAGTTTCCCATTGAATGTTGCTGTGAACGAAAAGCATGAGATAGAGAACCAGAGAAAGTAGAACAAAGCAGGAGAATAGAAAGGGAATTATATTTTTTTTGAAACCGGCGTACAATGGAAAAAAACAAAAAGACCGTTGAAATATCAGTAGGCTAAAAAATGTCATATATCTAAATCAATTTTTTAAATTTACTAGAATTACACAGATTACACGACAGATGTCAATGACTGTTCTGATTGGCTCGATCTGTCGGTGTGGTTGCACCTTTCCATCTACTCTACATGCAACACAGGACCCATGTCTTCCTGCTAAAGTATAATTCATCAAAATCAAGGTGCTTTATTCATGAATCATGATGGTCAAGCCTAGGCTAAAAGATGGAGGGTAAGATAGAACCATCAGGGCGTCCAAAGCTCCACAAACATGATTAAAGTCACAGTGTCCATTTCCAACCCAACATTGCTAATTACCTTAATAATTGCAGAAGATACTTTTCATCAATCGAAATCTCTTTTCTTTTTCATCTTTCCACATCTTTTTATTTACAGTACAGCAGCAACAATCACTTGTCCCAAACTCTCTCAAAACTATGATACTCATACAGAACACCAACAAGAATGATATGTTAACCATTTTGAAGTTTTTTTTTTTTTGGGTATTTTAGCTTTCATTTCTTTACTAGAATTGAGTAATCACATCATCCACATCCCAATAAAAATCAACATATTTTCTTCAAGCCAGAAGCCAAAAATCTTTGTGACGCTTAGTTGTGATCAAATACCCTCCAAGTTTTTTGCTCTTCCTTCTCACTGCAAGTGCCATGCAATCGGCATTCTGGATGCAATACTCGACGACCCCGCCGGAGATCCGATTCCCGGCCCATGTCATCAGCAATCGCCACGTCATGGATCGCTTTCTCTGGCCCAGAACAAGAAGAGATATCCTCTGTTTCCTTGCCTCTTCTACTATGGTTGGCCCTTTCTCCTTGCCTTCCACCAATGCAATCTCAACTTGCACCTTTCAAGCAACCCAAAGGACCACCTCAGTAACTTGTTACTTTTATAAGGATTCTGTAAATATGGAAAAAAAAATGGTTTTTCCTAGTGTGTGGGTGGTTGTTACTGCAGTTCCTGTAGGAAATCGAATATGAGGGTCTTCTTTCCCAATTTGGATCGCAGCAGTAGAGAAAATAAAAACATATAGCTCTGAAATTTGGACAGATTGGACTGGGTTTTTATAAACTCAACTCAACTTATTAAAAAAATTATTGAGCTTTACTTGATCTGAGGTGTTGGTCTAAATTGCTCAACTCGACCTAATTTGAATTTCTGGCTCGACCCAACACGAGTTGTTGGCCCAACAATTCGACTCAAATTTGGAAAAAAAAAAATAGTAATAAGTTTTTTATATTTCCTGAAACTCAAGTTGGATCGAGTCAAGTTGATTTTAAATTTCTAAATCCAGCCAAACTCGAATTCTATATAGGTTTCTTTTCTCACCTTACTCCAACTCTAAATTTACAAATATATAATTCAACCCACCGATTTATCAGACTAAGTCACACGAATCGAATTAAAATCTAATCTAAGCTTTACCCCTAAAAAAAGTTTACATGTTGGGTTTATTCTCCTGATATTGCAAATCAATGGTGGAGAGATCTATCAGTCAATAAATTGGACCTCCCACGGCAATACGTTGTGCAACGTTTTCAAAATGAGAAGAAATAGTCACATAATTTATTATAAAATACGTAAAATGACATAATAATTTAAAATCTAGTTTAAGTCTTAACTCCTACCTGCATCTACCCATCTCATATAAGATTGCGAAAAGGAAAATTTAACTCCATTTTCATGTCATTAAATTCTATAGTTAATTTTGCATTTTCGTGGATAGTTAATAATTTTCATTATCATGCCACGTGTATGTTCTTTATGAAGGAGAGCATGTAACACGTGGCATACTGTTCTCTACTCTACCTAAGACTGAGGGATGGTATGATTCGCCCTTCTCGTCGAATTGTCATTTTAATAGTGTGCTTTTGATGACAATCAATTTTTTTTAGAGTTTTTTTAATATAGATATTTTTATCTTATATTATAGGTGAAACTAATTTTATAAATAATCTTCTTATTCATATACACAGTAAATCGATAAAGAGTAACTCGATAGAGAATAGTCCAAAAAGATTTAAACGAGAATAGAATTCAAGACCTCACTTAAGAATTTCTTTTTTCAGACCAATTTTTAAAACCTTATATCATACTAATACATTTCAGCTTACCTCAGGCTTTTTATTGTGACACATATTCTTCATGGCACAAAGAAGCTCATATCCCCTTGGATTCATATCTCCTTGCGATTCCCCACCTGTATTCAATTGAGCTCAAATAATCATATTGTGGTTGCAACTATGGCTAGCTGCTCAATTTGGAAGAGGAGAGAAGAAGTGTAGTCACCTTGCTTAGAAGTCTTGATGACAAAAAGAAGAACAATGGTGTCCTGGTTTTGTACAGTGTGAGAGAGTGCCCATTGCAATGCTGCCTTAGCTTCAGGGCTAGAATCTACTATGATCATGATCCTTCGACCCAACGCCAACCCGGGCTTCCCCGCATTGCCGGAATTCTTCTCTCCCTTGGTCGAAACCTCCGTGGCTCGATCCGCTTTCGAGGCAGCAGAGATCGGTTTGGATTCGACCGGAGGGGAGCGAACCCGAATTCGGGTTACAACTCTGTTTAAGCAAAAGCTTGGCAACCTGGGGCTGGTTCGACCCATCTCTGAGATGGGTCTGAGGGAGGAACACTGGCTTTAAAGAAAGAGAAGAGAAGAAAAGGAAAAGGAGGCAATGGGGGCCTTGCCTGTTGTTGAGTACCCCTCGGTCTTGCTCTGCTTTCTGATTATTCATATATCATTTTCTTCTTTCTTCTTTTATTTTCTCATATGGACCCATCTTCAACGTGGTGGGCATGAAGTTGTGGGCCCTTCTGTCCCAGACTAAATTTTTCCAAACTTTACAGACTTTTGCACGTTGAGGATGGAAGTGGCCAGTTCCATGGTGCATACACAGAACATCCAGTCACTATATAATAATCAATGCCTTCCAATATAACAAAGTTGATAATCAAAGGATCACCACCCACACTAGACAATTTAGGGCTGCAACTCATCGACCAATTTCATATTTTCTAATTGATGATCAAATGGTACAATATTTTTATGAGTTCACAATAAATTATTTTGGATGAATTTAAAAAGTAGGAGAAAGATAATCTCAATTCTCAACTAAGCACACATATATGAAAGTATGAAATCTATTTCATTGAAACAAGAGGCATAGAGCATATACATTGAAAACTCCGTGTAAACCATCATTCTCCATTATTGCTTTCAGGCTTTGTAGTTAATATAAGAAGAAAATAAGCTCAGAACAGCAGAGGAAGAATAGAAAGGAACAAGTAAAAGTAGGTCAACTTCATGATATGTTTTCTAGAGTAGTATAATAAATTCATTGATGAATGCTTTCTGAGTAGTTTAGATGTCATTGACTCTTTCTTATCACCTGTCAGAATAACTCTATCGGTTTTGGACACCATGAGTTAGAAAAAGTGGCATGTCATGTGAAGGAAAAATTGCTATTTTCTATGCATTGCATTAAAATGTGTATAAGGTAAATATCTTTTTCGATTAATCTTCGATATATGGATAAATTTTCTTATTTATATACTGAATAATTTTACAGGAAATAGTCCTTTAAAATAAAGTAGGAATCGAATCACAACTACTACTTCTTGAGATAAATTTTTGATCATCACTCTAATTCATTCTGATTAATTCCATTTCTCTAAGTGGTCAAGATCTTCTGAAAAAGATCTGATAAGAATTTACTATTCAGTACTTATCTTTCAATCTGTGTCTCTTTACTCTCAGATTTCAACTAATTAAAAAGAAAAAGAAAAACAGTCTCCTCTCCACCAACTAAGGTCCACAAGACATCAAAGTAGAAAGGACTGATTTCCAACATTTTCACTGGATAAGGTTAAAAAACGGTTAGTTTGTCTTTGATTTATCTTTATTATTTTTCCCTTCATAAAAAGTAGACAAAGTATTCTTTCTCTTGAAACTTTTGCCCCACACTCAACAGATTTTGAGTCTTTTGACAATCCATTTCTTTGTGATTTTCTCTTTTTCATTCAACAGAAGAAACCTTTTGGTTGCAAGATTAAGAAGGACCTTCCAATTCTGCTATGTTCTCAATCAAAGCAAATATAATTTTGTAACGTGTTTGTCCTCTAATGTATTAAAATACCATTTTTAACTTCAAAAGGAGTGGCATTTTGACCAAAATACCTGTGATTTATTTGAAGATGCAGAAGAAATGATTCTTTCAGCAGATATTCAATTATCATGTTTGGCTTGAATGTCTTGTTGTGGTAGGCAAAATCCCTTAAAAACCCTATGACAAAACCAATGCCCACTTCATTATTGACTCCTTGTTAAAAAAAATTAACTCTATGAATTTCTTTTGATTTTATTTGGTCTACCAATAATTTCTTTAAACAAAGTGTAAAATGTGTCATATCAGCCGATACTATATATATTATATAAGCATCTCACAAGTTGAGTAATACTCCTTGTTAAATAGGTGATACACATCACTAAAATATGACTAATGCATACGTCATGATTTATATATTTTTATTATAAAAATAGCCTTTAAGTCTAACACTAAGATCAAATCAGAAATAACCTTTTGACTAGATTTAATTCTAACGCTAAGATCAACTCAAAATTGGTTCAAATTGTATTATTCAAATCACAGGATACAATAGGGTGTGAAGGAGTGTGGGGTCTAAGTGTGGCCCAGGTAGGCCTCATTTGGGCTTTGTTACCCATGGGCAATGTCACCCACAAGAATCTAATTATGTATACATACATCCATATATTATGTGTAATATTTTGTCTCTAAGAACAATTTTCATGAAACTAACTTTAGCTTGTGAAGTTACAGTCTACCCAATAGATCAATTTACTACACTTTTATATAAAATTTGTAAAAAAATGGTTAAAAATTGAAAGAAAGTATTTTAAAATTGGATTTGTTGAGTTGGAAGGATTTATATGGTCTTCATTAAAATAATAAGAAAGTTTTGTGAAAAAGACCTAAAATAAAAATTGATTTTATAAATGAATGTGATCAATTAGAAGAATTTGACTCTATCTTATGACATCAATAACTAAAATTATTAGAAAAACTTTGTGAAAAATAGCTAAGGGTTTTGACTTTTGAGATTGGATTTAGTGAATACGAAGGGTTGGGCCCAACCTTATCATGGCAGCAAATTAAAATTAAAAAATCTTCATGAAAATGATAGAATTATAGAATAGTGATGTTATTAATAATTTAGAGAGGTTAAAGATCTATAAGACAGGTGTTGAAAAGGCACGATCTCTTTGCTAAATATTCCTTACAATGCCATGCCATACACTACTTTTACATACTCCTGAGAAATTAAAAAAAAAAAAAATTATAATCTAGACTGTTGCAATACCCAACATTTAATTAGATTGCTTATATAAAACCAAGACCTTTTGTATTCATGTATTTATCTTACTCTTTTTTCGATTTTATAAATTGATTATATTTTCTATAAATAAATTGTTGATTCGATAAATTATGTATTTCCTGTTACTATTAAAAGTTTTAATCGATTAATATAAGATAAAAGTATTTTAAGTAATTATTTTTATTGATTAATTATAAAATAAATCAATTGAAAACTCTTAGCTACTTGCAAAGTAATTATTATAACTACTACCAACAAATGACTGGATTTATAACTTAATCAAAAGAGAAAATGAGAAACATAGAGGTAAATAGAAAGAGATGAATTTTTGGTTTAAGTGTGACCCGTGAGAGAACCAATTTCTTAGCCTTTCATTTTCACTTGGAGCGGGGCGCGACTAAGGATTTTTGCTGGACTCCACTTAAAGTCCCCGTGCAAGTGTTAAGGAATTTCCAAAAGATTCCATACATATGAAGAATATGTATCATATACGGAGTAATGGTCAAGAATATGTATTAGGAGTCGTTGGATTCTCTCTCAATCTTAAAGAGTCATTTCATGTAGGTAGAGAGGCTCGCATATGTTTCAAGAATTAAGAACGAGACATCTTTGTCATAGAAAAAAATTACGACTCATTGTAATATTTTTACTAGTGTGAACTATATGATGGAAAGATATAATTTTTCTATTATTTCAACTAAAAATTTGATAATAAAAAATAAAAAAGATTAAAATGATGGAAAAGAGGTAAGTGTATACTTACAATGTTATTTTAAGTCATGGTAGAAAATCTCGGCTGATACGTATCGTATTGGTCATACGCTGATGATATTGCCCGATATCACTAAATGTTAGTCTTTTTTTTTTTTAAATAAAAATAAAAATTCCATCTGTGGGCACGACTGATATCGGCCGAAATTTGCGATTTTTTTTTTCAAAAAACAAGCTTCCTTTCATTTTTCTATTTTTTTAATTTAGAAAAATTAAAATAAATAAAACTACCGATATTTAAAAAAAAAAAGGACAATAGAGAGTTTCCGATATGTTCAATATTTTCATCCCTCTTTTAAATATAATTGCTTGAAATTCTATCTCTAAGATTAGGCAGGAGGCAACCATTTGATCTACACCCATCATTTGAATGAATTGTTTAAAAACAAAATAAAAGTTTCGAAATTCAGAAATAGAGAAAGAGTATGTTCATTGTTGTCTAACAGTACTGATTCGATCATCGACCCACATATTTATAGAGAAAGGAAGTTAATGATCGAGCTATAAACTTCAATGCTTGCGTTCGTTTTCTAACCACTCTCTCACACACAAAATTTTAATTTTCAATAGTTATAAAACATTACGGGAAATAGTCGATGAGGTCCCTATTCCTTTCGTTTCATTTTCTCTTTCTTTAATTCTTTTCTTTCTTTCTTTTAATTATTATTATTATTATAAAATTTTATTTTATTTTTCCATTCTCTTGCATTAGACAAGAATAGAGCCCCTAAAACATGGAAGACTTGAGAAGTACCGATCCAATGTGAAACTTAAAAAAAATTACTAAATTAAATTAAATTTTAAATTTTATAGAAATTTCATCTCCAAATTTGAATTTTTAATTTAGCTCCAATTTTAAACCAAAGCATTTATAAAAAACAGACATCGATTTTATTAAAAAGGACTTAGTCTTAAATCCTTAATTTTATTTTTTAGAAACTATTACAACATAACTTGCATATGACTCGATAATCAATCTAAGTATCTAACAAACTCTACAAGAAATGGAAGCAATCCCACGAGATTGAATTTTGTATAACTTTGAAGTGAAAAATTGTATGGTTGGGCTTGATAAACTCATACAGTAAGTTGCGTATGGCTGAAGTTTTCAAAGTCTAGTTAGATAAAAATAGTCAATCCGACCTGACCATTAAATGAACGGTTTGCTGAATTTGATCACACCATTTGCATGGGCCATTCTCCAAAAAATTAAACTGATTGGAAGGTCATTTGATCTAATATTGAACCATTCTTTGATCATTTGTGTTCTTTAAAAAAGATTTTTTTTCAATATCTCATGTTAGATTCATCTCTCAATTCACATCCTTTCTCTTTTCACACCTATATTTTGTGATGATCTCACCATTAAATTAAAAATATATCCAAAACTTATATTATTTACGGTCAATCTTTCGACTTTTGAATATCATGATTTTTTAAGTCCAATAAACTAGATTTTTTATAAAAAAGTATAATTCTAAAAGTACCTTTGAAACCCACCTATCCTTAAACATTGGACTTTACTTCTTGGTGTTAAGATATATTTAGATTATCTTTAATTAGTCATTACTAATATTATATTTCTCAGTTGATTTCCTTTTTTATTTATATTACTTTCTCTATTTGTACTCTTCTTTCTCCATAAATAAAATAAAAAGTCTCTCCTTGATTGAGGAGGAAGACATAGTAAATCTCTAAGCTATTTTACATCTGGACTCCACAACATCTAAAAACAATCTGTGGTTATGGGCTATATTATGCAAGAGACAAATTCCAAAAACGATTGAGAGAGAGAGATAAGAGACCTCATTCTTATGGGCTCCAAAAGCTATTGGTGCTTGCGAGTTGCGACAACATTGTCCAAAGAAGATTAATTCCCATGAAGATTTAGAGAAAGAGAGAGAGAGTGCATTCACCAAGTTGACTGAACTTGGCCAAGTCAAACCTAAGTGTTACAAACATTTTGTCCGTATTAATGTCACAAATATTAGTTATATTTTCAAATTTATTATATTTTTATCGACAAAGTACCATTACCACATTAATAATGGGTATTTATCGTCACGACAGTGAATTCCCTTTAAAATCATGTTAAAAATGCGATAAATAGTTATATCACAATAACATCACGATAAATTTCCGGTAAACGCAATTGTAAAAACTCATTTTCAAATATGAATTATAAATATGAATTATAAATTAAAAACTGCATATCAAATTTGTTGAAACTAATTTTCAGTAATTATTTCCGGAGATGGGAAGGGGAAAGAGAAGTAGAAATTAGTAGATACTGAAAAGGAAAAGCAATTCTTTTTTTAAACAAGGATAGATGTTCATATGTTGAGTAAGAAATTACCTCTTTAATTTCTAGAGTAACAAAACATAGATATTGTAAGATGTCAAACTTTGTTTAATTTTTTTTTTTTTTCACAACCGAGGTGTTCAAAGTCTATTAGAGCACTTGACTAGTCTTCAAAGTATGTGTAACTCTCACTACTACACACATCCAGGAGTAACCCTTTAAAGTGATGAAATTTGAACTTATACTCTCACTTCTTAAGATGAGTTTTTGACCAACACACCACTCCTTATTTAATCTAAAAAAGAGAGTACTATAACAAGACATAAAGTAGTGTCATTGGATGCAAAATTGCGAAAAAATGGTTAACCTGTTTGGCCCCCTTGATTTCAAGGAATTCCAACTCTTTGAAGAAGCTGCAACTTCGGCTGCACTAGAGAGTGAATGTGTCACTATAGCTTTGAATTCTTTTGACCTATTGTCCTTAGTGACTTTTCAATGACTGTATAATTTAACCTTTTTTAAAGCAACAGATGCCTTCCAAAGAGAATAAACAAAAGCAAAATCATAATCAAATGCATATAAGATTAGTTGAAAGGATCCCTAGTGTGCATTAATGTAAGTTAATTATACTTAATTATAGCCACAAATTGATTATTCTTAACCTAACCCTACTGATTGGAAAGGGTAAAATAATGAACAAGGGAAGGAAAATCAAATGGCCTCCGATTGGAAATTGGTAATGGGTCCTGCATCTAGTTAAAATAAATGAAAGGACATCTTATTTATTGATGAATTTCAATAGGAGAAATTTCTTTTATCAACATGATGCGAACGAGGCTTACTTCGGTGAGAGGGAGAGAAACAGAGGGAGTAATATGGGATTGCAGATCTTCACCTATCACATTAGTTTCTTGGACTGAAAACCTAGTCCTAACACTGCATACCATTAATCGGTGCCCAAACACTGCGAATCCATTTCAAATAGAAATAAAAAAGAAAAAATGCTTTTACTCATGAGCTAAGCAGAAGTGGTTGAATTAAGAACAAGAAGAAAATAAATTATATTTGTTTGATTGAAATGTATAATAATTTTTTGAGCAAAATACACTTGTATTGTCCTTTTTAATTAAATATAAAATAGACTGAAATAAAGACAGAAAAAAATTAAAATTGAGTTTTTCTTTTCAATACTATGATCAACAAACGTTTCAACCTGTTTCGATTGTAATAGAATCAAATTAATAACTTTAAGTAGAAGTTACTATTCGTGGCATAGAAACATTAAGATGAGAAGGAAAATAAACAATATGTGTTATCATACATTCATACACCATGTAGAAGTGTTGAATATCTGTGTAAAGGTCTAAGTATAAATATTTTTGTATTTATAAGAGAGTTGTGATGAGAGAGAGGGGGAGAAAAGAGAGCTTTTGATAAGATATGTTAATTTAGGTTAATTAGATTATGATTGATTTTATTTGATTGTAATAGATGGTAAAAGATATTAGGGATATCTTTCAATTAGGAAATTAAGATTCTCAGGATTCTTAATTATCTTTTAAAATGATCTTATGTATTCTGTATATTTGATTCTCATTCAGTGAAATAATACATAGAGAATTTTTCAGTAAAATAAATATATAAAATTATTATTCAATTCATTAAGGTGAGTAGTAAAGAAGTAAGGCTTGATGGTATTAGAAGGCTTCTATATGTAGTGACCCTGACCCCGACCCATGATTTTGTACTTTTTGAGGACTTTGATCCTTAATTTGGTGAAATTTCCTATGTGAATGAGTAGATTAGTCAAAAGGCTTTCCAACGAGCTCAAGTTTGTCCAAATCTTAGCTCTGTAGTTCAAGTTATAGCTTTTTTAGTGAAAGGGTGCAGATCTACTTGTAATAGGGAGATCCAACGACCAACAGATTTGCCTCTTATGATCGGACGACCGAAGCTGGACTTCGACGATCCGAGGAAATTCAGTAATTTTTGTTTTTATTAATTAAAATTCAAAAATTTGTGCAAATCAATGAAAATGCTCAAACTAATTGGATTTGAACTCTTACGTCCCCGAAATTTTCCCAACTCTTCCCCTCATTTAGTTATACTAGAAACAATTTGAAACCCGCTCAGATTTGTCCTTATTTTCACTTAATCTTGTCTCCAGTTTCACTCAAACTCTTAATCAAATTTCTAAAATTATATCGGAATTGTTGTTTTTAATGAAATTTTATGTATGGACTAAGTTTATCCAAAAGTATTTATTAAAATTTCAAAACTAAAAAAAAACTGATTTGGATTTTTCTTTTTTAAAAAAAAAACACACTGCCTTAACCCGTTTTCGGACCCATTTTGGATTTCCACCATTTTCTCATCCATTTTTCTCGTTTCGTTTCCTTCTTTCTCCGATGATGGTAACAACTTCTATTTTGTCGTCCTCCCCTCCTTAGGTTTCTCTCCAAGGGAGCCTTCCTCCACCTACTACCACTCACCGCCCACCGATAATTTTCCTCCTTTATATTTTTATAAAACCCTTGCTCTCTCCATTTTCTTTGTTTGTAATGGCCCGCACAAGTGGAGGGTGTTTGTGAGAGAGTTTGGCCATGAAAGATTTGCGCCATATACAGTGTGTACAAAGTCCCACATTGCCTAGGACAAGAAGTGGAGAGGAGTATATAGGCCTAACTTCTCCTCCCTTCCAACACAACGCGTTTTGGGCTCTCGTGTGACACTTGGGCCTAATACAAAGCCCTTAGGGTGTATAGGCTCCAAAGCGAACAATATTGTGCTAGCGGGACGGGCCATTACAAATGGTATCAAAGCCCGGTTCAACTCTCGGACCAAGGTGTGGGAAGATGAGAGTGGTAGTGCCAGGGACGACTCTTGTCCAAAGGGGGTGGGATTGTAATGGCCTGCACTAGTGGAGGGTGCTTGTGTGAGAGTTCGGCTATGAGAGATTTGCGCCAAAGAGAGTGCGCACAAAGTCCCACATTGCCTAGGACAAGAAGTGGAGAGAAGTATAAAAGCCTAACTTCTCCTCCCTTCTAGCACAACATGTTTTGGGCTTTAGTGTGACACTTGGGCCCAATACAAAGCCTTGAGGGTGTATGGGCCCCATAGTGGACAATATTATGCTAGCGCGATGGGTTGTTAAACTGTCATCTCTCTCTCGCTCTCGCTATAGAAGCCCACTTTGCTCTTTCCATTCTCTATTGTATCTTTTTCAAATTTCTCTCTCTCTTCTATTGAAGCCCTCTCTTTCACTGGAATTCTCTCCTCATTTGCTAGTTCTCTCTCTCAGTCGATCCCCTTTCTATGAGTACCGTTGTATTTTAAATTTATACTCACAAGCGCACAAACCTTTTATAATATAACTTAGGAGTACGAGGTTGAACCCATCGGAATTTAGTAAAATATATCCATGAAAAATATACCATTGAATTATATATTTTAAGAAATTTAGAAAATCATGGAAACACATCTTAAACATGGAATTAATTCTCTAATGTAGGAAATTTAATTTTAATATAGAAACATTCTAAATATAGAAAACAAGTCCAAGAATAAGAACAACCTCTACAATTAGAAACTAACCATTCAAGAGATTTTATTTTCATGGAAAACACAAAATTCATTTAATTTCAATTAAGATGGTGAAATTAATTTAAAAATTGTAAATAATCTAAATCTAATTTAGAACACAAAATTAAGATGCAATTAATTAATTGCTAACCTAGTTCCTAATTTTCAAGAGTTTGGATTTATAGACAAAACAGAAATAAAAATTGAAAACAACTAAAATTAGCTCTGTATATATTTACAGTGGAACTGGATCAAAGAATTAAGGAGGCATTATTATCCATATCTTAAAAATAAAATCAAGGCCTAGAATATGTAGCTTTTTTAAATTATCAATCATGCATTCCAATTTTTCATTTTATTAAAATTCTCATTGTAATAATTATGAAATTCATTATACTAAGAAAATTCATTTCAAGCTTTAGTCTAGATAAATTTTATACTTGTTTAATTCCAAGTCCAAATATTTCATCCACTCTTAGAAAGAGCCTTGGATTGAAAAAATCAAGTTCTACCTATTCTAAATATTTCATCTATTCTCCTCGAATATCTTAAAATAATTTCAATCATAACATCTTAAAAAGAATAAAAATCAAATCCAATTCTCATCACATAAATTAAATAATTGGACGACCATAATTCTAAATAAATCCACCCTTCATTTAGTTATAAAATATGAAATTAAAAATACAACATAATGAAATTTTGGAATCAAAGAAATAAGAAAAATATAATGGAAATCAAAATCCACCAACTTTAGAACCCAATGTGGATCAAGAATCCCACAGTCTTTCTCCTTCTCTTTTTCCTCTCCTCTCCTTTACACAACCTTTTCTTTAATGTCCAAGTTCAGTTTTCTCAATGGGAGAGGGATAATATTTATAGATGAAAGGAGGTTGAGTGAATGACTTGAATTTAAAGATTTAAATAAAACAAGTGACACTTGGAGAGTTGATATGGTTTGTGCTAAACATGTGACTCCCGCTATTGTATTTTCATGTATTTCATTGTTCTCTTGTTGTAAAGTTCAAAAACTCTCCCAAAAAAGATGTCTTTAAGCCACCAGTCAACCAGTGCATCTTTTAGTGACTGTACTGTACTACAAATCACTCGCAGATGGTACCAGTCGATCCACCAGTTGACTGGTACATCATTTATACAATCTGTGAAAAGTACCAGTCGATCCACCAGTCGACTGGTACATAGTCTATTGTCTGTCTGTAAGAATCAAAAACTCCTCGATAGTACTAGTCGATCCATCAGTCGATTAGTACATTGTCTACATAGTCTGTGATTGGCACCAGTCGATCCACTAGTCGACTGGTACATTGTCTAGTGTCTATCTGTAAAAACAGACAGCTCTTAGATGGTACCAGTCGATCCATCAGTCGACGGGTACATCGCCTGGTACAGTCATTGAACAGTACCAGTCAATGTACCAGTTGACTGGTACGTGGAAACTGCCGATGGTTAGAGCAATTTTCGACGGTTCTGGACAGTTTCTGCCAACTTTTATCCCTTTTTCTCTTTGTTTTTGGCAGTCTCCAACCTGTGGATGCATGCCAAGACTTGTGATTGTACAATCCCTTGAGAAATTAGAATAAAAGACCAAAAAGAGGAAGATCCATCTTCCCAAAATCATGTGTCTCTCTTGTTTTCTCAATTCATTCCGCTGTGTTTCTATCCATTGTCGCCAACACGTCCGGATTATCGGATCAACATGGAATGGCTTAAAGGAGGTAAGGAGGTGAAAAAAAAATCAGTAAAATTTGTGCAAGGTGTGAACACAAAGGGGTTAAGTCGGACATGGTGTAAACACACCATGAAAAGTGGGAGTAAAATCCCATTTTTTACACATGTACCACATTGCAGCTCAATTTTGACCTAGTTAACATTCGAATCACAAAATTTCATAAACTACAAAGTTGTAGCCCTTGAAATCTTCTTTCTAACCCAAAAAGAATCAATGCAATCATATATTGAAGCTGTGTCAAAATATTTCTTCTAAGTTCTTCCAAATTTATTAATTATTCTCTATCTCTCTCCTCCACATGGCCATGTGTGAATTTTGCATGGTTGAGCTCCTTGAATTTCACGTGCTTGAATTTGAATGCTTCATTTCTTCATATCTTCAATTTATGAAATTTAATAATTTATTTCACCACTTGTAAATAATAAAAAAATCTAAAAAATTACTGAATTAATTCAAACTCTGATAAATAGATTTGAATTAATTACTTTACAATGAAACCCTAAATTGTGGTGAAATAAATATTAAAAACTCATTCATTCCAAGAGAGGGCCGGCCCTGATGTTTCAGAGGCCCTAGGCAAACTCTTAAAATAGAACCTTTTGCCCTTATCTACACTCACAAAAAAAAAAATTATATATTTTCTTTATAAAGTGTGAAATATCCAAATAAAATATAAAAATCAAATTTATAACAAAATATTATTTAAAATTTATTTTTCTCATATTTTGACGTGCAAAATTACTAATTAAATTACTATATTCAAGTTATTTTAACAAAAAATGAGTGTTGACTAAAATGTAAAATACAAATGATAGTCTTTTTAATATGAAAAAATACTGAACATTGGTTTACCGTCAAAATATTGTGTTAAATAATTAAGTTTGTCCCATAGATGAAATTAAGCACTTAAAAAATTTAAAATTTTGTATACATTTAAATATTACATTACTATGTACTTATTCTAAAAGAAGTCATCTAGTTGACTCTCTATCTTAACAAATGACTGAAAAAACTATAATATGTTATCTAAAAAATATCATATTTTATAGGGTTCAGTGGTTCATTATCCAAACTATCGTCGCTTCTCTGTAGCACTGATTCCTATTTATATACAATTCAAACTTTTAAATTAGCATTTGATAATCACACCCATCACAATTTGAGATTGATGTTTTTATTTATGTAGATTAATGTGAAATGAGGAAACTAATTAATCACAATATTTTCTATAAATTTATAGTTTTTTCATATTTTATTAATTTTTTTACTTTTTATTATCTTTTTTGAAATAAAACACTAAACACCCAAAATAGATCTCAAACACCCATTAAGAATTAAAAATGACGGGCTCGATGAAAAGTACCTGCAAGTCTCAAGTGTGCAACTGAGCAAGCTGAAGGCGAGAGAGAACAAAGAGAGGAGCGGTGAGAGAGACCACAAAGAGAGAGAGATCAGAAGAGAGCGAGAGAGAGTGCGGTGAGAGAGAGAGAGAGCACTGAGAGAGAAGGAGAAGAGAGGCTGCTGCAATAGTCACTTAAAATATTTTATTTGATGTATTTTCGGGTTTAAAAAACAGAAGGGTATAAAGGAATGCATTGGGTTACGTTTTGACCATTTAAAAAAGGAATATGAACGGATAGAAAAATGCAAAACGGAAGATGAAGGGATGCATAATGGGTGGAAATACGAAAGGAAGAAAACGCAGAATGAGGAACGAACCGCGCACAACGCACGGAAGCAGAACGCACGTTCCGCACGAACTACGTTTCGCACGTGGAAACGCGGAGCCGCGTTCCGCACGTGGACGCAACGCGAAACCTCATTTCGCACGAGGACACTGAACGCGGCTCTGTGAAACAAGCGAAGATGCGAAATCGAATGGGTATTATTGGGCCACAAGGCCAAGCGCCCAGGCCCTTTATGGGTTACATGTATCTTTGGAGGCCCTGCCTATATGGAGGCCTTAGGCTCCAGCCTACTTCACCTATAGGCAGGGTCGGGCCTGTTCCAAGAATATCTCTTTCCAAAAATAACAGTTTCCAAATATAGATTTCTTCTCAAGTTCTCCAACTTTTTCCAGTTAATTCTTATATCGTTCATTTTCCAAACATACTTGTGAAACTCCAAAATTCCCATTAATGATATTAAAAACATTGAAAACAAGGGCTAACTTATCCAATATTCAGAGGTAAAATAGTCAATTTCCAATTTTCATCAAGTACTTTCCTTTTCCTTTCTTCCTTCTTAATCTTGTTTTATTTCTAGTTTAAATGATGTTTATGGTGTTAAAAAGAGGTCTTGTTTTCTAAATTGAGTTCATATTTTTAAACAATGTTTGATTTTCAATTTTAATTTTTCCTTCCTCTTTTTTTTTCTTTCCTTTTTTTCTGTTTCCCTCTCTGAAATTCTGTTTTCTGGGTTGATCAAACGACCGATCAGAATTCGACCACCATCCGATCATCGAACGTCCGAGTATCGTCCTAAGCATTAGCCGATCACCATCTAACCATGTTTTATGTACAGAAACAACTTGATTTGACTACCCGAGTTTCTATCATACTTTAAGAGCTGCATACATCTCAAAACTCTAGGTGAGGAGAACAAACTTGAATTAAGTTTAATATTTTAAATTATCGCATATATAATTGCTTTGATAAATATGCTTGAAATGTTATTTAAATGCATTGTTGGGTTTAAATGAATGTTGGAGTGAGATGAAATGACGTGGAATGAGCCTTGATTGAAAAAAGGGCATCACTTACTAAATTATGAAATTTGTAAGGGTATTAACAATTGAGAAAGGAAATATAAATGGGATTGCAATGCCCTATAGAAATAGATTTAACCATCTACCCGATTGAATACCTTTCATATGCAATGTGTGATAAACATATGATTTATTTGTGCTTTGTTAGATTGAATATGTTGATGCGAATGTATGTTCCCAATGTGATTGTGGATATATATGTTGAATGATTGTGTGAGTCGAGAAGAGGAAAATCTCTTTGTGTGTGTGTGTATGTGTTGATTGATTATATGATGCTGAGGAAAGGGAAATCTCCATGGGCGTGTATGTTTGTGTTGACTGAAAGTATGATGTTGAGGAAAGGGGAATGTCCTCATGTCTGCATGTGTGTATGATTCGAGGAAAAAGGAATCTCCTCGAGCGTGTTCCGATTGATCAGTGATCTCGAGTGTTAGGGTTGCAACTCAGGTCGGGTTTTGGCCCGACCTGCATGACCCGACCCAAGAAATCATGCGGGTCAAGAATTGGTCAGGGTGATCAGCGGGGGTCGGGGTTGGGTTGGGTTGGGTTGAGAAGATAAAAACCAGAATGAAATTCGGGTCTGGTCGGGTTGAGGATTTTTCAAGTTAACCCGACCCGGCTAAAATTAGGCTAAAATGGGTTCAGAATGTTGGTCGGGTCAGAATTCGGGTTGGGTCAAGTTGTGAAATTCGGGTTGAAAATTTGAGTCGGGCCGGGTCGGATTCCATATACATCAACTCGGGTCGGGATGGGTTTTAAGGAACCCGACCCGCATAACCCTAGTTGAAGCCCTACGTGTCATGGCTACAACGTGATTATTGCTTAGGATGGGGAATCCATCGAAGGACATCAATGATTCATTATTTATTGTAATATCGAGGAAGGGGAATCCCTCGAAGGACGTCGATGCATGTGAAACGTTGTATGTGACAGTATGGTGTGTTGTGATTTATTGATGATTGACAACCATGTTGTTATATGACATGTGATGCAAGCATGGGTCATTTACTGAACAAGCCCAATGCTCGCAGAAATTCGGGCCCAATAATCTTATGCTTGTTGAAACCCCTAGCCATTCGAGTATCTACGAACATGCTATTTGCCGAAGCCCAATTACTAATTGGTCAACGACGATATGTTTCCCATGAATTGAGTGCCTTTGTGAATGTGTTAAGATTAATAATATCCTCTTTTAATTAAATGATGAATTTAAATTAAAAAAAAAATAATGAATTTAAGCGTTAATCGAAACTCAAACACAAAGCAAATGATTATTTAAACATGATACTTACTTGTTTTAGACCGAAGCCCGAGTGTTGGATCTGAAGATCCGGGTTACGACTGAAGCCTCTCAAAATCGAACCAAAGTCCACTTCAAGTTGATAAATGCGCATAGTGCAGCAAAGATAATTTTATTTCTGAATAATATGGTGCCAAAATAGACTACAATACTTGTGTTTAAATAGAAAAAAGGAAGATAAGAAGATAGTGTTCAAAAATCTAAATTCAATCTCTCTCTAAGTTTTTTATGCAATCCAAACTCTCATTTGGATTTGGATTGCTTTACATGAACCAATTAAAAACAAACACCTAGAGTCCTAATCCTAGAATTTCTAGATAAAATCCTAAATTCTGAAAATTCAAATTCAAAATTCAAATAAAGCAAATCGTAATTATCTCTTTATCTCATAGTTGCTAAACTCATCCATAGTGGAAGAGTTCTAAATGGACAAGGCTTGAATTTCGAATTCCAAGGGATTTGAATTTGAAATTCAAATTGGAGAGAAAGTGGGTGAATGGAGTTTTGTTTTCGGAGTGGATCTGCACTTGTTGACAAAAATGGTTGCAACTCAGGCCACATAACTTAAAATAGCCAAACTTGGATCCGTTGGAAAGGTATTTGAATAATCTTTCCAATGGTTCAAATTTAATTGAAATCCGATGTTGTTTGATGCCTCAAAGTTATCTGAAAGTGAATGCTATTTTCAACAATCCATTTGAAGTTAGCTTGGCTGAATTTGTGTCAAATGTCACCTCCACATGTGTTCCATGAGTTGTCCTCGTTCCTTAAACCTTGTGAACGTGTGGCAAGCATCCAATTAAGACCCACATAATATCAAGTGGGCCCTGGGCCTAGATGTGGCTCCGTATGCACGCAGTCGTCCAATTCGAGTCTCGAACTAGTGGGTGTGCCTTGCAATTGCCACAGTCAAACATGAACCAAAATTTCACCTCATTACTCAGTGTGATGCCTACATCAACATGCGTTTCAAGAATAACATATGAAATATTATTCGCATTCATGATTATGATGTCTGATGTCATAAATGATGATTGTGTGATTGAGTTAAATTTCATCCGGTGTTGTTTGTGTACTCTTCACTAGACTTTGTAAGCGCATGTTGTTGTTTGTGTACTCTTCATTGGACTTTGTGAGCTCATTCAGTTATGAATTTCAAGAACTCAAAGAAATGAGGGGTTAGACAAACCCCAAGAGATAGCATAGGCTTGTCAGAGCCCAAGTGGTCTCGGTTTGAGAGACCTTTTATTTATTTGTTGAGAATGCTTAAACTTTTGGGTTGTAAATTTTGAGATGTGTATATTTAGAACCCATTTATGTTTTATGGAGCATTTATTTATTTATCTATGTGAGTTGTAATCCACATGATGAAGCACTTGCGAGGGTCACGTGTGTTAGACGTGTTGAGTTGTATTGCAAGGGCCACATGTGAGATTTGATTTCTGTGTGAGAATGTTCATTAGGTAAAACTTGTTGAGGGAAAAGTTTATCAATGTCCGAGTTAGAGATGAAATTCTGTCGAAATTTAAGAATATTCCTATCTTCGATGAACTTAGAAATCTCATTAGATAAGGATTACTATTTAGAATAAATTAGAAGTATTTAAAAAAATTATGACGTGGCACAAGAGTGAAGGCGTGAAACTGATTATTTTTCTATTATCATTTTAAAAGATAAAAGCTGGTAAATGCTTTGTTATGTTGAGATTGAAGAGGAGTAATTCCATGAGGCACTAAAGCACATTTTTAGAAAAATCATCTCCTCCATGAAGGGGCTGATTAGATTAAGAATCAAAATTTTGGTACAATGCGATGTGTCTCGAATTAGTAATTTTAGAAGATAAATTTTAAAAAGGTAGTTTATTCTAAGACTTATAATATTATTCTTCATCATTAACAGTAAAAAAATAATTCAACATAATATCAATCAATTGAATTAAAAGTTGGTGTACAGAAACAATTCATAAAAGAAAAATTAAGTGAAGTTTTAATTGGTAATATATGTGGGCAAGAATTAAGAGAAATTTTATTAAATGAATAAATTATTATAGAAGGAAATTCTTTATTGAAAATTTTAAAGTGCTATTTTTATATCTATATATTTAGTTTCATTTAGACTTGCATCTCATACAACTCTATGTACATGATATAATTTGTGTGTGAACTAATCTCGTAAACTAAAAATCTATGAGCTATTCAAGACTCTAAATATATAAATATACTCAATTAAGTTTTGATGATTTTTATTAAATTGATTGAATATTCTTAATAAAAAATTTATGTATAGATTTTCTGTCCAATCAATATTACTGGAACAAAAGTCCAAACAAAATATGTAAATATACTCAATTAAGTTTTTGATAAATTTTTATTAAATTGATTGAATAAATTTATTCTTAATATATTTTTTTATATATGTATAAGTATAACCTTTCAATTTTTTTTTTTTTTTTTTATGTTTAGATTTTCTTTCCAATCGATATTACTGGAACAGAAGTCCAAACAAAATACAGCTTTAAAGTTTAAAGATATATTCTGCCTTCTAATACGCGCGTATTGGCGTATTCATGTTGGGACGAATCCGCTAAACTCGCCGACTCTAATCTAAAGAGAGTTACTTAACTAGGCGAAAAATCCAACGCTATTTGGAAAAGAACCCAACCAACGTCATCAACCGAGGAATTCTTCCTTCCCCGTACCTCTAAACCCTGTCTCTTTCTTTCTACATCTCTCTATCTCCAGGTAGCTTTTCCTTGACCTTCCTGTCCTGTTTACATTCGTTGCAATATTGATTTCATGGGTGTTGGTGATAAATTCAAATAGTTTTTGATTGCTTTTCTTTATCTTTTCTGATTTTGATTTGGTGATTCTCTTTGTTTAATTGGTTTTCCCCTTTCCATTCGAAAGTTTTTTTATTTTTGTGTATAATTCTTTGATTTTTCATAGAGTTCTGATCGTCATCATTTAAACAATAAACATGGAATAAGCGAATTGGGTTTTTGTTTTTTCGTCGATCATTATCTCGGTGCTCTATTGATTTTGAATAGAAGTTGTGTGGCGATTTTTTTTTTCGTTTTCCCATATTTTGATCGTTTCCTTTTCTCTTCCTCTGTCTGGGAAAAGGATATGTTGTTTTAATTTTAAATTTTAAATTTTGTAGAGAAGGATGGTCATGTGTAAGCAATGAGACGAAAAAGAAGGGAATAATTTTTTCTTCCCTTTTATCAATTTTGTCTTATTTTGTATGTTTTTTAAGCACTAGGAGGTAATATTAGTTCATCGATCTCTATTTTATTGCCCCCGACGTTACTTTTATTTTATTAGTTATTTTATTTTTTATCTTTGCCTTCTGTAAATGAAGCGTTGTAGATAAGAGTTCTTGTCACAACTTGCAACGGGATTTGACTTTGCTGTTTTTTTTTCTATTTGATGAATGGCTCTTCAATGGGTTCCTATAGTATTTTCCATCATTGAATTCTAGCTGCATTCTTCTAGGAGTCGTGTTATACTAGTACTAGACCATTCAACTGATTTTTAATTTATTTTATTTTTACTTTGGGAAATTTTCTCCATTGACAGGTGATGGTATGTGAAGTTACTCTTAAGATTTAGAGATACTGAAGTACGCTTACTGGTTTTGTTCAAGCTGTTGAATTTCCTCGAGTTATTTTTCTCTTAACCCCTTTTCTTTCAAAATTTTATTGAGGTGGGTGCTGTAAGAAAGAGGGCAAAGGGGTTTCTGACTCGTAGTAAAAGTTGTAATCTCTACGAGCAGAACATCCTTTCTTGTGTAGTTTATCTGGCTTCATTATTGCTATCAGTGCTGGTTTCACTTTTTCGCTTAAGAGACTGGAAGAATTTCTTGAAGGCAAAACAAACAGGAAAGGAAGCTGCATTATGGGTGCTGTTTGTGGCTGTTTGCGTGCGGACGATTTTGAAGAATATCTAAATCCTAATAGCTCAATTTATAGACACTGTGTCTGCTTCAGATGCTTCATTCAACAGTTCTTAAGTGTGGTATGTTTTGAAATCATGATATGATTGTGCTATTTGATTTATGAACTGACTTATGCATACCTAACTCTAACTTCTTCCGGGCAAAAAGGTGGTCTCTTTGGTGAAGTGCCATAGGTAGAGATTCAATGTTTGGAGGATTTGCGTTACCTTAGAATTTAGAATATATAAACTCTTTTCATTGGTAGATTCTTGGCTCCTAGTTTTTTAGACCATAGGATCAGTGCCCACACCTCCACTTCCTGCATTTACCCAGAGCACCAATGTTAGCTCTTTAGCTCCTCTTGGAATGGTGTGAAGCTGTGTTCACCCAGAGCACCAATTTTAGCTCTTCTATAGCTCCTTTTGGAATGGTGTAAAGCTTTTCTCCATTTACATAAGAATTAGGAAGAAGACTAGTAAGTAGATGTTGGAATACCTTCTTGAATTTAAATAATGTCACCAAAGCCCCATTCTCGATTGGACTAGTACAACTGCCTTGATAGTGTTCTAGCTTAATGATATTCTGTTGTCACTGTAAAAATAATCTGGCTTCTTCATGATAGGAGGGAAAGGAAAACCTCACACAAGTGAAAGCTCACTCTGCATGGCATATGAGACATTGAAGTGGGTACAAAACTTACATTGCAATCTAGTTTGGAGAATTCAAGCTCATCTAAAGGAAAATCCTCAAGTAATATAGGATACATTAAAAAAATGGGGATACGTTACCATCAAACTGTAATGTAATATGGCCTTGAAGGTGTTTAATTTGTTTAGTATTCCAAATGATTACCATCAAGTTGTGGTCAAGGGCGAAATCAATGCATCACAGGCCAATTACTTATTTCATATGGCCAGTTTTCTTCAAAAGGTCAATTTCTAATTGTATACTTTAATTTTGTATATTTGCTTATTTTTGCAAATTTTTGTTAGGGGCATTTATTTCTTATTGTTCCAGATTTTAGATACCTGATGTTGTCTATGTTGTGATTGGCAAGATGTATGGACTTTGTTTGAATGATGGCCACTCCCAAACCTACAATAATAGAAAACTATGGATTCAGATGTCTTAATCATCTTTTGAAACTAACACACCCTAGTAATCAATGGAAAGCATATGAAGCTTGAAACAACATGAAGTACCCCTCATTACAGGAGATTTTCGTGCCACAGGCTATCAGCGTCAAGCAGAAACTCCATTTTCAGAGCTCCAAACTTGGTTTTCATTTTCCCTTAAACCACAATAATTTATAAGTAGAGGTGGCTTTTCCAATTTCATTTTCAACTTTTCAGCTGCTTCTCAAAAATATGTTCTCACAATTCTCCTTTCAATAGCATCTGACATTTTCATCAATATATATATATATAATATAGAAGACTAGATCCTCACCAGTCTTCAATTCTATCACAAATTCTTTGGATACCTAGGGTTTTTTGCTTTATAGTCTTTAAATAATACCCTATCATTTCAACTTTTCAGCTGCTTCTCAAAAATATGTTCTCACAATTCTCCTTTCATTCTCCTTTCAATATCATCTGACATTTCATCAATACATATAATATAGAAGACTAGATCTTCTCCAGTCTTCAATCCTATCACAAATTCTTTGGATACCTTGGGGTTTTGCTTTATAGTCAAAATAATACCCTATCGCCTCGTGCTTCATCTGTATCATGACTAGTTCATTATGGTATCTACCCATTTATCTTCATCTCTTTTTCTTCTCTTAACTAAATTTGATTTTTTTCTTTAAATAAATCCAAAGAAATCACTGGATTGATGGGATAGTGGTTTTGATGATGATGATGATGCTGATGCTGTCAATCCAAAGAAATGTGACCATTTTTGTCACTCTTAAGCATGGAACAATCTGTTATATTTTTTGCAACTGGTATTTAAACTCGACTTTCACGTTGTGAATGGTCTAAAATTTTAATGGCTTAAATTTTAAAGAATAGGACCTCCTTTGGTCGACCTATCAGATGATTAAGGGATATACACAATATCCAAATTTCTAGGAGCTTATGAAACTTCTTTTTCGAAGTTGCATCTTTCATGATAATGAACTAGGAAACCATCTTGTAAAAGGCATTACATGCAAAACTCAAACAGTTTAAAAGGTTCTTAACATCTTAACCCTTAATAACCAGTTTTCCATTCTACCATTTTAGTAATATCATAAATTTCATCTTATCCCTAATAACCAGGTTTCTCAAATATAACCATTGAGTGTCATGTTGAAATTGCTTGGATCATTCAATGTTGCAATCATTGTCAGTGGAAGTTCAGAATGCACAACAATGCTGTTACTTCTCTCTTCAGCAAAGTCAAAATCAGCCAGATCAGACCCTACAGTAAAGAGACAAAAGCAAAGAAAAATGCTATGAAGTCTCCTCTCTTGCTGTTTGTTCTGTTCTTTGTTTCAGTTGTTCTATTGCCTTGTTTTTCTTTCCTGTCCTCCTGTCTTTTTTCTTTGCATCGTTTGATCGAGGATCTGCCTATATGGCGTGTTCTTTTAGAAAGGTGGCATAACAATTCTATCCTCTAGGGTGGGTTCCAACTTGCCAAAACCAATTCAAAATCCCATTTTCCTATTTTTATTTATTTTTTGCATGACGTTTTCCTATGTTTAGGTATTGGCATGATAATCCTAACTAGTGGGGTGGGTCAAATCTTTCCAACTTGCCAAATCCAATCTAAATTTCATGTTTCTATTTTTAGTAATTTTTTCGAGTTCCCCCTTTTTTTGTCCTCACCTGACAATTCTATCTAGTAGGGTGGGCCAAACTTCCAACTCACTAGTTTTTTTTAAAGATCCCAACTGACCAGATATGGTTCTCTGAATATTTTTTTTTCTCGTACCAAATCCAATGCTAAACCCCTTTAATATACTATCTATTTTTTCATGATTTTTTCCTTTTTTAGACTCCATAGGATTATCTCAATCGTGGGATACAGGGATGGTCAATGTTTGTTTGATGGACTCCTAAGAAGTCTCCCTTTCATATATTTAACATATAGGAAAACTAAAGGATTCTCTAAACTACTCTTTACTCTTCTAGTTTTGGAATTTCCTAGTGCTACTTGCTCATGTTCTCTCAAACCTTGGGTAAAACTCTTAACAGTTACTATCTAAGTACTTTGATGGATTAAAGTTATTGGTGCAAGATGAACTAGTTTCCCATCAATCAAACAATGCATGATGCATATAAGAAATCCCTTTTCTTATCTATTAAAGGAAAAGAATGTAATTGAACATATGCCATGTTGGTAAGTGCTCATTTGTGCAACTGCGAAGGTTGTTGGTTTTGGTCATACCATTTACCTTACAAAAGGAAAATGAAAAGGGAACTTTGATATCAACAGGCAGATTTACCCAAGTTTGGTAAGATAAAAAAATTGGGCAATGTTTTCGGATAAAAATTGGGAGTAGAATTGAATTTTTTAAGGATGACTAAGACAAAAATGTGGGGATTGTTCAGTTTTATAAGTTAAATGGATATGTGCATCTCTCTTTAGATTTTTGGAAGCAAAAACTGGCGAAGAGTTAGAATTGAGATGACAGAAATGGATTACTATTAGTTAAAGTCCTTGTTTTAATAGATTAGGAAAGTAGTAACGAATGGCTATTTAAATGGAGTGTGTACAATCAGTATAAATCTAGGAGTTTTATTCTGCTAGACTGCCTGGTTAGATCTAATGTGTGCAATCAAGAAGCAAACTTGAACTGGATGTTACCATTGCCAGAGTTGGAGACTGCATGACTAACGCGACACCTACAAGCTTGCCTTATGAGCTTGATTACCACTTTTTGTACGATGCCTATCAGCTTGATTACTATGAAGCAAGTCCCTTGTGAGATTTTTTTTTTTTAAAATGAAAACACAATAATACATCAACTGAGAGGAAATTTATTTCTCAGTTCTCATGTACCATGACATTCCAATCTCCTGGGCAGATGCTTGCTATCTCATTGGAATCCCTACCTATATCTGTAAATGGATTGTCTTTCCGAGCGGTACAAGCAATGATAAATTTTGAAACTCTCAAGTGCCAACATTTTCCACACTTTCAAATTTCAACCACATACTAAAGAATTACACTTGTAAATCAACAAAAATAAGCTCTATCATTTGTGTTTATAAATAAATATCCTAAATGCTGTTCTCTTTAGCCTTTTGGTATATTTCCTTAGTGTGTTCAAGTGTCCAGTGACGGTGCTTTTGTGGAATGATGATAGGGAAAAAAAGAAAGTTTCATCTGGTAAGATGGTCACCGGTATGTAAACCAATGGCAGAAGGGGGAGTTGGGATTAGGCCAGTTTGTTAGTTTAATATTGCACTTTTGTGGAAGTGGTTATGGAGGTTGGGGGATGCTGTCGAGGGTTTATGGGAGGATATTATTCTTAGGAAGTATAGGCTGCATGGATCTGGTTGGAAGATTGCTAATTCTCCAAGGAGGGCTTATGGGTTTTGGAAGGGTGTTTGCTCAATTTCAATGGTTTTTTTTTATCACATTCAGTACCGAGCATATAAGGGTGATGATATTTTCTTCTGGATGGATAGATGGTTGTGTGATGTTCCTTTAGCTCAGAAGTTCCCCGTGCTTTTCTCATGAGTAGAGTTTTTCTTACGGGAAGTGGCTCTAATAGATGTTTATAGGAAATTGATCCTCATGGGATTTTTTCGGTTAAATTTTTTGTAAAAAGTTAAGTGCTGGAGAGGTTCCTTGTGTAAATACAAAAATTTAGAAGGGTGTGACACCCTTTAAGGTGAAGGTTTTTGGTTGGCTCACTGGTTTACAAAAGATTCCGACAATTGATAATTTGAGATTGAGGAAGATGATTATTTTGAACGATTGTCCTCTATGTTTGTCTGATGCAGAGTTGGTGAACCATCTTTTACTTCATTGTACATATTTGGTTGCATTTCTTTCAGTTGTTGGGAGTTTCTTTTTGTGTTCCAAAAGGGTGGTGTGATTTGTTTAATGAAGAGGTGCTTGTGGTGGGAAGTTCTTTTTGAAGAACCCTTTGGAATGTGTCTGTTTTGAGCATTGTGTGGTCGATCTGGTTGGAAATGAATAAGAATATTTTCCAAGGTAAGGAGTCTTCGATTGTATTCCTCCTGGATGTTATTAAGGTTAGGGCTGCTTGGTGGCTGATGGGGTTGGAAATGTTCCGGGGTCATTCGTAATGATTTTGGGCAACTTTGATCTTTTTTGTTGGTCCTCTTCCTAATGGTTCAGTGATTGAGGTGGAGCTATTTCCTTTGTGGAGAGGTTTATTGGAGTTGGAATAATTAGGGGTTGAAGGAAGTATCATCGAAGGGGATTCAAAGGTTGTAGTTGGTTGGGCTTTGGGTTCTCTCTGTCCTTAGGATCTATTTAGATAAAATTAAGAAGATATGGAAATCTATTGCTTCTTTTGACTTTAAGGTGTCTTGGATATCTTATTCTGCTAATTCAACTGCAGATGAAATGGCGCATCAGGGGTTGACTTTGTCGACGGAAATTGTAAATAAATTTTTTTAATATTTGGGGGGTGCCATCTTTTGTAGGGGTGTTTATCTGGGCTTTGGGCTCTTGCTGCCTGTCTTTTTTTGGTGTTTTTCTACTTGTCTTCCTTCTTTGATAGTGATGAAGTTACCTTTCAATATATATATATATATATAATCCTACATATGCATGAAACCACTCGCAAGCCTCGTTTATCAGGTAAGCCCGGTCGGGGTCTAACCCAAGACCTCTAGTATAACTCTTGAGCTACGATGATGGTTTCCCATCCATCGCTTTCATTGAATTGGATATGCAATCATTTAGACTGTATCCAGCTTAGAAGCAAACCTGTGGCTTTCTATTGAAGATGAGGCCCTAGTTTTTGTTTTTATGGTATTGACGGGCTATGAACCATTAGTTCAACCTAAAGAGTGTGAAGAGGCCATAAAATATTACATGTATTCATAGCACTTGGGCCTGCTTAAGATTTTTCTGTCCTTGGATTTGAATGTTCCTTTCCCAACTCATCCCAACTCAAATGAGTTAATTGATCATCATCTTTTCCTCTAAGGTTTTTATTTTTATTTGATCCCCCAATCCAAAAGTGAATGAGTTACAATGCAGGTTTTTTATTGCCCTTAATCAGTATCTTTTATATTAATCAATTTTGAACAAATGCTGAATAAGGAGTGGGACAGTTACTCTTGCTTAGAAAGTTGTAAGGGCACAGTGTGTTGATCAAAATCCAATTTATAATGTTATAAGAGAGGTTCTAGTTCATCATATTTGTTACAAATGCATAATATCCATATTTATCGTTCTTCTTGAACGAAAATATAGTATGATCACCATCATCATTATCATTGAAGTCTTACCTCACCTTTCTGTACCAGTCAAGCTTGGCATTTTTTTTTGATGACCGAAGGTGTCCAGGTGTCTCGCCTGACTAGTCTTTCGGGGCATGTGCACGCCTCCCTACACATACATGCCCGGTTCAAGCGTTAGGACCTTACTCTGTATATATCCCACGGAGAGTGGCCCTTTATTGAAGTTACTAGGGATTGAACCCAAGACCTCAATCCTGAAGTCTTGTGTCTCAACCACTAGGGTAACCTAGGGAGCTTGGCATTTTTTATCACTTCATTATAGTCTTTATTGCTCCTCTCTCTCTCTTTCCCTAGTTTCTAGAATTTGTAACCTTCAATTTCCCCCACTCAATTAAACGGAAGCTTGAGATTGGTTTGTGAATAAATGAGCCAAGCTCAATCTAAGCATTACTTGTCTTGGTTTGTGTAGTGTGTTTATATTTATCTTTGCATGCATGTATATATGTGTATGCATGTGTATCCATTATTATGAATGCAATTCAATATATATTGCATGAATCGAGTTTGAGTCATATCATTGTTGATGTGCATCCTTGAGATAGCCAAGGGTGGATTATTTAGCTCAATTTCTGCACAAACTTGTGTGAATGCACAATTAAATAGGAACTAAGCCTGAGCTTGGCTTAAGTTCAGCTCAAGCTTTACGGGTTAGGTTCGAGCTTGTTTAACAACAATCAAGCCAAAATCAAGCTGGCTTTAGTCTGGCTCAGCTCAGCCCATTTACACCTCTAAATGTAGGTCCCATGGCTCTCATTGAAATGTGGTTTGGTTGAAGTGGCACTTTGACAATCATACAACCACTAGATTTGTTTTGCCTATCTCCACCTTGCAGTTAATTGTATTTGTAGTATCCAATGCCTCCAATGCCAACCCTTTACTTTGTCATTTAATGATTGCTGTCAGATATCAGAGTCTATTGGTATGTGCTTTAAGTACTTTTCAGTTTATATCAACTCACCCTACTCGTAAATACATTAGACAAACTTCCCGTACATTTTTATTATATTATTATTTTGGTAAGATTACTACTTTCATTGATAAGGGAAAACCCAACAAAAGGAGCCATAAGAATCAGCAAACCAAACAGCAAAGAAACCAGAACAGAAAAAACACCCCATAAGCCAAGCCTAAGCCAGCTAAAGAGAACTCATGATTCTTTCATGCTGCAGGAAAGCACTCTCTTTACCCTAGATAGTCTGTCCTCTCATTGGCAGACTTGGAAATTTTAGAGATCTGGAACTGGCATTCCTGAATGATAGACCTGGTTTCTTCAACTTTGTCTAGGAAGCCCGAGGACAGTCATTGCCCTTGATCCGCTGAATCACCTTCAATCAGATCACCAACTGAGCCAATTCTGGACAGCTGTTTCTCACCTGACCATACAGCCCATGACTCAGCTTGATTAGAATAGAATGAGAATTAGAAAGAGGCCCAGCTTTAGAAAGAACTTCCGATTCATTGCAGGCACGAATTGACTCACCATATCCTGCCTGCCCAGTCTCTTGGATACAGATGCTATCAAAATTGACATTTAGCTTACCCAGCTGTGAGTTTGTGGGTTGGGGTGTGGGGGTGGGTGGGAGAATCCAAGGGACACAAGGTTTCTGAATGTTTGGGAGGACACTAGCACAATCAGTCCACATTTGGTGAATGTCTGAATTGCTAACCGGATAAAATTTAGAATTAGCAACCAGCTATTGACTGATTCTGTGATTGATCAGATGGACCAGGAAATCCACTCCTGGATTTGTTTCTAAAACAACTATTGTTCCTCTCTTGCCAAAGAGACCACAAGATACAGGGAAGAGTGCCTCTCCTTAGAAATTTCTTCCAAGCCATACTAGCCCATAAAACATCCTGTACATTCTTAGATTCAAAGGAAAAAAAAAAATCCAAATATTCTTTCTTCATCATCATTTGCTTCAAAAACTTTTCAAACATGATTGAGTGCTCATCTGATTAATTATTACTAAATAATCTACAAATTGCAAACTTCAACGGAGTTCATCCTAGATTGTTACCTTGAACTTGTCCAAGGTGAATAAATAGGGATCCAATGGTGAAGCACAACTCCAGCTCTGACTGAAGGCATTTCTCTATCATGGCTTCATGCCTCATATACTTTCTGCACCCATTCATGCATTATCTTGTGTGATAATGCTAAATCCATGAGGATGCATTTTCTCTTTAATGTCGACCAAATTAAATTGTCAGCAGTTTATCGGTTCTGTAAATCATTCTAACAATGGCGTGCAACTTTGGCCTCCTCTCTAACTTTAAGTTGTCTTAGTAAGTGTGTTGCTGCTCTTTAAGCCTACCTAGCATAAACTCGATCTGATTACAAGAAAGACTAGATCCTTGTATTGGGCCTGGGTTTGTTACTCCCTGAAAGTTTCATCATGTGTCACAATTTTGATATTTCACAGTTTTTTTAACAATGTCACCAGTTCGTAGAGTAGAGAGTCTACAGGTTATTGGCACAAGGAGGAGAGTAGACTACTGAAAACATGGAGAGAAGGGATAAAGAAAAACATGATAGATACTGGAGTAGTTGACTATATAGTCTGTGATAGGGTCAAATGCAGGAGTAGAACTGGGAAAGCCAATCCGAGATAGATGGGCTACTGGCATATGATGATGATGATAGTTTTACAATGTCACGTCTTTCCTCTATTTTTGCCAGAAGGGACTGTTGTGTACTCATGTTTCTTCTCCGTGCTTCAGGTTGATGTGTTGACAATTCCACAATAATTATCTCCTTCATTGTCAAGGAGATCTCCTCATATACTTCAAATTTTGTTGATTGTTGAATTAGCTAATCAAATCACTTAAACAATATTAGTAATAAATAAATTTACCAATCAAGCAAAGTATCTCCCCTCAAAAGCCATATTTCTATTGGGCAAGCCATGTTTTATGGGAATTGAAGTTTCATAAAATCACCATAAAACCTTCTCATGTTTAATGATTGTATAGATTTTTTCGATATCAGTGGGTTCCAAAAAGTAAAGGTGCAGTATAACATTTGGCATGGGGAAGAAAATTTGCAAGATTTGGCCTTCTTGGAAATGAAGCTTGGATATTGTAAATTATTATATTTGTTTCATAGGATAATTCTTTCTATCTAACCTAGGTATTTATGCAAGATATTTGAGTTACATTGTTGGTATAGGCCTTTTAAGCACTCGTGCAATATTGCCTTTTCATTCACCCCTTTTGCTTTCTTATTTATGCAGTACACCACATTGTTCAATAGAGGGGTACATCCTGTTTCTTCATCCATCCAGAGTGTGGCTCCTTTGGCTTCTGCAGGATTAGTTACACCATCACTTGACACTTCTATACCTGACACATACCGCTCTCCTCCAAGGCCTTTGCCTTATGACATGGATCCAAGATGTTCTCGTTTTCAACATGGACCTGTTTCAAGGCGTGAAAAGGCTTCAAGTCATTTCCATGAGGAATCGGAACCACTGACAAGAGGCAGCCATATTGCTGGTCCAGAAGCATTAGGGCCAGTGGACAAATGGAATGGGTCTGACTATGAAGGCGGTTCGAAAGAATGCCGCTCTGAGTACGTATCAACAAAGGTGATATGTGGAGAAACATACATACTTTCTTCATCTGAAGATGAAGATGTCTGCCCCACTTGTCTTGAAGGTATGAATCATGCACCAAAGCTACTCCTAGGTGTGATCGGAATCAGTTATTGGTTAGCTATCATGTGGGTAACCCATGGCTTAAAAATTTAGATGAGTTGACTTTTACAGGTTGGAAAATGGGTATGATTGTTGAAACATGGATGGTAGAATAAAAAATGTTGATAGTCTCAAATGGCAAACAACTAGGATTTTCATCAAACTTGTCACATTTTGATTAAAATAAGTAAAGAAAAGATTGACCAAACTGATTAGACTGCCGTAACAATAGCAACCATACTCAGCTTAAGTTGCAACAAGTGGAAAAGAAATGTATGGTGGTAAGAATTGTACTTGCCTGAAATCACGATATTTCTTTCTAACCATCTTTGCCATTTAGTGGACAAGAGTGCCTTGGTTTGAAGATCATCAAAGTGCTCATTTGGGCCGAATAACTGGTTCCATTTTACTGCTTTTACATCAAATGTAAGCCAATTTCTAGGATGGTAAATATGGGTTGCTATTCCAATTTTCGTCAAATGACATGGTAGGTGGTCAACTGTCTATTCAAACCACATTGAAATGAACATTTGTTAGCATACAAGTCATATCTTTTATTAAATGTTATTATCCAAGGGTTCAAGCCACATCTTATGCTTGTTTACAGGATAACTAGTATGATCATACTGCATGAAATTGTGCTATTTCTCTCTAGCCATATTTGCCATTGAGTGGAGAAGTGTGCTATGGTTTGACGAGTAGCGACATAGTTTTTGACCCGAATTACTCTTACCATTTTATTGCTTTTCCATCACATGCAAACCATTTTCTTGGATGGTAATATGGGTTGATATCAACTGCAGTCGATCAACATGGTAGGTTCTAAACTCCAATGTGGGATTAGTCTCGTCTCCAATGTGGGGTGGGGATACCCATGTTACAAAAAAAAATACAAAAAAAAAAAAACATGGTAGGTTCTGAACTCTATTAATCACACTGAGCATGTGCATTTGTAAATATAGAATTAGTACCTTTTTTTTTATCGAAATATTAAATTAAGTCTATCTTTGATTAATTTTTATTTTCCAAAGCTTGAAAAAAAAAAAGGTCAACTACATCTGCTTATTTACTGGATAATTAGTGCTTGCTTTTGTAACTTTGTTGGTGATGACACTTATTTTATTAAGTATACTGTTTTCTTCATTTTCAGCCCCCCCAAAAAAGTGCATTTTGTCTTATTAGTGAATTTGTGTATGTACACCTTTTTAATAAACAATGTGGTTGATGGCTTGTGAGAAGGGCTTGTATACACATATTAGCATAATGATTGAAGCCTGCTTCTCTAGTTATTTAAAATTTAGAACTTGCAAGGTCTAGGAAAATTACAAAAGTCAATGAGCCATTCATAACAATGTCTATGAACCTGGAAAAGGTTGTAACTTTTGAAACCAATTATGATTTTTGGGATGTTTAAAGATAAATCACTCTAGGAAATATTAAGGCAAGGTTTTTTTATGATACAATTCTGACCATCGGTTGTTTGACAAGAATGAGGAACTTGATGTATTGATTCAGCATGATAGATGTTAGGACCGTGGACCCCTTTCCAACAACCAAGTGTGATATTGTTCGCTTTGCCCCTCTAAGGTTTCCTCACCCCACCGGGTTTTTGGGCTACCCTAGGCTCACGGTTTTGCTCTCAAAACGCGTCACACCGAGGAACAGAGGTCATTCCTCATATAAGCGCCTACATCTCTCACTCCCTAGGCGATGTGGGACTCCACTGCATCCGCCACATGAGAGACGCTCATGAGGTGAGGTTTGTGGTGGTTAGACCACTAACGCTGACATCACCAGTGCTAGATTGCTGGTCTCAGCCCAACAATACACTTTAAATTTGTTACAATGGTGGTCAGTGTCCATAAAGGCTCCTACCCTGTCTGGAAATTGTTGAAATGTCATTTGTTTGCCTTGCTTAGAGAGGTGAGCTCTTAAAATATTTAACGGTTCTGCAGCCATCAAATACCTTTTTTTTCTGTTACATTTATAGTCAGCATGAAGATATCAACATTTTCTATGGAGAGATTTTAGTTCTCTTATGTTTTAAAGCTTTTAGCATTCTCCTACTTCCACTGATCAATATGGTGAGAATATTGCAAATCACTTTTCAAATATTTTTTCCTTTTTATTTTTTGGTGCTTTTAAAAGGTTTAAGCAAGAGAAAATTATGCTGTGTCCCTAAAATCAGGTTCAGAAAGTTAACCTTTCAAGAGGGTCAAGTCTTATCTCAGTTTTTTTTTTTCTGCAGAATATACCCCTGAAAACCCCAAGATAATGACTCAATGCGCTCACCATTTCCACCTTGGTTGTATATATGAATGGATGGAGAGAAGTGAGACATGTCCTGTCTGTGGGAAGGTAATTTCTCTATTGTGGCATAACTATCTTTTTAAATTCGCTCATTTATCACTCTGTTTTATTTATTTATTTCACCTTTCAACTTCTGTCGTGAATTATCTGTGTATGGAATACATCAGTTGGCTCCTTCGTTGAAGGGCCAGTTGATTTATTTTTTAGCAAGTAAATATCCTTAAAGTGCATCCCTTTTGTGTTCTTAGGCTATTAACCCTCAATTTTTACTGGACTGCAAGGGAAATCCTTTCCAAATATACAGAGGTCTTACTTTACGTAACTTTTTCAAGTTTTATTTTATTTTATTGAAACATCTATCTCTTGCAAGTATTGGCATTATCATTTGGTTCTCTCTGCTGTTATTATCAAACATAATTATTGATTATTTATTATCTCCCAGATTTCTTGAAAACCAAGGCTGATGCTCATGATATCAGAAATATTTGTGTGTGTTATATGAATGAAAAATAGGCTCAGGTTTTTTGAAATAAAAATCAAATCAAATGAAAAAGTAGAGATCTTACCTGAGTCTTTAAAGTAGTGTATCTTTTTTCAGAAAACAAAAATGGAGTGATTTAGAATAATTCTACGAAAAGTTATACATTAGAAAATAAATATGGAAAAACGAAGATACAAATCTAAAAAATTTGGAAGGCATTGGAAGGAAGATTAAAAAAATGAAAAATGAAAATATAGCTTTTCTTGTTGATATATTTACAGATTAACTAAAAAAAGGGCTTTCTAAAAATAAAAAATGAAGACAAATAGAATAAAGAGGGACAGAAAATAATATAGAAAAATAGGGGAGAATCTTAAAATAATAAATGGAGAAAGAAGGATTTTACGTGAGAGTCATAAAATTGGTTCATTTAGCCGGAAAATGAAAGTGGACTAATTTGAAAATGAATAACAATTAAAAAAGATATTTGCAAAAAGAAAATTTGGATAAAGGTTTTCTCTATTGACAATTTATATGATAGGTTACAATGCATAGGGAAGGGAAGAAGAGAGAGAGACACCGTTTCCTGAGGTGGATTCCTGGGCATCACTCCAATCCCTTTGGATTAAAGCTACTATTCTTTTATCATTGTTATTTTACAACTTCTTTAAAAAAGGAGGTAGTTTTGAAACCTTATGTAAGCCTCATGTATCAGGTAAGTGTAGGGAGGATCAAACCTTAGACCTCTTATCTATTTATAGAAGCTGAAGCCAATTGAACGACACCCATGCAGACAGCTTTCTTGTTCAAAACCTTAATGAACTCATGGCCCACATCTTTTGATATAGTGGCATTAGTCAAGTGAACCCATGTAACCATGGCCACATGAATCCATGGCCCAAATAACAGTTAGGTGTCTATTATCAAAATTATGACATCTGAAAAGGTTTCAATGGTTCAGTTTCATGTCTGTGTTTCATCATTGTCATATGTGGCTGCACATCCCCAGAAGTTGGTTTTTGATTATTGAAAAATGAATACTTGTTATGTGGGTCTCAAGCCTGTTTTGTAACTTCAAGTGTAAACGCTCGTTGAAAACTGTAATGTTCTTGAAGTGGACAGTTTAAAACATGGAAAGTTCACTACTAAGGCAAAAATATGACTGAATTTATACCATTGTAATCAGAATTACATATTGTCACAGACCACATCTTTGAAGGAAGCAATGGGGGTATTCTCACGATACCAAAATAAGTAATCCTTTTATTTGGTGTGAGACCTTAGGGGATAAATACTTTGTTTTAGAAATTTTCTTTTGAAACTTGCATGTGCAGCACATGGTGGAACTTCCCATCATATAATGTAAGAATTGATTGGTTATTTTCTTTTGTGTATCTTGTGATTGAAGTCAACTGATCCCCATGGAATATAGCTTGTCTAGAAAACTATCTGGACTGCAAGTGAACCATAGCTCAGGAATGATTTCTCTTTAATAACCTTTCAAAAAAAGAAAAAAAAGAAAGTGAGAACCATTAAAAAAAAATGGTTTCTCTTTAATAGTGTGAAGAAGTTATGTTCATTATGCTGGTTCTTTCTTCATTCTATGGAGTAATTGCAATTCTATATTTGAGAAGTTGGTTGCAGCTAATGTATCATTTGGAGCTGTATTCAACAACTCAATTAATTATCTTACACTTTTGGATTGATGGCTGTTAGGCAAAAAGAAAGAATTTTTCGTGTTGCAGATGGTAGAAATGATATCATTTATGATCCAATACATTACCATGAACTACTAGTTGATTTGTACATTTGTGAGCCTTTACAAAATTATAACAAGATCTATTAGACTACAATGATTCATTTAAAATTTAGGGAAGAGTGCGAAAGCCTAAACATAATAATGATTTCAAACTAGAAAAAATGAAGTCCCTGCACATCTAGGACCATTCTCTGAAGCTTCATATGTCAATATTGTTACCTGACTAATTTTAAATATTTGACACCCTTTTATATAATCTTTCCTCCGTAGGAGCATTCATCTGCAATTTGCATTCTGATGCCTGTAATTTTTTGGTAGGTGATGGTATTTGATGAATCGATATAATCATACTGAAGAATTCTTGCTGCATTTGATTCAGAAGATAACACTGAAGTTGTAAAGCCTTGTGAATACTCCACATCTGAAGTTATCAACTTAATAGCTCAAAGGGGCTGTGCATATCATTGTAAGAACTCTAGATTTCTATAGATAATATGCTCTGATACGTTTTTTAGTTTAAGTGGGTTTGTTTACAGAGAGAAGCTGAAGGTGGATCAATAGAAACGGTAATGATACCAGGTTTGGAAATGTGCAATTGTTCCCACTTGGTCCGTAGACATCACGTCTGCAATGTCCATACAAATTTACAAGAACGTTTTAAAGAAAAATTTGATCATGTTTCTTGCTTGTGGCCATTTTTACTAACTTGATGCTTGTGGATTTACAATTGTTAAAAGAAATAAAGTTAACAAGAAACGAAGAGTAGTCAAATACACGAACCAAACAGAATGTTGTGACTGATGGTATCTGGTAAGTTGTCTATAATAAAAAAAGCATGTCAAATAATTTTGATCAGCTATTGATAGTCAGCAATAGCAAATGTCAATATAACCCGTGAGGGTTGGTTTGATGGTTAAGAACTCGTCTGAAATGTGGGAGGTCTTGAGTTCAAGTCACTCTCAACACAAAAATGCCATTTCCCATGGTAGTTGGCACCTTTGCCTTAAAAAAGAGAGTAAATGTCAGTGTCAGGTTCAGCTTAGTCAAGGACTAGTTTCATCCACTCAGGTAACATCCAGAGCAACATGTTCTCAGCAGGCTACTTCCGTAATGCTTGATGGACAGTTGATCTCCGCCATTGACTGGATTTGGAGAGATTAAAGACACAATTTGAATACAGTAGCAGAGATTGGGTTTTTTTTGGCAAAAGTTGAAAATTTCCTTGACTCAGGGACTAGATGGTTGCCACGATAGAGTATGTGATGTTAATGGGTGAGATTGCAAAGTTAGTGAATGGGGGAGACTACATTTATGGATTGGGCCCACATAGTTCAGTGGAATAGAGGATTTCATGAATGTTATAATTAAAGAGAAACCCTTCAATCTAGTCATTCAAAATTGTGAGAAAGGCTATGAAAAATTAATGACGGCACTTAAAATTTTAAAAAATTTAAAATTACAAGGCAAAAATGGTTAGATAAGGTTCAAATTCTACACAGCTAATGTCTGCTATTTTTGATATATTTCATCAAAAAATATAGTTTATTTAATATTTAAAGATCAGTCTTCATAGATTAAGAGACTTTGAGAATTTTCTTTAGAATTATTATATCTCGTGGGTTATTTGTAAAAATAAATAAAGAAAGTGTAACATAATTGTGTCCAGCCTTTTGAAAATCCATTTAATTGGAACCATGTTATGAATGGGGAAACAAAGATCAGCATCTCAGTGGTTTGGTTGCAAAAAATTGAAGCACACCTTGAGGGATTTTTTTTTAGCAGTCGCAAACAAAAATTCATTAAGAGAAGAGAGAGTATAAATAGAGAAAAAGGTCTAAAAGCATTAGACCACAAGAAGGGAAAAACAAGAGAATGAAAGACAACCGAGAAAATTAGAAGAGGTACATGCCCGCCCAAAGATTTTCAACATTCATTTTGGCGAAATAATTTGTCACACCATGAGAATTTTCATACCTTGAGGATTTTTTTTTTATCTTAGTTAAATGATATTTCGGAGAGCAAAAATATCTCAGTGATTTTAGTCAATATTTAAAGACAAACTTGAAATTGATTAAAAATTCCGTACTTGGGAAATTGAAAGTTATTATGAATATTCATTTCACTTATTTATTTATTTATTTTATTTTTTATTTTTGCAAAACATCGGCCATCAATGTCAAAAGATGATCCTTTATATTCAGGTTTATTTTCTGTAGTCGTTTCTAGATTTGTTCAATCTATGTTTTTTATACACATCCATGGGTTTCTTAGGCTGAATTTTTTAGAAAAAAAATTGAATTTCATTCAGACGTTTTATGAATGGTTGTTTGGCATTTTTACGCAAAACTAAAAAATAAAGAAAATGAGAATTTTTCCTCTACTACATAATATGGTCTCTTTATCAAGATTACAAAATATGAGGTCTATCCCTTTCTTCCAAGTAACATTTTCTATAGAGGGAGAGGAAACTTTAATGAAAAAAGGACTTTTCTCTCGTTTGATGAGACAACTTTTCATTCATAAACACCAGGTTGAATGATAAATTTTATACTTTGAAGCAGGGGTTCAAAATTCGGTATCGGCCGATACGATATATCGACCGATAAATTGTTATCGGTTGATATTATTCTTTTTTTTTTTTAAAAAAATGGTATCGTATCGGTCAATATTTGGACTCCTGCTTTGAAACCATTGTCTACGGTTTATTGGCAGCATGGCTAGAGATGAATGGAAGATGACCTTTAAAACTCGAGAATGGCTTTATGAGTGGTTGATGATACCTTTAAAACTTGATAATACCTTTTGAACTCTATAATGCACCTAGTATCTTTATGTGGGTGATGAACCAAGCATTGAAGCCATTTATTAGAAAGTTTATAGTCATCTACTTTGATGACTTCTTGATTTACAGTAGGGACAAGAAAACGCATCTAAACCATCTTCTACAAGTGTTTGTATGATTTTCTAAATTCTTTCTTTCAAAAAATTCTTAAAATCCAAACTTTCTAAGATAATCCCCATCTTAGAATTTTTTGTAGATTTTTTTTAATGAAATAATATACACATGTTTATAGAATTAAATAAAGATCTCTTAATGTGATTGACAAAGTTTGTAGGATGTGTGTGTGGTTTCTTTTCAATATTTTTTATGAAATTAAAAATTTTAAAAATGATAAACTATAATAGAAGAGACATGCCGTTAACAAATACTAGAGAATTTGAACTTTATCTAGTGATTTCTCATATTGATTTTCTATTTCTAATTTTTTAATTGTTTAAAACATACTTTATTCATGTCAAAATTTCAACTCTCAATAGTCTAATTGTTTATGAAAAAAATCATTTTTAACAAAATATTAGGTTTTTATTTTTAATATTTTCTATAATTTTTTTTTTTATAAAAAAATTGAAAAAATAAAAGAGAATGCATGTTAATCAATACGTAAATGTGACTTATAACGTGTAACGATCCGACCCGAAGACAGGGCTTAGGATCCAACTCAGTGTGATATTGTCCGCTCTGAGCCTCGCACATAAGCGAACCCGCACGGATTTGCCTTTGGGCCTCGGCCCACATGGCCTAGCCCAAAACGCGTCACATGAGTACAAGGGGTGGTGGCCTCAAATAACCACCCAATTCTTTCTCTCCACTACCGATGTGGGACTCTCCCACATCGGTTCCCAGGTGATGCTTTTGGGCAGGAGTTTCACAATTTGTAACGGCTCAGCTCGAAAACAGGACTTAGGGCATGACTCAGTGTGATATTGGCCGCTTTGAGCCTCGCACACAACTTGAACCCTCACGGTTTTGCATTTGGACCCGGGTCCATATGGCCCGGCCCAAAAGGCCTCACACTTGGTCAAGAGGGGTTGGCTTCACATGAGCCCTCCTCTCATTTCCTTCCAAACCGATGTGGGACTTCCCACATCAGTTTGGAACAAGGTTTTACAATCACCCTCCCTAAAGCCTCGAGCCGCCCCCGGCTTGACCCGGTCCAGCTCAACAACTACAGGGGAAGGAGGAAAGCCCACACAGTCCGAGTGCTGAACTCGGCTTTGATACCAAATTTGTAACGATCCGACCCGAAAACAGGGCTTAGGGTCCAACTCAGTGATATTGTCCGCTTTGGGCGTCGCACACGAGCACGCCCGCACGGATTTGCTTTTGGGCCCAGGCCCAAATGACCCGTCCCTAAATTCGTCACATGAGTACAAGGGGTGGTGGCCTCAAATAACCACCCAATCTTTCTCTCCACTACCGACGTGGGACTCTCCCACATCGGTTCCCAGGTGATGCTTTTGGGTAGGGGTTTCACATAACGACTCACCCCACTCAGCTCAATATTGTGCACTATGGGCCTAACACGGTCTCATGATTTTGCTTCGAGATGTGCGCCCATGCACACCCCCCAAAACACATTGAGCTTGAAAAGGAGAAAGACATCACTTAAATCCCCCACTTTGGAGTTTTCCTCCTCTTTTCACTAGGTTGTTACAATCCCACCTATTAGATAAGAGCCGTCCTCAGCTCTGATACCATTTCACGACAGTGTCTGATTTGGGCCTGACATACCCTCATGACTTTATTTTAAGACGTACGCCCATACATGCAACCCAAAACATGTTGTGCTTGAGAAGGGAGAGACCTCACTTAAATCCCACGGACAGGAAGACTGTCTAGGCGAAGTGGGACAACAATACCATCTTGGTATCAACACCATCCTCGTGTAGGTTCTCACGATCGTGGAGTTCTCCTCCTTCCACTAGCATTCCGAGCCACTGAGTACACCCTTCAGGGCTGAGTCGTTACATGATTATTCTTAAAAACCTAGTATAAATTATCCATCACTTTATATCTTCTGAGTCATACCATAGTTATAACACTTCTACGCCATTATCTAAAATGATGAAATATCCATCATTTTATATCGTCTTACTCATTAGATGGATTGATCCTCCTTTTTAACAACTAACTAGTAACCTTGAGGGGTTGACCTGGCGGTAAAAATTCTGTCTCAAGAAGTGAAGATCTTGTATTTAATTCACACTCAACTCCAAAGATGCTTTAACATGTTTGTTCATTAAAAAACCAACAATCTAATTGTTAACTAAAATTGAGTTAAATGTAGACCAAATGATAGAACGACGAAAACAAGGCTTGGTTTCAATAGATATTCCTGTCCAAAATAATGCTTCACAAGACAAAGACCACCATAGGCTTTGGCTGATGAAGCCTTCCATATTAGATATGTTAATTATAAGACCACCATATTCTATTTATATATTAGATACGTTAATTATTAGACATGGACCACAGATGCTGCCGTACTTTCATGTCTGCACATGGACTTCAAAAAGTAGCTCCTCCAATAACCTTTTATGCGATTGGTGTCCAATGTGGCATAACGCAATTGGCTGGTGGACAAGGTAGGGCCCCATCTTCTACTTCATATCCCCCCGTCTCTCTCATTTAATACCTACTGCACAAAAATAAAAAAACCTGGCGTAAGTGTGTTCACAAGCAAAGAGCTAATTGAATCAATTCGGATTGGTCGAAGTGACAAATTGCCATAGTCATTTGGAAATTGATAGATTTGGAGAAATTTCTTCCAATTTCTCTCTCAAGCTATTTATGAAGATAAGAGGGTCACTTATTTGCGCAATAACTCAGCTATGGGATGACAACCATGGGTACAACTAGGGTGGGGTATAAGTTGAGCCTGCATGAAAACCCCAAAATTACAAGCCCAAATTAAAATTTGGGTTGGGCCCCAGCCGAAAACATAAAAGTTCGAGATTGAAACAAAAGCATGATTTTTTTTTTTTGTAGACCCAACGAAACCTCCAGCCTACCTCGGCGGTCTGTAGTCTTGTTGTCAAGATGTGCTTACGCCTCGCCCTCCTAAAACCCCCACACCCACATAGAGTGTCCCCAGTTAACGCCATTAGGGATTGAACCTGCTACCACTCACTGAAAGTAGCGAGAGACAACAAGTTGGGATACCCAGTGTTGGGTAACAAAAGCATGAATTTGATTGACATTTAGATAATGTATAAATTTTATTTTATAAAATAATACAAAAATGTTTCTCTCGGGCCTAAAGAAACCTGATGCCGAAAAGCCTACATATACATTTTGGGTTTGAAATTGAGAATGGGTCCAGCATATAAAAATTCGGGTCAGACTCAGATTTGACTAGTTTTAGTTAACTCAGGCCAAGGCCTGAGCACTAATCTTTATATTGCAATACAGGCCCAAAACCAAGCCCCATCTGCGCAAATTGTAGCCCTAATTACAACTATAACCAAATTTTGATCCTTTAAGAGAATGTGTTTTTCATTAAAAGTAGAAAACATCAAAATAAACTCTTGCATAAAATCAAGGTAGTTTTTAGAAAAAGCAAATTAATTTTCTAATTCATTTTTTACTCTATGCAATCATTTGTCTTTTTACAAATTTAAAATACAGAATATAATCATTTTAAGGCTCTTCTTCCTTTTGGTGGGTCTCTCTCGACAAATTAAACTACTTCTATATTTTTTTTTATTCCAAAAGTATATGTAAGAAAGTGGCAAATGTTTTGAACTTTGTAACAAACTCATCATATTAAAAATAGTTTAATCTATATAGTGTGCACAAGCTTAAGAATTAAAAAGTTATTTAGATCCCTTAAACTTTTAAGGGCTAAGAACATAACTTCAATAATTTAATTAACATGATTATTTAACAATAACAATAAATAAGCCCACATATGATTTAAAAGTTAAGATATACTTGTAATAATCTCAACAGTTGTTAGCATAGGTGTAAATATCAATTACACCTTCGTATAATACCAGTGTATGTAAAAACTCGTTATGAATTAGCTAAAATGTTTCAGATATTAGTATTTTAGAATGCTGCATGATAATTTAGGTATTTCTTTCCAATTTCAGGATTGGACCAAGCAATTAAGCTTACTAGAATTCTAATGGAAGTGTTATTTAATTCTTTCTAATCTTTCTCAAACTTTCTATTTTTTGAATTTCTAAATTTTTTTCTACTTTTCTAATTTGAGGTTTGTGAATTTAATAGATGATAGCACAATTTAAATATAGTGAACTTACATGTCAAACATTTGCTCAGATGTCTTTTTAATTTTATTGAAGTTTTTCTTAATTTTTTGACATAAATTGTTAAATCAATTGTTTTGGCTTCTAGGCATTTATATACAAAATAATAATATAAGAATTTGAATTACTTTATTTTATTTTTAGATTATTCTTCTAAATTTTGTGCAATTACACTTCTTTTAATCGAGATACTGTTATCAAATGAAATTTTCATTTTATCATGCACAATCGCCTTATGAATTGGATCAAACCAAATTTAAACACATTTTAAGTTAGTTATTAAATGATTTTGATAGATCATAGAACCAAGAATAGAACTGCTCCAAATCAGTTCTATTATTTAAATATATTAGTAAATGGTAATGTAATTTTAATTTTGGAAAACCATATAAATGATAAGGCTGCAAGTCAGGTGGGCGGGTCGGGTTTTTATAAACCCAACCCTAACCCATGTCACAGCACATTGAACCCGACCCGACCCGACGCGAATTAAAAACCCGATTTAGTCAATCCGACCCAACCCGAGTTTGTAATACCCTCAACCCGAGGGTTGGCCCGACCCGACCCGAGTTCGTGAGAGGAGGATTAGTGACTAGCCATCAATACCTGACAATCAAGCATGAGGGTTGCGATACCTTTAACCCACCTATCTCGGTAATGGCTCTTGGGGTGATAGAGGTAGGGGCCGTCAAGTCATATTAATCTGGAGAACTCTTTGATGTCAAGCGAGCAGGGCCGGGTCAATCGACTTAAAAGAGCAGCAGTGGGAATAAACTGGCATCAATTGGTTAAAGGCGTAATGGTCATATTGATGAGGGTGGTAGACTAGCTAAAGGTCTAAGACCAATGGAAATAAAGGGGCCTGAGGAAAAATAGAAGGGCTTTAATGGGAAAAACAGGAAGGAAGCAGGTTGATGGTGATAATTGGGTGATCACTGCATGGGTGTGGCACGAATGGGATGCAAGGAACAAATCTGGTTCTGGCTTGAGATAGAGATGGCGGCCACAGGGACTTAGGACACACGTTTTGGGTGATGAAATGAAAGAGGGATTTTTGTTAGGGTTTTCAGTTATTGAGGCTTTATAAGTACCTTGGAGATTAGGGTTTCCTACTAGGGCTGCAACTATCGTGGGTTAGTCGGGTTGGGTTGAGATTTAAAAATCTCAGCCTAACCTGACCCTAATTTTGTACGGGTTTTTCTCTTCTCAACCCGACCCGACCCTATGGCCCGACTTTTGTAACTCGGCCCGCATGATTTCTTGGGTCGGGTCATGCGGGTCGGGCCAAAACCCAACCTGAGTTGCAGCCCTAATAAATGAAATGTAAAAGAAGAGAGCGAAGAGTCACATCGAGAGAAGAGAATAAATTGTAAGCCCTACCTACACATAGTAAATGGACCCCAATGTTATAAATTCAACAGGGTCAAAAAAATGATTGAGATATCTCGTATCGGACGAGATATTTCAGGTTTTTTACGCCCGAGATATTTCGGCCGATATGAAATGTATCAGCTATATGGTTGAGATTTCGGCCGATATGACCGAGATCTCATCGATATTGGTTGATACGGCTAAGATTTGTAAAAAAAAAAATTAGAGAGAAAAAATCGCTCGATATCGATGAGATATTGGCCAAAAAACGGTGGACCCAAGATCTCAGTGTCTTAGTTTTTTTCACCCGCGATCGAAACCGGTTATTCAAATCAAACCGTGACTCGAGACTTGCGATTGAAAAACTTGGAAAAAAAAAGAAAGTTAAAAGAGAGAGGAAGAAGAACAAGCCAAGTCCCAAACCTTTGGCCGTCCGTCGCCACCGTCGCTTCCTCTTACTACAAACTCGAAAAGAAAAACCCTAAAACGATGGTTGGAAACTTGAAATATAGATTGGCTTATTTTGTTTTTCGGTGGGACTACTTATGTTGTTGTTTAGTAGGAGGGCTTTTAACTTATTTAATCTTTTCTTCTATTTTTTTTTTCTTTTCCCTTTCTTGTAATATTTTTTTGATTTTTTATCCATCATTAAAAAATATAATAATTAAAATGATAATTTAATTATTTTATTTTATTTTAAAATAAAAATGAATTTTATTTTATTTTGGACAATTTAAAAGTTCCACAGTAATCTATCTAATTATTCATGTATTCGAAGTTCACCATCTAATATAATCCATTATTACATCCAACATTTTAAATTAGACAAGTACTAAAGTTTTCCTTCCCAAACTACTAAATGTGAAATGAAGTATTGTGGTCACATTATAAATTTTTGAGGAAATATTGAATTTAAATAAAAAATGAATTTGAATTTAAATCTTAGTTGTATGAAATAAAATACTTTTATTAGACTGATATTGGAACATATATGTCAATTATGTATTATTAGTTGATTAATATTTATTAGGTTGGTAATATTTAGTATCATAATAATTAATATCTCCAATATTATATATGTATCTTAGAATTAGTTATTGATTATTATATATTGATGTTTGGTAAATTGAGTGCATGTAATAATCTCATATTGATTATTATAAATAATATTTTTTTAAAAAAAGTTTATTTCAACTCATTAATTAAACATTAATTAATAATTTAATATTATTTATAATATTTATATTAATGTCACATTTTTGACTGAATTTGACCACAGTTGAACCTTATTTAACCTAACCTTCTATTTAGACTGTTTGTTAGACGGTCCAATTTTGACAACATTAATGGACACTTGATAATTTCATAAAACGTAAAAATAAAAAAAAAGAAACAGAGCCACTCCTATTTTAAGACAACAATTGATTAGTCAATTATCTAATCAAAATAATTTTTTAAATTTATATTCCTAGTTACACCTAGGGGTTTAAAAGTCGGTATCAGCCGATACGATATATCGGTTGATATTTTTCTCTCTTAATTTTTTTTTAAAAACACATTAATATCGGCCAATATCGGCGATATATATCGGATATCGGCCGATATTGTAAATATCGAAAAACCGATATATATCGGCCGATATGATATATATGAGCCGATATCTCGACCCTTAGTTACAACTTTCAACTCATCACATTAGATCATTTCATTCATTTGATGTTCATTCATTCAAATCATAACAAATTTTTTAACATGCATTATTGAAAGATGAGGTCACAGAAATGAATGGCAGTCTCGAAAACGTTTTTCATTTCTTTAGATAAAAAGGTGGGAAACGTTTTAGCAATAATTCCTTTATGTTTATAAGAAATGAAGATATTTCATTTGATATGGTCATCACAAAATACAATACCATGTGTCAATTTTTGTAAAAAATTAATACATGAAACCAAAACTATATTTTAATCTTGTCAAAGTAGCAGATCAATAAGAAATCATTCAACATAGGATATGTGAAAATTGATTTATCAAATCATCACGTCCCAGATTGTTTAATTTAATAAACCAATGATTTTAAAAAACACTTGAGACGCCTTTCTCTCAAATGCTAACTTTTAAGAGTATATTCTATCTTAAAAATATTATCAAGTCATGATTTTCCAACATGGTATCAAAATTGGTTCCATATATAATCATAGAGTTTAACTGCATGTGAGGGTAGAACTGAAGTTTCAGTCATAGAGTGTAGTTGAATGAGTATCAAGTTTTCATGTACAACCATAGTGTCCCGCTACACGTGAAGAGACAAATTCTACCCTTTTCCCTCACGCTCGTTCAAGACTACGTAGTTGTCTGATATAACGTCTTACCACAAGAAGCTCCAAAGATTCAAGGAGTAAGCCTACTCTAATTTTACAAATTTTGAATCAAAATTTCAGTGCCCAAGACGAAATATGTAAATTTCAAAAGTCAAAGGTAAAAGTTCTTTATTGAGAACTACAAATCATTTAATAAATTCATATTATTTTATAGTCATCCATTCTTCAGGTATGAGATAAGGTGTGGCATAACCCGTAATCGTGATATCTCAGAAAACCTTAGTTAAAAGTGATGAAGGAACTAGCCTGCAAGTAGGAAGGAAAACAAAGATAAAGGAAAAATAGGAAAATGCTAAGTCTTAGATTAATTTTATTGAATATTCATCTTATCTTTCCTCTGTCATATGCATCGGTATTTATAAGAAAACAAATAACTCGAAAATAGAAAATGACCCAACTAGGAAAGCCACCGACGCTACTTCCTTGCTAAACTAGGACTCCTAAATCAAATAGAAAACTAACTAAAGTTGGGCTACTAAGATCCCAAATGAAAATGACAAATCCTACTTGCTAATTAAGAAATAAATAAATAAAAATAAATTGAAGTGGATCTGTGATGATCGTCTGTGTCCTACATCAGTCCCCCGGTCTTGAAAAGAACTCATCCTTGAGTTGAAATCAGTAAAAGCACACGGGACCAAATAGAGATGAAGACCAAGTCCGAAGATGCGAATGATGAAGCTTGAAAAGGCATAATCTTTAATGCACAAATGATTAGAGCTTGCTTTTGGTGCGACGAAGAAGTCAGTATATGTATATGTGTTCAATTAAGGGCGAAACAACTTTGTCAAGAACGGATCTTCAAACTGCACTGGGGAGATAGCACGGTTCGGATGGTGTGGCAGACAAATAACCATAGATGAATTCTTGGTATCTGTAATGTGATCAAGTTTGGGTATAAGAGAGGGTTGGGTAATCGGCAGTGGTGGAGGTTCGATACTCGCCGATTTTGGAGGAGCAGGCATTAACTCGGAGGCTGACTTTGAAGCAGTATGCACGAATGCTGAGGATGACTTTGGACTTGAAGCTGGTTCAAAAGCAGTAGTTGTAGGAGCAGGAGCATGAATTACTTTAGGTTGTTCAAACTCACGCTCAGTTCTTATGGCCATTCAGAACGTATCTTGCAGAGAGATAGAAGAACTCAACTACATAATCACGAACAGTCCGATCTCTTTGCCAACAATTTTGGTATTGCTCGAACATAAATTGCTTATAATCGACTGAAAAGAAATGATTACGTAACAACCTTTCATCAATGTCCATGATCTAATAGAAGGCTGTTTGTAATACCTGAGGTTGATTTGCAGCACTATCCACCATGCAGATGCTTCGTATTCGAGATGAGGGGCCACGAAGTCTACCTTTCTCGTTTCTTCAATTTTCATGTAAAAGAATAAGCGTTCGACTTTTATGAGCCAATCGAGGAAGTGTTCATTGTGCCACTGACCATAAAAACGTGGGACGTAGGCCTTGTCGCCGTTGCTTGAGTAGGCACAATAAGAAGTCATAGTGATACCAATTGATAGTAGCAAAATCATTGCAAACTTAAAATGCCTGGTCAAACTTGGTCAACACGTGTCAATTTGGTCAAAGATGGGTGGGTCCCACGATTTAAGGTATGAGTTTGGTCAAAGGTGGTAAAGAAAGTGGGAATAGAGTTATTTGGTAAATAAGTTAAAGGAGTAGTTTGTTAATTAGAGAAAAGGTGAAGGGCATTAAAGGTAGATGAAACAATAAAGGAGACGATGCATTAATTGTCTTGGAGGGTGGGATGGCTTTAGTGGAGGGAGTAAGAGAGTGAAACAACTGGTGTAAGATGGTTTGGATTGTGAATGGAATCAAATAATGTGGAAAAATGGTATAAATGGGGTAAATAGAAGGAAGATAAAGGGTATCGATGGAAAGAGAAATTGATGCTTTTGATGGATGGCAGTAAATGAAGAGAGAGGAAAATGTATTGCAAATGGTTTTTTCGTCTCGTGGCTTGTGAATGGATTTGTTTGAAAAAGAAATGAAGGTACGTAGGTGGGAGTATTGGGTCACTCAAAGGCTAGGGGAATAGGCTTAGGTTTGGTGAAAAGGACATGAGTAGATGGGTTTTTCTTGATGTGGTCTCGGGAAAGATGGATTTGAAGTATATGCGTTTGGACGAACATGTGGTAAGTCACAAATAGGGTTTTCATAAACAAATGAGGTTTATTTGGGGTTAGAAGAGTAGCAAAAAGAGAAGCAACGGCGGAAGTAGGGAGAGAGTTGCAGAGGTTGCGGCGATGGAAAAGAGGGGAAAAAGAAAGGGATTTGCAGGAAAGAGGGTGGAACGAGAAGGGTGGTACTTGGGATTAAGTGAAGGAGGTGAGCTGTAGCAGAGGCGAAACTATGGCAGGTCTAGGTTTCTGGGCATTTTTTTTTCTTTTGTTTTTTTTTTTTTTTTGAAGGGAGGAGGATAGGGAATGGGATAGTAGATTGTACTTGGGATAATGCTCAGATTTTGGCGAAGATGGTGGGGATTGAGACCACAATCGTCCTTGAGAACACAAGAACCTGTCCCCGAATAGGGTTGTCTCTGTATAACAGAGATAAAGAGAACCCTTGGCTCTAAACCAATTGATATAGGAACCATCGTGTAACTAGGTAGGAAAACAAAGATAAAGGAAAAATAGCAAAAGGCTATGCTTTACATTAATCTTATTGAATATTCATCTTATCTTTCCTCTGTTATATGCATTGGTATTTATAAGAAAACAAATAACTCGAAAATAGAAAATGACTCAACTAGGAAAGCCACTGACCCAGCGTCCTTGTTAAACTAGGACTTATAAATCAAGTAGGAAACTAACTAAAGTTGGGCTCCTAAGATCCCAAATGGAAATAACAAATCCTACTTGCTAATTAAAAAATAAATAAATATAAATAAATATAAGTGGATCCATGAGGATCGTCCGTGTCCTACATAAAAAAACCAAGCATTTGATAGACCTCCCTTCCGATATGTAGCCCAATCTAAATTATTTTTAAAATGTAGAATTCTAAATGAATCTGAATTTTGAGTAACTCTAAAAAGGCTAAGGTTGTCATTCCAATAGAAATTGACCCACTAAAATAGTCAAATCATATAGTTGAATAGAGAATTTTATAAAAATCTCATCCATCAGAATTAATTTAACCAATTGACATGAGTCTAATTTTAAAATTAAGACCATCTTAACTAAAACTAGCCAAATATAATGAGAAATAAACTAATGGGCAATCTTCTAAATGTGTGAGAGAGAGACATTCTACATGTATCCATCTTAACATAACTAGCCTACTTAAAAATATAATGAGCAATCAACTAATGAGAAATCTTCTAAATGAGTGAGAGAGAGAGAGAGTACTCAATGTGGAGTGCAGGCATTGGGAGAGAGCTTTCTAATAAGAAGGATGATGAGGTTTCTGGGTGAATTTGGTTTGCCTTGTTCGTATCATGGATCTGTTTTGAACCATGATCGTAAACTTCACATTACCACATTATAAAATGACTAACAAAGGCATATATCATAAGAAATATTTTATATGTTAATTTTTTTTATGCAAAATACATAAATTACCTTCTCCATCATGCATATCTGCTCCTGCATAGGCCGCACACCACATGTGATACATGTTGCATCAAAATCATTGCTTGTTTGTAATATGTTAAGGTTCTTATGGCATTCTAGATCAGAGGTTGAAAAAACGGTCTTGGCCGATACGATATATCAATCGATATCTCAGCCGATATTTTTCTCTTCTCAATTTTTTTTTTCAAAAACGGCCGATATTCGGACCTCTGTTTTAGATGATCATTTATTCTATGTTATATGCATGTATAAACACATAGATAACACATGATCATTGCACATCCCATGCTCCATCATACATCTGAACATCTGGGCCATGTGGGGCCAATGTGACCCACTCTTAACATACCATTACACTGCATTGTAATACCACCCAAGCTGAAAACATCCCCAACTTTTGTTTACCGTAAAATTGCAGTATCACCAAAATTATCTATCCTTTCACTATTAAGGCTTGTAGACCATACAAAATCTGTCAATTAGAAGATATTACAATCTTAATACGTTGGCTCCCAACCATGTGGGTTCCACAGCTAGGGTTGGAACCATGAAACAGGCAATCCCTTACCCTAGTCTTCCAAACCACCCCCACAACATCAACATTGTCATCGTCATTTTTAAATAAGAATCATAAAAATAATCAAGAATTTTAGATCACTCTCCATGCTATTCAAGTTCAACATAAAAAGCTGTATACAATTCATTCATGTGACCTAAGTTCCATATATAACATAGGTAGATGTTAACTCGATCCTACCCTTCATCATACAAGTAGAATTCAAACATGAGATAAAATTTAAAATGATGGTTATTCTTTTCTTCATTTATATCGTAAAATTTCAATCAAATATAACGCTTACCAATCATAGGTGTCACTGGATAGAAAGGACTCAAGATGGAGATGAGTGGATTTACTTATGAGACATTGATAACTATGAAATAAGGTCCAACATTTAATAATGTTAACTAAGATGATTCAATCTCACAGGCATATGAATATATTGTATAAATTAATGCATAAAATGACTGAGTCTATATTGACTTGGCCTCATGTGTGAGTCATAGTTTGTTTTTCGAGTCATCTCACTACCCCATCATTTAAGGGTATGAGTTGTTAGTCTCATGGATGTGGGATTAAGGGTCCTAGCAATAAAGATTAGGTGTCCCATGTTTGTTAGTAATGGATAATGAGGTGTCCCATGTTGTGTCAATGGGTCCCTAGACTTAGGCATGTTACGGTGATGTGTGTGTTTAATTAGTTGTTGTGTATTTCATATTTAAAGAGATGTGTAGAAGTTATGAAGTAATGAAGCAATACTTAGTTTTCTCTCTCATATTTTTCATGTATTTCCTTTGTTGTTTCATGCTACTAAATTGAGAGTCTTGGAATTATTCTAAGTATGTGTGTTACCTCTCCCCAATCTAACAAGTTATGAGAGAGAAGACCGAACTTGACTCATAGCTTATTGAAGCTAACAAGTGGTATGCAAGCCAGGTTCTTTTGAAGTTCGGTGCTAAGTGTAGAAAGAGTAGCATGATGGCAGGAAACCATACAAAAGTCAATTTGTCACAACTGTCCATTCCCTTTTTCAAAGGTATCAACTATGATTCATGGAGCAAAAAGATGGAGACATTATTCAAATCTCAAGATTTTTGGGAGTTGGTGGAGAAAGGCTATGTTGAAGTTGAGCTTACTACTGAAACTTTGAAGGATCATGCCAAAAAAGACAACAAAGCTCTCTTCATCATCCAAAAAGTTGTGGATGAACCCTTCTTTCCACAAATAGTTGCTGCCTCAAATTCAAAAGAGGCTTGGGATGCACTACAGAAGGCCTATCAAGGCAGTGCCAAGGTATTGACCGTCAAACTTCAAACCCTTTGTAGAAAGTTTGAAACTCTCTACATGAAGGATGGTGATAACATGCATGATTATTTTTCTAGTTTGCTAGAAATTGTAAATCAGATGAGAGTGTATGGAGAAAAATTATCTGATCAGAGAATTGTTGAAAAAAATCTTAGAAGTTTGCCTATGAAATATGATCATGTTGTTGCTGCAATTGAGGAGTTAAAAGATTTGACTACCCTTGCAATTGATGAATTGCTTGGATCTCTTCAATCACATGAAGAAATATTGAATAGATCTCATGAGAATTAAGTTGAAAATGCATTTCATACTAAACCGAATATCTCCAAAGGAGATTCAAGCAATAGAAATTTTATAGGACAAAGGGTGTGAAGGCCATTCTTCTAGAGAAAGAAGAGGTGGAGGCCGATTTGGTGGGTATAGCCAACGTAATGGCAAAACCAACAACCATCATAATGCTGAATATAATGAGGAAGGAGAAAGGAAAAAGCCCCAATGTTATTATTGTAAAATGTTTGGCCATAGTGAAAAATAGGTAGGCACAAAGAAAAACAGGCCAAATTTGTTAAAGAAAAGGGGAAGGAAGAGATAAAGGAGAACAATGAAAATTTGTTTTTTGCATGCTACTCTGCTAGTGAATGTTCTAAACATGTGTGGTACATAGATAGTGGATGTAGCAATCACAGGACAGGGGATATTGAAGCCTTCATCAATTTGGACCAATCCGTGACCAGCAAAGTGAAAATGGGAGATGGAAATGTACGTGAGGCACAAGGCAAAGGTATTATAAAAACAAATTCTTGTGGAATTAGCACCATAAAGAATGTTTTATATGTGCCTGATTTGGACACAAGTTTGCTTAGTGTTGGACAATTTATGCTAGATGGGTAATCTCTTATATTTGAAGACTCTAAATGTTTGGTGTTTAATGATAAGACTAAGAAAGATTTATTAGCTGAAATTCCCATGGCCAAAAATAAGATTTTTCCTATTAGTCTTGATCATGGTGAGAAACATGCATAGAAAGTGTTTTTAATGGATGATAATTGGCTATGGCATCATAGATTTGGCCATTTGAGCTTGAAGAGCTTGTCATTTTTGTCCAAAAATAATATGGTCAATGGTTTACCTTTCAATAAATCAGTGGACAATATTTGTGAGAGTTGTATAAGGGGAAAACATCATAGAGATCCTTTTCCAAAGAAGTGTGCGCGAAGGGCCTCAAAACCAATTGGGTTGCTACATGTTGATTTGTGTGGTCCAATACAAACCCTGTCATTAACAGCAACAAATATCTTCTTGTGTTTGTGGATGATTTCAGTAGGATGACTTGGGTATATTTTGTTAAGGAGACATCTGATGCGCTGCATGTTTTCCAAAAATTCAATGCATATGTTGAGAAGCAAAGTGGGTATGAATTGAAAACTCTATGTACCGATAGAGGTGGAGAATTTACATCAAAAGAATTTACTGACTTTTGTGAAAAAGAAGGTATTTGCAAGCAATTGACAACAAGCTATACACCTCAACAAAATGGTGTAGCAGAGAGGAAGAATAAAAGTTTGGTAGAAATGACCAAAAGTATGCTTAAGACCAAAAATTTGCCAAATTCTTTTTGGGCTGAAGCGGTGCATACTGTAACATATATTCTCATTCGAAGTCCCACTTCATCCGTGCAAGGCATGAACCCTCTTGAAGCTTGGAGTGGATGGAAGCCTAAGGTAAACCATACGAAGGTATTTGAGTCTATTGCTTATGTGCATGTTCCATCTCAAAGAAGACAAAAATTAGATGACAATTGTTTGAAATGCATATTTGTGGGGTATAGTGTTGAATCAAGTGTGCCGTTTGTATGACCCCCTTGCTAAAAAAACTCATTGTTAGCCGTGATGTAATTTTTGATGAACAAGATAAATGAAAATGGGATGAAATGTAACCAACACCTTTGGTTTTGCAAGAAGATAGTCCAATGGTTGAGGATGGAAATCAAAATTTCTTAAGTTCCTCCTCACCGAGAACTCCTTGGCATCTACGAGTTCATCTTCTCCAAGTTCTTCATCTTCTTCTGGGACTCCACCAAGGAAGATGAGGTCATTGATAGAAATATATGAAAGGTGCCATTTCACCCAAATTAAAGAACCGACCAAATTTGAAGAAGCAATGTTGCATAAGGAGTGGTGTGATGTCATGGATGATGAGATCAAAGCTTTGGAAAGAAATGAGACATAGGAACTTGTAAATTTGCCAAAAGATAAGGATGTAATTGGTTTAAAATGGATTTACAAGGTGAAATACAAATTTGATGGCTCAATTCAAAAGCTTAAGGCAAGGTTAGTTGCCAAGGGGTACATGCGGCAAGAAGGTATTGATTTCTTTGAAACTCATGCCCCGTTGCACGTTTTGATACAATTCGAATCATTTTAGCCATAGCTGCTTATCATAAATGGAATGTTTTTCAATTTGATATAATATCAGCTTTTTTGAATGGTTTTTTGGATGAAGAAGTGTATGTGTAGCAACCACAGGGCTATGAAATTCAAGCTGAAGAGGTGAAGGTGTACCGGTTGAAAAAGACTCTTTATGACTTGAAACAAGTTCCAAAGGCTTGGTATTATAGAATTGGAAGACATTTTTTGCATAATGGGTTCAAAAGAAGTGTGAGTGATCCCATTTTATATGTCAAATCGAAAGGTACGAATGAGCTATTGGTTGTTTGTTTATATGTTGATGATCTAACCTACATTGGTAATAATGCTGCACTGTTTGAAGAATTTAAGTATGGTATGATCCATGATTTTGAGATGACAGACTTGGTTCAAATGAAATACTTTCTTGGGTTGGAAGTGAAACAATGTGATGAATGAATTTTCCTTTCACAAGAGAAGGATGCGGTAGATCTTCTCAATAAATTTAGCATGAAGGATTGCAACCCAGTGAAGAGTTCTATGGTCACAAATCAAAAGTTTAGTAAGGTTGATGGAGAAGAAAATGTTGATCATCATGTTTATAGAAGCTTGATTGGTAGTTTGTTTTATCTTACAAACACACCGACCCGATATTATGCAAGCTACAAGCCTATTGTCAAGATATATGCAAAGTCCAAGCAAGATCCATTATGGGGCTGCCAAAAGAGTGTTGAGATACTTACAACTGGCTATGGCATTTGGTACTATGCTAACACTAATGTTTTCAAATTATGTGGTTTTTGTGATAGTGATTGGGCAGGTTCACTTGATGACCGAAGAAGCACTACAGGATATATCTTCAATCTTGGATCGGGTGCTATCTCATGGTGTTCAAAAAAACAACAATCAGTTGCTTTATCATCTGCAGAGGCTGAATATGTTGCGGCTACAACAGCAGCATGTCAAGCTATTTGGACGAGGAGAATCATGGCTAATATGATGCAAAGTCAAGATGAGACAACCACCATCTATTGTGACAACCGATCTAGAATTGCTATGAGAAGGAATTCAATGAATTTGAACCGTACGAGGCACATAGAGACTCGGTATCACTTCATCTGGGACTGTAACGACCCAGAATTTTAACTTTAGGACCCATTTTATTTTCTTGGAATATGTGAAATGAATTTTAGAGATTTAAACTCAGTTTTGGGATTTATGGAAATTTTAGTATTAATCAATGGAATTAGAAGGGTGATTAATGATTAAGTGAGATTAAGGGTGATTTAATTAAGTGATTTAAAATTTAATTTAATATTATGTAATATGATGGATTATTAATTAATGAAAATTAATTGATAATGTGGCATCGTACCACATGAGCGATGACATGGCATGTTACTTGGAAATGTGTAACCCAACACCACACTCAACCTCACCCCCTTTAACTTAGGCCAACCAAGGGAGGAAAAAGCCTCCACCCTCTTTCCTTCCCTCTCACTCCCTCTCACACGACATTCCCTCTTTCTCTCCCTCTCTCTCACGGCAACCACTCCCATCTCCATTCCTCACCATCGTGCACCCCCCTTCTCTCACTCTTCACACAATTTTCCTCCTCCTCTCTTCTCCTCCATTAGTGAAACTCAAGCAAGGAAGTAAACAAGAGAAGAAGGGAAGAAAGGAAGAAAAAAGAAGGAAGAGAGATCTTGGAAAGCTTCATAAGAGGTTATTTTTTTCTCCCTAGACTTAGCATTAAGACCTAATTTGAGGATTGGTATGGTTTAGAATCAACCCTAGATAAATTTGGGTCAAGGAAATGAAAATTGGAAAAAAATTGAGGATTTTTGGGTTTTCCCACAACTTATGAAATTTGATTAAGATCCATGTGTTCGTTGATCAAATCATGAGTATTAATATTCTAAAATGTGACAAATCACATGTGGAATCAATCTAAGAGGTTAGGTTTAGAATCAAGACCAATGACCCACTCTTTAGTAATTTTCTAGTTCAAGGAACTCGGCCTACACTGCATTTTTTGCAGTTTTCTGCAAGTGACTGTCTGAAGAAGATAGGTCTTGGAATCTGTCTCGGATGTTCTGAAACAAGTTTGAAAGGCTTGGACATTCTGAGGGAACGGATGATGTTCCGAGGAATATATGAAGGAATGAGGTCTCAGAACTTGGCTCGGACGTTCCGAGGTCAAGTTTCGAGAAGACCAACGAACCCCCAAAAGAACTAAACACTTAGGAAAAATCAGAAAAACCTGTTAAGGCCAAAAGAGTACCCGAGGTCTCGGAACCTGGCTTGGAAGTACCGAGACCAAGTTCCGAGCAATCTAGTGTAAATTGAAAATCTACATGTTTCAAAAGTGCTAAGAGAAAGCCTAGAAGTTCTGACGTCTCGGAACTTGATTCGGAGGTTCCGAGACCAAATTCCGAGCAGACTAACATGGTTGTATACTTCGGACATTCCGAAGGGGACATAGATGTTCCGAAGATTCGGAAGCTTAGAACATAGTGACCCAAGTTTCGAATTGGCAGTGACCAAACTGTTTTAATCTTAACGCCACACTCTTGTTTTGATCATTCATGTGGGATTCATAAGGCACCAGTAACATTCTCCAAATCTGACCTCCCTCAATGGTAGTTAATAAAAGCACTAAGTGTTAGATTTGGAAACCAAGGACATTAACTAATGATGTGATCATTGTGTCTTAATCTGATGTAGAACAAGTGGCTGATAAATTCTTGAAGACATACTCACGTCGGATTTAGGAGTCCGAGACCTATCTCTCTTAGGATTTACTATTTTCGCATTATTTTTAATTTAGAATTATTGTGTCAAAAGGAAGCTAGGTCGGTAGCTTTCCTATTTGATTTAGGAGTCTTTTTCCTATTTGATTTAGGAGTCCTTTTCCTATTTGATTTAGGAGTCTTTTTCCTATTTGATTTAGGAGTCCTTTTCCTATTTGATTTAGGAGTCCTTTTCCTATTTGATTTAGGAGTCTTTTTCTATTTTGATTTAGGAGTCCTTTTCTATTTTGATTTAGGAGTCCTTTTCTATTTTGATTTCTTAATTTTTCTTATAAATACAATGCATGTAAGAGAGGGATTCATCTCTTTTGGAATATATGAATTGATATAGATTTACTATCTTATTTTCCTCTATCATCTCTGCCGAGTTGCAGACCTTACCTTCATTGCTGGTTTTGTTCCGGCCATCGTTGATTCTGGGCTTAATCCCAGAGGAGATATCCTGCTGTCGCTGCCTTGGGCTTTATCCCAAGCTTATCTCAGTTACAAGTCTTCTGCCCCTACTGCCATTAAAATCATCACTGCTGCTATAGCTCCTTGTTCCAAGCTTCTTCCAACTATAAACCAGGTACTTGATCTTTTTTCTTCCTCTTCTTCTTCATCCTCTTCCGCTGCCCCCTTTTCATTTTTCCCTTTCCTTTTCTTTTCCCATTCATATTTCACCTTAACAGCAACCCTAATTCCTTCACCCACGTACCTTAAGTCCCCCACTTAAGTTAGAACTTGCACATGTGCCTCAACTCACGTGTGTGACTCTTTTCGAGTCGGGTTTTGACTTGATTTGATTTTTATCCCCGCTTCCGCTACATTAAGTGGTATCAGAGCCAAAGCTTCCTGTATCCAGTGACGATCTGAAAAAAAAAAAAAAAAAAAAAGAGGAAAAATTTCAGATGGCATCCAACGACAATCAGTTTGTCACCACCACTCAGCTCGATACATTTAAAGCAGAGATGAAAGCAGAGATGATAGAGGAAAATAAGATAGTAAATCTATATCAATTCATATATTTCAAAAGAGATGAAACCCTCTTTTACATGCATTGTATTTATAAGAAAAATTAAGAAATCAAAATAGAAAAGGACTCCTAAATCAAAATAGAAAAGGACTCCTAAATCAAATAGGAAACTAACTAAAGTTGGACTGCTAAGATCCCAAACGAAAATAACAAATCTTACTTGCTAATTAAGAAATAAATAAATAAATAAATAAAAATAAATAAAGTGAAATCTGTGTGCTGCATCTTCCGTGTCCTACATCAGTCCCCCGGTCTTGAAGAGAACTCGTCCTCGAGTGGAAATCAGCAAAAGCACACGGCACCAAACAAAGATGAAGACCAAATCCGAAGATGCGAATGATGAAGCTTTGAACTGCACAATCTTCAAGGCACAGACGACGAGAACATTCTTTCTGTGGGGCGAAAAATTGAAGGACCGCAACTGGGCGCAAGCATAGACGAACCAAGCTGATGGCGAAGGGGTCGTCATATGGCACTGGAGTGATCACACGGTCCTGATGGTCTGTCGGGATGGAGGACAAGAGGCTGACATGATAAGGGAAGAATAATCATAGATGAAGTCCTGGTATCTGTAATGGGATCAGATTTGGGTAATGGAGATGGGTGAGAAATTTGAGGTGGTGGTGGAGGTGTAGGTAGAGGTGGTGGCGGTTGATCGACACTCGTCGGTTGTATCGACGGTGGTGCCGGCAACACAACTCGCTCTGTCTCCAACATGGGTATTGGTTGTGGGGTCACGACTGCATGAGGAGGATGCATGAATTCTGAGTCTCACTCTGGGGCAGTATGCACGAACGCTGATGATGTCTTTGGAGTGGTCGGCATACATTTCGAGGGAGCGGGCACGTATTTCGAAGTTTTGTTCACCTTCATCGGGGCTCTGTATTTTCGGCCGAGCAATAGTTCTCTAAATTCTTGGAAAAAGTCATGAAATTCAGATCGCAACTCAGAGATAAACTCGGATTTAAAGTCATTGAACTCAGATTGGCCAAGAAATTGAGCATTGTTTTTGTTGGATGCTAACGGGGCTACATGATGCTGGGAATCAGATCGGGGTGTCACATAATCCAAGACATGACGGTTGGAGTGGGGAAAATATTTAATGGAAGGGTGAGGTGGGACCGAACGATAAGACATGGGATCGATCAAAGTGGACACATAGCTTGTCAAATAGTCAAACTTGGTATATTTGGCAAGGCTGGCTCGAAGAGGTTGGTATATTTGGTTGGTTTTTTTTTTTTGTTGTCTGTGGGAAAAGGGGAGGAGGATGGGGATTGGGATGGTAGATCGTACCTGGGATAATGCCCAGATTTGGCGAAGATGGCGGGGATCGAGACCACGATTGTCCCTGATAACGCAGGGACCTGTCTCGGAACAGGAACGTCGCTGTATAACAGAGATATAGAGAAACTTGGCTCTGAACCAATTAATGTAGAACAGCCTGCAACTAGGCAGGAAAACAAAAATAAAGGAAAAATAGGAAAAGGCTATGCCTTAGATAATCTCATTGAATATTCATTGTATGTTTATCTCCCATATGGATATATGTATTTATAAGAAAAATTAAGAAATCAAAATAGAAAAGGACTCCTAAATCAAAATAGAAAAGGACTCCTAAATCAAATAGGAAACTAACTAAAGTTGGACTGCTAAGATCCCAAACGAAAATAACAAATCTTACTTGCTAATTAAGAAATAAATAAATAAATAAATAAAAATAAATAAAGTGAAATCTGTGTGCTGCATCTTCCGTGTCCTACATCATAATCCATGGAAATAACCGAAGGACCCGAAGGGACTTAGAGGTGTACAAGCCGTTTCGTGATTCGTCCTTCCCGTCAAGTTATCTCCAATCAAGTAGGTTTTCCTACCTGCTTGAAGTACCAAAGTGATACTATAAATGTATATTTGATTTAAAGTTCTATAAATCGATTTGAATGTATATTTTGATGATGTTTGGATAAAGTGTAGTTTCAAGCATGGAAAATATGGATTATTTTATATATTGTCAAATGGATTTGATATCATTGCATGGACATGGACTTAATGTATTTGCATGGGATGGGAAAGCATGAGACCGATATAAATGGACGATATACCTTACTCGGAAATATATATATATACATATATATACATACATATACATACATATATATACATACATATACATACATATATATATATATATACCTTACTCGGAAATATACATATATATACATGTACATATATATATATATATATATATATATATAATATATATATAATATGTATATGTATGTATGTACATATAAATATGTACATATATATATATATGTATATGTACATATGTATATGTACATATGTACATATATATATATATGTATATGTACATATGTACATATATATATATATGTATATGTACATATGTATATGTACATATGTACATACATATATGTACATATATACATATATGTATATGGCTGCGTCCATGGGTTACAAAAAATATGGCATTCTAATTGGGCAGAAAGTTCCAGGGTCAGACGAAATCCAGAAACCTGCGCAGGAGTATGGGTGTGTAGCGCTCCCCCGGTAGTCCCGGTTAAATTGCTAGTATTGGGTAGTAGCTCCCAGCCAGTGTCCCGAGAAAGCTACGTACATAAATGGCAAATGTTTATAACTATTGAATGAGAAAGTAAAATTGACCAATGCATGGGATTAGGTGTTCCATGTTTGTTAGTAATGGGTAATGAGGTGTCCCATGTTGTGTCAATGGGTCCCTATACTTAGGCATGTTATGGTGATTTATGTGTTTAATTCGTTGTTGTGTATTTCCTATTTAAAGAGATGTGTAGAAGTTATGAAGTAATGAAGCAATGCTTAGTTTTCTATCTCATATTTTTCATGCATTTCCTTTGTTGTTTCATGCTACTAAATTGAGAGACTTGGAATTATTCTAAAGTGTGTGTTACCTCTCCCATTCTAACAAGTTGTGAGAGAGAATACCAAACTTGCCTCGTAGCTTATTGAAGCTAACATATATTCGTCTTTCTTAAAGCATTTGTTTCTATTGTCTCTTTTGTAACTGGTGTTGGTGTTAAGGAGTGGGAGGATTGTTTTGATGGTCTGTATTTGGATTACAGTGAAAGGTTTCTATCTTTTCTGGTACTTAAGGGAGGGCATTAGTCTTTTGTACTGTCTTTCCTCTTTAATATATCTCTTTTCGTAATTACTCAAAAAAAAAATTGATTGATTTGATGATAAAAATCACTATAAATAAATTTAAATACATGCCAATCTCAGTAAGCGGTAAATTCATCAAAGATAAATTTTCCTAAAAGACAGCCGTGTCACTGGTTCACATCATTACTTTTCTGGGCTATAGATAAAGAATATATTGGTGAATAAAATACTCACAACATAAGTGCAGATTTGTTATGAGTTGCACCTCAGACAGCAGATTAGGGGCTGCATCATCAAATCTTGAATGATGCATGAATTGGATCTCCAGTTGAGCAGAACAAAATAAGCTACAACAATATTACTGTCTGAAAATAGTTGTTTTTATCATGTTATTTTATGATGACGCCCTACACTGCATAGTGTCATTTTTTCTCAACGACGACACTGATGAGCTCCAATGGCGGAACACATCAGAAAATCTATTCATTATCCATATGGGAGGTATTAGTCTGCCTTTGCTGATCATTTTCTTCTTTCCCACTGTTGCACTTTATAATCAAAGGAGGGTCTCTCACCTAGCACAATTTGAGTTTTGAGATTCCTTGTGTTGTTTTCCATGTATTCTATCTCATTACCAAAGACATTTGCTAATTTGATATTGCTTACCACAAATGAACTTATAATACAATGATGACATTTAATTTAATAATTCGATATCTGAAGATCATACCCAGGCCCGACCCTACCTATAGGCAAAATAGGCTGCCGCTTAGGGCCTCCAAATAGGCAGGGCCCCCGAGTCCATTAAGCTCTTCTTAAGGCCATGTTCGAAAAAGGCCCAAATCCACTTCTAACACCCTTTCTGCACACCGCACTCCCGCACGCCTCGAATGTGGAATGCGGAACGCGTTCCACGTCCTCTTTCCGCACGTGAAAGTGTGAAACCCTCAGACTTCCGCTTTTTGTATTGAAACCCTATGAAATACTAATGCGTTGTGCGCATGCCTCCGAATTCCGAAACCCTAAGTGCGGCTGTCATTTCCAAACCTCTTCTGCACAAAATCCCCAATTTACTGTTGCCTCTTCTCCAAAATCCTATCGAAATAAAATTCATAATTTACCATTGCCTCTTCTCTCACTGCTCTCTCACCTTGGCTCGCTCTCTCACTGCTCCCTCTCGTTGACTCGTTCTTTCACTGCTCTCTCTATCTCGTTGACTCGCTCTCTCAGACTCTCACTGCTCTCTCCTGCTCTCCTTTGCGGCTCTGACCTCTCTTTCCGTGCTCTCTTTCGCCGCTGATCTACTCTTAATCATGTAAGTTTTTCTTGAGACAATCATTTAGGAAGAATGGTTTTGTGTTAAAAAGTTGGAATGACTGAGTTAAATATATTTTTACATAAAATATTAAAAATTGAAATTGTATTAAGCCATAGTTTATAGAAGTAGTTTTTGTCATTAGATAAGGGTGTCGCTGATCATATACAATCAAACTGTTGATCAGGGGTGGGCTCCGTGATCTTAAAATGTTAAATCTTCAATCTTTATTTTAATGTTCAAGCCCCTTTTCAGGGCTACTTGTGGGTAGAAAGTCCTGTATCCAGTTGACATTAAATGTTAGATGATAAGGATTTTTCACTTCTTCAACAGACAAAAAAATATGAAATGATATTTTGATCATATACGCCATCTTCGATGATAAGAAATTTTTATTAAAAATTTAGAGTACAGACCAATTTTTTTGAAATGGGCCAAAATAGATTGAAATTTCTAAAATCGGCCTAATAGTGGTCTGCTACATTAATTTCAAAATTTCCAAAAAATACCTATTTTTTCAAGATAGGTTGGCCTAAATACGAAATTTTCAGCCAAAATCTGAATTCTGGCCCTTTTTTTTTTGTAATTGGGGCCAAGTCCAAAAGCCTAGCCCGCATTAAAACCATGTCGTTTTTTTGTTCTGGACCAATCTTAGGCCGACAACAATTGAGCATCAACATAAGATTGAATTCTATATAGACAGTCACACAAACATCAAAATGGTTAATTGCTGACAAACACAGACAGAGTCTTGTGGGCAAATATTCTATATATTTTTTGAATTTTCATAAAGAGAAATGTCATTTAAAAAAAAAAAGTTGACATACAGAAGTCAATCTGGCATCTCTCTCTTTTAAAAATTGTTTTATGTTGATATTTTGCAGTGAAATTGATTCTGTGACAGTGATTAATCTTGTGTGGGCAGGGCGGCGGGAGTGTGACTATTTCCAACTGGTTCTATTTTATTCGCAAATCAAATAAGGTTTTATTATTCTTTAATTTTGATTATTTAACTGTTAATGATTTATTGGTTATCACTATCATTATGTCTACTAGAAAATATCCCTATGGACATGAAAAAAGAACAAGACAAAAACAAGTTCATGAATTGCTTCAATATCAAACAGGATCTCTTAATAGATATTTTAGCAAAAGTAAATAAACAGAAAGTTCAATTGAAGATTTGGTTAATAACGAACATAATGATAATGAAAAAACTATGAATGAATATAATGATATTACTTAGTGAATGAAGAGTATATAGATGATAGTGATAATGAAAATAAGAATGAGAATGAAGAAAATGAAAATTTCAATGAACATGTTTGTTTAAACATTTATGATCTCGGTAATTGAAAAAATATTGACCAAAATTTGAAAGACATATTGGTAAAAAGAGGTCCCATAAGAGATAATGATATTAACTTTCCTAAAGATTCAACCAATAGACATTTTTCTATCACACAATATATTCGACATTTACCAAATGGAAAAAAAACTTGATAGAATATGGCTAGTGTACTCAATTGTTTTAGATAATTTTTTTTTTTTGTTATAAGTTGTTTAATCAAGATGGAATCAAAACTCAATTGGCAAATGGAGGAATCAATGACTGAAAAAATCTTAGTTGTAGATTTAAGAGCCATGAAACTAGTAATGACCATATTACTAACATGAGAAGATGGATGGAATTGAAAATAAGATTGCAAAAAAATGGAACAATCGATAAAATTAGGGAAGAACAAATCAATAAAGATAATGAACATTGGAGACAAGTACTATTAAGAATAATTGGTGTTGTAAAAGCTCCTGCTAAAAATAATTTGGCATTTCGTGGAGACAATGAAAAGATTTATGAAGAAAGTAATGATTTTTTTTTAACTTTTATTGAAATGATCCCCGAATTTGACCATATAATGTAACACATTCGACGTATTTAAGATAAAGAAATTCATTACCACTATCTTGGTGATAAAATTCAAAATGAATTAATACTTTTGTTAGCCGGTGAGATAAAGAGTGCAATAATTAAGAGGAATAAAGAATCAAAATACTTTTTAATCATACTTGATTGTATTTCAGATATAAGTCATGAAGACAAATGTCTATCATGCTACGTTATGTAGATATTTCAAAAAGTCAAATAAAAGTAGAAGAGTTTTTCTTAAGATTTTTAAAGGTGGACGATACGTTGGAAAATGACTTTTTAATGAATTTATAGATGTTCTAAAAACTCTTGAACTTAATATTGATGATATGAGGGGACAAAAATATGATAATGGTTCTAATATGAAAGGGAAAAATAAAGAAGTACAAAATAGGGTACTTGAAATAAATCTTAAAGCATTCTATTCGCCTTTTGATTATCATAGTCTTAACTTGACACTTTGTGATATGGTAAATTCTTGTTCTCAAGGTAAAACATTTATTGGAATTATACAACGTATATATAATGTATTTTCATCTTCTACAAAGCGGTGAACGGTTTTTAAAAATTATGTTAAAGTTATCTCACTTAAGCCATTATCACAAACACGTTGGGAAAGTCACATTGAAAGTGTAAAAGCAATTAGATTCCAAGCTTCACAAATTAAAGATGATTTAATTTGACTTAGCGAACATTTGTGAAGATCCTAAGACAGAGTGATGCTGAAGACTTACCAACATTAAAAATTGAAAGTTTTGAATTCTTATTTGGCATAGTTATTTGGTATAATATATTGTTTGCACTTAATAACACTAGCAAATTTTTTACAAGTAAAAGACATGAATATTGAAGGTGCTTTAAATTATTTAAAAGGCCTCATTTTTTTTTTGAAATTCAAAGAGAAAGTGGATTTGAATCTGTCATTATTGATGCTAAAGAAATTGCTAGAGAAATGGAAATTGAACCTAAATTTCATGAAAAACGTGTTATTCGTAAAAAAAAATATTTTGATGAAAATGCTAGTGGTGAAATAACACAAGCACCTGAAAAGTCTTTTAGAGTTAATTACTTCTTACATATAATTTATCAAGCTCTTATGTCACTTAAGACTAGATTTGAGCAATTTCAAATATATGAAGATACTTTTGAATTTTTGTTTGATTTGAAAAAGTTAATTCTTTAGATGATGATAGTTTGAAGAGTTCTTATAATAAGTTTGAAGATTTTCTAAGACATGACATGATTTTTTATATTGATGGAAGTGATTTATTTTCAAGATGAAATACCAAAAGAAGTAAAAAAATCAATTGAAGTGCTAAATTATATAAAAACAATGAATTGTTGTTATCCAAATGCATGGATTGCTTATAAAATAATGTTGACTATACCAGTTACAGTTGACTCTATAAAAAGAAGTTTTTCAAAGTTAAAACTGATAAATCTTATCTTCCGTCTATAATGTCAGAAGAAAGATTAAGTGGATTAACTATCTTATCTGTTAAAAAAGATATGTTAAAACAACTTAAATATAATAATTTAATTAGTAATTTTTCATCTCAAAATCCGAGAAAAATAAAGTTTATATAATACTGTGTTATAAATTTGATTATGATATTTTATTTTGGATGTTTTAAACTTTGTTAAAAAAAATATGATTTCATTTTTTGTAAGTGTAAAAGGCCAATCTTAAAAGTTCGCTTACGACTCCTGAAATCTTAGGGCCGGCCCTGATCATAGCTCATTTTGAAGTTTAGCAATTATTTCGTGCATAACTTGGGCCTGAATGCACAAAGATTCCTAGCATCAACAACCTATTCGAGTATGTACAAATGTTGATAGAAAGGAAACGTTTATCAGTGAACAAATAAAAACCATTGGACCGAAAAGTCGTTTGCTTACCTTTCTTGATCTTACGTGCTTTAAGCCTTCACCAAGCTCTTGCTCCAACTGTTGGAGCTGCTTAATACTCAAGGATTCAAGATCTTCACCCATCAAACGCCTGAAATATCAAAACCAATACATATTAATAATCATTTACCGTAGAACAACACTAGAATTAATTTATGCCACTTTTTTCTGTATCACTACCTTAGGATGAGTTGCATTGCGTTAGACTTTCTCTTAAGTTTTCCATAACAGCTTCCCTAAAGTCGAAAGAATACAATTTCATTTACACAGCTTTGAAAAGATGGAAGTATTCTTTAAGGAAAAGAGGCTTTACAAGATGCTCTTAGCATTTAATTGACGCAAACCAGGACCAAAACAAGTAGTAGTTTTGCGATTATTAGCACTTCATTTTCTATGTTCACTTGATCGAGATCCCCCTCATAGCAGGTGTATCTCTCGAGAATATTTTCCATGCTGTAGAAAAGCTGAGAAAGTTATCAGAAGAAAACTTTGATAATTGCAAGAGTAAATATCTTACAACTGTAGAATAAAAGAAGGCAAATGGAAGTAAAACAAGATTGAAACAAAATGTTCATTTATATATGACGAAGATGCATTCTGATAGATAATTTCACCTCTGTATCAATTGTTTGATCCTCTTCTATCTTGTGGTTGAATCAATTGTTTTTGAAAACTATGTCAAAAACATTAAATCTTTGAGTTGCACTCTTGAGAGGACTGTAGATATTATATCTAGGCAAAAATTTCAATAATCCTAGGATTACTCAACATTCCATTATGCATCACATTATTGTGTATGTGGCTCGAATTTTTTCGGACCAGGCCAAATTGCCAAAACCAATTGCTTCAAAGGTGGTACTGAGGTCTGCTACATGCAACTTTGGTAAGTTGTTTTAGATAGGCATTAAGGGCACCAAAATATCAGGGATACATTGTATTCCCACGGCAATACGGTGGCTGGTTGACAACAAGGTATACGGTGTTGTGTTGTACAGAATTGAGAGTGTATTGCCATATACATTGTGGATGGCTTGGCCGATTGCAAGGTGGTTTTATATAACACCATTTTCGTAGGTAGCATAAGATAGATTTGTTGGGGATCCTTGTATTACAAAACTTGGGAGGAGAAGGAAAGAAACATAAAACAGAAAGAAAAAGAGGAAGAAGAGAAAAGAGGAGGTAAGATTTAGCCACCATTTTTGTTTTGTTTCAATTCATATTTTGAGGATTTTTTCCTGACAGCGTGGAGAACACATCTATCGGTTCTGATCGTGGATTCAACATCTCCATAAGCTATCTCTCATATCCTTTTTTGTTGAGATCTTTCCCTATTTTATTTTCATTGTTGTTGAAATCCACCTTTAGGTGAAGAAATATTGTTATTTGTGAGCCTCTATTTTGACTAGAGAGAAATATTGTAAGTTTATTATTTTATAGTGGAAGATTTATTCGGAACTTGACCCGTGGATGTAAGTACACTGTCGAAACACGTAAATTTGGTGTCTTATGTGATTACTTCCATCATCATCATTATTATTTTGGCTGGATTTGTGGGATAGGAAAATGTCATTTTTTTTTTCCAACAAGTGGTATGAGATCAAGGTTGAATAAGATATGGAGATTAGCACATCCCGCATGATTAACCTCAATGACCTAAATTATTTAATTTAGAAGGCAAAGATGGAAGATCTACTATATTGAAGGATCTATATAAACCAGTAGAAGGTATCTAAAAGAAGCCAAAGAAAATGTCTGATGATGAATGAAAAAATCTTGATCGAAAATCTTTCGGATTTATTCGACAATGGATGGATATCAGTGTTTTTCATCATGTGTCTACTGAGACAACGAACATTCTCTTTTGGAAGAAATTAGAGGGATTGTATGAAAGAAAAACTGCTGACAACAAAACTTTTTTGATTGGAAAGCTAGTGAATTTGAATTACAAGGAAGGTACCTCAGTTGTGGAACATCTGAATGAAATGCAAAGCATTGTAAATCAACTTTCCTCTATGAAGATGGCCTTAGATGATGAGTTGCAGGCTTTATTATTTCTCAGTTCCCTACCTGACAGTTGAGAGACCTTGATGATCTTACTTAGCAATTCGGTGCTAGATGGTGTTGTTACCATAGACTTAGTTAAAGTAGTTTGCTAAACGAGGAAACAAGAAGAAAATTCTTAGGTTTTTCTCAAACAAAGGTTCTTATTATAGAAAGTAAGGGGAGAAGCAAAAATAGAAAATTCAACAACCATGATAAGTCAAGAGAAGCCAAAATGAAGATCCATGTCAAGGAAAGGAAAAAAATGTTATCACTGTGGCAAGCCGAGACATATGAGGAGAGAGTGTAGGTTACTTAAAAGAGAGCAAAAGAAAGAAAAGGGTGATGAAAAGAAAGACGAGAAAGACACAGCTGCAGTTGCTTCAAATGATGATGATATTGTCATCGTTTGTGATGATGGTTATGTTGGACTCACATGGCATGATTCTAGTTGGGGGATTGATTCTGGTGCATGTTTTCATGTTACTTCACGTGAGTACTTCTTTACATCTTATACACACGGTAATTTTGTCCATGTTCAGAAGGTTATGTCCAAGGTTGTGGGAATGGGAGATCTTTGCTTAGAGACCAACACAAGTTGTAGACTGGTTCTTAATGATGTTCGACATGTTCCTGACATCTGCCTCAATTTGCTCTCCACGGGAAAACTTGATGATGAAAACTACAAATATTATTTTGGTGACGAGAGATGGAAGCTCTAAACGTTCCATGATAGTTGTCAAAGAAAAGAAATATTCCACTCTTTATCTGATGTAGGCAAAGGTAAGCAAAGGCGTGGTCAATGCAATTGAAAAAGAAGCATCTGCAGAGCTATGGCGTAAAAGGCTCGGTGTGGCATAAGAGGCTCGGTGACATGAGTGAGAAGGGAATGCAAATTCTAGCTAGGAAAGAACTCGTTCCCGAGGTGAAAGGTACACTTCTTAAAACATGTGTTCATTGCTTAGCTGGAAAACAACACAGAGTTTCATTTAAAAGAACTCCTGCATATGGAAAATCTAATGTTCTAGATTTGGTACATTCTAATGTTTGTGGCCCAATGACACTTAGAACACTTGGTGGTGCTTGTTATTTTGTTACTTGTAATGTTATTGTGTTACTTGTATTAATGATTGTTCCAGAAAAGTGTGGGCTTATGCTTTGAAAACTAAAGACCACGTATTGGAAGCATTTAAGCTTTTCAGATTAATGCTGAAAATGAAACAAGAAAAATCTCGAAGTGTATTCGCACAGATAATGGTGGTGAGTATATGGGTCCATTTGAAGAGTATTGTAGAAACATTGGCATCAAGTATCAAAGAACAGTTCCCAAAATACCTCAACAAAATAGTATAGCAAAGAGAATGAACAAATCAATTACGGAAAGAATTAGATGTATGCTCTCCCATGCTAAGCTACCTAAATCCTTCCAGGGTGAGACAATGAGAACAACAGTAAATCTAATCAATCCATCTCCTTCAGTCCACTTGATGGTGATATACCAGATAGAGTTTGGAAGGAGAAAGATGTTTCCTATGGGCATTTGAAGGTGTTTGGATGTAGAGCATTTGTACATGTTTTAAAAGATGAGAGATCTAAGCTTGATGGAAAGACAAAATAGTGCATTTTTTTTTATTATGGACACGAGGACTTTTCCTTTTTCATTTGCTGAAGAACTTTTTGCTTCCGCCTTAAAATGTCTTGCAACAAAATCTTGCCTACCACTACCCTTTGATGTCATGGTAATTTGAATGAACACATAGTTCAATGTGCATTTATTTTATATTTTATAATTAAACTATTCCCTCAATAAAAGTTTTATAACATTCGATGTATTGCTTTTCCATACCAAAGAGACGAGATCAAGAGGATATCATCTAGTTGCACTTTAAATTGAATAACGCCTTGCTAAATGAAAAACCACCAATCTCATCATAGAAAGATAATTTTTCCTTTACAAAAGGATACGAAAAAATATCGTATAAATCACACAGATATATAAAGACAAAGGCAAAATATGAGTAGATCATATCAATAAAAGTAAGTGTTGAGAGAAAAAGTCTTTCCTATCTCAGAGAAACAACAATATTGAAAAAGAAAACAAAAAAGAAAAAGAAAATGAACACAGAGAATAAAACAACAATACAGAGATTTACGTGGTTCTCTTTTAGTACGCCCACGGGTTCAACACCGATCACTATATTCAAAGGAAAGAAAAATTAAAGGAGAGTCGGCTTTGGCTCTCGATTACAGTTTTCATTTACACCTCTCTCCCGCAAAAGAACATTATATACTGGCCTAATTAGGATCTACACAGGCCCTAATTATATACCCGTGCTTGGATGGACAATAAATCTTTGATGATTAGGCTCCACACATAGTCTAATAAAAAAAATACACAAATTGAAAAATACCATGACATTTTGAAATTTTGCCTTCACCGTCTCTAACTTTTTATTTCTTTCAACAAAACACTCGATGAACTCATACAAAAACCTACACTATCAAAATCTGAATGAAAGGAGATTCTCTATATGTGGCAGGGGTCAAAAAAACAGTGGACCGGCCGAGAGCTCAGGCCCACCAATATCGATCTCGGCCGATATTGGACGATATTTCTTTCTCTTTCTTTTTTTTTTTCCAAATTTCGGTCGTATCGTCGGGATCTCGGTCATTTCTACCGAAATCTTGCTTTTATGGCCGATACATTTCATATCAGTCGAGATTTAGATCCTAATATGAGGATTAGAATTGTTTTGATGATAGGGCCATTGTTTGGATAAAGGCGTACACTCGAGAAACACCACTCTACCTAAAGTTTAGCCCATTTCAATGAATAACGCCCTTTCATTTGCTGAAAAAAAATTCATCCAATCTCCAATGCAGTGCCAGGTAAGAGATATGTGCAATGCATCAATAAATCGTTGATAAGACTATCAAAGGCTCTCCTTCTCAAATCTAATAAGACACTCACAAGCACAAAGACCTCTTGCATCGGTTCTCTAACGGCTATCTCCAATCGAAAGTGGGGCCAGCTGTTGGATCTATCATCGAGTGCGATGACATGATAAAGTTTAAAGAATCAAGTGCAAGTAAATCACATTCTTTATGTCAGTGATCACTCTGTTGATGTGATCTTGGCCAGTTTGGATACATGGAGGGCAAATTGTGCAAGATTTTGGAACCTTGGAAAGAGTGAGGATAATGAACAACAAATGATGTAGAGATTCAGCAAAGAATTTAAAAATATCAAACTTAATGCCTGTGGGGGCATGTGACGAGATATTCTCCAAGTTAGCTATATACTGTACTAAAATTCAACTTGATCTCTCTAAAGTAATGGATATCTTTTTAGCAGATTTTTTTTTTTTAAAAAAAATCCCGTCACATATCCTTTTCTTAGGGCTGCAACTCGGGTCGGGTTTTGGCCCGACCCGCATGACCCGACCCAAGAAATCATAAGGGTTGGATTGCAAAGGTCGGGCCATAGGGTCGGGTCGGGTTGAGCTGAGGTCTTTAAATCTCAACCCGACCCTACCCGAGTAAATCCAAGAATCCGACGCACATTTTTGAATTTCTGTTACCACCATTTTCTCTCTTTCTCTCTTCCCAAGGACTGATAAATTGAGAAAAGAAGAGAGAGAGCCAAGAGAAATGAACCATCCATTTCTCGATTTCTTCCTTTTTCCTGTAGCAAAGTCAAATCCTAATAAAAAACCCTCACCTCTCATCAATGTTCGCTCTCCATCATCTACTCCTCTCCTCTGCCTCTGCCATTCCCTCTCTAAGGCCTTCTCTCTCTCGTCTCTCTGTTCCTTTCTCTCCTCTCCTTGAGTTCTCTTTTTCTCAGATTTCTCTATTTCTTTCTCCTTCAGTTTTCTCACAGGCTTTAAAGCAACAACTGGAAAAATCTTCACAGAGCAATATTAGGTTTTTAAAATGCTTTTAGGTTTTGTGATGACTGAATCATTTGGTGTTCGAATCATTTGTAGTTTGTTCCAAAATACCGCATTTTGGATTGAGAGGTACGAACTATTAAAAATGTTTTTTTTTTCATTTTTTTCATGACCATTCAGATTCGATTCTCTTCTGGCTCCTTTCTTTTAATGTTTTTTTTTTCCTTAGAGTTACATGCTGAACATTTATGTCAATATAAAAGCCATGGTTGCAACTCGAGTTAGGTCGGGTCAACAATCGGGTTGAGAGTATTGCAAACTCGGGTCGGGTCGGGTCAGGTTGGGTTCAATGTGTTGTGACTTGAGTTAGGGTTGGGTTTATGAAAACCCGACCCGGCCGACCCGAGTTGCAACCCTACTTTTTCTTATACAAACATGAAAATTGGACATGCAAGAATATGTCATCGAAGAACGGCATGCTGATCCATATCACATGAAGTACCAAGTGATACAAAAATCAGCATGTATAGTATTTCTAGCAACTTAACGTAAGATGACAGTTAAATAATTATATTACTCTTTCTGTTCTAATTTAGTTGTCTTATATGGATTTTGAGATTGTCCCAAAATAGTTGTCTCATTCTTATTAGAGTAGTATAAAGTGTATTGAAAATAGATGAGATCATATAAAGTACTAGCCTTATATAAAAAGTTTCATAAAAAATACAAATGTTTCAAATGAAACAACTAAAATGAAATGGAGGAAGCTATATATTTCAGATAAGATTAATTGTAGTGTTAGACTAATGTAGAGATACTTTTCTCTTATTTAATGTAGCAATCAACCTGTGAACAACAAAGATATATCCCTTTCCTTTCCTACGAGCATTTGGAAAAGTGAAAAAGCATCTAGGGTTAGAAAAAATCCTCATTCACATTAGTGATGTCGTGAAATTTATACATTAGTTAAACATCATTATCGATTTTTGAGGATATGTCTGTACGCAACTATTTTATATAGAAATAGATTCCCTCAATGATTTCTATTTCTATATATAAAAATTCATAAATTTTGTTTTCTAAATACATTAATTTCTTTAATTTGATGTGATAAAAGATTTCTATAATAATATAAAATAAATTCTTTCTATTGATAGGTGAGTGAGATGCCGTTTTAACTCAACGATACATCATTCTAGATGATAACAGTGATGATGATAATGATTATAATTATCATAATAATCAAAATAACAACAACAATAACAATTATATACATTATATAGTTGATCCAACCTATCTTTTGTTTAAAATAATAAATTATATAATAAGGAGTACAACTGGTTTAGGTCTTGGAATGACCTACCTCAATTTAGTCTAAAAATTCATAAACTGGATCAAATTACTGATGTGCAGCGGATAGGCATGGGATACGAGTTGGGTTTGGTCATGAGTCGAGTAATGGTGTAACAACCCACCTTCTCCCACCACAAAATTGTCTGTGTGAGTACCCATACACCCACACGACTTTGCATTGGTATGTGTGTGTCTGGCACACACCCAGAAGGCCTTTTGTTGAGAAGAGTTATGTGTTTTCATATATCTAGGATTATGACGCTCGTTTCAGACGATGTGGGACAACAACATGGAGCTTATCCCTTCCATCTAGCGCATCAATCTCATCTCGCGAAACTAGCACCTCTATGACAATATCTAGCGCGCTCATCACAACCAACGCGGTCATCACAATCTCCCCACTTGGAAACAAGAGTCGTTCTCAGCTTTGATACCATCAGTAACGACTCACCTCCGCCCAACACATATTGTTCGCTTTGGGTGCCCATACATCCACACCACTCTGCATTGGTACGTGTGCATCACACACGCGTCCAAAAGAGGACAATATCACAGTTGTGAACTTTGATACTAGCCTCCTAAGTGTGTGATGCCTTGTTGGAGCCCGAGGGCCACGTACTAGAAACAAAACCTTGAAGCATGGTCGTGGTTGGAGCCCTGGTAAGACCTTTTAAGGTGTGTGTATGAGAGCACATCCCAAAGAAAAATTGGGAGGGCGTGTGTGTGATGCCTGAAGCAGACAATATCATACTGGGTGAGACAAGGTCGTTACAAATAGATTATAAATGATTTGTTTGGTTATGTTGAACCATCAACTACGCCTTAAGCGGTAGATTAGTTCATGGATTGTGTTAAGTTGACCATTGATACAATGGTTGAATTGATTGGGTCATCAATTGGGTTGGGCCATGGTTAGTTCATGAGTTGGGTTATATGCTTTATGAAGAATTTGAGAAAATGACTTAATCGATCGATATATATACCCAAGAAGGAAAATAATCAATCAAAGAATCAAGTAGGTGGTGAAGCCTGAGAAGGAAGGGAACATGTAGCACCGGATATAGCACTAACAACATCACCGAGCAAGGGTTTCTATTTCATTCGCTCAGTTATGGCCAGAGGTTGATTGTTTAGAAACTTCGAGAGGCAAGGAAGAGATCTAGAGACAGACTGCGATTGAGTTGAGAGACTGAGTGCTGGATAATTGGGGATTAGGATTGAGAGAAAGAGAGGAGGGGGTGAGAAGACGAGGGTGCTCAGACCACTAATAACCCAAGGTTGGATCGTTTAGCTCAGTATCATGAAGAATTTGAGAGACTGACTTAATATGTTGATATTACTATTATTATATATATAGGATACAATATTCAAGAAGGAAAATAATCAATCAAAGAATCAATTAAATCAATCTGTAATCCCTTGATTAGGGATCCAGACATCTAAGAGAATATACAACAATGGTAAGTTGTTGGAGTGAATCTATCCAAGTGAAGACTTTTCTTTAATACTTTGGAATCCACAAGTTGTCGAGATTGATTTCAAACTCCTATCCCTAAAAATTCATCCTCTAAACTTCTTATGGAAAATGATGAACTCGCAAAAAATACTTTTTAATGAAAAGAGTTCAAAAAGCAATGAAAAACAATTTCAATATAAAAATTATTTTTCATTTTCATGAAAAGTATTGTGTACAAATATGCCGGAGAACAGTTAGAGAAGTATGGAAGAGGATTCATGGACTCATAAGAAACAAATCCATAGTTTAGACGTACAAAGAAAATATCTATTTCAATTAATGGTGGTAAACTAGATTCAGTTATAGTGGCAGTGGGTGTGAAAAGAGGATGACCGAAAAGGAGAATCGAGAATAGGTATGGGAATCATTCACTAGACACAGTTTTCCTGTTTCTGACATCTGATTCAAGGAAATAGCATGAAAGAGATGACTACACCGTCCTACTAATTTTTCTTTGTAAAATAAGCTTAAAATTTGACAAAACCTGTTACTTAATTAGCATACTCTTATTTGTACGAATTTATTTTTTACATTTACAGTGAAAATTGATGAAACTGCAAAAATTATTTTCTATAGAAAAAAATAGAAAAGATTTTTACAAAATAATAAAAAACAATTTGAATATAAAAATTATTGTCTATTTCTAAAAAAATGTTGATGCCAACTACAGAACAAGGAGAATGCCAGAAGAAGCTAATAACAACAGAAGCAGCACAGACGATTCCACCTGGAGCCGTTTGAGTAGTCGTATAGCTTGCCTTTGGCGGTGAAAATGATGACAGCCACTTGAGCTTCGCAGAGGACGGAGATCTCGTGCGCCTTCTTGAGCAGCCCCGTCCGGCGCTGAGAAGGTTCTCTATCCTCTTCAGCTCCACCTTCCCTCTTCCCATCTCCGTCAACACCAGCAACAATCACAGTAAGAAAACCCTCTCCTTATTCTTTTTCAATCTTTCTATCTCAACACCAATGAAAAACTAGAGAAGGAATGGCTGTTTTCCGATTGTGGTGTTTGTTTATACAAGGTGAGGAACAGAAACACCATAGGTGGTTTTCAAAAACCAGAGTGGTTTTTGATAATGCGTTTTCACGTTCTGATTGGTGGAGAGCCTGGCGAGGTGGTAATCGTATCAACAAAATCTCTCGTGCTCTGGCGGACTACGATGATGTGATATTCAAACAATCTAAGCCATCAAAATCGTGGTTCGCTTGTGGATCGATGTGCATATAAATTTTAAATATAGATTTTTTTTACATTTTTAAAATATTTTTTTAATAATCAAAATCCTTTCACATTAAGTGAATTTTTATTACATTTGCTTTGAAATTTCAGATCATAGACTATATGAGCAGCAATTTGGACGGTTTCCGTTAAGAATTATTTGATAGCAATGGAATGGATAGATGCGTGTGTATAAATTGATATAGTCTGTGAAAGCACCGCATGACAGATTTTTCCCCGGGAGCGGCACTTTACGAGATTTACGTACTAGAGTCTGTGTCAGTACGGACTGAAATTGCGAGAAGCGGCCCTTCGTGGACGAAACGCCTATTTTTAAATAAATAAGAACTTCCACACAAAACAATTGATGTAGCATGTAATTTAAAAAAAAAAAAATTAAATTCGATAGTAATGTTTGTATTTTTTTATAAATACCTGTTTTGAAAATGTAGTAAAAAATCAAATAATGAATTGAAATTGATTTGAATTTTCTCCTTTATCTCCTATCTTCTCTTATTGTTGGATTCAGATTTCCTCTTTCTCTTCTTTCTCTACTTTTTTCTCTTCTTCTATTTCTCTAATCTTCTTCACATTCTCTTTCTCTCTTCTTCACTCTTTCCCTTGTTCTACTGTATCCGACACCGCCATAGTCCAGATCCGCTCGCCTATTTACCCAAACGGCCAAATTTGTTCACCATGATCACCATAACCGTCGCCACCACACCACCACATTGTTGTTCCTTCAACCTGCCATCCATTCCCAAGCACACTCCATATATTCTTCTTCTCCTACCACTCCACCCTTATTCTCTTCAATCATCTCAACCCCACCTGCTTCTCAGTTCCCATCACCTCTCAAGCCATCTAAGCCCTCACCGTCCGAACCACCAAATACTACTCGATCCCATTTAACAAAACCCGGCCAACCCATGTTTTCTTCTCCCTTTATTTATTTTTCCTCGACATTACCCCACCATCTTGACCCACATTTCATCCTGTTTGACCGAACCAACCCAAGACCATATTTTTCACCTTTTATTAATTATTTTTAACACCATTTACCCATCTAACCTATTAGTTAATTCCGTTTAATCCCACTTAGTTCCATTTATTAATTCCTTTACACACGAGTCAGTGAGTCTCCCACTTATATTTAAACCCGATTTTACTTGCTGCATCAGCAATCTATTCCTTTGATCGACACAAACAAAAAATTTAAAATATTTTTTTATTAAGATGACTCTGATGTAACTTTTATTTTTTATTTTAATATATTTTTAATTTTAAAACAAGAGATATAATTAAACTAAAGAGTGGGGATAATATCTACTCCAACTTTTAGTTTCAATATTTTAAAAATTGAAAAGTTTATTAAACTACTTTTATTTTAGTTTAATATAATAAAATTTAATTATTGATTTTAATATGATATTATATTATAATAACATAATATATTACTTAATTTAAACATCATTATTATAAATTATAAAAATTTAGAAATTATGATTTACATTTACCATATCAAAGAAGATGAGAATAAGAAAATAAATAAAGATAGTAATAGCTTTTGAAAAGAAATAAATAATCTTAAGAAAAAGGTCTTTAGAAAGCGGTTCAAATTCAATCAAGTTAAACTGTGGGGTATAATTCAGTTTTTAAAATACCATTTGATTGTGATTATATGACATCTCATTGTAGTATGGACCCCATTTATTGAAGGAAGAGACAGTTCATTTAATGATTTTTTATATAAAATTAAATAATTACATAATTATTTATAACCTTGATATTCATCTTTCAATAAAATGAATTATATAACATCAAGTTAAGTAGAATTTAAATAAAAAGTAATTTCTTATTGAATGTTTAGTTAGTCATTTATGATAAAAGTAAATTTCATTCATAATGCAAAATAGTTTTCATCCCATTCCATGTTTACTTATCATTTACTCCCTCTGTCTTAAATTAATTGTCATATATGGATTTTGGAATTGTCCCAAAATAGTTGTCTCATTTGTATTTGAATAGTATAAAATGTGTTGAAAATGGATGAGATCACATGAGTGCTAGCTTTATATAGAGTTCTTTAAAAAATACAAATATTTCAAATGAGACAATTAAAATGAGACAGAGGGATTATTATATTAAGTTTTCAAAATTATTTCTATTCTAAACAATTGTTTACTATTCTTTTGATCTACGTGCATGGGAGGAAACAGAAAACATTTCATTTCTATTAAATCTCATAATGGTTTGATTATGCAAAAGAATAATTAATGAAATCAATAAATAGTTCTCAGTTTTCTTTATGTCAGCAATCACCTATTTAGTATTTTAGTTCATGCTTCCACCTTAATCTCCCTCCAACTCTACCTTGCCACCTCTCTACATCCCTTCTACTCAACATCACCACACCCTACGGCAACTATGGTATTTTTAATTCAAGCTCATACACTATTTTTATGTTGGTATTTTTAATTCAAGCTCATACACTATTTTTATGTTAAAGAATCTCATGTATCTATTTCTCTTGAGTAGAAAAGCATTTAATAAAACTTCGAATACACGTTTTATTAAAACTTGGAAGGTCTTTGAGTACAAACGCATTTAATAAAACTTCAAATACTCGTAGTCTCTTTTATTGACTAAAATCAAGATCCTTCCACCTCTATGTTCCAAATCTCTCAGTTTTACCAATCTACACCTTGTTGTGTAAACAACTCACAAAACAATCACAAAATCAAAGAGAAAATCACACAGACAAGAAAGATTACACACAAGAGAAAGAACACCAAGATAACACAGATATACGTAGTTCGGCAACTTTGCCTACGTCCACGGAACATGACTCATGAATCCACTATGAAGAAAATACCCATATAAAGGATTAAACCCAACCCTTTCACTCTCTTTTTCCTCTCTTTTGTTTTTCCCTTTATTTCTCTCTTCTCTCACCAGCTGCCTCTATAGTGTTACATAGCCTTACCCTAAAAGGAATGAAAAAGAGACTATAACTAGTGGGCTTAAGTTACAAGCTAGGCTCATTTGGCCCACTGAGCCTTACAAACAGTCCAGGCCCAACAAAGGCCTTTGAGCAAAAAACTAACAATTCTTCACATTGGCGAAAAAGGTCGAGTCATTGAAGAATGTTGCACTGAGTTTGTAACTTCTTCATCCACTGTGAATTCCACCAACTTGGAAACAATCTGAGGTTGAATCATGTCCTGCATCTGCAGATCTCTGCATATCGGCCGCTTTCGACATTGCTCCACCTGCAGCTACAATCCTCTGTATCTCTGTGTGAGATGCGCATCCCCACTCTATGGGATGCTCCACCCTCTTCTTCAATTAGAAGAATTGGCCAAGTCCAAGCCCCGCTTGAACTTGAAGGCTACCCATTTCTTTGTTGAAATGCACATTCCTTTGCCTTTTTCTCTGTGTGGCACGTCGACGTTTTCATTTTTTAATCGCTGCTTTCACCTGCATCATGGAAACCAAACAAACCACCACAACCATCATGCAAAAGTGACCTTATTTTTCGAACTTTGCTTGATTGGAGGCTTGCGGGTTCTTCTCCTTCTACCCGCAGCTCGACTAGAATATGTTTGTTGTCTGTTGATGACTGTGTTTCCTAATAGTGTATATAGACATCTTTGCCGCTTCTCCTTCATCACTATCATGGCTTCTTTAACTACTCTAGAGCCCTATCGTTAGCTTTAAATGCAAATCGTTCATATTCAAGCATACCCAATGAAATTAAATTCATTTTCATATCTGGGATATGATGCACATTCTCTAGCGTCTTCACCATACCATCAAACATTTTGATTTTTATTGTCCCGGTCCCAATGATTTTGCTAATTGTCCAATTTTCCATTTGGGCAATTCCTCCATTGCATGGTTTGTAAGTGTCAAACCATTCTCTCATCAGGCACATATGGAATGAACACTCAAAATCTAAAACCCATTGATTATTTAGATTGTTCGTACCTGTGGTGTCTGTCAACACTCCAGCAACAACCTCCTCCGCTGAGGCATTATGTGCGTCGCTCGATTGATCTGAATCTTGTGATCTGGCCTCCCGATCACGTTTTAGTTTGTTTTAGTCCCTCAACTTGTGTCCTTTCTTCTCACAATAATAAGACTTAAACTTTCAGACACTCTTTCCCCTTGATTTTGACCGTGATGACCTCCTACTACTAGAGACTCTTTCAAAACCTCTCCCGCGATGCGGATCACCTGTAGCCACCAACCCCTTTGTACGATATGATCCTGATGTCTCACCCGATTCCTTCATGTGGATTTCTTCGCTTAAAATCAAATCCCGAACATCATCATATTTCAATTTCGTACTTCCTGAAGAGCTACTTACGGCTGTGACAGTAACATTCCAACTTGCTGGTAAAGAGGACAGAAGAATCAACGTCCTGACCTCATCCTCAAAGTCAATCTTCACCGAACTCAACTGACTCGTGACAGAGTTGAACTCGTTCAGATGTTCAGCCACTAACGCACCTTCTGACATCTTTAGGTTGAATAACTGTTGGATCAAATGTACTTTGTTGGAGGCAGAATATTTCTCATACATGTTTGAAGGGGCACCCATTAGACTTTTTGTAGTCTTCTCCTTCACAATATTGAATGCGACATTGCGAGACAACGTTAACCGAATAAAGCCCAAAGCCCGCCTGTCGAGGAGAGTCCAATTTTTATCTTTCATCCCATCTGGCTTCTTTCCTGAAAGAGGTTGACTCATCCTCATCTGATACAGATACTCTTCGATATGCATCTTCCAGAATGCAAAGTCTAAGCCATTGAATTTGTCAATCTCATAATAACGTTAACTGCTCGCCGGTGAGTCGTACATCTCACTGCTCAGATCTGCAAAAAAACCCAGAAACCCCTTGGACTCTATCTCAGATCTGACTGCACGCTCTACAGGTATGAAGCCTGCCTCCCCGAAGCACGTCTGCACTGTCCTTCACCGATTTGAAGGTTCCAGATCTACTGCCAAACGTTGGGTTTTGTTTTACCAATCCTCTTTGCACCCTGTGTTCTCAGTTGCAGTGGGTTCTTGAAACACCTTTGTGTGCCGTGTGATCTGAGAGTCTGATCTTGGTTGTGATTTTGGAGACTATCTGCTACCGATCTGCCCCTTCCTCTCGATCTGCACCTCTTGCAGCTGCTTTGCCGTTTTCCCCTTTAAGCCCTCTAGAAAACATTGCACACGGTTGAGCCTTTCTGCTCTTTGAACTACTCACCACAATTGCTTGCTGCTGGCTGCAGCTGCTCCTGCTGTTCACACTCGATTGCTAACCTGCAGCTGGCTGGCGATAAGCAGAAGAGTCTGCCTATTCGATTTTAACCTGCGAACACTCCTCTGAAGCTGCCTTCTAGCCTCAATTTCGGTGAACATGAAAACCAACTGGAAACCCAGCTGAGAGTACCAGATCTACAGTGTATGTGATTGTGATTTCCTTACCGTACGATTCCAAATCCAGAGCTCTGATACGACTTGTTGTGCAAACAACCACAAAACAATCTCTAAATCAAAGACAAAATCACACACACGAGAAAGATCACACACAAGAGAAAGAACACCAAGATAACACAGAGATATACATGATTCGACAACCTTGCTTATGTCTACAGCGCATGAATCATGAATCCACTATGAAGAGAATACCCATACAAAGGATTAAACCCAACCCTTTCACTCTCTTCTTCCTCTCTCTGGTTTTTCCCTTTCTTTCTCTCTTCTCTCGGCAGCTGCGCTACAGTGTTACACAACCTTAGACTAAAAGGAATGAAAGAGAGACCATATACTAGTGGGCTTAAGTTACAAGCTGGGCTCATTTGTCCCACTGAGTCTTACAAACAGCCCAGGCCCAACAAAGGCCTTTGAGCCAAAAACTAACACACCTGCCACAATTTTGTTGCTATCTCAGTCCCTTTGGCCTACTATCTTAGTTAGGTCCTTGTTATGTGCTTATGTTGGTTCTATTTCTCGACTTCGTAGCTAATCCTTTTGAGGACACCAATTTTGTCTCATAGACCTTCCCTATTCTTTTAGCTCATTCCCGAACCCCACATTTGTTTCAATAAGAAGATTAGCAATGTCACCTAATCTGACTGGTTGGAGTGATGACTTAAAACTCATCTTAAAAAATAGAAGTCCTGAATTTGATTTCTAGTATAATTCAAAGAGCCACTATCTGTAGCTTTATCTAGTGTGTGAATAAGAAAGCTTGCAAATGTTTTAAGAATTAATCGAGTGCTCAAAAAGACTTAGACATCTTGGTCACAAAAAATAGCATCCCTATCTTGATCTAAAAGACAAAACAACCCTTAACAAGAGTAAATAACCGAGATGTCAATTGGTGCCTTCTAGGTTAGGTGTTGCAAGTGAAATTGTCACTATTTTTTTATTTATTTTACGTGTGGAAAATTATAGGAAATTTAATGAAAAACCCTCATGGGTGATACCCATTGCCCACCTGATACCTCCTGCTTTTTGAAGTGGGAGATTACTGGTTTAGCTACACCTTAATATGGTGCAAGTGCCAAGGTTTTTGCAGTTCCCACACGTAAATTAAAAAGAAAAAAATTACATTTTTTTTTTAAAAACCTTGGACTTTATTTGTTGTTTATCTTATTCGCACCATCCCTTGCTCCCAAGTTCATCTGAGTCCAAATCAACTCTCACTCACTTTCATGAGTTTACCTCTTGATTCCCATTTTTTTTTTACTCAAAACCCTGATTGCCCGCTGCCCTATTCGTGATCGTCCCCCATCATCAATGACCATCCACCGTACTATCAGCAGAATTGTCCACTACATGTCCATTTTGTGTTTGATTTAATTGGAGTTTAGGGCTTTTGTTTAATTGATTTATCGCATCACAATGTTTTTTCATCTCTAGCTTAATTTGGATAATTTATTTATTGAATTTGATCATTGTAGAAACAATTTAAATATTGTTTTTTTTCTTTTATTATATGGATTTCACGTACCTTTGGATTTGTCAATTTCTATTATTCGGATTTCATCTACTTCATAATTTGTCTACATTTGTTATTTGATTTTGTAATTTTTTGAATTTGTCCGTGGTTTACAGTTTACACTTTAAAATTATTTGGATTTGTCAATCTCATGTATCAGAATAGACATGACAATTTTTGAAATTACCCGTGCACTTGCTCGATCCAACATGAAATAAATTCAAATCGAGTTGAGGAGAGAGGTCTTTAACTTGTGTACCCTACTAAGTTAAAAATCTTATTAAAAAAAGTAAAAAATCTTAGCTTTTTATCTCAACTTTTCATATCCCAACATGTTCATATGAAATCAAAGTCGTTTTTTATCTTTTATTATAAAAATAATTTTATCTCATTTTTCTATTTTCAATTTTTTTATACAAATTCAGGTCGTAGTCAATAAAATAAAGTTTGACTTGAGCCCGTAGTTAAAAAAATTCAGATCAAGTTAGATTAGATAAAAAATATGTTATTAGCTATTACAAACTCTTCATTGGAATTATGATGGTTATATTTTTCTATCATCAACTTTAGTGATTGAGAAGTTCGAGTCCCCATAGTCTAACCTAGTGTACGCTAAGGGTAGTGAGTATTACCCATGAAGATTTTATTCTGAATTTTCCACAGTTTCTCACACGTAGATTAAAAAATAAAAAACTTCAGTGATTGTCATCTACTGCACGTTGGATCATTCCATTTGAGTTTGAAAAGAGCTGTTGAAATAGTTATAAATATAGTAAAATTAAAAGTCCATCTTTGTTTGAATAGAGTTTGTTAATGAATTAGACATCACAAGTTTACGAAGTTCTGTTCTCTTGACATAAAATTGTTTAATAGTCGAACACATCTTGTATTTTTGTTATTTGTTAAATCATTAACGATAGTGTTATTGGTCATTAATATCGAAACATTCACAATTATGAACGATGCATTTCAATTGGTCATAGATATCACATGATATACATTCTTATAACATGTAAATATTTGTAATGTTTGATTTAAGAAATAATGACTGGGTTTTATTTTATTTTATGACCAAGGTGTTCAAGTCTTCTAGAGCATCTGACTAATCCTTCATTTACAAATCAAAGTAAACTAATCAGTCAAAAATGGCCAATTAAAATAGTTTGATTGGATTCTTTATTATTTACATGATCAAACTAGAAAAGTTCAATTGAAACTAATTGTGCTATTCTAAAACTAATACTGTAAGCACTTCAATATCTTACTCTTTTTACTAATTTTAAATAACGTGTGCTCAACATTGAAGACGACATCATTTATTCAGAGATGTCAATTTTAACCTAGTCTTCTTAAACATTGGTCTAAAGCAATTTTAATCTTTTTGGTCATTATCATAACATTGTTTAGAAAAGGTCAGGTGTTGTGTATGCTTCAATATAAAGAAAAATGAAGCAATTGAAAGTTTGAAACAGACTATACAAGTATAGTGTAAAATGTAACAACATTCATTTATGATAATGACAAATTTATATAATGTAAACCGTCTATCTACCACCATACTCCATCCGTCCCAAAATATTTGTCCTGTATGCAATTTCAGAATTATCTCAAATTACTTATCCTATTTATTTATTTTCATATTAAATCAAAGCTTTAACCTTTTTGACGAACTACAATTCACTTTCTAGCGTGATGGAAAGACGATCTTCTTTTATAAATTTTGACTTGCACATGTGCTACATTCTATAATTATTTTCACCTTCGACTCTCATCATTTTAAATCATGCATTGCTTCATAATTAGGAAAACATTATTAAGTAGTAACTACAAAACGAGCCATCGTCCATACCCTTTTTTTATCAAGTTTGTATTGACTCATAAAATCTATTAATAGGTTTTTAGTGCGCTCCTAAAAAAAATGATCCTTAAAAAACAAAATAAAAAATCGAAATAGAATAAGTATTTTGGGACAGAGGGAGTATTTAAATCCAAATCAGTGATACAATGACGAATTCATGGATTTCACTAGAGGGAAAAAAACAATAATAAATGGTCAAAATGAGAGAACTTTAACAAAAATATAATAATTACATATAAATACATTTCACAAGTGTTCTTGCCTATGAGTTACATCTTCCATTCAGTAATTCAACCGGTCTACATGTTAGCACAAATTACATATATTACTCACATTACTTTTATTGTTTACAAGTTTCATTGGTATGATAGTTGCATGGTTCAATGTGCAAATAGGAAATAAAAACATCAACTGTCACTTTTTGGAGAGTTCTCTACAAAGCCAAAAAAAAAAAAAGAGAGATTAAGATCCTTTCATGTACTTTTTTTTGAGCGGTAATCCTTTCGTGTACTTATACCATCCATCCAGGAATGAAGCCACTTGCATTGGTATTCTGAGTCTGGTTTGCCATTGTAATTTGATCTTCACATACTGGATGATATCTGCAACAAAGAATTAAAAAGTAAAAGAAAAAAGATAATATGTTATGACTTAAGTATGTAACTCAAAAGACTAATTTATTAGGTGGAGTGACTAAAGTTATTTATAAATCTTTAGATATCTGTCTACGTTTTCAATATGGGACTCATCTGCAGTCAGTTCCCAACAATCCCTCCTTCGAACAACACCAGCTATCCCATCTGCTTGGGAAATCTCTTGAGTCTACATGATATAGTATGTAATTTGACTCTGATACTATTTGTTAGGCCATTGATATCTAGTCCAAAAGACCAGCCTATTAAGTGGATTGGCCCAAATCCTTTATAAAAGAAATATTTTGAAACCTCTAAATCAATAGATTAAGATTACTAAATGAGGATAAATCTTTCTTTTTTTCTATTTTTTCTACTTTTTATTCACGTATGTATTGAAGTAAATTTATTATCTTAAACCCTCAAATTTATTTATTTTAACTCTAATTAATGTTCAGAGTCCTTTAGAATCTTGTCTTTGCACCTCTCAATTCTTGCCTATCCTTTAGGTGAACGAAATAGGCCCACATTTCTGGTGCTATGAGGCTAATATTTTGTTTCCCAATTATTTGGAATTGATATTAATTTAAAATTTTATACCTAGTTGTCTATACTTTTGACAACTCCAAATTCCAAAAGCAGAAAAGAAAAGTGCAAAGGTATTAGATTCCATATTCCTTGGCACAAGATTCATGGATTTTATTTCTCAGGTCAGGTGTTACCTACCCTATATGTAACGTTGGGTCACAATCCAAGGGTTGGAAGAATCCTTGAGAAGTAGAAGGCTGACGATTGTAAGAGATGCATTCTCCACCGCTTTCCCACGATATCTGATTTGGATTTTCCATGCCCATTTCCTCAATCTGCCAAAAAAAAGTTGAAAACATATTAAATCCAGATTTAATTTAACAATGAATTTTCTTTTCTTATTTATTATAACCAATTAACACGGGTGTAGTTCAACTGGTTATCTCTTAACTTAGGAAGCGAAAAGTGTCAAGTTCAAATCTCCCCTCACTTGGTGTGCTCGAAGGGGAGTTCTGTATCACCCATGAGGGTTTTTCTCCAAGTTTCCGAAGGTTTCCCACACATAAATTAAAAAAAAAAAAATTGCAATAATGATAAGGCCTAAATTACATTGATACCCATTAAAATTATAATTTATCTGGCACTCAAAAATAAATGACTGGCTCAATCATAATTGTTAGATCCATTTTGTAGCATATTTTTAGTTTTGTGTCTATTTAATGTGAGCCCATAGTTTGAATGGCCTAATAACTATATACCTAGGTTTTATGGAGGAGGGAATATGATACCACTATTTGAATTATCTAATAGTTATGTATCTATATTTTATAAATAAGGGCTTATAAAAAAGATTTCTGTTGCATAAATAAGATATAGTCATACATTTTTCCTTAAAATTATCAAGCAAATATAAGAGAATATAAGAGAACCTTGTAATTCAAAAGAATCCCTTACATATAGAAATTCCCTAAAAATCTTTCTTCTGCAGCTTAAGTACCAATACAATATAAGGTGTTTGATTTGATAGTGATTTTGCAATCTTCAAATATAGGATTTGTAGGTTTGATATAATATTTGAATAAATTTATTCAAAATAAAAATAACATGTAACAAATATTAATAAAAACAATGTAAGGAATTTACTTAAAAATACATTATCATCAAATCCACCAAAATATCATCAGTGTATACTCGTTTTATGAAAAACTAAGGGTAAAGATTTTTGTACTAATTTTTTTTTTTTTTTTTTTCAATTTTAACCTCAACTCTCTCTCATCTGCGCCTTTTACGAAGAGAAAGGCACAACTTTCGAAGTGCAGCAGAGGATGGGGTGCTTGTTGGTCTTCCTCCATTCTTTCTCCATTTCCACTTGCAGAATCCATGGAATCATAGAATCCTAAGTTCTAATCGTGTCATTCCACCTTCTTCTTCGTCATTTCTCAACTTGTTCCTTTTTTTCCATTATTCACCCTCTACCTCGTCATCTACACCAGTCTCTCTCACTGACCCTCTCTCTTAATTGAATGCTTTTACAAGTTCTAATTTGCAGAGAAATGGAAATAGGACATCAAAAGGATTAAAAAATATCACTTTATGCATAACAAGGTGCATCTATGAACCTCTTCATCTCCTCTTTACTTTTCAAACATCATCTCAGTCCTTCAAGTGGATTTCTAAGTCACAAGAGAATAAGAGGTTCACAGATGCACCTTCCATCCAAATGGTTCATGATCTCTATTGAAACTAGCAGAAGAAACAAAAAAAGGGAGAACTTTCATTATTTTTTCATCTTCTTATATGGTTTTTTTTGTTGTTCCTCTTCTTTTTTGGATTTTTGTAGGTTTTTCTTTCAAATAGTGGGATTTTTCTTCGTTCTTATTCCTCATAGGCCTCTCACTTAGATAGTTTTTAGACATTCTCTTTCCTGTTGAACCGCTTTCTCCAGACAGCTCTTCCCAAATCAATAATAGAAAAAACCCAAGAAGAATCTTAGAAGATACCCACAAGTTACAGCCCAAATTGAAAGAACCGTATTTTATGAAATTCCGTTACTAGAAGTATGCAAGACCTAGAGGGGGTGAATATGTCTGATTCAATTTTAATTCTCTTTTTAAAAATTATTCAACCAATGAAAGTGCAGCAGAATAAACATATGTGCAAGTGACAAATAAAGAATCAAAGCTTCAAAGCAAACCACACACGCACAACGTATATAGTGGATGCGTATATAGTGGTTCGATTCACCTGAACCTACATCCACTGTTAGACTTCCTAACTCTCGGGTCGTTTCAATATACTATGAATGAGCTTCACACCCAGATAGTACAACCTAATTTTTTTTTATAGAGGTTCGACTTTCATGGTCTAATCCTCAACGCGTATTTTTTTGGATAGTTCGAACACAATGTTCTAATCCACTTTACAACTTTAATCAAAGAAAAGACTAAGAGGAACACTTGCCTTGGGCCTTAATAATTCTTTAAATTATGTGTTCTTCTTATTGATGTCTTTGTGCCTCTTCCTTCAGATCTAGTCCATTATTTAGTGAGCTTTGGCACAACGGAACATGGATTATAGGACAATGATTTTACTAGTTTTTGGGTCCTAGTAAATCAGTCCTCATCTTCTTCATAACTTAAGCATTGAATACTTTCTTATGTCCTTGCAAATGATGATGAAGAAGAGAGGAAGAGGGATGGGAAAGGTCTCTGGCGGCTGTTTTTGATTTACCAATATTCAGCTCTATATTTTGAATTCAGTCACCCATACATTTATAAGATTGTTGTGATACCCCACACCATCCAACTAGGTGTGGGATTGTCCCACATCGACAGTTGGGTTGGGTGTGGAGAGATTTATTTGAGGGAAACCCCCCTCTTCCCAAGTGAGGCCTTTTGGGCCTGGCCATGTGGGCTAGGGCCCAAAGCAAAACCGTGAGGGCATGGTGGGCCCAAAGTGGACAATATCACACTGGGAAGTTGGGTAGGGTTGTTACAATTGTTTTGGAACAGTTAAGTCTCGAGGCCTCCAGATTGCCTTCGAGGCCTCGAGCATGTATTTGATAATACATCTCAAGATTTTTCCAGATTTCAAACATCGATTTTAGTGATATTTAGTCAAAGACCAGCTCACCAAAACTCAACATATATCTTCAGATTTGTATGTGATTGCAAATCACGATGAGGCTTATCTCATTTTCTATAATTTTATTCCATAAAATCAAATCATGAAGTGTCAATTAGAGTTTTCATCATCTTTTCAAATCAAGAGGAGCCTTTCCAAATATGTATGAGATTGCCACCCACGTTTTTAGATTTGTTCATGATTTATGAGATGACAAATAGATTTTCCATAATCTAAGAAGAACCTTGTAGATTCTCCATATTTCCATAAGAATCCCAATCATGATAAGACTTAAGATTTTTTGAAATCAAAAGGGGCCTTTCCCTTTTCCAGATTTTTCTTACCATATCTTGTGAGATTTTTGGTCAAAGGACAGAGGGACTTGAGATTTCACGCTTAAATCCAGCTGTCATAATTTTCACTCAGATATAGACAGTCTTTAAGGCTTCGACAAAATGCTTGAGGCCTCGAGGCTGAGATTCAAACAATTTTCAGTTTTCAAATTTTATAACCATTGACTTCTAAGGTATTTTAGGCTTAACTTAAGGTCCACTAAGGTTCACTTACTTGTGTGTCAATCACATGTTCGGTGTGATTCTTCAATGTACATTAGATCTTTTGACATCTTCGCATTCTTCCAAGTCAAGGTCCAAGACACACGGTCATGCTCGGTCACAGAATTGACAATATATAGACTTGGTCCAACCGAGGCCCTAACATTTTATTGTAACGACTCATCCCTCTAGCACAATATTGTCTGCTTTTAGTTTGAAAAATCCTCACGGCTTTGCATTGGGCCCAAAAAGGCTTTGTGCTAGAAGAGAGGGGTACTCTCTCATATATTCCAAACCAATTCACTCTATTGGACAGTATGTGACCTTTTTCATGCTCTCAAGGTCAACTTTCACTTCCATACATTTCCTTACATAAACAACCCTTACTTGAGGTGGGGAATTACAATCCATCCCCCTTAAGACCAAAGTCATCTCAGGCTTTGCCATAATACACAAGCAGAGAGTTGAACCTGTCTCTCATATCATTTGTAACAATCCGTCCCACCAATTCACTCTCAGGCGGCATAAAACCTTTTTCTATGCCCTCAAGGTAAACTTTCACTCCATTTCCATGCCCTTACACAAACAACCCTCACTTGGGATGGGATATCACATTTACATCCCCTCAATTTGCAGTTGTGATTCTATGATTCCATGGATTCTTCAAAACCCACGTCATCGATGGCTCCTTTGAAAGTGATAAAACTTTAGCAAGTGTTATCTGCAAGTGGAAATGGAGAAAGAATAGAAGAAAACCAACTAGCACCCATCCTCTCTCCACTCGAAAGTTGTGCCCAGGAAAGGCAGCGCATGAGAGATCACCCTGCAAAAATCATTACCCAAAACTAAAGTTCATCAAATGATAACACATGACCTAAATAATGGATCGAACTAGAAGTCAATGAGAAAACCTTTTCCCTCTTATATCCTTGTAAAGCTTCTTTACATCACTAGGTACTTCATTAGCAACAAGTATTGTGAAATTGGCTATTAACATTTTTCCTTTCTAATACAAAAGTTAGAACCTTGTGTAAGAGATAATATTTCATTCTTTCAATACTCACATGTATACCTGTCTAATATTTGGAGTATGTGCAAGTCTTCTTATTTACACACACTTAGTAAAACTACGGAAAGTGACCCTATGTGTTGACCTCTTACATTTTTGTTGGATTTTTAGCCATCACGCAATCCTGAGAGTTCACTTACATGTATATTTTAACAACTATTCTTCTCTATTGTGTTTATTTTTTTTTCTTCAATTTGAAGCTCAATATGTCACCAGAGACAATAAGGTAAAATATTGGATCTATGAGTAATACAAGAAAGTTCGTCAATTCTCAGTTGGAGCCTAAATTTTCAAAAAGACAAAAGCAAAATGTGCTTATAAAGGTTTTATGGTATTTATGGTAGTCCATATAAAGAATAGGACATGAGACTGCAAATCTTTTATTTAAAATTTAAATTATATACTAATATAATATTTACCTGATATGTGACTAATATAGTGCAAAGTCTAGGCCAACAATGCAATGAAAATACGATGCAAGTCAGCTTGAAAAAAAAAAAACATTCTACTTGTTCCAAACCCCAACATAATTTTATGTAAATAGCTCACATATCTATGGTGTGAATTGTTTGATTTAATTGGCCCCACGATACCTGATATAGTAAATTTCACTGGTATACTTAAATTGGATGCATTTAATGTTTAGAGTATTGAATTAGAAATTCCATTTTGTGTTAATCTCTTAGTTATAGATTCAGTCAGTTTAAGAGTTCTAGATCCAGGAGTCAACTAGAGGCTATAAATATAGATATAACTAGCATGGTTCGATAAACCTCGAGTAATAATAGTTTAAGAAATTCTAACATTGAACATGACTAATCTTAGACTTCTAAGTTACCGATACATGTAGTACTAGTCTCAACATTGCGGAAAAATCATAGCCTGCAACCGAGGTCTGGACAGATGACGGACGAATGCGAATGGAGGTTATCGGCCTGCATTGTGTTACACCGATAAAGCCTATCGACACCCCATGTCAACACAATGCATTTTTTATCCCAGTTTCTGACTATAGATTACTCACTTTGGGGTCCACTAAATTAGTATTGTTGATCACAAAATCTTGGCCGCCACATATGAAGGAAGTATTGAGAACAGAATAACTCAATTTAGGTCTAAAAGAAATATTATGGTAGTTAAAAGAAGTATGGATAACAATGTTATATCTAACACTGTGATAACAATTAGAAAAGGTAAAGCAGACCTTCCTTCTTAAGCCTCTGTTGGCATCTACCAGGATTTGTTCCTGTATGAAATGACCATATTAGTTGAAGTAAAATCATAAAAAGGAATAGTAAAGGAATATTACTTTTCGATTTGAAGCATTACCTTTCTTTTAAGATCGGAAAGTTGGTCAAACATACATTGAGTCTGCAAATATGTTGTGTTAAAAAAGTTAGAAATTTTGTAAATCTTATTGCATTCTCAAGTCATATTTTCCAACAAGTTTAACTTTTATTATTTGCAAAATTGGAACATTTGGCATAGAATGGTGAGAAAGCAACAATTTTTTTTTTCTATGAATATTTTTGCATTGAAAGGAGGATATGTGTAGGTCAACTGGTTGCCTCCCACCTTAGGAAGCAGGAGGTTGTAGGTTCGAGCCCCCGTGACCTAACCTTGGTGTGCCTTAAAGGTAGTAGACTCATCCGTGAGGGTTTTAGTAGGACTGTGTCTGAATTTTCGACATGTTAATTCAAAAAATGTAAATAAAGTGAAGGGGTGTTTAAATATTTACAAAATCTATTGAGATTTTATTACCTTTGTCGTTCGGATTTGCTTCAAGGACATCTCTAGATGATTCTCAAGTTGATCAAGCTCCTTCAAACTTAGTGGGGCCAAGTCTTCACCAAGAAGGTTTCTGCAAATTTTCAATGTTAATAACATCATTGATCAGGTGTCTACTAGGAAATTATAGATTCTGTATTTTTTTTTTAATGTTTTTTTTATAATATTTATATTTGCACCTCAGATGGCTTTTGTCTATTAAAATTAGTACCATTTTCAAAAATCATAGATGAAAATTATATTGTACTTTTGTATTTTGCAAAGCCACTTTGAATTGGAATAATTTATTACTATATTTATTAAACATATCAAAATTCTCAATCTAAACCTTGTTTCTAAAAGTGATGGTTAGATTGAGTCGCAGTATTAGTTAAAAATAGTCAAGGTCAGGTCATGTCATTTTCAGCAAAATAAAAAGTTCTTTCCTTAATTGTTTTGTTTTTTAAAATTTTGAGCCGAACTAAAATTTTGAACTTGGAGGCAAATTTTCTACAAAAATTCAGATCTCATTCTTTATGGTAATTTTTTGAGTTCCATATTGGAATTGAATGAAAATTTGGGTGAGAGGTATGATATATAATTACCCTTTTCTACCTATCTATTCGTTCAAGTCTTCTGATATTTGGAAGCCTCACTCTTACATAGTGCAAAAGAAGGGGAAAATAGAAATAAAAATATAATTTAAAATAATAGTAATAATAATAAAGAAAGAAAGAAGAGAAGAGGAGAAGAAACAAAAGTCTGCAACTCGACCGTTGTTATTTTGGCTTTATAAGATGGGTCGATGATGGAATGGTTATAGTAAAAATACAGTACCTTCTTTCTTTCTGAATTTTTAGTCATTCGGTTTTCTGTTTACTAAGGTGCATACCGGTGGGCAGAAGTAAAGGCATTGAATCGTGGAGATAGAACTTCCAACGAAGCCACCTATATGTAGTGGAGAAATTGTTATCTTAAAGGCAACACTGTGGCAATGCGCCTTGTTCATTTTCATTTCAATCTTTTAAAATCTGAAGGAACCTAACACCAATTATCTTGTCCATATACATTAAACAAAACGGTATTACATAGAGGAAGCATACATATTGTAGAAACCGCTCGGTCTTTATAGCTATCATCCTTTGTTCCAACCAAATTTTAGGGTTGAAGTACTTCTTACTGATGTTTACCTCATCAATCTCATTTCTTCCTTTGTTACTTTTGGTATCTCTCTTATGAATGTCTCTATGGTGTTAGACCAACTTATGATCTTCTTCGTGTGTTTGGTTGCTCTAGTTTTGTACTTGTTCCGCCTAATGAACAGAATAAACTTTCTCCTCATTTTATTTTATGTGTTTTCTTACGTTATGACATAGGGCAAAAAAAGTAATCGATTTTATGATCCAGTCAACACTAAACTTCGCATTACTCAACATGTTTCCTTTTTAGAGGATGTCCCTTACTACTCTTTCAAGCAATCTTCTCAGAACTTTTCTCCACACTCCTATCTTAGATGATCCCTTCCGTGATAGTGCACCTTCTCCATCACTTTCTAATTCTCAAGATGTTGTTCCTCTCTCATCTTCTGATATGATAGTTGAACAACACGCAATCACTCTCTCTGTGCGTGATCATTCACCTAATGGCACTATAGATCCTCATGAACAAAGATATCTTTCTCGCACTGGAACTCCATCTCTCTACCTAGTTTTCTTTCTCATATCAGTCTTTCCTTGCTTCTATTCATTCTCTCTATGAACCATCATCATATACTGAAGCAACCTAGAATCTACATTGGAAAACAACCATGAATGAGGAGCTTAGTTGTAACGACCCGTCTCGCTAGCATAATATTATCCGCTTTGGGGCCCATACACCTTTACGGCTTTGCATCGGGCCCAAGTGTCACACTTAAGTCCAAAACACGTTGTGCTAAAAGGGAAGAGAAATTAAACTTATATACTTCTCTCCACTCCTTATCATAGGCAATGTGGGACTTTGTGTGCTCCTCATTGGTGCCAAACTCTCTCATGGCCGAAATTTGTCTCAAGAATCCTCCATTGGTGCGGCAGATTACATCAAAGCTTTGGAAGGCAACCAAACATGTTACTTAACCATGCTTCCTAATGGTAAATAGGTAAAACTCGTTCAAACTCTTATATCTGTTAAAAGGGTTTAAAGCTCATTTGATGGCTAATGGCTTTAATCAAGAATATGACATTGATTATGAGGAAACACTCACTCTAGATGCTAAAATGGCATCAGTTCAAACTTCATATCTGTGGCTGCATTTGATCAATCATTGCTTTAACAAATGGATGTCAAAAATGTTTTTCTAAATGGAGATCATTAGGAAGAAGTCTATATGAAACATCCCTATTTGAAGTCTATACATTTTACACAGAGCTTAATGACACTGCCCTATTTTTCTCCACCTCGACTCGAGGATGTATCTTACTACTCCTTTTATGTCGACGACACGATCATCATAGGGATGATGCTTTTGGTATTTCATAATTAAAGCAACTCCTTCATGATACATTTCAAATGAAAGGCCTTGTAATTCTTCACTATTTTTTTAGTATTGAGCTGGTCTATTTTCTAAAAGGCTATCTCTTGTTGCAATCAAAATATGCCTTAAATATCACTAGTCGTGCTGGCTTAGCAGATGATTGCACTATCAATACTCCACTTGAGAATCATCTCAAATTTCGTCCAACAGATGACGAACCATTACCATATCCCACCCAGTACAGACAAGTCATTAGCTCCTTGGTTTATCTCACAATCACTCCACTTGATATTGCTTTTCCTGTGCATATCGTCAGTAAGTTTGTCTTAGCCCCTCGTTCTGTTCATTGGGTTACGACTGTACTCATTCTTCATTATCTTTGGAGTGAATTATTGCAATCTCTATTTCTATCATTGACATCGTCTTTAGAGCTTAGTGCTTACACAAATGTAGATTGGGCAGGTGATGTCAGTGATCGCAAATTCATAACTTGATTTTACATTTTTCTAGGAGATTCTCTTATTTCTTGGGAAAGCAAAAAAACAAGATGTGGTTTCTCAATCCAGTTCTAAAGGTGAGTAACGAGCAATGGCTCAAACTACTACTAAAATTGTTTGGCTTTGTCGATTACTGAATGACATGGGAATCTCATTGACTTATACTACTATGTTTTGTGGCAACAAGTGCTACTCAGATTGCTCTTAATCTCGAGTTCCATGATCGAACTAAACACATTAAAATTGACTGTCACTATATTTGATAGGAATTTTGATTAAATTCTTTCTTTAATTGTTTTGTTTTTAAAAATTTCGAGCCTAACTAAAATTTTGAACTTGGAGGCAAATTTTCTACAAAAATTCAGATCTCATTCTTTTTGGTAATTTTTTGAGTTCCATATTGGAATTGAATGAAAATTTGGGTGAGAGGTATGATATATAAATATCCTTTTCTACCTATCTATTCGTTCAAGTCTTCTTATGTTCGGAAGCCCCACTCTGACCTAGTACAAAAGAAGAGGAAAATAGAAATAAAAATATAATTTAAAATAATAGTAATAATAATAAAGAAAGAAAGTATAGTAAAAAAGAGAAGAGGAGAAGAAACAAAAGTCTACAACTCGACCGTTGTTATTTTGGCTATATAAGATGGGTCGATGATGGAATGGTTATAGTAAAATTACAGTACCTTCTATCTCTTTCTGAATTTTTTAGTCATCATTCGGTTTTCTGTTTACTAATGTGCATACCGGCGGGCAGAAGTAAGGGTATTGAATCATAGAGAACTAGAGATAGAACTTATATATATAGTGGAGAAATTACTATCATAAAGACAACACTGTGACAATGCACCTTGTTCTTTTTCATTTCATATATTATATTTATTGTTTATTATAATTTTTAAAACATTAAACACAAACCAATGAAAAGGCATGCTATTCTCAACTGCGAAAGGATTGGATTTTGTAGGACCAAGGCGAACTCAATTCCCTTAAAGAATAATTTTTAAAAAATTCAACTTATTTATTAAATAAATCAAATAATTATTCTAAACTATATAGTTAAACAATTAAACACAAAAATTTGATGAGACGCAATTCTCAATGGAAAAGGAGAATCCATTTGAACGGTACTTAGGCAAGAGGGTCACCTTTGAGTGCGTTGCAGAACCTCAACTCTTGCTTTAAGCTTCAAATACTCTTGATAACTGCTCTGCTTGAGGAATGCCATCAAAATGATACATTTAGAGTCACAAGCTATCTCGAAATGACTAACATGAAAATCGTATAAACAAAGAAATATAGTTAATTCTAAGTTGATTTAGATAATGTTTGATTATAAAAATATGGAGAATAAAATAAAATAAACTTAAACTTATTAATTAAAATTTGAAAGTATATGGGTATAGCTCAACTGGTTGCCTCCTACCTCAGAAAACGGGAAGTTGCAGAACTGTATCTGACTTTCCCACACATTAATCCAAAAAAAAAAAAATTTAAACTCTTACAAGACATATAAATCCATGAATAAGTACACTACAACCCTTCTCTCTCAAATGAATACTATGAGTTAATATTGTGGACCTCACCTAAGAGTACATATGAAAGTGGAAATGCAGTCTTATTATAGAAAGATTGAAGATGAACAGTATTATGCAATTACTCCATGTGTTCCATCTCTTATATGAAAACCCTCACCATCTTCTTACATTTCTCAATTTAATTTGAAAAAAGAAATAGTTGCTGTAACACTATAAACTATATGTTAGTACTTGTTAGTAGATGAATTTTAAATTAGAATTTTAGATTTTTTTCAAAAAATTCATTAAAAGTTGAATATGTTTGACTTTTTGCACCCCCATTTTCTCTTATAGTACACCCATTTAAAAGAAATTTTCAAATTTACCCTTGCTTTTGGAAAGAGGAAAAGAGGGGAGGAGAGAAGTATAGTCAAATTTAGAAATTCATTTTAAAGGGTGCATCATAGAAAAAAAAATGAGAGTGCAAAATTCATTATCCATAAGAAAATATATATCTGCTTTAACTTTTGTATTTCTAGAATGATATAGAACTGTTCTTTCTAAGATTTGTAGATTCTATAAAGATGTAAAGATATCTTCTGCAATTAGTTGTAGATTCTTATTAGTCAAAATGAATTTTCAAGTTAATCTGATTTGACCCAATCAAACTTGACTAAAATTAGGATAAAATGGGTTCAGAATACTGGTCGGCTTAAGTCACGTTTCATAAAATATTAACTCGAGTCAGATTAGATTTTAAAAAACTCAACCTAACACAATCCCATTCCTATGTATCAGTAAAAGCAAGATCTCGATACTAAGAAATCTTCTATTGCTTCATCATCCTCTGTCTTGTTCTGGTCTGTCTCTCCTTAGCATCTTCAGTTCTTTATAATTGTGTTTAAGGGGTAGAGGGGTGAAAACATAGCTAACCCTCGTTTATTCCCATTTGTTAATGGAGGAAAGGGATGAGAAAATTTCAAGGTTCCTCTCCCAGTACAAATCCAAAAACCCTCTTTAAGATAAGTTTTTTTTTCCTCAAATACATTTTCCACTGTACTTGCCCCAAACAAGAAAAAGAAAAACCATGTTCTAGGCAAACCCCTGCAATATGTATCTCTCATCCAAACGCAGCCTATATCAAGAGCGCTGGTTTTGCACTCGAATTTTGCCTTCTGATTTCTACAGTTGACATTGGTGCTTCGTTTTTCTTGTCTGCAAGCAACCCTCTGTTCTTCTTCTTTTCTTTTGTTGCTGTCTTATTGTTATCAGCTACTAATCCGGCTTGATCCCGATGTCTTTCAGGGAGACACCTCTAATTGTCTTGCCATTGACAATGTTGTTGATTCTCTGACATAGGTTCTTCTTCTTCGTTACTGATGTCTTGTTGTTGCTTCTCTGAGATGTTTTGCGGTTCACCGCACTGTTGATCCCGTCTTGTTCTCTGAAGATGTCATTGCTGCCTGCCCCTTTTTCCCTTCTTGTTTCCTTTCTACTGCCACCAGAGTTCAGCTGTGTCTGTCTTTTCTTCCTCTGATTCTTTCAGTCAGGGCTTCATATTCAAATATACTATGTAAGATTGTTACTGTGCACCGATTCCTCTCCGGCTTTCTACTAAATAAGAGTTCTAATCGATAATTCCGGCTTTCTGGTATTTTTCAGTAGTTCCAATTTTTTTTTTTTTCTCTTTTTGGCATGGATACTCCTTCGCTTAATGTTATTGCCTTTAAATTAAATGGGACCAATTACTCATATTGGTCTCATGTTATGAAGAATTTTTTGATTGATTGAGAAATGTGGAGGTATGTTGATAGCACTAACTACTCTGGTATCGACTGATGCTTATTATAAATCCAAAATTTTGGAGTGGAATACTATCAATGGCAAAATTATTACCTGGCTTAACAATTACAGTTGACTTCTCCATACCATAGTCCATAACAAATAAATTGATCCAACGCTCCTCGACCTACCATTTCTCTTTCCTCTACTACCTTCATACCTTCTCAAAGCCTGACTGCTGAAGATGTTCAACCCATAGGTTGCTGAACAATTTCAACAGCTCCTTACTGCACACTCCAACACTTCTCATTCGGGTGCTTCTGCTCTCTGTTCGCCTCATCTCCTACCAACTCTCCTTCTGCCGGTATGACTTGATATTTGATTCAGGTTCTTCTCACACTAGGACATCTGACTTTTCTATACTTGGTAATCGTTCTTCTCTCTCTTCTTCTATTTCTATTCACACTGCTGACGGTTCCCCTATGATTGTGTATTCACTTGGTTCTGTTTCAACTCTTTATCTCTAATATCATGTTTGTTCCTAACCTGAAAGCGCATCTTTTGTCTATTGGTCAAATCACTAATGATGGTTGTAATGTTATTGTTTACTCTGGTTGTGTTGTTCAGGATTGACCATCCAAGAAGCTGCGGATTGGGATCGGTAGCAGAGAGGGAGGACTTTATGTGCTTCAACGGTTGCATCTTCCTCCTGCTCATGTCCTGTCTAGTTTTAATTTGAATAAACATTTCTCTAAATTTCATTCACAGTATTCAAGATTAGGTCATATATCTTTTTCTCGTTTGTAGTGTATGCTATCTACTGGTTCCCTTGGTAGCGTTTCTATTTCAAACATTTCTGATTACATTGGTTGTAAGCTTGAATTTTTTTTTTTTTGCACTTTCTTTCAATAAAAGCATAAGTCTAAACCATTTGCAGTTGTTGATTCTGATGGAGTCTTACTCCACTCCTGACCAAAAGAGGCTCCTTTTACTATGTATCCTTTTCTGATGATTATTCACGTTATTATTCAAAGTATCATGAGAAATCGTTATAAATTGTATCAAATATATTCTACTTTCAATGCCATGGTCAAAACTCAATTCTCCTTTGAAATCAAATAATTTCGATTAAGATTCCGGAGAAGAAAACAAAAATATTGTCTTCACCAATCTTTTAAAATTTGAAGGAACCTAGCACCAATTATCTTGTCCATATACATCTAAACAAAACGGTATTAGAGGAAATATACAAAGGGCCGGCTTAACCATAAGGCAAGTTGGGCCCTTGCCCATTTAAAAAAGGGCCTACTTAAGGTTTTTTCTCTTGTTTGTGTCTTTTTTTTATTCATGAAGTTAATTTTCAAAAAAAAAGAAAAAAGGTGTAAATAGGTTAACTCTTAAGTTATTCCGCAAATTGGTTTCACATTGTAGATGGGGTTCAGTTTTGGACATCACCATTTTGAGCCCAAATTTATTTGTGGGATAAATTTGAAGGACCTCTTCTAATTTAGTTAAATTGAAGATTTTAGATTATTGTTTCAACCCCTTAAAACAATATCAGTTTTTCTCCCTTTTCCACCTAATCTGATCCAACGCCAACCTTATTTGTGTTAGCCGAACTTAGGGTGCAGATTTTTTAATTCCTTTGTCTTTTGTTACTTTTTTAATTCAGTTATTTATTCTTTTATTTGGTGAATGGTGATCGATACTAGATTAGTAATGCCGTAATGGAAATATTGAAACAATAGAGTTTTGAGGTTTGGAAATTTGAATATTGGTAGAATATTAATTGTTTTATGGGCTTGAAATGGTCTTGAAATGCTGAAAATGTTTGGATATGCTAGAATTGCCAGAATAATAGTTAAAGATTTTGTTTGAAATGTCCTATACACAATGAAGTTGAATAGATGAAGAATTGAAAAATGATATTTTAGCAAAACTTGAATAAAAAATTTAATTAGTAATTTTGTATCTCAAAAAGCAAGAAAAATATATTTTAGATAAATTATTTTTATTATATATAATTAAAATTTTAATTAAATATTACTTATAATTTGTTAAATACTAGAAGGTCCCATTTAGATTTTTGCTTTAGGCCTCAACTTGTGTCTAGCCGACCCTGAACATACATATTGTAGAAACTTCTCGGTCTTTATAACTATCATTCTTTGTTCCTACTCAATTTTGGGGTTGAAGTAGTTCTTACTGATGTTTACCTCATCAATCTCATTATTTCTTTTGTTACTTCTAGTATCTCTCCCTATGAACGACTCTATGGTGTTTGACCAACTTATGATCATATTCGTGTGTTTGGTTGCTCTAGTTTTGTGCTTCTTCCACCTAATGAACGGAATAAACTTTCTCCTCATTTTGTTTTATGTGTTTTCTTACGTTATGACATAGGATAAAAAAGTTACCGATGTTATGATCCAGTCAATAATAAACTACGCATTCCTCGATATGTTTCCTTTTTAGAGGATGTCCCTTACTACTCTTTCAAGCAATCTTCGTAGAACTTTTCTCCACATACTCCTATCTTAGATGATCCCTTCCCTGACAGTGCACTTTCGTTCCTCTCTCATCTTCTGATACGATAGTTGTACAACACACAATCACTCCCTCTCTGGGTGATCCTTCACCTAATGGCACTATTGATCCTCATGAACAAAGATATCCTTCTCGCACTCGAACCACTCAATCTACCTATTTTTCTTCCTCATATTAGTCTTTTCTTGCTTCTATTCATTCTCTCTATGAACCATCATCTATAATGAAGCATCCTAGAATGCACATTGGAAAACAACGATGAACGAGGAGCTCAGTTCTAAAGACCCGTACCGCTAGCACAATATTATTCGCTTTGGGGACCATACACCCTCAAGCCTTTGCATCAGGCCCAAGTGCTACACTTAAGCTCAAAACATGTTGTGCTGAAAGAGAGGAGAAGTTAGGCTTATATACTTCTCTCCACTCCTTGCCCTAAGCAATGTGGGATTTTGTGTGCTCCTCATTGGCTCCAAACTCTCATGGCCGAAATCTCTCTCAAGAACCCTCCATTGGTGCCGGCCATTACATCAATGCTTTGGAAGGCAACCAATCATTTTACTTAACCATGCTTCCTAATGGTAAAAAGGCAATGGGGGTGTAAATGGATCCTTAAAGTCAAACCTCGTTCTGATGGAACTGTTAAAAGGTATAAAGCTCATTTGATGGCCAATGGCTTTAATCAAGAATATGCCATTGATTATGAGGAAACATTCACTCCAGGTGCTAAAATGACATCAATTTGAACTCTCATATCTGTGGCTGCGTTTGATCAATCACCGCTTTAACAAATGAATGTCAAAAATGTTTTTCTAAATGGAGATCATTAGGAAGAAGTCTATATGAAATATCCTTATTTGAAGTCTATATGTTTTACATAGAGCCTAATGACACTGCCCTATTTGTCTCTACTTCTACTCGAGGATGTATTTTGCTATTCCTTTTATGTCAATGACACGGTCATCATAGGGGTGATGCTTTTGGTATTTCAGAATTAAAGCAACTCCTTCGTGATACATTTGAAATGAAAGGCCTTGGAATTCTTCGCTATTTTTTGAGCATCTATTCTCTAAAAGGCTATCTCTTGTTGCAATCAAAATATGCCTCAAATATCACTACTTCTGCTGGCTTAACAGATGATCGCACTATCGATACTCCACTTGAGACTCATCTCAAACTTTGTCCAATTGATGAGGATCCATTACCAGATGCCACCCAGTACAGACAAGTCATCAGCTCCTTGGTTTATCTGACATTCACTCGACTTGATATTGCTTTTCTTGTGCATATCGTTAGTCAATTTGTCTTAGCCCCTCACTCCGTTCATTGGGTTATGGTTGTACGCATTCTTCGTTACCTTTGGAGTACATTATTACAATGTCTGTTTCTATCATCGACATCGTCTTTATAGCTTAGTGCTAATACAAATGTAGATTGGGCAGATGACGTCAGTGATCGCAAATCCATAACTGGATTCTGCATTTTTCTAAGAGATTCTCTTATTTCTTGGAAAAAAAAAAAACCAAGATGTGGTTTCTCAATCCAGTTCTGAAGTTGAGTATCGAGCAATGACTCACACCACTACTGAAATTGTTTGGCTTTGTCGATTTCTGAATAACATGGGAATCTCATTGACTATACTACTATGTTTTGTGGCAACAAGAGTGCTACATAGATTGCTCTTAATCCCGAGTTTCAAGATCGGACAAAACACATTAAAATTTCTCTTCCCCATGTTTCTAGCATATTGTAGTAGCTGATCTTTTTACAAAAGCTCATACGACTTATCGTTTTTGTTTTCTTATCAGCAAGCTGTCGATATTCTCTACGATCACATTGAAAGTTTGAGGAGGGAGAGAGGGATGTGAAGATATCTTTTGTAATTAATTGTAGATTCTTACTAGCCAAAATTAGGAATTGACAAATCAGGGTGATTGTAACAAAGGTGGTGTAAACCACATCCCCTGCTTGTACATATACCTGGAATTGCAACAATATGAATACAAAATTCTAGAGTTTCGCATATTCTAGGGTTTAGAAAATTTTAAAGACTTTCAAATAAATTTAGCATGCATGTTGGAGATAAACCTAGCACAAAGTTCTACACACCATATAGTAACATTGTATTAAATTCAATATGTCAATTGAATAGGCTTACGAATTAAAACATCTCATCATGAGTCTATCATATCAATGGTTATTATCAGTTTTTTTTTATATAAGAATTTTATGAAAGAACTATGCTTATTATTTTCAAGAAAACTATTTATGACATCTTTAATAGTTGATTATTGGATACTATAACAAAATAATTGAAACACATATTTATTACCAAGAATATCTTTTTATGAAATTTAAAGTTCTCAATATATTAAATTTTCTATTACAAGCATCTATGTAACCAAATGGAACCTTAAGTAATATATATATTGGATTCGATATTTGTAATAAATCTATAACATTTTTTAAAGTACTTTTGATGGATACGGTAGATATGGTGATCCTATTTTGGATAGCCAATATTAAATTCAATTCAGCAATTTTTCTTTTGAATAGTTACTATATTAATAAAGGTACAAACTTCCTGCAACCCTAATACACCCATGAGCAACACAAAATTTTAGAAGAAAGTTTATGCAATGTCAATACTTTCTTTCCAAGCTTGCAAAATGTCATTCATTCATATGCTCTTGAATTCCGCCATAGAGGAGGCCCAAGAGGTACATTTGGCAAACACTCTTCTTAAAACTACTTTAATCAGCTTTGTACGATCCTTAAAGATTCTATTTTTACATTCCCACCATAAGCTCCACACAGTGGTGAAAAGAGACAAATGCCACAACGAGGAGCATTTTGGTGAAACCGAAGCAATATCCCAAGCATAAGATAAATAAGCCACCGTAGAAAGCTTAACCCAAAGCACAACAAACTTATCCAACACAGAGTTTGTTACGACCCAGACCCAGGTCGAGATTCAGAAGTACCACAATCCACCAAGATTAGATAACATAAGCAATAGACAAACTCTACACCCAAATCTCCCCAAGTGGGGTAAAGTCCATAAGGCTTACAAAACTTAGATGGAAACATTACATGGAAACCAATTCAATACACCAAAATACAAAACAAATAATTAAAGCTTCTATGCCGTCTTCATCCTCGTTGGTGGGGTCGACAGGTCCTCATCTTCCACGCGGTTCCTGCATCTAGTGATCTGGAGGGTCTAACCTTTCAACTTGTCGGGGAGCTTCAGCTTCACCCGTGTCGGGAGTTCTAGAAGGAGAAAAACATTGGAATGGGTGGTCTGGGAGAGGTAGTTAATCCAACTTAAATGCATGCAAGGGAGAAATCAATAGTTGAATGAAGGAGAAGGTTGCCGGTTGTGGGCGAGGAGGGATTCGAACCCCCGACACCGTGGTTCGTAGCCACGTGCTCTAATCCTCTGAGCTACAGGCCCCACCCCGTCTCCACTGGATCTGTTCCCGGGAGTACCCTAAAAAAGGAACCTTTCCTCTCCTCACCACCGAGTTTAGGAGAAGGGAGAAGGTGATAAAAAAGATCTCAGCTTGAGTGGGATTTAAATACTCCACTTCGTGAAGCGTGTTGGTCACACTGATGTCTCCATCGGTCGAATCGATGACACACACAGCTCGACCTTCACCGATTTTTGTCTGCACTACCGACGCAGTGTCGGTGGATCCGACAAACTCTCAACAATCCACTGACTTTTGCTGCTTGTTGTCGGCTCGACCGATGTCCAATATAGGCCGAACCGACAGACGCCCAGTAAACTACAAGTTTCTCACGCTCTCTATCGACTCGACCGACGCTCAATGTCTGTTGGACCAATAGACTCTCAAAAAACTTCAAAATTCTGCTTCCCTCTGTTGGATTGACAGACACACAACATCGGTTGCACCGAGGAGTTGATCGCACCGACATACACTACCACTTAGAGTTTGCTGGTTTCTCCTACTTAAATTCCCCATCAATGGACTCTACTACTGGCGTCTGATATGCGGGGGACCACACACGTCTAACCAACCCCAACTCACACCCAAATTGTTTAGGATAGAGGAGTCGGGTCCTCACAGAGTTCCATAGAGCGTATGAGAAAGGGTAGTCATCAATCTATGCATCAGAGAGGTTACGCCAAATGGAGAGGTCCCAAACAACCTGCTCATTGCAAATGGTGTAGAAATCAGTATTGATCCCTTCTGGAAACTGAGATAGATGGTAAATAGAAGAGAACTGGGATGCCGAAGACACTAGAGTTCTTTCCAAAACTTAACTCTATTACTAGACCCCACCTTAAATCTGATTCTTTCTTTAAACTTATCAACACAAGCTGCAATAACTCTCCACATTCCTAATTCTCTACGAGGAAAATGATTTATGTCCCAACCGAGATTTCCCAACATGTATTTCTAGATAAGGATAGTCTTCCAAGGAGAATCACCCTTAGTGCCTAATCGCCAGAGCCACTTCGAGAGGAGAGCAACGTTAACCTCCTTAATAGGCCGCAATCCAAGGCCACCAGCACTAATAGGAAGGCACACATGCTTCCCAACTCACAAGGTGGTATCTCCTTCTATCCTCTTGGTCACCTCATAGGAAGTTCTTCATGATCTTCTTCAAGGAAATAACAACTTACTTGGGCATTTGAATGTAGAAAGGAAATAGATTGGGCGAGCAGAAAGAACAACCTTGAGGAAAGTGATTCTGCCATTGTAGGACAAATAGTTTCCTATCCACGAAGCTAGGTGCTTACTGAATATGTGGATGATGGATTCCCACAGGGAGTACCAAGGAGAGCCGATGCACAAAGGAAGCCCCAAATAAGTGGAGGGAAGAGAAGAAGAAGCACAACCTAGAATCTCAGAAAGAGACCCAATCTCACTGTCATCCAAATTGATACAAAAAATTTCACTCTTTAGGTAGTTGATCCAGATAGAGGAAGAAAATTCAAACCATATGAGCAGAGAGAAAAGATTCTTAATAGACTCCTCGATAGCCTCACAAAAAATAATGGTGTTGTCTACAAACTGTAAGTGGTGAACTTGGAACAAAGACTCACCAAAGCAAAAGCCTTGGATAAGGGAGAAGTCATCAGCTTTGGTTAGGAGGAGGCTCAATGTTTCTGCAACCATGATAAGAATAACAGGAGAGAGGCTCACTCGGACGAATACCCATGGAGGTTTTGAAGAATCCTTTAGAGGAGCCGTTGATGAGGATGAAAAGTGAGCAGATGACATGCACTCAAAAATCGACAAGCACCATCTCCACCATATCATATGCTTTTTCAAGTCGAGTTTACAAATTATTCATTTCCGGCGAGACTTGTGTTGAGAATCAATGCACTTAGGCGAAGTAATGACCGCATCCATAATTTGCTGACGCTTAAAAGCGACCGATTGGTAAGGAGATATAAGCTTGGTAAGGAAGGGCTTGAGTCTGTTTGCAAGAACCTTGGATAGTATTTTGTAGGGACCACCAAGAAGACTGATAGGCTTGAAGTAGAAAAAAGATGAAGCTCCGTCTTTCTTAGGCACCATAACAAGAAAAGTTCCACTAACTCCTTCGGAATATGCCCTATTTGGTGAAATTCTTCAATGAAAGCGATGAGATCTGTAACACCCCATCCACATGGGGGTGTGGGAAAAAAAGTCTCACATCACCCATGAGGTGGGTGGTGGGGGTGATTATATGAGGGGGCAACCCCTCAAACCAACACGAGGCCTTTTGGGCCTGGCCTGATGGGCTGGGCTCAAAGCAAAACTGTGTGGGTCCAGGTGGGACCCACATCGAACAATATCGTGTTAGGGGTCGGGTCGCTATAGGTGGTATCAGAGGACAGTTCAATATCGGACTGTGTTTGCTCTCTAGTTGTATAATGTTACCTGCCTGTGAGGACCCTCTGTCTGTATGACGTGACAGATCCGAAGACGGCTCTGGTCTTAAGGAGGGTGGATTGTAATACCCCACCCACATGGGGGTGTGTGAAAAAAAGTCTCACATCACCCTTGACGTGGGTGGTGGGGGTGATTATATGAGGGGGCAACCCATCAAACCAACACGAGGCCTTTTGGGCTTGGCCTAGTGGACTGGGCCCAAAGCAAAACCGTGAAGGCCTATGTGGGGTCTACATCAAACAATATCTTGTTGCAGGTCGAGTCGTCACAAGATCAAGCTTAACTATGTCCAAGTAAATCTTTTTTTTTTTTTTAATGAAGGTTCATGTTTATATCATCCAAGAAAAAAAAGCCCAAAAAATTACAACAAAGAAGACAAAGTCCAGGTCAGACCAGAGGCAAAGAAGCCAACCAACTGTAGGACAAACAATTATTCTGCCTAGGCAAGAAGCCAATCAAGAACAGAAATACAACCCACAAGCTGGGCCAATAATAACTACCCAGCTAATAGCAACAAGAAAAACAACATAAAATATTAACAGTACTCATTTGAGGTATCCAATACCATTGTTCAAGTAAATCTTAAAGAAGGCAATAGGAAAACCATCCGGCCCAAGGGACCTGTCCTCACCTAGGTCCTCAATTCAACAATTTTTGAAAATGTAATTTTGTATTTGTGTTGAGTTTAGAGAAACTTGTATCTTATTGGATGGAGTATACCCACGAAAAGAACATACGCCGACCTAAATCTCAATTCTTAACTTGAATTCAATACGAATTATTTTGATATTGTACAATTAGGTCCAATTGAATTAGGTTACTCTACCAACATTCTTTAAAAAATTCAAAGAGGGTGGAAAAAAATTGTGAAATGAGTTAACTTGAATAGCAAAGTGCTCATTTTTTTTAAGACCAAGGTGTCTCATCTAACTAATATTTGAGGCATGTGTAAACCTCCTAATCATCACACGTCGGCTACAGAAGAATGGTTGATCTCAAGACTGCCCGCAAAGAAAGACGGGTTTTGACCACCAAACTAACCCTCATTTGAATTATGATAATTAGTTATAATCTCGACCTAATATGCAAATTAGGTGAAGATTTCCAGCCAAAAATTAGGAGATGCAACGAAAATCAAATAAAATAGATTTGAGTTAGCCAAGCTTGAGCTGATATTGACCTAAGATCTAAGTTGCATCGTTAAAAAAATTGGATGAGAATTGAGAGTTGATTTTAAAAATATAGAATGTCTTAATAACACCCTCATTTGTATAGGCACTTCCATGTTGACCCCTATTTTATTTTCATGGGCAGTATAAGGTATTATTCTTAATTTTTTGACCCTTTTACTTTCTTCCTCATTTTCTATCCATTTTGATGCTCTTTATTTTTTTCCAAAATCTCCTCTATTTGTATGTCTAACAAATGCTCGTGAGGTTTACCCAAGTAGACGATTTACATGTGTGGATCATTAAAAGTTCAATCTAAACCGTTAGATATAATCTTTTGTACTATTCGTTCAATTTGAACTTAAAAAATGCTTATAGAAAAATATACAAATACATAATTCAAACCCACTAATTTCTCAGATTGAATCATACGAATTAGATTAAAACCCAACCAAAATTTCACCCCTAGTAATTTCTTGATGTCATGACTTGGACTTAGGAAAGCATCGTGGAGGTTATAAGCTATGATGACAGAGGTTAAGAAAGTAAGGAGGTAAAAGGTTTTAGCTTCTTTTTTTATTAGGATAACTAATGATGTGCCAAATTCTTGGCAAAGGTAAAAGTGGACAACTGTCTATTTTATTACGAACTGCTTGATACAGTTGTATACTTATTTTGTATATGTACTCCTTGATGATAAAAAAGTTCGATATTATTTAGAATAAAAAACTTGGGTTTACCGCTGCTTAAAGGAATGGAACTTTTGCCCAACACAATCAGTTCAAAATGATCTACAACTGTATCAAGCAAGTTTGTAATCTAATGTATCAAGGATTTCAATCTCTTGAACTTAAGATACCAAATATTTATTTTATTATTACTTTTAGTTTTTGAAATTACAACACTATGCTATCTTGCACTTGCTAACCATAATGTGTAGAAAGTAGAGATTGAAGAAATTTTATGAAAGCAGCTTCAGGTACTTTAATTAATTGTCTATTAAGTAAGCAATGTGACAAAAGAATTGGAGTTTGAAAGAACAGACCATTATTCTTGACTTTGTCAAATGATTTATATAATAATTTGGATAAGAAAGAATTTCAATAGTTTCTGTCAAAGGTTGAAGTACTAGTAAGAAAGTGAGGAAAATGAAAGGAAGAGAATGGAAAAAAAAAAAGTGAAAAAGAAAGAAGAGACCTTACAAGAAAAGAAATGATAGATGGATAGATAGAAGAGAGAGAATGGTTGACTCAGATTAGTGGTTTATCCCATATTTGATTATATAATGGAGGCACAAAGGAGAAGTACAGTCAATTAAACATAATCAAGGCTAATCGAACTACAAATTGATAATATAGCACAAAGAAAAGAATCAATGCTCCAAAAGGAGTATCGAATCAAACACATCCACCACTTTGCAGGAGTATGAAAGAAAATCTTATTTTATTTTTTATTCTTTCTTTAAGTTTTAACATGGATATCATACATATCTAAATTGCCTAATATTTTTTAAAGATAGCTCACCTAGATATTTAAATAAGGGCATCACTTAATTGATTACTATTATGAACATAGGGCTCAATCTAATCTGAAGGTGATTCTTCTTTGATAAATTAAACATCCGCTTTTCATATGCTTTGTACCTGAATCATATATGCATTATAACGGCATTGAAATTGCAATATCAAATGCAGGTCTTATTCATAGCATTACACAGTTTGACAAAGCCATTGAGAGATATTTAACCTCTTCTGTAGAATGTGTCACCACATACTGTTTTTTGCCTATTTAGGCCAACAAGTTCCCTCTAACAAAGTACAATGTCCATTAGTGGATGTTGATTTTTTTTTTTTTCGAATTTACGTGTGGAAAACTGTAGGAAGCCCAACGTAAAACTTCCACGGGTGATACCCACTACCCTTAGAGTACACCGGTTTAGGCCATGGAGATTCGAACTCGACACTTTCCACTTTTTGAGACGGGAGGTTAATCAGTTGAATTTTTTTAGATGGTAATTAGGATAAATATATATAAAGAGTTGTGCATCAAAAGATTGAGTACAAACAGTGAAAAGGAGGCACAAGAGCAACCTAACACAAACGAAGAAAGAACCTCCTGAGAGCTCACAAAACAAAGTGGATCAAAAGCAAAAAACGTAAAATGCACCACAATTCGAAATACAAATTACATCAATCCAATGTTCTTCTAAGCTCCCTAAAATTGACATCAAAAGGGTTCTATTCTTTAGTTCTAAAAACTTTGTTGTGCACCCATCATATCCTCTAGATAGTGGCGAACAAAACCATCTGCCACAAGACTGGAAACCTAGAGGGGCCCTTGAAAATCATTGAAGCATAGGAAAGGTTCGAAACAGAGGACAGCATCATCCACTGAACACCAAAAAGGTTTACAGATTGATTTGGAGTATACAATTGACATACAAATTTTATTCTGCTGAAGGTTTTTAAAGAGTGAGTTTTCTTATGTTTTGACCAACCACCTTCATAAAGAGGGCATCTTCGCACAAGGGTTTCCGACCTATTAGTCTTCTCAATAGTCCATACAAAATCTTTGCCAACCGGCTGAAAGTCTTCTTTCCCAACTTGATTTCTCCTTTCTAGTCAAGTAGCTGTTGATGTTAGGTAGATTATGGATGTAGAGAAGGGAAGGTTTAACTTACAAGATTGATTTGGAAAAAAAACTAATGATATGATTGATTGGAGCTTCCTCTAGTTCGTATTCTCTAGCATGGGCTTTGGAAGAAAGTGGTGCATTTGGATCAGTGTTATCAGAACCAGACCGAACCACAGTCGAACCGGCGGTTCAGCAGCGATCGCGGGATCTGCGGTTCGGTCCAGGCCCAAAATCGGTTGTCGGTCAAAACCGCATAAAAGCGGTCAGAACTGCGGTCTTATGCGGTTTTGGCACATAAACCGCGAACCGCTTACCTCGGTTCAGAAATTTGTAATTTTTTTTTTTTTTAACATTTTTTTAAATTTTCCCCTTAAAAAATGTGTATATTAGAAATATAAATGTTTATTACTATTTCTATCCCATATATTTCACCGTTTTGGTATATTACTTAGAGTTTGAATGTTATTTTTAATATTTATATTAATATTATTGGTAAAATATGTCTAACTTAATATTATATATAATATTTATATTATTTTAATACATGACCGGCTTTGACCTCAGTCGAACCCGGTTGAACCCTAACCTCCTCGAAGACGGTTTGTTAGGCGGTCTGGTTCTGATAACATTGATTTGGATAGCTATCCACTTCCTACTTCTCCATTTTAATTGATGGCTATTTGAAAGGCTTCTTCTGTAGTTCTCGTGGCTTTTGCCAATGAGGCCCCCTCTTGTTGGAATTTGGACTTGATTTGAAGTCTGCTTGAACTACAAATCCCTATTTTTATTCTTTGCTAGTCTTTGTCTCTTTGTATTTTCTGTTTAGGACTCTCCTAATTACCGTTTATAAAAGTGAGAGAGACTCTCGTGAGTGGACAAAGACGTAGGCCGTGTGTCCTCTCTCTCGAGTTTTGGTTTTGGAGAGAGTTTTGTAGAGAGACAGATGGAATTTGTGAGGATGAGTGAGAAAATTTGTACTCAATAGAATTAGCGAAATTTGTCATTGCTGCCTGTGGATGTACGCCTTTGGCCGAACCACGTTAATTTGTATTGATCTTGTTTGGTTTGATTATTTGTTTTTGGCTTCCACAGTTAATTGGGGAAAAATCCCAACAAATGATATCAAAGCCTAGGTTTTGATTTCGGATTTTGAATCGTCATCGAAACTAAAGTGAGATTGAAATATGAGAAGGAACTGAGGCTAAGATTTGAGGAAAAGTTTGTTTTTGAATCTCAAAAAAAATTGAAAAAAGGATCTAAGTGATGGAAGCAAAAAAAAAATCAAAAGAAAAAAAAAATCCGTCTGTTTTCAGGAGCGTTGACTGAGATCCTTCTCTCTTGTGGTTGTACTTCGCTGTTTTTTTCTTCTCCCGACCAGGAGTTGTGTTGCTCACGACTGCCCATCCGTGGCAACGCTATTGTAGTCCCTCTTGCCCCTGCGAGCCTCGTCTTTTGTCGTTTGCAACGCCTCAAATCTGTGCTGCTCTTTGTCTTTGACTTGTCGGCAGGATTTGGCTCTCTCTCGATCGTTTGCACTGGGTAAAAGAAGAAAAGGGCTACAATGCATGTCAGTGAAGTGTCTCGGTTCTGTTTCTCAGATCTGAGCTCCATTGAGTCGTGTCGTGCCTTCTATGAAGTTTCTGCAATAGCACTAACCGAGAGCATTGACTAGGAAAGAACAAAAATAGGGATTCCTAGTTCAAACAAACTTCAAATTGAGTCCAAATTCCAAAAAATCTCCACCTTGATGAGATTTGCAGTCTGCCACCTTTGATGTCTCCACCTTTGCATAAAACCTCACGCCAACCAAACAAAGTGAATAGACCATGTTGAATGCTGCCACCAGATGTGCTCATAGGCACTATACACCCGAAGGTGCTCAAACATGTCGAATGTTTATCGAGTCCAAACTGTGCTTTGAACTTGACCCCTATGTGCGAGGAACATCTATGTCAACCTTGATTCTTCTACGGTGTTGTTCATCATGGTTGTCGAAGCTTTTAGCCTTCTCCTTTAGAAATGGATAGAGTTGTCTCTCATCTGTGGTTTTGGAATTGGTCAGTCCTCGCTTGAGTTTCACCATATTCAATTTGTTGATGACACAATCATATTATATTAAGCCACCAACGAGTCAGTCAGGAATCTGAAGGTTATGCTCCAATGGTTTGAGTTATCCTCCTCTTTGTGTATCATTCACTTTACGAGCGATATTTTCGGCATTAATCTTCAAGGCAACGAGTTATATTTTCTGGAAGACCTACTAAAGTGTCAATTGGGCCTCTCCCCCATCCAATTACTTGGGTCTTTCTCTCCGCATTGGGACTCCAATCTTCTCTCTATGGGAGTCCTTTGTCAATAAATTCAGCAAGAGGCTAGCTTCGTGGAGAGCTAGGCACTTATTGTTTGGTGGGCGAATGACCTTATTAAAACCTGTTCTGTTAGCTCTTTAGGTATTATTTTATTTTTTTTCACTTTCAAGTGTTGTAAGTAGGTCATCTACTCATTAGAGAAAATCATGAGGGATTTTCTTTGAGGTGATCAAGCGGGAAAGAAAAGGGATCACCTAATTAGCTGGCGGCAAGTTTGTTTCCCTTTGATACAGGGGGCTTGGGAGTTTGCCCAATTATGGAGGTCAATGAGGATCTTCTCTCCAAAAGGTTTAGCTGGATTAGGGTTGATGATGACATCCATTGGAAAGATCTTATTACTGAGAAGTACATTATTGGGAATAAAGGTTGGGATTTCAATCCCACCCCACGAAGGGCTTTAGGAATGTTGTAGGCCATTAATGCTTGCGTACTTAGGTTTAAGAAAGGAATTAGGTTCAAAGTGGGGCGTGGTACCATATTTGATTTTGGTTTGATCTATGGTGCAACCCCTTCCCCCTAGCTGATAAGTCCCCTTCTCTTTTCAGATTGTTTATCTGTCTGGAGGTTTAATTTATAGATTTTGCTCATTCTTAAGAGATCACCTGTTGTGGGACAATTTATTTATGCAAGAATTTAACATATGTGAAAGTGGACGACTTCTCTCGCCTTCTGCTTTCCTCGCTTCAAATTTAGGATCAAGAAAGGATTCTCTGGATGGTGGTTGGATTCCTTTGGTTCCTTCTTAGTGAAGTCCTTTTATGTGTGGAACAACCAGAGTAATTCAATGCCAACAGTAAATATTATTATATGGTCCTCTGATGCAGGATAAGATATAGGGTGACCTTAAATGCCTAAATTTAAATAAAAATAATGCATCATAAAATCTAATATGGCTGAAATTAATTAATCAATTAATAACGGCAGCAAGAAAAGGTGTAGAACAACAATAAAAGGGTTAAGAAGAGGGTTATACAGGTCTAAGATAAAGATCTAAATGTAGTAGTAAATCTGATAGGTCTAGAACAGATCTTGGACAAAACTGGGATTGGTCTTAGGGCTGTTTTGGGACAGATCTGGGGCAGAAGTGGGACAAATTTTGGGACAGATCTGGGACAGGTTTTGGGGTTGTTTCTAGGGCAGATTTATGACAGGTTTTGGAACTGTTTCTGGGACAACAATTCAACAAAAAGAAAAGGAAAAAAGAGAGGAAGATAGATAAAGAGATAGGAGTAGAAGAAAAATACCCGAAGATGGAAATATGGTAGCCTCACGCTAGGCTTCACGCCAAAGGAACCGCTTCTAAATTACTTTCGTCACACAAGCAGCGGAAGAAAACTTCAATTTTAATCATCATTAAGTGTCAATCCCGTATGGAGGAGTTACATCACATATATAATGACTTAAAAACATGAAAAGACCAAAATACCCTCAAATAAACAAATATCAAACTACCCCAATGATTAGAAAGCGCTAATTACATGTAAAATCACTAAATTTCCCCAAACAAATCCAACTATTGGAATAAACAAATAAATGAAAGAAAAAAATACAATCATGAAAAGATGGAAATCCTAAATTTAAATATAAAAACTTACTAAATATGGAAATTCGTATGGTGCTCCGTATCATCTTCTAAAGCTCTGATGTAGGACAAAGGATATGGTAACCCTAAATGCCCAATGTGGCTATGAAAATATTAAAATGGATGAAAATAATGCACCCTAAATCTAAAATGGGCTGAAACTAAATTCAAATCAATTAATACTTGCAATTAATATAAAAGTTATCACAGATAATCATGCAAATACTAAGAATTTAATGTGTTCAATGGATTAAGTGGTGAATGGTAATTTGGTAATTAAGAGGAAATAAGATGGGGAATTAATGGTGATTGATGAACACGGTCAAAAGGTCTAAGGTCTTAAATATGGGTAAATAAGGTAAAGGAAATATGGAACTGGCGTGTGAAATAAAGTGACGAACAGTCGTGGGTTCTGAAGATGGAGTAGAAGGGATTTAATGGCTACGGCAGCAAGGAGAGGGTCCTTGGGTGGAAACGGCGGCAAGGAGAGTGTCTTTAGAGGGCAATGGCAACACTGCGGGAGTCTTTGGAGGGAATAATAAATAGGTTTTAGGGGTCACGAAAGTCAAGCAAGAAGGGGATATGGGTCACAACAGCAACAGTGGGATGGGATATGGGTCACGACAACAACAATGGGATGGGATATGGGTCACGACAGCAATATTGGGATGGGATATGGGTTATGGCAAAGGGACGATGGGTTACATAGGGAGGCGACGACAAAGGGGAAGGAAATAGGGTGTCACGGCAGCAAGGGATGGGTTTTAGGGCTGGTTTGCGATGGGAAGGGGATTAAGATTTGATAGGGAAGGCTTAGGGTTAGAGGAAAGAAGAAAACAAAGAGAAAAAATGGAAAAGAGAGAGGAAGAAGATACAAAATACCTGGAAAGGGTTGAAGATTTCTCATCTTCGACTTCTAGTTAAATCTCGGGTTTCTCACCAACAGGCCATGTGCATGGAGCAGATTTTCCAAGCAACAATAGTTTATTTTCGTATCATTCATTAGTTGATGCCCTAATGAGGCTTACAAAGTATTTATGATAAACACATCATGAAAATGACCAAAATACCCCTAATACAACATTGACCAAAATACACTCAAATGAACTAAAAAAAATACATCAAGAGATAAATAATAAAAAAATAAATCAATCCAATGCTCTAATCAGTCCAATGCTCCGTATCAATTTTCCCATCTGAGAAAGAACTCGACCTCGAGCTCAAGCAGATGAAAAGACAGACATCTAGCACGCTCACAGCTTCTCAATGTGGGGTCTTCATTGTCTAATTATACACACATGAGGCCTTCAGGTGTAAACGACGTAGATAATTATCAGGCCACAATAAGGATACTGGATAGACTCTCCTCCGCCATCGATGGTATACTTGGAATCCGACACTGACGTCACGATCAACTCTAAATGGTGCAGCAACAAGATGTGAGTATAATACACCTCCGATGAGACAAGACTTCTAAATCTCTTCAGTAAATCCGGAGCTCACACTCAGACAACCAAGTGACATCTTTCATGGGCCTAAGCTTCCACGTCACTGGGCATAGCTGATGTCCTCCTGCAACTGTGTGAAAACAACTTCCTCGACCAGAATAAATTCTATCTCATCTCTCTTAGTTGCAAGGAAGGTAAGGAAGTTACAGGCTGAGTGGGCTGGACAATTAAATACAATGGGTCATGTAGTGTATTAGGAAGGCCAGTCGGAGGGTCAGGATCGTGCTGATGTGGGGTGGGGCTTGGGGGTGAAGGTGCTGGACCTTGACAGGGTGTTAGGTCTTCGACATGATCATCTATATCAAATTCATTGGACCTGCAATGAGAACTTGTAGTAAACTTATACTTTTCATCGCTTATATTAATTTAATTTTAATTTCAGCATGTGAATCATTAATGTGCGGTGCATATGAAGGTGCAAGCTTAAATGACCTAAGTGACAAAAGGCGACCAAGACATGTATCAACGAAGACATGGGAAGCTTGGCTTCCATCAAGAAGTTTCATGTCTTCTCAGGATCATAGAAATTTGATTTTCTTGTTACCCTTTCAATTTCTTAGATGTGGCCAGTTTTAACAGCGACCTAGATGTATTTGAAATGTATAACAAATCCTACTGGAGGTCAAATATGAACCCAAGAATAAGTAAAGTCCTTCATAGGACTTGCACTCCTCAAATAGTTTAATACATGCATCCATCTCTAATTGATCTGAATATTGTTGGGCAATTAAAACAACAAGCTGAAGAGTTTCAGGATGGTTTGACGATAGAAGATTTTTCATGGCTTCCAATGCCATTTGATGTTTGTCTAGATGGTCTGATTCACAATTAAAAGGAAAATTCTAACTAGATGTTGTATCCTAGAGTCTATATGCTACAATGACAATGATCAATTTTTTTTTTAAATAACAATAAAAAATTACACTCTAGGACCGTGAGTGTTTAAGGAAACGATCTAGAACCATGGATGTATAGGGAAACAACATAATCTTACTCTGATACCAAATTTGATACAGGACAGAGGATAGGGTAACCCTAAATGACTAATGTGGTTATTAAAAAATTAAAATGGATGAAAATAATGCATCCTAAATCTAAATGAGCTGAAATTAAATGCCAATCAATTAATACTTTCAATTAATATAAAAGTTATCACAAATAATCACGCAAATACTAAGAATTTAAGGTGTTTAATGGATTAAATGGTCAATGGTAATTTGGTAATTAAAAAGAAATAAGATGGGGAATTAATGGTGATTGATAAACACAGTCAAAAGGTCTAAGGTCTTAAATATGGGAAAAGAAGGTAAAGGAAATAAAGGTAATATGGAACTGGGGTGTGAAAAAGAGTGACGGACGGTTGTGGGTTTTGGAAAATGGAGTAAAAGGGATTTATTGGCTGCGGCAGCAAGGAGAGGGTCCTTGGGTGGAAATGGTGACAAGGAGAGTCTTTGGAAGGAAACGACAACAATGAGGGAGTCTTTGGAGGGAACAACAATAATAGATGCGTTTAGGGGCACGACAGTCAAGCGGGAAGGGGATATAGGTACGACAACAACAATAGGATGGGATATGGGTCACGACAGCAACAATGGGATGGGATATGGGTCGCGACAAAGGGAAGATGGGTACAGAGGGAGGAGATGACAAATGGGAAGGAAATATGGTGTCAAGTAAGCAAAGGATGGGTTTTAGGGGTTCCACAGTAGGGTATGGAGGGATTCAGGGCTAGATTTAGGACTGGTTTGTGATGGGAAAGGGATTAGGGTTTGAAAGGGAAGGCTTAGGATTGGGGAGGAAAGAAGAAAACAAAGAGAAGAGAAAGAAGAAAGAGGAAGAAGATAGAAAATACCTACAAAGGGTTGAAGGTTTCTCACCTTTGGGGATTAAAGATTTCTCACATTCGGCTTCTCGCCAAATCTTGGGCTTCTCACCGACAGGCCATGCATATGGAGCAGATTTTCCAAGCAACAATTGTGTATTCTCAAATCATTCATTAGCTGATGCCCTAATGAGCTCACAAGTATTTATAATAAACACACCATGAAAATGACTAAAATACCCCTAATGCAATAATAACCAAAATACCCTCAACAAAACTAGAAAGATACATCAAGAGATAAATAATAAATAAATAAATCAGTCCAATGCTCCGCATCATGCTCCCCCTCAATCTTCTCTCGATCACTTCAGATGAACAAACGACAGACAATTACTATCCTTCTTAAAGTTCTCCCAATGGAATGGGATATGGGTCGTGGCAAAGGGAAGATGGGTTACAGAGGAGGAGATGACAAATGGGAAGGAAATATGGTGTCCAGACAGCAAGGGATGGGTTTTAGGGGGTTCACAACAGGGTCTAGAGGGATTCGGGGCTAGATTTAGGACTGGTTTGTGATGGGAAAAGGATTAGGGTTTGATAGGGAAGACTTAGGATTGGGGAGGAAAGAAGAAAACAAAGAGAAGAGAAAGAAGAAAGAGGAAAAAGATAGAAAATACCTTGACGATTTCTCACCTTTGGGGATTAAAGATTTCTCACCTTCGGCTTCTCACCAAATCTTCGGCTTCTCACCAACATGCCATACATATGGAGCAGATTTTCCAACCAACAATCGTGTATTCTCAAAACATTCATTAGCTGATGCCCTAATGAGGTTCACAAAGTATTTATAATAAACACACCATGAAAATGACTAAAATACCCCTAATGCAATAATAACCAAAATACCCTCAACAAAACTAGAAAGATACATCAAGAGATAAATAATAAATAAATAAATCAGTCCAATGCTCCGCATCATGCTCCCCCTCAATCTTCTCTCGATCACTTCAGATGAACAAACGACAGACAATTACTATCCTTCTTAAAGTTCTCCCAATGGAATGGGATATGGGTCGTGGCAAAGGGAAGATGGGTTACAGAGGAGGAGATGACAAATGGGAAGGAAATATGGTGTCCAGACAGCAAGGGATGGGTTTTAGGGGGTTCACAACAGGGTCTAGAGGGATTCGGGGCTAGATTTAGGACTGGTTTGTGATGGGAAAAGGATTAGGGTTTGATAGGGAAGACTTAGGATTGGGGAGGAAAGAAGAAAACAAAGAGAAGAGAAAGAAGAAAGAGGAAAAAGATAGAAAATACCTTGACGATTTCTCACCTTTGGGGATTAAAGATTTCTCACCTTCGGCTTCTCACCAAATCTTCGGCTTCTCACCAACATGCCATACATATGGAGCAGATTTTCCAACCAACAATCGTGTATTCTCAAAACATTCATTAGCTGATGCCCTAATGATGTTCACAAAGTATTTATAATAAACACACCATGAAAATTACTAAAATACGCCTAATACGATAATAACTAAAATACCCTCATCGAAACTAGAAAGATACATCAAGCGATAAATAATAAATAAATAAATCAGTCCAATGCTCCGCATCATGCTCCCCGTCAATCTTCTCTTGATCACTTCAGATGAACAAATGATAGCCAATTGCTTAATGGTTTTCCTTCTTGAAGTTCTCCCAATTTCATTGGCAACTTGGCGTGATGAGTAGAGACTTAGCACTGATGGGTGGTGTCAAATAGGACTACAACTCGGGTCGGGTCATGTCACAGCACATTGAACCCAACCCGACTTGAATTTGTAATACCCTCAACCCGACTCGACCCTACCCGAGTTGCAGCCCTAGGTTAGGGTTACCAAGTGCTGTATTAGAAATGAGGAATCAAAACAAAGGAGAAGTGAGAGAAACCTTTCCCTCTCTATACCTCCTTTTTTACACTTTTTCAGTAGGCACTCAGTACTCTTCAGACTCCACAATGCAACACAAAGGAATGATCTGAAAGCCGCCCTGCATCATCCATCATCCACGACCATCTCTGTACCTTACCTCTCTGCTTCATCTCGCCAGATCTGTGGCCGACAATACCATCTCCTATCTTCTCGCCTAAAACCATCCAACCCCCTTTTTAGATTCGCCCATACGAATCCCTCAACCTAGATCTTCTGCAACACCAGCCTCCACCATTCAGATCCAACCCAAGCCGTCCCTATCCACATGTTGCCCGCCTGTTTCTAAAAGACCCAAGCCACTCACAATTGCTCCTGAACCTTCCATCTTCAAATCTCATCATCCACGAACGTAAGAGATCTTGGTGAAGAGGCAAAGCAATGACGAGAAGAACAATCACCAATGAGGGAGGAAAAGGAAAGGAAAACTTGCGGTTAGGGCTAAAAAAATGATACTTGTAACTAGCCGATTAGGGTTTGAGAGTGGAGGATTTTTATATTAAGTTAGGAAATCTGAGTCGGATTGGATTGGGTCGGGATGAAATTTAAAAACCTCATCCCGACCCGACCCAAATTTTGTATGGGTTTTTTCTCTTCTCAACACAACCCAACCCTTGTAACCCGACCCGTATGATTTCTCAAGTTGGGTCATGCGGGTCAAGCCAAATCCCAACCTGAGTTGCAGCCCTAGTGTCAAGTCAGTGCTAACGGGGAGTGTTAAATTTCACTGATGATCAGCTAGACTAAAGGTACCGAGTTGATTGGACCCACTTGATTAGGTGATTTTTTCTAACTTCGAAAATAAATAATTTTCCTAAAATTAGAATTTTATATTTTGTGGAGAGATTCTTTTAGAATATTTGATTTGATTTGATTTCATCGAGTAAAGCTAGAATTAAAGAGCTTGATATCTTGCCAGGTAAGGTCGTGGTGTCGTAGATTGTATATTTTTTCCATTTTATTTATCTTTCTAGATTTTAGTCATTGAGTGTAATGTTATAAATACTGCAGGCAATAAGGCCGTGTACACAGTATTGTAATCTTTCCTCTCCACTGTCTTGTTTATTCGTGCAATTTTCTCCAACCTTTTCTTTCTTCCTTTTACAAGAAAGCTTGTGCTTTCGGGAGGGAATCTACCTCTATCCTCAACCTCTCAGGTGTATTCATCATGCTTTTCACAATTTCTTTTAAACTTTTGTCTTTTGTTACTCTCTCCGTCCCATTTTAATTGTCTCATTTGAAATATTTATATTTTTTAAAGAACTCTCTATGCTAGCACTCCATATGTTCTCATCCATTTTCAATACACTTTATACTAATCTAATATAAATAAGACAACTATTTTGGGATAATTCTAAAATCTATATAAGACAACTAATTTAGAATAAAGAGAGTATTTTACAAGGTATACATGTACATTGGTGAAGATTGGTAATAAGCAAATGTCACTAAAAATTGAATGCTATATCTGTGTTTGAGTACCAGTGAAGCCAAGCCATAAATAAAAATATGGCAACTTCTTACTATAATATGATATTTTGCTAGTGAGGAGTCATTAATATGGGAGATTACTGAGATTCATTGATGACTTAAGATAAGAATTTGATTTTTTATTTTTCTTAAATATTTTTTTTGACATGTTGATAAAGTCTTCAACAAGTAATTTGCAGTTCTTTAAAAAGAAAAACTAATAGTGCATAAGAGACTTTTTTTCACCGAACTACAAATTGTGCATTTTAACCCGTGAGGATGGGCTTGACGGCCTGCCTGAGACGTGGGAGGTCATACGTTCAAGTCACTCTCAACACAAAATGCTCACTCTCCATAGTGTTAATCTAAGAAGCACCGATACGAGGATACGACAAATTTTGAAAAACTAGGATACAAGTGTGGCGGAATACGCCAAATTAAAAAAATTATCTATATATATATCAACAAAATAAATTCAGACATTTATAAAAAATTCATAATATCTACTATGAGATAAAAAGAGTCAACAAATACTAAGTACATGATAATAAAACACCATTTCAAACAAACAAAAGTCACTTAAGAAAAAAATAAGGGACTAAAATAAAACACCTACGCATGTTACATGTCCGAATGTATCGGTCGCGCATTAGTAGTGTATCGGTGAATAAATTCTACTATGAGATAAAGTCAACAAATACTAAGTACATGATAAGAAAACATCACTTCAAACAAACAAAAGTCACTTAGAAAAAAATAAGTGACTAAAATAAAACACCTACGCGTGTCGCGTGTCCAGGCGTATCGGTGGCGTGTCCTGGGCGTATCCACAATTAAAAAATATTTTAATTAATTGGGTGTATATCCGACACGTATCCGGCCATATCCGTGTCGGATATGCACTTGACACGGATACTCGAAGCACTTCGAAGTATCTGTTCTTCATAGGTATTAATCAGTGTATATAGATAGAGATGTTTACACATGTTCCAAAGATTAATCAAGTTCTCTAAAAGATCTGAATAACTTGATGTTTAAAAAAAAAAAATTTTTTCCTTTATTACTTAGATAAGGTGAGTTAGCAAGTTCTAAACCCAACTTTGAGCACCAAAGCAAACAGCCTTCATCATTTTCAACATGCATGTTTGATTTTTTTTTGAAACAGTTAAGAGTAGACTTTCATTAATAAAAAGAAAACAATAGAAGAAGAAAATAAAAAAGAGGGGGGGGGGGGGAGCCTATGAGAAATAAGCCCCCTCTCAATAGAAAGGAAAAATGAAACCCAACAAAAACAACAACACACTACACCCCCAAAGAACTACTCAGCCGGGGTATAGAAAGTGCCACGGATCGCCCCGTCTACACCATTCTTTGCGAGGAAATCCGCAACCCCATTTGCTGATCTACTAATTTGAGAGAAAGATACTTCCAAACCCATCGATAATTCCTTAATCTCCCTTACCAAGGTGATCAGTCTCCAAGGTAGACGTTTCAAACCCTTTGCCCATTCCCATTTGAGAGCATTGGATGAGTCACTTTCAATAATTAACTCCTCCCCCCCCCCTAATAAGACCCCTAAGGAAAGAACCCTCCTAATACCAAGAAGTTCTGCCTCATTAGATTCCTTAATTCCAACAGACTCCGAGAACGCGCAACGAGTAAAACCCAGATGATTCCTACGGAAACAAGAAAAAATTGAACAGAAATAAACACACAACACAACACAATATTTTAACGTGGTTCCGCCCACCTGGCCTACGTCCACGGAGTGATAGAATATTCACTATAAAAGAGAAATAATATACATTGTACAATATTAATAACTCCCTTGAGTCATGAGCCTAAACTCGAAATCCCGAACCCCTTGTACGCCCCTATATACAACACATCGACGTCACCTAGGGGTGAAACTTGGGTTGGGTTTTTGGCCCGACCCGACTGACCCGACCCGAAAAAATCCAACCCGGAAAAACCCGACCCGAATTCATAACTTAAATAAAACCCTACGCCCCTTCCACGTCTGTTTCCCCTCTTTCTAAAATCGATATCCACCTCTTCCGCTTCCTCTTCCCCTCTTCCCCTCTTTTGAAAATCGGGCTAACTCGAGCTAAATCGGTCTAAATCCGACTAACTCGGGTCGGGTCAGGTCAACTCTCGGGTTGAGAGTATTAGCAATTCGGGTCGGGTTGGGTTCACATATTCGGGTTTGCAATTCGGGTCGGGTCGGGTCGGTTCAGGTTCAATTTTTTTTGACATGGGTTAGGGCTGGGTTTGTCAAAACCTGGCCCGCCCAACCCGAGTTTTAGCCCTAACGTCACCTCTCAGTTGATGTGAGTCTCTCTTATACCCAGAATAGTGAACCCAACTTTTGTGTTCCTCCCTCTACGCTTCCTGCGTCTTACAAACAACTTCTGATATGCTTCTCAAACGCGAGCGACTCCGATGATAGTGTGTCCTCACACACACCGATCTGCACTTCTGCTCTGGCAATGGGGCTTCTTCTTTCCAGCCGCACTTCTGCTGGCTGCCACTCACAGATCTAAAAAGCCAGATCTGCAGCGGTACTTCACTGTTGCTTCCGCCCCTCTCCGACCATCGAGCTGTCCTCTAGATAGTATCAGATCTGCGGCTCCTTCTTGAAGGCACATCTCCTTAATGAGTAGACATCACGCACACCTCTAGCATGAGTGTGCCTCGTGCACATAGCTATAGAAGCCCACGGCCAAAAGGTTGTCCCCTTTTAGTTCTTCTCTCTCTTGATGTCCTCTGTTAGTGTGATCCCACAACCCCCCACCCCCCTCCTTCAATAGCAGTACCCACGAAGACATATATATAAGGTTTCATCGCTTCTGTCTATCCATTCTGGCAATCTCATCTTACCCACGATGAGATTGGAAACCTGCTCATACTAAATTTCAGCCAAGTCTCTACACGTCATTGCCACCTTTGAAAGAAATCCCATTTGGCCAAGTCTTGCTTCATATGACAATTTAATGCTAGCCCACATCAGTAAGATCCCTCATACACGATGTAAATAACTCGAGAATCCCGGCTTGACTTCCTGGGTTGGAGGGTCCTTATTGATCTCCTAATATCCCTCTACCTTATCTTGTAGAGCCTAAGAAATAGCAATATACTTAATTAGATGAAGTTGAATTCGAGTTATATTTCTAACAAAAAGTGATCGCATTATTGCAGGCTAGTTATTGACTTCTTCCTATGTTTCAACATTTGACAAGTAGGAAGGTCTTCATGTTGACAAGGCTGTCTTATGCAGTCTAACTTCTTCCTATATTCCAACATTTGACAATTAGGAAGGTTTTCATGTTGACAAGGCTGTCTTATTTAAAGAAAAATGATAGGGACATCTGTATTTTTAGATAACAAAGGATATTGAATTTGTCCTTTTATTCTGATAGAAAATTACACTGTAATTCCTCGTTGTAAAAAATATTGTTTTTCTGTCAATTCTCTATTTTAATTAGTAAGACTCTTTTTCTTTGGAAGACCAAGGTGTCCAAGACTCTTAGAGCACCTGGTTAATCTTTAAAGTATGTGCAAACCTCTCTATCCATGCACACCGATTACGAAGAGTAACCCTTTAGAGAAGTGGAAATTGAAAAAACAATTATCTTTTACTACTGAGCTACAATGGGCTCAACAAAAACAATTATCTTTTATTTAAATTAGCAATACTTTTATAAAAAAAACCTGAATACTGTAATTGGAACCAATGCCTCAACAAAATGGGCTCGTATAATGCATACATATGTCAACATGTTGTACAAGTAACTCAGTCACTTTACCTTTATGACAATGTATTTGTGACAGACCTGTTCAAACTCCTGCATATAGTGGCATCCATTCTCCATGAGATCTTCTAGTGTTTGTAAGTTGTTTTCCAAACTAACAAATTATTGTTAATTTTTTTTCTCTTAAAATCTAATTAAAGCATTAATATGTTTCCAACTAATTTTTTAAACTAAAAATAGTATATTATTTTCTGTGAGTGTTATTTTTATATATTTTTATTTTTTATTTAAAATAAATTTCATATTTAAATAAATATACTGCCGTCTCCTTGTGATTTTTTTATTTTATTTGCTAAATGTAACCCCTTGCATGCATATCGAACTCTGAAACTCGTACAAGACAAATGCATTACTCAATTCTTGTTTCTCAACCGATCCTGTATAACATATTAAATATAAAATGAAAATTCTTTTATTTAATTGTTGCTTATCCATCGTCACCTTTATTAGTTGAAAGTTAAATATAATTAATATAAATTTTATTTAAATATTGCACATGCTGTACTGAAAAGGAGAAGAAAAGGATCAAGCCAAAAACATTTTATAGTCATATTTAATGAAACATTACATTAAATAAACAAATATAGAATAATAAATTTCATTGATATTGCCTTGTGATTTTTTTGTGGTGTGGTAGTGAATATAGGGTGCAAAATGTGTACAATGTGAACAATATGTTAAATGTCATCAAAATATTGACATTAAATTTACTACCTGTGTCTCCCTTGTCGAGGTGCTGGCTTCTATAGTGCTATAACTGCATTTTTGATACCTCTCAAGTGTCTTGAGCATGCTGCACAAAAAAAAAAAAAAAATTTTGAGAGAATGTTTCTTACGTACTCATGCTAAACAATATGTGTAATAGGTAGGTGTAAATTGAATAAATAAAGAAAAATGAAATGACTTTTAAGGGTTTAGATCAATAAAGTTAAGGGACAAAAGAGTGAAGGTGCACGACTATTATAAAGTTAAGGGTCACCACTTGAAAAATTTAATTTCGCAGAACATTTAAAAGGAATTTGAAAAAGAAAGTCTTGAATAATTAATTTCTTTACTATAAGAATTTCTGATATCATGGGAAGAGGAAGACGAGCGAATTCTGGAGGGAGATCCTTTTAAGGTCTTCTCTGTTTAAGCAGTTGTAATGACCCGACTTGAATAAAGGGTTTAGGGCTTGACTCAGTGTGATATTGTCAGTTTTGAGTTTCGCACACAGCTCGAACCCGCACGGTTTTGTTCATGTGCCCTAGCCCACATGGCCAAGGCCCAAAAGGCCTCACACTTGGTCAAGAGGGGTTGGCCACTTATAACCCCTCCATTTTTTTCCTCCTCCACCGATGTGGGACCGATGTGGGACTCCCACATCGGTGGGCAGGGTGCCACAATCACCCCCCCTTAAAGCCTCGAGCCATCCCGGCTCAACAACATCAGGGAAGGAGGAAGGCGCACACAGTCCGAGTGCTGAACTCGGCTCTGATACTAAATTTGTAACGACTCGACCCGAATACAGGACTTAGGGCTTGACTCAGTGTGATATTGTCCTCTTTGGGACTCGCACACAGCTTGAACCCACACAGTTTTGTTCCTGGGCCCTGACCTACATGGCCAAGGCCTAAAAGGCCTCACACTTGGTCAAGAGGGTTGGCCACTTATAACCCCTCCATTTTTTTCCTCCTCCACCAATGTGGGACCGATGTGGGACTCCCACATCGGTGGGCAGGGTGCCACAATCACCCTCCTTAAAGCCTCGAGCTGTCCCCGACACAACAACATCAGGAAAGGAGGAAGGTCCACACAGTCCGAGTGTTGAACTCGTCTCTGATACCAAATTTGTAACGACCCGACCCGAATATAGGACTTAGGGCTTGACCCATTGTGATATTATACGCTTTGGGCCTCGCGCACAGCTTGAACCTGCACGGTTTTGTTCTTGGGCCCTACCCCACATGGCCAAGGCCGAAAAAGCCTCACACTTGGTCAAGAGGGGTTGGCCACTTATAATCCCTCCATTTTTTTCCTCCTCCACCGATGTGGGACTCCCATATCGGTGGGCAGGGTGCAACAACAGCAGTTAAAAGAGTACTTACTTCTCAAAGTGATCAAGCTATCTCGGACTGGAAAGGTCTAGCCTCACCTAGGATCCAAATATTTGCATGGTGTGCATTAAAGGGTAAAATCCTCTCAATGGGAGAAACGTTATGAGTTCAAGGGATGACCCCCAGTGCATGTTTTGTGGAGACCATGAGGAAAACATGTATCATTTGTTTGACTTGTGCCCATTAGAAAGAATACTTTGGAACTTTTTTGTGAAACTATTAGAGGTGTAGTGGGTGTTAGACGTGTCATGTAAGGGAGTGATTAGGAGTTGGGACACTAGCACCTTCGAGGTTAAAACTGAGGAAACAATCACACCCCATCCCTTGGGTGGTCTTATGGCCACTTTGAAAAGAAATGAATGCAAGAATTTTTTTGGGTAAGAATGAGGTTTAGGAGATAGTGTCTAGCGCTACAGGAGGATTATGTATTTGACTTACTTCATAAATACTACAAATTGAAGACTTGCTATTCTCGTGGGAGGGGTGGTTAGACATAAGGAGATTTGATCTCTTCCTTTAGTAGGAACATTTAAATTTAACATCGATGGAGCCACTTTTGGGAGACTGGACCCAGCAGGGATAGGGGGGTTCTTCTTGAGTGGCCATTTGAGATTGAGCATGAATCGAAAACAAAACTCCCACTTTCTAAGGCTGGTTCTTGCCCGTCAGTCTGGTATTACTGAAATATTATCAATATTTTCAAATTACAGAAGAATTTTTTTGTTCAAATAGAGCCGAAAAATTCCTCTCAGCTGAAATTTGTATCCTGGGGGTGGACGGAGTACTTAGGTGTTCTCTGTATACTGAAATTTGGCCTCTGTGTGTGGTACAAACTTGGTATGATCAATAAGGAAATTACAAGTTGAGTCATCAACCTGCAGTGATGCCACAGCACAAATTTCACCAGAAGTACGAGGAGAATAAAAAAAACAAGTTGCAATCAAATTCTCTGCAAGATTCGCACATCCCACGCTCGGGTGAAAACCTGACAGATGAATTGAATCTTACAGAGAAATATCAAATATCATAAACAAAAAACAAAGTTCATAATTGACTCTTCAACCATTGTTTTTGCTTCTCAGTGACATCCTAGACAAAACCCAGATCCTTGATGGTAAACGACTTGCCACACGTTGATAAACCATATCACCTTCAAAGATTTTATCCCATCTTGAATTATTGAATAAAGAAAGAAAGATCACTTATTATCCAAATCCAACTATGAAGTTAGAGAAGATCAACACCAAGAAACTAGAAAAGAAAAATCTTTATTGGATTCCATAGCAAAATAAATGGTCGAAAGACAATGATGTATCCATCTATGAGCCAATAAAGATGAACAATCCATATGGAATTGATGCTTTGTAACTATCCCTCCACGATATTTCACATAGATATTCATGGCATTTGATCATTTGTAAGATCTTAAACTGTAATTGATAGCATGATAAAATTAGGCTTATGTATCTAGTTTGTGTTCTGTTATCATCTTTAAAGTCATAATTCCATTTTTCTGAGGTCAAATTTTTTAGTTCTATTTTTATAATTGCCCAATCTAAGAACCAACCAGTCGAACCTTTGTCTCCTACTCAATTTAATCAAATCTAAACTAATCCATGACTTAAGATTCAGTTGATGGTCCAACTAACTAAACACAGTATTTATAGTCTATTACTTGACTCATGACTAAACTCAACCCATATCCCATATTTACTGCCCGATCAATGAACCAACCTAGATTAAATTGATGTAGGTCAAACTAAGATTTGAACCAATTGTACTTTTTATCACATAATATTATCATTTTAAGTAAAATATAGGTTGAGTGAACTATATAATGTATATTCTTCTTGTTGTTGTTATTATTGATTATTATGATAATTATGATCATTATCACAATCACCATCATCATCTAGAATTAGACAAAATGGAAATTAACCCGCACCTCTCCTACCTAACATTAGAAAAAAATTCATGATGCAAACCTTTTATTACACTAAACTAAAGAAATCAATATCTATGGAAAACAAAATCTCTTATTATAAAAAACAACAATTTCCCTGTAAATTCTTTTCATATGGATGTAAAACATTGCATTACAATTTCTAATGGATCAAAATATAAAAATATGTGAATTTGATGATGGATACCATGAAAAGTTGTATGTGTACGTGCATGTATGACAAGATTGATTGAAAAGACAATCAAGTAGTGCACCAGAAATCTACAATAGAAGCAATATATCTGATGCTTCTCATTCACACAAGCAAACGAAATTAAAAAAAAAAATTAAAATATGAGAGACAACAAAATAAAAAATAAAAAACAAATCCTTTATTTTTGTTATGAAGAAAAGAGATATTTTTAGGTGATTGTCATCTATGCTATTAATTTAATTGATGCTTGAGACAATTTTATGGAGACCTAAAAATAGAAAAAAAAAATCTTTAAAAATGACTAAAAATAGAAATAAATTTTTTAGGATTGTGATGAGAGAATTTTGGAAGATTAATTTGAAGATGTAGTGGCATTAGAGTTAAGAGAGAATGGAAAATTTGAAGGTTGCAAAAGGGGCCCAATCATGTCCAATTGGGCCTAAAACACTTCAATAAGTGGCCCATCGGTTGTGGATATTGGTTGGGCCAATAATTTCTCATTTTAAGCTTAATTTGGCCAAGGGTCAAAAAGTAAAGGATAAAGAATTGTTGTGAAATTAAATTTTTATCTACATAAAAGATTCTATTTTCCTTTTTTTTCAAAAGCAAGCAAGTTAGTTTTGAAAAACTCATTTCTACGAGGACCACATGCTTATTTCTGTGAAGGAGAACTATTATTATTATTATTATTTTGAATTTAGAGGGATTAGAAAGGAGGTGGTGTGCAAGGCTTATAAGATTTTTTTTTTATATTCACCACATAAACTCTACAAATTGGAGAGCCATGCATGACCATAGCATGCATTGGATTGAAATTAAAGTTCGATTTTGGGTTTTCTCCAAATTGGTAGTTATTTAATTTAAGTTGATTTTCTTGGATTTAATTTTATATTTTAGTTAATTTATGAAATCTTAATTTTTTTGATTTCAATTAAATTAATTGTCTGCAATTTAATTTTTGAGAAACTCAATTTTGAAGCCTTTGTGTGAAATTTTTCATAGAGAAGTTTGTCACAAGGTGAAGTTCGAGCTTTTGAATAATTTCTTTGTGAGTGAAATAATCCTAGGTTCTCCAATTAAATTTGGGTTCCAATAAAAAGGAAAAAAATGGGCCCAAATGTTTTATTGCTTTTTGGATGATCAATTTGATTGATTTCCTTCAGATCTAACATAGATTTTATATTGATAAGTTTTCTTATTTAATTTAGAAATTTTACCTTGGATTTCTTATAAAAAAAAATCCAATTTTTGGATCTAAGTTTTCATCACCACACACTAGACTTAATAGAAATAGAAGGAAAAAGACATGACAACACACGGTTGGAAGGATGTCCCAGCCGATTATGCAAGTTGCAACTTTGCACCAACATATCGGTGGATTTAGCAGGTATAGGCCATGTGAATAGGTACCTTTACCAATTGTCTTCTTCGACTTACTATCCTGAAAGGTGACAAAAGTAGGAGAAAAAAGTTGAACTCGAAATGACAGAACAACAAGAGCAGCAGAAGTGGAACTATGACGGAAAAAATCAAATTTTCCACTCCCTAATGTAGGAACTGTAGCCCCAATAGCAACCGAAATATCTTGCCGATCAGAATTAGGAAGAAAATCATACACAAATGATGGATTATTAGCCAAATGATCAGTGACTCTAAAATCAATAATCCAAGTATTAGCATTGGAGGATAACTAAGGTAGTCGCAGGAGGACTTGGCTCAGAAGATTGACTTACTGATTTGCTGAAGGAGATGACTCAACTGATTCACAGAGATGTACCAGCTACAACCAGATGATCTTTCCTTTTTTTTTTCAGAATTGAATTTAACATGAGGAAATAACTCGAGCACCGATCATTGTTTGTCCATTTTTACCACAATAATCACTGTGATAAGAGTCACTTCTGCATTTATTTCGAACAGTATTTTTCCCTTTTCCAGTACCAAAAGATTTCATTTGATCATCTTTCTCAACCACAAGTGCACTCGATTCAATTTTCTTGGATGAAGGTTGTAGATCAGAATTCATCGTCTTTTTTCTAGTTTCTTCACGTTGAATGATAGCACAAACACTAGAAAAAGAAGGAAGCAAGTCATCCATAAGAATATTACTACTGATATGCTCATATTCTGGCTTCAGACTACTGAGTAATGAAAAGATTTTATCTTCTTTTGCCCTTTAGCGAATGAGTCTTTGCAAAAGTGGTATGTGGTCAATACATGTTCAATTCATCCCACATCTTTTTCAAATTTCTAAGATGTTCACTAAATGTCTTGTCACCTTGTGTTGCTGCTGCAATCTCAAATTTGAGCTCAAAAATACGGATTGTATTGTTCTGAGTGCCATACAATTCTTCAACATAATCCCACAACTCTTTTCCTGAGTCAAAGAATGTAAATATTTCATCAATTTGAAGTTCCATCAAATTAAGAACCCAAGATCTAAAGAGTTGATCACTAGAGACCCAATAATCATATTTTGAATTAGTAGATGCAGGACAAACTGCCTTTCCATCAATGAAGCCCAATATTTTCTTGCCACCAAGAGATAAGGTAACAACCCTCGACCAAAGTATATGATTTAGAGCATTCAAGGGAACATATGAAAGCTTCCATCTGGGATTAACATCAGAATCACACATTGTCAGATAATAAAAAAAGATGATTACAACTGAAAGAAACGATACCTCTTTTTTGTTTCACAAGAGGAGAGATTTGCTATCCTAATGCGCTCGAGTGTCACCGAATTGTAGAGATTTGAAAAACCCTTTTGTTTTTTAGGAAATTGTGCATGGAGCACGATAGTTAAGGTATTCCCTAAAAGAAATCAGAGAAGGGTTGCCAACAGAGAGTAACCATAAGATCCTCTGTCGTCCACTTGTAGAGATTCAAATCAGGCAGGCAGCAAGCAAAGCCTGAGTTGCAAGCGGAGAGACAGCAAAAACAGTAGAGAAACACGCGACAGTCAAATTGCAAACTCTCAGGTCCTATGAGCAGAGTTCCTTTCCAGCAAGGTTGTCAAAATCGCACGATTCGCGAGTCGAATCATGAGATTCGACTCGAATCGAAGGGTATCACAATTCGACTGGCATCAATATCGAAATCCTTTAAAAACACACAATTTTTTAGTGAATCGTGGATCGTACGAGTCGAATCGTACGGATCGTAGACTCTTACGATTCATGTGGGAGAAGAAGAAGAAGAGAAAAAAATAGTTTTTTGGGAAAAATAAAGCCTAACTTTTTGCATGATACCTATTTAAGTATAATTCTTCTATAGTTACAGATTTCTCTCTCTCGACCCGCGAACGGGTCCATCCTAGCTCGTCTTTGATGATCAGGCTCCATAGAGCCTAACATGTCTCTATTTTTCTTTCTCTGTTTTCATTCTTCTCTTCTTCTGAAAATTTTCTTCTATTTTCTTTCTTTGCTGTCGTTTTTCTTCTTCTTTTCTTCTGAACATTTCTTCTCTTTTTATTTTTTTACTTTTGTTTTTCTATGTTATCATTCACATTACTTATGTAATGCTATGTATGTAATAAATTTACTAAAATAATAATAGAATTAAGTTTACAGGTCAACAATTTCCCTTCCATAGTCATACATTATAATGTATGGTGTATAACAATATACTATTATATTGTATAATGTATGGTGTACGATATACGGTATTTTGGAATGCTAAAACTTGACTTCTAAGCATTTTTATGAATTTTACGATTCTACGATTTACAATTCATGATTCATAGTTCACACCCCTAGACCGATTCACGATACGATTTGATTTTGACAACCTTGCTTTTAAGTACAAAACCCAAGCAACTGGCGTCTAAGAGTTTTACAAAAATTGGACAATGGAGTTCTGAGGAGATTTGATCTTCTGTTTTCCTGAGAGAACATCGACAGAAGAACGACACTTTCTTCAAATCTGCGTCAACTGAGGTTTCAGGGAGAACCAACTCCAACTAAGAATCAAAGAGAAGAAGAAGGACCATCCTAGGTAACCAGCGTTAACTCATAGCACCAGCAACAAAACTGGCAAACTGGGAATCAACGCTGGTTCAAAGCACCAGTGGCAGTGTTGGAGATTAGAGAATAATTAAAAGCAAACAATCAATCAAATCACACGACAAAATATTTACGTGGTTCGACTAGAATGCCTACATCCACGGAGCGAGATCAAATCTACTATGTAGAGTTATGTACAGGGGAATAGAAGGTCTCTCAGATCTCCCTGTCTCTCACTCTCTCTCTAATCCCTCTCTCTCTCTCTCTGTTTAACACAGGATTACATTAATATAAGGAACTTAAGCTAGGGCTTAAGTCACCCTATTGGGCGTAAGCCCATTAGGCCCATAAGTGAGGCCGGCCCACAACAATCTCCCCCTCCAGCTCCAGGAGGAGGAGAACACTCTGACATGGATGTCATCTTCTGTAGAGGCCAAATGCCCCTATGCAGAACTTAAACTTGTTCTTTGGAAGAACTTTGGTATACACGTCTGTTGGATTGTGGTCTGTATGGATCTTCTTCACACTGATCTGTTTCTCATCAATAACTGCCCTTAACCAGTGATACCTCAAATCAATGGTTCTTGAGTGATACATGGCATTCTTACTCAAGTCGATGGCGCTCTGACTGTCACAATACACTGTGTAGTCCTCCTGCTTGATACCTATTTCCCAAAGGAATCCCTTTTCCCAAACCATCTCTTTCACAGCTTCTGTAGCAGCAATGTACTCTGCCTCTGCCGTAGAAAGTGCTACACACTTCTGTAACTTGGATTGCCAACTGACGGCTCCTCCAGCAAATGTGAAAATATAACCACAAGTGAACTTGCGACCATCAAGGTCACCAGCCATATTTGCATCTGTGTAGCCGATAATCAAAGGGTCTCCACCAAACATGATGCCCATACTCGATGTACCTCGCAAGTATCTGAAAATCCATCTCACTGCCTCCCAATGATCATGTCCTTGGTCTGACATAAATCTGCTCACCAATCCAACTGCATGTGCTATATCAGGTCTCATATAAACCATCGCGTACATAAGACTACCAACTGCAGACTGATATGGAATCTGGCTCATCTTGTCTTTCTCTGTATCTGATGAAGGACAACATTCCTTACTTAGCTTGAAGTGAGAGGCGAGAGGAGTGCTAACAGAGTTGCAATCCCTTATGCTAAATCGTTCCAAGATCTTCTCAATGTATTTTTCTTGAGACAAGATAATCTTTTTTTTATTTCTATCCTGTCAATCTCCATACACAAAATCTGTCTAGCAGGGCCAAGATCTTTCATGTCAAACGCCTTTGACAGGTCTGCCTTCAACAACTTGATCAATTCGGAACTATTTCCAAATATCAGCATGTCGTCCACATATAATAACAGGATGATGAACTGATCACCCTTGAACTCCTGATAATACATACATGAGTCACCTGAACTATGTTTGTATCCTTTTCCTGTCATGAAAGAGTGAAACTTCTTATACTATTGCCGCAGTGTCTGTTTCAATCCGTATAAGCTTTTCTTGAGTCGGTAAACAAGGTTCTCCTTGCCCTTCAACTCAAACCCCTCGGGTTTCATGTAGATCTCTTCGTCTAGGTCACCGTGAAGAAATGCAGTTTTCACGTCTATCTGTTCAATCTCAAGATCTAGACTTGCGGCTAAGCCCAACATAACTCGTATGGAGCACACCTTCACCATTGGTGAGAATATTTCGTCAAAATCCACTCCTATTTTCTGTCCAAAGCCCTTCACCACTAAACGGGCTTTATACTTCAAGACTTTGTCTCCATCCTTTTTCACCCGAAAAACCCATTTATTTTGTAGGATCTTCCTGCCAACTGGTAGATCAACCAGCTCATATGTGTTGTTCTTTTTAAGAGACATCATCTCTTCTACCATAGCTTTCCCCCAATGAATTTTATTTTTGTCGCCTATAGCCTCTGAGTAACTATCAAGCTCCCCCTCACTGGTCATCAACACATAATCAGAACTCGGGTATCTCCTGGATGGGTTGTGCTCTCTAACAGATCTCCTCGGAGGTATAACATCCTCGATGTAGAAGTACTAGAGGGGTACTCCCCCTCGCTCGACTGTCTATCTCTGTCCTGATCATCCTCTATTGTGTCCTCAACTGTATCATTTATAGGCTCATCAACTGTCTCATCTGTAGACTATCTATTGGCCCACTAACACTACCACTGTGACTGCTAGAAGGAACATCTGACCCACTATCGTCTGAATGACTGACTGGCGGTGCAGGTGAAGGAGAAGGAGTTGCTGTTGACGGAGGTGTGTTCGGAGTGGAGATGGGACCTTAATCTAGGTCATTGAAGAAATCATCTTCATGGAATACCACGTCTCGACTCCTAAGCATTTTCTGCTGAGTTGGATCCTACAGTCTGTATCCGAACCCTGGATCACCGTAACCAATAAACGCACACAATGTCGACTTTACATCCAATTTCTTCCTCGATATATCAAGGATGTGTGCATAGCAAACGCGGCCAAAAACTCTGAGATGCTTGTAGGTAACTTTTCTGCCTATCCACAAACATTCTGCCACTTCACCGTTTAGGGAAGCTGATGGTGAGCGGTTGATGAGGTATACTGTTGTCCTCGCTGCTTCGCTCCAAAAGTTCTTGGGTAGATTTGCGTTGTGAACTATGCAACGCATTCGCTCAACAATGGTACGAGTAGCTCTCGGCTACACCGTTATGCTGGGGAGTCCCTGGCACTGGCAACTCATGTCGAAAGCCATTTTTCTTGCAGAATTCTTTAAACTCTCCCGATGTGTACTCTCCTCCATTTTCGGTCCTCAGACATTTCAGTTTTCTACCCGTGTCTCTCTCCACAGAGGCAACAAACTCACGGAAGAATGAGAAAGTCTGATCTTTGGATCTCATGAAGTAAATCCAGCACTTTCTCATAGAATCATCGATGAAGGTAACGAAGTGCTTGTTTTTGCCTAATGACTCCACCCCTATCGGCCCACAAACATCTAAGTATAGTAGGTCTAGCTTCTTGACCTTTATGTGGCCCTTTAGATTGAAGGAAGCTCTTGTCTACTTGCCCATGATGCAGTGCTCGCAACTGTCTAGCGGGGTGCAATCAATCAGTAGAATAAGGGCTTTCCTCTGAAGAATCTACAACCCTCTCTCACTCAGATGTGCAAGTTTCTGGTGCCATAGGCTTTCTCTCTCTGTACTGCGTGGATCTGGCCATTGCAAACCGTGCCGGTCAAAACATACATGTGATCTCTGATCACCCCTCGTACCATGGTAAGCGAACCTTTGATGATCTTACATCGGTCTCCGCCGAATGTATTGATGTATCCCTCTGTGCCGAGTACCCTCGCAAAAATGAGGTTCAATCTGATGTCTGGTACATGTCTCACATCCTTCAAACTAATCTCACAGCCATGACTAGTCTTCATAATAATGTTCCCAACTCCAGTAATAGAGGAACATGCAGAGTTGCACATCCGAACTATTCCAAAATCTCCGGATGTATATGTGGAGAAGAAACTCCTATGTGGCGTATAATGATAAGTGGCAAGTCAATGACCCACTCAGATGAGGAGGGGGTAATGGACACTCTCTCCCTCACTGGTGGTCTCTATGACAAGAGTACGTTGCTCCTGAGATGTTGCAGCCGTGGTGTCTAAAGATTCTGGCTTTCATTCCTGATATTGCACAGTATGATTATTTTCTCTCTTCCACACCCTGCACTGATTCTTAAAGTACCCTGCTCTGACACAATGAAAACACTTTCTGTTATCTCTGCCTCTACTCTGAGATCTAGTACGTCCACCTAGTCTGCTCTTCTTCTATGGTCCTGGCGACCATGAGTTTTATGTCTTCTGTCCCTATCCTGTGACACATGTGCTGCGGAAGAAGAAAATGCGATGCCCTTTTCTTTCCGTCTCATCTCTTCATTCATCAATGTCTCCTTGACTGTCTCTAAGGATATCTGGCCACTGGGCGCAGAGTTACTGAAAGTAATCACTAGTGTCTCAAAAGAATCTGGTAGTGTCCCCATGAGAAGAAGAGCCAAAATCTCATCGACAAAGATGATCTTCGTACTAGCTAGCTGGTTCATCATACCCTGAAAGTTGCTGAGGTGTTCTGACATTGACATGTTCTCATTGTAAATCAGTCTCATCAGTCTCTTAATAACAGAGGCTTTGTTCACTGGCGCCTTGCTCTCATACATTGTAGACAGTTTGGTCCACAGTTCATCTGCCTTCTTTCCTTCTGTGATATGATGAAGTATGGTGTCATCGACATACTCCCTAATCAGGCTCACAGCCTTCAAATGCTTGTATTCCCATTCTTTCTGCTTTATCTTCAATCATCATGTATAGCTATATCTCCTAAAATTGGATGATATAAATCATGCTTAATCAGGAGATCTTGCATCTGGGTCTTCCATAGGAGATAATTGCTCGGTACCAATTTCATGACTGTAAAACTGCTAAAACTGGATGTCATTCTTACACTGCCCTCTGTCTTGTTTGTGCGCAAATGCGGAAGCAATTAATTACAGCAAGATTAATTTGTAGCCCTACACAAAACCTAGGGACTTACTCCTTGCATCCAACCAAACACCCCCGAACGATGAGGATTCAGAAATCCCAAAAACGTCTCTGCTAAGACTTCTGGCTGCAACTACCTTCTCTGATTAGATCAGGAAAAACCCCTTCTTCTTTATTTCCGGTGATCTGTCTGGTTCCGCCTGCTACAACTTTTCCGCCACAGCTGCTGCTTGCGCCGCTCTGTTGCCTGCCGAGAATCCCTCTGAGAAGGAAAAACCAAACTATTGCCGTCTTTCTCACTGGCTCCTCTGTTTTCTCCTGAGATGCTTCTTGGATCCTTTCTCAATCCCAGATCTGGCTTGTTGTTTTCTCGATTTGATTTGAGTCCTGTAAAACCGAGAGAAAAATTGTGTTGTTGTTCCGGCTTCCCCAAACTGCTGCTATGTGCGCCGCTCACCGACGCTAGTCCTGTCGTTTCCTCTGTTCAGATCTGTTTTGGAAAAACCTGATGTCAGGAATCAAAGGATCTGCCAGGCTTGCTCTCGGTTGTCTCTGTGTAATGCCTGACACGCGAGTTGTTGTCCTTCTTACTTGGTTTCACGATCTGGAAACCAGCTGATCAGATCTGGCGGTGGTTTCCGCCGTTGCCGAGAATAACCCCAAACTGGGTTTGATTTCACACGTGTCTGTCTGAGCAGAAATTATTCTGCTTCACTTCAGATCTTGTCGATTGTTCCGCCGGCGGCCGAGAAAATCCAAACTGGGTTTGATTGTCTCCAGCGATCCTTCTGCTTAGAAAAGAAAAAAAAAAACTAGGTTTCTTACTGTACTGAGAAACCCCCTTCAGTTCTATACGTCAGATCAAATCAAATCTGGAACATATATCTCTTACAACACCAACTGAGCTGTTTTTTTTTTTCTTTAGTCGATTCAATGCACCTTCAGCCAACTTGGTTGGCTTGCCATCTGAGATACTGGGTTATGTACCGATCCAACTCCACCGATCTGAACTGCGATCGATCTGTGTGATTTTAGTTTCTCCGATCGAATGCGTCGAGGCTTTGATACCACTTGTTGGAGATTAGAGATTAATTAAAAGCAAACAATTAATCAAATCACACGACACAAGATTTACGTGGTTCGGCTAGAATGCCTACATCCACGGAGCGAGATCAAATCTACTATGTAGAGATAAATGTACAGGGGATTACAAGGTCTCTCAGATCTCCCTGCCTCTAACTCTCTCTCTAATCCCTCTCTTTCTGTGTTTAACAAAGTATTACATTAATATAAGGAACTTAAGCTGGGGCTTAAGTCACCCTATTGGGCCTAAGTCCAGTAGGCCCATAAGTGGGGCTGGCCCACAACAGGTAAAACTGTAAAACTGGGAACAATGTTGTTGAGGAGAACTGGAAAATAAAAAAAAGAAACCCCGCTCAGATCACGCCAACTTTGCTCCTGATACCATGTAGAAATAATAAATCACAGCAAAACACATATTTATGTGGAAAACCCCAAAGGGAAAAACCCACGGAGAAGAGGAGAGTCTTATTATTATGTCATATTAAAAAATTGAAGAGATCTCTATATATAATTACAATCCATTGGGGAGTCCCAAGTATGTTAGAAGTCCCAATTCACTCGGAATTCTCTCTCCTCAATCAACATAATCACCTTTCCTAGTTGGACCCTAGTCAAAGAAAGATGGACCAAACCATGCTGAGAAGGAAAACGAGACACCAACATGGGAGCAGAAAGAGATCTTCTACCACCAAAACCTTTGATGCCACAATCCGGGATATAGGGAAGAGGACAGGAAAAATCAACAATTAAGGCATGGGGGTGAACAAGAATTCAAACACCTTGAGATGGGGGGGAAGAGGCTGGAAGGACGCCATCAAGGTTAATTTGGGGAGGAGAAGAAGGCATAGGTGGGGGAACTTCCGAAATGGGCCTATGATGACCACTAAACAACTAAGCAAAATGGCTAGGGCAGAGGAGGAAGGCATGGGCACAAAAGCCTGGGTAAAATGGGTTGGGCCAGAGTATGGTTACTATGGTCTAGAACCTGAAGGAGATGGCATATGAGCTGGGACTAATTGTGAAGGCCATGGTCTTGCGGAACATGCTCGAGGGGTGACGAATAAGGCTCGTGGGTTGGGACTAAAGGAGCATGCTCCGTGGCTAGCAAAGAAGGCTCAAGTGCTAGTGAATAAGTCACATGGGCTGGGGGTGTTAGGAACCATGGAGCCAATGCTGGCCCTGAGATTTCAGGGGCCCTAGGCAAACTCTTAAGATGTGCCTTTTATACACTCACAAAAAATAAAATCATACATTTTTTTTTACAAAGTGTGAAACATCCAAATAAAATATCATAATCAAATTTATGACAAAGTCTCGTTCATGTAATGATGTTTCAACCAATAGGAAGGGTGAGTATGCCGGCGCAGTCGTTTGAGCGACTGCAATTAGCATCCCTCTTTTATTTATTTATTTTTTATTTTTTTGGATTTAAGTGTGGGAAATTCAGACACAGCCCTACTAAAATAGGTGAAAGGTTGGCTGGTTTGGCTTATTATTTTGGGCCTATTTTACTAGGTTTAATTTCTAACTTTTTGGACCTATATAACAAAGGAGGAGTTTATGGAGTTGGGGGGCCTATCTATTTGGGGGCCTTAGGCAGCAGCCTACTCCGCCTATAGGCAGGGTCACGCCTGCATGGAGCCTGAGCTGGAAAGAACAACGGACGATTGGGATTCAATGAAAAACCAAGTCACTTGACCTTAGTAAAGTTTGACAAGTTTTAACATCATTTTTTTGTAACAAAGGTGTCGAGGTGTCTCACCAACTAATCTTTGGGACATGTGTTAACATCCTAATCCACACACACTGGATAAGAGAGTGGTCCTTTATGGTTGAGCGTGAATCGAAAACAAGATACTTGTTTCCTGAGGCGGATTCTTGACCATCAGGCCAACTCCTTCCAGTTTAAACATCATATTTATGTGTAAGCAATATCCTCAAGAAGCCCATAGGTGTATTTTCATTTTTTTTTATTTTTCACGACAATATGTTAGCTGTAATCATTTTTACATTTTTCATTTTAAACATCCATTGTTATTGTTGGTGTCAAAATTGGAGTAGAATATAAAATGATGCTTGAGTCATGAATCATGTCCTAGGGTTGTATTTGCCCCCACACTATCAGTGATGGATGTCTATAAGGGTCCACAATGAGTCTTACCTCTAAGATTCCTTATACTTAGATTGAGTTTTTATGTTATACACAATGCTTTGTAGGGGGTGTTCAAAGGTCGAGTTCAGGTTGGGCTTCACTTAAAAAACCAAACCTGGTTAACAAAGCCTGAGCCCGTCCACTTAAAGCCCTTTTGTTTTGCATCTGGTATAATTTTTTATTTCTTTAAAAAATTGTTACGTAAATTGAAATATAAAATATAGATTGAAATTATACTTAAATACCTACCATCAATTAAAATTTTGGTCCTAAATTCAATTTCTAGCTACTTGATCTTGATAGTCAAAGTTGGCGAATGTCCTTCAAAAGATGATACCTGGTGATTTTGAATGTTAAGATCGAGTTGGAGAAAATGATTTTTGAGATAAAATTTTCAATTATTATTTTTAAGTATTATTTCAATCTATAGGGTTAAATTTTTCAATTTATAAAACAAAAATATAAAAAATATGTAAAAAACATAAACAGGCCTAAAAGCCCAAGGAGCCTTGATGGGCTTTAAATAAAAGCTCAAGTTTGGCCCGTCAGACAAAAATATTTGTCCAAGCCCTTTTATTTAGGTCGAGTTTAGGTCGGACTTAAACTGAGTTCAGACAAATGAACACCATTAACGGTTTGCAACACAAGAATGTAGCTTTAGATGCCTCCAATTATCACTTAAAAAATTACATGAAAAAGCACCTTAAATGAAAAGAAAATACTAAAAAAGTCAAAATCCATTAAAAACAACCACCCAAAATTATTTATTTATTTAAAGTCGATAGGCATTCATCAATAATACGTTTTAATGGAATTCTAAGGTCACTCCAATGGATCATATAACCCTTCAAATCAAGGAACACTTCGAATAAAAATATGCACATTTTCAAATATACAACAGCCACGACAAAAACTAGGGTCAATGAACGAAGGCGAAGAATGAATGCTGATTCTAAGGGGCTTCCGTTGATTTACATGTACAAAGAAGGAAATTTACAAACGAAATTGTTCTTCAAAAGTTCAGAGTTGACAATCGAATAAGTTGGGAGATAGAGAAGGTACACAATGTTGTAAAAACCATAAGGAACAGATTCGTTGATCTAATACGTTTCTCAAGATTGTTGATTCACCTTAACATGAAAAGTATTCATTCACTTAAGAAACCATTTTTTTTTGTTTTTTTAATTAAATTAATGGTAATTTGACACTTCGTTCATGTGAACAAAATAGTACTCAGCTTTGTCAGTAGTCCTTCAAATGTACCCAAATGATTGACAAAAACAAAATGAAAAAATGAATTAAGCAGAAGAGATTCTGAAGAACCCAGAAAAGGACAGGAGAGATACCACTTTCATATTCTTCAGTGAAACTACTTTAAGAGACTCATGGAGACGAAGACACTCCCATGAGATCTGATTCACAGTCATGAGGGGTGAAATTCCCAATCAAAAAATCATTCTCTTCAGATCAAATTCTTGTTCTTTAGCAAGAAGATTCTATTTAAAATCAGTTTCAATTTTCTTAATATTATTGTATAACACGGAGCCCAACAGTAGATGTATAATCACTGTGTGTTAATGCATTTACTACTGATGCTGTGTTAGGATATGTTTTTGTGATTTTTAGGTCTTTTAAAACACCTGACTAATCTGTGAGACATGTGCAAGCCTCCCTATCCACACACACCAAATAACTCTATGGGGAGTAATCCTTCGAGGTGTTGTGGAAATTGAACTTAAGATTCCCACTACCTAAAGTGGGTGTCTGACTATCACTCCAACCCCCTTTAGATTCGATATGTTAGAATTAGGATGAAGTTATTCACTAGTTTATTCAAATAAGATTTGGTTAAATTCATGGTTGACTTATTATTTTCTAGGCACAATTGATACGTGCATGTATGTGTGTGTCTGGATGCGTTACCTAATCAATGCATATTATCAAAAGATTCATGAAAATCTCTCATCAATCACTATTATCGTAAGAAATAGCAGTTTTAAACTCGATGCAGGCTTCTAATAAAAGGCAAATTGCAAAATATATTTTGCTCAATCTTGAGTTGGATTCTAAACCAGAATCAAGAATATGTTGAGTATGGCTCGTATTCTAGTCACAGTGGGTGTCTAACTGCTTAGGATAAGGATATAACATGAGCGATCTTGTGTGTGCGTTGTAAGTGATGAATTCTGGGAGCAGTAAACTCGGCAGATTTCGACGGTGCAGATCTGGTGTTCTCAAAAGAGGGAGAGGCACGGTATCAGCAGGAAGATCTCTCGGTTCAGATTTAAACCAAGAGGAACAGTATATCAGAGATCTGTTCTTTCTCGTGTTTACAAAAAGAGATGAGCGGCCAGCAGCGTCGCCAAGCATCAGGGATTAACATCGCATGGGCAGCCTGCGTTCTCGGGGTTTCTCAGAAGGAAGCAGCGTCAGTATACATAGAAGGTAAGAGAAGTTGCACAGAAAAACCCACTGCTAGAGTTTTGTGTTGGTGGCTTTGTTGGACAGCAAACATACAACGTATGGTGGTGTTATCGCTGGGTGCAGCCTGATAGTGAAAGAGATGCCTCTTGAGAGAGAATAATAAAGCAGTTTGGAAGCACATACAGCAGCGTGTGTGGGACACAGTAGATCAGTAGGTGAGACAGTGAAGTCAGTGACTCTCCAGTCAGAAGAACTGTACAAGGGTAGATGTAGGTCGGATTTGACGGAATCATGTAAATATCATGTCTTAGTTCCATTGTTTTATTCCCAACGGAATAAGGGACTTTAAAAATTTCCCTTATGAATTTTAAAAGGGCCCTTATACAGACACTCGACTTTTCTGTAAGAAAACACCTGATTTCAATTTCTTATGGTGAAAATATCATTTTGCCCTTTGCTTTTTTAAGAAACTAAAACGTGCTCATCGTCTGAACGCACATCCAATTAATTTTTCGTTCGTTCGTTCGGACGTTGAGACCGTCCGAACGATTATTTCAGTAGAAACCTCGCTCGTTTGGACTGTATGCCCCTTCGTCTCTGCCACAAAAAAATTCCACTCGGGTTCATTCGGACGATGTGCCAAAAGTTTCACTCATTCATTCGGAGGGTCTGCCAAACTACCACTTCGTTTGTTCATTTGTTTTGGTAGACCCACTCCAAAACGGCGAGCCATTTGGGTGGAAAATCCTGCTAGAACCGTCACCTTCCAATATGAACCCATTTACTTCAATTTGGGTCTCAAACCCCAATTGACTTGTTGGATTGGTGGGCCTCCTTATGACTGAAATCGAAAAGAGAAACCAAATATGGAAGGGTTCATTGGGCGATGTGTGACACCCCGAAATTTTAAGAAATTAATAAAATTGAATTTGTATTAATTAATGGAGATTAATATGAATTAATCAATTAATATAGAGGAATTAAGTAGAATCTAAATTTACGAAATTAAATTTATATCGGGTATCACGATTAAAATTAAAGGCAAAAAATTTAATTAAAATGGTTCGGTCACATGTCATGCCACGTGGAGAAAGGACTCAAATGTCACACCTTAAATAACCTAAGGGTGAAAGGGTATAGAAAAGCCACCACTTAATCTTTGACTAAGGCTACACAGCAGTTCCATCTCTCCACAAAATCCCATGCGCACGGCACACTTCCTTGTGCCCACGACACTCCCCACTCTCCCTCTACTGTGCACACAGCAGTCCCTATTCCATCTTAGAGTCGTACGATGCTTCTCTCTCTCCTTTCTTCACACAACAGTCAGTAGTCCATCTTCCAAACCTTACACTGAGAAACCCATCTCCCCACTGTGAAAGCTAAGAAGGAAAAGCGAGGAAGGAAAGGAAAAGAAGGAAAGAGTAAGAGGATTACAGAAAGCGTCGTTTAATGTTGGTTCAATTTTTAAAGTTAATATTTAAATTTAAATTAGAGTCTAGGGTGATTTAGAATCAACCCTGGACGAATTCGGATTAATGGAATGGAATGGCTGATTCGGGAATTGTCGGGTATTCTCCCCAATTCAGGAATCGGGTTCAAATCCGTGAAATTGTTTGTTAAATTGTGAGTATTAACCTCCTAAAATATGATAAATCACATGTAGAATCTAATCTTGAGATGATGTTGATTTGGGGGTTTTGCAAATTATTATTTCCTACCCCTCTTGTTTTACTTTTAAAGTAGCTTAATTAATTTAAGTGCTCAAAATTTAATGGGTTAGGTTTTCATAATATTATTTTACTGATCTTAATGGATTAAATGATTTTAAGTACTCATTTCTATTGAATTTGAAGTGACAACCCACGTGGTGTTTACCTTATATCTCAATTTGGATTTTCACCTGGTTACCTTTCTTTGGTTTGTACTACCCATCACCTTTAGTGTTGTCCTTTAGCATGTCTCCAACTATGCCTTCTTTTTTATTTAGGTAGTTAATGTTCTGAAGGTTAAAATTGTTTATTTCATTAGTTTAATACAATATTCATTGCTTTAAGTGATGTCTCTCTCCCACCGTAACATGTGCTTTCAACTCTCAATCTACAGCACCACCCATATACTTTCCTTTACATATGGTTTCCATTATCCATGGGTTTTGTTTTATATGATTTTATTTAAAGTCTGTAAGGGATCAAATTGAAATGACTCATTTCTACAAAGTACTATTTCCTGAATTATTTTAATTATGAATATTTTTAAATTATTTATTTATAGGTCTCATGTTTTCTGAATACTAATAATGACCTAAAAGTTTCATGTATTGGTACCCAAAGCCTTTTATATATGGTATTTTCTATTAAGGCAAATTAATGAGGCAACAAAATATTATCCTTAACTATTTAAATGAAAGTGGTTCAAAGGGATTTAACAAGTATCTATTTTCTTTCAATTGCTTAGAAGCATCCCATTTGAACATATAATTTAGATCAATTGGAAATAGTGAAAAATCTTAATGTTTGTATTATTAAAAATTACAACTTAGTGATATGCGAATTTTGTTCTTGACATATGTATATGAACGAAGAACCGAGAGGAATCCCGACACCCTCCGTGTTATCCCGTGATTCATCCCTCTTCACTAATCATCTTTGATTAAGTAGGTTTTTCCTACTTTCTTGAAGTATCACATGATTATTATGTATGTGAAGATAGTATTTAATTTCAACGCATGATTTAGATGATTTATCGATGTATAGACATGAGAGCATGCATCTTATGTGGGATGGGAATAGTTGTGTCAAAGGTTAGGAGATGTTAAACTCTAACCTGAAATATTCAAATTAAATAACTATTCTATATGGCCACGTCTATGGGTTACAATTTATGGCAATATTAATTGGGCAAAAAGCTGCAGGGTCAAAAGAAGTCTCGAAACCTGCGCAGGAGTATGGGTGTGTAGCGCTCCCCCGGTAGTTCCGGTTAAAATGCTAGTATTGGGTAGTAGCTCCTAACTGGTACCCCAAGAAAGCTACGGACATAATGGCCAATGATTATAACTGTTTGAATAGAGAATATGATAGAGAGAAATACATGTGCATGAGAAGGGGTTTGCATTAATTCATGTACCATGGCATTTGCATCATATTGATTTGGTGAATTATTGAAAGTATTATGTTTATGATTTGAATGATGAAATGATTATGAAGTTGTTTTAAATGCTTTATGAGTATAAGATATGAACTGGTTTTGAAATATGGGATGATGATGTTTTCAACCGAATTATTTGAAGAACTTGTATATATTTTCCCCCGATTTTATATATATATCATGTTGGTACCCACTTCGATGGGAATTCCTATTAGGTGTTGACTAAGCCCACAATACCCTTTTCTTTTAGAAACTAATATAGGACGGGATAAAGGTGGTGAGGCTGGACCAAGCAACAGCCAGACATAGACGAGGATGGCGCAAGATGGAGGATTGAGTGGAGATTTATCTTTTAGTATTAGTAGAGAACTAAATAAATAGGGTTGAGTTATTTGAGAATTTTGAGTTATTGTATTGAACATTTTATTGAGGAATAAATTCTATGGAATTACTGTTATACTTAGCTTAGATTGAGAAGGATTGAATCATGGTTTTAAATGAATGTACATATTTTCGCATAATTGTAAGTTTGTGTGTTGCCAAACTAGACTAAATCCATGTGCACGCACTAGTTGGGTCAGTCGATGGTCGAATCTTTGGATTCGGACCTGACTTGCTTCGTAGCGCTCTCCCCTCTCTTCCCGCTGTTAAATATTATCATTTAAATACTCTGCTAAATAGGGAGAGAGGGAGGGGCGCTACAGGTTGCCTAGGATGGAATGAACCCACGTCGGTATGGTTTTAAACAGCAATATGCCTTGATTTTTGGGTGATTTTTGCAAGATAAGTTCCTAATATTCGGCGAAGATTTCGAGTTTGATTTTCCCAGATATTAGCAGCATTATGGTCGAATTTCTATAAATGAAATCAACAGGAAATGTGTTGGCTGAAACCGGTCTAAGATCAGCTTGAACTTGTAGACAGGTAATGGATCTGAGCTTTTGATATCTTTTAAGGAAGACAACCCACATGAGGAATCAGTAGAAGAAAAAAAAAAAAAAAAAGGGAAATCCACAGCCAAGGACCGAGTTGAATGTCTCTGAGAATCAGAGGCATCTGGCAGACACTGAGCAAAAGGAGAAAGAGATAAAAATGAGAAGAAAATAAGAGAGAAGAGGAGGCTCATGTACAAAAGAATGAATATGGCAGCGCAGGATTTTTAGAGTTATTTTTTTTCCACCCAAACGGCTCGTCCGAATGAACCAACAAACGAAGTGGAAGGTTTAGTAGACCGTCCGACTGAATGAGTGGAAGTCTTGGCACATCGTCCGAACCAACGAGTGGAAGCTTTTTGCAGCAAAGACGAAGGGGCACACAATCTGAACGAACGAAAAATTAACTGGAAGTGCGTTCAGACGATGAACAAGTTTTAGTTTCTTAAAAAAATGAAGGGAAAAATGGTATTCTCACCCTAAGAAATCGAAATCGGGTGTCTATATGGGCACCCTTTTAAGAGAACTCCAAACAAAAGTTAAAAACTGCCTGAGAAACAATGGGGACATATGAATTCAAGTATTTCAAATCCTTCTAGACCGAGCCAAGAACATGGAAGAGAAGTTGGTCTTCCAAATTCATATTTTCTCCTATCTCAACAGTTGTTTCTTATTTTTCAATTGATGGAAAATGAGGACTTTCAAATTTCTAGTTTCTACTATCTCAGGGGTTGTTTGTTATTTACCAATTGATGGAAAATGAAGAGCATATAAAGTGTGACTATAAGAGGATATGAAGAACAAATTAGTCTATAGAATAATGCCTCTTTGCCAAGGATATAGGAAGTTGGACTTTTTCCTCTTCTTCTAGAGAATTTATATTTTATAAGGTTGATCTGAAACTTCAATTAAAGAAAATAGGGAAGTTTTCTTCGCTTAGTTAGACAACATTTTGTTCATTTTCAAGAGAAAAATGATGGTTTCAGCACAAACAACAAATATGACTAGTTTCTTTCAAACCTAACTTTTTTCCATGGAGGTCTTTTCCTCAAAGAAATCAACAAACAACCTCTTATATTTTTTCGCAAAAAATTAAAAAGACTGTATTTTGTGAGCTTTTCATTAATATTTATATTGTCTTAACTGATAAAAGAAGAAGCCTCACTAAAATTTGAGGCCATTAAACATCATATGTAAAATATGATCTTAACTGCCTAAAGTCAATAAATCTAAAATGCCAAAAGACCCTTAGCTTGTGAGTTAACTGTACCCTAATAAAATAAATAGAACAATACTTCTTCAATTGGAGTAAGAAATGTACAAACCATAAACTTGGGCCTGTTGCAAAAGTAATCAAATAGGATGCAATTTTGTGTCTTTTGAATGGCAAATCATATCTAGAATGTGGTCATTATTTAAATCACAGAAATAGAATCAATATATATGAACTACTAAAAGTAAACAACATAATTGGTAATTCAATGATCAAATATGTTGATTATGTGGACATCTATGCTGTTTGCACCATGAGTTGAAGTCAATGATCAAATCCTAATCAAATAAAGAATCATTTTCAATAAAAAAAGAAAAAGAAAAGAAGAATAAAGTTCTAAACAACATATACCAGTTGCTTGCATAACACCATTCTTGCTTTTCCAGGGCTTTCAATTTTTATTTTTTTAATCTTCATTGTCATTGGTAATTCAGTATCTCCATGACCATTCCTCTGATTTCCACACCATCTCTTTTAGTACTATGGCAAAAGGAAATTGTAGTAGACACTTCCCTCATATGGGTTTGACGCTTTGATTACTATTTTTTTTTTTTTATTTACGTGTGAAAAATTCAGACACAGTACTATTAAAATCTCCACAAATGAACTCACTACCTTTAAGGCACACCAATGTTAGACATTGGAGCTCGAACCCACAACCTCTCGCTTCCTTAGACGGGAGATAATCAATTGAGCTACACGCGTGTGGGTAACTTTATGTACTATAGTATCTCAGTCAAGATTTCTAACTTGAAAATCTATAGATTTCATACCAAAACCTTTGTATAGAGAAATTAAATTATCCAAAAACATGAAGAATAGAGAATGAAATAAGAAGAAATCTTGTGGGAATGCTTACCAAATGGTAGGCCTCAAGTTTGAGAGAGTGAAGAACGTAGCCATATTCAAAACTCAAAAATTTTACTTCATTTAATTTTTATTGAATTGAGTCAACTTAAAGACTCTTGGCGAGTCTAAATTGAGTCAGAAGTAAGACTCATTCAAACTTATCAATATAATTTTATTTTATATATTTTACATATATTCATATATAACATGTTAAAAAAATGAGAAGCATAAATAAACAAAAAAAAATAGTCATAATAACAAAAGCATAAAAAAAAACATAATTGATACAATATTATTAAAGAAATTAGTTTTCTAGGATGAACATTTTTTAATGAAAAAGAGCATTCTTCTCCTTGTAATATCCTAAAAGTCCAAGCCATCTGTGCTTGTTCCCACTTTTCTCAAGAGCACATTTCTTCCATAATCATTTATCTAAGTCTCCTTTTTATAAAAGAAAGAGAGAGATCTCTCCATCTCTCTCTTTCACTCCGAAGGCCCTGCAACTCCCTCTCTCTCTCTGCGACAAAACCCAGAAAATGTTTAAGGTAATTTTGAAGAAAATTTTAAAAAATCAACAGAACCCCAAAAAAAAAAAAAATTTAATGGAAGAAAAAGTAGGAAGAAGAAGGTGAAAGGAAAACAAAAACACTTGAGAAAACATGCCCAATGGCGTACCTCTTTCTTTCTCAGTCCTTTTCCATTTTCTTTTTCTTCACAACTTAGGGTTAGCAAACGACGTTATGTCCTAAACTTGACTGGACCTAGTCGAATAACTCAACTCGCCTGAGTTTTCTTCGTCAGTTTATCCAATTATTTCTAATGAGTCAGAGTTGTTGGCCATGGCAAAATGGAGTTTTAGAACTATGACTGCAATCAACTGATACCAAGTGATACAATTTAGGATAGGTTCCTTAAGCCATGGCGAAGAATAAGGGATTTCTTTCAAAAGTCCCTCTAATATTTAAGAAAACTCAAGCAAAAGTTGAAAAACTACTTCTAAAACGATGGAGATGCTTGAATATAAGCATCCCAAGTATTTCTGGATTTGCTTAAAGCAAGAACAATAGAGAAGATGGCCTTCCCCAAAGCTCTATTGTCTTCTCTCTTTAAGTTTTTTTTTTTTTGGGACAAAAACCCACAAAACAAAAGAAACCCATAAACAGTCTTTTAGCGATAGATTTTTTTTAATAGTTATAATGATTTAATATAAGAAGAAGCCTTAGTATTAATTTGGAACATTAAACATCAATGACAAAATATAATAATTCTAACCATCTATTGTCAACACAAATTTAAAATATCCAAAATACTTCAAACTGTCAACTTAGGAACTCTAATAGGCTACAACTCTAGTAGGCTACAGCTTTTTTTAATTGAAGTCTAAATTACACAAATTTTGGCTTATTGGAAAGGTAATTGAATAACTTATCTAATTGTCTAGTTTCAATTTTTTTTTGAGATCTGGAAGAGTTCAGGCATCGCACCCGACTAGTCTCTTGGGGTGTGTGAAAACTCTTCAATCCGCACACACCGAATAAGTCTGCTGGAAGTGGCCCTTCATTGGAGTCACTAGGAGTTGAATCCAAGACATTAATCCTTAAGTCTTATATCTCAACCACTGGAATATCAAATTCGTATTATTTCAAAAAAAAATCATGTCTAAAATAAGAGTATTACTTGAAATTTTAAAATAGCCAATATTCTAGAGCTACTAAAAGCATTCAAAGATGGAAATTTAAAGAAATATTTAACTAATGTTGGAGTTTGGATCCATTGACCATGATGGTATCAATATCCATGACCAAGATCATCTGAATATAACAAGAGCATCCCTTCTCTCTCTCTCTCAAACTTGTGAACATGAATTAAAACAAGTTTGCAACGCTACAGTCCATTCCATCCATATCATAAAATGACATTTTCATCCCCAAAGCCAATACATTTCATCTTCATCCATAATACATCATTATCATAAAAGAAAAATCTTCTTATCAGATTTCTTCCTAACTAAGTAAATGCCTGGTTATTCTTTTATCTTAAAGTTACTAACTATTGTCTTAAAGTTACTATTTACCTAACCAAATGAAGAAGTAAAACACTTAATCACTTTTAAACTCTTGTTAAGATATTTACTCATCCTATTCAACCCCTAATTAGGGCCTCTAACTTATGTCAAGAACCTTATCTGTTATTGTGCTGCAAAATTGTTTGAAAACCTTAAGATGTAAGAAGAAGATGAATTGATTGCAGTTTGAAGACAAAAAAAAAAAAATTAGAGGATTATATTATTATTACTAGTGTTAAACACTGAAAATGACTATTTTACCCTTTAATTTTGGATTAGTTAGCCTTTGATTTGTGTATATTAGATGCGTTTAATGGAGTTTTTGAGTTTTACGGTGTATTTGTGAGAATACAAGAAAAATGAATTAAAATACATAAAAGTGGGGTATGGTTTTATTTTTGGAAAGTTTGTAATATTTACCACCTAATTTGATTTTAGAATTATTGTAAATTATTATAATCCAGATCTGGATATGAGAGTTTGAATTATAATAATAATTTTTAGACTGTGTTAAATTGTAAATGTGGTAGAAATTTATTAACATACAAATGGACCCACTGTTCGAGTTGGAAGCCTGAAGCCAAATTCTGCAATTAGAAGCTAATGAGCCAAAGTCCACCAATATTCCGGGCCAGATAAAAGTCTAAGTATGGGATCCAAGTCCAAAAGATCAAGTGGGACCAGTGAATTTCGTTTGAAGCATTGTAAAAGCAAGAATGAGAGAAAAAAATGGGATTTGGATTGACCAAAGTAAATTTTGAAAGGAGGAATATTTTGACATAGTTTTAGTATTTTGACCATAACTTTTTACTCCGATGTCTAATTTCATTTATTCTTATTGCATTGGAAAGAAGAGTCCAAGGGCTAGAACTTTGTAGTTTATGAAATTTCGTGATTCGGAAGTTCAAAAGGTCAAAATTGAGCTGAAAGATGGTGCATGTGTAGAAAAACGGGATTTGCACCCTACTTTTCAAAAGAATTCAAAATCCCTAAAATCATGGAGTCTTATCTGTAAAATTCGGCCGAATTTGGATATTTAAAATAGAGAAAATTTGGGAGGAAGTTTAGGAGAGAGAATTTTGGAGAAAGTTTTGGAGAGAGAATTATAGAGGAATTCTCTCCAAGCCTTACCTAATCCGGTTTCTTTTGAGTGCTATAAATAAAAGGGTTCAAACATTGTAAATTTTGAATATGAGCAAGAATTGAAGGAGCACTGACGACTGGAGGTTGAGAAGACTAGAAGAGTGTCTTTTATGCAAAAACTCCAAAGCATTGTAATTTTAATTTTCAATTTAATTGAATGAAATTCATGGTAGCTTCTTTAGATTTATGGTTTTCCCAATTGTTAAATATTTTATAACAATTGTTTTTTATGTTATTTTAATTCTTTTTAAGATATTATGGAATAAATTAATTTAAGATTTTTTGAAGAAAGTAGAACCCCGTTTAGGATCGGTCGAACTTTACCTTTTCAGATCTAAGGCTTTTTTCGAAAAATAGCTTATTTTTATATTCGTAAAGGAGAGTAGAAATTCTGCCCATGCCTAAGACTTGAATTGAAATTATCTAACTTAATGGACATCATGATTTTCTTAATTAGAATTTTAATAAACAGCGAACATGAATTTATATTTAACAATTCTAGAAGATTTTATAGTCTAGGCCGTGGTTTTATCTTTAAGCGGGATAATATGCTACCCTAATTACTTATCTCAATTCCATTGTAAATTATGTGAATATTTTATTTTAATTGTCATTCTTTTCTTTTATTCATTAATTTCTTTTCTTTTGTTTCATTTATTAAATTCTCTCAAATTCTTTTGAACTAGGTTGAGATTGATTTGATTGTATTTTAATTTTGTTCTCTTAAACTGGTTTGACATTATTTATAACATCTAAATCTATGACATTACTTTAAATGAATTGGATTAATTGGTTAAATTTTAGATTTAGATGATGATACTCTAATTTTTAGATTAGTTTTTTAACACTGGAATATAACTAATTTGAAGTCATATTTGTAAAAATTAGAACTTGATTTTCATATTTAGGTTATTTCTAAAAATCTAGATTTTTTAAAAATCACAACGATTCAATTTCATATATTTTGTTTTTGCATATATTTTACTGTTTTTTAGTGGGATCGACCTCGCATTCTTAATGCTATACTATTTAAATGGTTCGTGCGCTTACGAGTTATAAATTTAAAATTTGCACAACAACTACTATTGTTAATATCTTTATTAACATCAAAGGTAAGAAGTGACTTTGACCAAATTAAGGATGAATTGTTGTACCGGGTTTTCTTTTTGTCCCTTGCCTAGTCCAGCTTCAAACAAGTTTTTGCTTGGCTACTGTCAATCTGCTATTTACTATGCTGACTCTGTCGGTTTGGATCTGAATCATTTGCAATGCATCAACAATGAGTTATTCATCCTCTTGGAAAACCCTTCCACCGCTGCCTGAGATTTGTACATTGATACTACTGTCAGTGTGCATCACTTGAAAAGGAGGTAGATTGCCCTTTCTTTGGCTTCTAAAGCTAGATCTAAGTTTGTCTTGGGCTTATGCAATGATCACCTGATTTTGAATAGCTTCAAGCATATGGCACTTTTGAACAGTTCTTATGAAATTTCTAATCTCTTAAGGCTGCTCCTTTGTTTATTTTTTGGGTATGCTCAGTCCTCTCTCTTTTTGTATTTTTGGGAGTTTCTCCCCCCTGAATAAATACTTACCCTACATTCGAAAAAAACTCTACACACCCTTCCGGAAAACCTAAATGTTACTCCAAGGAAAAAAAGAACAAGCAAATTCCATTCAAGATATATCCGCAGAAGAATAGTGACAACCTCCATATAAAAAACTAAGGGCTGATCAAAACTAAAAGGTATAAAGAGAAATAGGAAAGTATCAAGAGCTTGAAATAATATGGAGAGAATGGAGATCATAGAATATTCAATCACAATGAAAAGGATTCTAGTAGTATGGAGTGGACAAATGGATCACAAAAAGGCAACTAAATATAGCTGATATAATGGATTTGATGATGATGACGAAGGACATTTCTCAAACAACCAACTGTTTTTCCTTTCTACAATTCTAGTGGAAGGTCATTTGAATTTTTGTTGTCTTAAAAATTAGTTCTTTTGGTTAAGAATTTTTAGATGTCTTGAAGTGGGAACGTAATCAAGCTTCTTCTCCATGGGACCTTACATTTTATCTACCAACATGGCAAAAATAACATAAATCAGGTGATTAAAAATAAAAATAACAACCATAAATGGTTGCATCATGCTCCATAGTCTTCTTCCAAATCATGATTAAAGTCATGCCCAAATCCAATATGGAAGTATTGCTCATCTTCGAAACTTCTTAACCTAATTATTCTACTTTACTACCCTCTATTTTTACTGTACTAAGTTGAAAAAAAAACACACGTACTAGAGTGTCGAAGATGAATCCATTGATGAACAGTGCATTACCAAGCATAAGCACGACCAGAAGATGATAAAAGGATTTTGGAAGGCCCTTATCTCTTTGTGACATAACACAGTACAAAGCCACATCCAAAAGCTTCCAAACAAAAGAAAAAGAAAAAGAAATCAAAGAGTCATGATTTCAACTTAGAAAGTTTAGATGGGCTAGTGTCAACTTAGAAAGTTGAAATAGGCTAATGCAATTCCATAGCATTAGATTGAAGCAAACTAACCTCTTCATTAAATCAGTAATCCTCAAAAGGAAGAATAAAACTAATCTGCCAACAACTATGCTTAATATGATTGCTTAATAACATTATAAACTACCATATTATTTGCATCTTTGCCATCTCAGAACCTCATAACAAAAGCAAGAGACAAGACTATAAAAAGCAGTCCATCGTAACACTTGTTGGATACCAGATGGAATCCATCTCTCCATGTTAAAAAGAAAAGAAAAATGGTACTAAATGATTCGTACTACATTCCAAATCATAGTTTTCTCTTTACTTTTTCATTCAAAGGGCACCTAAATATCACGTAAATGAAAAGAAAAACATGAAAATTCATCCTATTCACCTTGGCAAGAATTACACCAAAATATGCACAACACAACGCACCCGAATCCGCAAAATAAGGAGAAAGAAAATGTAACCAGATCCAATACTAACAATATCCTCTATCAGGCAAAAAAAAATAAAAATTAACTCCAAAATCACATTAAGGAGAAAGAGAAGGAAAGAAGATGACATGCTTTGAGCAGATTCAAGAAGAATTTCTATTTATTTAGGAGGATTTTATACCATGTTGACTGGATGATTGCCTTATTTTAAATTAAGGTAAAATTTCGATTTATTAAATCATAAAATGACGGAGAAGATGATGTTTTGCAAGACAAAGTGGAAAAGTTAACTTCTTGGAAAGCTGACCTCAACCTCTAATAGATGCCTTTTAATATTTGTAATTGAGGGAGAAGGGAATAAAAATAAAAAAAGTGAACATCTTAGAGAGGACGATAATCGATGTAATTTCACTAATCAAACAATCTCAATCTGAAACCTACAAATGCATATAAAAAATCATATTTGACAAAAGAAGAAAAAAACAAGAACAACGACAAGAACAAGAGGGAAGCCACAGTAGATCTGGTACAAGTAAGGAAAACTAAGTGTTTTGGGTGTTAGGTATCTAGTCCAAAAGACTAGTCTATTATAAATCTTTAAATTTCTCTCTAAACTTTTAATGTAAGGCTCGTTCGCAGCTCCAACAATCCCCCTCTCGAACGATGCCAACTATCCTGTTCGCCTGAGGGATCTTCCGAGGACTTGGATATCCATTCCAAAAGGCCATCACATTAGATGGATCGATCTAAGTCCTTTATTAATCCATAAATCTCCCTATACACTTCTTATACAAGACTCATTCGCAGCCCCAACATTGGGGTGGCGTGGAATGGAAGGAAAATCAAGATCCTAGAAAGCCATACAAGAAAGGAAAGAAAGGAAAGAAGATTTAAGGGTTGTGAGATGTGGGTTACCTAGAGCTGCTGCAGAACTCGTAGAGTTTTCCTCTGCTGGAGAAGACAACGACCGCAACCTCGGCATCGCAGAGAACCGACAGTTCATAAGCCTTCTTTAGCAATCCATTCCTTCTCTTTGCAAATGTCACCTGCCGATTTATCTTATTCTCAATCCTCTTAAGCTCTACTCTCCCTCTTCCCATCTCTCTCTTTCCTTCTCCTTCCCCTTCTTCTTCTTCTTCTCTATTCCTCTATTTAAACAAAGATAACAAGCTTCTGCAGCTATCTCTAAATCTCTCTCTTCTTCTCTCTATATGTATAAACTCTCTTTGGTTAAATCTGATGGTGGTACATTTTTACGGGAGGATTCGGAATGGAAATATTTTGCATTGGGCACTTTGTTCTCTTGAAATTGGATTGATGTAGTTCTATATTTTCCTAATTTGAATAAGGTTTTTTTGGAAGAAAATGAAGGAATTTTTTTTTTTTACACGATGGTTACGAGTAATTATGGTCTGAAGAACGTCAACACCAACCTTAAAACATTCGACTTTTAAGCGAACTACGTGTCGACCCTACAATGGCTCGACGCAAATTCACAGCAATGCCTTTCTGCATGAGTGGACGGAAGTGCCCTCAGTCTCGTAGTAAATTACTAGAATGCCCTTTTGCCTTTGCTTTTCGTACCGACTGTCATATTTGATGTTGGGCCGGCCTGTGAGAAGTTGGTGGAAGCAGGGTATAAGTATAAATCTCGATGAATATTATGTGTATCTAAGGCCTCGGGTGAAAATTATGATTCTACCTTTCTAATCACGTGATCAATTGTATGAGATCGTGCAATTGATCCTTCGAACACAAATGGAAGATGGCAGTTGAAGAAATCGATCGATTGAAACATGTATCGTGTGATTGATTTTATTTATTTATACGAACACGAACAGTTGAAGAAATCGATCGATTGAAATATTTATTGTGCGATTGATTCTGTTAATTTATGCTACAATAACTGTATTATTTAAATAATAAAATTTTCTTTAAAATTTTAAAGTTATTTTTTAAGCACTGTGTATTTTCAAAATTTCTCAAATTGAATATCCGAACGAATTACGATAACTTGATAAAAATGTTTTAAGACTTTAAGGTTTTTTTGACACTCTCAGATGCCTAAAAAAGAGTATTTTACAAATAAGGGTATCTTCAGCTGTACCGAAAACACATTTGGGAGTGTCAAAAGACGTTGAAGTTTTAAAGTATTTTTATCAAGTTATCGTAATTAGTATGGATATTCAATTTGAGAAATTTTAAAAATACACAGTGATTAAAAAATAACGTTAAAGTTTTAAAGGAAAGATAAAACTCTAACGTTATTTTTTAAGCACTGTGTATTTTCAAAATTTCTCAAATTGAATATCCGGACTAATTACGATAACGTGATAAAAATACTTTAAAACTTCAATGTCTTTTGACACTCCCAAATGTGTTTTCGGTACAGCCGATGATACCCTTATTTTATAAAACACTCTGTTTTAAGTATTTAAGAGTGTCAAAAGACTTTAAAGTCTTAAAGTATTTTTATCAGGTTATCGTAATTAGTCCAGATATTCCATTTAAAAAATTTTGAAAATACACAGTAGTTAAAAAATGACTTTAAAGTTTTAAAAAAAAAATTATTATTTAAATAATATAGTTACTGTAGTATAAATTAACAATTCAATCGTACGATACATCAATCGATTTCTTCAGCTGCTCGTGTTAGCATAAATAAACAGAATCAATCACACGATACATATTTCAATCGATCGATTTCTTCAGGTGCCATCTTCCGTTCGCGTTCGAGGGATCAATCGCACGATTTTACGTGAAAGAGATCGATCGATCGAAATGAAAATATCTGTTGTTTAATCAATCGATTCTACGTAAAAGAGTAGAATCATAATTTTCACTCAAAATCTGAAATTCATCTGCTAACAGATTTTTGTCCAGAAAAAGATCCGCTGATATCTTGGTAAAAATTTTTTTTGTATCCCTTGGTGGAAGTGAATTCTACAGTAAGGTGAGGGTCGCATTTTACCTTTTGCCCACGTGTCACGAAGGCCCTACACTGGATTTTAATAAACAAAGTCAATTTACTTGGCTGATTTTGGACGAGACTTAAGCCGTCATATTGACTTTAGGATGGATTGACCTCATCATAAATTATAAGGGGTAAATTAAGTTTATATGGACGCTTTTTGGTATGTGATTCTCGTTTTGATTTTGTGTCTACAGTGACCATATTTTGACTGTTTTGGCCAGGGGTGAAACATGGGTCGGGTTTTTAGCTTTACTTGAAAAATTTGTGGGTTTAGATTATGTATTTATATATTTTAGATCAGGTTAGATTGGAAAAAAAATATCAGTATGAAATTCAATTTGAATTGAGTTGAGAAATTTAAAATCAATCTGACCTGACTAGATTAAGTGCATCAATTTATAAAATAGAACTCAAATTGAGCCAGATATAAAATTCAAGTTAGGTTGACTTTATTAAAATTTGAGCCAACCTACCCAAGTTTCAACTCTAGTTTTGACTTTTTATTTAAAAAAATAACATACAAAAAATATGAGAATATAATAAACTTATAAATATGTTGAAATTAATTATTTTATTATTTTATAAAATATAAAAATATAAATTATCATGACTATTCAAGTCTGTAACCTCAATTTATAATAATATAATTATCAAATAGTAATTCAAGGATGTTGATTTTTACTTTAATAAGAACAAACTAAAAATTGAATTAGATAAAAAATCTAAGAAATATCTTAAAAAGTAAATTTGGATTCTCATTTTATTCAAAATCAAATGTAGAAACTCAAAACGCATAGGTATACAGGGTTTATTTAATTTTTTCTCCAATTTCATCAAATAAATTAAGAATAAACTACAATTTCTTCATGAACTACAATTGGATGAAATTTTAGTACATAATTCTTTTTCTAGTCATTTGATCTTAGTGGTCAAAGTCGTAATGCAACATTGAATTAAGCACGTCTAATATTTTTTACCACGAAAATCAAGTTTCTAGAATTGAAATTTATGTTGAATATTTTTTTAATTATATCTCATGAAATCTACTACTTTTATTTGCAAAGTTGGATTTTATACATATATTTTAAAAAAATTAAAAAAATATAAAATCTATAGTGCAGAATGGGTAGGGCTAGATCAAGTCCGTTCCAACCGGAACATGCTGCAATGGTCTAGGATAGGCGGGAACAAAACCCATTCCATTTTGTTTTTTAGTCTGATTCAGAACGTTCCACCTACCCATGACCAAATAAAATATAATTGACAATTAAGTTTTAAGAAATGATGGATAGTAGAGTAATTTTCCATATACTTTATGACAGGGTTAAAAGAATAGATGAAATTGGAAAAATCTAGTTCTAGATAGTTGAGATTGATGCTATGAAAATATAATTTAGGGCCAATTTTTATTTATTTTCTTAAATTATTAGGCCTCAATGTCCCATCATTATCGATAATTGACCTAAAAATTAACTACTCATAAGATCCGGTTCTTATTGCATTGAAATATATTATGGAGTTTCTTAATTCAATAAATATTACAGTGAATTCTAATTTAATAGTGAAGATTCTCCACAAAGAATATTGAGGAAATGGCTCACTGCGTTTCTCATTGATAACCCAATATATAAGAATAGGAGTCATATTATTTAGGGATTACAGTTGGGATACAAACATGAGTCAACTATGACTTTAGAATATAAACACAATTCAACTATATCCATTAATACTCTCCAGTGTCAATACAAGTAGAAGCAAGAGCTTGATATTCAGCTTCAGCATTAGAGTGAGAGACCGCTGGTTGTTTATTTGCATACCATGAAATTAAATTGGGACCTAGAAATATACAGTTACCAGTAGTTGAGCGACGACTATCAAGATAACCGACTCAATCTGCATCAAAATAAGCAACTAATCGTAAGGGTTGCATCACGTGCGTGATGTGCAGGCTGGTATCAGAGCAAGGTTTAAAGGTCAAGATCTACCGATAGAGATGTCAAAACAGGAGACCTTGAAGCAGAAAAAAAAAAAGGGAAATAGTGAGATTCCAGGATAAGGCTACTACCATGTAGAATATTGAGGAAAATGGCACATAGTCTTTCTCATTGATAACCCAATATATAAGAATAGAAGTCTCATATTTAGATATTACAATTGGGATACAAACATGAGTCAATTAGAACTCTAGAATCTAAACACAATTCATATCCGTTAATACTCTAGAACGAGTAATAATGAAAATTATTAATGATGATATAAAAAATTAGGCATTTAATTTTTTTTTTTAAAGGACACTAAAGTAAAAGAAACTGTCACCTCTGTGACAGTATTTGAGAGTCTACTTAGCTTTTGACCGATCTATTCTTCTCTCTTTTACTTTTTTATAATCTGATCTTTATTCCCTAAAATGTTCTGATTCATCTCCCTAAAATGTTCTGATTCTCTAATTACAAATCTTCTTAATACAAAACCTTTTCTCTAATCCGGCTTTAGCCAAGCCTTTGATTGAGAAATCATCAACCAAGTAAAGCCAAATATTTATAACTTTTCCTTACAAGCTAAAGTTTTCACACTCTCTTTCACATAGCATGTGGGATTCACCTCTTAAAAAAAACTAAATTATTAATCGACTTCTAATCGCAAAATAAATAAATAAATAAATAAATATATATTTTTTAAGTTTTATAAAATTATTTGGCCCGCTGTTAGATGAGTCAAATAAAAGGAAATGTAATTAAAAAATCTATAAATTTATCACGCCCCTCATTTGATCAATCAATTATAAATTTAATAATTTCACAAAATCTAAAAAATACATACATATATGAAAGATATTATATATACATATGTCTATACTTGCATTTAAAATTTAATAAATTATTTAATTTTTAAAAAAGTAGACTATATATCTCAAATGTCATTATACTTTGTTATTCTTATTATAAATATGACAAAAAAAATAGTCCTCACGTTAAATATACGTAGTAAAACTGTATGTGACAACCGGCTCAATCACGAACCGATTTTTGAAAACCCCTTCATAATATATAAACCCACAAAAACTCAGCCAAACTCAGCCAAACTCACGGTTTTGACTGGGTTTTAGAAAAACCTCAGACCTTCTATAAAACCATTTCAAAAACTTTCAAAAAAAATTAAAAATTATTAAAATAATAGAATTTAATTTCATTTGACCAAATGGGCCAGCCCCCAAAAGGTCAGCCCACATCTCATTCTTACGTTGCCCATTTATAGCGTTGAGGCAGGTTTTTTTTTTTTTTTTTGGTCCAGTTTTTTTTTTTAATTGACTTGTGGGAAATCACGGGATACCCAACGTAAAACTCCACTCCACAGGTAGACACTTACCCCTAAGGCACATCAAGGTTAGGCCATAAGGGTTTGAATCCGTGACGTCCCGCTTCTTATGATGAGAGGTAACCAGTTGAGCTATACCTATATACCGATATGAGACGAATAGTGTGGTAAGTGAGAAGGGCTTACTGACTGAGACTGAGAGCTAAAGTCATGAGCAATGAATGAGTACATGGGCCAAATGACCAAATGACTATGATTATGCGTTTTATCAAATTTGAAAATTTATAATAAAATGAAGATAATATAAAGATGAAAAATACATGGGTAACTACTAACTAAAAATAATAATGGACTATTAATTAACAAAAAAGGTAAAATAATATGAATAAGACATATTTAAAAATTACTTTTTGTTTCCTATATTATTTAAAAATAATAGATGATGAGAACTTCCAATTTTAAAATGAAATTAGTGACGACGGAGCAAATAAGATTCCTACAATTAATAATAATGAGTTAGATATTAAATATGTATTTGTAGTGTAAAAATAAAATAAATAGCATGTATTGTTCTTTAAAATTTTATTTCAACTCTTCAATTAAATCTTGATTAATAATTTAACATTCTTTATAATATTTATATTAATTTCACAGGTTTGATCGTGATTGAACCTTATTTAATCCAACCTTCTATTTAGACAGTTCGGCACACACAGGTCAATTTTTAAAACATTGGTGTTAAGTCCTCTGTATCATGGGAAAAAAAATGGCCGATACAAAATGTATTGTTTCGGCCATATGTATTATTTATCGGCCGATATGACTGAAAAAATGATTTTTTTATCGGTTAAATATCGCCTGATATTATTAATATCGGTCAATTTTTTTTTAAAAAAATTCAATTCGGTGGTGGACCCGAGTCGATATCTAAGCCTATATTTATATTTGTCAATTTTTTCTTAGTCAACTTCCTTTTAGGTTTTTTATTTATTTTTTAATTCAGAAAAATAAAATATATAAAAATACCAATATTTAATATAAAAAAAGCAAAAAATAGAGGAAAATTTATCTACCGAGCAGAATTTCATACCCCTGCTCTTTATACTTGCAAAGTAATGTACGGCATAGGGAGGTGATCAATTTACAGGTATTATTGGGAATTTTAGGAGAAGATTTTATTATGGTCACGCGTCCTCACACGTGTTTAATGAGTGAGCCATTCATCTAGAGGATCTTTATGATGTTGGATAGAAAATGCGAACTTTGGGAGGATGGTGACGTGTAGAATGATCCCATCCCATCCGCTCTTTCATGTGTGCATGAAACGGCTCATTTGAGAACAAACAAGCCTAACATTGTTGGATATGAGTTGCATTCATATTTGCTATCAGACGAAGGACATGAACTCCAACAAAGTTTTAGATCATTTAATTATTGGCACGACTTATAGACAGTCGGAAATACGGTCTCTATACACTCATTTTCAAATTTTTTGAGTGAAATTACTATTTTACCTTTGTATTTTCATTCATTCGAACGAATTATTAGTTCATTTTAACATTCGTTTGAATGAATTATTCGTTCAAACAAATGATCCACGTATAAATTCAATTCATTCGAACAAATAGAGTGAACAGTAACGCGCGTGGCTATTCACCCGTTCGTTCGAATAAGTCGTGCATTTAAATAATAAATTTTCCTTTAAAACTTTAAAGTTATTTTTTAAGCACTGTGTATTTTTAAAATTTCTCAAATTAAATATGCAGACTAATTACGATAACCTGATAAAAATACTTTAAGGCTTCAAGATCTTTTGACACTCCCAAATGCTTAAAATACAGTATTTTACAAATAATGGTATCCCTAGGTTGTGCCTAAAACACATTTGGGAGTGTCAAAAGACCTTAAGTCTTAAAGGATTTTTATCAGGTTATCGTAATTAGTCCGGATATTCAATTTGAGAAATTTTAGAAATACACCGTGCTTAAAAAATAACTTTAAAGTTTTAAAGGAGATTTACATTATGCATTACTGTAGCATATGGAAGATAGACCATTATTTTTTAAGCACTGTATATTTTCAAAATTTCTTAAATTGAATATCCGGACTAATTACGATAACCTGATAAAAATACTTTGTCTTTTGACACTCCCAAATATGTTTTCGGCACAACCTAGTGATACCCTTATTTGTAAAATACTGTATTTTAAGCATTTGGGAGTGTCAAAAGACTTGAAGTCTTAAAGTATTTTTATCAGGTTATCGTAATTAGTCCAGATATTTAATTTGAGAAATTTTGAAAATACATAATGATTAAAAAATAACTTTAAAGTTTTAAATGAAAATTTATTATTTAAATAATCAATACTTTGTACAGTTGTTCGAATGAACAATCGCCTCATTTGAATGAATGGGTGAACAGTAATGCACATTACTATTCACTCCATTCGTTTGAATGAATTGAATTTATACTTGGGCCATTTGTTCGAACAAATGATTCATTCGAACGAATGTCAAAATGAACTGATAATTTGTTCGAATGAGTGAAAATACGAGGGCAGAATGGTAATTTCACCCTAAAATTTGAAAACGGGTGTGTAGAAGCAGTTTTTCTAGGTGTCTATAAGTCGCGGCTAATTATATTACTTGACATGGTATTATGTTTATTCATCGAGTTATTTTCATTTTTACAAGTTTTATAAAAATAAAAATAACGCTATACATTTTTATTGTGTACTCTGATCTATACGATATATTTACATGACAAGCCACATCATTTAAAGAAATTTGAGAAAAAGAAAAGAAAATGATTCACTTTAGATGTACTTTTCTCCTGCTCAACTTCTCATTCTTACACCTCTACATTAGTTTGAGTCAGGGGTTTAAATTTCGGCAACTGCAGATATTTTTCTCTCTCCCTTTTCTTTTTAAAAAAAAAAGTCGATATCGATCGGTATTGTGATATTGGCCGATATGATACGACCAAGATATCAATATTGGCCAATACATATCATATCGGCCGATATGATATGGTTTCAAAACCGTATCATATCGGCTAATACATATCGTATCGACCGATATTTGGACCCTACTTTGAGCCTTTCAACAAAAATTTCAGTCATTTTTTCTTTGAGTTTAATTAACACTTTCAAATTATATAACCCTTAATTTTAAAATTATTAATTAAAATTTATAAATTCACAAATTGATTAATAATACCAATAGTTTAGCAAATTCACTTACATAATCAACATCTACTTACCCTACCACGGTTTCTGACCTCTATTTTCTTTCAAACACTATTCTCAAGTCTCTAATGTCCTTCTAATACCTCAAAATCCACTTTATTGGATTTCAATGCTCTTTCTCTAGATTTGACATATATCTGCTAAGTATACCAACTGCTTGAGCAATATCTGGCCGAAACATGCCACTGTATTAGCATACGGCGTCCTAGACATTTCTACAACTTCATCATGGGTATTAGGACTTTTTTTGACACACAAGTTGAAATAAGTTGCAAGCAAAATAGACACTAACTTTGCTTTCTGCATATTGAATTTCTCAAGTACCTTTGAGATGTATTTCTTCTGTGATAACCACAACTCTCCTGCCTTTGCCTAACATCTTGTGGTTGCCCCGAGGTCTTTCATATCAAACTCCGTACTTAAGTGTGATTTAAGTTCATCTAGCTTTGACATGTCCTTACATGCAATAAGCATGCCATCCGCATAAAGCAATAACAAAATGAGAGTATAATCTAGCACCCTATAGAAATACAATAATCATACACACATCCTTAGTAGCCAATCTGCAACATATAAGAGTCAAAGCTCCCGCACCGTTGTCTTGAAGATTGCTTAAGCCATACATTGACTTCTTCAATCTGCATACAAGGTCTTCCTTTCCATCTTCTTTGAAACCCTCAAGTTGCTCCATGTAAATTGTTTCCTCCAAATCACCATGAAAGAAAGTCATCTTTACATCTAAGTGTTCAAGTTCCATGTCAAATTGTGCTACCATAGCCAGCAACACCCTGATAGATGTGTGCTTGATGACTGTGGAGAATATCTCATCATAATCAACCCCTTCTTTCTATGAGTACGCTTTTGCTACTAACTGTGGTTTGAACTTTGACTTCTCATTTTCCTGCAATGCTTCCTTTTTCCTAAACACCCATTTGCATCCCATTGGTTTCATATCCTTAGGTTTCGGAACTAACTCACAAATTGAGTTCTAATTTAAAGATTCCATCTCATCAATCATGGCACCCATCCAACCTTCTCTTTTCACTGCTTTCCATAGCTTCTTGAAATGTGGTTGGATCACTGCTAGTGATGAGAGCAAATTATAGAAGAAATTTATATGACTCAACCGCTTGGCTTTGCTGATCCTCGTCATCCTCATTATGTTTGCAAATTACACAAAGCTATTTATGGATTGAAATAAGCACACAGGACGTGGTTTCAACGATTTAACTCTTTCCTTCTCTCTCATGGATTTGTTCAAAGTAAATATGACAGCTCTATGTTCACATATAGACGCGGCACAAGCTTTATGGTTCACCTTCTCTAGGTTGATGACATCATTTTAATAGAAAATTCTTAGCCGTTTCTTCAGTCATTCACTTCCAAATTGGGTGCTGAATTTGAAATAAAAAACCTTAGCACTCTACATTGCTTCTTGGGCCTCGAGGTGACTCATCACTCCAAAGGGTTACATTTATCTCGAAAAAAGTACACCATTGACCTTCATCGTCGAAGTCGGATGCTGGATTGCAAACCCCCATTACTGCTAAGACTCAACCGTCCTATACTTCTAGTGATCTATTGTTGGAACCCTCTGAGTGTCATCACATTGTTGGTGCTCTTCTATATCTCACCTCACTCGGCCTGACATTGCTTATAAGGTGCACATTGCCTCTCAGTTCATGAGTCAGCCTCACACATCTCATTTACGCTGTCAAACGCATCCTTTGATACTTGAAGGGTTCCCTTGGTCGTGGGCTAAATCCCATACATGCGACACAACCTTTACGCTTGATTGCTTACTCTGATGCTGATTGGGCCGATTGTCTCGATAGTCAACGCTCCACTACAGACTATTGTATCTTCTTGGGTCCCAATTTAATTTCATGGTGTGCAAATAAACAACCAACGGTTTCTTAGTTGCTTGCTTATACTTGGGCAGACACAGTATGGATTCAACACCTTTTGCTAAAGATTGGATTTCCACTCACTTCTCCAACACTTCTTCTATGTGATAGTCTTAGTGCCACTTACATGGCCGCCAATCCAGTGTTCTATACTTGGACTAAACATAGGGCTGCAACTCGGGTCGGGCGGGCCGGGTTTTCATAAACCCAACCCTAACCCAACTTACTCCATATTGAACCCAACCCGACCCGACCCGAATGAAAAACCCGAAATAGTGAACCCGACCCGACCCGAGATTGTCATACCCTTAACCCAACCCGACCCGTCCCTTGACCCGACCCGGCCCGGCCCGGCCCGACCCGGCCCGACCCGACCCGAATCTTAGATATTGACAAGCACAACTGGTAAAATGCTCACTGTGCGACGTTTTGGGCGAAGCCTGTCCTGAGTCTTGTCTGAACATGATTGAATTTTTCAACTACAACTGCAACTAACAGTCTTAACACCTGCACATAAATCATTTGTTTTCATTGGAACAATCATAAGAAGACAACAGGTTGTTGTTGTTTGTATTCAACTTAAAGTTGGAACAAGACTTCAACTGATAAAAGCAATCACTCTGTCAAGGCATGGTTTAGTCTTAAACTTCATACCCATTTGTGCCTGTTTTTATACATTTTTTGGCTGTGTCAAATTTAAGTACAAGAGCAACCTGCAGGCATAAGAACACTCATTCAAGTCCATCGAGTCTGCTCGTAACCTCCTCGAGTTCATTGGACAACAGTGGATTCTTTACAAACAACACAGGGAGTGATGTCGTGGTGGAAACATTCTCAAACAAGTCAGTGCACTGGCTGGAGATTTCTCTGCTCACCTCCCTAGGACGGGAAAATCCATGCTAAGGTTGACAAGTCCAAATCATCCCATACAAAAACAAAGCATTTGCCCAATTTCATTGCTCAGGTTTTTTCAAGGTAAGTGGTAGAAAATGAAGTGAGACAGTTGATGCATATCTCATTTCAGGTTTAGACCAAAATTTTCAACCAATACTTCATATTTCAGCTGAAATTTGTAACTGAGGTCTTACCCATAGAAACAGAGCTATTTCCTGACAAAACCAAAATATCAGGTTGACAAAATCTCACATACTAGACTGATACACATATTGGTTAATATTTTGATATATCAACATCTGTACATAATTTATGCCTAGCAAAATATAGTGCAAGGAGCATTCCAGAAGCATATAAGACGATCTAGAGTTTTAAACCAAATGTCTAATGCAAATATATATAAAGCAATATTTCATAATAATGTCATATCATATGCTACATGATATTGATACGCATAATATCCACCCATTCATCTTCCTTCTCCTTAGAAGAATCCCCACTCTCGCTATGCACCTCTCATCGTCGTTGTCCACTGAATTTTCAAACAAAGGATCCTTTTCCACCAACTCCCCAGAAGGAGTGCTGATCAACCTATAAATTACATGAAGAGATGATTGAAAATCAGAAATAATATTATTAAGGAGAAAAGATTTAAGAAAAGTACTATTTATTACCAATTACATCTCGCTTTCTTCAACTTCAGTGACACCTTAAAAAAGATCAAGAGTAATATTAGATTGTAACAATATAATAACAAAATGAAATAAATACTAAATAGATAGAAATAAATGGCATTACCTGATTCAATCTTCAGTATCGTCTTCATGATCATAAACTTCAGGCTCTCCCTCCACGACATCGTCAGTTATGGCATCTCTTAGCCAATCTTGAGTGCAAACCAATGCCTGTACGACTCCGGGACTCAATGAAACTTCGGTACTGGTTGATGACTCTACTTCCAGTACTAAATGCAGACTCTGAAGCAACAGTCGATACTTGAATTGCTAAGATATCTCGAGCCATCGTAGAAAGTATAGGAAATTTGGAACTATTAACTTTCCACCAACTCAAAATGTCTAAATTAGGATCATCTGGACAAATTTTCTCTTCATAATACTGCTCAAGCTCCGTCTTCAAGTCCACATTATTCTTTCCACCACCCTTTCTAAGAAATGATTTTCGGAGTTGTTCTTTCTTAGACTCTGTTGAAGTATCATTCATCATCTCCGTTGAAGTAGAAGTGCCTACTTGCTTTTGCAGTGAAGAAGAGAAAGAAGTGTACTCATTGAAAAGTGCAACCATCTCTCACGAAGTACTTGAGTATATTCATTAGCAGATATGAATAAAGTTCATGATACATAAATTCAACATATTCCAACTTGTAACGGGGATCTAATACCAAAGCAGCAAATAGTATATTGCATTTCTTCCAATATTTATCAAATTTTTGCTGCATCTTATTTGCCATTGAAGAAATGCACGAATCATCACTCTTCAACATCTCAAGTAAATGAGCTTGAATCTCATACACTTCATGAAAAACAAGATTTGCAGTGATATATTTTGTCCCCGATAAAACCTTTGTAGCATTATAAAAAACTTTCAAAAGCTTGGAAATGGTCTCAGCCTTTCTCCAATCATCAAATGTTGGAGCAACATCTTTGGCATAAATAGGATCGCGCGTCTTCATACGTACAAATGCACTCTCATATGGTAGGCAGATGCTAACATAAGATATGTTGAATTCCACCTTGTGCACACATCTAAGCACAAGCCTTTAGAGGATGAAATATGTTCTTGCAAGACACAACTCTCAAACTCTTGCTTACGAGATTGCAACGACCGCACATATTTCACACATGTGCGAAATAGCTTCAACTGATGATTTGATCTCACTTAAGCCATTTTGCACAATCAAGTTAACAACATGTGCAGCACATTTTATATGAAAGAATTTGCCCCGTTGTAACAAAATTCCCTTTCGAGAAAGAGTCTCCACGAGGTTATCCACAGCTGACTTGTTGTTTGTCGCATTATCAAGTGTGATTGTGCATATCTTCTTTATATCATATTCCATCAAGCTTCTCTCAATCATATTGGCAATAATTATGCCAGTATGTGGTGCTGGAACCATACAAAAACTAAGGATCTTTTTATGTAACTTCCATTGTTGTCTACAAAATGCGCTGTGACACTTAAATATCCCAAAGTTTGGTTGGAAGTCCACAAATCAGACGTTAAAGAAATGTGCTTGCATGAAGTACTTAGAAATGATTTCAACTTAGCCTTTTCCGAATGGTAGATTTTCAAAAATTCCCTTCTAACGTCGTACGAGAGATGAATTGAAATCTAGGATTGATGCATTTCACAAATCTTCGAAATGGTGCACGATCAACAATAGAAAATGGAAGCTCTAACATAACTATCATAATGGCCAATTCTCTTCGTGCATGTTCCATATTAAAACTATAAGGCACAAGGCCTGCCCACTCCCTCATCACCATCTTCTTTTTAACACTACCAAAGGTAAGAACTTTCTGACTCTTATCTTTCACCGAATACGCAGTACATCGTGTTAAATGTCGACTAAGAGTGCTAGTTCCACTTTTAGAAGCAGCTTTATATCTTCCATAGCAATATTTACAAATTGCCATTAAATCATCCCCCTTAGTTTTAGGGTCTCTAGTAAAATGTTGCCAAACATGTGATTTTAGTGGGTATCCTCCTTTCTTTGATTTGACACTAGTGGCAATTGAACAATCACCCGTAGTAGAATTGATGGTATTGTCATTAGTGACAGGAGTATTAGATCCTAACACCTAATTAAACATTACACATAATAATTAATCAACTATGATAATAACATAAATAAATCTAGGAAAAATGAATTAAATAATAAATAACTATCAATGAAAGAAAAGAAATCTTACTTCAATGTCAACATCAACATCATCATTATGCGAAGCCATTACACTATTTTCACAAAGGCACTGTAAAAGTAAACAACAAAAATCAAGTTCTTCGCCAAATTATAATTAAATATGTTAATATAATATTAGTTACCATATATACTATAATCCTTTTCTCTCTCCCAAAACAAATGAGTCTTAAATTCAAAATATCTGCCAAAATATTAGCTCATATTTCCCGATTTTCTCTTTTTAAATTTTCTTTATCTATATAACAAATTAAATTTAATCATATTTTTAATCTCACAGATTTGATCAATTTAAATTGTTTTTAATATAAAATTTACAACTTTGAAACATGACTTAGATCAGATGAAAGTTTTTTTTTTTAAATTTAAAATAAAATAAATAATATTTACAGATATTTGGCTAACAAGCGAGAAGATTGTGGACTAACCGTAGCAGGGGTATCTTCTCTTCCACTTTCTTCTCCTTCTTAATGGCTTTCTCCTTTGTTTCTTCTTCTCACCAACACCTTTACGAGGAGAATGATGATTTTGCTGAAACACAAATTTCTCATTTTTAATGGGTTAATCAAATATACATATTTAAAAAGAAAAAAAACAAATATATATAGAGAATAAAAACCATTCATTTGCAGTCATGTACGTTAGAAATGTTTTAAAAACCCGAAACTTTCAATTCATTTACTTCATTCATAGCTGGCTAAAATTAAAAGGTTTTAAGTTGAAAAATTACATAATTTTATCAAAAAATTAAAATCAGATAAAGTTTTTAAACAAGGGACTAAAAACCCTTCCTTATCCTAACAAATAGAATTTCGAACCAAAGACAACAAGATGGAGGCACCTTATATAAAGTAAAGTTGAATTGTGCAAAATTAAAAAAAAAAAATCTCTTATTTTTATAGAAAATATTACATGATCAACGAAAAAGAAGAAAGAAGGAAATGGAAGAAAGGATATCAGTTAGAGAGACTCACCAAGGTCCGGCCGGGAAGAGATGTCGGTGAAGAAGAGGAAAAATGACAACGACCCGAAGAGGAGGCGACGAGGAGGCGACGAGGGAAGGGGGAAAAAAGATCTGCACAAAGAATGGAAATTGGAAAACAAAGGGTCGGCTAGGGTTTGCTGAGATTTGGGGAAAACAAGCCTTTTATATTAACTTATAAGAAACGGGTCGGGTCGGGTCGGGTCTTCTCGGGTCGGGTTTTCTCGGGTCGGGTCGGGTTTTCTCGGGTCGGGTCGGGTCGGGTTGAAATTTAAAAGCCTCAGCCCAACCCGACCCGAATTTCGGTCGGGTTTTTCTTTTCTCAACCCGACCCGACCCTATAGCCCGACTATTGTAACCCGACCCGCATGATTTCTCGGGTCGGGTCATGCGGGTCGGGCCAAAACCCGACCCGAGTTGCAGCCCTAACTAAACACATTGAACTGGATTATCACTTTATCTACGAACGTGTCACCACCGGCTCTCATCAAGTCCATTTTGTGTCTACCAAAGATCAACTAGCAGATATCTTTACAAGGGACTACCAAAGCAACGCTTCTCGAGACTTAGTTCCAAACTGTGGAGTATTGAAGCTAATTCTCCATGAAGTTGACCTACAATCTTTATGTATTCCTTAATTGTGCTAACTTCCCTAATTACGGGATTGTGACTTATCCTTAATTAATTCTTTCCTCTATGGAGGCATGTAATTTTCTATATATTTGTTCTTAATGACAAAAGCAAATCAAGCCATTATTCAGATTCTACAGTACCACACATAGAGTTTGCCTAAAATAGCTCCAAAAATCACATCACAAGTAAAAGTCCTTCTCTAGTGATATATGGTGTTAATCCTACAATTGTTTTGGACTTGGTTCCTTTCCAACAATAGGTACACTTAATTAGGAGGCAAAGGACACGGCTTTAGAGATCAAAGATATTTATGAACAATTGCATAAGAACATTGAACAAAGCAACTTGCACTATCGAAAGGACATTAACAAGTATTAGAGACAACTCATCACCCAGTTGACTTTTCAGATTTTTTGTATATCACGGGATTGTAAATTGATTGTTGATTTATACTTTCCTCTTTGAGAGGCTTGTATTTTTATATAAATTATAATTTCAATGAGAGAGGCCTTGAGCCATTTTCCAAATTTCTTCAACTAGCATACAAATATGCCACTTGCGAATACGGACGATCTTGAATGGGTTTATTTGAAGAAAGATTTCCTGCTAATTCATACAACAAGTTGAAGCATAAGATAGTTGGTTCTTGTGAAGTGTTGTAAAAGATTTATGATAACACTTATAGGATCAAGCTTCCTAATTCCTTAACACTTCGAATTTGTCCAATGTTGTTGACTTGAAGTTGTATTACAAACCATATTCCCTCATTAAAGATGATGCATATTTCAACTCTACGATAAGTTCTTATCAACATGGAAAAATTGATGCAGAGCACACATATGTCATGGAATATGGCATCAAGAATGCTCCAATTCGAGGAACTATTGGCTAAAAATTGGTAATTGAAGGGTTTAAACCGAACATGTATGGGTCTAAGCACAATTTCTTCTATTTAGGCTCTTGGATATCCATTCTAGAAGGTTGGAAAATTCAAAGTTTTCAAAGTGACGAATGGATGTCTTATAGTGAAAAAGAATTTTTGAATACTCAAAGAAGGTGAAGAGAAGGCTCAAAAAGGCTAGTACTTAAAGTGCAAGCAAGGCATCTCACTACAATTGTAAATGGCATGATCAACATTGAAATGAAGAATAAGGAGATGGCCATGATACGTAACAGGTGGTCTTGGAGGATCAAGGGGCCTAGGAATAGCCAAAACAGCAGGAGGGATATCCCACGAAACAGAGAAACAATCTCTCACATTCATAGGATCAGAATTTGAGCAGAGGAAGTAGAGACGATTCCTGATACCGTGGATGATTTTCAGGTAGACCTGGCTATGATTGGTAAAGGAATTGCCGAAGATCCTGTTATTTCTTTCCTTCAAAACATGCCAGATCAGCGCCGACAACACAAGTCTCGCCTCAAGCTTCTCAAGGAGACCTCTCATGCTGTGGACCAAAAGAGAAGAATCCTCAGCAGTGTTATCCGATTGAGAGGAGAAGTGAAACTTACCCAAGAAAAGCAGCCAAATTCGCCGAGAGAAACAACACTGTAGAAGGTGAAGATTTGATTCCACCGTAGAGCAACAGAGCACGCAATTAATGTCCCAAACCAGGCCCAAATTATGCAGAAAGAGCTTTGTTTTGAGGCCATTGTTAAAGTAGATAAAAGACAATGTAGTGTGACAGTTTAAGCAACTTGGAAACCAAATGAGATTAATCCACGGAGGATCGTCAATGTCTCCGTATGTCACGCCCCGACCAGAAAGGTGGGCCCGGAACGAGACTGATTTTTTTTTTTTTTTGAAAGCTAAGACAACACTCAAGCATTCTAACTGGGCCGGATCAACAGTTGGGCCCAAAGGTCACACATGATCCCAACATGTGGACTCAAACATATATCATAAGTCCCCTCACAAGTGACACAAATAACAACATCGATACACATAAATTCCAAACATCGAATTATCATTTCAAAATCATCATCAGAGTAACTACAGAAGCATATTAGTCTTAATACATAACATTGATACAAAACAAGTACCACATCCGGTACTTTACAAAGGAAAATGGTTCGAAGAACCAGAAAGAAAAAATAAAGGTATTCCCCCCTTAGTGGGAATCCCAAAGCAACGCCGCAGCTTATCCACCCTAAGCTTAAAATAGAGGGTTCTCCTCCTCGGGTTCATCTCCTAAAAGGTGAGTGGGGTGAGCTAACTAACCCAGTGAAGGAAATATAACAGTGCAGTTTTAAAGTAATAACAGGTTAGTATATAATCAACAGTTGCAATATAATATCTCATGCTTGATAACAATATTCATAATATCAAGTAAAGTCTCATCATCATTCTCATCATCTCGTCATCATCTTTCCATTACTGTTGTCATTCAACGTAACGCCTACCGACTACACTGAGACCATTGTATTAAGTCCCGACACGGTCAAAATACATCCTTGCAAGTACATCTCCGGCTCTCCCATAGCCGATACTGACACCCTTAAGTCAGCAACTGTCGACACCCATGGTCCAGTAGACGTAAACCATCTCCCATATGGCCGATATTGGTTCAATAGTAAAGGGCACGTAGAAGCAGTGTTACATATTTCATATGATCAACATCATAGCATTCATAAGCATCATTAACACTCTTACCATAGTGCATCATGTCTAGGCACATGAGTGGGTTCATAAATCTGAAACCACTCATTGCTCAACACTCATCTCAAAATAAAACCTACTTACATCTTACTGTAAAGTTAAGTTCCCTCACCGTATATGTGTGGTTTCGCGGTCTCTGTTCAAACAAACAGACAAGTGCACAATTAATATACATAGCATCAAATACATACACACAAGTAGTATTTCGAAATCCCTCGTTCTCCCAAAAATATCCAAGGTACATGGAATTGAGTCTCCTACTTGGTTTCTATCCTTTTTAAATTACAATAATCCACAAGATAGTAAATAAAAAGGTGCTCAGTCCAAAACTCATATTTTCTTCTAGACATTAACCAGATTGACTTATTGAGTTAGGTCTAGATATTCAGGTCACTTCTCGGTTGTCTTCTGGATAGGACCAGATCTGACATGTTGAATAAGGCCTCGAGGTCACTCAGTGCCCGACAAATATAGCGTCGGCCTGAAAGTGAGATCACTCAATGCCCGACCAATAGAGTCGGCCTACAAGTGAATACAATAGTATATACACTATAGTAATAAGAGAAGAGGGTTAATACACATTTTTAATTAGCACGGGTACTAACATCACATGCAATCAATAATAAATAAACAACATTTACACTTAAAAATTGGGTCCCTTGGAACGTGCCTCGGAACCAGGTACTGTGGCTTCGGATCATCCGAACCACTGTCTAAACTAGTCACTGACCTCGGATCTTGGGTCTGACTTCGGATCGTCCGAAGATCGGGTCTCGGATCATTCGAAGTCCATCAGAGAACCGAAAAACAGAGAAAACAGGTCTCGGTGAGTCTGTGCACTTCGGATCATCCGAAGTAGGGCTCGGATAGTCCGAGTGGGGTTCGGTCCTTCCGAACTCTGCTCGGATCTTCCGAATGAGTCAAGCTAGCCTCGGGCGCTTTTGGGCTTCGGGTGAAGCTCGGAACGTCCGAGGGGTCCTCTCGGACCGTACGAAGGGTGACCCTCGGACTGTCCGAAAATCGATTCTCGGACCATCCGAGAGTCGTCTTCTTCACTGTCTGCACCAGCAGAAAGTGACGGCAGACACACTATGAAATACGAATTCGTAAACAGTGGGTTTTCCAGGTTCGGTTTCCACATCAAGCCTGTCCGATGGACTCCTCTGGGAGTCCTCTTTCCATAGGGAATAGTTTTAAACTTTGAAACTCAGTAAGCTAACGGATTTTAAAACCAAAACCTCACTGGTACAAGAAACTCATGGTTTTTCCTTAAACTTCACACTGGTTTTACTGACTCAAAACTTAATCAAAACTGGTTTTTCTTGATTCTAAACCGACTGGAATTGAAAGAGGAACACAGTGGTTACCTTCACTGGAGTTCCTAGGCTAAAAATCCTACTTTTGGAAAAACTTTCCTTCTAAGGTACGGTAACTAAAACTGGGAAGAACAGAGGCTAGAATTGGCTGGGTTTTTGGTCTTCAAACAGCTGGGAGACTGAGAGGGAGAAGAGATTGATTTGTGGGAGTTAAAACAACAGATGGAGGGTCATACTTATAGGAAATCTGGTCGGAAAAAGGGGGCCGATGGCCACTGCATGCTGTTGCATGCAGCTCAAGCTTACGTTTGCAACAGTAACCAGTAAGTTACGGTTGGTTGAAAATCAGCCCTCCCAAGTTTTCAGTTTTGCAAATAAGTCCCCCAATTTGATAAAAACCGGATTTTTAACTAAACATAAGATTTTGAAAACTTAAAAACTTAATCCAACCTCACAGATAAGTTGGGTTTTAAAAACTTTAATCACCATAAAAAAATTGAGATTTAAAACTCAATAAAACCATTGATTTAAATAAAAACCATAATTTAACACTATTTACTTAATTAAACAAATGTTAAATAAAACAATTTGGAGACCTCATTTTTGGGGTTCGAAGAATAAGTAGACCATACTTAAAATGGTCTACCATAAAATACTTGTTTCGAAATTTATTTCATTTCCAAAACCTTTTAAAATAATTATTACTCCCTTTTGAGGTTTTGACGGGCGGTCTTAAATACCATTTTCTGAAAATAAAATTATTTGAAAATTAGAAATACAATTCCTTGACTAAGGAGGATATTATCAACCAATAATCACATAATAACACAATTTATAAAATAATAACAATAAGCGGTAAATTACCATTTTGCCCCTCCAGCTCGACGAGCTGGATCACTGAGTTTTCGAGCTCGGATTGGGCCACACTTGGGCTTTCCTCAAAGCCCTAACCGTAATCTTCGAGATTTACCGGTCTAAGCAAGATTATTAAGCTAAACTACGCCTAATCTGGGTCAGGGTATTACACCGTAAGTAGCTTGAATAGCAGAAACAATGCTAAACCGCCCATTGTCACTAGCAGTCCAACAACAGTTGTCAGATATGGGATGAATCGGTATGGATACAACAACAAGAATATCCCAGATGTCAGAGGCAAGTTCCAGCTAGCATTGCGGATGAAGTGACTGACAAGGCAATCCAAAGGGAGCCTCAGATCATACATCGGTGTCCCTCCAAACTGTTCCAAGAGAATAAACCCAGGCCTAATCCAAGGGTCCAGCTAAAATCTCACAGACTACCCATTACCGATGATACATAAAGTGTGCTTCTTGGTGAGGTCTCTGACAGAAAGTATAGATCTCCAAGCCCAGGAAGAATCATGATTCACCTTCACCTGCTAGATTGAACAGTTTTTCAAATACTTCTTAGTAATCCATCTGTACTAGAGGTTGTCAATTTTAGTGGCGATACACCAGAATTATTTCATGATGCAAGCTGTGTTTACCGCCATAACACTTCTGAGACCCAAGCCACCCTTGGACTTTTTAAAAAAAGGCCTGCATGATTTGATGGATGTTGTCAAAGAGCGGCACACATTTTGGCCTGACAATCAAGAAGCTCTCCTCATAAAGGGAGGTTTTGGATTCGATTCACGCTCAAATCCATCTAGGCCATTCTCAATGAAGTTAGTCCTTATCGACTTACTCACGTGTGTGCGGATTCAGAGGTTTACACATGCTTATAGAATTAGTCTCATTTCTAATGTGGGGTGGGGATACCCTTGGTAAAAAAAAAGAGTAGAAGTTGGATAGATCATCATGGAAATTATAAGCTACTAAAATGATGTTCATAAAATTATCATAGCCTTTGAGGTTTTAACAACAAAATAAAACTGGTAGATAATATTTTTATTTATGATACTCAATCAAATAGTTAAAATGCATCACTAGATGCTTAATCCAAAAAGGCATAGTGTTTTGATGGGTCGTGTTAGAGAGTGAGATTCACTCTATGATAAAAATTTGATGGTTGGATAGATCATCACAAAGACTATCTATCTAAGATGAGGTTCATGAAATTATCATAGTCCTTGATTTTTAAGAATAAAATAAAATTATTGGATAAATCTTTTTATGATGCTTAATCCAACAGTTAAAATACATCACTAAACGGCCAGGACAAAAAGCCTGTGTTTTTTATGGCCCATGTTAGAAGTGGGACACACTATACGATAAAAATTTAGTGATTGGATAGATGATCATCAGGACTATCAAACTACATAAAATGAGGTCCATGAAATCATCACAGCCTTTAAATTTTAAGAACAAAATAAGAACATTGGATAAACATTTTTGTTTATGATGCTCAATCCAATGATTAAAATGCACCACATAAACATAAAAACGATTGCATCTAAGTTTTAAAAATAATAATTTGTAATTTGAACCCATTAGATTTGTTTTTGTTGTTGAATTGAAATTCATTGAAATATGGCTACATATTAACAATTAATCTATAGACTTTTGAAGATCATGACATTTAATAAAATAAACTTAATTTTAATGGTCAATATTACTCTGAAAGTGACTCAACGCTTGGTTAAATTAAAAATATAAAATGTATTGATTAAGAAATTATAATCCATTAGTATATATTTGAGGCTCATTAGTGTTAGAACATAAAAGTAATTACGTCCGAATGAGTTTTTATTAAGATTTAGACAATTGGAAGTTTTTTATTCTAATTTATAAAGAATATTATGTCTTTCTTCTTAAGTTTTTACATTAAACGTGGATTCCCATTTCAAACCAATTTGGTGGTTTCATTTGAAATTATTAAAATATAAATAAAAGATTCAAAAGAATCTTCTTGATTGGCCTAAAAATGAGAGCTTCACATTATCTTCTTTAATCCTTAAATATTTATTCAATTAAGTCAACTCTTAATCTCTCTTAATTATGGGGGCTTTAATTTTAAATTTTTTTATAACTTTTGGACCTTTTCTAGCCCATCTTTTCTCCTCAATTACAATATAAACAGAATAAATATGCATTTTAGAAAAAATATAGTTTTCTCAGCTTAATTCAAACAGTAATATCTAGGTTTTTAGACTAAATAGCTAAACGGATAAGATGCTTCATGGCAACACATCATTAAAAAAAAATATTGTAAAAAGAAATTCCAATCAAAAGGTATTATATGTTGTTCTCATCTTTGTACGAAATGCCATAACAAAGTGGTAGTATGATTCTCATTTACGCACTTATTCTCGTACATTTTTGAAAAAAAAAAAAATTATTGGATTCGACGCCACCGGTTTCATCAAAAAATCATAACTAGACTAGCAGGTTTGACCAGTTTTTTTTAATCGACTGTGAATTGTGACTTATAAAAAATTATTTCAAAAATTTAAAATGAATAATTTTTCAAAAAATTCACCAACTATTTTTTTAATTTTTCATAAAAATGTTTTTGTTTTAAATTTTATTTCAACTCACCAATTAAATTTTAAATAATAATTTAATACTATTTATTATATCCTATTGATAGCATGAGTTTAATCGAATTTGACTCTGATTGAACCTGGTTAAACTTTTTTTAACCCTCACTAAAACAATTTGATTCAAGAGCTATTTTTTAAAAAACATTATGGTATTCAAAAACTATCTTGATTCCATCCATAAAGTCATTTTGAAAGATCATAAAAATTTGAAAATAAAGAATAATTTAATTTAAAATAAATTTTAAAATACTTAAATAATTTTATTTATTAGTATTTTTGTGGAATTTATGTTTGAATATAGACTTCTTCCACAAATGTAATATATGATATATACGTGTACTTCACTTAAGAGATATGTGCGATGGCCAAAGGTTGCCACAAATGTGAGCATCTCTAAGGACAAAGGTGGTTTGACACATATTCCTGTGGGACCCACACTGCTTGACCAACCACAGAACTTGTGAAGGAAATTGATTTAGACATAAAAAATTTCTATTTTACATTTTATTTTATCATGATAAATAAAAGAATTCAACAATAAAAAAATACTCAATCTATTGTGAGATATTATCCAATATTCATAAAAAGACACTAATATCTGAATCATTTTATTCCTGTAAAAGGCTGTCATTGTTGGAGTTATCAGTAGGAGTCTCTAATTAATGTAGAATACACGTGTGATCAAACTATTGTAAGAATTTTTTTTAATTATTTCACTCAGATCTTTTTGCCAATTTCTTCAAGAATTTTAAAATTTAATTATTATTTTAGTCAATTAATTTGAAGTTAAATCTAAGTTTCGAATTTCAATGAACAACTTTCATGTAAATGTATATTTTGAGACATAAATGTCTTTATTTATCTAGCTATAAGAATAAAAAAAAAACTACACTATGAGTTAAAATTTAAATATTGACTGATACGACAAATATCATTTTAGAGTTGTCCAATGTATTTCAGTCAATACATTTTGTATATAGTTGATTTGCTCATATATCGCTAATATTGAACTAAAATATCATCAGACGCATATTATCAAATTTATATATTTTTTAGCAAAAAATAATTTTTCAAACTGATATGGTCGTGTATCATCAATATATTACAAAAATGATGCATACCACTAATAATTAGATGTTTTACCATATTAAATTTTATCCCAATGTTTAGATCTCTACTATGAGCAAATTGCATAGAATCCACATCCTGTAGGCCCGTACTAATGCATTTCGATAAGGTGAAAGGAAGGGAAAAAGGTGTTTTTGTTTTTTATTTTTCCTTTAGGAGTGAAGGTCACTTTCCCTTCTTTCCTCTCTCCAACCTCCATTTTTATTTGTTTTTAACATTAAATTAATGACAGAAAATATTTTTATCTTTTTCTATCAGTGAAAAAATTATTTTGATACATATATAAATCTAGGAATTTTTTTTTTTAATATTCTTGTATAAAAATAAAAATAAATATTATAAATATTAATTTAAACTTCTTTTGTGATTTTTATATAAATTATGTATTTCTTTATTCATATAAACAAGCTTGAAATTTGATATAAAAAAATTGAGTTTTCTTTTTATTAATGATTCAAATATTTTGTTTTATTAAACATGAGAAATGAGTCTGACAAATAATGTGTATATCTATTAATTATTTTGAATAATTATTGGGAACAGTGGCTAAATAAAACTATTTAGAGATTAGTATAATTTTTCTTTCATAAGATAGATGGTTACTTTTTATTTGGTTGATGTTATTCAATAATAATGTAAATTTTCTTTATTTTTATTACATAGACTCATAAAGACAATTATCACGAAATTGACAACAAATTAAAAAAAAAATTACTCATATTTACCAAATAATTTTTCTTCTTTTCAAAAATAAATTTGCTCTCCTCATCCATTTTCCAATGTAATTATCAAACAAATATAGAACAATCCTTCAACATGAGAAACTCCTACTAAAGGGAATCCCCTTCATTTGCATGTTTCCGAATACCATAAAAAACTATTTTTTTATATTTTTAGATCAATTTCTCTATTTTGTAATATTAATATGAAAATGACGCGTCAGAATCTAAATTCATCAAACCAAGTCTTCAAATTTCATTTCATATTTTTAGTTTTTTTTGAAAAAATTATCCCAGATTATTTTGCATCTATTACCTTTTTATTTTTAACATTTTTTATATAAATTGATAATGTAGCTGTACAAATTGAAATATACTTAAATATCTACCATCAATTAAAATTTCAGTTTAAAATTAACCTTTAAACTACTTGATCTTCATAGTTAAAGTTGGCGAACATCCTTGGAAAGATTACACTTGGTGATTTTGACTGTTAAGATCGAGTGACTAACTATTTATTTTTAAAATTTTAGTTTTTAAATCTTCATTCAATCTCTCTGGTTAGATTTTTAATTTATAAAAATAAAATAAAAAATATGTAACAAAATATAAACAGACATAAATAGACTTTAAATAAAAATTCGAATCTAATTTATCAGACAAAAATCTTTGTGCGAACCCATTTATGTTGGTCGAGTTGACAAATGAACATCCCTTCTTTCGTAGAGACGATAGGAGTAAACACTAACAAAGAATGTGACTACACTTGTTGTATACATGGGCCTAGGAGAGAATCCCTTGTTGGGCACCTCGAGATCACAAAAATGGAACTAAGACAATGTTGCTCGAGGGGACCGGATACAAAATGATAAGACAGGCAAAAGGCCACCTCCTCTAGGTAGGGGTACTCAATTCTTGGAACCGACTCTGGACAAATATATATGTCGTATGGGTCAGGCTTTAGTTTGAATTCCAAGGAGGCTTATCGAGTTTTTCGGCTCATTTATATATATATATATATATATTTATTTATTTATTTATTTAATAAGAGTAAAAAGTCCAACGAATCTAGAGTTCCTCTTGGTCATTTCCTCTTTCAAGAATCATGAATTGTAAGACTAAACATGACTTAAATTAAATTTGGACACGGTCGTTTAGAAACAATTAGAGGCTTAAGACAAAAAAATTTAAATGGGGCCTTCTTGGTATTTAATATATTTTATAAGTAATATTTAATTAAAATTTTAATTATATATTATAAAATAAATTATTCTCGACTTAAAAAGATCAAGAGGCCAATAATAAAGAGCATTGAAAAATTTATCTATCCGAGTGAAATTAGCATATTCATCCCAGCATATTCAGAAATTTAAATAGAATAAGAACACTTTAAAAGATAAGTATACTGACTGGGCTGAAGTGCAAACAGAGAGTGAGAGATGTGTTCTCTCTACTGCTCTTATCTTCTTCTTCTTTTCTATATAATTTGAATAAGGGTAATTATTTAGATACAGGATTTTTCTTTAGCACACACAGGTTTTTAATTTTTTATTAGAAATTGCCATTTTGCCCTTCCGCTTCCGCACCGTTCGGATGTGATTAAGAACATTTTTCCTTCATTCGGACCATTGGATCATTCAGACCATTATTCATGCATAAATTCCATTCGTCCGGACGGTCTACAGATACCACATAGTACATTAGTTAAAAAAACTATATAATTCCTATAGTTTTGAATAATAAAATCTCCTTTTAAAACTTTAAAATTATTTTTTAAGCACTTGTATTTCTAAAATTCTCAAATTGAATATCCAAACTAATTATGATAACCTGATAAAAATACTTTAAGACTTTAAGGTCTTTTGACACTCCCAAATATTTAAAACACAATATTTTACAAATAAAGGGTATCTCTCGGCAGTGCCGAAAATACACTTCCGGAAGTCCAAACGACTAACCGTAAGACCTGTTGAACTCCAAATTCAAAACTAAACAAATATGTGAAATTTAAAAACTTAGATCTTTCAAATGATTGTTTAACTGGATTTTTTTTGTTTTGAAGAAGGGATGAGATTTGGGATAGGAAAAGATCACCTATTTTTAGTAAACAATCATTTGAAAGATTTAAGTTTTCAAATTTCACATATTTGTTCAGCTTTGAATTTAGAGTTCAACGGTTTTTACATTTGTTGTTTGAACTTCTGGAAGTGTGTTTTTGGCATAGCCGAGGGAGGGATATCCTTTATTTGTAAAACACTGTGTTTTAAATATTTGGGAGTGTCAAAAGACCTTCAAGTCTTAAAGTATTTTTATCAAGTTATCGTAATTAGTCCGGATATTTAATTTGAGAAATTTTAGAAATACACAGTGCTTAAAAAAAAACTTTAGGTAGATTTTATTATTCAAAACTATAGGAATTATATAATTTTATTTTTAGCTAATACTCTATTGGAACCCAGCCACGGCGAGAGGGGCCTTCTTCATCCGGGGGCCTAAGGCGACTGCCTTTCTTGTCCAAAGGTAAAGACGGCCCTGAATTTGGGGCTCCTCATAGAGAATTTTAAATCAGGAAAACTATTTTTAAATAAGGAATGCCTATTTTAAGAGAGTTCTAAAGGTGGTTAGTTTTTTATTTTGATGGGAAATAGAAAATGAAAGTTCTAATTGCCTTAGGAGTCCTCCCTCTACCTGTAAAAGGGTCTCTCTCCATAATTATGCATCACCTCAAGTAACTAAAAATACTATTCACGAATTTGGGAGAGGGCATTAAAGAAGAAAAAGGTAGAAACTCAAAAAGAACCATTGGCATATCAAAAGGATGATCAAATTTCACTCTTCTTCACCAATAGATCCAAGTATGTCTTATTATTATGATGTGTATGATTTCCGCATTAAGATTGATTCGTGTTTTAAGCATTAATTCATCCAGATCCTGTAACGCCCCGCCTTTTCACTCGCCGAAAATCAGAGTCTATTTTTTTTTTAAAGTAAAGAGTGAAAGAGAGCGGAAACGCCATGACGCGAGGTAAGTCGGAGCTTCCAAAGTCCGACCCTTAACTGGCCAACCATGCGTGTTCGTGGACAAGTCCACTAAAACATTTTACACGCGATACTACGACTTGTGGAATACCCATTGCGGAAATAACATCGAATTATAACATTTACTTAGCAAGGAAGGCAATTAATATAAATTAACTTAATCTAGATTAATCATCATTCGATCCATAGCAAATAGTCTAACCTATTACATTCCCAAATACTAGCTACTCAAATTACATTGTCCATGAATAAACTTAAATAAAGTGAAACTAAATTATCCAAGCTCCTAAGCTTGGTTCTGATCGCATCATTCGTTCCGTCCATTTCCTGTGTCATCATCTATGGCAGAAGTAGGGCGTTAGACAACGCGCCCAGTAGGTACTCCGAGTAGGGTCAACACATGGATTAGTATAAACAAAATCACATAGATGTAATAATATCAAAACCATGGAAGTGAATGCTATGCCATGGGTGTCATATGCCATGAGTCCCACCCATCACCCATATACAATCACATAGTATTCCTCTTGATGGAAAATCCTCATCAAGGTATCCCCACGAATGCCTTATCGGTCGCTCCGACGGAGCGTGGACTCCGGTTACATTACAAACATAGTATCCTCTTGATGGAAAATCCTCATCGAGGTATCCCCACGAATGCCTTATCGGTCGCCCCAAATGGAGCGTGGACTCCGGTTACATTACAAACATATTATCCTCTTGATGGAAAATCCTCATCAAGGTATCCCCACGAATGCCTTATCGGTCGCCCTGAACGGAGAGTCGACTCGGTTACAAATCCATAGGAATCAGTGTAGATTCCTCCTCACGATTGTTTATAGGTCCCACCGAACAAAGCGTTGACTCCTTTTACATCACAATCATCATAACTCAGAATCAGTGTAGATTCCTCCCCACGATTGTTTTATCGGAAAATTGAATGAAAGTGTGGACTCCCCCTATTTGATCCCTACCTACCATGTCATGCATGAGATGCAAATGCCAACATGCTATGTAATAATAAACATCATAGCATTTAAAATTCCACAATTGAAACATATCATTTGATAACAAAATAACTCATCAAAACATAAATTAAAATCATCATATATACATATTCCATGGTTTTCAATAAGGTAGAAATCCTACCAATGACCAACTAATGTGTCCTTGCATTTTTGTCCGAAAACCTCTCACAGATCGCGTCAAACTGATCGTACACCATTTGTGAGATTCCGTTACCTTATTACATATCAATAAATCAAACTCATGTTTCATTTGATTTCCAACCATGTTTAAGTCCACAAGCATGCCTTAGTGGGGTTCGGCCATACTACATGGCCGAACCTCACTTAGTTGGTTTTGGGTCCCTCTTTTTAGTCCTTAATCTTTTAAATAAATGTGGATCCAAGATCATGCCATCTTTTGATTCATTAATCCAAACACACATAAGTTAATCATCTAACATTAATAAAACCCTAATTCCACAAGACCTTCTCCATGGGGTTCGACCATGGTCCATCATTTTAACCATATTTCCATTTTAGCCATCATTCTTTCCCTAGCTAATCACTTAGCTTATTACACATGACTAAGTCTCAAAAATATGATCTATACATGATTAATTAATCATAACATAAAACCCTAATAGATCCCTCCATTTCTTAGCTTGATCATTCATTCATTTAAACATGCATAGATCCATAAATGACCCATTAAAATGGTTCATGGGGTTTGGCCATACAACATGGCCGAACCCATGGTGTCCCTTGGTCTTCACCATGGCATCCATTCACCTCCAACGTGTGTCCCTTGAGATGGAACTCTCCATCTTCTTATTAAACTCATCTCTTTAATTCAACTCTATTTAACTCACTTAAAATCAACTCAATTTAATTCAATTTGGATTCATTTCTAACTCAAAATAATTCAACTCAATACTTGGGTTCACCCATGATTGACCAAATCAATCATGGCTTAGTCGACCATGCCCTCATTTGTATTTAATCAGTTGCCACCTCACTTGATGAGGTGGATTTGGGTCTTAATTGGGTAATTGACCCAATTAACTTAAGTCTACCCATTTATTTAAAATTAGCTCATAAATGACCCATTGAGTCCCAAATTGGCAATTGGCCCATTTAAGTACATTTACCAATTGTTTTCAAACCAAACCCTAATCATCAATTCATCTTGACCCATTGAGTCTCAATTGGGCATTTGACCCAATTAAATCACACTCATCAGTTTATCTTCATTCAAACTCTATTCATGACCCGTCGGGTCTTCATTGATCCAATTAAATATATTCTAACCGTATCCACTATCTATTGGATCCTAATTGGGCCATTGACCCAATTAAATTTATTCTCTACTCAATTACATTTCAAACCTATTTACCTTGACTCATCTTAATAAATTAATCACCTTTTAATTTCACTCTTAAGAGGGAATTTCCTTTATTTCCTGGGTTAAGATCTCGGGGTGTTACAGATCCTATGGTGATGTCGTTCGGGTTTGTCGAACATAAATTTTAATGATAATTGATTCTATGATTGATTCTCAATCAATAAACTCTGATAATATGACGAAGTATTACATGTGGCATCAAGAACATGGTTTATAAGATCAATTATGCTTGAAATAAAGAAAAATTAAAGAAATAAAATTTTCAAATATCAAGGAAGAAGGTGATCCTATTCCTTCGCCGATTGATCGGCTAGAGTCATAATGGCCTGAATACTTTATATACCTTAAAGTATATGGATTTTATAATTTGGATGATTTATGGATTTTAAAATCATTGATTTTCTCTTATAATTTTGAAAAATCTTAATGATTTATGGAGTTTAAAATTTTTATGGACCTTAAGATTATGATTTATGGACTCCGAAATTATGGGGTTTTTCCTATTATGGCCCAATCGAAATGTGTTTAGACATCAGGTCATATAACTGTGATCCAATACTCTTCTCAAGTTTTGGATAATAATGACTTTGCTAATCGCAATCTATAATCACAGAGATATTAGGTTGGCCAAAAAAATGCACTGTTTCGAGTGGTTAACGGATTGAGATAGGATGATTGGCGAGTACTTATGGTTGGTATTTGTCCGGACACCTAAAACTGGAGGTGGTATTTGATCGCTTGTACTTTATTGGTCAGTTCTGTCACTGATTGTGAATCACCATAATGATATAGTATGCCATAAGATTACCCAAAGGTAGATCTGGTAATACTGTTTACTAATATTGATTGTTTGTGTGTTTCAATTAAGTTTACTGACTTAGGTGTATGTGTGGAATGTATTAAAGGTAAACAAATCAAACAAAACAAGAAAGGAACTAAAAGATCTAAAGGGCTACTTGAGTTGATCCATACTGATATTTGTGGCCTATTTGATGTTCCATCTTTTGGTGGAAAAACCTATTTTATACCTTTAACGTTGACTTTTCGCGTTATGATTATATTTATATGTTGTATGATAAATTTTAAACAGTTAACACCGTAGAAATATTTATCACTGACGTTGAAAGACAACTATATAAAAAGGTGAAAGTCATAAGGTCAAATAGAGGTGGTGAATATTATGGCAGGTATGATGAAACAGGTTAACACCTGGAGCTTTTTGCTAGACTACTTAAAAGTCGGGGTATAATTGCTCAATAGACGATGCCCAGTATGCCTTAGCAAAATGATATTGCTGAAAGGCGTAACCGTACACTTATAGACATGGTTAGGAGTATGTTATATAATAACACTTTACCCACTATGTTGTGGATGTATGTATTAAGAATCGCAATATACTTGCTTAATCGGATTCCTATTAAGTCAGTTCCTAAGACTCATTTTGAACAGTGGACGGAAAGGAAACCCAGTTTGAGACACCTGTATGTATGGGGTTGTCCTGTATAAGTAAGAATTTATGATCCACATGAAAGAAAACTAGATGAACAGACAGTCAGTGGTTACTTCATACATTTCCCTAAGAAGTCCAAAGGGTACAGGTTCTATTGTCCGAGCCATAGTATGAGAATTGTGGAAACCGATAACGTTAAATTTATTGAGATTGGTAAGGTTAGTGGGAGTGACATAATGAGAAACGTAGGTGTGCAAGAAGTAAGGGTACAAGTTCCTATACTCATAACCTTATAAATTGTTGTACATAATGTTATTGAACAACCTGATGAACAACATTTGAATGACGAATCATTCCACAATGAAGCCATCACCAATAATGAACCGATTGTGGAACAACCGTAAGAAATAGTATTAAGAAGGTCCGAAAGACAAATGAAACTTGCTATTTCGGATGACTATATGGTATATTTATAAGAATCGGATTATGATTTAGGGATTATTAAGGATCTGGTCACTTATGAAGAAGTCATAGAAAGACGAGATAAATTCCATGTCTCAAAATGAAGTCTGAGATCTTGTAGAATTGCCTCATGGATAAAAGAAAGTTGGATATAAGTGAATCTTTAAGACCAAACGGACTCAAAGGAAAATATTGAATGGTATAAAAGCAAGACTTGTGACCAAAGGGTTTACTCAGAAATATTGCATTGATTATAAAAAGACATTTTCTCCTTTATCCAAAAAAGACTATTTCAGAATAATTATGGATTTGGTATCTCATTATAATTTGGAGTTTCACCAAATAAATGTTAAAACGCATTTATAAATGGTAGTTTAGATGAAGATATGTATATGGAACAACATAAATGATTATCCATAAAGGGTGAGGAATATATGGCATGTAAATTAAAGAAATCAATTTATAACTTTAATTAATCCTCCAAACAATGCTACTTTAAGTTCAATGATGCCATTACTTTCTTCGATTTTAAGGAAAATATCGTTGATCGGTGTATTTACATGAAGGTCAGTGGGAGTAAGTTTATCATTTTGATATTATATATTGATGAAATTTTGCTTGCCACTAATGATCTTGGTATGATGTTCAAAACCAAAAAATTTCTCTCCAATAATTTTGAATTGTAAGATATTGGAGAGGCAGCCTACGTGATTGGAATACAAATATTCCGTGACAGAACACATGGTATGTTAGGGTTGTCTCAGAAAATGCTACATAGAAATAATCTTAGAGAGATTCGGTATGCAAAATTGTTCTTATCAAGATGCCCCTATTCAGAAGGGATAAATTTAGCTTAAATCAATGTCCGTATAATGAACTTAAAAATAAACAAATGGAGGAAATCCATTATGCCTCAGCTATAGGTAACATGATGTATGCCCAGACCTACGCCAAATTCGATATTAGTTTTGCTGTTAGTATGCTGGAGAGATACCAAAACAACCCTTGAATGGATAACTGGAAAGTTGTAAAGAAAGTAATGAGTTGTTTAAATGGTATTAAAGACTTCATGCTTACGTTTAAGAGAACCGATAATCTCAAAAGTCATTGCCTACTCATATTCGAATTTTGCTGGTTGCATTGATAACACATAGTCAACGTTTGGCTATTTGTTCCTTATGGTTGGTGGAGCAATATCATAGAAAAGCGCCAAACGGTCTATCACTGTAGCATCAAGTATGGAAGCAAAATTTGTGGCGTACTATGAGGCTATTGTTGAAGGATTGTAGCTGCGGAACTTTATCTCAGGTCTTGAAATTATCGACTGCATTGCCAAGTTGCTGAGAATTTACTGTGATAATTCTGCAGCAATATTCTTCTCTAAGAACGACAAGTATTCGAATGGATCGAAAACATGGAACTGAATTAGTTTGTCGTGAAAGAAGAAGTTCAGAAACGGATGGTGTCTATTGATCACATAAGTACTTTACTTATGGTGGCAGATCCGTTGATGAGTGGATTACCTATAAAGACTTTTAAATAACATGCAAATAGAATGGGTTTTCAACGTAATCTATTATGACGTAATTCTGTATTTTTGGACAGCATTATAAATAAGTGTGCACGATTTGACATTTAAGTACTCATGTATGCGTTTCTGATTATTTTTTCTGTTTATTATTGTTATGTATATACATTATGTGTATTTATTTTGACACTAACATGAATAGTCATTTTGTTATAACACTTATGTTGACCATTATAAAAATCTCTCATTTTAAGGCTATATTAAGTAGGTCACTTGTGTTGTAATGATGGAAGGAACCATTTTGGGATAAGATGATGTGCAACTGTCATTGCTCACATTTGTAGTTTATTTAGTATTAGAATTATGATGTTAACCGCATTATGTTGTTAAATACAGTTTACGTGTACACCTTATGATAAACCTGTTTTAAATCCCATGAAGTGTAAATGTGGGCCAAGTGAGAGAATGTAAGACTAAATATGACCCACATTAAATTTAGGGCTCCAGATAGAGGATTTTAAATCAAGAAAACTGTGTTTAAATAATGAAAGTCTAAAGGATGTTAGGTTTCTATTTTAATGGGAAATATGAAATAAAAGTTTTAATTGCCTTAAGGATCCTCCTGCTGCCTATAAAAGGGTCTCTCTCCGTAATTATCCATCACCTTAAGGAACCAAAAACACTATTTATGAATTTGGGAGAGGGCATTAAGGAGGAAAGAGGTAGAAACTCTAAGGTGGGTGTTTTCTCTTGTTTTTTGACTCCAGAAAGCATTGACATATCAAAGGGAAGATCAGATCTCACTTTCTTCATCAATGGATCCGAGTATGTCTTATTATTATGATGTTTATAATTTCCGCATTAAGATTGATCTATGTTTCAAGCATTAATTCATCAAAATCCTTTGATTTTGTCGTTCAGATTTGTCGAGCATAAAGTTTAATGATGGTTGATTCTATGATTGATTCTCAAGTAATAAACTCTGATATTATGATGAAGTATTACATGAATCTTCACTCTTATTTTTGAGAAACCACCATTCCATCTTTCCCTTCGCCGATCACCACCTCTCCTGTAGCGCCCTGCCCATTTCTACCACTTAAATCAGAGTATAATTTTTTTTTAAAAAGATCAGGAGGAAAGGGGCTGAGACGCCACGATGCGAGTCCGAAGACTCAACACTTGACTGGCTCAATTGGTGTGTGCATGATAACATTTGCACACACTCTCCTAAATCTGCGGAAATTTAAGCATTTTATATTGCATGAATAACCAAACACATCTCATAGCAGATGAGGAATTCCCAAACGAATAATATAATGAATCAAATACAATTAAACTAAAACTACATAGATTCCAAAACATGAATATTATATTAACTTCAAAACTCTCAAAACATGAATATATAGCTAACTCCTCTGGACTTTCTTCTTTGTTCTCCATCTCATTTATGTTCGGTCATCACTTGATCTGATGTTATCTACATTTTCCAAAACCTGCATATAAATCTGGAGGGGGAAATTTATGGGCTTAGTCAACGTGCCTAGTAGGAATTCCGATCATATAGTATGCCCTACGGTGTGTCATATCTAGACATTGTACATAATTGTACTTTTATCAAAATCCGATCGTATCGTACTTCAAATTACACAAAAACATACTTTAAAACATCACATGACGTATAAGTATTTCAATACTTTATTCAAATCACTCTTAGGTTGTAAAACCCACATCTTACCACAAATTACCTTTTTTCAAGATGAAGATATCACTTCCTTTAAAATATTTATCATGCTATAAATCTCATAATTCATACACTATAAAAATATCATATTTGAAAGACATATTTCCATACCTTTTTCATAAGATATTATACCCATACCTAAATCATCATATACTTTCCAGAATACCATGTATAAATCATATATCATTGATCAAGTATCAAATTGAAAATACTTTCTTAAGACCTTTCACGAAAGACACACCCGTCTTATTATTTCAATTACTATATTCAATGCATATAAATGTTCATCAATATGTAACATGTCATGCCATGGGTAACATGATATATGCATACCCTTATTATACCTTATGCATAGGTATTTCAATACCTCATATAGAACCACGGGGTATTTAGCATATCGTTTATATATTTCGTAGTCATTGTTTTCCTTGGGGGAGTCTTAGTACACATTGTTACCACTCAACCAGTTCCACCGGGAGACATTATTTCTTTCACCCGTGCGTACGACATCAAAGTTTGCCCGGGTCCATTCAGCACGTTGATTCACCAAATCATAATACGACCCCAAAGTCCGTCCAGACATTTGGCACTTTGGTTCGTTACTCAACCCCATAATAATAGTTCATGACCCTAAGGTCCATTTATTCTCATTTCATGTCTTTCCCATCCCATGCTTCATGCATGAGGAATATGAATGCATTTGATGTCCATGATTCATGTTATGTGTTATCAATTATCTTATTGAACTTGAAAGTACTGTTTTCATCAAAAACATTTCATACATTACTAAACACATCAATTCTTTTCGACATAATCATCTAGATGCTTTATACATAGGTTTAAGTCCCAAAGTAGTTCAAAACTCCAAATAACTGAAATCCATAGTATTCTCAAAACAATACATATTAATAACGTACATTTCAAAGCATCTCATTTATCATATTATTCTAGAGTACTTCAATTGAAAATACACCCAATTTAATAAATCAAAGACACATGGCTTTCAAAGAAACTCAAAGCATCATTTTCATATTTATAATAGGGTATTAAATTCACACCCATTGCTTTTCAACGAAGTAAGAAAACCTACCTGATCCTATCCGATCAGCGAATGAAGGTAATCCACGAACTACTCATTTGATTCCGGGCTTGCTTTCGATCCTTCGTTCATTATCCACACATGTTACACAAGAACACATAATATCATTATTCTTAATTTAATTCAATGACTTTAGACTCTATATTTTATGTTTTTATCTCCCAGTTATTACATATGTAAATGTCTTACAATAAACCATGAGTTTATGTGTTGTTATGGAACTCATAATAACATCTTATAAGTGTGGGTCTCGATAATTGATCCATCGGTTCAAAACTTGTTCAATATTGAATGAATGGAATCTGGGATTTAGGAAGTGACCCTAAGCCGACACTCTTCCAGTAAAGGGGCATTTCTAATCAATTTATGTCCCTTTCAATCTCCTCTCACTTTCTCTTTTCCTATGACACACCACCCGAAAACTCCCATTATTGGGCAACTTCAGCTTCATCACTTATCTCATTAACAATGAAATTATTGATATATTTTAACAACTGCTGCCTCCCCATGTCTGGCTAACTGCATGCCTATTTCACATCATCTGTCCCAATTAAACATATCCATGTCTTCCATCTCTTCCATCTCCCTTCCACCTACTAAACCAGCCCACTGAATCCATTCCATGTTTTATTATATTGCCTACTTCCTCAATTTAGACACCCACACATCAGTCTTGTCACTAAAAATAATGAGAAAGGATGAAGCATTTCTGCTCTCCTCAACCACAAGCTATGCTGCTACTTCAGCTCAACTTTCTCTACTCTGATTTCCTACAAATTTCAAGAATAAAAGAGCCAAGCCAATTATGATAGACCCTGGTCTTTACAGTCTCAACAAATCAGAAATTATATGGACTTCTAGTGAGAGGGCAGTGCCTACAGTTTTCAAAATGTACACAAGTTTCTTCTGAAATAGGTTCTGGCCTTTCATTTGAAGTCATGCATTTAAGAACTGCTTGAAAACCAATTGTTGCTCCAAGAGAATAGAGGCAATTTAGGTGGTTGTATAATGGTTCAGAATGACACCTTTGGAATTATAGATGTGCCTTGATGAACCAATATTGCAAGTGATATAGCGATTCCAACATAGCAAATGGAAGTCGATGGCACCCGCAGAGATGTCAGAACTAAAGAAGCAGATTGATAAGCTACTCCGATTGGGTTTCATCCGACATAGCACGTCATCATGGGGAGCACCTACATTATTTGTCAAGAAGAATGATGGCTCCCTAAGAATGTGTGTAGATTATCGACGTCTCAATCAAGTCACAATCAAGAACAAATACCCACTGCCAAGAATTGATAACTTATTTGATCAGTTGAGAGGGTCTAGTCACTTTTCCAAGATAGACCTCATGTCAGGTTATCATCAAATCAGAGTCAAAGAGGAGGACATAGAAAAGACAACATTTAGAACTAGATATGGGCTATACGAGTATGTGGTGATGCCCTTCGGATTGACGAATGCGCCAGTAATCTTCATGGATTTAATGAATCGGATCTTCCATCCCTATTTGGACAGGTTCGTGATTGTGTTCATAGATGACATCCTCATCTACTCGACAAGTGAAGAAGAACATGCCGAGCATGTGCAGATTGTCTTGAATACCTTGAGGGACAAAAAATTGTTTGCCAAGGCAAGTAAATGCGAATTTTGGTTGTCTAAGGTCAACTTCTTGGGACACATAGTGACGACAGAAGGGATAATAGTGGACCCGGCGAAGGTAACTGAAGTGAAAGATTGGAAACCCCCTCAGAACATCACGGAAGTCAGAAGTTTCCTAAGGTTACGGGGTACTATCACAAATTCATCATGCACTTCTCCAAAATTGCAGTCCCACTTACCCGATTGACTCAGAAAGGAGTCAAATTTGAATGGTCCGATCAGTGTAACAGAAGGTTCGAGGAACTGAAAGAAAGACTACTATCAGCTCTCATATTGATCATTCTAGAGCGAGGCAAGGGATACACAGTGTATTGTGATGCTTCAAGTGAAGGACTTGGTTGTTCACTCAATCAAGAAATGCATGTAGTGGCCTATGGTTCTAGACAGTTGAAGATCCATGAGTGGAACTATCCCACCCATGACCTTGAGTTAGCCGCAGTAGTGTTTGCACTCAAAAGCTGGCGGCACTATCTCGACGGAGAAAAGTTTGAGGTCTACTCCGATCACAAGAGCCTCAAATACCTGTTTGGACAGAAAGAGCTCAACATGAGACAAAAGTGGTGGATGGAGTACCTCCAGGACTACGATTTTGGTCTCCATTATCATTCGGGCAAGGCAAACAAAGTCGCGGATGCACTCGGTCGTATGAACCATGGAACAGTGGCGAGTTTGATTAGATAAGAGTGGGAAATGATGTCAGCAATTAGAAACCTAAATCTTCAGATCACTAATAGGATGTGTGTACAATCTCATAGTACACTCCACTATGACATCGAAGATAGAACAGGCACAGAGGTCAAATCCAAAAATGACCAAAATATGGGAAAAGTTTGCAAGAGGAGAAACAGTTCAAGATTGGAAAATACAGCCGGGGCAAGGCCTTATGTATTAAGGCAGGGTATATGTACCCGAGGAGTATAGATTGGAATTGTTGAAAGAGGCACATCAGTCAAGATTATCGATACACCCTGGAAGTACAAAGATGTACCGAGATCTCAAGAGGCAATATTGGTGGTCAGGACTTAAGAAAGATGTTGCAGACTTTGTCTCCAAATGTCTCACATGTCAACGAATCAAAGCAAAACATATGAGACCACTCGGTTTACTCCAGTCTATTTCCATTCCAGAATGGAAGTGGGAACACATAGCCATGAACTTTGTGATAAGATTGCCTAGATCTTCTAAGGGCAATGATACAATTTGGGTTGTGATTGACCACCTCACGAAGTCCATACATTTCATACCTATCAAGGTAACAGACTCATCAAAAAGTTTGGGTAGACGATACATCAGGGACATTGTCAGATTGCATGGGATACTCAAGACTAATCATATCGGACCGCGATGGTAGATTTACAGAAGAGTGTGGCAGAGTTTACAAGCGGCCATAGGGACAGATTTGTTATTCAGCACAGCTTTTCACCCACAAACGGATGGTCAGTCCGAGAGGACCATACAGACCTTAGAGGATATACTGAGAGCTTGCATGCTCGACTTTAAGGGCAGTTGGGAAGACCATCTCCCCTTGGTGGAATTTTCATACAACAACAGCTACCAAGCAAGTCCACAGATGACACCTTTCGAGGCATTATATGGTAAGCCTTGTAGATCTCCTGTATGTTGGACTGAGATAAGTGAAGCTGCACTCATTGGGCAGGAATTGGTTGAAGAGACTACAGAGCAGATTAAGATCATCAGGCAACGACTCTTAACCGTACAAAGTAGATAGAAAACCTATGATGACAAGAGAAGAAGGCCTTTGGCATTTGAAGTAGGAGACCAAGTGTTCTTGAAGGTCTCACCACGAAAAAGTCAAATCCGATTTGGAAAGAAAGGGAAGTTGTCACCGAGATATATTGGACCCTTTCAAATACTTGAAAGGATTGGTGAAGTTGCATATCGCCTTGTACTCTCTCCACAGTTGTCCAATGTGCACGATGTTTTCCATGTGTCGATGTTAAAGAAGTATCATCCAGATCCATCACATGTATTGGATGTACAAAGTGACATATCTTACGTCGAACGACCTGCCAAGATCATAGATACGGAACAAAGGGTACTCCGGAATCGAGCAATTCCTTTTGTCAAGTTGGTGTGGGAAAGACACGGCAACGAAGAGATAACTTGGAAGTTAGAGTCAGAAATGAGGATGCACCATTTGGAACTTTTCATGTAAGTCGTTTAAACCTTATCTTATTCAATTTTTGGGCCGAAAATTCCAAAAAGGTGTTAGTATTGTAACGACCTAGGATCTCGACTTTGGGGCCCACTGTAATTTTCTTTGATTATTTTGAATAATTTTTTGAGAATTAAACTTCGATTGGAGATCTGTGGAAATGTTGACATTAATTAACAAGAATTAGAGAGGTGATTAACTAAGTAAGTGAGATTAATGGTGATTTAATTAAGTTGCTAATTTAATTTAATATTATTTAATAAGGTGAGATGCCACATGACATGGCAAGATAAGGATGAAAGCAATTTCACCACCTTTAGCTTTTTGTTTTTGACTAAAAGTAAAATGAGAATAAAGTAGAGGAAAAAGTAAAAAGAAGAGTAGGGCTCTATCTCTACCTCTTTTTCTCCATTCTCTTCTTCTATCCTCCTTCTCTATCTTCTTCCTTTCTAAAAATCTGAAACAAGAAAGAAAGAGAGAGCTGGATATTTCTCTTCATCTTCCTCTCTCTCTCTTTGGTGCAAATCTCCATTGAAAGCTTGGATGTTGAAAAAAAAAAATGAAGGAAACTTAGAATGCTCATCTAAATGTAAAATCTTCTTCCCTAAGCTTATTATTTATGTTTAATGTGAAAGTTAGGATGGTTTGGAACCAACCTTAGATAAATTTTGGTTAAGATGATGGAATTTGGGGAAATTTGAGAATTTAGGGGTTTTCCCCAAATTCATGGAATTTGATGTAAATATATGAATTAACTCATCAAATTGGAAATGCTAGCCTCCTAATATGTGACCAATTATATGGAGAAGTAATATAAATGACTAGGCTTGTAAATTAAACCCAAGTTAAGGATATGGAATTTGGGGATTTAGGGGTTTTCCCCAAATTCATCGAATTTGGTGTAAATCTATGAATTAACTCATCAAATTTGGAAATGTGAGCCTCCTAATATGTGACCAAATGTAACGCCCCGCCCGTTTCTACAACCTAAACGGGTCGTGGCCCGCTTAACTGTAGGCTGAACCGGCGTTAACCAATGCATTACGCATCTAACGGGCCTTACATCACAAATTTGTGGTTGGGGGAAAATAAGTATATATATATATATATATATATATATATATATATATATATATATTTAAAGATTATGAATAAAATAACGAAACAATCAAATCCTTCAAACTCAAATTTACACATCGCATACATCATAATGTCATCGACAATATAAATAAATAACATCTATTATCAACATCAAATCTAATCTCACTACTCACATCTCATTCCATAAAATAAAACCAACTAATAAATCTCAAATTTCTCAAATTATTTGAATCAAATAATCAAGTCTCAAAGAATAAGAAACATCCAATAATTAACTCAATCAAGCTAGTTCAACACCTATTTAGGAATTTAAATATTCATCCATAATAACTTTTAGTTTTCAACGTCGTCTTCCAATCCTAAATCCAGAGGGTTACTTGCAATATAAAGGTGTGAGCTCCAAGCCCAGTGAAGGAATACAATAATATATATCCAAAATGTGATATCTCCAATATACTCAATTTAATACAAATAAAGAAATATTAAAAGCATAAGTAATTGAATATGCATTTAATGTCCATGCTTTATGTTATATAATTCACAATACACAATGCCCAATACCTCATTCATTCACAACAACACCTACTGTATTAGTGGTCTATCCGCTGAGGCGATGCTAACACAACACCACATGAAGTGGCCTACCCACCGTAGCGAGGCTAACACAACACCACATGAAATAGCCTACCCACCGAAACGAGGCTAACACTACCACCAAATAACAGTCTACTTGACGTTTCATGGCTTAATAATCCAAATCTACCACATACGTGGTACTACTCACTAAAAGCGAGGCCATACACTACCACAGTCGTGATGTACATGAAAGATCACGGCTCATACCTCCATACCCATCCCATGAATATGAAGATGTTATACCTACTATACATTATCTCTATCATCATACCACATGTTATGTATTATGCCATAAATTTAAACATTATACTCTGCCAGTCATATGATCTCAAATTGACATAAGCACCATATTCATGTCCCAAAGCATCATAATCCAACATCAATAATCTTACACTTGCATAATAATAAATTATGATTATGACAACACAATATCATGAATTCATCTCAATAACATCACAAATAACTCTACAACCGTAAATAAAATATTCATCTAATTCGAACATAATTATTGGACCTTTCAATAAGGCTAGTGGCTAATTTTCAACTATCCGGGCAGACTAAGTCCCTCACGGCCATTAGAACATTTAGTCTATTCCCTTATACTACTGTGAGTGAGAACCGGATTAGAACCACTATTCCAATAAATACCCAGTCTATTTCATAGGTCCAATATTATATTCCCAAAATACAATACATCATGCAATATTTTTCATTACTCAATCACATAAACAAAATAAAGAATATCATGCATAACAAAATATAGTTTATTATTTTCCCTCACCTAGAAGTTTGGTGATATGCATAAAATAAAATACCGAAACTCTTTTAGCGATCAGAATCCAAAGTTTACTAAAATGTAATAATCATAGCAAAAACCAATAAAAATTCATGCTAACCATTCGCCTAAATTTTTGAAACTACTTGAGAATTCATTTTTTTATTATTTTATATTAACATAATTCATCTCTTAAGATCATATGTGTTCTATTCCAATAAAAAGGGATTTAAAGAAATCTAATTTTTCTAAGTTTTACGTATTTTTCCAAGAAAATCCTTATAGGGAAGAATTCACTCATTTTGCAGAATTTTCTAGGAACAGCATGTTTATCAATTATTTTTTACCCTCTACCGGTAGATAGGTCTCTGAATTACGATCACAACAATATCTCGTGCGTCAAAATGCGATATTCTTAACCCGAGTTATGATTGTTTTACTGAGACATGTTAACTGCCAAACAATTTGCAGTCTTCAACGAGGTTTCTGGAATTCAACCCAAAATTGACCTATCATTTCATTAAATTTTGATTTCAAATTCGAACAGTAACTAGATCTATCAGTATAGCTTCTAACCAACAAATTCCATCGAAAAAGACGTTCGTGAACTCAAGTAATGATTTTTCTCGGGAGGACGCGCAGAAACATAAGCCAAATTTGAAATCCGAGTTTCATAGACTTCCACAAAATTTGAGTTTCCCTCTAATCGAAATCTAAGGTTATTAAATCAGTCCTCTTAAACCTCTAATCAGTTTTTTATCACAATTTTACATGTCAAAGTCTCTTCTATCATGGTCGAATTGAACTTAAAAAAGGGAAAGATCAACACCCTTTCTAAGGTTTAATCATAGTTTTATTCTTCTTTTCTCTTTCTTCCTTTTTCTTTCTCTCTCTTTGTTTATTCAAATTTCTCAAAGTAAACTTCAGCAAAATTGTTTTAATTTGAGAGAGACGTCATGGAAGAAAAAGAAGAGAAATGAAAAGAAAATGATTTAGAAGAAAATAAATCTACATACCTCTAAGATGAAGAAAACCAATGAAAAACCAAATAGCAAAGGGAAGGAGATGCTGCTTTGCTCGACCAAGCTCAAGGAAGAAGATGAAGTTTCGCCCAAGGAAAAAGGAGAAAATAATCATTGGTTTACAAAAAGGGGCTATGAGCATGATATTTTATTTTAAGCAAAAAAGAGTCGGCCAAGGGGAGTTCTAGTCCACTGAGGACTTGCCTCCAACGTGTAATAGGATTTGGTTTCCTAAATTTCACAAATGGGTATTTCCTATTATTTATTTAGGAAGACAAATTAAATAAATGTCCAGATGAAATAATTTTGATAAACTAACTTGGTTTTCTAACTAATTTGGAATTTCTAAATTTTATTTATTTGATTAATTTTTTTCTCTCTTACAATAATTTATTTAATTAAATTCTCTATCTAAAATTAATTTTCCTAACGACAAGGGTTTGGGCACTTGAATTAATATTTTATCCAATGTTGACATAATTTCATTGTTTGCTCAATTTATTTTAATTGTGAATTTTAATTTTCTCTCCAGATTACATTTACTCAATTTAATCCTGTTTGTATCTAAAATTAATTTTCTAAAATAAATATTTGAACACTAAATTCGACCAAAGCATTTGATTTAATATTTTATAAAGTTCGCCCATGGCATGGGCAAATTGGTATTTTATTTAATGCAACAATATTTTCAATTTTGATCCACTAGTAATTTATTTTAATTGGGCATTTTAAATTAGAAACTAGTTATTGAAGTTTATTTTCTCACTAATTAGTTGTTTACTTCAAACAAATAAACATACACATCATCACCTTAATCCACTAACAGTCTAATTCTACCCAATACCACTGACCCGCTACTCCAGACCAGATCATTACACCAAGTATATGGAAAAGTAATACAAATAATTAGGCTTAGAAATTAATTCTAAGTTCATTCACAACAAAACCCCCCACTTCTAAGGTATGTGAAATTTACCATTGTTGTGCTAAAATAATCCAATTGCATGCTTAGGAATAGAGTGGAAAATGATTATGAGTGGAAGGAATGGGAAGAACATGTAGAAAATCTAAGAAGATATGAGAAATCTAATTTATCTAAGATTAAGAAAATGTATGTTAGAATTTAGATTTTATCTAAAGTTAAGATTTGAACTGGAAATTGGAGATTCTCAACCCTAAGCCTAAATAAGGTGTAATTTGAAAGAAAAGTACAAGAAAAGGCTTATGGTCTTTATTTCTATAATTAGTTGGAAAGGAACTAAACTAGATTTGGATTCAAGAAGAAAAGTAGAAGTAATGAATTTTATTAAAGAATCTTATTAAGTTATTTATTAGAAAGTTATGATTTTTATATAAAATTTGCTTATGATGAATGGGTTGAATGAAGAGATTGGAGGTGACCCTATTATTGGGTAAGGAAGTTCAAGACTCAACATTAATATTAGAAACTTGGAATCAAGTAAGTTTTCCTACTCTTATTGATGTACCATAATGAATATGTATTTCTAGTTTGGATTTTAATGTTTTGAGATTTGTTATATGTGTGTTTTAAACATAGACTTTGATATATATATATATATATATTATCTTATTATGAAATGCAAATGGATTTAATATTAGCAATGGAGTTCTCAACCATATGAATCATGCATTCATGAGGGATGGGGATGCATGAGCATTACAAATATTTATCCTTATAAAAGAAATTGTACAAAATAAACCTTTGGCCCCCCGTCCATGTGACAAGATATGGCATTAAGATGGGCTGAATGCTCCTGAGTGTGAGACTCGAAACCTGTGCAGGATTGTATGGGTGATAACACTCCCCCGGTAGTCCGGGTAGAAATGCTAAGTATTGGGAAGTATCTCCCAGACGGATGCCACGGGAAAGCTACGGACATAAGAGGCCAGTGATAAAACTGTTGAATTGGGAAAGACAAACTTTCCAATGCATGGGGCATGAAAGGGATTGCATAGACCTCATAGCACCCATGGCATGTCATTCATGATTATTTTATATACTAAGTTGGAAAGTATGATTTGATATTTGGTTATGAGATGCATTATAATTTCGAGATGTTTATTACTTGGTATTTACACATGACTTTAATTTTGTTTTGAAATTTCAAATGGAGATGGGAGATGTTTTTATGAAATGTGAATTACAATGTAAGCACCTATGTTATATTATGATTTTTGTATATGTCACATATTGGTACCCACACCGATGCGAATTCCTACTGGATTTTGACTAAGCCCACAAATTTCCCCCTTTTTAGAATCTAATGCAGGAAATGGTAAGGGAAATGAGGCTGGACCGAATACTAGTCAAGCATGATTGGAGATGAAAGCAAAGGACAAAGTTTTTGAGAATCACACATTTTGACATTTTGGAGATAGAAGACAATATCATTCTTTTTCACTATATTTTGAGAACATTTAATTTTTGTATGAGTTATATGATTTGAAGTATAATTGATGATATATAAACTCCTATATGATGATGTTAGACTTCTTTGTTATTTGACATTTAACTTATATGGGATTAATATGCTTTGTTTTGGATTGAAAATGACTATCATTCAAATGTGTTACATACTATATTTATGCTTCTGCAGGTTTTATGTTAGTGTTTTGTAAAAGTTAAAATGGACGTTGTCCCTGTGCACACACTAGTTGGGCCAGTCGAGGGTCGGGTCTTCTGACTTGGACTTGACTCGCGTCGTGGCGCTTCGGCTCTCTCTCTCTCTCTTTCTCATTAAATACCACTCTGATCCTAGTTGGAGAGGGAGGGGCGCTACATCTCCCTTCAATTTGGCAACCCTTCTTCCAAGTTTCATACTTCCATCTTCTCGATTCGACATTGGCGACTACTATTGTCACGCCCCGACTCGAAGGGTGGGCCCAGAACGCGACTGATTTTTTTTTAAAAAAACTAACACTACACTAAAGAATTCTAATTGGACCGGATCAATGGTTAGGCTCAAATGTCATACATGATCTCCACATGTGGACTCAAACACATACCATAAGTCTACTCAAAAGAGACATCAACACAAACACATAATTCCAATCAACGAATTATTATTACAACATCATCAGAGTAACTATGGAACGCATGCTAGTTCAATACATGAAATGCAAACAAATTAAGTACTACACACGGTACTTTATATAAGCAAACGGTTCAAAGAGCCAAAAAACAAAGATAAGTGAATTTACCTCACTGGGAATCCCAAAGCAACACAACAGCTTATCCATCTTAAGCTTCATATGGAGGGTTCTCCTCCTCGGGCACATCTCCTGAAAGGTGAGTAGAGTGAGCTAACTAACCCAGTGAAGGAAATATAACAGTGCAGTCTAATGAAATATCAAGTTAGTATATAATCAACATTTGTAATATAATATCAATTACTTGATAATAAATTTTCAACATCAAGTATAATCTCATCATCATTTCCATTACTGCTGTCATCCAACGTAACGCCTACATACTACGCTGAGACCATCGTATTAAGTCCCGACACGGTCAAAATACATCATTCCAAGTACATCTCCAGCCCTCACATGTCTGATACTGACACTCGTCAAGTCAGCAACTGTCGACACCCCTGGTCCAGTAGACATAAACCATCTCACACATATGGCAAGGGCACGTGGAAGCAGTATTACATATCTCATATGATCAACATCATAAATATTCATAATTATCACAAGCACTTCTTACAATAGTGCATTCTGTGTAGGCACATGGGTGAGTTCATCAAATCTAAAACCACTCATTGCTCAAGATCCATCTCATTAAAAACCTGATTACACCTACTATAAAGTTAAGTTCCCTCACTGAAAATGTATGGTATCGCGATTTCTGTTCAACAAGCAAACAAGTGCACAATCAATAATATGTCAACATACATAGCATCCAAATGTATACATATAAGTAGTATTTCAAAATCATATTTGTTTTTCCAAAAATCTCTAAGGTAAGTGGAGTTTAGTCTCCTACTTTGTTTTTAACCATTTTAAGTAACAATAATCCACAATATAGTAATAATAGGGTACTTAGTCCAAAATTCATATTGTCTTCTAGACATGACCAGATTGACTTATTCAGTTAAATCTAGATACTCAGGTCACTTCTCGGTTGTTTTCTGGATAGGATCAGATTTGATATGTTAAGTAAGATCTTTAAGTCACTCAGTACCCGACAGATATAGCGTCGGCCTGGAAGTGAAGTCACTCAGTGCCCGACAAATAGAATCGGCCTAGAAGTGAATAAAATAGTATATATACTATAGTAATAAGAGAAGAGAGTTAGTACATTTTTAAGTTATTAGAGGGTATAAACATTACATCTAAAACTTAAGTCTAACACATGCATCAATAATCAAATAAGATTTGACATTCAAAAATTGGGTTCCTCGGAACATGCCTCGGAACCAGGTATTATGGCTTCGGATCATCCAAACAACTGTCTAAAACTAGTCACAGACTTCGGACTTGGGTCTATCCTCGGATCGTCCGAAGGTCCTTCCGAACCGAAAAATCAGAAAAACAGGCTTCAGTGGGTCTGTGTGTATCGAATTATGCCAAGTGAAGCTAGGATCGTCTGAGAGGGGTTCGGTCCTTCCGAACAAGACTCGGAACGTCCGGAGCAAAGGAGAGAGAGTGGCTAGCCTCGGACGCTTCGGGACTTCGGGCTGAAGCTCGGAACGTCCGAAGGTAACTCTCGGATCGTCCGAAGGGTGTTACCGTCAGACCTTTAGAAGCACAACTCTCGGACCGTCCGAGAGTCATCTTCCTCCTCTGTCTGCAGCAGCAGATAGTAATGGGCAGCAACACCATAAAATACGAATCCAAAAACAGTGATTTTTCTGGATTCGATTTTCATATCCAATCTGTCAGATAGGCTCCTCAGTGAGTCCTCTTTCCATAGGGAGTGGTTTGGAGTTTTAAATCTTAACAGGCAATCGGATTTAAACATAAAAACCACATTGATACAAGAAATATCAAGTTTTTTCTTAAACTTCAAATCTGTTTTACTCACTCAAAACTTGGCCAAAATCATTTTTTCTTGATTCTAAACTAGTTAAAATTTAAAGAGGAACACAGTGGTTACCTTCACTCGAGTTCATAGGTTGAAAATCCGGTCTTTTAAAAACTTCTCCTCTAAGCTTACGGTGAAGAGAAACTGGAAAATATAGATAGAGACTGAGGGCTGGTTTGATCTCACAGAGCAGCTGACAGGGAGAGATGGAAATGTGGGAGTAAACCCAGCTGAGGAGGGGTGATTTTATAGAATGCCTGATCAATCAAGGGTGGCCAGCCGGAGGTTGCATGCCGCTGTTGCCTACGTCTCCAATAGTAACGGTACTATTTGGGTACTGGTTGCAGATCAGTCCCTCTATACTTTCAGTTTTGCAAATAAGCCCTTATTTGATTAAAAATTGGTTTTTATCTTAAAACAATACTTTTAAAGCTCAAAAAATTTAATCCAACGTGACAGATAAGTTGGGTTTTAAAAACTCTAATCAGCATAAAAATTTGGAGATTTAAAACTCATTACAAACCATAGATTTAAATAAAAACCATAATTTAACACTATTTATGTAATTTAACTTGTGTTAAATAAAATGATTTAAAATCCTCATTTTTGGGATTTGAAAGAATAAACTAGACCATACTAAAATGTTCTAACATACTATACTTGTTTCAAAAAAATTCTCATTTCCAAAACTATTTAAAAATATTTATTTCTCCCTTTCGGGGTTTTGATGGGCGGTTTTAAATACTATTTTCTGAAAATAAAATTATTTTAAAATCAGAAATAGGAATCCTTGATTAAGAAAAATAATATCATCCAATAATAATCACATAATAACACAATTAATAATATAATAACAATAAGTGATAAATTACCATTTTGCCTCTCCAGGTGGACGAGCTGGATCACTGAGCTTTCGAGCTCAGATTGGGCCCCACCTGGGCTTTTCACAAAGCTCTAACCGTAATCTTCAAGATTAACCGGTCTAAGCAGGATTTATTAAACTAAATTCGCCTAATTTGAGTCAGGGTATTACAACTATTCCATTAGGTGCTCTCTCTCTCTCTATTGTTGCCCTGGTCTCTCTTATTGTCTCTGTTTTTCTCTCTCGTGCTGCCCTGGTCTCTCTTTCCCTCTCTCTCTTTATCGGACTTAATCGGACAGACACGAGCTTTGGTAAAATAATTAGACTCAAGTTTTTTTAGTGAAACCCAACCTGAATCCAACCCATGAACACTCCTACCTCGAGGATGTCACTGCATAATCAAAAGAGGCTGGAAATGACCACTATATGAGAGCCTTGTCACAAATATTGACGGTATTTTCAAATTTACCATGTTTTTATCAGCAAAATACAATTACCGCGTTAAAAACGCGTTTTTATAGCGAAGACGATAAATTTCGGTTAAATTCCCTATAAAATCGCGTTAAAAACGCAATAAATGGTAATATCGTGATAATATCCCGGTAAATTCCCTATACCATTTTTATTTCATTAATTTTTTTATTTATTCTATTTTTATTATTTTTTAAATATTATAATTTCAACGAGATTTTCCCGTTAAATTCCCTTTAAAAATCAGAGAAATTAAAAATATCCCGTCATTACCAATTGCCGTTAATATCCTGAGAACAGTATTTGTCACAATGTATAAGAGTAGTGTCTCACAGAGCACCAAGGATGTCAAGCCAAAGAGAAAAGGAAAAAATTAAGTTCATTGAAGAAAAAGTATTTTAACCTCACTAATATTATTAATTTTAATTGTTGAACATTCTTTAATTTTAAAAACTTTTAATGCTACTTTTATAAAATGGGATGTTAAAATATCCCACTTTGTAGACAAAGGGGAAGGGCTATCAAAACAAATTTGACAACTAATGTAAACCAGTAAATCCTTTATGCAAAGTGCCCACAAACTTCACCTTTTGATGATGCAGACACTTGACAAATCCTCTCTTGTTTCCTAAATGCAGTGAACCATGAATGTTCTCAAATAGCTTGAGCTAAAAGACAAACCTATATCTCGGTCATAAAGTTATAACTCAACGCCAACAATGACGTGAAATTATATTTAAATATGAAATTAAAATCTTTTTTAAACATATCTATAAATAAAAATCATCTTAATTGAATCAATCAAAACATATCTTCAAACTCTAAAATTTAATCAATTTAAATTATTTTTAACATTTTAATTTTACAACCTAAAAATATAATTTAATTGATCCAATGAAGGTGAATTTATATAAGCCAAATACAATCTTCGATCAATCCATCACCATCACCATTCCATTCAAATGAACCCCAAGTCTAGGTGTGGAAGTGATCATCCTTTGCATAATATATAGCATAACAAATTACTCGCTTTTTTTTTTAAGGGGGATTGCTAATTATTGGTACTATATGTTAAAATCCAAATGAACTACCATGTTTTCACCATTTTATCATGTTATTAGGTTCCTTTGAAGCTTAAAGCACCATGTAAACCATTATAAACAATATTTTTCTTTCTGATTTTAAAGCATCTTCATATTACGACTGAGTTTCTCACACATATATTCAAAAAAAAAAATCTATTTTAAAACAAAAAGGGGCCAAATGGCCCTGTTGCATGGAGAAGCATTAAAAACTGTACTTTGGGTCTTACCTGTAATACCAGTGAAACAATGCTAAGCCATTAGGGACCACTAGTAAAAAAAAATTCAATTTGTTATTTTGATTGGATATTATCAACAATGTAAAATAAGGAAATGTTACTACTCTTGTATAAAAAATAAGCCATCTCAAATACCCATAAAAAAAAAAAAAGTTAAGATCCCTCAACATCAGTAACACAGTATCAGGGAGAATAATTTAAAACAAATGCAGATATCCAATAAAACCTACCCCTGCAGATTGATTTTACAGCATGTACATGGGAACGAACAAGGCTCCAGCTCTGAGAAAGATACGGGTATAGTACAAGAGTATAGGGTAGGGATGACGCATAAGAGGGTATACGGGTAGGGAGGATGCACCCACCACATAAAAGATGAGGGTGAAAGCTCTAAATTAGTAACTAGAAGAAGAATAAAGTCTTCACTAGAACTGGTTCCTGGATAAACCTGTCAAGATTCAATTGGAACTGGAGTTGTTCTCCCCATTTGAGCTGAAGTATATGCCATTCTTCTGTCCGGATGCTGAGTTGCTTTCTTTGGAAGCATCGTGTACATAACCGTTGCCTTCGGCATCAGCCAATTGGAAACCTGATCTGTTGGCATCGTTGGTATCAATACAAGACACAGCATCATGACCGTATAGTCGAGTCAGTTGATCCTGTCCCAAAAAATCATCTCATCAGCAACAGCATCATGGAAATGGATGATCTTTAGCTAAAATTATTTGATGACCTCCCCAACTAAATGCACATCAATGGTTATAATGTTAAGTCAGAATTACTGCTGCTTTTTTGGGAATTTACACCAAAACGTAGAATGGAATAGCAGCAAGGAAATGATAAATTTTGAAATTTGCCATTATTTGGAAAAAGTATAGCACTGGAAACACTAAAATCCTATTATCACTGTCAAGTAATTTAGAGGAGAGAAAACAGTGGTGAACAAACCGCAATGGATGCATTTTCTGCTGTCAACTTCTCGCATTCTTGAGCAAGTCGATGCAGTTCATTCCTAAGAGTCAGATTCTCTTTGGTCAAAGTATCCACCTTTGATGCTAGCTCTTCACACTCAGCCTAGGGGAAGCAAGAAGCAAAACAAAAACCACTATCCAAGGGTCTAAGAAAGACTTGCATCAACAAATAGAAAGCAATAATATCTTAAAAAATAAAAATAAAAAAGAAAGCAATAACTGCTTCCAAATTTCAGCCATGAGTTATTTGAAACATCAAAACATAATTGGGAAGAAACCAATTAATTGAAGTATTAAACGTACATAAACTATACAGATACATGTATAGAGACTACATATGAATCAAACCAGGTATCAAGGTAAATAGGTAACTCATGCAGTATCCATACAGGAAAATGACATCCATAGCAATTTCTTAAAATTATCCTGTTGGCAGTGGGTTCACTTAGGCTCATAAATTAAGCCTTCTTATATGTGACCCATTTTGTGATTATAATTGGATTTCCGCTATATTTCTTGGCCCATACACTTGACACTTGATTAAGTCCATAAAATGGATGGTTGAACACTAAACTCCTATTTTAAGCTAGAAACTTCATTTTATTAGATAGAGTGCTCGAGTTTAAATGAATCTTAAATGTTTCAAAATTTTAATTACTCTTAATTTAGACGGCTAAACATATATGAGGGCTCTCTTTAATTGATAAAGTTTGTTAATCAACAACTATGCCACTTATACAGTGAAATTATAGACGAAGTAGCTCCTAGTACTTCTGACATGCATCTACTCATCCACTTAGCCTCCCATTAAATTTAAACCACGTGAAAAGCCGTGATGGACATTATGCAGTCTGAGTTCAATAAGATGCACTTGCATATATTATATACACTAACTGCATAGAATAAAACAGACCCTTGATATTTCTATGATAATAAAAATCAGTTAATATGAATTAAAATTATTTGATATAAAGAAAAAAATGGATGCCATATAGTAGTTTAAAATTTTTAATTTTGATTTAATTTTAGCATTATACAGAACAGCTACGAAACTTGATATTTGTTTTTATTTTTTGTTGTATGTCATAATATAAAAAGTATTTTAAATTTTGTCCGATAGATGTTACCATACATCAAGTCTTGTGTTTGTCTAAGTTCAAATTGTAAAAAAACTTAAAATCATAGAAAAGTGTGCTCTTAAGCCTCTTCGACAAAACAACGAGGGAAGTTACAGCTGTCCTGCACTGCACCTATAGAAAAGGGGAGAGAAACGAGAAAATTCAATTGCCTTGAATGTGAAGAATAGTGAAAACCGACTCAACAGACTCAGCTGAGTCTGTCAAGCCACTTTATTTTAGAGCAAGTCTACTAATTTCGAGTTGAGTCTGATGGATTCATAGCAGAAAAGGTTGAGCCCGATTTGGCTTGGCTGGTTTTTAGAACCTTGGTCAAGAATTGGGAAGCTATTAGAGACTCCATAGGCAGAATAGTGTTATAATTTTCAAGGGAGAATGCAAATAAAGGTAACAGCTTTACTACAGGGCAGCAAAAACTTATTAAAGTCAGGAATCTCAAAGGAAATTGTTGAAAAGTCATGGAGTGCAGCCAACGGTCTAGAAAAGGTGCAATCTATTCTTGGAATTTGGCGGACCAAATAGAGAAGATTTGGCATTTAGTGGGACTAGGAGGTTATGAAGTATCTGATATGCAGAGATCAACTAATCCTCTAGCAAAAAACTTAGCACAAGATAGTCATGAGAAGGAAGAACAGTTCTGGCTCAAAGGATTTTTGCCTTTTTTTCTGGAGAAGGTAACTATAAAACTTCATTGATGTATAGAAGACAAATACACGAGAAAAGGTGACCAAGACGGCTACAAAGATCCAACAAAGATCAAAACCAAAAGTTAAAAAGCAGAAAGATATAAGAAGAAATCTGATCTAGAAACACCATGCTTTGCCAAGAAATCTACTACTCTGTTAGCTGATCTACGCAGATGTACAAAAGAGAGATCCAATGAGCATAAGTCTCTAACCTCTCAAGGTCTATGAACTTGTATCTATTTGGAGATGATTAGCAGTTGAGAATCAACTGAAGTCTATCGAGCGTGTTTCTGCCCCTAGATAAGTGTTTCTTATGTTAATATCAAGAAAACATTTCACCATTAAAACAAACAAAAAAATTCTAAATAGACAAAATTTATTCTCATATCTTGAAATTAAATAATTGAAAAATATAGTATAAATAATAACCCTAAAAACAACAAACCAACAAAGTTATTAAAAAATCATGAGAAGTCCCTAAAAACGTAATCTAAAACCCAACTGGCCAAAAAAAAGAGTAGCACACCCATCTTAGTGATATATCATCATCAATGCCACTTTTTCATCCAGCAGGGGTTGTTTTTTTGAGTTCGACTCTTTCATCCAGCAGGGGTTGTTTTTTTGAGTTCGACTCTTCCCTCTCATGCCCATTTTAGTGATCCATGTTGAACTTGCATCATTTGCTATATAAGTATGAAACCTTCATTCCCCATAATCCATTGTTGGGAATTTGGAGGTTCAATGGATAAAAAGCTACATATGTATCTATGATATGCATATGAATATTCAAAGGAGAAAGTATATAACTATAAACCTATGAGCAGACCTGTTTGCGTAATCGTGACCTTCTAGCTGATTCCCGATTAGACTGCTTCCTCCTTTGTCTTTTTAGCTCACGCTCATCCTGTCAATGCAACAAATGCTAAAATGAAACATAAACAACAGCAACAGGGAACACCTCCAAAACAACCCAACCCTCCCCACACCCGTGTCTCCACCCAGACCCCAAAATTATAAATAAATAATAAATATAACAGATAGGCACACAACAAAACCAATAAATAAATAAAGCAGATGATATTGGTATTGTTTCATGCTAGCTTTAGAATGGTTAGTATCATGCAATCGAAAAGACATATCTATTTGAAATTCCTTTTATTACTTCACCAAATCCAGTTATCCATCAATCCAAGGCTGGCATTTAAATGACACATTTAAATAGGACATATATTGTTTTAGTTTAAATTTCCTTTTATTTGTAGTTCTGTCATGGAAGTTGGTAGTGGAGTATTATTTTCTGCAGTCATGCGGTCTACTATACATAAAGAGTTGACTTTCCTTATGGATATTTTCCTTTTTTGACATAAACATCCTCTATAAAAGTTGTTCTTCAGTCTCTTGTAAGATTATGGAATTGAAAGTGATCATTACACAATTTCTTCATCCCTCTTTCTTTTTCAATTACCACAAATAATATCATTGTATGCAAGGCTAGGTTCCAAACTTTTTTCCCAGAGGAGTTATCGCCAAAGTTACTGTTCATCGTCGGGTTCCAATGACATTTGACATTTTGGATACAAGGGTTCTTGCTCCAGATTTTGTGCTGGATATTACTTTTACTTTTCTAGAATTTTTCAAAGCCCAATAGGTTGGTAAAACCCATTTTTTCCAATAGGAAGTATTGTGCTAGTTTTTCATCTCCACCATACATCTTTCTGGATAAGGCCCCAACCCCCCGCCTCCCCTGCTGCCATTTTGGGTCATTTCATCTATGGCATCAGATCTGTGTTTTCTGGTATTTGATCCTCAACATCTTGCAATTCATTGAGGATTTACAAACTGTTTCTCAGCCTCTGCAGTCACCCTTGGATGAGTGTATTATTCAATTGGTCATTCTTACAGTACATCACGTGTGGGGCCCACTACTACTGGTTTTTTCTCTGATCATCAAGCATTGGATGTCAGATCTAAGATCTGATTTTCTTTTTATTGCATTTTTCTTGTTACTGCTATATATCTTATTGGGGTTTATTCTTGGTCTCTTTTTTCAACAATGGCTTCTTTCTTTTACAGATGTTCTTGGACCCACCAGGAAAATTACAAATGAACACCTGAATGAGACCAACTATTTGGCTTGGTTGCAAGTGGCAGAAATAAACTTGACCTTATTGAAGGATCTTCCTCACCTCCCAAAACTACCAATCCAACATATAAAGAGTGGAAAGCAAATTATTACCAAGTTCAATCATGGCTTATTCACTCTATGGAGCCACATATTGAGAGAAGTGTCCATCTTCTTCCTACTACCAAAGCAATTTGGGATACTCTCAAACATCTCTATTCTAATAAAGAAAATGCAGCAAGAGTACTTAGTCATGAGGATGTCTCTCGTCTCCGACAAGGGGGGTCTTCCATCGTAGAATACTATACACAGCTACAAGGGATGTAGCAAGAATTATATTATACTGATGGACTCCAACTTAGTTGTGAGAAAGATATGGAAGCTTTTCAAAAATGGCTTAGAAAATACGCATCTATGAGCTTCTGGCTGATTTACATCCAAAATTTGAGCTTATTTGTTCTTTAGATTGTTGGCACAAAGCCTCTCCGTCGATCCATGAAGTCTATGCATCGTTATAACAGGATGAGAAACAATGTGCAACTATGACTACAGAGGTTGTTTTTGAGAAGTGTGCATTATTATCAAAGGCTTCATCTTCTTCTTCAAAAGGCAAAGGTTTGTTATTTATTTTTTTTTAGAAAAAACAGTACAAGAAAAAGGACCGAATAAAAGACTAATATAGAACCAAGGCAAACTACATCAAATCAAATCACACCAAAGTTAAACCAAACTCACTCCCATTAGAATGCCTAACAATAAGCCCCACCCCATATACTCCACAAATATTACAACCAATCAGCAAATGGACTATTCCTCCTTTTTTATGACCGAAGATGTCCAAGCATCTCACCCGTAGGGGACTATACCTGACTAATCCTTTGGGGCATGTGCACACCTCCCTATACACACATACCGGGTTCAAGCAATGAGGAGTAACCCCATGGGGAGTGGCCCGGAGAGGTTGAGCATGAATCAAACCCAAGACCTCCCTTCATGAGGGGAGCTTCTTGACCGTCGGGCCAACCACTTCAGGTTTACGGACTATTCCTTTCAGCTTCTACTTTTGCCAAAAAATCAGCTACACAGTTTTAAAACATAATTCTGGGCCTTCTCCACCTGCCAACTCCAAGACCAAGGGTCCTCATATCTATATTTATTTCAGACAAACAAATCATTTGTTGACAAATACTGGATGTTAACTGGCAAGCCGCCTCATTTATCTGGCAAAAAGGTTCCCAAGCACGCTCATCATAATCAGACTTCAATTTCTAACTCTACTAATGCGGACACAGATGACATGGTGCAACTACCACATTCTGAGTATCAGTCACTCTTACAAGAAATGATGCAACCAAATGTTACGTCTCCTTCCTCTGCAACTCTGGCTCAGTCAGGAAAAATGTTCTATGCATTCCAAGTGTCTTCAGGTAGCTGTTGGATCATTGATTCCGAGGCCACTAATCATATGACAGGTATACCACATTTTTTTTTCTCTAAATTGGTTCCTTCATCGCTGGTCATGTTAGTCTTGCTAATCGGACTCGTACTACTATTAGTGGCAAGGTTGCCATTCACTTTATCTTCATCTCTTCATTTGTTATCAGCTTAACATGTTCTCAATTTATCTACAAATTTGTTAACTGTTAACTCGTTTACTCAATCCTTAAATTATTCAGTGACTTTCTTTCCCTCTCATTACATTTTCTAGGATTTGGCTACGAGGAAGACAATTAGTGATGGTCCAGAAGATAAGGGTCTCTATCTTCTTGACTCAGGTGTTGCTTCAGCCACAATTGTGTCTTCTAATCTTGCTGGTTCCACTCCTTGGTTATGGAATTTGTACAATGGCCCATCCTTCAAATAAAGTGTTGCAGTCTTTAGTCCCTTCTTTACAATTAGAAGATTTTTCTTGTGACAGTTGTCACATAGAAAACATTGACATACTTCTTTCAAACCTTCCAATAATAATTTCACTTATCATTTGTTTGGGTATCTCCTATGACTGCTTTGGGTGGTTTTAAATATTTCGTCTCCTTCATTGATGATATTTCTCGAATGACCTGAATTTATCTTATGAAACACAAAGATAAGTGATTCACTCATTTTCGTAGCTTTCATTCATCAATTCAAACTCAATTTCAGACAGTCATAAGAATTCTACGAAGTGATATTGGTGGTGAATACTTCTCTCCTGTGTTTCAACAATATCTCCAGGAACATGGCAGTGAATTGCAGACATCATGTTCGAGTCCTCAAAAAATGGAGTTGCCAAGAGTAAAAATTGTCATCTTAGAGATAACTCCCACTCTTTTTGCATACAATAAATGTTCCTAAACAGCTTTTATTTGATGTTGTGTTTACTACTTGTTATTTGCTTAACCATATGTCAACCAAAGTTTTGCACAATAAGTCTCCCACTGATATCATTTTTGTGCATCTTTCTATTTCTCACATTCCTTTTGATGTCTTCGGCTGTGTCTATTTTGTGCATAATTTCTCTTCCACTACTAATAAGTTATCTACCAAGTCTATCAAATGTATTTTTGTTGGTTATTCCACTTCTCAAAAGGGGTATAAATGTTTTGATCTTGTGGCTAGTAAATACTTTGTTTCAATGTATGTTAAGTTTTTTAACACACTCCATACTTCTCTTCCAAGGATTCTTCTGTTTCTCCATCAATTATTCTTTGAGCACCTTCAATGATGATGATACTACCACGTCTCTTTCTCCAACCACTAACAAGACTCTTATTGATTATCAAAAGGAAACAACCTAGAGGTTTTATTCTTCTTAGTACCACTATCATGTTTTCTCCGAAGCCTAGTCCACCTTCCAATGATCTTGGATCTTCCTATTGCTCTTCGGAAAGTTAAGTGGGCTTGTACTAATCATCCTATTACTCATTTTGTCTCATATCATGCTCTTTCACCAACCTATTGTATATTTCTTGGGTCTCTTGAGACTAGGCCTAGAGGGTTGATGTAGTTGTTCGACATCCATCTTGGGGGGCTGTAATGAAATAAGAATTGGCTACTCTTGAAAAGAATCAAAATTGGGAGTTGTATCTCTTCCACCTAGCAAACAACCTATTAATTGTAAATGGGACGTCCTTTTGAACTTTGAAGCATAATGCAAATGGTATTGTTGCTCAATATAAGGCTCAGTTGGTTGTTAAAGGTTTTACACAGACTTATAGAGTGGATTATATGGACACTTTTGCTCCAGTTGCCAAGATGACCTCCGTTCGAGTTCTTTTGTCCATTGCTACCACCTCTAATTGGGATCTTTATCAACTTGATGCAAAGAATGTTTTTCTACATGGTGACTTACATAAGGAGGTTTATATGCTTCCTCTACCTGGCTTCATTCCTTCTGGACAGAACAGGAAAATATGTTGTCTTAAGAAAGATCTATATGTCTAAAGCAGTCACCATGAGCATGATTTGAAAATTTATGGATTTGTTCGGTGCAAATCTGATTCTTTGTTTGTTCATCAGCAAGACTCCAACATTACCTTGTCAATTGTTGATGAAATTGTTATTATTGGTACTGATGAAGACGCCATTGCCTCTCTTAAACGACATCTCCACAATGTTTTTGATATCAAAGACTGAGGACCTCTTTGTTATTTTCTTGGGATTGAGGTTGCTAGATCCTACAAAGGCATTTGTTCATCTCAGTGGAAGAATGTTTTTGATCTTCTTCAAGAGGCCGGTTATCTTGGCCAATGTTATCAGAACTGAACCGTCTCCAAAGAAGGTTGGGTTAAATAAGGTTCAACCGCGGTCAATACCGGTCCAACCCGTGCCATTAATATAAATATTATAAATAATATTAAAATTTTAATTATGATTTAATTGATTAATTGAAATAAAATTTTAAATCAAAGATTTTTTTAATATAAATAAAAAATTCCTTAATCAAATCAAACACGTCATTTCTTAAACTTTCAAATTTTAATCTCTTTAAATAACTTTAGTCTCTCAATTTTTATGGTATTTAAAATTACATGAAATTTATAAAAATTAATTTAATTAAAAATATCTAAACTTAATATCAACGGAGGTTTTCGTTCCTAAATAACTAAATTATATATATATATATATATTATTATTTTTTTATATCATTTTCATCTTAAATTTAGAACTTTAGAATTTTAAGTTGATAAAATGTTGGGGAGGCAAAAAATGCTCCCAAGGACCACCATATCTTCTCGTCCCTCGAGGAAAAGAAAAGAAAAAAGTAAAAACAACTGGTGAAGGGACATGACATGACCCTCTCCCTCTTCCTCTCCTCCCTCTCCTCTCACTTCCAACAATGAAAAACTCTTCTCCCTCTCCTCACTTCCAACGATGAAGAACTCTAATGCTAACCTAAAGTAGCGAAAGCGGGGATAAAATCAAATCCCGACAAAAGATCGGGTCACACGTGCAAGTCGTCACACGTGTGAGATATGACTTAAACTAAATCTTTGGCACGTGGGATAAAAGGGTTACGGCTATTTAGGGCATGCGAGGGACATGAAGGGTGAAAGAAAGAAAAGGAAAAGAAAGTGGAAAAGAAAGAGAGGTGTGCAGCGGAAGCAAGAAGGGAAAGAAGGAGAAGAAATCGAAGGGAAGAAAATGGGAGGAAGGGAAGAAGAAGTCTACAGCAGTACCTGAGCATATGGGAGAGCATGAAGAGGCGAAACTGGTGGTGAATCTGCTGTAAGGATAAAGAGGGATCAAGTAGCAGTAGTTGTAACAACGGCGAGAGGGGCAGAAACAAGTGGCGATGTGTGTAGCACTGGGATAATGCCCAGATCTGCTGTAGATGGTGTCTTCACTTGGGATTAAGCCCAAGATTTGTAGATGCAACACTAGAACTTAGCCAGTCAATGGATTCGTCTGCAACTAGAGGCAGAAAAGAGAAGAAAACATGTGCTCGAAGGCAAGGGATAAACAAATCTAATTTTATTTCATAATATTCGAAGAGGTATCCCTCTCCTTTACATGCATAGTATTTATAAGAAACCCAACACTCGAAAATAGAAACAACTCCTAAACCAATTAGGGAAAGCCACCGACCTGGCTTCCTTGTTACACAAGAATTCTAAAATTAAAATAATGTGAAAATACGAAAATAGAAAATACTAAATGGGTCTTGTGCTACATCATAACCTGACGATTTAAGGGGAAAAAAAAAAATCTAATTTTGCAAACTAGGTTGACAGTTTAACTAACAAAATCGTGTTGACCCACGAGTCAACACGGTTTCTGGAGGTTTTTCATCCCAAACATTTTATCTACTAAACCGGCCCTTAAAAATGCCGGCCCCGGTCAAACCGCGGGCCGGTCCGGTTCTTATATCACTTATCTTGGCTATAAACCCATTGATACTCCATTGATCCAAACTCCAAACTTCATCCATCCAACGGTATCTTACTTTTAGATCCTAACTATTATCAGAAGCTTGTTGAGAAATTGATCTTACTCTTACCAAAGTTGATATCAATCATGTTGTCGAAATTCTAAGTCAATTTATTCATGCTCCGAAGAATACCCATCTTTAGGTTGTTTCTTAGTCTTGGTCGTGGTATTTTATACTCATCACATGGTCATTTGTGCTTGCATGGATACTTTGACGTTGACTATCCTAGTAATTGTCGGTCTACATGAAATTTGTATATTTTTGGATGATAATTTGATCTCATGGAGGTGTAAAAAACAAAATGTTGTCGTTCATTCTAGTGCTAGAACTGAATACAGATGCATGGCTAACACCACTTGTAAACTACTATGGCTTAAGAAATTATGGTCATGTTTTGTGACAACCAAGCTGACATCCACATTGCTTCAAATCCCATCTTCCATGAAGGCATAAAGCATATTGTGGTCGATTGCCACTTTATACAGGACCATGTTATTTCAAGTCCAAAGACCAATTAGCTAATATGCTGACTAAAGTGGTCTCAAGGACACAAATTCAAGAATCTATGACCAAGTTGGGATCGATTGATATCTTCGCTCCAACTTGAGAGGGAGTATTGTAGAGTATATATTTTTTTGTAGTCATGCGGCCTACTGTATATAAAGAGCTGACTTTCATTATGTATATTTTTTTCCTTTTTTGATGTAAACATCCTCTTTAAAAGAGGTTCTTCGGTCTCTTTAAAGATAATTGAATTGAAAGTGATCATTCCACAACTTCTTCATCTCTCCTTTCTTTTTCACTTTCCACAATATGATCAGTTGGTACACCTCAAACTTCTCCTAAGCAGTCTCAAAATATCATCTTATCAAATCGACCATGGAAATTTCTTTCATATCTTCCCTTATGAAAGAATGATATTGTTCTTTTGACCATATTATTGTCCTTTATTGAGAATCATTTTATTCTTTTATTTAACTAAAAACACCAATGAAAAGAAATTTTGGAAAGGGTGTCAGGTTCCTAAAGAGGATAGGAATTCACACCTTTTAGGATATCATAAATCAGATTAGTGTACAGAGAGCAAAGTGGGGACAAAAAGCTACACTGTAGTGCAAGTGAATGCTACTTATAAAAATGAAAAAAAAAAAAAAATAAGGAAACAACTAAACTCGCATTGCCATAGGTGTCCTACCTTCTTTTTCGTTTTCGGGAACAGAAACTTTGTATTGACCACAAAAGTTACACAGTACACAAAATAAATAGTACAAGAGAACTATAATAAGAATTAGAAAGAGCCTTTAAAGATTACAAGAAACCAATAAAAGTATAAATTAAAAAAAGATCCACCAAAAACCAACGAGGCAAGTAGCCTTCTACTTGCAATGTCATAAGTAGCATTCTCCTCTCCTTCATTGTCTTCTTTGTGGTGGTGTTGAGGTGAATAATGGACTTTTATTGGAAAAGGGGACAATCAAGAAAGCTATATGAAGGTATGTTGAGAAGCAAAGAAATTACAATAGAGTACATATATATCAGAATGCTAAGATAGATTTGTAGAATCATTATAAAAAAATTAATTATCAAATGAGTACATAGGAGAAATCCACAAGTGGCACCAAAAGATGGGAATCAAAGCATGCAACATGAGATGATTTGTTAATGTAAAATAGAAGCTGGATGATGTTGCAAGTACAAGGCATTGGGAGAAGGGGAAGCCTCGCAAAGACTTAATTTGAGGTAACTAGAAGAAAATATCAGAATGTAGAGTGACAGAGAGATCCCAAAATAAAGTATGAACAAAGTAGAACTACCAAAGCCTTCCCAAACAACTTTGACAATGAAAAAGAACATATTGACACACATACCTGCATCCACTGATGTTCAGGCATAACCCCTTCACGACCAACTACTGCACCCGGTACAACTCCTGGTGAGACACCAGCTGCATTAGGTCTTGCCTTTATAGGTACGGATCCAACAGGAGCTGTGTTATTCCAGAGATCCATCCCAATATTCAAATTGGTTGTGGGCACGGTAACAGCAGGCTTCCCTGGCACTGAAATTGGAAGTTTTGTAGCTGGTTGCCCCCTAGCACTGAATGATGATTCAAGAGAAACACTGTATTGTCCAGCATTGTTATGTTGTGCATTTGCTCCTGAACAAGTCAACCATGTTAAACCTGCACAGCTATAATTTATAAAATACTTTTATCTAGTATCTCAAATTAAAATGAATACCATCAGCAAGCATCTGGTCAAAACTTTTCTTTCTGGCTGCTGAAAATTCCTGGTGAAAAGCATAGGTGCACCCATAAGTCACAGTCAGCAAACTTCCACTAAAAATATTTATTGCATAATGAATAGAAATGAAGTACAACAAAGTAAATATCACTCAAAAAATGTTCAAGAGTATAAATACTTGTTGGTTAGTGTTCTCATCACTTGCATCTGATGAACCCTCACTTCCACTTTCACCACTGTTAGCAGACAATAAATTTTAAGTGTTAAAGCGCAAAATGAGAAGTCCAAACCCCAAATGAACCTCATTTGGAACATAGAAACCTAAATCTAACTCACCTCTGTGAGGCACCATCATTTGCAGAACCAGATGCAGCATTTGTGCCATCACCAGATTTTCCACTAACTAAACCCGAATTCCCTGAACCCCCCTTGGGCTTCTTCACTGAGCCTCTATCATTCGCATCGGATGGCTTTCCTTCTGTTTCTGTGTGTGACATCATTGTGGCTTGTGCCTACAAAAGATATAGTATAATTGACTTAATAAAAAAAGAGGAATCATCTTCCGACATGCATTCACATATGTTGCCTGTCATCAACCTCAAGAAACTGATCCCTTAACAACAGTCATGGTCATGCAACTGCAACATTAATCACATACCATTTTTACCAAAATGACGGTTCCAAAAATTACATTCAGTGGGATGGGTGTGAATTATTGTGTGACAAAATTAGTGACTTGAGGAAATTGAAATATTAAATTTTTAGTAAACAGAAATGAAAGGAGATTAAAAAAGAAATGTAAAATTACGACAAAAATTCAATTACCGCAGCCATCGGTGGATGACCGTATATTCCACCATGAGGATACATGGCAGGGTATGGAAGTGGGGTCCCATATGGTGACATTAAATGCTGAAACCACCAACAAAAGGCAATCAGAAAAGCAGTTCCTTTATGCATGATATGGTCAAAGAACTATGTTAGCAGGGTGTGTTGCTAGACAATCTCAATAAGGAAAGGTAATTTACCTGGCCACCCCAAAGGTAGGGATGGGGAGAGGGAGAAGAAGCAACAGTCGAGGGGAAAAAGGGAGGTGGAGTGCTAGCTCCAGCACCATAGTATGCCTTTCAAAAGGAAAACATCCAGTAAGTAAGCTCTAAAACTAAATGAACTAGACAACCTCGATAAACAAATCATAAAACTGCATTTCATAACAAATATTTGGAACATTATTTTGAAGATAAACCTGCATTGGCGATGCCCAATCAGGATAAGGTGTCGCAGGCAACTCCTGCTCAATGTAAAAATCAATTAGCATCTCTCAATAAGGTGAAATACAATGAAAAACGTGTACGCACACAAACCTGGGTAACAGCTGCAGGTTTCGCAGGCTTGGCAGGTGTATTGTCTTCCCCAGACCCCATTTATCTTCGTATGAGTAGAAACGTTATATTCCCAACTTAGAACAGATGTTTTAGCAGAACTCCTGAACCATCAACAAGTTAACTGCATTAACAATTAGTACTGTAACAACAATGATCAATATTCATCTCGTCAAGAAAAGAAAAACGATGCCCGATATTCATGGGCTGATAAGCACCACAAATTAGCAGTCAACCAACCAAATGTGCGATTAAAGAGGCATAATTTTGACCACTACGAAACAAAATTTCAGGGATTATTTACCAAAAACCACATCATCCACAAGATTGTGTTCATAAATATCTGGAAAGGATCCAACAGATGGGAAACATTGATCGCATAATACATAAAGGCAGGTGACTGAAGCACTCATTTTTTTCTAGAATGAAGCTCTCACTATTCTTTTTAAACATTTACAAGCATTTGATTAGGAACAAGTAAGCAAAAAATTACAAGGAATGCCTTTTCTATGAGAAATAGGAATTGCCTGAATCACTAGCATAATTTGATATAAGAATCTCTGCTGACATAACTAAAAGGTGACTATAATATTCCAAGCAAGTAAGAGGTCTCTTCCTCAATGTGTCAATCAAGTAGGGCCAATAACCCAGGATGCAAATAAGAAAAGTTGATGTCACATTCATCCATAGTGTGAAATTCAAACATAAAATTACTTTTCAAAAAAAAAAAATCAAATATACAATTCTTACTGATGCTTCACATGAAACTAAAAGGTAATACTCATAGGTAAGACAAAAAGAAATCCATGTTCTTTTTCATTTTCATTAAATAACAAAGGGAAATGAATAGGGGTGTTTTTAATAACAAGGGACACCGAGTTGTCCTTTCATCCATTTGCCATCACCTAAGTGGGGAAAATAGAACTTCAAAATGTGAGAAAATAGAACTTGAGACCTTGATCATGTAATCTATATTAAAGATGAAGATCAGCCTTGGCAAAAGCTCCTCCTGGTATTGCATCTTGTGCACCTTTAAATATAATTTCAGTTATCAGCTCAAAAGAGAAGAAAAATGGTCTTCGTAAAAGTCACAAGAGTAAGGACAATATTTTAAAGATGTGTAAAATGGTAATAGTGGAATTTGCAAGCAAAGCACATCATAAAGCAAAATCAAATCAGATGTGCAAAACATCTAATGTAGTAGTAAAGACAATTTTAGCATGGAACGAAAAAAATAAAGCACTAGATCTAGATGACTGAATACCTAAAAGACAGCATGCAATGACGAATCCTATCAATCTTATCCAAATAGCACCAAGGGCAAAGAGACCCCACAGCCCAACTGACGACGATCTTAGAATCACCTTCTAAAATACTCCCAACAGCTCCTAACTCCTCTAATGCCAACTTATGCACTACTCTTGTTTTTATCTGTCTTGCTTTTGTATTTTCTCTTTAGAGAAACGTGTACATAGCTCTTGTACACAGCCCTCCTTGCTCTTGTACCATACTTATTTAATGAAATATTTCAGTCTCCATTTCAGAAAAATAAAAAAAGGTAAAGAAACCCTCTTTTAAATGTTTCTTTTTAGGCTGAAAAATCTTACACCTTAGCTTCAATAGCAAAACTAGGGTCCTTATGAAATGAAGAGGCCATGATTCTACCACTCGTAGCATCTTAGATAAGTCCAATTCCTGCAGGATCAGGAGCTCCCAAAACACTTGCGTAGAAATTCAATTTCTGGCTACCAACTAGGGAGTAATGACTGTCGTAGATTTTTTTTTTAGTGTGAACATATTTTCTCTTCCATATATTTGTATGGTCATTCAAACTACTGTACATAGATAGTTGAACATAGATAGTTGACTTCCCTTTTATTTCAGTATTTTGTGCTATAAGAGTGAGACCTTGTATTCATTCCTCCATTTTCCATTCTTCTATTTTTCCATTGTTCCATTTTATTTTACATCATGGTATCAGGTGGGAATCATATTTTCTGAATTTCTTCTGCGACATTTCCTTTTGGAGCTTGTGCACAGGTAATCTACACTAGTCTTTTATTATTTCCTTAGAAGAAAATCACACTGCAAAAGTCATATGATTTTATTATTTCTTTTCTGCATCAGTCACTGGGTTCATTGGAATCCTTAGATCTGTTACATCCTTGCAGATATGCACCTGCAACCCCACCAACCCACTCTCGTTTTTTACCCTAAATCCATCCATACAGTGACCTAGGGTTGGGTGGCTTGTGGGGTCCAACTAGCCTGGTTTCTAGATTTGTCTCTCTGGCCAAAAAAAAAATCAGCTTTTGACAAGTTTTGCTAGATCTGCAATTCTAGCCATCAGATCCCTCTGAGATCTTTGCTACATAGTTGCCCCTACCACTAGAGTCTTTTTGAACTGTTGACCTAGGTTACGGTCAAAGGTGGGGCCCAATTTTTCTAGTTTTCAGATCTGCAACAGCAGACATCCAAATACACATTTTCTACATGAGACCTTTAGATCTGACTTTTCAGCCACGAGTTGTCCTTGGAACGTCTACTTTCAGTCACCCCCACCCCTATTTTTCCATCCATCAGCTGCCAGGTATTTTGTGCATTGGGGGGCCCACCATTCGCCATTTTGTGAACTAATACTGTGGCAAATCAGAGTTTTCTACCATTTTATTTGATTTTGGACCCCAATATATTGACTTTTGTAGATTATGAGGTTCTCTTCAGGCCTTTTGTGGACTTTCGGACTTCTACCAGTCTTTTCAATTTATTATTGCACCCCTTGTTCATGATGGCATCACCTAATAAATCCAACATGCTTGGAAAAGACTCTTCTAATTCCACATATATCGGGAAAATTACCGCTGCATTTTTAAATCAGACCATCTTCAATGGTCTCATTCGACTAAAATGTTCCTCAATGCTAAATAAATGACAGGTTATATTGATTGTACAGCCAAGGAGCCTCTTAATGACAATGCTAAATATAAGGACTGGAAGGCCAATAATTCTTTGGTCCACATATGACTCCAACGTTATGTGGAGGAACATATCACAGGGATGGTTTGCACGTTACCCACAGCGAAGGAAGTATGGGATACCATCCATGATTTATACTCTGCTCATCTATGTCAAAGATACTAAGATGCTACCCATCTACAACAAGGGAGTTATCTCTCATTTAGTGCTATTCCAAGATGCATAGTTATTGGTTGGAACTGGATCAACTAGAGAATATAACAATTGAGATACCCGCTTGGCATATTGAGAAATGGCGCACATTTGATTGTTGGGAGGCCTCAATCCTAAGTTTGAGCCCATTTGTGCTCAAATTCTTAGATAAATACTGCTTCCGCCCCTCAATGAGGTCTACTCTACATTACTTCGTGATAAGTAGTGGTGATTGATTATGCTATCTACCCCTACGCCTGTTGAATGATCAACTCTTACATCCAAAGGGGCCTTCTTTCAAGGCGAAGGATCCAATACTGGACGATCAATAAAATGTTAAAAAGACCGAACGGAAAAGGGCAATTGCTTCTGTATGCTCTACAAAATGAATAATCACTTTGTTGATTCTTACTATAAGCTTCATGGCAAGCCCCCTTCCAAGCAGGTGAATCATTCCAAGACATCTTCTCATGCCTCTAGTAATAATGACACCATTCAAGTGCCTTGTCGTGAATATGCTTCTCTAAAACAAGACAGGTTGTAACCGATGAGTATTCAGTCCTCTGAGGTTTCTCATGCTATCACAACTCAGTCAAGTACTTTGCTACTTACTCTTCACGTTTTTTCCAATAATTCTTAAATTAAAAATTGATGTAGGACAAGAGTCTCCTGAACCAAACTCAAGAAGACCGGCTAAACCAAAGCCAAACCAAAGATTAGAAACCCAACAAGTCTCTGCATCAGTTGCCATTTTTTTCTAATTTTCTTTCCTTTTTTTTGTTTTCTTTCTTTCTTTTATTTCTCTACTTTGTTTATTTCCTTTTATGATTGTGTTTCCCGTATTTATACAAGACCTATTAAGAATTGTAATTGGCATTATTATTGAAAACTTGGAAAAGAAAATTTTCCTCAAGAGATCTCTTTTTTTCCTTTCCTCTTCTCCCTTGTCTCCCTCTCACCGGCGACAGTGCTCCTGGTCTTCTTCCTCTTCTCTTCTCCTTTATCTCATCCCTTTTTTTTCTCTTTTCTTCCCTTTTCTTCTTCTTTCATGCTCCTCTGATTCCTATCGCCGAATCTAGGTGGACTCCCAATTTCCTACTGCAACCGTACTATGGACAACCATTTTCATCCGCTACACAACCTTGCAGCACCAGATGCAGAGAAGATGCTCCCTCCGCCTGCCCCTGCAGCGCTGCCTACTAACCAGTCCCTCAAACGCTTCCTCGCCTGCAGCCACCGTTCCCAGATCCGTTAGAGAGGGGAGAGAGAGAGAGAGAGACAACTTCCCCAACCGAATCAACACAGAGTCTCTCTGTTGTTTCCCTGTTCGTCGGGACCGCACCCTGTTTTCCCCAAACAACCCTTCCTGGCATTAGACCATTATGGTTGTTGACTGTTGACTGAGCCCCACTTGTCCTTTAATTGAACAATCTTTATTGCTCTGCGTCAAGTGGTATTCAGAGCCTCAATTAGACAACTACTCAAGGGTGAGATGTCATATCTAATGGCCATTTCCTATAGTTTGATACCCACGAGAAGTGCCTCAGGAAATGGAGCCGTCACCAAGCCGAATTCAACGAACTACGGCAAAGCATCAAAGGGTTGCAAGCAGCGATGATGCGGCTCACCATGAATCTCAACCCAAGTGATGCAGGACAGGAGATAGGGCAACACTAAATGCCTAATGTGGTTCTCTAAAAATTAAAGGGGATGAAAATAATGCACTCTAAATCTAAAATGGGCTGAAATTAAATTCGAAATTAATATTTTGCAATTAAATAATATAAGTAAGCCACAAATACTCAAAGCACTTCTTGGAATTCAATCCAGAGCTAGTTACCCAAACACGATGGGATCCCTCAAAACAAAGGAGCTTGTCAATTCCCACAAATATGTAGATCTATCACTAAAAGGGAATTAGTTCATGCTGTTTGACAATAATAGGTGGCTTTTTATGATATTGAGGCAGGATATATGGGGGTAAATGGGTTTAAAGTAGCAAAAGGACCAAGGGAAGGGTTAATGGTACGGCTAAATGAGTCCCAAGAGGGACACGGTGGTAAGTAGGGACAAGATATAGGCTTATGGTAAACAGGAAAGGGGAAATTTTGAGTTTACGGCAACTGTGAAGGGACTGTTTGGGAAAACGAGAGGTGTAGGGTGGATTTTAGGAGTAGGCAAAGGTGTTGGAGGGGTTTTAGAGAAGGGATGATGGTTGAGGAAGGGACTGCAAGGGGTGGCAGTGACAGGACTTGGGAAAGGGTCGGGAAAGCAGAGGAGAGGTTTGGGGATGGATTCAGCAGTAAAGAGGTGGCCAAAGACGGTAGCGTTGGCTACAGGAAGTATTTGAAGGGGGTGGTGAAGACAGTATGGATGCAAACAGGGAGCGGCAAGGCTTTGTTTGGGTGAAGGGTGTACTAGAGAAAGCAGGGGAAGGGTGGGGTGGTAACGGAAGTAAGCAGAGGATGTGGGGTTGTGGGCAGAACGCTAGAGGATCAAAGGGGTAGATCTGGATTCACGGCAGCAAGGAAGAAAAGCAAAAGGGGAAAAAAAAAAGGAAGAAGAAAAAGGGAAGAAAAGGGAAGAGGAGAAGAAGAGTACCTGGATAGAGGAAGAGGCTTCGTATCCTGTTCCATGGCTTCTCGTCATCCTTGGCTTCTCATCGAGGCTCCGTGGGCTCAACCTCTCAGCACAAGGATGAGCCCTAATTGAGTTGAGACACTGAGTCCCACTCAACCTCTCTTTTCTAATTCAACGCTCCCCCTCAAGTTGCTGCGAAAATGTCAATTGAGCCCAACTTGGACAAAATATCTTGGAATTTAACAGCAGAGAGACTTTTTGTGAAGATATCTGCTAATTGTTGATTACTGCGAACAAACAGAGTATAAATGACATTAACTTGCAAATTTTCTCGAACAAAATGACAATCCACCTCAATGTGTTTGGTTCTCTCATAAAACACTGGATTTGAAGCAATGTGAATGACAGCTTGATTATCACAAAACATTTGCGTTGGCTGATTAGAACCAAAATCCAAATTTTCTAATAAGGACATAAGCCAAATAATTTCACTGGTGGTTAAGGCCATTGCACTATATTCTGCTTTTGCACTTGATCTTGCAACAACACTCTGCTTTTTATTCTTCCAAGTTACCAGATTACCTCCCACAAATGTACATTATCCTGTTGTAGATCGTCGATCAACCGGACAACCTGCCCAATCAGCATCAGTGTACGCAGTAATAGAACTATTTCCATTCTTACGCATCTATATTCCCCTTCCTGGAGAACCCTTCAAATATTATAAAATTCGATTAACAGCATTCATGTGAGTAACTGTAGGTGTATGCATAAATCTGCTGACTAGACTGACTACATAGGAAATATCTGACCTACTAATCGTTAGATAAATCAATCAACCAACCAACCTTTAAAACTAACCAATATCAGATAACAATTCACCATCATTATCAAGCTTACCTCCACTGTCAATTGGAATATCTGAGGGTTTAACTCCCATCTTTCCAATATCCTGCAACAGGTCCAGCACATATTTTCTTTGATTGAGAAATATGTCCTTTGAATAGGCAACTTCTAATCCAAGAAAATAATCTAACACTCCCAGATCTTTGATGACAAATCTCTTGTGCAGGAGAGTCTTAAGTCTTTTAATTTCATTTTAATCATCGTCTGTGATTACTATATCATCAATATAAACTAAACAACAGTTGTACCAAAAACACTTTTTTTTACAAACAAAGAAGAATCAGCTGCACTCCTTTGAAGCCATTACTCATGAGAACGGAACTGAGCTTAGCATACCAAGCACAGGAAGATTGCTTAAGTCCATATATGACCTTTTTAGCTTACACACAAATCCAACTTTGGATTCTTGTGAATGTCCTGGTGGAACACTCATATATACCTCCTCTTCCAGATCACCATGCAAAAAAGCATTTTTCACATCCATTTGAGATAATTCCCAACCCCAATTTACTGCTAAGGAGAGAAGCACTCGAAAAGTGTTCATCTTTACAACAGGTGCGAAAGTCTCTGTATAATATTCTCCATATGTTTGTGTAAAACCTCTGGCAACAAGTCTCGCCTTATGTCGCTCCACAGTTCTATTACTTTTATACTTGATTTTGTATATCCAACGACACCCAATAGTCTTCTTTTCAAGAGGCAATTTGACAATATTCCAAGTTTTATTATCATCAAGTGCTTGAAATTCTTCTTTCATTGCCAGTCTCCAAACAGAAATAGAGTTAGCTTCACGAAATGTCTTTGGTTCTTGCTCACTAGACATTACACTCAAGAAAGCCAAATGCAACTGAGTAACATTATCATATGTCAGAGAAGCCTCCATTGGGTATGATACAGCATGGTAAGTGAATAAATCTTTCATTCCTTTTGGAGGACGAGTCTCTCTACTCGATCTCCGTAATGGCAGAGGAGGAGCCAGTATTTCAGTTGTTATAGAAATCGACTGGATCTCTGGAGATATAGCCTCATTAGGAGTTGTCGGCATTTCAGTTACTGTAGACATTGGTTGGTTATCTGGAGAGATAATCACAGTATTTCTGCGGCAGGAGACATCATCAGTTACAGTAGGAAGCGGTACCAACTCAGACAAGTACTCCCCCTGGAACCGATTCCCAAAATCACCAGGAGCTGGAAAATACGGTTCAGATTCAACAAAGCAGATATCACGAGATACAAGAGGCTTGCAAGATGAGAGGACATAACAAATGTACCCTTTCTGTGTGGAAGAGTAACCAAAGAAAACACACCTGAGAGATCTGGCATCGAACTTATCACGATAAATACTCTGTGGATGGACATAGCAGACACACACAAACACACGTAGGTGAGATAAGTCAAGAGGTCTATTCTTCAACACTTCCAACGGGGATTTAAAATTGGTAATCTGACTAGGAAGTCGATTAATCAAATAGATGGCAGTCAAAACGCCATGAGACCAGTGCGTCTTAGGAATATGCATTTGAAACATAAGTGCTCGAGCAGTTTCTAAGATGTGACATTTTTTTGTTCTGACACCATTCTGTTGTGGCGTACCCACGCAGCTAATTTGATGAATAATACCTTTGTTATAAGTACAGTCAGTGAAAAGAGCAATGACATATTTAGTTCCATTGTCAGAGCGAAGAATTTTAATCTTGGCATGAAATTGGGTATGGACCATGTTGTAGAAATCTTTGAAAGCAGATTACACCTCAGTTTTAGATTTCAGTAAGTATAACCAAGTAACACGCGTGCAATCATCAATGAACAACACAAACTATTTAAATCCATCATAAGAAGCAATGGGAGCACTCCATACATCAGTATGAATCAGTTCAAAACAAGCAATAGACTTAAAACTAGAAGAAGCAAATGGTAACCATAATTGTTTTGAAAATTGACAAACATCACAAACATTAGACGGAATAGAAGCAGACGGAAAAAGACAAGACAAAATACGACTTGAAGGATGTACAAGCCGTTGATGCAGTAGGTGACCCTCTACAAGGTCCTTGGCATGATAAACCTTATTAGGAGAAGATAACATGTAAAGGCCATTGGAATACGTGCCTTCACCAATCGTCTTCTTAGACGTTCGATCCTGGAAGACGACAGAGTTAGGAGAGAAAATAACATCACAATTCAAAGCATTAGTAAGTTTCCCAACAGACACGAGTTGAGTTGGAAAAGACGGAACAACCAGAGCAATCGAAGTGACCCTATTTGAAAAAAAAAAATCGATTTTACCACTGCTGACTACGGGAATCATAAATCCATTGGCTAGATACACATTGTGTTTACGAGACGATGTTGAAAAATCAGACACGGAAGAAGAAGAATTAGCCATATAGTCAGTGGCTCTAGAGTTAATAATCCAAGGATGACCATTAGATTGTGAAGCAAGAAAAGCATGAAGGTTACCTGCGGTATGAGACGAAGAAGACGTGCTTGGAAGAGGCAGAGACTTACGCAGATCATTTAGAACTAACTCAACTGATCTAGAGTGGTTGAAGTGTCTGCGATATGAGCCTTGTCTCTCTTTTTGGATTCAAAGGTAGGCTTGAGATGAAGATGTAACGACCAACAACGATCCTTAGGGTGCACAATCTTTCCACAATGTTCACAACAAAGGCGTCCTTTATTCTGAATAATTTTCTTCTTCTCTGACTTAGAGAAGTGTCTGCGGTCATTCTTATGAGTAAGGAGAGCACTTGATTCAAGGTTCGCCGAAGAATGCGGAATAGCATGAGGCATAGTTTCATGTCGCATTTTTTAGCGTTGAATGATAACGCAAACATTAATCACTGAGGGTAGATGATCTGTCATAAGTATGTTACTCCGCAAATATTTGTAGTCAGGCCGTAAAGCGCGAAGAAGAGAAAAAACTTGATCCTCTTCGTCTCGTTGCACGAGAGTCTATGCATCAATAGTATGTGGGCGATACATATGTAATTCATCCCATAGTCTCTTCATATGTCCCAAAAGATCACAGAATTTCTGTTCACCTTATAGCGCAGTGGCAATCTCATTTTGAATCTGAAACACCCGAACAATATTATTTCGACTGCCATACATGCCGGTGACAGCTTCCCACAACTCTTTTGCAGAATCGGAGAAGGTAAAAATACCAACAATGTGTGGTTCCATAGAATAAAGAAGCCTGAACGGACCAGTTGATCATTAGCGAGCCAATCATCATAAGCTGCATTAGGATCAGTGATTGTAGCGGAATCTGTAGCGAGAGCTTTAGATGTAGAAGCCAGTGGAGGACAGACAATCTTGCCATTGATAAATCCCAATTTCCATTTACTGCCTAGTGATAAGGTAACCGCTCGAGACCATAAAACATAGTTATTTTCATTGAGCAGAACTGATGAGAGTCCTAGACTTGGATTACAGTCGGATTCTCCCATTGTGAAAGAGGAGTAAAAAAAAAATTTTCTGTAACGAACGAGACAACAGCGCACAGACAGAGCAACGGCCCTGTGTGAGCAGCGGACATCTGGCTCTATTTCATTGGATTTTCAACAGTGTCGCTGACTCTTCCACGTTTCGTGGTGTAGACTTCCTTCATCTAAGCTCAACATCAAGGATCCCTTGTTGTTGCTCGCACAGGGTCACTGCTCTGTCTGTGCGCTGTTGTCTCGTTCGTTACAGAAAAAAAAAAAAAATTTACTACTCCTTCACAATGGGAGAATCCAACTGTAATCCAAGTCTAAGACTCTCATCAGTTCTGCTCAATGAAAATAACTATGTTCTATGGTCTCGAGTGGTTACCTTATCGCTCGGTAGTAATTGGAAATTGGGATTTATCGATGGCAAAATTGTCGGTCCTCCACTGGCTTCTACATCTAAAGCTCTCGCTACAGTCTCCGATCCTAATGCAGCTTAAGATGATTGACTCACTAATGATCAACTGGTCCGTTCATGACTTCTTAATTCTATAGAACCACACATTGCTGGTATTTTTACCTTCTCCGATTCTGCAAAAGAGTTGTGGGAAGCTGTCACCGGCATGTATGGCAGTCGAAATAATATTGTTCGGGTGTTTCAGATTCAAAATGAGATTGCCACTGCGCTATAAGGTGAACGGAAATTCTGTAATCTTTTGGGACATATGAAGAGACTATGGGATGAATTACATATGTATCGCCCACATACTACTGATGCACAGACTCTCGTGCAACGAGACGAAGAGGATCAAGTTTTTTCTCTTCTTCGCGCTTTACGGCCTGACTACGAATATTTGCGAAGTAACATACTTATGACAGATCATCTACCCTCAGTGATTAATGTTTGCGTTATCATTCAACGCTAAAAAATGCGACATGAAACTATGCCTTATGCTATTCTGCATTCTTCGGCGAACCTTGAATCAAGTGCTCTCCTTACTCATAAGAATGACCGCAGACACTTCTCTGAGTCAGAGAAGAAGAAAATTATTCAGAATAAAGGACGCCTTTGTTGTGAACATTGTGGAAAGATTGTGCACCCTAAGGATCGTTGTTGGTCGTTACATCCTCATCTCAAGCCTACCTTTGAATCCAAAAAGAGAGAAAAGGCTCATATCGCAGACACTTCAACCACTCTAGATCAGTTGAGTCAGATTCTAAATGATCTGCGTAAGTCTATGCCTCTTCCAAGCACGTTTTTTTCATCTCATACTGCAGGTAACCTTCATGCTTTTCTTGCTTCACAATCTAATTGTCATCCTTGGATTATTGACTCTAGAGCCACTGACCATATGGCTAATTCTTCTTCTTCCGTGTCTGATTTTTCAACATCGTCTCGTAAACACAATTTGTATCTAGCCAATGGATCTATGGTTCCCATGGTCGGCAGTGGTAAAATCGACTTTTTTCAAATAGGGTCACTTCGACTGCTCTGGTTGTTCCGTCTTTTCCAACTCAACTCTTGTCTGTTGGAAAACTTACTAATGCTTTGAATTGTGATGTTATTTTCTCTTCTAACTCTGTCGTCTTTCAGGATCGAACGTCTAAGAAGACGATTGGTGAAGGCACGTATTCCAATGTCCTTTACATGTTACCTTCTCCTAATAAGGTTTATCATGCCAAGGACCTTGTAGAGGGTCACCAATTGCACCAATGGCTTAGACATCCTTCAAGTCGTATTTTGTCTTGTCTTTTTCCGTCTGCTTCTATTTCATCTAATGTTTGTGATGTTTGTCAATTTTCAAAACAATCACGGTTACCATTTGCTTCTTCTAGTTTTAAGTCTATTGCTTGTTTTGAACTGATTCATACTGATGTATGGAGTGCTCCCATTGCTTCTTATGATGGATTTAAATAGTTTGTGTTGTTCATTGATGATTGCACGCGTGTTACTTGGTTATACTTACTCAAATCTAAAACTAAGGTCTTATCTGCTTTCAAAGATTTCTACAACATGGGCCATACCCAATTTCATGCCAAGATTAAAATTCTTCGCTCTGACAATGGAACTAAATATGTCAATGCTCTTTTCACTGACTATACTCATAACAAAGGTATTATTCATCAAACTAGTTGCGTGGGTACGCCATAATAGATGGTGTCAGAACGGAAAAATCGTCACATCTTAGAAACTGCTCGAGCACTTATGTTTCAAATGCATATTCCTAAGACGCACTGGTCTCATGGCGTTTTGACTGCCATCTATTTGATTAATCGACTTCCTAGTCAGATTACCAATTTTAAATCCCCGTTGGAAGTGTTGAAGAATAGACCTCTTGACTTATCTCACCTACGTGTGTTTGTGTGTGTCTGCTATGTCCATCCACAGAGTATTCATCGTGATAAGTTCGATGCCAGATCTCTCAGGTGTGTTTTCTTTGGTTACTCTTCCACACAGAAAGGGTACATTTGTTATGTCCTCTCATCTTGCAAGCCTCTTGTATCTCGTGATATCTGCTTTGTTGAATCTGAACCGTATTTTCCAGCTCCTGGTGATTTTGGGAATCGGTTCCAGGGGGAGTACTTGTCTGAGTTGGTACCGCTTCCTACTGTAACTGATGATGTCTCCTGCCGCAGAAATAATAAACTCTCTTTCTATCGCGGTTTTTTTCCCTTATGGGTTTCCACGTAAATCCTGTGTTATGATGATTTGTGGTGTGTGATTTATATTTCACCGAGGCTCCGTGGACTTCTTACCAACGCATCTGCGCATTGGCAGTTTTTCGTTATTCTTATGTTCCTTGAAATCTACCTCTAAAGGAGGGTTATGAAAACCCTATCACCTTAAGTTGTGGTTGGGCTGCTTGGCTGGGCCTAGCTCGAGATTGGGCCTAGGCCCAACTGGGTTGTTCTGCACAGGGGTCAAAAAAACGCCCAAGATATCTCGTATCGGCCGAGATATCTCGGGTTTTTTACATCCGAGATATCTCAGCCGATATGAGATGTATCGACCGTACGGGCGAGATCTCGGTCGATATGACCGAGATCTCGCCGATATCGGACGATACAGCCGAGATTTTAAAAAAAAAATAGAGAGAGAAAAAAATCGTCCGATATCTGCACAGTCGAGATCTCGGGTCCACCGTTTTTCAGACCCCTGGTTCTGCATCACCAAGTCGCTCAGATGATCGACATGTCCCACTCAGGGACAATTCTCATGGCAATATGGGTAGGAGACTCCACATGTTGTTAGAAGATTTAAGGGAAAATAAAATTCATGTAATATTTTTTAGTATTGTTACACTAAATAAAAGCCAAATATATAGAGTACAAAAGATAATCTCTTACAATATCTAAAGATCCTAATTTCCTAATTGAGAGATTACATAATCTTTCACAATCAACCGTAATTGGAAATATATCTTAATAAATCATAACATATCTTATTCAACTTGACGTTCCAATGGTCAAATGAGGAGCGAAAGTATATCAACCAAAATCTCTAAAAAAATGAGAACCCACTGACAGGGAAAAAAATTGCGACAGTAACTGTGACAGCAGCTGCAAATAACTAGATAAGTGGGCCCCACGAAGGCAAGAACCCTAGCAACTCCGAATGGAGTGAAATAAGAGGAAGGGGCAACTGTGTAGCAGTTGAATGTTAGTGTATCTGAGATCTAATCCTCCAAATCTAAGCAAAATCTGAGAACAAAGGACCCATTGATGTCTTAAAGGCAGCAAGAAAGAAGAGCCAACAGCGGGCCCCACACAATCCGAAACCCAGATCAACCCAAGGGGTAATGAGGAGCTGCCAAAGGCGACTACACTAGCGCTGGATGGAAGAGGATACAATAGCACAGAAGCCCGATCGAAGCAGAAAAGCCAAAAATGGAACCAGTTGACGTCCGACAACAGTGTGGAAAGAAAACAGCAAAATGGGAATGAAACAGGAACTGAAATTCCTGCAGAAATATGGGTTCTATCTACCTCCTTTCAAAGACACCAAGAATAGGTCTAAAGGGGTTCCACAAGGATTGAAACTCAAAATCGTGCCGTACAGATGTGATGTAGGGCCAAAAACGACTATAGAGTTATGGGATTTTAGGTTCAAATCTCAATAAAGACTCCAGATCTAAGGGAACAAGCAGAGATTTCCCTATGAACCACCCACAAAATGCGGGGGGGGGGGGGGGGGTTGGAATGTCTCTGAAATGAGAGGAGAAAAGGGCTGGAGAATCAGATTTGGAAGGCAGATGGTAGATCGTTTGCCAAACAAAAAAGGGAGGGAGGGGTTTGGGTATTTTTGAGTAGCAGGAGGTCAAATCAGTAGCACGTGTATCCCACGAGAGCTCTTGCTCTCGATTGTTTAGCTCAATATCATATTAAAAGATTTGAAGGAAAATAAAATTCATGTAATATTTTTCTGTATTATTACACTAAATAGAAGCCAAATATATAGAGTATAAAAGATAATATCTCACAATATTTGAGGATCCTAATTTCCTAATTGGGAGATTACATAATCTCTCACAATCAATCATAGTCTAATCTATATCAACCATAATTGGAAATATATCTTAATAAATCATAACATATCTTAACACATGTCCCACACTCGACCCGCTTACGTTGATAAGGTGGAAAACCTCCTTGTGCAGCGTGAGAGGAGACGCGTGGATCATGAGATGCCTGATTACAGTCGAGAGTACCGTATGAAGGTGGCCTTCCATCTTTCAACGGACAGTTGTAGCACACTCTCTTCCTTCCAGTAGATATGATAGAAGTCCACTGGCACCTGAGAAGAAAGAATCCTTCCTTCTAGTCAACGACATCAAGCAGTAATCACTAGAGTCAAGCGAAGACCTGGCGCTAAGATGAAGAGGATACACTTGAGGCATGGAGGCTTTTTCTGAGTTTATCTTTAGAAATGAGCTAACCGATTATCCACTCATCGGCGGCAGATTTACATGGTTCAGTGGACAAAGTTGTGCATCTATGAGCAGCTTGGATAGATTTCTCACATCATCCGCTTGGAATATCCACTTTACCAACGCTAGGGATCTTAGGATTTAGCCAATATCGGATCATTGCCTGCTTATGTTAGACATTGGGGAGATAGACTGGGGACCAAAGCCTTTCTATTTCACAATGCTTGGCTGTAGGCCCTAAATTTGCTCCTTTCGTCAAGGATTGGGTCAAATCCTCAGGGGGTCCAATGAAAGAACGAAAATAAGGCAGTCCTGCAAGAGCTTGAGGGATGGAATAGACTGGAGGAGGAAAGGGAGCTAGATGAGGAGGAGTTGGACTCTTACAAAAATAGTAAGGCCAAGTTATGGGATTGTTTACCGTTGGAAGAGATGGAATTGAGACAGAGGTCTCGAACTTTGTGGTTAAAAGTGGGAGACAAAAACACGAAGTTCTTTCATATTTGTGCAAATGCTAGAAAAGCTACAAACAGCATTAGATCACTTGTTGTCGATGGAAGGAGAATAGTGGACAAGGACAGAATAAGAGAATCGGTCAGGTGTCACGTCACGGCCATCTTCCAATCTCCGTCGGAGCAGCTATCGTCTACCCAGCCACCTCCTACCCCTGCTTTTGGTTCTCGACCATCAACTTCAGATCCGGTCACCCTCTTTCCACTCTCACCTTTACTGCATTATGATTTGATTTTCTCTATACATTGCGGTCTACCTCCGAACTGAGCTTCAGGATCATCGGTTGCATCCCATCTCTGACAGGGAGACTTCCAGACACTTCTTTTTTGCTTTGTCGACCTCTTACCTGCTAGAGGTTCAGGAAGACCTTTGGTTTTTCAACTTGTTTCATTGCCGGGTAGTTGGAGATTCGGCACCTTCTCTCGCACAAGATCATTCGCCACTCGCCATTTTTTATATCAGGATTTCCAGATGCTTCTCTTCAACTGCGCCGACCCTTTCTCCCTTAGAGGATGCAAGAGACACCCGCTCATCCCAATTGTTTCCGTTTTCAATTGATTCCGCCACTACTCATCACTCCAGTACCCGGGTACATTCGCTCCTGAATGCCCCTTTTTCTTTCCTTTTGCATGGTAATCCTTTTTGGGGGTTAGTGACAGCTGCTTCAACCCCTTTGTTGCATTTGCCTGGTACCAGTTCTAGTGTGCCTAATGTTCAGACTCATAGGGGTGATAGGTGCCCTTTCACTAAGCTTTGTGCTACCTCTTCAATTGAAAGAGGGCTCCCTTAACTAACATTGGAAGGGATTCAGTTTAATAGGATTTGGGCAGAGAGGGTTGTCCGGCTAGAAAGAGATTAGGGCCGCTTTAGATAGCCTGGAAGGAGATAAAGACCTAGGTCCAGACGGTTTCAATTTTGCTTTCTTTAAAGAGCTTGTTGGGATACGATTGGACCAAACTTTGTGAGGGTGTTCAAGGAGTTCCATAGAGATGGTATCATTAATAGAAGACTGAAACACTCTTTTATCACCCTTATTCCTAAGAAGGAAGTTCCATCGGAGTTGTCACATTATAGGCCTATTAGTCTCGTTGGTAGTGTATACAAACTCATAGCCAAGGTTTTGGTGGATAGGGTAAAGAAGGCACTGCCAGAGATTATAAGTGAATCTTGAGGGGCTTTTATGGAAGACAAGGAAATTTTGGATGGAATCCTTCCTTTTTTTTTAATTTGCGTGTGTGAAACCGCGAAAAAACCCCACAAATGATACCCACTGCCCTTAGGGCACACTAGGTGAGACCATGGGGGCTCGAACCTGACACCTCCCGCTTCCTGAGGCGAGAGATTACCGGTTGAGCTACACCCACGTGGGCAACTGAGATTTTGGATGACATCCTAGTCGCCAATGAGCTAGTCCACATGAGGAAAAGGCTTACTATTTTGTCGATTGGTCCTTTGTCAGTTACCGCTTTGAGAGAATGGGTTTTGGTCAACGTTGGAGACAATGGATGAAGGCTTGTATAGGGGACACATCGTAGTAGTAAATGGGCCTCCCACTACACCGATATTAGCCTCAAAAGGTTTAAGACAAGGCAACCCATTATCTCCTTTCATCTTTACCCTCATTGGAGAAAGCTTGCACAGACTTGTGGAGAAAGTCAAGGAGTTGGGGATCGTTAGGGGCTTTGGCACATGGCCAAATGGGCCAACAGTTACACATCTTCAATTTGCACACAATACTATTTTCTTCTGTGAACCAAATAGGGCTGATGTAAGGGGTTTCAAAGCCATTTTGAGATGTTTTGAGATGGTGTGTGGTCTAAGAACTAATATTAGGAAGAGTATCTTAATTGGTATCGATGTGGACGAAGAGATCCTCAAGGAAATGGCAGAGAAGATTGGGTGCAGCACTGGAAGGATGCCCTTCATTTATCTGAGATTAGTTGTGGGTGAGAATCCAAGGCTTAAATGATTTTGGGCACTGGTTGTAGAAAGAGTAGAAAGGAGAATGGCGGGGAGGGGCAGGAGATACCTCTCCATTGGGGGACGCCTAACCATAATCAAATATGAGCTAATGAGCCTACTGATATACTATCTGTCTATTTCCAAAATGCCGAAAAGGATTTTGAGAAAAGTTGAATAGTTGTTTAGGAACTTTCTATGGGAAGATAAGGAAACGAAAAGGAAGGTTAATCTTGTGGCGTGGGGAAGAAGTGATTAAGCCAAAATCTTTGGGAGGGCTAGGAATTCTCCCACTTAGAATTATAAATCAAGCTCTTCTTTGGAAGTGGGGCTGGCAATTGCGTAAAGAAAGGGAGACCCTGTGGGCTCGAGTTTTGACCGCTAGATATGAGTTGGAAGATGGTATTGGATGGGCGTTAAGTGAAAATGTTGAGAGATTTGAATCCCCGATTGTCAAGGCTTGGTGGAGATTTGAGTGAAGACAAGTCATTCTTGGGAAGGTTGTATAGGGGCAATATTAGGTGGTTGGTTGGTAGAGGAGACAGAACATTTTTCTAGACGGATCTCTAGATGGGTGACAGGTCTTTAAAGGAGATGTATCCTAGACTTTTCCAAATCTCTAGGAACAAATACGGGATTGCTATAGGATTGAGGGTAGTCACATCGCCTAGAGTCTTGATTTTAGGCGAGAGCTAAGATCCTTCGAGATAAGGAGTAGGGAAGACCTTTTAACCCAAGGAGTTCCCGTGTCCCTAGGCGTCGAGGACAAACTAATTTGGACGGGTGATTCATTGGGCACATATTCCATTAAGTCAATGGTAAAGTTATTCATTTGTAACAACAAAATTTGGACTCTACCTCTACCTCTACCTCTATACCTATTTTAATAAAAACATAACGAAAAAACAGTAAATGTTTTTGGAATGAACCTAATCCAATCATTCAAAAATTAAAAAATCTAATCAAAATAATAAATGTTTATTACTTGATGTTTTACATAAAAGAAAGGCATCAGATGATTGCAAGTCATTACAATTTACAACATTCAAAACAAACAAATAAAGAGGCAAAAAGTACGAATCAAATGTTTAAGAGATCCTGTTAGAGTCGATAAAAAATTTAGCAAATCAAACTTTTTGACTTTTTAGAAATGTAACAGTTGAATACACATGAGACAAACCTCACCTACAGAAATGTGAACAATCAAGCAATATCGAAAATGCATTTCCCAGAACAATAAACAATAATCATAGATCAGTAGCTCGATGAATACTCTCCTCTCTAAAGTTTTAAAAAAATGTAAATATAAGAAAAATCAATAGAAGGAACAGAAATCAATTAGGGGAAAAAAAAAGAACACTGAAAACCATAAAACGAACAACACACTCACGTGGCATGCATTTGGATGCCGCGTCCCCATCAAAATTCGTGTTGGGGAAACACCTCGACTCCAATTTACGTTCACATCCAACCCAGCTCATACAAAAATAAATTACCATTCAGAACCAACACTACCATAAGAATTTAGAACAAAACAACTATACACATATCACTTGAAAAGAAGCAGAAGAAGAAGAAGAAGCAGCGAACGGAAAAGCACTCAATCTATTCAAACAAAGCCCCACAAACAAACAAAGGCTGTGATCTAGAAAATTGCAGACAAAAATAAGAAAACCCCCAAAAACAAAGATATATCGAGCAGAGAAAGAGAGGGAGAGATATACCTATTTCATAGCTCAGTCAGAGAGAGAGAGAGAGAGAGAGAGAGAGCGAAGGAGGGAGGGGAATGAGGTGGAAGTCCGAGTCGGACGAGGAAGGACAGAATCTGGTAACCAGCTGCAGGTTAGCGGTCGAGATGCCTCCTTGAGAAAGAGAACGAACGGTGGAGAAGAGAAGGGAGCGAGATCTGTACGGCAACTTAGATTGGAAAGGGCGCTCTCGCTCTCTCTCTCTCAGCGCTACGTGTCTGGTCTTCTCCACGTTTCTACTCGCTGGCCTCCTTCTATAGGGCTACCCTCTGCTCCGTTAGGGTTTCGCTGGATCCACGTGGCAGTAGGCTTTGCTTTACAGCTGTCAGTAAGTTATTGGATAAGGGAAGTTAACATGGGGGAGTGGGTGGGGCCTCCTAATTGATGTTTGATTACAACACCTTATCCATTTTGGTTATTATTCCGTCTGGACGAGTGAGAAATATTCTGTAGCCGACAAAGTAGTTACGATATCTATTTTAAACGAGTAGATTGCATATTGTAAGTGTGTTAGGCCGTTACATAACCATTATGTAATGCGATAAGCATGAGTTGTTGAGTGGGAAAAATCAATGATTTTGTAACAATCAAATTTTCAAAACATTAAAATTACAAGGCCAATATGATTAAATTAAATTCAAATTTTAAATATCAATCTCATTATCATTTTTTATATACTATATTAGTGAATTTTGTACCACCATTTTCTCTTCTGGTGCACTCCTTAAAAAGAAATTTTAATTTTACCCTTACTTTTGGGTGATTCAAAAGGATCTTCACTTAAAAAAAGACTGAAAAAATGCCTTTGTTAAGGTTTAGTCGACTGAATTAATTACAAATACAGAGAAGTCTCTGAAGAAAAAAACAACGGTAAACAATTTAGTAGACTGGAAATGAGAATTCAGTCTACTGAATATGAGAATTTAGTAGACTAAATTAAACTGAACGTTCAACTATCACACATGAGTGCCAGTTTTTTTGGTAATTACTGTGAGTTCTATTTCACTTTTCATGTAAATGTGCAGCGCTTAGCAGTTGAGATGCACCAGAAAGTCTGTACATGGACTTTTGAAGTAGAAAGAAGAAAAAAAAGAACAAAAAGAGGAAGGATTTTCTTCCCAAATCTCAATCTCTCTTTTGATCTCTCACTCTCCAACTCTTATACTTCCATTTGAGAATCCTTTTGAGGATCAAGTTGGTTTCCTAGCCAGGTTATTTTCCTTCTGTGTAGGAACTTTAGTTTATGATCCTAACGTGAGATCAATACAAGAAATTCAATGAAGCACTCTCAGAACCTCTTCAATCAGTAAGGAGGAAAACTTTGAAGAGCACGAATATTGCTCGAAATGATGAAATGAATGAGCCTTTCTCAAAATTTGAAGAACAAGTTACTGCGTTGACAAAACTTGTTACCAGAATAGTGGAAAGTGTCGCCTCAAAATCTTCCCAAAAATAGGCGTCTGTAAGTTCGTCCAAGAAGAAGAACTAACAAAAGCAGAGGGACGAGTCTGAAGAGGAAGAATAAGAAGAAGAAGAGGATGGCAGATCTAAACACCCTCTCTGTTGGGTGACGAACAATTTGGTATGAAGTCATTTAGGACTTGATTTCAAACTTGAAATTCCTATTTATGATGGCGTGATTGACGCAGAAAAACTAGATAATTGTTTTGACCAATTAGAAATTACTTCATCTCTATGGGTAAATCAGTGCCCAAAAGATCAGTTTTACGTGGCTGAAATTATCTAGTCATGCTCTAACATGTGGAACGCTTACAATAAATGTCACGTTATATCTGAGATGACTTAGAGGAAGTTAAAGAGTTGGTTAAGAAACAATTTTACCCTATTGGCTATGAAGAAGATAGGTGGATCAAGTGGCAATATTTACGACAAAGATTTGGCCAATCTGCTTAAGAGTATACCATTGAATTCCATAATCAGGACATTGTCTTGGGAATCTCTATCGAAAAGTTCGATGTATCCATGAAGTATGTTGGTGGACTTGCATAGTATATTCGTAGGAAGCTAAAACTCTTCAAAGTTAGTACCATTGACGAAGCTACTGTGAAAGTAGTAGCCCTTGAAGCAAAAAATAGAAAATTGGATCGGAGAGATGATAAGCAAAAGGATAAGAGTAAAATTGATGAAAAAAATGGCAAACAGGGGGAGTCCAACAAGAAGAAGTCCACTAGTGGCATAGACATATTATGTGACTACTGTAAAAACAGTGGAAATATGAAGGACAAATGTTGGAAGCTTCATCTCGAATTGCAACTCAAGAAGAAGTAGGCAGTATTGAATACCTATGAGGTTGAGAAAATTCGGAAAATACAAAAGGTGGATAATAAACTCGTCCTCGTGTCAAAAATTGTAACCACTCTTCCATACTCGGAGATATGAGAAGAGCTCTTTCACGTGAGAAAGTTAATCTTAGAATGTTTGATGCAGAAGATGGACCTAGGGACGACTGTACACCCACGACCTTATCCTTTGGGAGGATTTTAGAAATAAGTGGAGATGAAAACCACCAAGCAGTGTACCTTCAAATTTGTTATCACAGAGAAGTATATCAACGAGGTGACATGTGAGGTGGTGCCCTTGGATGTCTCTCAAGTAATCCTAGGTAGTCTTTATTTGTGGGACCGGGACGTTATTCACTATCGGCGACTGTGCAAGTATAGATTTATGAAGGATGGCAAAGAATTCCATATCAATACCTGTAAACCACAGTCTACCACCGTATTGGTTACTCTAGTTCAGGCTAAAAGGATGGTAAATACTTGTGAGAATTTTGTGTTATTAATGATCATACTATAGGAGCAACCCTCGGCAATAGTGACACTCTCTGTAATGTCTTTAACCCTCAAACAACTGATTGAGGTTGAGAAAGTAAAGCTAACTTTTAAGGAGCTATTTCAGGAGATTTAAGGCTTACCATCACATAGGCATGTGGAACAAGATATCCAACTAGTAGGAGATGCACGTCTACCAAATCTGGGTTTGTCTCGTACCTCCGTAATATGAATGATGAGATCCAAAAATAGATTTAAGACCTTTTGGAGCAAGAAATCATCAAAGCAAGTTGTTCAACTTGTGGATCTCCAATGTTGTTGGTGTCAAAGAAGGACGATGGCTGCAGAATGTGCATCGACTACAGGGCATTGAACAAAATCACGATCAAGAATCGGTATCCATTACCGACGATTGATGATTTGTTGGATCAACTACAAGGAGCCCACTACTTCATAAAGTTGGATCTGGATTCGAGTTATCATCAAGTCCGGGTTCGTGAAGAAGTCACCTGGAAGACTGCATTCAAAACCAAGCAATGATTGTTTGAATGGCTAGTCATGCCATTTGGCTATGCAATGCACCTGCCACTTTCGTGCGTTTGATTAATGAGGTACTCTGACATTTTATTGAAGAATTTGTTATTGTTTACTTAGATGATATTCTCATTTACAGTAAAAAATGGGAGGATCACATTTTTCAACTTAGAAAGGTGTTGAGTGCGTTGAAGAAAACTAGTTACAACTGAATGAAAAGAAATTTGTTTCGAAACAGTCTTCGGTGTACTTGGGATTTATAGTTGAAACAGGTGAGTTGAAAGTTGATCCTGCAAAAATTGAGGTCATTACCATATGGCTTGCACCCTAGTCAGTGACTGGAGTAAGGAACTTCATGGGAGCATGTTAATACTTGCGGAAGTTCATTCAACATTTCTCACAGATTGTGGTGCATTTGCATGCACTAACAAAGGCCAGTCAGAAGGAAAATTTCTGAAGGACCAGTGTTAGCATTACTGAATCTACATAGACCTTTTGAAATTGAAGCAGATGCCTCGATATATGCATGGGAGCTGTTTTTGCTACAAGATGGTAAACCAGTCGCTTATCATTCTGAGATATTCAGTAGACCAGTGTTGAACTACCCTACCTATGACAAGGAGATGTACGCGTTGCCCCAAGAAGTGAAGCATTGACAAGTATATCTATTAGGAAAGGATGTTATAGTACACACTAACACAAGCCACTTCATTTCTTACAGACACAATCCAAATTACAACAGGCTCATCACATTAAAGGATGCCGTACCTTCAGCAATTCAATATAGTGATAAAATACAAAAAATGAACTACCAACAACTTGGTAGATATGTTGTCTAGACCACCTACACAGAGTAGCTTTACCCTAAAAGTGGCAATGCAGATTTAGTTTATGGCCCTTACTGAGTACATACAAGGTTATGATACCGATGAGGATTTCAGAGTGACATATGAGAAGTTACAGCAGGGACAATCTGTAGAGTTCACACTGAAGGATGGATTGATATATAAAGATTATTGTAAAATATGAAATTTACGATAAAGAGCTAATCAAGTTACTCATTTTAACTATAACTAGCATAGTACACATTGATTTGATATTTTTTATTATACACAAGAAATTTTGTAGAAGAAGATAGAGAAAAATAAGAAATAAGAGGAAAAAGACTGAAGAAAAGAAGTAGCCTTTAGTTGAAGAATCTACACATTCCATTTATTTGATTTTTAAATTTTTTTTTTCTTATTAAACCAATTATATGGAATACAAATAGACTTAAGGAACTATAAGTAAACCAATTTTTAACTCTAAACTTTTTGTTTGCCACTTGATCTTAATTGCTGAATTAAAAAGATGTTTGATGATTTCAACTGTAAAAACTGTGTTGTATTGGATATCACTGCTTTCACAATTGGTGATATGTTGAATTAAAAATTAACACATGCTTAAAATTTGTTCTATCCCACGTGAATCTCACTCCCATGGCTGTCTTCTAAATGGCTTCATCAACTTCGATTGTGAGATTTCATTATTGAGAACACTTTGGACAATAATCTTGTATTTGATGCCACCTATTAATGTATTTTTAAGGATTTCTATGATTATGAAAATTCATATATATTGAGAGAAGCATAGAGTACATAAAATTGTAACCTTATTCTTGAAGATAGTTGAGTCTCTCCATCTCATTCTGGACGTAGGAAAGTTCCAAATCTTTTATATGTTATCGAGGGTTAACTGTTCCAACTCTTTTAAACTAAAGGTAATTAAGGGTTTTATAGTTTGAATTTTGAATTTTTTTCAAAAATAACTAAAATGAATATAATAAAATTCAAAGTTGAAATAAAACTGAATCGACTGAGAAAAGATTAGTTCAATATCGTGCATGATCTTGATTAATGATTAAGATCTTTGCCACCATGGATGCTCAGTCAAAGTTATATTTTAATTTAGAACAATGGCTTCACTTGTGCTATTATTTCAATTTTCCTATATCTTCTCATTAAATTGATTAATTTTTACAATCAATTTGAGAAAGAAATTATTTGATCCGTTAGAAAATCAACCCACTTTGCATTTATTATTTGAGTTTTTTTATACCACTACTCCAAGAATTAATGCCAGATCTTTCACATATGAAACTTCCCAAGAAATATCAAATCAATGTGGTGCAAAGGTCTACATTAATCTCACAAAAAGGAAATTGAGGACTAAGGTCTTTTTTTCATATACATGCATATAAAGAAATTAAAAAAATCTAATCAATGCATATATTGTTAGCCCTTACAGCGGAATAAACAAGAATAATCGAACGGAATAAAATAAGCACAATCCAACACAAGCAAATTTACGTGGTTGGGCCCCAACCGGCCTACGTCCACAGAGCGTGAAAGAGATTTTATTAAGAGAGAATAATGAATACTAATGCACATACAAGAAGTACCCTTCTATGTAAACCCAATCAAAGCCTAACCCAGACAACTCTCATTCACAGTTGTTTTACTGGTAATTCGATGAACACAACCAATGTCACCTCTTACTGAATGGATTTAACATCACACAGATACAGATCTCTGTCACTTTGAGTTGCGCTGTATCACCTCTATCAGCGCTGCCTCTTCAATGAGTGACCCACACCTCTGCTGATCTGCAATCTGTCTTGGACTCTCCTCTGTGCTGCCACTGTTCACGGCTGTGTACACAATTGTATACTTGGCGATACCTTGTGAACACAGATCTGTTCTCTGTAACTGATCTGGTATTCTCCTCCAAATATCCTTCCTCTATCTCGTATCTTTCTTCTCTACTAATGGTTGTATGCAAGTCACCCTTTATAAGCAAGTTTCAGTTGGTCCCAAAAGAGGCAATCCTCAGCCAAGAGATCATGTGCTGATTTTTCTCCTAACCATTCTCTCAAGCCGTGTGAGAATCCCTTGTTATTTAGAAACCTACTCCATTTAAGAGGTCTCCACCACTGCATATCTCATAATATGCAAGTTGCTAAATACCTTAGAAATAATTCATGGAGAGAATCTAGGATATTATTCGAGCCAATATCAACATATATGTGAAATAAAGCATTCAAGAACACTTGTATGCATGCACACGAGATTCTATCCTTAGCAAATACGCCATATCGTACTATTAAAGATCTAAAAAGAAACCTAAACCACCCAAAGGGACAAAAGAGAAAAGTTTCGACTTTTGTGTATGGGGTGACCGAGAGAGAAACACGCTCAAAATCAACAACAATAGAATTTGGAAAAATTGGGACGTATTGCACAATCAAATTTCACCTTACATTATTATTTCTATGATCTAAAACCACTTGTGATATGTAACATGTTTATTTATTTTATTGATGATGGTGTTCAGACCTTTTAAATCACCTTACTAATTTTTGGAGCATGTGCAAGTCTTCCTATCTACACACATCGATTAATTTTACGGTGGAGTGTGAATCGAACTTAGGACTCATGCTTCCTGAGACAGGTTCTTGGTCATCACTCCAGTTCCTCTGGCAAAAAATAAGAAGAACAAAACTGAGATTGAAAGACAATTTTATTCAGTGTATACAGCTACTTAATAGAACAAATACACAGCTAATTATTCAAAAATCGCTAACTTAATAACTTGCAGACTACTAAGTAGGAGTTGTTACTAATAGTCCTCCTACAGATTTGTTAAGTTAACAGTCCTCTTAAAGGCTTAGTAAGTTAATAGTCTTTCTAAAGACTTGGTCAACTTAGACTTATTCTGAGTCTAACTTAGACTCATTCTGAATTGTAAAACTAATTCTAAACTCTAACACCCTCCCTTAAACTGAATATTCATGCTAACATTTAGTTTAGATAGATACATCACCAGCTCAACCCCTTCGGCAACTCGTCCCTCAGCAAATGTGATGCTGAGTAGCCTTGTAACATCCTCCCTCAAACTTTATTCTCTATCAGACAAACACCAAGTAATCTCCGCAGTTTCACAATATGGACAGTTTGAGGGGTTTTGTCAGTATATCAACAACTTGATCGTCACTCATATAATAAATCAGATCAATGGTTCCATTTTTTACAAGATCCAAAAAAAATGGTACCGAACATCAATGTGTTTACTTCTCCTGTGTAAAACAGGATTTTTGGACAACTTGATCGCTAAATTGTTATCACAGTAGACTGAAGTGGGGCCATTTGGTTGATAATGTAGTTCTTCAAGTAGTCTCCTTAACCAAATAGCTTGGCAGGCTCATGAAATAGCAACAACATACTCTGCTTCAGTGGTTGATAGAGTGGCAATTTGTTGGTTTTTTTTATGAGCAAGAGATTGCACCTGAGCCTAACATAAAAGCATAACCTAATGTGGTTTTTCTATCATTAAGATCACCAGCATAATCGCTGCTGGTGAAAACAATTAGACCAGATTGTTCTCCCTTCCTATAAAATATGCCAAAATCAATCGTACATTTTAAGTACTGGAGGATGCTTTTGGCAACAAGGAGGTGCAACTCTGTAGGATGTTTTATGTATCTACTGATTAGAGTAATTGCATGCATTATATCTGGTCTAGTTACTATCAAGTACATGAGACTTCCGACTATTTGCTTGTAGAAAGTGATATCAACTTTCTTTCCGTCGAGATCTTTCATTACCTTTAAACCAAGTTCCTCTGGTGTATCCACTGAGTTGAATTTTTGCATTTGATACATGTCCAAAACATCAAGAACATATTTTTCTGTGATATGAAGATGTCAGTAGAAGATTGTACTACTTCGATGCCAAGGAAGTAATGCATCATGTCAAGATCAGACATGTCGAACTAAGTCATCATCGATTGTTTGAAAGTAATAACATAGTACTATCATTTCCGGCGTAAATCAAATCATCCACATATAAGCATACAATAAGCAGTTGCCCTGCAGTTTCTGATTTTATATATAATGTATGCTTATATGGGCACTTTTGAAAGTCTGACTTTGAAAAATATGCAATTATACGACTGTACCAATCTCAGGGTGCTTGCTTTAGCCTATATAAAACCTTTCTTAACTTGTACACTTTCGTCTCATTCCCATGTTGCACATAACTTGGAGGTTGATCAATATATACTTGTTTTTGTATATCGCCATGTAAGAATGCAGATTTTATGTCCAAATGGAAAATGGGCCATGAGTTTTGTGCTGCCAATGCAAGTACCAACTGGATGGTATCATGCCTTTCAACTGGAGCAAAATCCTAGTTGATGCCAAATTCATGTTTATAACCTTTTGCAACTAGGCAGGCTTCGTACTTATCAACTTTGCATTCCACATTCAACTTTTTTTTTTAAGACCCACTTGACACCAATCAACTTACGGCCTTGAGGAAGAGTTGTCAATTCCCAAGTATTGTTTTCCTCAATGGATGACATCTTTTCATCCATAGCTTTCTGCCATTTTGGTCCTTTGACCGTATCTTGAAATGTATTAGGATCACAATCTGAAAACAAAGCAAAATGTGTATGTGGATCATCTAAAAGGATCAAGTCCACTTACTTTATAATCTTGCACCCATGCAGGTCTTCTTTTGATGTGTTGAGGCCTTGAACTTGATTTAGAATGTTCTTCATAGGCTAAAGGACTCGATAAGTGTGTGGGAGATGCATTTGGTGACTGTGGTGCACCAACTATAATCTCGGGAGGACTTTACAAGTTCGTAGACTCTAAATGTGGTGGTTGTTGTTCACCAACTATAAGTTGAGGATGATTTTCTTCATTATCACCATCAAAATTCATTGGAATGTGTTGCCCTACATTATTGACAACCCATGTCCATGTCTTTTCTTCATCAAATATGATATCTCGGCTGATGACAATCTTTATGGTGACAAGATTATTTAATTTATAGGCTTTTGAATGTTTACTAACCCCGAGAAAAATACATTTTCCTCCTTTATCATTGATTTTTTTCCTTTTCTCATCGGGAACATGTACATATGTTATGCACCCAAAAATCCACAAGTGATCGAAGCTTGGTTTTTGTCACTCCATGCCTCTTCGAACGTCATATTTTTTTACAGTTTCTGTCTCGAACTTAAAACGCTTAGGAAGAAATGTTTTATTCAGAATACTTCACACCATGTTTAAGATTGTACAATATTTCCTCTCCGCAACACCATTTTACTGCAGGGTGTAGGGTAATGTAAGTTGTCTTTTGATGCCATATTTTTCAGAGAAATTTGCAAATTCCCTTGAGTTGTATTCTCCATCACGATAGATTCGAAGAACTTTAATATTTTGACCAAGTTCTTTCTCAACAAGGGCCTTAAAATTTTGGAATATTAAGAATGTTTCAAATTTTTCCTGCAAAAAATGGACTTATGTTTTTCGACTAAAGTCATCAAAAAAATTAATAAAATATCTTTTATTACCATTGGATCGTGGTTCCTATTAGTCTGTAAATATCAGAATGGACCAACTCCAACACCTTTTTGGCTCTTCATGTTTTCCCTTTTGGGAAGACATCACAATGTTGTCTGCCAACAACAAACTCTTCACAAACTTGGGGATGATGTTCAATTTGCGGAAGTCCAATCACCATATTTTTTTGATGAAGAGTCTTCAAACTATTGAAGTTCAAGTGCCCGCAACAAAAATTCCATAGCCATCTGGATCTTTCACCATAGAAGAAGAAGAAAAACATGGAAGGATATCATTCCGAATGTATAGAGGGAACATCCAATTTGCTACCATATTAACTTGAGCAATTAGACGCTTCTTTGGATCTTGAATTCGACAAGTTCATTCCTTAATGATGATCTCATAACCCTTTTTCTTGAAGTTAACCCACACTCAACAAATTATTTTTCAAACCCAAAACATACAACACATTTGAAATAGTTTGCTGAGAAATTTTGGAAGTTCGAATTTTAATATTGCCCTTCTCCATAACAAAAATTGCAGAATTATTTTCAAATTTTACAGAAGTACGAAAAGAATCATCCAACTCAGAGAATATGGATTTGTTTCCACACATATGGTTACTTGACCCGGTGTCCAAGTACCACATGTTTTTATGAGTATCTTCTGTTGTATTGCAAGCCATAAGAAGAGTAACTTCATCTTCTTTCTCTGCAAAAATTGATTTTGAACCATTTTTTTAGAGAAATTTGTTCGGCATTCATAACGATAATGACCATACCTGTTACATCGGTAGCATTTAACTTTGGATTTATCAAATGGTTTTAATTCCTTATTACATCCTTGATGATTATTGCATCCTCCACTTCTCCCTTTGGGGTCAAAAGCTTGATTACTTCTAATTTAGCATGTTTGAATTGATCAAATCACTGCTGCCTCTTTTAGATTGGTTACTGAATGAGAGTTGTAACTGCAATGCTTGCTTAACTGCTACATGTTGATTCATCCATTGCTCGTGGACCATCAACGAACTCATTAATTCATCGATCAAAAACGCATCAAGATCTTTTGACTCCTCAATCGAACAAACACATAATCGAATTCGAGGTCATTAATGGAAGAATCTTCTCAATTATGGTGACATCTGTCATCTTTTCTCCATTGAGTCTCTTCTTATTTGCAATTGACGTTGTTGGAGAGAAATATTCTGAAACAGACTCTGTTGGCTGCATCTGAAGAGTCAAATTCCGCGCGAAGCACTTGTAGGTGTGCACATTCACCTTTTCAGTTCCTTGATACTTCAGTTTAATAGCATCCCCGATTTGTTTCGAAGTATATTTGGTGAGAATCGTCTCCAAGATTGCTCAATCGATTGCATGGAATAGATAATTCTTTACCTTAAGGTCCTTTAATCGTTGTTCCTCCACCTTCGTTTTTTGAGCTTCCGTTAAGGTGCTTGACGCAGCTTCTAAAACACCGGTTTCAACGAGATGCCAATATTCGTTAGATCTCAAGAAATTTTCCACCAGCATGCTCCAATGATCATAGTGACCATCAAAATGAGGTGTAGCAGGCTGCACAAAATTTTCCAATACCATAGGAAATGATATCAGATAGTAGTTGCCATTGCCTTTGTCAATAACAGCAGCGAATGTGTTGAATAATTTTATGAGAACAACAGAAGCAGTGAATCAAAGTGAGAGCAGCAATAACAATTGGATTCATCCATTTTCTCGTTAGAGTTGCAATCCCACTTTCTGATGGCATTGATTTTGTAAACCAACAACACAAATTCAAAGAACCTAGCTCTGATACCAATTATTAACTTAAGATAGAAAACAAGAAGAACAAAACTGAGACTGAAAGACAATTTTATTCATTGTGTACAACTGCTTAAATAGAACAAATACACAACTAACTATCCACAAAAATTGCTAACTTAATAACTTACAGACTACTAAGTAGGACTTGTTATTAACAGTCCTCCTAAAGACTTTGTAAGTTATAAAAACTTGGTCAGGTTAGACTTATTCTGATCTCTAACTTAGACTCATTCTGAACTCTAACACGTCTTTCATCCACTACAGTCGTTTCAGGCCCTGTGAGACCATAAGAGTAGATTCAATGTTTGAGAATGAATAGAGTTAAAAGGCATTTTTGAGATGATGTATTTCTTAAAAAATATGGTCACTTAATTTAAAAAGTTATGATTTTTAAGAATTTGAAGATCATTGGTCAAAATTGGATCAGTTTGAATAATGTTTTAATTCAATGAAATTATCAATTTAAAATAAGTTTAAATTGAATATGAAAATGATTTGTGAAAGTAGCTGAGTGTGAGAAGGAGTGTATGTCAGTTTGGATCCATTGAGTTCCACATGAGGCCCTTAGCTAACTATGCCTCATGGACAACAATTATCGTGATGAAGTTTTTTCGAAAGATCTAATCATCTAATCCTAATATAGATATATCAATTTAGACCTCTAAAATATCTAAAATCCATAGTTATTTAATTCTAATTCAAATAATATCTAAAATATGTATTTCTAAATTAGAAAAGATCCATCTAATTAGATGGATGTTACTAGTTTACTCAATTGTATACATGATTAAGTCATCAGTGAACCTTATCTTTAAGACAAGATGTTTATTTGTTACACTTCTTCACTGTAAATAAGATTGAAAGAATTTGAAATAGGTGCATGGAGAGAATCTAACAGATTTCTCATTCTTTTTTCTTTTTTCCATCGAATGACACTTTTCCAATAACACCCTTAAATAACCACACTTAGAGTTCAATTGTTCGTGTCAAAGGAATCGATTAAGAAAATTATTTTACCATCAATTATTTTGTGGTATGAATTAAAGTTTATGAAAATTAAGAGTTTTCTAGTGAATTTTGTCTAGTAAAGCGAGAATTCTAGAGTGAAAATTTTAAATCGTACATAATTCTAATTAGAGAATTATAAATTTAAATTATCATATAACATAGGAGTTTTTTATTTTATATTTAGATTTAAAATAATTTAATTATATTTTTATAGTTCTTAATAATAGTCATATTTTAATCCAATATGATCCCTACATGCACCAAGTAATTTTATGGAGAGTGATCCTTTGAGGCAAAGTGAAAATCAAACTCAGAACTCCCGTTCTTGAAGCCTAATCATTACTCCAAGCCCTTTAAATTTAAACTACAGTTGTGTTTGTTAAGATTAGTTGTTACTCAAAATAAGGTCAAGTATTGGACCGAGCTGTTTTCTAGGTTTTAGGAGTCATTGTAAAGTTGTTATACGTGTGAATGAATTTGTTCTTCACATGTTTCTTAGTCCAGAATTTGTAGCTATTTGTTTCCACAAAATCTGCACACGTTGTTAGTGGTTGCAGACTTGTTAATTTGCTATTTAAGTTGTACTTGTTTATTGAATGTATTAAGAGAGAAAATTTTGCCTCAAGCTTCTGACTTCTTCTTCTTATTCTTTCAAACTCACAGTTAGTTTTTTAGTTATACCAACAACTGGTATCAGAGCTTCCACTGGGCCTAATTAAAAAAAAAAAAAAATTGAGATATCTTACAGCAGCAAGAATGGCCGCTGAAAAACCTAACGAGAATTTCATTCAACCAGCTATTCCAAGGTTTGATGGTCACTATGACCATTGGAGAATGCTAATGGAGAATTTCCTGAGATCAAAAGAGTACTTTGATCTTGTGGAAATAGGTTATGAAGAGCCCGAAGCGGGAGTAGTTTTGACGCCAACTTAACAACAAAGATTAGATGCAATGAAGCTAAAGGATCTGAAGGTCAAGAATTATCTGTTTCAATCAATTGATCGAGCCATCTTCGAGACAATACTCCAGAATAAGACAACCAAGGATATTTGGGACTCGATGAAGAAAAAGTACCAAGGATCAGCTAGGGTGAAGCGAGCACAACTTCAAGCAATCCGGAGGGATTTTGAAGTTCTCCAAATGCAGAAGGGAGAAACAATCAGTGACTACATTGGCAAGGTGATGGTGCTTGCAAACAAGATGAGAACTCATGGTGACAGAATTACTGATGTTGCCGTGGTGGAGAAGATATTGAGGTCATTGACACCAAAGTATGATTACATTGTGTGTTCAATTGAAGAGTCCAACAATGTGAAGGAGCTATTTATTGATGAACTTCAGAGCTCTTTGATAGTGCATGAACAAAAGCTCAATCGTACAAGTGCCATGGAGGAGCTGACTACTTTGAAAGTCTCTACATTTGATGAATCCTCAAGCTCTAGAGGAAGGAGTCGAGGAAGAGGAGGAAAAGGCCGTGGTAGAGGTGGTCGTGGAAACTATAGAGATGGCAGTAGGGATGGTAGCAAACCATTCCATTACTCAAAGAAAGAAGATGAGAATCAAGGCAAAGGAAAGGGGCAATTTGACAAGTCCAAGGTGGAATGCTATAGGTGTGGAAATTTTGGGCACTACAAGAATGAATGCTACACCAAGTTGAACAAAGAGAAGGGAGAGAAGTCAAACTTTGCTGAGAAGAAAGAAGAAGAAACGTTGCTAATGGCATTTCATGCCATGGAGGATTTGGATTCTGAAATTTGGTATGTTGACATTTGTAGCAATCACATGAGTGGCCGCAAGTCATCTTTTGTGAATTTGGATGAAAGTTTTAAAACAGTAGTGAAGTTTGGGAATGAGTCAATTGTAGAGGTGATGGGAATAGGTGATGTGAAGATCAGAACAAGGAATGACTTTGTAGAAAGCATTGCAAATGTTTTCTACATACCTGATTTGAAGACAAATTTGTTGAGTGCTGGACAACTGCAAGACAAGGGCTACACCATCACAATCAAGAATGGAGAATGCGAGATTTATGATCCAAAAAGGGGATCAATTGCAGTAGTAAAGATGACTCAAAACAGACTATTTCCCATGAAGATCAAAACTGTGCAAAGTTGTTTACTGGTCAAGAAAGAGGATCCAACATGGCTATGGCATTTCAGATATGGTCACTTGCATTTCAATGGACTCAAAACACTCTTCAAGAAGGATATGGTGACTGATTTGCCTGAGAACACTCCTCCCTCAAGCATTTGTGAGTGTTGTGTTAAGGGAAAGCATGAAAGAGAGTCATTCCCAACTGGGAAATCAGTGAGAGCTAAAGGGATTCTTGAATTGATTCACTTCGATCTCTGTGGGCCTATCTCACCAGCTTCCAATGGTAACAAGAAATATTTCATTACCTTTATTGATGATTTCAGTAGAAAGACATGGGTTTATTTCTTGCATAACAAGTCAGAAGCTTTTGAAGTCTTTAAGAGCTTTGTTGCTATGATTGAGACTGAGACAGAAAAGAAGGTAAAGACCTTGAGAACTGATCGTGGTGGTGAATTTTGCTCTAATGAATTTGTGGAATTCTGTGAAGATAAAGGGATAAAGAAGCAGTTGACAACATCATACACACCACAACAAAATGGAGTGGCCGAGAGAAAGAATCGAACTATCCTTAACATGGTTCGAAGCTTGTTGCTCAAAGGGGGTGTTCCAAAACATTTTTGGCCGGAAGCAGTCATGTGGTTAGTCCATGTTCTTAACAGAAGTCCCACATTTTCTATGAAGAACATGACTCCACAAGAAGCATGGAGCAAGAAGAAACCAGCCATGGATCACTTTAGAGTTTTTGTGTGCATAGCATATGCACATGTCCCAGATGAGAAGAGAAAGAAACTGGATGATAAAAGTGTGAAGTGTGTTTTCTTGGGAATTAGTGAGTCATCAAAAGCTTACAAACTCTATGATCCAGTGATAAAGAAAGTAATGATCAGCCGTGATGTGGTGTTTAATGAATGGAATTGGGAAGAAAGAAGCAAAGGGAAGTAGCAAATAAGTGTTGATCTCGAAGAAGCAGATGATGGGATTGAATCACCAATTAAATCTCATGATGATCAGAGAACCAATCCCTTTCAAGTTCAATCAGAAGCTCAACCTCTAGTTCAACCTGAAGAGCATGATCACTATCTAAGAAATCCAGGTTCAAGGAATATGCCAGCATGGATGATGGATTATGAGGTGAGTTATGATGGTTCTAGTGATGATAGTGCTCCCTTTGCTTTGTTTGTGGATAGTGATCCTATGAATTTTGAGGAGGTTGTCAAAGAAGCTAAATGGAGGGAAGCAATGGACAATGAAATAAGGTCCATTGAGAAGAATCAGACATGGGAGTTGATTGAGCTTCTAAAAGGGCAAAAATCAATTGGTGTGAAGTGGGTGTTCAGAACAAAATTGAATGAGAAAGGAGAGGTAGACAAGTACAAGGGTCATTTGGTTGCCAAGGGTTACAAACAGAAGTATGGCATTGACTACAAGGAAGTTTTTGCTCCAGTTGTACGCCAAGACACAATAAGGTTGGTGATTTCACTTGCTGCTCAAAACTCATGGCCAATTTATACCTTCCTACATGGTGACTTACAAGAAGAGGTATATGTGGAACAACCACAAGGCTATGTATGGCAAGGTGAAGAAGAAAAGGTTTACAAGTTGAAGAAGACCCTATATGGATTGAAACAAGCCCCAAGGGCATGGTATAGTCAGATTGATGCTCATTTTGAGAAGTTGGGATTCACAAAATGTCCATATGAGCACACTCTTTATGTGAAGCCTAAACAAGGAGGTAACTTCTCATTGTTTGCTTGTATGTTGATGATTTGATCTTTACTGGTAGTAATGATGAGATGTTTGCTGAGTTTAAGAAATCCATGATGAAAGAGTTTGAAATGACTGATCTTGGATTAATGCGCTACTTGCTTGGAGTGGAAGTAATTCAATCTGGATCTGGTAACTTCATCTACCAGAAGAAGTATGCTCAAGAGTGCTAGAGAGGTTCAAAATGGATGGCTGCAAGCCAATTGGGACTCCAACAAAACTTAGATTGAAGTCAAGCAAAGATGTTGACGGTAGAGAAGTTGATAACACCTTTTACAAACAAATGGTTGGTAGTCTCATGTATCTAACCTCCACAAGGCCGGATTTGATGTATGCAGTAAGCTTAATTAGCCGCTACATGGAGCATCTAATAGAGAAACATCTTAACTCAGCTAGAAGGATTCTTAGATATGTGAAGGGGACATTGGATTTTGGTGTGTTTTTATAAAAGGGGAAGCAAGTCAAATCTTATTGGCTTCACTGATAGTGACTATACAGGTGACATTGATGATCAAAAGAGTACATCAGGAAGTGTATTTTTTATGAGTTCAGGAGCTGTTTCTTAGTCCTCAAAGAAACAACAAATTGTTACTCTCTCAACCACAGAAGCTGAGTTCGTGGCAGCTGCAACATGTTCATGTCAAGCAGTATGGCTGAGGAAAATGCTTGAAGTTCTTGATCACAAACAAATAGGTTCAACTATTATTCATTGTAATAATATGTCTACCATTAAGTTGTCTAAAAATCCTGTTATGCATGGAAGAAGCAAGCATATAGATGTCATATTCCATTTTCTGCGTGATCTTTGTAAAGAAGGTGTGATCGGGTTAGAGTTTTGCAAGAGTAAGAATCAGATTGCTGACATTCTCACCAAGCCTTTAAAGCAACCACTGTTTGAGAAGCTGAGGAGCATGATGGGAATGTGTTCAGTCTAATGTATTGATCAAGAGAAGCTTGATGAAGAAGAGTATGTGATCGTGGAGGAAATCTAAATTGGTTTCTGTAGAAATCAGTTTAAGGGAGGGTGTTAAGATTAGTTGTTACTCAAAATAAGGTCAAGTGTTGGACCGAATCTGTTTCCTAGGTTTTAGGAGTCGTTGTTAAGTTGTTATACGTGTGAATGAGTCTGTTCTTCACACGTTTCATAGTCCAGAATTTTGTACCTGTTTGTTTCCACAAAATCTGTACACGTTGTTAGTGGTTGCAGACTTGTTAATTTGCTATTTAAGTTGTACTTGTTTATTGAATGTATTAAGAGAAAAAAAATTGCCTCAAGTTTCTGAGTTATTCTTCTTATTCTTTCAAACTCCTAGTTAGTTTTTCAGCTATACCAACAGCGTTTCGATTAGAGGTAAATTTTACAGAGGTAGATAATGAGGAGTGGGTCATTAGGGGTGGATAAATAATTTTGAATACTTTTTGCTTCAAAAGAGTTTTCAAAAGTGAGAGTGGAGAGATAAACAAGAATAAAATTGATATTTTTTACCTTTATCTTTTATTTACCAAATAACGGTAACGAGGGATAATACCTCATTCCTCTTATTTAACCTTTATCCAAATGTAGCATAAGATTTTAGTGTTGTACTTGTTTAAATCAAATTTGAAGTTGTTAATTATACATTTAAAATCTTAAAAAGGTTATGCTCGGCTAATTTATTCAGATAATGATTGTGCTTCATCAATTAGAATCACCAAAAGTTCTAGAAATACATTTGATGACCTTGAATACATGCATCTAATGTGGTTATAATTTACCATATATAATAATGTTAGCATGCTTGTTGAAGACTATCTCCTAAACAAATAGATGGGAAGCCAGCTTCCTTTTCCTACTTGCCGACCACTTACTTTACGTGTATCACCATCCAATTAATTGCTTTTCAACAGCTACGACAACGGTGATTCTCCATGTCTCAAACTCTCAGCAGCTTTCGCCCCCACAGAAGAGGCCCACTTAAATGTGCATGAGATTTCTCGTAGCTTTTATTTTAAACTCCATTTTTAGGACTAAAATATTTTTCTATAATTTTTAACCCACTTTTTATCATCATTTTCTATATTTTCAATCATTCGTAATAGTAATAGTAATAGTATTCGTAATAGTAATAACTTTAAAGGTAGTGACCTTTAGAGATTCTTGATCATTACTCTAATTCCTTTCCATGACTCTTTTTTAGAGAGTTTCAACAGTTTTTAAAAACTCACATAGTTTATCATATTTTTTATTTTTTGGACTTTTAACCCTAGAGTTTAGAAAAAAGCATTTTGATTTCTTTTGTGATTTTTTTTGAATGAAAATATAATAGAGAATTATGGGAATTTAATGAAGATGAGACACTATGATTTAGATCATTTCATCGATCTTTGTTTTTTTTTTTTTTTAAGAAATTTATGAAATTAATTTTATTTATAAGAGAATTTTGTGGAATAATAATAAAAGATAACGCTTGTATGCTCTTAGATCTAACCATTTGAGCTACGTAGAGATTAATATAAGTGTTTATTATGTATTTTGTTAATTTATCTTATAAAATAACTCTCATTTTGCTTTTTGTAAAAAAACCTAATAAAAGTATTTTGAATGTTTAGGCAACTTCATGGAGATTATATATCTTGATTTATTAAAGTGATATTTGTTTGATCTGGATAATTTTAGAAAATTCGACAAAACTATATCATACTAAGTATCATTTTTTTTTTAATATTAATTGAAAATTACAATAATCAAGCCAAGTGTAAAAGAAAAAATAAAGAGCCATAACACATGAATTTTGTGAGTAAGCCTTTTAACTTATGTTCCCTTTTTTTTAATATTTCTAAAAATTGAAATTTTTCGGTTCTAAAAAAAAAAAATTAAAATCTCAAGTTTTAAGTGCAAATTTTGCTAAAGAATATTCTTCGATGTCTTCGAAAGCCTTTATCATATTTGTCAAACTTTGCAAGGTAATAAAGCTTTGCTTCCACCTTACATTGTTCCCATCGTCGTGCTTGTATTTTTATTTAAAATAAATAAATATTTGGAGATGTTTGTGGTACTTATTTTTTATGAAAATTGATTTTCTTGATATTTTTATTTATATAAAAAATAAAATCTTTACATTTTGTTTTCCACGGATATTAATTTCTTCAGTTTTTTGCGATAAAATGTTTTCATAATAATTCATAAATAAATTCTTTCAATTATTAAATAAGAAAGATGTAAGTTATAACTCATTTATAATTAATTATAGATGATGATGTTAATGTTGATGATAATGATCATAATAATCAAATAATAACAACAATAACAATTACATACTTTAAATAATTGTTTCAACCTATATTTTACTTAAAATGATAATACTATGTAATAGGGAGTACAATTGGCTAAGATTTGAACGTGACCTACCTCAATTTAAAGCTAGGTCGAGTTAGGTTGATTCCTTTACCAAGTAGTGAGAAAGCATGGGATATGGGTTGGGTTTTGCCATATGTCGAGTAATAGATTATAAATACTATATTTAGTTAGGTTGGACCATGAACTTGGTTTCAACTTTCAAATCATGTATTAATTTATAAGTTTCGTTAAGTTGATCATGAGATAAAAGTTAGATTGGTTGGGTCATGAACTGGGTAATGGATCGAGTCAATTGGATCATGGAATGAGTCATGTGCCACAAATCCAGTTGGACCATGGTTAGTTTATGGGTTAGATCATATACCTTAAAATTCACAAACCGAAATTACTTTTTGGTGACAATTATAGGTGACTTTGTGTTGCCTTTTTGGATAGTGCTTTCTATAAAATTCAATAACTTTAAGGTCCAAAGGTTAATGGTAAAGTTAAAGGCAATTTTGAATGGATTTCAATCCAATAATAAGATCAACTCAAAATAGTTCAAAATAGTTTCGAATTGGATAAGGATCCATTTCACAGGAGTAAGACAAGGTGTGAGTAAGGCCCATGTGGGCCCCATTTGGCTTTGTCAGATTATTGTTTTTTTTTTCTCTTTAACTTTGATTTCTTAGAGAATAAAATTTTATCTTTAATTGAAAATTTTTGTCTTCAAAATTCCATAATTTTTGGAGCCTTAGTTGAACTTTTTCAACTTCCTTTTGTGGCCGAAAGTTCTCGTTTTTTTTTTTTAAACTAGACTACAACAAATGTTATATTTTATAAATTTTAATAATAATAATAAAATAATCTTTTATACTCTGTGACATGTCTAAGATGTGAATAACATATATACACTCAAAAGTTGGATCCATAAGATTTTGGATTTAGCTCATAATAATAGAGAATCCAGATTATGTCAATTAATAAGCATATCATTAATCAATTATGTCCCATATAAAATTAATATGATAATCTTATGTAACAATCGTGCATCTTATGGATTTTTGACCATCAAACTAATGCTAAGGAATTATTCTTAACAATAACTTAAAAAATGGATGAGGTCTATACTTTTTTAATTTGAAAAATACATTTTAAGCATTTTTAATGAAATGGAATTATGACCTGAATGGATGAGATGCAAAGTAATTGGAAAATTGAATTCAAATTAGATGCAAAGTTTCAATCACCACATATATGCATGAAAGATAATTCAACATATAATCAATTATAAATCAAAGAACCAAAACTCACCATGACTATGGAGAGACCAAGCACTATTTCGAAATTCTTATTGCTTCAACTCAATTGTTCTTTGTACAATGGGCAAACTTTCCAATTTATAAACTTAGGAATTGAGAGATTTAAGGAGAAAAATAAAAAACATGCTCCAATTGGTGCTATCCCAAAGGATCCACACGCCTAAGACTTGCTACTTTCATATCTTCTAAATTGAAATTCCACTAATGACATTCAGTCATGTGGATTTGTTACCTCACACCTAAAAAATACACATGACATCTTAAACTATTCTTGATTTGGGAAAATTTTGCATGACAAACTTTGTTGATTCCATTAATATAAATACCGTTCTCAGAATATTAGCAGCGATTGATAATCAAAATATTTTCAAATTTTTAAATTTTTACCGATCCTAGTTGCTAAAATAGAAGCTTGCTAATTTTTGAATATGCTCCTCACTTGCGTGCTCAAGGTAGCCTCGTTGCTTAGATTCTACAACTCAATTTTAGGAAATTTGATGACAAAGCATCTAATTTGTCAATGACATAGCATATGAAAAAAAAATTCTATCGCTTTTACTTGTATACAATCAATGGGCCTTCTAATACTAAAAGATCAGAAAACATGCAATAAACTCATATCTCCATCATCTGAGCTTAGTTTTGGGTGATTTCGGACCCATTGAAATTCCTGAAAATCCCTTTCTTTCATTCATCAAATTTAGAGAAGTGATTTGTGCACTCTTGAATTTACCCACCGTGCTCTCCCTCCTAATTGAATTTCCAATTATGCCCCAAGTTATGTTACGACTTTACTCATGCTAGCTCCTTTCCGTCAAAGACTCTTTCTCCTTCCTGCATACCTCCAGGTTTTACTTTGGACGATGTCTTCCTCTTCCTCTAATCGTACTTAACTATTTCTTGTGAAAAACTCTAGGAGTCTCTCTCTCTTCTCTCTAGAAAATCCAACTGCAAACTCTTCCGTTTCTTCTTCATCTGACCAATCTTCTCTCTTCATCCAATCAATTGATGCAGCATATAAAATCGGGTTTATGGGTTTAGATAATGTCTAATCAAATCCGGTTCAATAGGAAAAAATAAATGGGATTTAATTGGCCTTTGAATGGTTAAAAGGTGGTAAGATGGATGAAATTAGGACATGGGTATGGCTTGGCATTAAACGATGGTGTGAAGGTTAGTATAAAAAATGGAATGGTTGCTTAATGTTCGGTCAACGGTGAAAGTGGGATGACTAAAGGTTGATAGGAAATAAAGTTAAAGATGAGTTTATTAAATGGGTTTAGTGCTGAAATAAGGAAAGGGGAGTAAACAGGATTGGTCTCAGGCCTGGAAACAGAGAGGTGGATGTGGCGAGCAGTGGCGAGGAGTGGCGAGGCCACTGCTTGGGCAGATGGCCAGAGGAGATGCAGGTCTGTATGGAATGGCGATGGAGAAGGGGGTGTGGCTGCAGGGGTCTAGAAGGGAAGCTGCCATGGTGAATCTGCAGTAGGCGTGGGCGTGGCAACAACAGTGAGTGTTGGCTAGCTCAGGAGGAAATCAAGTATTCTCACAGTGAATGAAGAAGGCGGTAGAAACTCCAGAGGGGTTGACGATTGATGTCCGCAGTCGGAGGATCCGGGGGGAAAAAGAAGAGTAGTGCGATCACTGTCGACGAGGAAGAGAAGAGAGAGAAGGAGAAAGCCGGAATCGAGTGGAGAAGAAGATCTACATGGAAATGAGAGAGAAGAGGGAGTGACTCCTACCGTTTCTTACGAGGAATGCCCGCATATGAATGGGGAAGAGGAAGATGCAGACGCGTGCGGGAAGGGGGAAGAAGACTCAAGCTATGGTAAAACGGACGCGCGGTAAAAGGAAAACAGAACGCGGAGGGAAAAGGAAGTAAAATGGGAGGGGGCATAATTGGAAATTCACTTAGAAGGAGTGCACGGTGGGTAAATTTGGGGGTGCACAAATCACTTCCCCAAATTTATAGTAAAAACTGAGCTATTTCCACCACTATATTTAAATTTTCATCATCATCCAATGAGCTTTAAATGCTCTCATAATTATAAAAGACAGTTAAATCTGTGAGAGTTAGCTTAGCGGTTAAGAACTTGTCTGAGATGATGTGGGAGGTCTTAAGTTTAAATCACTCTCAATACAAAATGACCACTTTCCATAGTGTTACCTGTGTATCTGGATAAAGAAACTTACACATGTTTAAAAATTAATCAAGTGTTCTAAGAAGGCTGGACACCTTGATCTTAAAAAAAGACATAGTTATCGCTATAATCATCATTAAATTATTTATTTTATTAATTTATGATTGATATTTATTTTATTTCATTATATTATTTTTCTCTATAAATAAACATTTCATTTAGTACATATAAGACTTTAACTTACAATCCATTAAAATTACAACAACAAAACTTATCATTAGTGAGCAAATATAAATAACCACATTAACTCTTTTTTAAGATAGTGATAACAATGTAAAATCATTTTGAATTAAAAAGAATTATATATTTTATATATTTATATTAAAATCATTTTCTACTTATATATATATATATTATATTTAAAAAACCACGACTGTCAAAATTCGCCTCCAACCTTACGTGTGAGATTGAAAAGCTTTCCATCCAGATAATTTAAGAATAGATATGAAATCCATCAGACTGGACGTGGGGCCACTTGATGAGCGGTTTGGATCATTGCTCGCAGTCTTCTGAAAATCATGGTTGTTTCTGTGAAAAACGATAAAAGATGGCTGCAAGGGGCCACGGCGAAACAGAAATCCAAGCAATATATATTATATAATAATAAAATAAAATGAGATATAATAGTTTTCTTATCTTCTTCGTCTCCTTGTCTGTCATCTTCTCTTCATAAATAAATTCCTATCTTCTTTCGTTTTCCTTTCTATTCTTTCCTGTTCTCCTTTTCTTCATCAAGATCCGCAAGTCATTCCAACTTTGCTCTTGTTTTCGGTATTTTTCCCATCTTTCGATCTCAATTCCCGTACAATCGAGGTAAAGTTTCTGCTTATTATTATTATTATTTCTTATTTCTCCAGTGCACGTGTTTGCTGTACTTTTTCCTTGGAAAACAATTTCCAAGATACCCTCCCATGGAATTTTTATTTTTTTATTTTTTTGGAAGGCAATCCTCCAGTTTTTTGTAGGAAAGCATTTCTTTTCCATGCAAGTGCTGCTTTTATAGTAAAAGTGCCAATTTTTAGAAACGTGTCCTCTAGCACCGGATGATACAATTAACATTCTATCGGATTCCCGTTCTGTTTTCCTTGTAAGGCGTTGTATTTCGGGAATTGGTATCGAGAAATTCCGTATTCTCTGAGGTAGCTGTGCTTCTTTCAGTTTTTATTCTTCCTTGTTCTGTTTTTTTTGGTCCTTTTGGTAATAATTTCCATTTGGATGGCATGTCGAAAGATCCTTTCTTCTCTCATCGATATTCCTTTTCTCCTCTTATTGCGATTCATCCAGTTTTAATGGCTTTGTTTATTTGGGAGAATATTAAAATTTTCACAGAAAAATATTAAAATGGGTTATTTTTTCGTTAGAACAGTTATTGTTCAGGACAGGACATTCATTTCCATGCATCTAAAGAGAACTGATAGGTGTTGTAGAATTTTGGGGAAAGGTTTGCTAAAATTTGATTTTGATGTTACTTTTTCCTCTAAGATCCATCTAAGAAGAAGATTCCAAAAGAGAGATCATTTTGAAGATCCAGAGAGGAGAGAGAGATGTCTTCTCCAAGCAAGCGAAGAGATATGGATGTCATGAAACTGTAAAACCCTTCAATTCATTTCTGTTGTTTCTTTCCTACCATTCAGCTATTGCTATTAAACTATTGGGTTTTATTTAAATGTATGATGTCCATGGTGACAGGATGATGACAGACTATAAGGTGGAAACAATTAATGACTCTATGAGTGAATTTTTCGTTCAATTCAATGGTCCGGCCAACAGTAAGTTTGTTATTACCTTAGCATCCATTGCAATCAATGAAAGATGTAGTATTGGATTATTTATGGCCGGATTCCTCATAACTTTTGATGTGCCAGGGCAAATTCCATATAAACCAGAGCCCACCTGCCATCAGAGAAATCTTAAGATCTTTAATAACAACAAAAAAAACAACAAGGACAACAATACATGAAATCTTTAGATACACTCCCTGTGAATACAAATGTTCCCAAAGTCACTCTGAACCATATTAATCAAAGGATCAAGGTGCGAAAGGGTTTTTGAGATTGAGATGCAACACATGTTCCTTGGTGTGCATCAAATGTTTTTGGGACATTTAGAAGTACATGTGCTTTTGTGTGTGTATGGTGCCAATATGAATTATGGAGGCCTGCAAAATGTTTGGGCATTTTAAGTCTGAGTACTTTGATATTTAGTGTTGTTGGGTGGGCCCTATCCACGAACATGTCTAAAAGGATGGATGAACTCACAATCATCTGGACTAGGAGATTATTCAGAGTGGGCCCCATTTGATTATCCTCTCTTGATGTTTGAGCTTGAAGTGGGTTCTATCTAATCATCCTAATAATTCATGATTGATCCTAAAGTTAATAATGCATTGGATAAATTTTTATGCTTTTGATACTTAATCCATCTGTGAGATGCCTGGGTAGGTGCTGCTCCATGGTACAATAGTCTGTAAGGGTAATTTGGATTGATCATTACTTGGCCCACCTATATGTTGTATACTCAATTGGGTTTGGCCCTTTTTTTAAAGATTTACTCATATTGAGTATTGAAAACTACTATGCTATTTTTTTGAAAGATTGAAAACGGCCCTTTTATCCATATTAAAAAAAATGGAATATCCATAGGATCTTGTAATAAAATTAAGGCCTCTGTACTTTGGTCAAGCCTTAAGTTAGTACACCTAGACAAGTGCGTAAGGGGCCTTCCTCATAGGCCACACGTAGATGTGCTTTTGACATGCTTGGATCAAATGATGTTCTCCATTGGTCTGAACCATTGTTGTTAAAATCTTATGATAGACGATTCGTATCTTATGATTCATACGATATGATGAGAGGAACGATCCATATATATTGATAAATATTACGATTCTTATAAATAATAGAACTATGGGGCTATTTGGAATGTGAAAGCATGAAACTTTTTGTTTTAATAGTTTTTATGGCTTGAGTCATTGAGTATTTAAGACCTTTTGTTTTTTTTTTTTTTGTTCTTTTTAGTTCATTATTGACTTTAAACAACATACTTGGATTATATACTGGTCTTATACTTCTAGGAGTTGGAAGATTGATCTCCAATGAACTAATTATAAAATATTCACTTGATATTGAAAGAAAGTTGGAGAATTATTTATATTATTACAATTTAGGTATATTTTACATTACTTCATATATTAAATATTTTTTAGGGAAAACACTTATGAACCTTACAATTCTACAGTTGACGATACATGATTTGCAGTTCAAGATACGATTTTACACTATTTGATTTTCACAACATTGGTCTGAACCTCTTTGTACAAACTCAGTTCTCTCCCATCATCTAGTGGTTTGCCATGTCAAATGGTGGCCCATTGTTCTTCATTTCGTTGACTTTTTAGAGTTTCAGTATTCATGTGCATTGGGTCATAGTATATGATCATTGTGTAAAGAACCATATCATTTTTGTTATTCCAATGATAGGAACACCATTTTCAATAGAAGGGACATTCCCTTTTCCTTTTCACATCCATATGGTGATAACTACATAAAAGACGAGCTGGTCTCCCTTCTATCAAAAGCTTCAGTGTCTCAATTACTACCTTGCCATTGTGATTCAGCTTTAAAGGTACAGCCATTTGATCTTTTTTGTCCCCAAAGAAATGAATTTTCATGTGTGGCCATGATCAATATTATGATCATCTAGATCTTTCAAAAAGAAATATATTATGATCATCTAGATGATTCATTGTTAACATACTTCTACCTCATTCTGACTTTAAAGTTTTGGGCTCTATTATTGAGAGGGTATGACAAAGTATCACAGTAGGTTCCCAACTGTCGTTGGTTAAATTATGTCTGGTCAACAGTTCAAGCTTCAAATTGAACAAAAAAAATGTGAACTAATTTAGAGTGAGAGTTCCAATTATGGCCCTGATATTGCAAATGTCTATTTTTCGATGAAATATAAAATACTAAAAAGATTTATGTATTAGATGTGCAGTGGAAGTACTGTAGATGTTGATGATTGTTGACTGAGCCCAAGATTCCTCCATTTGGCCATATGGACACAGTCTGTAAAGCTTCTTCACACCTTAGGGATCTTTAGTGGATAAATAGGACAATGTTGTTAATGTAGAGGCATGAGAATGGAAAAGAGTATAATTAGAAAGAAGGAAATATAAAACTAAGTTGTCTCTCAAAGCCAACCCCATAGGCTATGATAGAGCTTCAATGATGAGGGATATTCCTAAAGAAATTGATGTAATATAAAATACCTTTTAAAAAAGGTACTATAAGATTCCACTTTCTAGGATTTGATCAAATATCTGATTCAGGTACCAGTTAAAATGGCTTTGACAACAACAATGATGATGATAATGAGCTGTTCGTTGAAACTGCTTCGAATAGTTTTCTATAGATCTAGCTGATAAATCCCTTCCAAAAGGCGTTATTATTGAAGTTTCAATTTTGAAAAATCTTAGATGTTGGAAGCATGAAATAAATCTTTTAATATAGATGATTTGTAAAGTTTACAATATGGTACTTAATGTTGTGGGTCATGCTGAGGTCAGAGGGAAATAAAAAAGTTCCAGCACAAAGATCACCATTTATCCCAGTGTCTGACTTCGAGGGGAACTACTCTCAATTCACCGTAGGGTTTTGGCTTGGTTACTTCTGACTAAGCAACTCCTATTGTCCTTATCCCTCCAAAGGAAGTTTCTGAAGATTTGTTCCATCCTCTTCGTAACTCATTTTGGCATCTTAAAAATGGACATATATTAAATAGGAAGATTCCCCAAGAACAGATTTAATGAGAGTCGACCTACCCCCTATGAAGAGAGAATTCCTACCCCAACCCGCCAAATTTCTCTCCACTTTCTTTACCACCAGGGCCCAAATTTTCTTGGATCTCAGTTTTCCTCCAACTAGCAGCCCTAGGTGTGTGTAAGGTAACTTCCGTGTGCCACGACTAACCTCTTCTGCTAAGCTCTTAAGAAAGGAGTCCTCTACGGCGATTCCTGTAAGGGTACTCTTTCCTAAGTTTATTCTTAGTCCAGAAACCAGTTCTACCTTAAGACTGCCTTATAACCCAAAACCTCTTCCCTACTTGGTTCACAGGAGAACATGTGTTATCCGCAAATTGTAGGTGGGCAATAACAGGTCCAATCCCTACTACTGAAAATCCCCTGACGATGCCCAAAGATCTAACTTTTTCCACCAATTTATTTAGACCTTCACCTACTAAAGTGCAGATGAATGGGGACAACGAATCACACTGCCTAAGACCTCTTTGGGCTTCAATGGGTTGCGTGGGAGAGCCCTCCACACCAGCACAGAGTAGGAAGAGCCCTCCACACAAGCACTCATCCACTTCTTCCACTGAGGGCCAAAACCCATTTTATCAAACAAGTAACTGACGAAGTTCCAATCCATGTAATCATAACTCATAAGCTTTCTCCATATCAATTTTGAATAGTAAGTCCTTAAGCCCTGTTTTTTTATCCTTATACCTCATGTTGACCAATTCATTTGCTATAATGACGCTATCTAGGATTTGTCTATCCTCCACAAAAGCTCTTTGGGATTCTCCTATGATCTCCGGGAGAACTTCTTTCAACCTGTTCGCCGGGACTTTGGCTAATAATTTATATACACGACCTATAAGATTGATGGGTCTGTAATGTGAGAGCTCCGATGGTCCTTCTCTTTTCAGAACAAGGGTAATAGAAGAATTCTTCAACCCCTTGTTGATTATTCCATTCTCATGGAATTCTGTTAAAACCTTGAGAAAATCGGGTCCCACCGTAATAGGATTTAAATTGGAAATTGAAACTGTCTGGTCCAAGGGCTTTATCCCCCTCCAGACTATCTAGAGCCAATTTTACTTCAAGTTCAGAAGGTACCCAGAAAGATGAACTAGTGGAAGTGAGATCTGCCAGTAGCAAGTCAGCAATCCGAGGTAAGTATGCAAGCAAGGAGAATCTTGATGCAGGAATGGCATCCAGCTTCTATAGCCGAATGTCAAAAAACAGGATGGGTTCAGAAACCGAAGCTATAGGAGAGACCCCTGGTAGTGACCCTGCGTTTTCCGTCAAAGGTATCATTAAGTTGAACCGTCGGGGAGTTCACTAGAATAGATCTTCTTTTCAGCTCTCCAACCTGAAATGCATCACAAAAGGAACACCTAAAGAAACCAAAGGTAGATAGGTCTTCGAGTTGACTTGATTCAATGAAAAGTTGAGTTGAGTCGAGTTCTTGAACCATGATATGAACTTGTTTCTGTTTCAAAAAGGGGGACAATTGACTTGTTATGCTATATGGAGTTGAATTTTACTCTGACAACGAAAAGACTAATAAATAGAAGTAATGCTGACAAATCGGTGTATACTATGATGGATGTGTAGAACAACATTAAAAGATAAAAATTGGAAATGAATACTGTAATGGAAACCTAAGGGCATGTTTGTGTGGAGGCAAAATCCCTAAATTATTAATCATCAACGATTTTTAAATTCTTGGAAACTAACTTTATGGATTGGAAATGCTTATTTTTGAAAAATATAACGTTTAGTGTGACGATAATGTTAAAATCATGGATGAATTCTATATTTGGTGTGGTAAATCAGTAAAACAGACATTACTTTTGATGAAATAAAATCTTAAATGAAGAGATCATATATTATGACGAATGTGAATTTAAAAAGAAAAAAGAAAGCATCATAATAAGGTGCAGAGAAGGACGCCTTTAAAAGGCTTCAAACAATTTATAAACTCAAATGCAATAGTTCGTCAGGCTTATGATGAAACTGTATAAGGGCTTTATAGCAAAGAAGTGGTGGTAGATTAGGTGGATGGATGGTCAACGAAGTGCAAGGACAATAGCCAGAAATGGATAAATAAGACAATGGTAGGATTTGAAGAGAATGAAAGCAGTGGGTCCAGAGAGAGAGAGAGGGTGAGCTTATTTTATTTTTTTTTCTACTTTTGTGGCAGTCATGCTAGTTTTATAACAGTATTTTGCACAATTTGGCTGCGAGATGAGGGAGAATACTGTCTTAGATGGTTTTAGCACATAGAAGACCCGAAAGATGGCTGGAGAGAAGGGTGAGCTTTTTTTTTCCAACTTTTGGGGCAGTCATGCTAGTTTTATAACAACGTTTTGCACAATTTGGTTGCAAGATAAGGGAATACTGTCTTAGATGGTTTTAACACATACATAGAAGACCAAAGATGGCCCTAGTATGTACATTCAAAGGGTTAGAAGGTCTATCAAAAGAAGGGAAGGTCTTTAATGGCTTGGATTTAGATGGTAAGAAAAGATATAATAGAATGTGAAAAGATGGTATTTTTGTTTTGATAGACGATTGGAAATTTAGAGCTCAAAAAATCGACAGTGGTTGAAGGGGAAATACAATGGCAAAGATGATGATGACAGTAGAGATGGTGATGCTCTACCTAGCATGAATTCAAGATAGTTATCAGAAATGCTAGATTCTTGCATTAGGCATTGTTGATTCTCTCTCCAAAAGTCTCATGGCATCACTCCATACAATATGAGTGGATAAAATATCTTACATCTTAATTTTATTGAATGAAAGCAGTTTGCAAAGAAGTTCATGTATATTTTCATTTCAAGTATTTGGATTTGATGAGACCCCCCAAGGTATGCCTGTCATTGTATATGTTACTTGAAAACTACTGAAGCCTCAAATGTAGCATGCACCCGAATCGTTAGTTACTCTAAACAGGAGAGATAAGGCTAAATACCCGATGTTTACTCTGTTGTTTTTTTCTTCGTCAGGTCTGTATGAAGGGGGTGCCTGGAAAGTGCGTGTGGAGTTGCCAGATGCTTACCCTTACAAGTCTCCCTCCATTGGCTTTGTTAATCGAATTTATCATCCCAACATTGACGAAATGTAGGCCATTGCTTTCTCCACTTACTGTTTGAATGATCAAACTAGTACTCTTATTCGTGGCTTAAATACATAATCTTATGTACTTCGCTTTCCACAGGTCAGGTTCAGTCTGCCTTGATGTAATCAACCAAACTTGGAGCCCAATGTTTGGTAACTCTAATGCTCTCTATGCATTTTCATAATGTTGTCAGTCATGCTGACTTTCGTAGGTAGGTCTAATCAATTGGTGGAGCCCTTGTGGGTGCACTATTTGTCTAAGAGAGTAATCTATCAGCTGGGACCTACAACTTGAAGATCAGTCATAAAGCTATTGATGATTCAAATATGAACACGTTTTTCCATGTATTTAAATTGTTGTCCTTCCCACATTAAGTTCACTTACTATACAGTTTTAAGGTTGAACCACCTCACGCTGTTTGGTACAGGGTGTACTGCATTATAGGCCAAGTTACCATACTGTGTATGTAATGCCATTTAAAGCTCTTAAAACAATTAAGAATTTGAACACAAGGCCACACTGCTGCTGTCATCATGGATGTGCTTGTCAAAAAAGTCACATGTGATCATCTAGTCAGCTATAAGAATATAATAAATGATTAAACTTGTCAATAGACAGCATTCCATTATGTAGCACTGACTCACAAGTGAACCTGCAATTATTTGGTAGGGTAATCTCTAGAATGAATTCCAAACAGGGGTCAAATATTTTTGTCTTCACAATTTCATTTAGCAGCTGGATGGCTAAATGAGATTGTCAAATGATAACCCATGTCAGTTGCCCCATAGTTTCCATTTCAGAGAGAGTAATCTCACAATGCGCTCTTTCTACAGATTTGGTGAACATATTTGAAGTTTTCCTTCCTCAGCTTCTGCTCTACCCAAATCCTTCTGACCCATTAAACGGTGAAGCTGCATCGCTTATGATGAAAGACCGAGAATCTTATGAGCAAAAAGTCAAAGGTGAAAATGTCATGCAAAATCATTTATTGAAATGTGATTTTTGTTCGAACCATCACAATTAATGGTCTCAATGTTAATGCATTCTTATGTGCATGTAGAGCACTGTACAAGATATGCAAAAGCCAGAGACATTGATGGCGAAGGTGAAGATGCAAGTGATGATGATGAAGGGGACAGTGACAGTGAAGATAACAAGGACTATGGAAGCAGTGATGATGAAATGGATGTTGAAGGCATTTGACTGACTAAGATGTCAGCTAAACATCTTGTAAATTGCATTCATAACTGTTTTTATTTCCTCATTTGAACACTCTGAACATTGTATTCTCCCATGTAAATTGCATTGGCTATATCCTCAGTTAACAATTCCCAGATTGGAAATTGAAGCTTGGGGGCTTAAGATTCCACTATCAACTGCTGTCAGCAATTTCAAAACATTCCAAAGCCACCATATTATAATCGTAACAAGCATTAAAATAAATAACCAGATGACGTCTTAATGATAAATGGATACTAATGATGATCAAGTGTGGCAACATGTTGGTTCAGGATCAAGCCATTGTCTTACCTGACAACAAGAGCATGAGCCCCGACTCTTATACAATGTGATCAGGATCAAGCCATTGTCTTACCTGACAACACGAGCATGAGCCCTGGCTCTTATACAATGTGATCTGATGTTCAGCCATGCTTGCTTTCTGGAACATAATTGTAGAGGACTTTTAAGCCTGGCCAATTCAACCATGAGGATGAAGGTCCAACTTGAGGCAAATATTTGCGTCACGATCAACCTACCCATTTGAAATTATTACATGAATGAGCCATGAACAAAGTCCTAATTCCAACTTGTATTATTAATTAGTATCTCTTTACCCAGCATTAACGAAACCTTGACCTAGTCTCTATAGGACTAACTGTTTGCAGTGATGATCATGAGCCTAGAAATGCAAGACCAGCAGTAGAGGTGTTCCTGGATGTTGCCAGATGGATCCAATGAGGGCGGCCTTTCTTACCTTTTGATGCCTAATAGCAATGGCCACACGGTGTTAGCTCTGTGGGATGCACTGGTACCGGTGGTTGATGTTGAAAAAGTCTACACTAGAACTCCTATAAAATAATATTCTTGGGATCAAGAGAAATTATTATCTCTTATTGATTTATCTTAGCGGTGTTTCTACTACTTGTACATGTATGACTTGTTATAAATCCAAAAACAATGGATGCCAAAAGTGAATATATAGAACTCCAAGAGACTCTAAAAAAGAAGAAATGATTATTAATTATAGAAGATAGAAAGACTTATGAAAGGAAGAGACGTGTCAAAACTTAATGCCTTAGAAGATAAAGAAGTTTTAAGTAGAAGATAAATATGTTTCAAATGCATAGAAGACAAACTCTATCAATGGTAATTAGTTTTAGACTCTTAGACTCTAAGTCTTTACAATTCCAAATCTTGTTCCTCCATGGCGTCTCATTAGATGCATATTTTGAGAAAGAGTTGAATTGAGAAAATAAAAGTTGTCAAGTAAAAAGTTATTCAATACTGTATTATGAATTTTTGTTTGCTACCTTTTTTATATACTTCATCAATTATTAATTTATATTTCGTTGGGCCCTTAAAGATTTCTAAAAAAATATTATCTTATGTATTTAGCGAGGTTATTAATTTAGTACACTAGCCCGAGTTGGAACCAAAAGATTTTATTTAGTTAAACGAGGTTATTAATTTGTCGAAAATTTATTTATCGAGGTTTTACTGTACTTGTGATTGTGACTTCTATAAAAGAACACCTTAATTGGGTCAAGTAATTCTTTAAAGGTCGCGATAAATCAGAAATTTAAAGAAAAATGAAGTGAACCAAACTTATGTGGGTTTAAAGATGCAACTAAATATAAATATAGACCTTTTTGGACAGAATTATCATCACTATCATTGGTGGACCTATATTGGGTTATGGCACTCGTGGAGGATCATTTATCCCCCATTCTTAGTTCTAGATGGAAGGGGGAGGTTTTTTATTTTTTTATAACAGTAACAAAGAGAGATATTAATAAAGAAAAAATTTCAGGTCAAAGAGGTATAGACCCGAACAAAAAAAAAAGACAAAAAACAAAATATGGAACATAATAAGCTCGTAAAAATAAAAAATTATCCTCTTTAAAGGTGGAAGACATCAAAAATAGGTCCCTCTATTCCATTCTTTGCAAAATCTGCTGCTCTATCAGCTGCGCGTCTAATATGGACAAAGGAGACCTCAACTCCCTAACTGTGATAATTAGTTTTCATGGGGTCGCTTCAAGACTTTCGCCCATTTAATAGCATTTGTCAAATCTTCCTCGATAACTAATTTTGTACCACCTAGTCTTATCCAAATAGTCGAAGCTCTCTTGATACTAAGGAGTTCAGCTTCATTTAAATCTTTAGTTCCTACTCACAGATGTCTTGCTCATGTGATCCCTGAGAATGCCCCTAATACTTGTCGGACCCGATTTCCCTTAGATGCTCCATCGACGTCACGGAGACATTGATTAAAATTTAAGACATAATATGATAGATTGTGGGGTTATAGGGGTGACGGATGCCATGATTATTTTGAGCCATGTGAAAGCCACACACACTTACCAAGGTAGATTTAGCAGCAACAGAAAGTTGAGAATTGCGGCTGTCGTGGAAAAGAAAATTGCTACCACCTCAACGGAGGTGTAGCAACCTTTTGAGGTGTAGCAACCTTTCTCCTCAGATCTCTTTAAGAAATTATCTTGTTTAGAATCGATAATGCAAGTTCTGAACCAGTTAAGCACTGTGAAGTTCACCTTACGTGATTAAGGATGAATTGCTAGGGTAGGTCTATCCAACTACTATTGGTGAATAAAAAATTGAGTAATTCACAAACAATAAGTTTTAAAGGGTACAAAGTTTAATAGTATTTAGGAATTAAAAATTTAATCCCATGGCAAGCATATGTTAGAAAGAGTTCAAATTGAATATCAATCGAATTCGTGAGATGATGACGGGTGTAAGGAAAATGGTGAAAATGTATATTGCAACAAACTGTATAACATAGGATAATCTCCCCAAACTCTTTATCATCAAATTATACATCTTCTTAGATCTCCATCTGCAGCTTTGGATTGACTCGACATGGTTATCTTTTTTCAGAGAGCAGAAGGTAAGAAACTAGGTATGAATGTGATCATTCACTATACTAGTGAATTGATTATTTACTACGAATCAGTAAACAAATGCACCAATCATGAAGTTACAGTCAGTAAACAAATGCATCAATCATGAAGTTACAGTCAGTAAGTTTTACACAAGGAATTCCCTTATTCTGATGGCTCGTCCAATGCTAAACTACTGATGAACAACATACATCACAAATCTGAACCAATAGAGAGTATTTCTCCTATTTAATCACAAGCCTCATCTCATAAATGAAAGAAAATCTCTCAGCAAAACCCCGCATATGTTTCCAAGTAAAAGCCCAATTGGTTATACAACTCTTTTTTTTATTTGATGGGATTTGAAGAGAAGATAACCAAAAACAAAGCAAAGCTTTCAATGGCATAATATACAACATGCTTTCTCTTTGTTGACGTGTTGATGTGAGGTTAGTTAGTCCAACCTGAAAAATATAACTAAGCCCAGGCAGGCACAGTGGCCTTTCATGACATTTCTTGCTCTTTCAAACTTACAGCTGTAGCATTCTCACGATCTCGTTTGTAAGTGACATACAGTGGAGTGTAAAACAAGCAGCAGAGACAAAAAGGAAGTGCCATCATTGACAGAAGCCCCCTGGAGAGGGCAAATGCCTCACGGCTGGACCCAGAAGCCAAATTTGCCTTCTTTGGATCATAACCATAGATCTTCTCTGAAAGAATTCCAACGATAGGGGCAGCAAATGAAGAAAACGATCCTTCAAAAGCACGATCAAATGCATATATCATGGTGCGGTGCTTGGGAGGAACAACTTCAGCAAACATGGGGTTATTTGCACATGTTGCACACCAGCTAATAGTGAGTCCCATTAGGAATAGCGTTATGGCATATATGAACCAGCTATTCACTGACTGTGGAATAACTGTGAGAAGGAACCACGAAAAAGGAATGCCCATGAAAGCACTGAACTGAGCACACATTACACGACCAGTATGTGGGTAGAGACGCGACACCCGATCTGCTATTAACCCACCAAGAAGGGACCCCATGGCACATCCAATAGCAAAAAAGCTGAGAAGAGCAGCTGAGCTGTTATGATCAAAGCCTGCAAAAGAATCAAATAGACTGTATGTTACATATCTGAGGCAGGAAGATGTAATATCAGTGAATTTTCCTGTTCTTTGTCAGCAGAACAGAATGAGACCACAATCTTGAGTACTGCTCATCAAGTGACTGAATTACATCACAATGCACTAAAATGCCCAGATGAATAAATATAGTACCAAATGTTGGGAAAAAAATTCAAAAAACAAATTACTTTGGATTGATCTTTTTAATGTGAATACAAGAGTTAAAAGTACCAGATCTAATCTCCTCTTTGAAAAGTTATCCAATACCCTCAAAAGTACAAGAGTTCAGAGCACAAATTCAAAAGACAATACAAGCTTTGGTTGTTGAACTATTCTCTTTAGTCGGTCCTTAGAGAGTAGTTCCACTTGTGGAGGTAGTCTTTTCTCCAAGAATCAAAGTTAGAATATGACCCCTGAAGATGATAGATTCCACGAAATTTAATATGATGAATTCTAGGAACTTAAGCAAGAAAGCCTCAAAGACTTGAAGGACTTGAAGGCCTTAAGGTCTTCAAATATCTCCCTAAACAACAAGATGAAGATTGGTAAGATTGTTCAAAAAGACCCCAGCAATTCTCTAGTTCAAAAGACCCCAGAGGTCTGAGTTCGAAAGACATCAAAAGATCTGTACTTCATAAGACTCCGGAGGATCGAAAGTTCAAAAACCCGGAGGCCCTAGAGGATAGTGCTTGATAACTTCTCCGAAAACTCCTCTTTTTCAAGGTTAAAGGTATCTGAAGTGTCTCTAACGAAGCCTATTTATAGGCTAATAAATGCCTCAAAAGAGGAGAAGCCGCCACTAGCACATCCAAGAATCACACTTTGCACGTCCTGAAATCACATGTTGCAGTTCTGGAAACCACAAATTGCATGTCCTATACTTTGCGATTCTGGCAACTCCACATTGGGTTTCTGAGAGATGCAAATTGGGGAGGTTCCTTTCTGTCAGTTTTTTGCTTCTATCCTCATATTCTCCTTGTCTGGGTTCTGATTTGGGATCTGTAAATTGCATCAAAAAGCTAATTTGATGACATGCCTGCTAATATATGATTTGAGGCATTTTTTAATCTTTGAATGGGCCCACATGATCATGAAGTGGATGTATCTACAATGGGCAGGTTTTGGAATTTAAACCATCCAGACTTATATTTGAGATCCATAAGCTGCACTAGGAAGCTAATTTAAGGATCTTTAACATGATATCCAAGTAATGATCATGTGTTCATCATAAATGGGCCACACCTTGTATCTTTTTATCCAAGTATCCAATTGGTGATCCATAAGTCGTGTTTGGAAGGTAATTAAAGGATATTTAAAGTGGTTCCCAAGATGGGCGTATAATCATCATGGGAGAGCCCCATATTTTATCTTTAGATCCACTTATCTGATCAACGATCCATTTCTTTCGTAACATCCAGAACCTAGAATATGTCACCTATCATCCCATTAGGCATTTTTTGCATTGTCAATATCTTTCAATTGATCAAGCTCTATAAAATCTGAATTATCATGGACATTGCCAGATCATGATTCGATCAATCTGTATTGAGGTCCAATTATCATGATCGGATTGAATAAATTTCATATTGAGAACACTTAGGGGTGGCAATTTCTAACCGTATCCAACTCAACCCAACCTGAAAAAAATTGGATTTGGGTCATGACGCAGGACAGGGGATAGGGTAACCCTAAATGCCTAAATGTGGTCCCTAAAGAATAAAAGAGATGAAAATAATGCACCCTAAATCTAAAATGGGCTGAAATTAAATACCAATTAATATATGCAATTAATTAATATAGAAATTTATCATAAAGAATCATTCAAATTCCTGAAATCTAATATAAGTGATTATAAGACAATACAAACCAAGTCACATCTGCAGTAAAGGTCCCTCAAAACAAAGGGGTTTGTCAAATCCCATAAATATGTAGATCTATCATCAGAAATAGAAATTAAATTGGTTGTTTGGCAAGGAGAAATTGTAAGACAACATTAATATGAGATCTTAACGGTATGGGACAGCAAAATAGGAGATCTCAATGGATAGGACAGCAGTAAACAGTCATATATGGGACTGTTATGGGTTGAGTATAGGGCTGTTTGGAATAGGGAAGGGCTTGGGACGAGTCTGGATGGGATCTGGGACAGATCAGGATGGTAAACAAGGATTTTTCTGGAATCATCAGAAATAGAAATTAAATTGGTTGTTTGGCAAGGAGAAATTGTAAGACAACATTAATATGAGATCTTAACGGTATGGGACAGCAAAATAGGAGATCTCAATGGATAGGACAGCAGTAAACAGTCATATATGGGACTGTTATGGGTTGAGTATAGGGCTGTTTGGAATAGGGAAGGGCTTGGGACGAGTCTGGATGGGATCTGGGACAGATCAGGATGGTAAACAAGGATTTTTCTGGAACAGATCTAGGACAGCAATAGGACGGTTCTGGGACAGATCTGGGACAACAATAGGATGATTCTGGGACAGATCTGGGATGGATATGGGCTGGATCTGGGATGGATATGGGACGGATTTGGAATGGATATGGGACAGCAGATGGCGTGGCTATGAAAGGAGACGGCAATGGCTTAAGAGCTTTTTGTTCTTGGAAGAAAATAAAAGAAACAATGAAAGAGGTACAATGAAAGAGGTACGAGAGATAGAAGACAGAGAAAGAGTACCTTGGTAGAGGAAGGTTTCTCACCTTCTTGTTCTTGGAGATTTCTCACCTCTGTAGCTTCTCACCAATTCCTTTCAAAGGAGACAAGTTTTGCAGAGAAAACTTCAAAGCGTCTTTCATTCATTAAGTGTAAATCCCATATGGAGGGGTTACATCATATATATAATAACTTAAAAACATGAAAAAGACCAAAATATCCTCAAATAAATAAATATCAAAATACCCCCATGATTAGAAAGCCCTAATTAAATGTAAAATCACTAAATTTTCCCAAACAAAACCAACTATTGGACTAAACAAATAAATGAAAGAAAAAAAGACAATTATGAAAAGCTAAAAATCCTAAATCTAAATATAGAAACTTGCTAAATATGGAAACTCGTGTGGTGGTCCGCATCAGGTCATGCATATCTTGAACATTTTAAATTGACCTTACCTGACTCGGTCTAAAATAAAACTTGGTTTTGGTAGAGGGTTCCAAGCCTGAACCCGACTTGGCTTGAATTGGAAAACACCACTTAAACACTCTTTTTTACCCATTGATTTTGGTCCATGTACCCCATCCAAGTTAAAAGAATCTTAGCTTATACCCTCGATTTTCCTTCGCCCAATGGCCGAATATGAAAGGGAAATCATGTTATCTTCTTCCTAATTCACCAATTTTGAAATCAAATCTCCCCCATCCACCCTTTTTGACATGTCACCATCACATCCTACTTCTCCACATGCACATACAACCCTTCCCTCCCCCACAATATGTGCATCAAGCACATGACTACTAACTTGACTTTTTATCTTCCCTTACTCACCAGATTTTGTCGCCAACTACCACGATGCATTTTCAGACATCGCAAACAAGAAAGTAGCAAACCAATTCTCCTTTGCAGCTTCAATGACCACCACTTCCCAAATCCATAGTTTAATAACTCGGAAAACTCATACAAGTTAGTCCAAGTTTCCTTGACTCAATAGCATTGTCGGTCAAGCAAGTGCTCGACTCAATAAGATTTCAAGTCGAGTCTAAGTTTCGAGTTTTTGAACTAAGCTAGGATCTAAATGAGATGTGGACCATCATCTAATAAGCGATCACTTCTCTCAGTGTTACAATTGAATTCTTGATCTCCACCAACAACTAGAGAACTGAAAATCTTCCCTTTCAAATTCCTCACTTCAACAATAATCAATTTGCCTGGTTTATTTCCAAAGTCACGAATGATCTTTTCCCATCCAAAAGGAACAAACCAAAGTAGTGAATTCAAGCCCTTTTAGCAAGTGTAGAGCTTCCAAGGAGGAAAAGAAATTTCTCCAGTTCCTCACTTTGGGTTGAAATTAAAAATAAAAAATAAAAGGTCTTCTTAATCATTTGATCTAAAGACGTTTCAACCCAAAGAAAGGATAAATTGGAGAATTTCTATTGTCCTAATCTTCTTTGACAGTTTTGCCACCAAAGACTCTGCAACTCAACATTTTGAAGCTTAACTTCCTTTTTCTTTTTGAAATGGAGATTGTAAATTATTTTATTAAAAAGTGAGATACAAAAGCATAAGTGGCCTTGTATAAAAGAGTTATACAAGACCTGATGCACAATCAGAATACATCCAAATTGAAAAGAGAAGTATTGTCCCTAAAATGAAATAAAAGAAATCTCGATCCCCATACACCCCGAGTCAAGTCCAAAACTAGGGAAACAAATTTACTATGCTCCTGAAACAAAATAAAATAAATCCTGAGCCCCCTTCTCCTCGAATCAAGTCCAAAATCAAAACTTCTCCCTGCCAGCCTTATCTGTTGCACTCCAACCTTGGCTAGGAAGTCTGTGATGCTATCACTGAGCATGCAACATGTGTAAAGCGAATTTCTCCATTCCTACACATCCTTCTGGTGTCCCTAACAATGTTACCAACTTCCACGGGAGACTCTTCTTGCCACTACCATTCTCGTATCTTACCCAAAGATGGATAGCTCTCTTGATTGCCAACAATTCCACTTAATTAGATTCCATAACCCCTGTGGGTTTTGAAAAAACTGGTAAAGTCCTACCCCTATCGTCGTGAACCACTCCCCCTATCCAGGCTGAGCCAGGTTTACCCCTTGCTTCACTATCAACATTACACTTACAGAAACCTACCTCAGCTTCTTCCTACTTCTACACTCCTCCCCCACTCCACCCGTCCTCCCCCACTCCACCCCCCCCCCCCAAAATACATCCTTCTCATGACAAATAGAAATCCTCCGGAGTGGAGCCAATGAACTCCTCACATAGTGAGAGTCAACCACAAGATTCCACTTTGCCTTTTCAAATACTCCCTGAAAAGGAAGGGGCTTCGGAATTATCTTATTACAAACCTATAAGCCTAGTCAGATGTGTTTATAAGATCTTGGCCAAAGTCTTTGCCGCAAGACTTAGCTCTGTTATTGGTGGGTTAGAATCACATGGAGCATTCATTGAGGGAAGACAGATCTAGTAGCAAATGAGATTATCAATGCTAGACACAAGGATGGCTTGAGGGGAGTACTATTAAAATTAGACATGGAGAAGGCTTATGATCATGTTAGGTGGGAATTCATGGACTATCTATTCCTATGAATGGAATTTGGTCCCAGATAGGCTTGTGTTCAAGGTTCATCCTACTCCATCTTGGTGAGTGGTTCACCAATTGATCCAATTTGTGCTACTAGAGATTTAAGGTAGGGTGACCCACAATCCCCATTTCTTTTCACCATGGTTGTTGAGGCTCTCAATGGTTTGATGAGGCGTGCTAAGGAGATACAACTCATCAAAGGCCTTGAAATCTCCCCTGGTAACCTTACAATCAGTCACCTATAGTTCGTAGATGATACTTTATTGTTTTGCGAAGCATCCAGAGAAGAACTGTTTGGGGTAAGATCTGCCCTGAGGTGTTTCGAACTAGTTTCAAGGCAAGGATAAATTTAGGGAAGAAGAACATAATAGGCTTGGATTGGAAATTGAGGAGATCGAATCTTTGGCCAGAGAGGTAGGATGTGGAGTGGGTAGGATCCCTTTTGGGCAGCCAGTTGGGGGTATCCCAGGTCCAAACTCTTTTGGGAGCCCATCTTAGAAAGGGTGGCTAAGAAGTTGAAGGGCATGGAGTAAATCTTATCTCTCAATCAGAGGTGGGTTGACCCTAATCAAATCGTGCTTGGTGAATCTTCCCACCTACTGATATCTCTCTTTGAAGTGCCCAAGGGGGTGGCCAAGAAGTTGGTAAAAATTCAGAGGGATTTTCTTTGGGAGTGTAAGGGTGGTCCTAGGAGAATCCACCTAGTAAAATGGGAAGAAGCCAGAGATGTTAGAGAGAAAGGTGGATTGGGGAGAGACAGTGGATGACTTGTTGTGTAATGCCGATTTGATGTGGGGTGTATGATGTTGCTTCCTAAGTCTATTCATACACTTGTGGGTCCTGGGAAGTGAGATGAGAGATCTAGTTTCAGGGTGGATGGGGGCTTCTTTAGAAGTGGTAGATACAGGGTGACATGGAGGATGGTTCCATCTACGGTCTCGTAGGCAATTTCGAAAGAGCGGAATGGGAGAATCTTTGAGGGTAAAATGAGGACTACAGTAGAGGTTTTTGAAAAGGCAAAATGCTAGTTGATAGGGTGGCTATATGTCTGTAAGCAGTTTGTGGAACTAGCATCTGAGGACTTCTACCTATCATGGGAAGGGTGTATGAGGGGGGTGGGGAAGGATAGAAAACCCAAGACTAAATGGTTAGCGCCACCTCAGGGTTCATGGAAGTTCAACGTGGACGGGGCAGCAAGGGTTAAGCCCTGGACTGACAGGAATAGGAGGGGTAATTCATGAGGAGAGGGGTATGATGTTATTAGTATTTTTTGAGCCGTTAGGGATCATGGAGTCAAATGAGGTAGAACTGAGAGCAATCAGGAGGACCCTTCAGGTTTGGTCTAGGTTTTGGTATGGGAATCTTATTGTCGAAGGTGATTCGACTAATGCCATCTTGAGCTAGGAATAAGAAGACCCCCTTCTGGCAGTTGGTAAACATTGTGAGGGGCATTAGGAGGTTGAGTAGGATGGGAGGAATCATCTTTACACATATTCCTCAGTCAGCTAACAGTGTTGCAGACTTTCTAGTGAAGGTGAGAGTACAGAAACGAAGACCTATAATAGAGCTATTTTGAGCGTGATACCGCTTCGGGTTTATGTGGAGTTGGGGGCTATGATTGTATCTTATGTTGGATGTGGAGTAGTGGATCTTTAACTCTATATTCAAATTCTTTTTGTTTTTTTTTTCTTTCTTTAGAGGAGTCTTGTTTGACTCTCCTCTACTTGACTCCTTTGTATTTGTATCCTTCACATAAAGTAATGAAATTATGTCACTGTTTCAAAGAAAAAAAAAATCCCCCATTTTTCCTTCAAAGACTCTACCATTCTTTTCCTTCCAAATTGACCAAAAAATCGCCAGGGAATCAACTTTCACGCCACCCTCCTCCAACCTACAAACAGACCCCTTGCTCACTCTAGTACAAACTTCCCCACCCTTTTGCCTAGGACCCATGAACAACCCATCAAATTAAGGAACAATTTCTATACACCCCCTGTGAATAGACACCTACACATCAAATGGTCCATCGATTCCTCCTCCCTACATAAAACGTACAACACCGAAGCTCCCTCTAGCCGGAGGCCTCAACTCCTCAGGTTACATTTGACCGAGATTTTACCTTATATTGCGGCCCACATGAAGACTTGGACTCTAGGGGGGATCTTATTATTCCAAGCTAGCTTACATGGTGGGGGTGTACTTTCAACAATTACTAAATAATATCCTTCAAATAATAATATTATACAATTTTCTATGAATTCCTTCCCATAATTATGAGTTAAAATAAAGTTCTTGTACTTGCATTCCAACTTTAAGAAGTTAGACGAAGAAAAACATTTTTTACAATCTACATATAATTTTTTTTTAAATCCTAACACATGAATTAAAAATGGTAACACAACTCTTCATAAAAAAATATAATTTGTTCATTGGTGATGTGAAATACATAATATAATAAGCTTTTATAATATTTTAAAAAAAATTCCAGTTAATAAGTCTCATCTTGAGATGTAGGAAGAAGCTTGCTTGGAACTTGATTCCCTCCGTGGTAGTATGGTCAATTTGGAAGAAGAGGAATATAAGGGTCTTCGAATGGTTAAATACGGATTTTAATGGTATCTCTCATAAAACGAAGTGGAGATTATGTTGTTGGCTATGTGCTAACAAGGAATTCAGGGACCTTAAAGCCAATGATTTGTTCCAAGCTTGGGAAGGTTGCTTAAAGAATCGGCCGAGAAAAATGAGGCCGCGGGTTGTGTGGTCTCCTCCGGCTTGTGGCGTTTTCAAGTGTAATGTTGATGGTGCTTCGAAAGGTAAACCGGGTCTGGCTGGGATTGGGGGCGTACTTAGGGACCATTTGGGCTCCATTAGTGTTGTTTTTTCGGAATCTATGGAGTTTAAAGAATCTAATGAGGCAGAACTTCTTGGTATATAGAGAGCCTTATCCTTGGGGTCTGTTTTAGGGGAGGTGAAATTAGTAGCTGAGAGTGATTCCACCAATGCTATTAAATGGGCTAAAGGGGAGAAGCGTCCTCTGTGGAGGCTTGCTACTTTGATACAGGAGATAAAGGCGCTAGTGGCGTCAATGGATGTAACACCCCGGATTTTCCTTGGATTATAAATATATTAGATTGGTCCATTTGGATTGCGATTTAATTGAATTTGAAATTAAAAGTTGAAATGGGCACTAGATGGGCAAGGAAATGGGTCAATTACCCAATTATGACCCAATGGGTCATGAGTGAGCTGGATTTTAAAGTAATTGGATAAGTTTAATTAAATTAGTTGAATTGGATAAATTAATGCATTTAATGCATTAAGTTCCACCTTATTAAGTGAGATGGCATTGCCAAGTGGCATACATGTCATCACATAAGAGTCAACTAAGCAAGAATGCCACATCATCAAGTGACATGGCCAAGTAGGACCCAAGTGCCAAGTCACCACATGCATGGCCGACCATGTCATGGGTTGACTTGGTCAACCACTAGTGAGTTCAAGTCTTGAGTTAAGTTTTTACTTGAGTTGAGAAGGTGAAAGGATGAGATGGTTGGCTTGTCTAAGGACATTGTACTAAGACACTAGGGAAGCCAAAAGACTCATTGGGAAGCCAAGGGGTCTCTTTGGTTTAAGCCAAGGGTCTCCTTGGTTAAACCAAAAGCCTTATTGGTTAAGACAAACCATAATGAGAGGAAAGAAATAGTTTGTCTTAAACATAAAAACCCAAACCAAGGGGCACTCCAAACCCCTTGGCCGATCACTCCTCTCTTGAACAAGAGATTTCTCTCCACTCCTCTCCTCTCTCTCTCCCATCTCTACCTCCATACACTTAAAGCTTTTGAAGAACAAAGAAAGGAGAAGAAGAAATAAAGAAGAAGGGGAAAATCAAAAGAAAAGTGGAGGAGCAACTTATTGGAAGAAAGGTATGCCTAAACTTAATAAAGAATCAATGGGATTTTATCTAGGGAACCATAGGTTCGGCCATGGTATGGCCAAACCCATGGGTTCCATGTTGGTCGGATTGAGTGGCCAAAAATGTTATAAGGCCATTGTAATGACCCGACCCGAAGTAACGGGTCAGTAGTGACGGGTAAAATTAATTTAGAAAATTAATTTTAGTCTAAATTGACTTATTAGTTAATTTGATAAATTTATTAGGGGTAAACACAATTTAATTTAGGGAGTGAATAATAGACCCCTATTTCACACCATTTCCCCTCAATGAGAATTTACAAATTTACCCCCTTCGAATTAAAATTAAGGGAATGGAAAATAAATTATCAACTTAGATTGTTAATTTCCCCTAAGTTAGGATTTCAATTGGAAATATTTTATTTAAAATTTCAAAATCAATAAATAAATTCCAGTTTTTAAGTGTCTATAATTTAATTGATGAGTGACTAAATTAATAAAGGACAATTTATTAAAATCAAGAATTTAAAGGGGCTCACCATTTATAATTGAACTAACCATAGGAGTGAATTTTATAAATAAATAAATAAATTCATTTTAAAAGTTTTTAGTTGAAGGCTTATTTTAAAATTGTAATTAGGTGTCACATGATTTTTGCCCAAAATTGTGTAGGCTTTTAAGACCCACACCCCTTTTTATTTCTTTTATTTTTTCTTAAGTTCCCTTCCCAAAATCCCTAAACACATGCTGGAAAATAAAAACCCACGATGGAAAGAGTCCTTCAAATCCCTCTTTCTCCTTCTGCCTCCTTCGGTAGTTCCCAAAATCTTCTCCTTCCTTTCCTTTCTTCGATGGGACTCAAATCCCTTTCCCCTCTTTTCCTTTCCCAAGTACGACTCTTTTCCCTTATAAATCATGCGATTTCACCCCGATTCATATCCTTGTTTTTGATCTCCATCTACCAGCATCCTCTTCTCTTCTTGCTTCACTTCTTGCGATCCCTACAGCAGCACCAAGAGGAACGACACCAAGAGGAGCAGCATCATCTTGGGACGAGCTTCTCCCATCCTTGTCTCCACGCGACAGTATCAAGTAGGTGCAATTATTTCTTTGATTCCTCTTCTTTTCCTTCCTCTTCTCTGTTTCAAGATTTGATACCTTGCCAATAATAGTTGTCCCTCATCTGTGAATTTGCCCCTCATCCGTGAACAGTAGCTGCCCAGTTCTTTTCCCCAAAATGACTAAATGTGGACTGATTTAAGAGTTTGCAGAATCTGCCCCATCCTTCATCCGTGAACAGTACCAAACCAATCTTTATTTCCCAAAGCTGCTGCCAGCACCTTTACCAGTTTTTTTCTTTACTCCCTACTGGGTTTACAGATTTTAAATAGATTCTCGATAACTATAGCATTTTGTATATTGTTTTACTGATTTATAATTGTAAGTCTCAAGATGCAGTTGTTACCTCACAACTGCCACATGTTTGGTTTATTTAAATTAGTTGTGGCTTGAAACCTTTTTGTTAAAATCATGCACTTCAAAATCATTTTTTTTATACATTCCTATCCTTTAAACCAAACCGGACTCAGATCTATTATATGTTTTCCTTTCTTATTCCAAAGGTAAACTATTTATGTGATGCCCAAACTTCATATTTACTTAATTAAATAGTTATCTCCTTTACTTTAAATCACCCAGAGGGATTTCAAACATATATGTATATACCTGAGCTGTTGTAAAAGACCTATGTATTATTGGATTTTCCAGATATCACTTATGTTTATAATGGTTTTATTTAAGAAGTATTTGAGAGATTTTAAGTATTATAGTTGATCGAGTATTTACAAGATATCTCATTCTATTTTGTCTTATTTACAAATCAATGAAATGATGGTTTTGGAATATGCCTTTCATTTTGTTTTACGAAAAAGATGGTTTGAATCACTATTATTGATCAACGATTTTAAAAACGTAAGTATCTATTTTTATTTGAGGCATTTCTAATTCTCATTTCATTTAGTCAGTTGATGTTTGTTTTTTTTTAAAATAGCTATTATTTTCCTTTAGATAGAGTATTAATGTTTTTTTTTTAATATGACCCTAGATATGTATGTAATTATTTTATTTGGTTAAAGTGACTAGTTTTATGAACAAGGTTCCATTAACTTGTCAGTCTTAAATGGGATTAGGCATGGCTCACCCATGTAGTGTATGGACTCAACCTTTACCCTTAACCATGGACTTTTAGATAACCCATAGACTAAAGATGAGGCAACAACATACTTCACCTTAATGTAAAATACCAAAGAAAAATAAATAATCCTCATTTTAATAACACGTGAAATCTTTAAATCGTATTCGCAGTAAACTTTGGTTCTCAAGGCTGATATCTCTTGGAAAGCGTTTGGGTACATCGTTTGCACTTCACAAACTTCTAGGTGAGGGAAACAATTCACTACATACTTTGAAACATGATTCCTTATTCTTATGTGTTTAGGCAATGGAACATTGTATTTTGTTGTGTGACTAGAATATAATTGTTGGATCTAGAATAGACTGGGTGTATGTTAATAATGGTTGTAATCCGGTGCTCACTCACAGTAGTGTAAGGGAGATCTTGGCTAAACTTTCTATTGGCCGTGAGGAGACTCAGTCCGCCCGGATAAAGGAATCTAACCATTAATGTTATTGAAAGATCCAATAATTTTATATTCGTAGATTGATGATTATTGATATGGCATTGTTGAATTTTAATCTCGATTTGGTATGTTTGAATGTTGATTTATATTATCCTACTATTATGATGCTTGGATTACTGCATGTTATAATCGAATTATATGCATGTTATGGTAAATGAGATGTTGGATATGTTACACTCTGTTTGAGACTGAGATCCATGATTTTACAAGCATATTGTGAATAATTGAGTATATTTATTGAGCATAGCATTCTCATATTCATAGCATTGGGTATGAGGGTGCGATCCATGATTGTCACGAAGACCATGACGGTGGTAGTATTGTTAGCCTCACTTTAAGTGGGAAGACCATTACGGTAGATAAGATGTGATATCCGTGACAAGTCATGAGGGCTGTTATTTGGTGGTAAGTTGTGTTATCCTCACTTTATGTGGGAAGGCCATTAAGGCGATGTTGTGTTATCCTCGATTCGTCGGGAAGACCACCAAATATCAGTAGATGTAATAATGGGTTGAAATATGGCATTTGGCATTGAGCATTACATTTTGCAAAGGCATGAGCATGTAATAAATTGTTATGCTTGCTTATTTGAAATATCATTGAGGAAGTAGGAATGACATATGCTATGATTGTGTTATTGTTTTCTTCACTGGGCATGGAGCTCATCCCTTACATTGCAGGCAATCCCTTGGACTTGGGTCTGGACGATAATCACAATTGAGCTTAGAAGGCGAGGAGTCGATGAAGAATTCATAAAAACGCTTAGTGCGGAATTTATTATTTAGGTTATAAGATGGTCATTTATTTGTTTTGAGACTTTGAGAAACTGATTTATTTGTTTATTTTTATTTGTGAAAACTTGGATAATAAATTCAAGTATGGATTAATTTTGAGAACGCTTCAATTTGATTGTCATGGGAATGTGAGTAAATGATGCGTTTAGGAATCCTTATGTGAGTAATGTTGTCCCTTTGAGTTATTTGGAAAGCTCGAATGAGATGTTATGTTTTCAAACAGGTTGTTGGCTTGGAGAATTTTGGTGGCTTGTGAATGTAATTATGTTTGTTGAATTTAGTCACAGATTTTGATGTAAGACCCGTTTAGGGCAGCAGGTGATGTAATTTTGTACAGTCAGATCACGTATGTCCAGGTGTTGGAAGGCGGGGCGTGACAACCATGGAGTTGGAAAATCCATCCAAAGGATGGTTATGGGATTGAAACAAAAGAACCCATGCTATGATGATGTATGATTGAATGGATCATGAAAAACCCACCATGGTGGTTCGGCCATGTTATATGGCTGAACCCTAGCCTTGGTTAGTGGGTAGGATAAATTCATTAGGTTGAGTATTAAGGATGGAATCTATATTAAATATGATTAAGGATGGATTTCAAGGAGAAAGAATCAAAGAACAAGGTTCGGCCATGTTATATGGCCAAACCCTAATTTGTATGGAGACCATTTGAGGACAAAAAATGGTACTAGATGAGGTTCAGCCACGATGTATGGCCGAACCCCATCAAGTGACCTAAAACATGGTTGATGAATATTTTTAAAGAAGAACCCATCCTCAAAGTAATATAGGATGGAAAGGAGATGAAAGAAGGAAGAACAATGGGTTCGGCTATGTTGTATGGCCAAACCCCATGGATGATTTCTATGGATCACTTTGTTTAAAATAACATAAGGATTAAAAAGAGGGTCAAAAACCAAAAGATAAGGTTCAGCCATATTGTATGGCCGAACCCCCTTGATGGGTTTTTGGTGTAATATAAATATATTTTTAAAGAAAATGGGACAATAGGGTTCGGCCAAGTTGTATGGCCATTGATGGTTTTCTATGGATTTGAACACGTATAAAGGAAAGAAATGGGACAACATGGCCGAACCCCATTGAGGGATTTTTGTTGAACATGAATACATTTAAAAGGAAATGGGACAATAGGGTTCAGTCATATTGTATGGCCAAACCCCATTAAGGGTCTTAAACGGGTTAAGGACAAGGAATGCATAAATGCGTTGGGAAATGAACATGGAACTTAGATGGAGATAGGGATGATGAAATTGAAATGGAAAAATCAAACTAATATGTATGTTTGAATTTGATGAGATAAAGAGGTTCGCAAAAGGATTGCGATTCGTCTCACGTGACCGTTAGCATTATTCTTGCAAGATAGTATATCGTACGTTGTTAGGATTCCTACCTCGTTGAGAACACGATGAATATAATTATGACACTGGTTTATATTCTAAATATGATGATTACGTTGGTTAAACAAATTGTGTATGATTATGAACTGATTTTCATATGATATGACATATTTTAAATGATATGGCATTATTGCATACATTACCTCATGCATGGCATGGGAGGGAACATATATGACCAGCAAGCCAAGTTCTGAGCGGTCTGGACATAACTTGGGCTTGAGATTAGTTTATGTGAAGCTATATGAACTATTGAGTTATGGCCGCGTCCAGTTGATAGAAAAGTACGACTTATTGGACCAAAGAGCTCCTGGATAGTTAGTCCTGAAACCCTGCGCAGAGGGAGGAGTCCACACTCCATTGGTAATCCCGATTAATTTGTGGATGGGTATACAGTGCCCTAGTAGTTGCCGCCTCAAACACTGTGGACATAATTGGCCAAGGAAACTATTGATTGATGTATAGTGTGATTGGGTATGGACATTGGGTGGGATCTCATTTGGCATTGACACCCATGACATGACACTCATTTTAGTATGATTATGATATAGACATCATGCATTGTTTTTTATTACTTACAATATGTATTTACAAATATACCATTAATGGTGTTTAAACCCTAGATTTATGATATGCTAATATTACTCCTATATGTACCCTAACCCTAATTAGAATACCTACTGGGCATGTTAACTAATGCCCTACTTCTAACCTATAGATGATGGAACAGGAAATGCCAAGGAGAAGGATGTAGCACCGGAAGAGAGCCAAGTGTAGGAGCTTGGGAGATTGAAGTTTAAATTACTTAGTTTTGATTTCAATTTTGTATTTGGGGACTTGCATTTTGGATTGTAACAACGAAGACTATTTTTGAGACACCTTAGAGCTTATTTGCTATGGTTTGATAATCAGTAAGTTTTTATTGAAATCTTATGGTGATTAGCTTTCCTTGCCTAACAATGTTAAGAGAATGATTAACATCTCATTCATATAAATTATTCCGCAAGCAATGAGATAAGCGTGTGTAAATGTTTTAGTGGACTTAGTCCACGCACACATAATAGTGGCTAGTTAAGGGTCGAATTTGGAAACTCGAATTTGACTCGCATCGTGACGACTCGTCCTCTCTCACTTATTTAAAAAAATATATATATACTCTAATTTATGCAAGTGAAAAAGGGCGGGGCATTACAATGGAGGTTTCATTCTCGCTCGTTAGCCGCTCAACTAATGGGCTGGCAGACTTATTTGCAGAGAATGGCGTAGATGGAACTATAAGGGGAACTTTTCACATATCGGGCGGATAGTCTTCATAGGCTTGTGCTTTTATTTGCTTTGGGTTCTTTGGATGCTTGTAATTTGATAGTTTTGTGGTCTATATTTCTTAGCCCACCTTTGTACTTCTCTCTTTTTATCTTTTGTATTCTTGTTCTTTTAATGAAATTTTCACCTTTCAAAAAAATAAGTCTCATCTAAGACAAAATTAATATTAAGAACTCATAATTACAACTCAAACTATTTTTAAAAAAATCAGCAACATTTCCAAAAAAAAAAACTGATATTTGTGAATATGGATATTTTCATTTAAGTTTACATAAAAAAATACTAAATTAAAATATAAAAATATTAAAAATATTCACAAAAACTGATTGAGATTTGTGAAAAATGGATATTATGGTTTGTGTTTAGACCAAAAATTTGTCCAAAATTATATCAGAGGTATTTAAGAAAACAACCAATAATAAAAAATTATTTTTAGTTGTTTTTTTTTTTGAATAAAATTGCATATTCCAGTTCAAGTTTATAAAGAAAAAATATAAATTAGCAATATTTTAAAAAATTGGCTAATCCTTTTGAAAAATTAATATTTCAATTGGCCAATGTTTCTAACGAAATCCATGTTTTAGTCCGCTTTTATAATAAATTTTTTTGTTGAAAATCAATGATGGGAAAATTATAACATAATTACTAAATAATATTCATCAAATAAATAATAATAATATATCCTGTGAATGAAAGAGGAGAGGATGAGAGGGGGTATGGAGGGGCAAAGAAAGGGAGAGGTAAGATGACTACCTCTTGAGATGGAGGGGTTTCCGTTTACTTGTGTAGAGGTAAATGAGAGATTTTTTACCCCTTGAATATCATTACCAAACAAGGGTAATGAGGGGAAACCTCTCGTTCCCCTCATACCCCCCTCATCCAAACACAACCTTAGTATTTAGCATCAAACCGCTAAAGGCTTCAACTACCATAGTGAATAAGAACGGGGAGAGTGGGTCACCTTGTCTTAGTCCCCTAGTGACAGTAATTGGTTCAATCAGGGAACCGTTAACCAGAAAGGGACTAGCCCTGAAACATGCCCTCATCCATCGCCTCCACTCGGGGCCAAAACCCATCTGGCTGAATAGGAAGTCAATGAAACCCCACTCTACATGGTCATAAGCTTTCTCCATATCCATTTTCAGTAACACACCACTCTTCTTGTCCTTATGTCTAACATGTATAATTTCATTGGCTACTAAAACCCCATCCAAGATTTGTTTGCCCTCGAAGAATGCTCCCGGTGTTCCCCCTATTACCTCTCCTATGACAATCCTAGTTCTTGCAACGAGTACTTTGGCTAGGAGTTCATAAATACACATGACCAGGCTCATAGGTTAGAAGTGAGAGAGTTCAAAAGCACCCTCCCTCTTCGGTATCAAGGAGATTAAAGAGTTCTTCAGCTCTTTATTGAGGATTCCTCTATCACTAAATCCATCGAAAAACCTCAAGAAATCGTACGCAGGATCCCCCAACAAGATTTCAGGAACCTAAATACTTCCTAAAGCTGGAGTCTCTCCTCCTCCTTGAAGGCTCTCTCCAGCTTGCTAACCCTCTCCTCCAAATCCTATTGAAAATAACCCCTTCCAACAACGACGTGCTTCCCCTCTAGTATCCAATGTTCTAGTAAAAAATGTGGAAGCAATATTCCTTTAAGACCAGTCAATCCTATCACTATGGACACGAATGGCACCTCCTATCATAGGTGAACCCATATCTACTCCCATGCTAGTTCTAGGTTCGGAATCTCCTAGATTTTGGTCAACACCGGTAGTTTCACTCGGAAGCAAGCAGGATAGATAGCAATTTGTCCTGCAAAGCTGCTAATTTTACCGCCTCAAACAGTGCCCTAGCCTCAACGTCATGACTCCTAGAAGTGTCTCCTGCCTCCTACTGCAACCAAAGAGTGGGATAATTCATAAGAGCAAGAAGGTTCATGCATAAAGGACACCCCTCCATCCCCCACAACCACCCCCCCACCCACCCCCCCCCACAACACCACAGACCATTCCAATTGTTTTTCAATTTCTTTTATTTCCTCCCACAAGACCTCCCTCTCAATAGCCACATTTGATCTATAATTAGCTAATATGACCTCTTCGTCCTCATCAATCAGTCTACCTTTTTCACAGACAATGTCCTATTGCCCATAATTGTCTCCCGTCTCAAATATCTCCTGTCTCCAAATGATGAGTAAACCCCTGAAATTCCCTAGTGATGGTTTGTAGCGCCAATCCACTCTACGAGCTCCCCAAAGCTCTCTGATGTCCCTACTGGAAATTTCTTCCCTTTTAGTCTCTTGAATAAAAATAAAATAAACCCTATATTTTCTGAAGATCCTTTGTATAACTACTCCCCTTTTAAGCCTGAGGCCAAGCCCTCTTACATTCCAAAAGATGATCTTCATTAGGAAACCCGTTTCCTACTCCTCAACCCCTTTTTCCTTTATACCTTCAAGAATTTAGAGCTACCCACCATTCCCTATGCCATGCTCTTCTTCTTTGAGTGGCTTGACTCCAATAATGAACAATCATGCTCATCGATCTAGTGCAAAGCTTCCTCTACTGATTCCATATTCAAGAATTTTATCCCCATTCTGCTCCCTGTAATTAGAATTTTCCTGGCATCCTCTCTACTACAACCCAGTTTCCTAGCAAGATCGCCTCCCCAACACTGGTGATCTTCCTTGGATTATCCCCTCCTCCATCATCTTTAGGTGAGAACCTGACGCGGAGCAATTTCCATAATTAGGATTTTATTTTTACTTTGTTAGCATTATATTGTATTTTTTAAGAGTTTTAATTTATTTGGGATTCATTTAATTATTCAAGGGTAATTTAGTCTTTTTGTATTTAGGGGTATTTTGGTCATTTGAGAGTTGTGTTTATTATAAAGCCTTGTAACCCTATTTTGGAGTTAACGATTGAATGAATGAAATTGAAGTTTTCTTCTGCTGCTTGTGCAACGAAAATAACTTGGGAGCGATTCCTTTGGCGTAAGGCCATCCTTCCATCTCCAGGTACTCTCCATCCTCTTCTTCTCTTTCTTCTTCTTCCCTTCTCTATTTTTGTTTTTCTCCTTTAAACCTCTCAAAACTGCCCATTGTTGTTGTCCCAAGGCCTATCTGACCTTCCCTCTCCTATTGTCCCTCCATAAAACCTCTACCCTTGTTTTCGCCACTCCCATATCCTGTCCCCTTTGCTGCAGAAACCTCCTACAGCCCTTCCCCAACCCAGATTTTCTGCCGTGAGACCCACAAGCCAATTTCCTTGTTGCCCTTTGTTGTTGCTACCCTTCTATATCCAGATTTGCTTGTCGCCATAACCCCAACACCTCCCATCTCGCTGCTGCCTCGTTACTTAAGCCACACAGCCATCGCTTCCCTCCTTTCTTTGCTTCCACAACCTTTTAAACCCCTCCCACACCTTCTCCTATTCCTAAAATCCACTCTACACCCCTTGTTTTCCCCAAACAGTTCTTCACAGTTGCTGCAACCCATATCCCCTTTCCTTTCTTCCGCCATTCTCGTGCCAAACTGTATCCGTGCCCTTCGTGTCCAGCTAATCCCATTCGTACCCCTTTTCTTTTAAATCCCATTCGCCCCCTTCTCTTCTAATTCCATTCGTACCCCATCTTTTTAAGTCCATTCGTACCCTTAGTCTATTAGTATACCTTTTAAACAATAAAACCATAGCCCTTTCAATCAAAACCCATTGCATTTTTGGTGAGTCAAGTTGGCAACTGGGAATGAATTTGTGGGCTATTAGTCGGCCAGGCCCAACAAGATTAAACCCAAGGTCCAACCCATATTCCAAATTGTGACCAGAGGCCCTACACATCCTGTGAGTTAGGCCTGGTCCATGCACTTCGGAACCTAGGCCCAGCCCATGGTCGCAAGCAGTCTTAAATCCCTTCGACCCCGAAGATTCCGCCCTAAATTTTCTCCCTTTCTCATTTGATTCTGCCCCCTCCTCATTGGTCTGCTTTCCGTAGGTAGCTGTAGACACTTCTCCCTTCCATTGGGAGATGTTGTTGTTGTATTCGTTAACGGTCCCTGACCGCCTGTCAATCCTTGTTCACTGTTGCAGCGTCTCCTTGAGCTTTGCTGATACCCACTCTCAATCGCCTTGCATGCCATGATGGTTGGAGAGACCAATATCACTGAAATCTCCAGACGTTCTCCAATAAATATCTTTCCTGGAGTTCCAGTCACCATTCGCCCCGAAGAGCTCATTTCCTAGATTTGTTGCCCCACCAGCATCTCCCTTGGCCTCTGCTCCTCCGCCCTGCTTCTGCTGCCTTCCCAATGGCCCTTCCTTGCCAAAATCCTCAAATAAATGCTCCTCCTCTGCTCGATCCTCCACATACGTTGTCTCCCTTACCTGAACCTTGTACGCCCCATCAGATACCTTCACCATCACCTCCTCCGAGATACTTTAGTGTTTTCTGCTTCCATCAACAATCTCAGTGTGGAAAGATCTCTCCTTTCCAGATTGTCTTTGTCAATCTCCAAAACCTTCCCCATCTTCCTTCCGAATTGCAAGATAGAGTTGATTCCAGGCTACCAATGGAAATCTAAAGCATTGGATCCATGTCCACTCGACTGAGTGATATGAATTGGAATTCCAAATTCCCACCGATTTGACAAACCTCTTCCAGTTAGGATCTGTAACCCATTCTTGAGCTTCCTCCTCGACCCAAGCCGTGATCAAGAACTAACCACCATCCAACCACCTTATTGCAAAGCTACGCATACCCTTCTCCACACAAAAGCTCCAAACCTCTTGTAGATTGATGTAGATCTTGTAAGGACCCGACCCGGAGAAACGAGTCAGTAGCGGTGGGTAAAATTAAGTTAGAAAATTATTATAGTTTAAGTTGATTGGTTAGTTTAATTTGATAAATTTATTTGGGGAAAACACAATTGAATTTAGGGATTGAATAATAGACTCCGATTTCACACACTTTCTCCTCAATGAGAATTTACAAATTTACCCCCTTCAAATTAAAATTAAGTGAATAGAAAATAAGTTGTCAACTCAGACTTTTAAATTCCCCTAATTTAGAATTTAAATTGAAAATATTCTATTAAGGATTTAAAATCAATAAATAAGTTCCAAATTTTAAGTATCTAGAATTTAATTGATGAATAACAAATTAATAAAAAGGGAAACCCGACCCTAAAACCCGAGATTTCTAAGTCATGTGGGTCCTTAAGACCCACACCTCTTTTCGTTGGTTTCCCTCAGTTTCCCCTTTTATCTCCAAAATCCCTAAGGTATTGCTGGAAACCCAAGAGCTTTCCGCCGCACCTACGAAGGTTTTCCAATTTCGGTTTCTTCTCCCTTTCCTTTCTCGTTTGGGATTCAAATCCCTAATATACCTCTCCAAAACGGAAGCAAATCCTATCTTTACTTGGTGCACCTTCCGCTTTTAACTCCCCAAAATCCGAATCCCTCTAGAGATGATCCAGCCGACCCAATGGTGTATAAAATCTGTGCGATACCAACCAGATTTCGCTGCTGAATTCGATCCCCTACATGTGATAGCAACATCTTTACGTCCCTCTCACGATTCCTCTCCATTGCCGTTCTCCTTCCCCTCCTCTTCGAAAACCAAGTTCTGGTTTGAGCAGCAGAGTTCTGGACCACCGTGTGACCAGCTCTTTGTCGTCTTTGTTCCCGTATTACAGCAAGTAACAGGTATGTCCCTCTAATTTCCTCTAGGTTCTTCTTCTCCCATGGGTTTCTTCTTCCTCTTCTTCCCTTTGTAAATCTCGAGCCAGCCAACCACCAAATCCTGGTTAGATGGTGTTTATGGTTCCCCTTCTTCACTCAGCCGTGGGATCAATTAAATAGGTGACTCAGATCAGTCCCCAGTCCCTTATCCGTGAATAGTAACTACCCAGTTTTTCCCTAAATAACTGTAAGTGTGGACTGATTTCAACCTCCGTAGAATCTGCCCATACCCTCTCTGATTTTTGCCCAAACCAGGCAGCCACCTTGTTCGATTTATGTATTTTGGCCATGCCTTCTCCTCCCAGAATATTCTTTTATTCGTTTAAATTAATTGCGCAAATTGGAAAAGTGGGAATTAAATAAAATCAATGCTCAGTTTTCTCCCATCTCCAATCAGTTTTTAAATATTCTTCTATTTAAATAGTTGAAGTATATTATTATTATATTTAAAACCATTTACGTATAGGCGTTTTTCTGGCTCATATTTATGAGCATTAGGAAAGATGTGATTTAATAGAAATCCATACCCAGATTTTTAACCTATCTTCATACAGTTTTACCAATTGTTTTCCCAAGTATAAAATCTGCAGTAACCCAGAAATTGCTTGCAGTCTGAGCCGGCTTGAAGTTCATAACTCTTCTAAACTGGGCCAGCAAACCCAATCAGTCTTGTGACTGTTAAATGGGCCAGATTTGTGACTACCGCTAATATGTCTAACCCCTATTTTTGGTTTGAGTCATATGTATAAAACCGACAGGATGTGTACACATATATGTATGATAAATCTACTAAACTAAAACCTGAACTTATTATCTCTCTGTCTTTCTCAGTGATATAATTATCATTCTATATTTTTATAAGGGTTAAAGACATGATTTTTAGACTTTAGCAATGACCTTTGTTTCAAAACATATATGGTTTTCACTTCAACGGTATTACTACCCTTGTAATCGTTATGGTTTTATTTAGTTAAAGTATATAGTATATTTTTAAAAGTTATGACTCCAACTGTCTATTTACTTATAGGATTTGATTAAAATTATTAGTAATTTAAAGGAGAACCCTTCCTTTTTATGAATAAGGTTTTATCGTCTTATTAGCATCAAGTGAGATTAGGCATGGTATAGACTCAAGACCTTCACTCTAAGCCTTTGACCCTAGATTTACCTTAGATGGGGCAGTAGGATATGTTCCTCCACTTTGTAAACAAAAGAAACTTAAAGAGATTAACAAACAACAGTTTTTAATGGCTTAAAACATTCAAATTAATTTGCACCAACTTTGGAGTAAAGACTTGTGTATAAAGCTTTGGATTCCTTGCTAGCACCATACATTTCACGCGATTCTAAATGAGGAAAATAATTCACTACATACCATGTATTCATGTAATCTTTTATTTTGATTGTGTAATGTAAAATATTGTATTGTTTTGTATGTTATGAATATAGTTGTTGGATCTAGAAAAGACTGGGTGCATGTTAATGATGGTTATAATCCGGTGCTCACTCACAGTAGTGTAAAGAAGATTCTGGCCAAATATTCTATTGACCGTGAGGAGACTCAGTCTGCCCGGATTGTGTAATCTAACCATTAATGTATTGAAAGATCCAATGATTTTATATTCGTAGATTGATGATTATTTGTATGGTATTGTTGAATTTCAATCTTAATTGGACATGTTTGAATGTTGGTTTTTATAATTCAAATCATTATGATGCTTAGACTATTAATATGGTTATTTCAAGTTATGTGTATGCCATGGCAAAGTGATATTCGCTATGGTGTTATAAATTGTTTAGACTGAGATTTATAATTCTGTAAGTACAATATGATAATTGAGCTTGTTTCTTTGGCATTGATCATAGCATTCTCATATTCATAGCATTGGGTATGAGGGTGAGATCCATGATTGTCACGAAGACCACGATGATGGTAATGTTGCTAGCCTCACTTTAAATGGGAAGACCATTACCGTAGATGAGATGTAAGAACCGTGACAAGTCATAAGGGCTGTTATTTGGTGGTAGGTTGTGTTATCCTCACCTTAGGTGGGAAGGCCACTAAGGCGATGTTATGTTATCCTCGATTCGTCGGGAAGGCCACCAAATATCAGTAGATGTAATAATGGGTTGGAATATGGCATTTGGCATTAAACATTACATTTTTGCAAAGGCATGAGCATGAAATAAATTGTTATTCTTGTTTATTTGAAATATCATTGAGGAAGTATGGATATCATATGCTATGTTTGTGTTATTGTTTTCTTCGCGGGGCATGAAGCTCATTCCTTATATTGCAGGCAATCCCTTGGACTTGGGTCTGAACGATAATCACAACTGAACTTAGAAGGCAATGAGTAGATGAAGAATTCTTAGAAATGCTTAGTTTATTGCAGAATTTAGTATTTAGATTATAAGTTGGTTGTTTATTTGATTTGAGACTTTGAGAAAGTTGTTTATTCGTTTATTTTTAATTTGTGAAAACTTGGATAATAAATTCAAATATGGATTAAATTTGGGATCACTTTAATTTGATTACCATGGGAATGTGAGTAAGTGATGCGTTTAGAAATCCTTATGTGAGTGATATTTATCCCTCTTAAGTTATTTGGAAGGTTGAATGAAATGTTATGTCTTCAAGCAGGTTGTGGACTTGAGGAATTTGGTGGCTTGTGAATGTAATTATGTTTATTTGAATATAGCCACAGATTTTGGATGTAGGACCCGTTTAGGGCAGCAGATGATCTAAATTTGTACAGTCAGATCACGTCCGTTTAGGTGTTGGAAGGCGGGGCATGACAGATCTCCACTGAGGCTACGAACGATTGTTGGAGCCACTCATAAGCCTCCCCTAAATTCGAGTTGTTCATTTTAATCTTGAAGACTAGAGTTTTGCCTTCCCCTCGTTTCAAGCTATCAGAGGCCGACAGTAGCTTGTCCTTCACAACCTTGACCAATGATCGACCACCAGTGTCAAGTCTTGGAGGATGAGTGCCTTGTCCATCTCTCTATAGTATGTTTGGGCCTGGTACAAACTACCTACTCACAAGTTACTTTCTTTTCTTCTTCCCTCCTTTCTACCACCACCCCCCACCCCTGCCCGATGCTCATCCCTTCTATACAATGCCACCTGCACCATGATCCTTCTACCACCCATCCAACAATTCTTTGAACCGTGTATGGCCCTCACAGCAGCACCTTGTCCTTTCATCCTAACAAAAACAAATATCTGCCCTTTTTTATTTCTCTTGTCTGGAATGAAAGCATCTAACACCCTCCCCAAGCACTGTAGACCTTCTTATCGCAAAATCCAGCACATTTTCCACAAAGAGACTGACCAATGCTGAATTTTGTTGCATCCTCTGCCTTCTGCTTATCACCTCCTGCCACTTGGACCCTTGGCTCACTGATTCTCACCCCATGCCCACTGGACGCCTCCACCCAGGTTTGCTATCTGCCCTTGCTCTCCTCTCATCTCTCCACTTCATACAAGGTCAATATGGTTATTTTGATCCCTAACTGATGGTACCTCTATTCATTTCTCTAGTACTTTGTTAACACCTCCACCCACCTTTGATTGCCTCTCCTATCCCAAGCTTTCACACCTTCATCAACAACTGCAAGAATATTATTCACTATATCGATCACACCCCTCAAAAATTTCAACCCATATCTGTACCATCTTTCTCATACGAGCATTCTGTACACACAGCACTACCCTTTCATCTGGATACCCACTTAACATTGACACATAGCACGACCCTTTCATCTGTAGCAACCTTCATGTGGCAAATTCTAGAAGATTCATAACAAAAAGAATAATCTTCCAACCATTTCCATGAGTTCTCTTTCTTCTACGAATCACCATCTACAAGTTGTCGTAACCATATCTTCAATCCTCCCCATACTAGTTGTTTTGCCCTCAGGTAGCCTCTTCCAGCCATCCTTTCTCAATGTTGTTTCCAACAATTGCAATTTTACAAAAAGAAATTCCATCTCTCCATTTGTGATCCTAGTGGAAAATGGCTGGATTAAGCATATATTATCTCATTAATACATATATGTATAACCCATCTATGGATATTAACAAAATTGAATATAATATAGCATCATAACCTGAAGCCATCCTGCTTGCAAGTCTACTCATAGACTACACCCAAGACATCATTCCTTTAAAAGAGAGTTCTGCCACAAAAGATACTAATTTTGATGGGTAAAAGTCGCACAATACCATCCAACAAGCTAGTTTCCCTTCAGTTAGTAAAACATAATGATCTCAACCCTTGAATTTACAATCTAGAAACCATTTAATGTAATAATTGTGCAAATTGTGTTTAACTAATGGTCTGGAAATTTGTAATAGGGCATCTTCATTAGTAGCAAAAGAAATCCCCTTATTTTGAATCAATGCTTACCGATTAATTCAAACCACATTGTGAAGAAAACCATTGCTGTCCATGGAAGGGAACCAACTATACCCTGCAAGACTATAATCTGAAATGTTCGCACTCTAATAACAGCTTTCATAGCCATCCAGGAATCACTCCAAATTGATGGTGAAATGATATTCCCCTTTTCTATTAAGTCTGTGCTGGAGAAAATAAAATCAGATGACTGTTAAATGAGTAACTGCTTTGACAAAAGAAACATCTACTACTATGCAAACATTACAGACACAATTTCAATGATGTAATGTATTTTCCACTTCATAGAAGTGTCAGTGCTAGTTATTGGCAAATATTTGTTGCAAGAACAGGGTCCTCTATGCATTACATCCCAATGCAAATTCCAAAGATGTCCTAAAGCTGGTGTGCAACATGACACGAATGTGCTACTCATGCATGTCGGACACACCAAACAACACCCACCCAGACTAATTCACACAACCAAGTGCATAATAATATTTACATGCATGCACAAACAAAATGCCAGCACCCACCCTCCACCCTTTGGTGTTGTACTCTCTCTCTCTCTCTCTCTCTCTCTCTCTCTCTCTCTCTCTCTCTCTCTCTCTCTCTCATATTATTGTAGCTTATTCTATTTTAATTAATCTTTTTCTTTTTCTTTCCCACTTTGGTGCACTCTATAAGCTTTTTTTTCTTTTCTTTTACTTCTTTGTGTCTTATCTCTACTAGTTTTCATTTTAGTGTAGCAGTATTCCTTTTTTTTTTTTTTACTTTATTAACAGTATCATTTCTATTATTTTATGATTTTATCTTTTCTTGATGCTTCCTACTTCATATTCATATTCTATTTAGAGTTCTATTTTTTCATTGTTCCTTTTATTGGACTATCCCTCTCTTGCCTTTTTTTTAAATTGTACCTTTAAGGATGTTAGTGTAGGCAATGATCTACTGTAACATCTAGGCAACATACAAAGGGGGATGGGATAAATAACATTGGAACTTCATTTAGCATCTTGGAATTCAAAAACTCTAGCAAAGAGGAGTATGGAGCTGATAGATGTCAAGAAAAGAAGGAAACTAAACCTATTGTGTTTAGAAGATACTTAGTGGAAGGTAATAAGGATAAAATTTAGAGATGGTTTCAAGCAATTCTAAATGGGAGAGCAATTCTAGAAATGGAATTGTATAACGGTCAATAGGATTTAAAGGATAAAGTCATAGAAGTCCAAAGGAAAATAGATAAAATTATCATGATAAAAAATATTTTAGATGGTGAAACCTTTAATATCTTAAGTGCCTATGCACCCCAATGCAAACTAGGAGAGACTGCAAGGGAACACTTTTGGATGACAATGGATAAGTTGGTTCAAAATATACCAACAGGGGAGAACATTATAATTGGTGACGACCTTCATGGATATGTAAGGAGTAGGAAAGATGGGTACAACATCATACATGGAGATCACAGACATGGAGAAAGAAACGGTATAGGAGAATTAGTTCTTGATTTTGTGGTGTCGTTTGATCTTGGAATAGCAAACACTTTTTTCCAAAAGAAAGAGCATTTTATTACCTTTGAAAGCTGGTACTTCAAGTCTCAAATAGATTACTTTCTTCTAAGAAGTAGGGAGTTGACCCTTTGTAATAATTGCAAAGTCATCCATGGAGAAACGCTTGCAACTCAACATAGACTTTTAGCATCGAATATTAAAAGTAGATTTATGAATAGAACGAGTATATATATATAATAAGTGGGTTCCCGTGAGATGACAAGCCCCATGTGGCTCTTTGGAGCCTGATCATCAGCAAGATACTGTCGACAGGGTCCTGGGGCATGGGAGCGGAGCCCTCGAGCCGAATTTTTTATTGGAGGCAATTATGTAATTTTACATTGTACCTTGTGTAAACTCTAATCAAGACAGTATATAATGTTCTTTTTTTCTGTGAGAGAGAGGTGTGAGTGAAATCTATAACGAGGGTCGTCCTTGTTTGTTTTTTTGCCTTTGAGCATAATGGAACGGTGTTGAACCCGTGGACGTACCGAAAAGGAACTACGTAAATCTCTATGTTGTGTTGATTTTCTTTCTGTTTTCTTCTTTGTTCGATATTGCTATTTCTGTGTGGTAGGAAAGGCATTTGCTCCCAACAACTGGTACCAAGAGCTTTGGTTCGAGTGGGAGCAATGTCGGAAGAAGGAAAGGTGAGGATTGAAAGGTTTGATGGTTCAAACTTCAGTTCCTGGAGGATGCAAATAGAAGATTACCGCTATCAGAAGGATCTTTATCTTCCTCTTGGAGGAAAACCAAAGAAACCCAAGAAGATGATTGATAGTGAGTAGGAAGTACTTGATTGAAAGGCCCTAGGAACGATTTGACTGCCTCTAGCAAAGTCAGTTGCATTCAACATCTCAAAGGAGAAGACTACAGAAGATCTGATGGTGGCCCTATCAAGGATGTATGAAAAACCCTATGTTTCCAACAAGGTTCATCTAATTAAGAGACTGTTCAAAATGAGGACGTTGGATGGTGGAAACGTGTCTGAGTATTTGAATGAGTTCAATACAATCACAAGCCAGTTGGAATCCGTAGGCATCAGTTTTGAGGATGAAATCAGAGCTCTTCTGATTTTATATGGATAACCAGAAAGCTAGGACAGTTTGGTGATAGCTGTGAGCAATTCTTCCAGATGAGCTCCATTTCAAAAAAAAAATCTCCCAGATGAGCAAAGTTGAAATATGATGTTGTAGGCGTCATCTTAAGTAAAGAATCTCGGAGGAAATCCTCGGGTGAAGCGTTAGGGACTGCTTTGAACGTTGAAGAGAGGGGAAGAACATCAAATAGAGGAAATAAGAATCATAGTCGATCAAAGTCAAGGAAGAACAGATCGTCCAGGCCTCCATAAGGAAAGGGTGAAGGTTGTTGGAATTGCGGCAAAAAGGGGCACATGAAACAGGACTGTAAAGCTCCAAAGAAACAACATGAAAGCAATAATCAGGGAAGGTAAAGACTCGGTAAACTTCTCTAAGCCCTAATTTTGTCTTTCAACAGTCGTCATGATTCTTGGGTGATAGGTTCTGGTGGTGCCCACTTCATGCTACTTCGAGTAGGGATGTTCCTCATAACTATGTACAAGGTAATCTCGGGGAAGTTTATCTGGGACATGATGAACTCTGCAGTATCGTTGGAAAAGGGGACATTCAGACAAACCAATCAAATGGGACAATGATACAGTTGAAGGATGTTAGACATGTTCCAAATATGAAAAGGAACTTGATCTCGGTTGTCCAACTTGCAGACTCTGGTTACATGATGACCTTTACTGGTGATTCGTGGAAGATCACAAAAAGGGCTATGGTGGTTGCTCAGGGTAAGAAAGAAGGCACTCTTTACATAACTTCCAGCTCTACTAGTTCCATTGCAATTGCATCATCAGGGGCGGATACGAGCATATGGTATCACAAACTTGGGCACATGAGTGAAAAAGGGATGAAGGTCTTACTTTCGAAAGGGAAGCTGCCAGGGCTAAAATCTATTGATCTGGACTTTTGCGAAGATTGTGTTGATGGAAAAAAGAGGAAGGCTATCTCAAAGGTTGGAAGGACTCCTAAGTTGGAGCACTTGGAACTGGTTCACACTGATGTATGGGGACCAGCACAGGTATCCTCTCTCGGTGGCTCTCTTTATTTTGTCACATTTATTGATGACGTAACTAGAAAACTGTGGGTCTATTTTTTGAAACATAGATCTGATGTATTTGATGTTTTCAAGAAATGGAAAGCTTTGGTTGAGAATGAAACAGGTTTGAAACTGAAATTCCTGAGATCAGATAATGGGGAGAGTATTGCAACTACAGGTATGAGGAGTATTGTGCGGCTACTGGAATCAAGAGGCACAAAACGATTCTTAGAACACCACAACAGAACGGTGTAGTTGACCACATGAATAGAACCATACTGGAATGTGCCAGGAGTATGAGAATCCATGCTGGATTGCCTAAACAGTTCTGGGCAGATGCCGTAAACACTACAGCTTATCTGATCAACAGAAGACCCTCAGTTCCCTTGGATGGTGAATTGCCAGAGGAAGCATGGACTGGAAAAGAGGTAAACTTGTCTCATTTAAAAGTATTTGGTTGTATCTCTTATGTTCACATTGATGCCAAAATAGGACAAAGCTTGATCCTAAGTCTAAAAGACACATTCATTGGATATGGCCTTAATGATTTTGGTTATCAATTTTGGGATGCTAAAAATCGAAAAATCATTAGAAGCAAACATGTGGAATTTAATGAAACTGTGATGCATAAGCAAATGTCAGAGCACCAAAATAAGAAAACTAAGCACCCTGAGTTTGTAGAAATTGAGGAGATACTAGATAAACATGTTTCTCAAAATGAAAATCAAAGGCAGGACCTAAGACTCCTATCCCTATAAGGAGATCATCAAAGGTTAGTAAATCCACAAGTCGTTACTCTCTTTCTCTACATTATTTGTTGATGACTGATAATGGTGAACCAGAATGTTATGAAGAGGATTTGCAGGTTGAGGCCAGGAACAAGTGGGAGCAGCCCATGGATGATGAAATGGATTCCCTGACATCAAACCAGACATGGGATCTAGTCCAGTTACCTAAGGGAAAGAAAGCTCTACACAACAAGTGGGTTTACGGATTGAAGGAAGAGCATGAACAGACCAAGCAAACCAAGGCCAAGTTGGTTCTACAAGGCCTTCAACAGAAGGCATGTATCGACTACACTGAAATCTTCTCTCATGTTGTTAAGATTTCTACTGTTAGATCGATTCTAAAGTATTGTGGCTGTAGAGGATTTACATCTAGAGCAATCAGATATAAAAACATTTGTTCTTCATGGTGATCTTGAAGAGGATATATATATGCATCAGCCATAGGGAAATGTTACACCTAGTAAGGAGAATGTGGTATGTAAACCTCAAGAAGAGTTTATATGGATTAAAACAAGCCCCAAGACAATGGTACAAGAAGTTCGACAGTTTCATGTCCACAAATGGCTTTAAGAGATGCCATGCTAATAACTATTGCTATTTCAAGCAGCTTAAAAATTCTTATTTCATACTTTTGTTGTATGTAGATGATATGCTTGTTGCAGGGTCAAACATGAAGCAGATTTCAAATATCTAGGAACAATTGTCTAAGGAATTTGCAATGAAGGATTTGGGTGTTGCAAAACAAATCCTTGGTATGAGAATCAGCAGGGACAGAGAAATTAAGAAAGTAATATTATCACAGGATGAATATGTTGCAAAAGTACTCAAGCGGTTCAACGTGGAAGGTGCTAAGCCAGTTAGCACTCCCTTGGCATGTAATGACCCAACCCAAGGTAACGGGTCGGTTGTGACGGATAAAATTAATTTAGAAAATAATTGTAGTTTAAATTGATTTGTTAGTTTAATTTGATAATTTTATTTGGGAAAAACACAATTGAATTTAGGGATTTAATATTAGACCCCGATTTCACACTTTCTCCCCAATAAGAATTTACAAATTTATCCCCTTCGAATTAAATTAAGGGAATGGAAAATAAATTATCAACTTAGATTTTAATTCCTCTAAGTTAGAATCTCAATTGGAAATATTCAATTAAGAATGTGAAATCAATAAATAAGTTCCAATTTTAAGTGTCTAGAATTTAATCGATGATTGACAAAATTAATAAAAGAGAAATAAAGGACAATTTATTAAAATCAATAATTTAAAGGGACCCACCTTCCCTGGTCGAATTTAATTGTCCAAAATCCTTTCACCGATGGGATTACTTGTTCAGATTGGATTCTTCTTCTTCCTTGTTTGTTTGGGGCTCAAATCCCTACCTAAGTGGAAACTATCCAAAATCCTTTGACCGATGGGACTCCTTGTTCAGATTGGATTCTTCTTCTTCCTTTTTCGTTTGGGACTCAAATCTCTACCTAAATGGAAACTGTTCAAAATCCTTTCACCGATGAGATTCCTTTACCAATAGGACTCTCGTCCTTTTAAGAAACCTACGAACCCTTCCCTTCTTTTACCCTTTTCGAAACAGCAACAAAATCCCAATGGAAATCGCAGCGGAAACCTCAGCGGAAGAAGCGAAAGAAAAACCCCAAATCTCCTTCTTGAGTTCTGGTTCGAGCAGCAGAGTTCCGGACCAGCGTGGTTGCTCCAGAAGCTTCTCTTGGTTACAGGTATGTATCTACTTCTCAGTTTCCATTTCCTTTCTCTCCCTCCAAACGGCTGTAGTTGCTGCCATAAGATCCTCTGTGCATGCCCCTCTCTGGTTTTCGCCCAACCAGCCAGCCACCTTGTTCGAGTTAGGTATTTTGGCCTTGTTTGATGCTCGGTTATAGGACTGATTTAAGGAGTGACTCAGATCTGTCCCCAATTTCTTATCCGTGAACAGTAATCACCCAGTCTTTCTCTAATAAAAACATCCTAAGTTGGGGACTGATTTCTAACCCCAAATCGGTCAATTAATGGGACTGATTTTCAGCCCCAAAAACATTGATATTAAGGACTGTTTGGACCCAGAATTTTACTCAGAACTGGTTAGTGAAACTTATCCTCTTCCCACCTAAAACTGGATGTTCAAACCAGCCTTGTTATTGTCCAACTCAAATCGAAGATAGGAAACCATTTCATACATAGCCTCTTAACCTTATATTTTCAGCATACATAGGTGAGGGCAGCACCCAGCACCCACGGTTAATAATCCACATATTATTAATACTTGGAACCTTTAAATCGTATTCGCAGCAAACGTGGGTTCTCAAGGCTAGCTATCTCTTGGAAAGCGCTTGGGTTCATTGTTGGCACTTCACAAACTTCTAGGTGAGAGAAACAATTTACTACATACCATGTATTTATATAATCTTCTATTTGTTGTTGTGTAATGAAAAATAATCCATTGTTGATATGTTATGAATATAATTGTTGGATCTAGAAAAGACTGGATGTATGTTAATGATGGTCATAATCCAGTGCTCACTCACAGTAATGTAAGGGAGATTTTGCCTAAATATTCTATTGGCCGTGAGGAGATCCAGTCCGCCCGGATTGTGAAATCTAACCATTAATGTATTGAAAGATCCAATGATTTTATATTCGTAGATTAATGATTAATTGTATGGTAGTGTTGAATTTCAATCTTGATGGTACATGCTTGAATGTTGGTCTATATGATTCAAATCATTATGATGCTTGAATTATTGCAATGTTTATTTCAAGGTATATGCATGCTATAGTAAATGAGATATCGATTATGATGCTATAATCTGCTTAGAATGGAAATCATAATTCTATAAGTATGTCATAATTAATTAAGCATGTTGAAATGGCATTGAGCATAGCATTCTCATATTCATAGCATTGGGTATGAGGGTGCGATCCATGATTGTCACGAAGACCACGATGATGGTAATGTTGCTAGCCTCACTTTAAGTGGGAAGACCATTACGGTAGATAAGATGTGATATCCGTGACAAGTCATGAGGGCTGTCATTTGGTGGTAGGTTGTGTTATCCTCACTTTATGTGGGAAGGCCATTAAGGCGATGTTGTGTTATCCTCGATTCGTCGGGAAGACCACCAAATATCAGTAATTGTAATAATGGGTTGAAATATGGCATTTGGCATTGAACATTACATTTTGTAAAGGCATGAGCATGTAATAAATTATTATTCTTGCTTATTTGAAATATCATTGAGGAAGTAGGAATATCATACGCTATGTTTGTGTTATTGTTTTTTTCACTGGGCATGGAGCTCATCCCTTACATTGCAGGCAATCCCTTGGACTTGGATCTGAACGATAATCACAACTGAACTTAGAAGGCGAGGAGTCGATGAAAAATTCGTAGAAACGCTTTGTTAGTGCAGAATTTATTATTTAGATTATAAGTTGGTTGTTTATTTGATTGAGAAAGTTGTTTATTCTTTTATTTTTAATTTGTGTAAACTTGGATAATGAATTCAAATATGTATTAATTTTGAGAACGCTTTAATGTGATTGTTATGGGAATGTGAGTAAGTGATGCGTTTAGAAATCCTTATGTGAGTGATATTTATCCCTTTGAGTTATTTGGGAAGCTCAAATGAGATGTTAAGTCTTCTAGCAGGTTGTGGACTTGAGGAATCTTGGTGGCTTGTGAATGTAATTATGTTTGTTTGAATTTAGCCACAGATTTTTTATGTAAGACCCGTTTAGGACAGCAGGTGATGTAATTTTGTACAGTCAGATCACGCCCGTTTAGGCGTTGAAAGGCGGGGCGTGACATGGCAAGTCACTTCAGACTCTCAAAAGAACATGGTGCAGCAACGTAGGAAGAGTGTGATTAAGTGGCTAAGGTACCGATGCCTCAGTCGTTGGCAGCTTGATGTATGCCATGGTCAGCACAAGACCAGATATTGCTCAGGCAGTGGGAGTTGTTACTAGATTTATGAACAACCCAGGAAAGGAGCAATAGGAAGTTGTCAAATGGATTAGATACTTGAGAGGTACTACTGATGCAGCGTTGTGCCATGGAGGGTCCGAAATAAGTTTGCAGGGATATGTTGATTCAAACTTAGCAAGGGACATTGATAACAAGAAGAGCACTACAGGATATGTGTTTACTTTGGACAGTGCAACAATTAGTTAGGTATCACAGTTACAGAAGATTGTTACTATCTCGATGACAAAAGCGGAATATGTTGCGGCAACAGAAGCTTGCAAAGAAATGATATGGCTACAGGGTCCATAGAGGAGTTGGGTAAGAAACAAGAAGATCACAAGTTGTTTAGTGACAGTCATATTGCAATTCATCTAGTAAAGAACTCAGCTTTCGATTCAAGAACAAAGCATATAACCATCAAATATCACTTCATACGATCGCTTCTAGAGGATGGACAATTCACTTTGGAGAAGATCCACACAAGTCAGAACCCTTCAAATATGTTGACGAATGTGATCACTAGAGAGAAACTGAAATCATGTTCAGTTTCTATTGGTCTTCTTGCTTGAAGAGTGAGAGTTGGTTCACACTGAGTTTCTCCTTGAAGCCATGACTGTTACAGATGAAGAGGTATTGCTTGATCTATCTCCAAGTGGAAGATTGTTAGGCTTTGAGGAACTTAATCATCAGAGATGTACTGTTGACCAGGTCGCAGGTCATACCGAGAGAGAGGTATGAGCGAAATCTGTAACGAGAGTCATCTTTCCTTCATTTTTTGCCCTTGAGCAAAGTGGATCAGTGTTGAACCTGTGGACATACCGAAAGGGAACCACATTAATCTCTATGTTGTGGTGTTGATTTTCTTCTTTCTGTTTTCTTCTTTGTTTGACATTGCTATTTTTATGTGGTAGGAAAGGAATTTCCTCCCAACTTGGGCCCCACACACCCCCTAACACCCTACCATGCCCTGTGAATTGGACCCCTACCCAATTTGAAACCCACTTTGAGTTGATCTCACCATTAGATTGAAATTCATACAAAATTGCCCCCATTTTTACCATTGTTTTTTGAGTTCTTGAAAATCATGGCTTTTAAAATCCAATGGACCTGATTTTTATGAGAAGCATCATATGGAAAACACATTTCAGACAAACCACACAACACTCCCTATCGATCCATGTGGACCCCACAGGGCCACTTGGGCACTATCACACATACATGATATTGCCCAGGAACCTGAATATATACAAGCAAGTTGTTTTAAACAGGTTTAACAGGCATGCATTATTTGCATTAGATTGCAAATATGGTCAATGCTGAATGACCATTTCAAATGACCATATGACATAAACAAAGATTGTATTTTAAACAGAGAGATGGATCTAAATGGGTATAGAAAATGTATGGTACCTTTCAGAGCTGTCACCAATCAAAGGATGAGCTTTTCTTGGATCAACAACAAACATAAATACTAGAAATCCAATCAGCATACTCAATAGTGCCATCATAATAAAAGCAAAACGCCATCCCGGCATGCCCCAAAATTCTTGCCCAGCCATAACTGTTGCTAGAACACCACCTCCTATCCCACCCACTGAGCCAACAAGACTCAATAACCCAAATCCTGTCCCTCTCACACCATCGAGATAGCTATCAGCAATGAAGGACTGGAGTGCCGGTATCACAATGGCTAGACCAAAACCGTTTACTGCCCTCCAACATGCAACTTGCTGAAATTGTTGACTGGTACCCACAGCAGCTGTTGATAAGGCCCAGCATGCAGTGCCCATTGCAAGAATCGTAGGGCGGTCATAGTGAAGGACTAGAATACCTGCTAAGGGGGAAGATAGTGCCTGCACAAAATTCCGTATGAATGTAAGATATCCTAGCTCAGTGGGTCCAGCACTAAAAGCTTCACTGACTTCTTTGTAAACAGCTGGGAGAAGATTCTCATCGGCACGCTCCATTATCGAAACCATATTAATGAGAATAAGAGAGAGAGAAATCCCAAAGATCTTCCTTCTTCTGTTAGATGACAAAATAATTGCAAGATACGGAAGGGTCAATGTGCATAAACACAAACCAATTTTTCTCAAGCAATGATTCAAAAAACTTTACATTCAAGAAATGTACTACTTTAATTAATAGTGAACAACTTCCTTTTAAAATGAATGATGTGCACTTGTAAAGAACTGGAATATTAGTGAAAAAGGCAACTGAATGCCAATGATCATTGGAGACGTAGAAGTTTCTATCATTTATACAAGGAATTTCCCTACTAGCATATTTCCCTCTAATAGGACTAATTTTTGAAACAGTAACAAGAATAATTTTATTGCTTCAACCATGAATAGTACAAAAAATGGTCACGGTATAAGAGAAATAAACTGAAACAAGAATATGCAAAAAGCATTTACAAGGATCCGGCGAAAGACTCAGACCTCCCAACCCCTAACTTAGCCAAAGAGTCAAGCCACCTCATTAGCCGATTGCCTCAAATGTCTGAAAATTCCATTCTGCCCAATGAATTTCTTAATATCCTTATTATCGGAATTGATTTCCAAGGAGGGGCTCTTGGACCACTAGCCCACCCAATAGCATTCTTCGAATCCCTTCCACCCACATTGTTCTTCCACAACACCAAGGCCTTCCATATGGCTACCAGATCTGTCTCATTGGAATATTTAATTCCCTCTTAATAGGATTTCTTTTCAGGAATTTACATTATTGAACAAAAGCTCATTGGCCAATTGAAACCCATATAATTGCTTAAATTTTGGCTATTGAAGTAGCAGCAAAAGGCCATACACCTTAATACCATTCTTAAACAATTTAACTAGCTGACCATCTAATAGTAGTAAGATTCTTAAATGCAACTGGTGTCTACTAGAATCTGGCCACGAAAAGACGATTGGTGGTGGCCGTAAAGTTAATGGCTTATACTTCTTCGATCCCCGAGCCAACAAATTCCCCTAAAGCATGTTCGACTTCCTTATCCAAGGACGTGTGGCTATGGCACTTATTTTAAAGCATCTAGTTCCTTCTTTGCCTTTTTAATAAATTTGATTGTGAAAGTTGCCAATAATGCCAAACGTCATAGACTGCATTTCCTTCATCCATTACTAAACATAATTTGACCTTTTTTTTTTTTTTTGAGGGGTAAACAAGAGAATACATTAGAAATAGAAGAGTACAAATACAAGATGAAGGAAAAGGTTTAAGAGAACTAGACCCAAAGAAGAAGAAAAAAATAAAATAACGACAATTAAAAATAGAAAATACAAAAAACCAAAAACAAAAGATCCTTCACACTCAAAGAAGGAAAACGCCTTGAAAAAGTTTGATGACTCCAAGCTTAGCAAAACAATATGCCACTCCATTTGCCGCTCGGCCAATCTAGACAAAGGATACATCCATCCCGAAGCTAGCTCTCTACTCTCCCTAACCAAAGCGATCAGTTTCCAGGGCGGACGTCTTTCTCCCTTAGCCCACTTAATTGCATTTGCCGAATCCCCCTCAATAAGTTTTCCTTGCCCATATGATAATCCTTAGACTTGCATTATTATCTTCATTTTGATAGGCATTATCACACATGTTTTGCATTTATCAGTTTACAACTTTTTTTTTTGGTTTTTAGATCTTTTTTTTTACTTAAAAAAAATCTGAAAAAAAAAACTTGTTGTGTTTAAGTAACTTAGTTAACCAAGGTTTTTTATTCAAAAAAATTGAAAAAATAAAAAATCAGTGGTTCAGTTGATTATTATTTCAGATCTGAATTAATTTTTTTTTAAGATCAATTTGGAGTTGAATTTGGGACTGAAATAAATAAATTATTTTCAGTTCAATCGGAAATTTTAAGATCTGAAATTGGTTTGAAATTTTTTTGGAGAACACTGATTCAGTTTGCATCCAGGATTTGAAAACATTCAGAAAATTTTGGTTCGATTCTATACCACCTGGGATAGTACACAGATCTGGGACAAGAAACTGGGACTGCTGTAGTTTTGTAATTCAGAGCAGAATTTAAGAGGTGAATGAGTTGAGGTTGAGGTTTGATGATGATCCTGGTTAATGGGTTAGTCTATTGATTGTTTTAAAGTAGTGGTTTTTTAGGTTCTTTTTTTTTTCTTTTTGTTCCTTTGTTTTTGTGGTCTCTAATAAATTGCAGAAAATAACTTTGGAGATTCTTCACCACTTCAGGTGACTTTTATCCCTCTCTTTGTGCTTTCCATTCATTAAGCATGTTTCTCATGATCTCTCATCTGTATTCTTAACATTGAGGACAATGTTCACTTTAAGTTGGGAGGTGTAGGATGTTTCCTTAGTTGTTTTTGGCAAGTAGTAAGAATTTGTTGATTAAAAAAACAAATTAAAAAATTAAAAAAAAAAATTGAGATTTTGAATAGAAATTCCTTTGCAATGATGAGAATAAAGTTTTCCAATATTCAATGTTTTGAATGATGAAACATGTCTTGCGTAACTTTGATGCTAGAGCATACAAACAAATCTGTAAATCCTTAGTTCATTATATTATCTTTCTTCTAAAGGTGGTTCATGAATTTCAAACTCAGAACAATTTTGCACTTCACAGTAGCTGCATAGATGTAGTCTAAGTTGAATAGTGAGTATAATCTGGAAATCCAAAAGAAAATCAGTGGAGACTTATAACCCATGTGAGATTAGAGTCATTCATCTTTGGAGGGTTATTATAAATAATTTCAATTTTGTTCTTGTTTCTTGAGAGCACAATTGTTTTGTTGTTACGCTCATTATTCTTTCATTTGGGTCAATTGCTAAGAAGAACACTATTGGAATGCTACACTTGAAATCCTTTGAGTTTATGGAAGCAGAAGAACCATATGAACCCTATGAGATGATTATAGTCCATTTTTGGATCGTTTGAACCTTTCTAGCCTATCCAAAGTAATATTTTCTGCTAGTGAACCCTTCCTTTATATAGCCACTCTTTGTTTGTCAATTATCTTCACCCTACTCCAATTAGGAGTGTAACCCCAAAGTATTGATATCCTTCACCCTAGTTGTCCTGAGAATTGGTAGGGATAATTATGATTGAAGAAAGGGCTAATGACTTCAAAAAAAAAGAAAGCTCAATGTTATATGCCAAGGAAAGAGTCCTCAAAAAAAAAAAGAGAAGACAAAAAAAAAAATACAAGAAAAAAAGTATTTCAAAAAAAAACGAAAGTCAAAAGAATAAAGCCCTTGGTATTATTTGTTTATCTCAACCATTCTCAGACATTTTGCAATATCCTTTTCCCTTCATTGTTTTAACCTTTATCCTAAGCCTAACGTTTAGTCCTATTAAAGCCCTATTTTGATCTTAGGGATGGTGTGGTTTGGATATGGAAGTGGGAGTAGGGATGATAGTGTGGTATCCCAAAGACTTATGTGGTGTACTGACACACAAAGGAAGGCCCAAATAAAAAGTGGGCAGAACTCCAGCATTGCACCCAAACACATCAACTGGATTTTTCAACTCTTCTTCATAAAAAGAAACTTTAATAACTTGATGTAACTAGTGTTGCCTTGTTTCCAATTCCATGTTAGAGATTTGGAACTCTAGAACCTTCCTTATAACTGGTCTCATGCATAAGGTTTTCGGAATATCGAACCATGTGTGTTTGAGAAAGCAATTTTCAATACACACACAAGTAAGCACGGTGGCCACTGTGGCATGTTTCAGATCAAACATTTGCACATGCCACGTCCTTACACTAGTTACATATACCATGGCAGAGCTATCTTTCTATCATTGTTTTATTTTAGTAGCGTACAATCAAAGCTACTGCCTCAATGGATGTCTACCCTTCAAATTGTGAAGCAAAACTTTCCTACAGCGACAAGCTTCTCCAGAAAAGTCACCTAGCAGCTATTCATCTACTTCTTCCATAAAAGAACGTCCAAAACCAAGTTATCTTCACCATTACACTCCATCAGTCTGCAAGTTCCCCAAATCAGTCAAAGCTAGATTCTGATCTCTCCTGGACCTCTATCAATGTATGCATCACATCCATGGCATTGCTCAAGTGTGAAGGTAACCATATCTAAGAGGCATCAAAACTGAAATCCATTGTACACCAAGGGTGAGTCTCAAATGACCTTAGTCTGTCTTTAAGACAACAGCTTTAATAACATGTCAGAACTCTGCCTTTTATCTCTCTCCTGGTTATTTTTTAGTTCTTGGTGAAATTCGGTTCTGTTGTTGCCTTGTTTTTGACCTAATTGAACAAATATACACTAATGGCCCAAAAGTTAAATCCTCAGAAAACAAAGAGAATAAACAGGCAGTAGTCACCACTCAAGAGATAAGACATCCAATGATCAGATTTCTGCAAATGTCCCAATCCCCAGACATTACTTAAAATTGAAAAGAAATTCAAGAGCCAATTTCCAATAGTCAAAGTCAACTTCTACAGCATTTCCTGATCCCCAACAATCCCAATCAAGTTCCAAATTCACAACAACTTCTACCAAAATCCATCAAATAGAAAAGAAGATTCAATATAAGAAAACACTGTCTGTCTATCTCCAACTTCAGAATCAAACCAATGCCTGAATCACCTAATCAGACTCGCAGAAACCACAATCTCCATCAAATAGTCAAATAAGTATTCTACTAAAATATTTAACAAACTCTCAATAGAAGAAGTAGAAAGAAAGAGAAAACAAGCATTTAAAAATAAAACCCAGAAACCAAGCAGTCCAAAAAACAAGAGGAAGATGTAAAACGGGAAGTAGATGGATAGGAATTGAGAAGGTGAAAGAAGAGGACGATCAACTCACTTCATCTTTTGCAGAAATCTCAAATCCAAAGGCCTAAATCTTCGAAAGCGGCGGGATTGGGAGGAGCTGAGTCCCATATACACCAAAACCGAGCCCTACAGAGAGCAAAAGATCGGAAACATCCCCCGCAAATATCTGCGGAAGAGTGGACGAAGAACAGGACGGACACGACGGGAATTTCCAGTAAACAATATTCTAATGCTGGGAAAGGAACGTGATTTAAACTAATAAAATAAATATTAAATCCAAAAAATCCTATTCAGATTCGGATGGCCATCGGACAAACGAGAAAACGACTGTCGGCCATATCCATAACCTGATACCGAACGAACTTTATTCTGTTGACATTATGGATTAATACAGTTATTCTTTTGATTTATTTGAAAACATTTATAATTAAATTAATACATTATCATTTGCAATTAACAATAATAAATCTTTAAACCTTATGGTATATAGTATCAAAATAAGATAAAAAAAAATCAATTTTAGATAGAATATTCAAGAATGAAATTTAAAATGTTAGCGCCAATATCTCAGAGAAAATTCAATAAAATATTTTTTTATTAATCACCTTTATGCTAATTTTATATTTTTAAATTTTTGACATGACAAAGTGTACAAAATTATCAAATTTTTTAGTTGGATCAAATCAGGTTCATATGTTTAGTCGAAATTATTACCTCTAATATTACTCATTACATATCAATTTAATTAGATATAAAAATATAGTTTTTAAAAGTCCAAATCAACAATAAAATTATGAATGACCCGCAAAAAGAGAAATCAAGATTAAGTATGAATTACTTTATTCAAGTTGATCTAATTTTTCAAGATTAAGTCAAATTAAATTAATCGTTTTAAAGATATTCATAAATTATATTTTGAATCAAATCAGATTTATATCTTGAGTCAAAATTATCACCTCTAATATTACCTATTAAATATCAATTTCATTGGATTTAAAAATATAATTCTTAAACTTCTAAATTCAACAATTTCATCTAAAAGCACCTATCCATCGTAATTAAATTCATGAATGACACGTTCTTGTAAAAGGACAAGTCAATGGGTTTAATTTAAACGGTCATCTTTTGTCCTAGAGAGTGGGAAGTTATAGATTTGAATTTTGATATGTTTTAAGAGCAGCGGACTCACCCATAAGAATTTTATACTCAGTAACCCATGATTTTTCACACATAATTTTTTTTTTTAAAAAAAGGGCAGTTGTAGTACTTTGATAATATAATTTAAACTATTGGTTTTATATAATTATAACTTAATAATATAAAAATATACCCACACTCTATTTATATATTACTTTAAACATTGTATATATTTATATTATTTTTTAAAATTATTTTTATTTCTCTATATTCATTTAAATTTAATTCACTATTCTTAAAAATAGAGGTCACGATCATTCTGCATCGATTTCTCCACAGCAGCTGCCTCCAAAAGCAGTAATAGATGGTGAGGAAAAAGCGTACGAAGTCAGGTTCGACGGAAAAAAAACAAAAATGGTCCCATTAATTCAAACGTGCGCCACAAATCTTGTGAGGATAGGACGGGATGACTCACTTGTGCGCTTAGCCGGCTGGCCCCTCGGGTAATAATCCATTCGGTTGAAATTTTCTATACGAAAACTCTAATTTAATTTTGATTTTATAATATATATATATATATATATATATATATATTATTTATTTTTATTTTTTTAAGACCAATGTATCGAAGCGTTATATCTAAATTTATCAGACGTTCCATCTGATTAATCTTTATAATATTTGTAAATCTCTTAATCCGCACACGTCGGATACATAATTAAGGGAATTATAATATATTATTTACTTGATATACTAACTTATAAATCAAATTAAATTAAAGATTATTGATATTTTGATTAAAAAAATTCATTTAGCCTTTTTATCTATTTAATTTAAATAAGTAGAAACTTAAATATCAATTTTCTTATGTTCTAGTTTGAACATTGAAAAACTTATCACATCTGACTGAAAAACGGAGTACAATAAGTCCAGCTCTGATACCGAGTTTTGTTAAACGAGCTTGATTTGTGCAAAATGGGCTGGAAAGCCTGGAATGACCCATTATAGTCCTATCCATTTGGCTCTACAATTTTTTTTTAAATTTGCTTAGATATACATATTACAAATAAGAAATAGACTTTGGGCTACAATTAAAAAAATTGAGCCTAACCGACCACTTGATTGTATGCATGGTGATAACTTCATTGATTAGTTAGAGACCATATAAAACATATTTGAATATAAAAATGTACTAGACCCAAAAGAGTTAAATCGATGGCTATAAAATTAAAATAGAAAAATAGGCCCGTGAGAAAGCAAAAACATCTCATATGATTTTACTCCCACACTTTTGTGGATTTATACATTATGAAGTAATTACATATGCTATAAAGATTTAATCTAACTTTTATTTGGATTTGTCCTCATTGACTCTTTTTATAATCATGAGAGTTTTTCACACATTTGTGGGTTTATAATGTTTGAACACGGACAAATATACAAAATTGGCCCTATATTAATTGTTTAATAGTTTGTCCACAATGCAAAATTTATTTTAACTCTATATGTACGGAGTAGATTATAAAAATTGGGGCTTTCTCACAAGTTTCATATCTTTTATAATTGATCAAATTGGACAAAAAATGTAGTAACAAACAATAAGTCAAACTGCATATTTGTAGAGGATATATATAAAAACAAATATTCAAACATTTTTAAGACACAATTTGTTACATATTATATTGATTTAACATTGGAAGAGAAGAAAAAAAAGGCTAACCATTGCAATCCAATTTAACTATGTATACTCTTGTTTTGAGTTAATAAGATGTCTTGAAATTAATGACGATTGCTTCACCTAAATTAAAAAACTAGCCATGGTGTAAAATGAGTAAGGGAAAAGAAGTGACAAATCTTTTGCAACATGATGTATTTTGGGATGATGGAAAAAAAAAAGTTAAATTGTTAAATCTCTTGTAAAAATGTTGAAAGTAGTAGATGGTGATGGATCTATATTAGGTTATTCATATAATGAACTTAATTATGCAAAAGTATACATTAGAAGTTCTTATTTAAATTTTAAATGAGGTGTATCTATATTTTTTAAATTATTTAGGGCTATGATGAGAGTTTTACATAAATTCAACTCCAAATTTGTAGTCCATTACCCTAATATATATATATATATATATATATTATTAAAATATTAAGTCTGTACATAAGTTCGTGTTTGGACGAAATTATGTTTATTTCACCACCTTCTTCTTCCAAACAATCAGCCATTTTTCCCTAACGGCAAACCATTGCTTCCTCTACCTTCCCTCTATTGATTTTCACCCACTAAAGGCTTTGCATTCGGATTTTCTACGCTTGGAGTGCTCCTTTGAACGGTTGCTTCTCCTCAAAAGGTAAGATCTGTAATCCTTCTCTTTCCCTATCTTCTTATTTGATGAGATCTTTATGGAATGTCTTGAGAATGAATTATGTGATGACTTTTAAGCCTTATTTGAAGAGAAATACATGGAAGTAATTAGGGATTTTGTTATGAAACTTTCTTTGGGTGTAGATCTGAATTGAAATTGAGTTTTGAACCCATGGGAAGGGAAATAAATCAAGGAAAAGGGTAAATATTATTTTTGGAGATGATTCATGGGAGGAGATTTGGGGATTACTCTTAGATTAAAGGGGGTAATATGGTTAGTGATAAATATTGGATCTAGATTTTAGGATTTTGCTTCTAAGCTTTGATTTGGCCTAGTCGATGAACTAATAGGGATGTATTATGTTCTTTTTAATTGATTATAGCTTTTGAATCCCGAACCCGTTGAGGTACGACCCGATGATCAACCCGAGATATCGTGATTTTGAGGTAAGGATTACTACACATATTGTATGAATGCATGTGTGTCATTTCATTGATTCAGGGAATGTACTATATTATTGATGTGTTTAATGCATGATAAATAGGATGGATGTGCCATATGCTATGCATGAGATGTTATTCATTCTCTATTATGTGATTTGTAGCATGTCTATTATCTTGTTATGATGATAGAAAATTTGTGATAATCATTGGAGAATTTTGTGAAAGGCTGAGATGATTTATTGATGAATTTAATTGAATTTATGTTGTAAAAAGGGAGTTATTGGACTTAAGATGTTAAACCACCATGAGACGGGTTGAATAAATTGTAAGGACTAAGAATATGTATAAATATAAACTCAATGTGTGTATCTCAAGGTTGGTGTGTAGTCTATTTCTCTAAAATAACCCAATGTGATAATTATATTGAATGTATGAAACATAATGGAATGTGCTATGCTGCTATCACTGTGAAATTATGGTTATTATGTGATTATGATATATATGTTGCCTATGTAATTGTGAATATAATCATTTTTGTATTACTCACTAATATGTGCGAGGAGGTTATTTAGGACGTGAGTATGTGATATTATATTAATAGGCATGATGATATTGAGAATTAATAGTGTTGGGATGAGACCCAAAGAGTTTATAAGAGTTGATGATGTACATTTCTCTTGTTTGGGCCCCACTAGTATGAGTCACCACTCCTTAGAGGAGGTTGGTGTGACAGGATAATGGTTTTGTTTAATGAACCCTATTGGAACAGTGGCGTCGGCTATGGGAGTTTGTCATGTAGGGTTGCCGTCGATGAGTATAGCTGCTATCATGCTTCGCGTTGTAGGTCGCTCTCACGGCTGTTTGTAGTTGTTGTTGGGGAGTATATAGCCCCTCACATGCTTCGCGTTGTAGTTCGCTCTGACGACTATTTTGTACACTTGGTGTAAGTTCGCACAAGGTTAGATACTCGTGAGCCTAAGCAGGTGGTACTAACTTAGTAAGATGCATTGCGCAGAGTTAGATACTCGTGAGCCTATGCGGGCGGTACTAACTTAGTAAGATGAATCACGCAATGTCAAATACTCATGAGCCTATGCAGGCAGTACTGACTTAGTAAGACGCATTTCGCATGGTTAGATACTCGTGAGCCTATGCGGGCGGTACTGACTTAGTAAGATGAATTACGCAATGTAAATACTCGTAAGCCTATGCAGGCGGTACTGACTTAGTAAGACTCATTTTGCATGGTTAGATACTTGTGAGCCTATGTGACAGTACTTACTTAGTAAGATAGATTGCGCAAGATTAGATACTTGTGACCCTACTTGGGCGGTGTAACAACCCAACCTGATTTTTCGGGATTTTAGGGTTTTGGTGGCGGTGCGGAGAGTGTGGGCCCCGCGGTGGGCCTTGGTTTGCCCGATTCCGAGTTCAGAGACTCGGGGCATTTTGGTAATTTCAAATTATTGTGTACTTTGTCAAAAAAAAAAAGTTTTACAATCACACTTTTTCTCTCCGATGTTTGTCGCTTGATTTATATCGGGTTTTAAATTGTTTTCAAAAGCTTGAGATTTGATTTTTGGTAAAAAATAATAAATAATAAATAAATAAAATAAAATGAAATAAAAATAATTAAATCAAAACCCTAAGTAGCCTAAGTCAAAAGCCCCTAAACCCTAACCCTTTCTTTTCCATTTTCGCAGCACTGTAGCGCCGCAGCTACAGTGCCACAACCCCCTTCTTCTCCTCTGCCTCCATCATCCTCTCTTTCCCTCTTTTCTCTCTTGCTCCTCTCTCTTTCTAATCTCTCTCTCTCTCATCTCTTTCACCTCTCTCATCATTCTCTTTTTCCTCTTTTCTCTTTCTAATATTTTCATTTCCTTCTTCCCTCTCGGTCACCGCCGCCCGTCTAAGTTGCAGCCGTTCGCCCCTCTATTGTTCAAGGTCTAGGGTTCAGATCAAGCCTCCTGCCTTCCGGCCTCCAGATTCCAACCCCCTCTCGTCGTCCCAGGTACCCCATCTCTCCCCTTCTCCGTTTTCTTTATTTCTCTAGTTTTCCTTTTTTTTCCTCCCTTTTTCTTATTTTCCTTCTTTTTCCCTGTTTCTCGGTTGGGTGATGAGCCAACTCAGTCGAGTCACTGAGTTGACTCGGTTGGGTTCATTTCTGGGCTTTGGAAACGCAGGCCCAGTTTGTTGTTTGCGGCCCATCAGATCATGCCCTTCTGCCAGGCCTGGCAATTCGGTCCAGTCTCGGTTTGACCTAGTGTTCGGTCCGACCCAGTTTTGAGTTCGGCCCATACCTGGCCTGGCCATTTCGACCTAGTTCTGTTCGGCCCAGCCCAATTTCCCATTTTTGGGCTTGGCCCAATTTTATGCCCAGTTTTCAGGCCTGCTCCATTTTGGCCCAATTTCAGGCCCGACCCACTTCTAGGACCGTTTGCAGTCTAAGCTTAGTTTGGCCCGTTTACCTCGATTACTTATTCTTTTGTTCTTTTCGGCAGATGGAGCTCCCTTCAACCCCTTGAACCTGCTTTTTCTCTTTGGATTTCAAAGATACACTCAGGTGAAGGGACTCATCACATTTGTTTTAGCATACATGTAAAACATATAACTTCCCTATAATGTTTGGACACAAGATACGAGGAATGAGGGTCCTTATGAGTTTTGAACCACTCGGCAAGGGAAACGGCTATGACAATTGATGTGGCAAGGGACCCATTCGGCCGTACTTGTGTCGAAATGCATGTGATGGCATGATGGTTGAATAATATGATATCATGTGAATTAGACAAGCATGAGAATATGAGAATATGTTGGTTGAATGATTGGATAACATGTATGAATGATAACATGTTGGTTGAATAACATAATGATGTATCTATGTTTGATAATATGTTGGTATGCTCTAGATAAACATGTATTAGAGAGTAGATTGATCATGTCTATTATACTATGGTGATTTAGATACATGCATGGTAGGATAACAAGTTGAAGTATAATATGCTAACATGCGGTAGCTAGTATCTGATTACGAATTGTTATTAATGTATTGATGACATGCTTAGAAATAATTGTGCATGCATGCAACTAGAGTGTGTGGATTGCCGGTGGGGCATGTGTACTAGGCTAAATCAGGATTTCAAGACTCCCCCTAGTTTGTCAGGTAGTTAAGGTTGGGAAGTCATGGGAAACCGCACAGCGGATGCGGTTGAGCTATGAATTACTCGTTGGTGAGTCCGTATGTGTGTGAGTACCCGGCGGGTGTTCCCCTCTTGGGTACATGGGTCTTTGGCAGAGTCATGGCCGTAGTGGGTCTACCCTAGTGTGGTTGTGGTACTTACTCTTGTGATGGGCGGATGTACTCCCTAGTGTAGGTTTGACTGTCATGTCTAAATTGTGATCTTCGGACACGCCTATGAGAGAGGTGTGGTCCGGTTTGGAGGGCGAGGTGCCCGAGAGTTACAAGAGGGACATGTTGTGAGGTGGTTATGGAAACCTCCAGAAAGTTCTTGGGTTGAGTGTTAGTCCGACCAAGGCCGACTTAGAGCTCATCACAGACACGCTACCTGAGTGCGTGGCTAGTGAGGCGCCCCCGCTGGTCTGATGGGTTGAGTGGTTCACCCTCGTGGAGGCCAGAGGGTGGGATGGTGGTTTGTGATCCCCGGATGATCGAGTAGGCTGAGGATAGTTTTGTCTGCTCATTGGTTGAGGGATGGTGCGGTGATGGACATCTCCCGCTGGTATGGTTTGTGATCCTCGGATGATCGAGTAGGCTGAGGATGTGCTCGTCCGCTCATTGGTTGAGGGATGATGCGGTGAGGGACAGCTCATGCTGGTATGGTTTGTGATTCCCAGATGACCGGGTAGGTTGATGAGTACTCGCATGCTCATTGGTTGAGGGATGGTACGGTGTGATGTTCCAGGATAAGACACCTGCAGGGTGGGGGCAGCTTGCGGCTTGGTGTGGTGAAATGTTCCAGGCTGTGACACATGTAGGGTAGGTACAGTCTGAGGTATGGTAGTCCTGGCTATGACACTTGCACGGTGGGTACAGATTGAAGTATGATAGTCCAGGCTATGACACATGTAGGGTGGGTACAGTCTGAGGTATAGTATTCCAGGCTATGACACCTGTAGGTTGGGTACAGTCTGAGGTATGACATTCCAGGCTATGACACCTACAGGGTGGGGACAGCCTGTGGTGTGATGTGGTATAATGTTTCGGACTAGGACACCTTCGGAGTGTGGATAATCTGTGGTGTGTGTAGGTTCCGTGGAGGTGGCCCTAAAGGTAGGGTGGTCGTAGCGTATGTTGAGTGCGTATTGGGTTGCCCTAGGAACCTGATGGATTGAGCGTATGTTCACCCACATTTTGGCTGAGTGGTGTAGTAGCGTGTTGATCGTGGTTATGACTTCATTGTTGAGACTTGTGTTGTGAGTGTTGACTTACCTGGAATTTATGGGTGCCTAACGAATGAGTTCGGCAGGCTCACTCGGTAGAAGACTTATAGAATTCCGTGAGGGGTGTTTATGCCGGTTGTGTGGAGACCGGAGAGTGGGGCCCAATGTCACAGGTGTGACTACCGGCGGTTTGATACTTGCTTGAGGAGACCACAGATGGGTCTATTTGGAAGTCCGTTGAGGACTGGCACAGTAGCTACCCCTGTGTGAAAGTCTTTTTAGGTCTCTATTGAACCCAACTCATGGGTTGGTTGTAGTATGTGTACGGGTTGTCTTAGGAGAGTCATATGACTGGTTGAGAGCTAGAGGTCTTGAACTGGTTGAGGATTGGCCCGCGTATCCGCTGATGGGTGGACTGCAGTGGATGGGCATATGAGAGAGTTGCCCTAGAGTTGCATTGAGTTGGTTAGAGGATATACTGGAGGCCCGACAGATGTGGGCCCGTGTGCTAGCGGTAGGCACACACTTGCATGGTCACGCATGTAGACATCATAGACATTGATGCGTTCATATGATTATATGCAATGTTTGCTTGATGACAGATGATGCATGTGCTATCCCTCACTGGGCATGTTGAGCTCACCCCTTGCCTCACAGGTAATTTTGGAGAAGTGGTCGATGGGACCCTCAATCAGATGTTGGATGTGGAGCTGTAGCTTTATTTTCTGTTATAGTTACATTTTGTAGTTGATGGCTTGTTTTTGGTATTTGAAAGGTGTACATTTCGTTGAGTTGGATGAAAGTGATAAATTGATGGTGTTACGATTCTAAATCACGTTTAATGTTCTGGTCGTGCTTCTGGTTATTGACTTGTTGGTGGATTGCTATGATTAGTGTGGGTTGCGGGCGCAATGTCTCCTTGTTTTTTTTTTAAAAAGTACTCGAAATAGTATGAGATCGGTTTTAACGTGTTCGTAGCGGGACGGGTCGTTACAGGCAGTACTAACTTGGTAAGTCGTATACTGTTCACCTTAGAGCTGACTTAATCACCAGAGTTGTGAAGAGACGTAGGGTGAGGTAGATTATCTATGTTCTATGGAGATCTTCCATTTGTAAGTTGTGGCATATGTCTCTCAAGAGATCATGATGTTTGACAGCCCGTTCCATAGAAGTATCCTTGAGTGGACATTGTCCACGTTGATAAGGTTGGTGTCCTTGGGTGGACATTGTGTTTATATTGATGAGATTGATAGCATGACATGATAGCATAGCCTTATTTATATTCTATTTCATGCATTATTATTATGTGGGTGCGTGAGTATGTAGCATGCATATTTCCTCACTGAGTATTGTTTATACTCACGTCCTTACAATTTTAGGTAATGTTGCACTGGCTGGGTCCAAGGGACCCCGAGGAAGAGCTTAGTTTATCATGATGTTTTATACGCGCTACATATTGAGTTAATTTATTTATTTATTTGATTTGAGTCGGTGATGTTTATACCATTTTATTCATTGTGGATTTGGTTGTAATGAATTTTAGAATGTTTGATAAAATTTATGGTAGAGAATTTATATCCCCTTTGAGATAATAATGATATTTGAGTTCATTTATGATCTCGATGATTGAGTTGTGAGTACAAGTGTATTTCCCACGTGTGATATTCGAAAAAGTAAATTTATTCTGCATCACGTGCCTATATTTTGGATCAGGGCATGACAAAAACTCTTAAATTAATCTTACAGTCCGTCAACATGAGATCGCACCAAAAATGCTTTTAAAGCTACTTATTCTAAGAAAATGAATAAAATTCAATATAAAAAGGGTATAAGACTTGGTCTATGTAAAAGTCAATTTTCACGTGGAAAACTACAAGTGAGAAATTGAACAAGGATGCCAAGCACATTTTATTTGATAATATTCATTCATTTGATGGGGTGAAATGAAGAAAATGAAAAGAAAGAAAATTGAGTAAGTGATGATGAAGATTGATGCTCCACTTATATTTGAAGGAAAATTTTGATATCTTTGAACATTATTAGTAGGAAACAATAATTCATGAGAGGTAGTTCGCGTATGTGAGTTGGAGGTATTTTTCTAATTTGTAATTGGTATCACTCCACTCGGAAGTGCCACACTCTATAAATTTATCAAATATATTTGGATAAAGAGGCTTACACATGTCTCACTAACTAGTAAAATGCTTTAAAAAACATACCTTTATGATAAAAGAAATAAAAATCGACATTGAGCAATTTAGTAATCCCCATTACATTTCTTGAAATAGATTCAAATAGTCCCATTGGGGAAACTGTTTCAACCTGATTCTATCAATTAGGTTAGAACAATCCCCTTCTATAATTAGCTCAGGGGATTTCACCATTGAAAGCAATTTTTAGACTATAATACAATGCCATGACCTCTTATGACTAATTCTTAATGGTAGGATTACTGAACAGGAGAGGGACATTGTAAGCAAGGACAACACTTCCTCCATCATCATACATGAGAGTTTAAACTTCAAATTTAATTTTGTTGGTGATTGCTTACGGCTAATTAACTTTAATATCATTTTTTTTTTGAATTTATGTGTGGAAAACTGTGAAATACCTAGCATAAAACTTCCAGAGCCCACTACCCCTAGAGCTCACCAAGGTTAGGCTATAGAGGCTCGAACTTGTAACCTCTCACTTTCTAAAGTGAGAGGTAACCACTTGAACTACCCATGTGAGTTCAAAAATATATTATTAGATATTAGATATATAATAATATCATTTTAACATTTATTACTTTAATGATTTGTCAGTTGAAACTTTAATTTAAGTTAATGAATGATTGATATTTTTATGTTATTTTGACAATTTAATGACTTTGACGATGGCTTTTATTTATGAACTTATTTTATAGTAGGTAATCTTTTATGATTTAAGAAATATTAAGATGGGCTGTATTTTATTTCTTAAATAGTCATAAGATAAGTTATATTTTTGCACTTCAATTATAAATTTTTAATAATTATTTTAAGTTTAAGTAACATTTTTATATATTTTATTATTTATTGAATATTATATGTTATATTTTTGTAAGATTTTCCGTTAATATTCAATAAAATAAAAAAAATAAAAATATCGCCGTCGCATCGGAGTGCGGCCCATTCCGGTATTGATCAGTAAATATCTTCTTCCCTCTTATCTAACAAGGTTTCAGACATGGAGTCGGTTCCTGCAACTGTTCCTCCTCCTCCCAAGAGCACCGAAGTCCCTTCTCCGCCGATATCAGCCGGCGGTCGAGATTTCTTAAACCACCTAGAAGCGTACCTCGCGAAGCGCGACGGCGTAGACAAGCTCCTAAAGATCTCTCGCTACGCAGCTAAGGTCATACTCTCCTCCTCTCTCCTTCCCCCAAATCTGCCTCTCAACTCTCGCATCAAGTCCTTCGAGTCCAGCGTCGGCCTCAGTCGCAAGGCATTCCGCCTCGGCAAATTCGTCCAGGACCTCAACGCCCTCCGCTCCTCTTCCTCTTCTTTCCACTCCCCCCAACTACTGGTCCTCTCCCTCCTCGCCTATGGCGGCGAAGGTATCTACTATTTCGTGGAACAGCTCGTCTGGCTTGCCAAATCCGGCCTTATCGATTCCAGGCACTCCTCCCGCCTCCAGAAGATCAGCGCCTGGGCTGAGCTCATTGGCTACCTGGGCAGCATCAGCTTAAAGATAAGGGATCTAAGGTCCATTCTCGATGAGGAATCACGATTGACCGAGAGAGAGGCTGAGAAGCTGCGTGTTCTGGCCAATAAGCGAATGATGAAGAAGCTGTCAATTGTGCAGGATGTGGCCGATGGTCTGATGGCTGTCTCTGACGTGAGGGATGGAAAGGGGTCGCTCTCTGGCCCGCTTCTGTTGGCGTCTGCAGGGCTTCTTTCTGCCCTTATCAGCACCCACAAGAACTGGATTTCTTGCTGAGATGGCATCCAATGACAATTTTTGGGCAGGAAAATGATGGCGCCAGGAGGTTGGGTTATATTTACTGTGAATAAATAAAGCTTTTAATTGATGATCAGCTGCTGAACATCGGTTCATGAATACTGTTTCGGGACACTGGAAGGAGTCTGTGATACTGATTGAATTACGGGAGATTGATGGAATAACCAGTGATGGAAGCGGCATGGAGGTATGTAGGGAACTTTGTTCTGCTGCATTGGCTTTGTTCTTGTATTACTGTTACTCCTTATACTCAAAGTCAATTGTTTCTTCTATTATTTATTGGATTGGGAAATACAATATATATATATTTTTTTAAATGGTTCATATATATAATACTCCCTCCATCCCATTTTCGTTGTCTTATTCGAAATATTTGTAATTTTTAAGGAACTCTCTATATAAGGCTAGTACTCCATGTGATCTCATCCATTTTCAACACACTTTATACTACTCCAATATAAATGAGACAACTATTTTAGGACAATTTCAAAATCCATATAGGACAATTAATTTGGGACAGAAGGAGTAACAGATAGAAAGCACCAGAGGTGTAATACAAAGTACAGAAGGAATGGCAACTACAAGCAAAAAAAAAAACTGATAAAAGAGAGCCCATAGAAACGTCAATAAACTGGCCAAAAAACCAATATGAGCTCAAGCAAAATCAGCACATTCTTTCCATGCACGCAAGATGTCTAACATGGATATATTCCTGAATTTCTGAAGGGAAACGGCTCACGATGCACACTTGGTGAGACTACGCCTTACAACTTTCATACTGGACTCAACAATACCTTGGAAAATCCTATTATTACGTTTCCACTATAGGCTCTAGATAGTGGCAAAAAGAGATAGCTGCCACAAGGAAGAGCATTTAGGCGAGACGGACAGGACGTCCCACGTGAAAGACAACTCAGCTACCGATGTAGGCATAACCCACACCATACCAAACTGATTTAATACAAAGTCCCAAACATCACAAGAGAAGGAGCAAAAAATAAGCAGGTGATTCGACTCTTCGGATGCTCGGAGACAAAAGGGACATGCACAAACCATTATTCTTCATCTTTTCCGCAAATTATTTTTAGTCAACATTTTCCCCAATCCAGCAGTCCAAAAGAAGCTAGTTGCCCTCAGAGGAGGTTTGGAAGACCAAATTTTAGGGTTGTCAGTAGCTGTACCGGCAGTCGCATACCTCCAAGTGTAAAAGGACTTCACCGACAAAACTCCAGTGTTGGTCAGGTCCAAACAAGATTGTCCTCCACATTGGTGCGAATTCTGTAGGATGATATGGAAAGGAGGATGCTCGAAATGGCATATGTTTCTGAGTAAGACAGGTTTCTACGAAGAGGGATGTCCCACATAACTTGCTCACCTAAGATGTAGTAGAAATTTGATATGGCCCCAAGAGGTCTCAATGAGAGGCGATAAATAGAATGAAATCGAGAAGCCAAAAAAAGAATTATCACACCAAGAATCTGTCCAAAACTTGATTCTGTCGCCACGACCTGCCTTGAACCTGACCCCATCTTTGAATTTGTCAATACAAGCTGCAATAGTACGCCAGATGCCAGAGGCTCTACGCAAAACATGATTGATATCCCACCCATGGTTACCCAGCCTGTACTTGCAGTTAAGAATAGCCTTCCAAGGGGAATCACCTTCTGAACCTAATCTCCAAAGTCACTTGGTAAGGAGAGTAGTATTGAGTGCCTTAATTGGACGCACCCCCAGGCACTCAGCAGTAGTAAGTAGACAAACGTGATCCCAATTTATGAGATGATATTTCTTCAGGTCCTCATGGTCACCCCAAAAAAAGTTCCTCATGATCTTTTCTATCGACTGAATGACTTTGTTGGGGCACCTAAAAGCGAGAGGAAAGTAGATGGGTGGGGCATTGAGAACAAATTTAAGAAGAGTGATTCGTCTGCCGAATGATAAGTACTTGCAAGAAATTTGATGTCAGTTTCTACTTCTTTTGTATTAAATGCCAAATCCAAGATGTCTTAAAATCTTAGTGGCATTTGGGAATTGAATGCAATTCAGAAAACACCTATGTCTTCCTTATTTCCGCCGAAATGCCTAAATGAAAATTTACTGTATTTCATTGAGAACATGGAATGAAATGTGGATTTAGGATTTGGTAGAATTTAAATCCACTCTTCTTTTCTTGTGAGGGATATGGGAATACACCACCAAACAACAAGAGGTAGGTGCCTTAATTGCTATTTTGTTTATTCTTTTTTTTTGGGTGGGGGGGAGTGGGGGTGTTGGTTTGATTTTGAATTGCAAGTGACGACATTAGGAGACTTTGAAAATAGCCTCCAATAGGAGAAATAATTGAGAGCCAACCCTCCAAATATATGGAAACTGGCATTTGATGATCATGATGGGGGTTCTCTTTTTCATTTTCCTTTTTGTGGAAGAAATATAATGAAACTTTGAGGCCTCACAGAGATCCATGCTGTATATGAATTAAAAAAAAATGATGTGGACATGATTGAGTAACTCTCCTTCTCTTGCTCTCATATGGAAAATCTTTGTTATATTGCCTTGAAAGCTTCAGCTTGCCTTTGGGAATTGAATGCACCTTAAACGGACAACTATCCAAAATGAACATCTGTGGCCCATTGTGTAGCATAACAAAGTGTTCCCCACCCATCTTTCATTGTAAACAAATCTGAATACGCCATCTTTAACCCAAATTATAATACATGCCTTACAAATTAAAGTTATCAGCTTGGCTGTGAACTGTTCATTGGGTCATTCACAGTCATGATCTCTGAATTGACTTGGCAGAGTTGGCTGAGTCAGATAGACTCGATTTGAAATTTGAGTAACTTGAAAAAACTTGTTATGCAAATGAGTCTTTTGCTTGAATCAAGGGACTCTTAGTTTTTCTGCAAACTAGACTTGATAAGAAATTTGAATCACCTGCATTTGAGCGCAGGACATCTTATTTTGGTTGGATAAATGGGTGGGTGAAGATCCTCTGGCTAATGTGTTCCCTGCTCTTTATTCTTTTGTGGAAAACAAACAAGCTACGGTTGAGGATTGTTATGATATCATTTAGAATAAGATTGTTTGGGGCCTACAGTTTCCAAGAGAGTTGGAGGATAGGATGTCACCCATGATTGGGGACTGTTTTTGTGCTGGGGCAGGGAAATGATCGGCAAATTTGGGAGTTAGATCCTATTGGTGTTTTTTCGGTGAAGTCTTTTTGTAATCATCTATTGATGGTTGGAGAAGTTCCTGTTGTTCATCCTAAGATTTGGGAGGGAGTTCCTCCATATAAGGTGAAGGTTTTTGGTTGGCTTGCAGAGTTACAAAAACTCTTGACTATGGATAATTTGCGATTAAGAAAGACGTTTATTGTTAACACTTGCCTTTTATGCTTATCTGCGGAGGAGACGGTGAATCATTTATTTCTGCCCTTGTAGTTTCTCTTCTCGTATTTGGGAGCATTTCTTTCAGCTTTTGGTTATTGCTTATTGTATTCTTAATGCTTGGTGTGAGCTATTTAATGAAGAAGTTGTGTTTGTTGGTACTTCTTTTCGTCGGCAGTTGTGGAAAGTGACATCTTTGAGTATCTTTTGGTCCATTTGGTTAGAAAGAAATCAGAGGGTGGCTCCTTTGCTGGCATTCTAGATAAAATTAAGTTGCGGGTTGTTTGGTGGGTGGTTGGGTTGATGAAGTTCCGCCAATTTTCAATTTCAGAGATGTGTAGGGATTGGGCTTCGATGGATGCTTCTAGTGGGCATTTGGATTCTAGACCATCGGTTCCTTGGTCTCCTCCCCCTACAGGGTTGCTCAAACTCAATTTTGATAGACGTTGTATGAGGGAAGTCGGTCTTGTAGGTTATGGAGGGCTTATCAATGTTATCAGAACCGGACCGTCTAACGAACCGTCTTCGAGGAATTTTGAGTTCAACCGGGTTCAACCGTTGTCAAAGTCCGTCAAGTAATAATATATTATATATATTACAAATAACATTTTGTAAGACACTTTTTACAAATAACATTAATTTAAATATTACAAATAATATTCAAACTCTAAGTAATATACTAAAACGGTGAAGGATATGGGATAGAAATGGTAAGACACTTTTATATTTCAAAGTATACCCATTTTTTAATATTAAATTTTGGTATTTTGAAGTGGATTTTTTTTTTTAAAAAATAAAATAAAATTCGGTGAACCGCGGTTTGCGGTTTGCAGTTTTATCCGCAAAACCGCATAAAACTGCTGTTCGATACGGTTTTTTGCGGTTGGATTAAAAATCCGATTTTTAAGTAATACCGAACCGCGAATACGGCGGTTCTGCCAGTTCGACCGCGGTTCGGTCCGGCTTTGTTAACACTGGCTTATTTGTAATGATTTAGGAAATACTCTGATTTCTTTTGCTGGTCCTCTTCATAATGGGTCGGTTCTTGATGTGGAGTTGTTCGCGCTGTGGAGAGGTATTTTAGAGTTGGAAAAGCTAGGGGTCCATCGGAGTTTAGTGGAAGGTGATTCAAGGTAGAGGTGGGTTGGGTTATCTCCGCCCTTGGCCATACCTAGATGAAATTGAAAGGATTCGTCATGCTATTGCTTCCTTTGATTTTAAGTTTGCTTGGGTGCCGCGGTTAGCTAACTCAGCTGCTGATTTCTGGCTAGATAGGGTTGTCTTTAGATGTGGAACTTGTTAATAGATTGATGTAATGTTAAGCGGTTTTTTCTTTTGGAGGGTCTTCCTCTTTGGTGCCCTCCCTCTTTGTTTCCTTTTGTGATTAATGAAGTTACCTTTTCAAAAAAAAAAAAAAGCTTCTTATGCAAACTGTTTTTCTGCTTGGCTCAACAGACTCGTTGAGTCAAGAAAAAAAAAACACTTGAGTTTCATAGCTTTGTTCAGTTTGGTTGAGTGAGAGAGATTCATGTTTTATAGGGTATAGAAAGATATCTAAGGTAGAGCAGGGGCACATTAGGAGAAACCATTCAAGGTATAAAAACTTAGGAGTAGACCCTAACTTCGTTTTTGGGTGGAAAGGATAGAAGAGAGCCAATGATGAAGGAGAGGAGACCTAGTAAACTTTCATATTTTTATCTTCATTTTTTTTCGTCAATTATTTACTCCTATCCATACTTCTCCTTCTTTTTCTTCTTCAATTTTCTTATACTACTTTTTTGGATCTTATTATTATTATTTTTTTTTTGTCAAATTTTTTATTTCTTCTCTTTTTTCCTGATCTTCTCTGAATGTTTTTTCATATTTTTCCCACATTCCATTTTCTTCTTTCTTCGTCATTCATTCCTTTTTTTTTTTTTTCTTTTGGTTTTGGTTTTCTTTTCTTCCCTTTTCTGTTTTTTTTTTTCTTGTTCTCCCCCTCTTCTCACATCTTTCTAATTTTCTACTCATTTCTATTTATTCTCTGGTTTATTTTAATTTTTCTTTGTTTCCAATTATTTTTCTTCTTCATCTTCTATTAGTTCTTTTAAGAAGTATTCTTACTTGTCAATTTGTTTTATTTTTATTCTATATTGTTTTTAACATACACATAACTATTATTGGAATAATATTGTTTTAATTGAGTCTTGACTTTCTTGACTTGGTCAACGTACGTGCGTGCATGTCTAAAAGGTGGATGAGTGCCAATTTAACACAATACTTTTCCTCACTAATTTGGGAGCCCTTTTCTTTTTCATTGTCGTTAGCTGGGCCCACCAACTCTTGGCCATTGACGTGACTCCCAAGCATAACTATGCTAGTGAGAGGGTTTGGTCCAACATTTCATGAGGCCAACCACCATTAACTCCATTGTTTCATGACAACAGTGTCTCCATCCCTCCCATTATACAATCTCACTGCAATGTTATCCTTTCTTTCTCATTTTGATTTTTTTTCCCCAAGAACTCATTTCTCACCTCTTCTTGAAACTTCCCCTCTTTGCTTCCTCACCTACCCCCCTCCTCCTCTCAAAGGTTGCCATGAAACGTCTCCCTTTCGTCTTGCTCCTCTGGTCTCTTTATCAAAATTTTGAAATTCAAAGTTGTCATAGGAATAGTCATGGACCAATAACGCAAATCTATGATCGTCCAAGCTTTGTGATGTTTATGTTGATGTCACACGTGTTATCACACATACTTGACATGATCCTATCTAATGTCTCCTCCACCTTTTTTGAATGTATGCCCTGCAACGTTTTTCCAAACCATAGCCACTGTCTCCTCCAGTTCCTTGCATGTTTGCTAAAACCACAACCATCGTCTCCTTCATCCTCGACTACATGGGTGATTCCTCAGCATTCCATCTCTCTTTCAGTTCTTCACTACCCTCACATTCAAATCCCTTGACTTAACGTTACACAATTCAAAGCCCTTTATACCTTCCAGCCTTCCATAGTCAGGATTTTGTAGACATGATGCTTTATGCAAGGAACAAGCTCTTTTCGTCCAACAATTTTATCATTCCGTCGATAAAAAATTTCAACACTGCCAAATTCTCCCTTTTGACATTTTTTTGGTGTGACCATTACCATTTTCCCACGCTTATCTTTGATCATCTCAAAGATCTTAACTTTTTATGGCAGCACAGGAATATATTTCTTTTGAATGGTTCAGCAAAGGAATATATATATATACACACACTAGAGAGACTGCTTCTTCTTTTTTAATTGTAGGACCTACAACCTACCTAGATATATGCTTATCACTAGAGAGTAGATGAATAGGGAGATCTTTAGGTGAATTAAGAGAGAGCAAATGTTTAAGCCCATCCCATCACCAGGAATTCAAAATTGAATGGTTTTATAGGCCTTCAATAAATGCAATTTTTTTTGGTTGAAAATTCAACAATGTGTAAAATGTGGATAGGTGCCAATTGGGATATATACCAATTCACGGGGGTAGTTGAGTGTGAACGGTTTGGATTGATCATTGGAGGGCTCTACATGGAAGTCTCTACGAGATGTCTCTCCTGAATATTTTCACAGATATATATGAATAGAGATATATTTTCTTCTTCAAATTAAGGATAAAGAATGACACTCGACGTTATGCCCCAAATCCACATCCTAGACAACAATTTCATCAACGAAGTCTCAACCCCTCCTTGACTAGTAGTAGAACCGCTCACCATTTCAATAGAAGTTTTGTCCTTCGCTGCTAACCCCTTTCTCTCAACCCACCTGTCCACCCCCAATTGCCATCTTTCCTTGTTTTTGTTTCTCAAAATCATTCTCAATTCATAAGTGCTTGCTTTTTTGCACTTTTGTGTGCCCACTTTTCTTGTATGAGGGTGCAATATCAAAGTTTGATGTAAAACTTCAAAATATGACTGAAAATGAGATGGGTGATGTAGAAATTAGGTTGCCATTTTTAACTTTAAAGAAAAAGGTGTAAGAGGTTACAAATAGTGATGTATATGTAGGACTAAATGTGGAAATATAGTGGTTTCTTTTTTCTCCTTTTCCTTATATTTTTGCTGTATATTGTTGTTAAATTTTATGCAAAATAATGAACCGAATCACCTGATTCAACTCTTCAAGTCACCTTGTTGACATAACCAAATAATTTGTTGAGTCGTGGTCCTAATCCTAGTAGAGAAACTATGATTTGAACTCATTAGACTGCTTCCATAAGCTCCCCATCTAAAGCTTTCATCACTTGCTTTGCCTGGTAAATTGAGCTCATTCTTGTGCAGGCAAAAGCATTTGTTTTTACATCCCCTTTTTTGTAGAATGTATAGATTATTATTTTTTTTTTGAAAAGGTTAATATATTAGAAGAAAAAGAGGCATCGGAGGTGCAAATACAAAAAGCAAAAATAAGCAATAAACAACAAAAACAGACTAACCACAACCCAAGTACAACCTCAAAAAGCCCGAACGAAAGAAACACCTAGGCTAAATCAATACATTCTTTCCAAGCACGCAAAATGTGGCCACAAATTGCATACTTAATGAGAATGTTCACCAAATACTTGTTTTTCATGCCTTTGATCTTCTGCCATGGCATCACTCTAGTTTCTTAGCACCATTATCTCTGATGTAGGACACGGAAGATCCACCTCACGGATCCACTACTATTTTTATTTTATTTTATTTAGTAGATCTTATTTTTTGTTAATATTGTTTTTGGTGTCCTAGATTAATTAGGAAACCTAGTTGTTATTTGCGTTGGAGTCCTAGTTTAGTAAGGAAGTCAGGTCGGTGGCTTTCTTAGTTGAGTCTTTTCTATTTGCTAGTTATTTGTTTTCTTATAAATACCGATGCTTGTAAGAGAGGAACACATGATGGATTAATAAAATTTATGTTAAGGCATAGCCTTTCCTATCTTCTTTCTTCTTCTCCTATTTTTGTCAAGTTGCAGATCATTCTATCCATTCCTGTCTAGTTGCAGGTTGATCCTTCATCAATTGGTTCAAAGCCTCATCTCGATCCCCCACCATCTTTCTGCAATCGCCAAATCTGGGCATTATCCCAAGGAAGATCTACCCATCCCAATCTCCATCCTCCCCTTTTCCAAAAAAAAAAAAGACGAAAAACCCAAAAAAATTCGCAACCAGCACATACCTGTTTGCAGACTTGCTTATGTCTTCATCTCTTTTCTGCTTCCAGACCCTTCACCTGAAACCATCCACTTACTGCTATTCTCTCACCACTTCTCGAACAACGTCTTCCGCTCGCTACACCTTTCTCGATGTCCAGTCCCATTCGTATTCTCAGCCCCTTCTCGTATTCTTCTCTTGTGATTTGACTCTTCCTTTGCTTCCGCCGCTAGTCCTTTCTTTTTCTCTTTCCCTTCCTCTGATCCTCTTTTGTGAAACCCTTCTTCCTTCTCGGTTCCCATCTCCTCCCTTTTCGCTTGTTTCCGCCGCCACCTCTTCCCCTCTTTCGCTCACCCTTCTATTCCAAATAACTCAGTCGTTTTTTTTTCCTCTTCCTCTTTACCCTAAAATCCTTACACCCACTTGCTTAAAACCCCCACCCTTTAAGTCATAATTCCCACGTGCCACTTTCTTAGTCTCTCCATACGTGTAACCCAAACTTCAGTTTCTACCCACTTGCTTACCCACGTTACTTACCCTTTCCATTTTAAACACCCATTGCGTGTCCAAATCCTTATACATTCAGCCTCCCAAAACCCGATACCCCTTTTCCCATTTAATGACCCATTTACCCATTTGCT